>JBANSL010000007.1:31784537-32984537 GCA_037127255.1 Persicaria tinctoria | reverse complement strand
TGATGAGCTCGCGGAGATAACTCTTAAATGAGTATAAACTAAGTCCATCTCGAGTGACGGAGGGCCTCCGCTTGTAGCTTGATGAGCTCGCGGAGATAACTCTTAAATGAGTATAAACTAAGTCCCTCTCGAGTGACGAAGGGCCTCCGCTTGTAGCTTGATGAGCCCGCGGAGATAACTCTTAAATGAGTATAAACTAAGTCCCTCTCGAGTGACGGAGGGCCTCCGCTTGTAGCTTCATGAGCTCGCGGAGATAACTCTTAAATGAGTATAAACTAAGTCCCTCTCGAGTGACGGAGGGCCTCCGCTTGTAGCTTGATGAGCTCGCGGAGATAACTCTTAAATGAGTATAAACTAAGTCCCTCTCGAGTGACGAAGGGCCTCCGCTTGTAGCTTGATGAGCTCGCGGAGATAACTCTTCAATGAGTACAAACTAAGTCCATCTCGAGTGACGGAGGGCCTCCGCTTGTAGCTTGATGAGCTCGCGGAGATAACTCTTAAATGAGTATAAATTATGTCCCTCTTGAGTGACGGAGGGCCTCCGCTTGTAGCTTGATGAGCTCGCGGAGATAACTTTTAAATGAGTATAAATTATGTCCCTTTCGAGTGACGGAGGGTCTCCGCTTGTAGCTT
This sequence comes from Persicaria tinctoria, assembly GCA_037127255.1. Lineage (NCBI taxonomy): Eukaryota > Viridiplantae > Streptophyta > Magnoliopsida > Caryophyllales > Polygonaceae > Persicaria > Persicaria tinctoria. The sequence goes on along the minus strand of JBANSL010000007.1, from coordinate 32,983,904 downwards.
GATGAGCTCGCGGAGATAACTCTTAAATGAGTATAAAATAAGTCCCTCTCGAGTGACGGAGGGCCTCCGCTTGTAGCTTGATGAGCTCGCGGAGATAACTCTTAAATGAGTATAAACTAAGTCACTCTCGAGTTACGGAGGGCATCCGCTTGTAGCTTGATGAGCCCGCGGAGATAACTCTTAAATGAGTATAAACTTAGTCTCTTTCGAGTGACGGAGGGTCTGCGCTTGTAGCTTGACGAGCTCGCGAAGATAACTCTTAAATGAGTATAAATTAAGTCCCTCTCGAGTGACGGAGGGCCTCTGCTTGTAGCTTGGTGAGCCCGTGGAGATAACTCTTAAATGAGTATAAACTAAGTCCATCTTGAGTGACGGAGGGCCTCCGCTTGTAGCTTGATGAGCTCGCGAAGATAACTCTTAAATGAGTATAAACTAAGTCCCTCTGGAGTGACGGACGGCCTCCGCTTGTAGCTTGATGAGCTCGCGGAGATAACTCTTAAATGAGAATAAACTAAGTCTTTCTCGAGTGACGGAGGGCCTCCGCTTGTAGCTTGATGAGCTCGCGAAGATAACTCTTAAATGAGTATAAACTAAGTCCCTCTCGAGTGACGGAGGGCCTCTGCTTGTAGCTTGGTGAGCCCGTGGAGATAACTCTTAAATGAGTATAAACTAAGTCCATCTTGAGTGACGGAGGGCCTCCGCTTGTAGCTTGATGAGCTCGCGGAGATAACTCTTAAATGAGGATAAACTAAGTCCATCTCGAGTGACGGAGGGCCTGCGCTTGTAGCTTGATGAGCTCGCGGAGATAACTCTTAAATGAGTATAAACTAAGTCCTTCTCGAGTGACGAAGGGCCTCCGCTTGTAGCTTGATGAGCCCGCGGAGATAACTCTTAAATGAGTATAAACTAAGTCCCTCTCGAGTGACGGAGGGCCTCCGCTTGTAGCTTGATGAGCTCGCGGAGATAACTATTAAATGAGTATAAATTATGTCCCTCTTGAGTGACGGAGGGCCTCCGCTTGTATCTTGATGAGCTCGCGGAGATAACTCTTAAATGAGTATAAATTATGTCCCTCTCGAGTGACGGAGGGCCTCTGCTTGTAGCTTGGTGAGCCCGTGGACATAACTCTTAAATGAGTATAAACTAAGTCCATCTTGAGTGACGGAGGGCCTCCGCTTGTAGCTTGATGAGCTCGCGGAGATAACTCTTAAATGAGTATAAACTAAGTCCATCTCGAGTGACGGAGGGCCTCCGCTTGTAGCTTGATGAGCTCGCGGAGATAACTCTTAAATGAGTATAAACTAAGTCCCTCTCGAGTGACGAAGGGCCTCCGCTTGTAGCTTGATGAGCCCGCGGAGATAACTCTTAAATGAGTATAAACTAAGTCCCTCTCGAGTGACGGAGGGCCTCCGCTTGTAGCTTGATGAGCTCGCGGAGATAACTATTAAATGAGTATAAATTATGTCCCTCTTGAGTGACGGAGGGCCTCCGCTTGTAGCTTGATGAGCTCGCGGAGATAACTCTTAAATGAGTATAAATTATGTCCCTCTTGAGTGACGGAGGGCCTCCGCTTGTAGCTTGATGAGCTCGCGGAGATAACTTTTAAATGAGTATAAATTATGTCCCTTTCGAGTGACGGAGGGTCTCCGCTTGTAGCTTGATGAGCTCGCGGAGATAACTCTTAAATGAGTATAAACTGAGTCCCTCTCGAGTGACGGAGGGCCTCCGCTTGTAGCTTGATGAGCTCGCGGAGATAACTCTTAAATGAGTATAAACTAAGTCCCTCTCGAGTTACGGAGGGCATCCGCTTGTAGCTTGATGAGCCCGCGGAGATAACTCTTAAATGAGTATAAACTTAGTCTCTTTCGAGTGACGGAGGGTCTGCGCTTGTAGCTTGACGAGCTCGCGAAGATAACTCTTAAATGAGTATAAATTAAGTCGCTCTCGAGTGACGGAGGGCCTCTGCTTGTAGCTTGGTGAGCCCGTGGAGATAACTCTTAAATGAGTATAAACTAAGTCCATCTTGAGTGACGGAGGGCCTCCGCTTGTAGCTTGATGAGCTCGCGAAGATAACTCTTAATTGAGTATAAACTAAGTCCCTCTGGAGTGACGGACGGCCTCCGCTTGTAGCTTGATGAGCTCGCGGAGATAACTCTTAAATGAGAATAAACTAAGTCTCTCTCGAGTGACGGAGGGCCTCCGCTTGTAGCTTGATGAGCTCGCGAAGATAACTCTTAAATGAGTATAAACTAAGTCCCTCTCGAGTGACGGAGGGCCTCTGCTTGTAGTTTGGTGAGCCCGTGGAGATAACTCTTAAATGAGTATAAACTAAGTCCATCTTGACTGACGGAGGGCCTCCGCTTGTAGCTTGATGAGCTCGCGGAGATAACTCTTAAATGAGTATAAACTAAGTCCCTCTCGAGTGACGGAGGGCCTCCGCTTGTAGCTTGATGAGCTCGCGGAGATAACTCTTAAATGAGTGTAAACTAAGTCCCTCTCGAGTGACGAAGGGCCTCCGCTTGTAGCTTGATGAGCCCGCGGAGATAACTCTTAAATGAGTATAAACTAATTCCCTCTCGAGTGACGGAGGGCCTCCGCTTGTAGCTTGATGAGCTCGCGGAGATAACTCTTAAATGAGTATAAACTAAGTCCCTCTCGAGTGACGGAGGGCCTCCGCTTGTAGCTTGATGAGCTCGCGGAGATAACTCTTAAATGAGTATAAACTAAGTCCCTCTCGAGTGACGAAGGGCCTCCGCTTGTAGCTTGATGAGCTCGCGGAGATAACTCTTCAATGAGTACAAACTAAGTCCATCTCGAGTGACGGAGGGCCTCCGCTTGTAGGTTGATGAGCTCGCGGAGATAACTCTTAAATGAGTATAAATTATGTCCCTCTTGAGTGACGGAGGGCCTCCGCTTGTAGCTTGATGAGCTCGCGGATATAACTTTTAAATGAGTATAAATTATGTCCCTTTCGAGTGACGGAGGGTCTCCGCTTGTAGCTTGATGAGCTCGCGGAGATAACTCTTAAATGAGTATAAACTAAGTCCCTCTCGAGTGACGGAGGGCCTCCGCTTGTAGCTTGATGAGCTCGCGGAGATAACTCTTAAATGAGTATAAACTAAGTCCCTCTCGAGTTACGGAGGGCATCCGCTTGTAGCTTGATGAGCCCGCGGAGATAACTCTTAAATGAGTATAAACTTAGTCTCTTTCGAGTGACGGAGGGTCTGCGCTTGTAGCTTGACGAGCTCGCGAAGATAACTCTTAAATGAGTATAAATTAAGTCCCTCTCGAGTGACGGAGGGCCTCTGCTTGTAGCTTGGTGAGCCCGTGGAGATAACTCTTAAATGAGTATAAACGAAGTCCATCTTGAGTGACGGAGGGCCTCCGCTTGTAGCTTGATGAGCTCGCGAAGATAACTCTTAAATGAGTATAATCTAAGTCCCTCTGGAGTGACGGACGGCCTCCGCTTGTAGCTTGATGAGCTCGCGGAGATAACTCTTAAATGAGAATAAACTACGTCTCTCTCGAGTGACGGAGGGCCTCCGCTTGTAGCTTGATGAGCTCGCGAAGATAACTCTTAAATGAGTATAAACTAAGTCCCTCTCGAGTGACGGAGGGCCTCTGCTTGTAGCTTGGTGAGCCCGTGGAGATAACTCTTAAATGAGTATAAACTAAGTCCATCTTGAGTGACGGAGGGCCTCCGCTTGTAGCTTGATGAGCTCGCGGAGATAACTCTTAAATGAGTATAAACTAAGTCCCTCTCGAGTGACGGAGGGCCTCCGCTTGTAGCTTGATGAGCTCGCGGAGATAACTCTTAAATGAGTATAAACTAAGTCCCTCTCGAGTGACGAAGGGCCTCCGCTTGTAGCTTGATGAGACCGCGGAGATAACTCTTAAATGAGTATAAACTAAGTCCCTCTCGAGTGACGGAGGGCCTCCGCTTGTAGCTTGATGAGCTCGCGGAGATAACTCTTAAATGAGTATAAACTAAGTCCCTCTCGAGTGACGGAGGGCCTCCGTTTGTAGCTTGATGAGCTCGCGGAGATAACTCTTAAATGAGTATAAACTAAGTCCCTCTCGAGTGACGAAGGGCCTCCGCTTGTAGCTTGATGAGCTCGCGGAGATAACTCTTCAATGAGTACAAACTAAGTCCATCTCGAGTGACGGAGGGCCTCCGCTTGTAGCTTGATGAGCTCGCGGAGATAACTCTTAAATGAGTATAAATTATGTCCCTCTTGAGTGACGGAGGGCCTCCGCTTGTAGCTTGATGAGCTCGCGGAGATAACTTTTAAATGAGTATAAATTAAGTCCCTTTCGAGTGACGGAGGGCATCCGCTTGTAGCTTGATGAGCCCGCGGAGATAACTCTTAAATGAGTATAAACTTAGTCTCTTTCGAGTGACGGAGGGTCTGCGCTTGTAGCTTGACGAGCTCGCGAAGATAACTCTTAAATGAGTATAAATTAAGTCCCTCTCGAGTGACGGAGGGCCTCTGCTTGTACCTTCGTGAGCCCGTGGAGATAACTCTTAAATGAGTATAAACTAAGTCCATCTTGAGTGACGGAGGGCCTCCGCTTGGAGCTTGATGAGCTCGCGAAGATAACTCTTAATTGAGTATAAACTAAGTCCCTCTGGAGTGACGGACGGCCTCCGCTTGTAGCTTGATGAGCTCGCGGAGATAACTCTTAAATGAGAATAAACTAAGTCTCTCTCGAGTGACGGAGGGCCTCCGCTTGTAGCTTGATGAGCTCGCGAAGATAACTCTTAAATGAGTATAAACTAAGTCCCTCTCGAGTGACGGAGGGCCTCTGCTTGTAGTTTGGTGAGCCCGTGGAGATAACTCTTAAATGAGTATAAACTAAGTCCATCTTGAGTGACGGAGGGCCTTCGCTTGTAGCTTGATGAGCTCGCGGAGATAACTCTTAAATGAGTATAAACTAAGTCCCTCTCGAGTGACGGAGGGCCTCCGCTTGTAGCTTGATGAGCTCGCGGAGATAACTCTTAAATGAGTATAAACTAAGTCCCTCTCGAGTGACGAAGGGCCTCCGCTTGTAGCTTGATGAGCCCTTGGAGATAACTCTTAAATGAGTATAAACTAAGTCCCTCTCGAGTGACGGAGGGCCTCTGCTTGTAGCTTGATGAGCTCGCGGAGATAACTCTTAAATGAGTATAAACTAAGTCCCTCTCGAGTGACGGAGGGCCTCCGTTTGTAGCTTGATGAGCTCGCGGAGATAACTCTTAAATGAGTATAAACTAAGTCCCTCTCGAGTGACGAAGGGCCTCCGCTTGTAGCTTGATGAGCTCGCGGAGATAACTCTTCAATGAGTACAAACTAAGTCCATCTCGAGTGACGGAGGGCCTCCGCTTGTAGCTTGATGAGCTCGCGGAGATAACTCTTAAATGAGTATAAATTATGTCTCTCTCGAGTGACGGAGGGCCTCTGCTTGTAGCTTGATGAGCTCGCGGAGATAACTTTTAAATGAGTATAAATTAAGTCCCTTTCGAGTGACGGAGGGCATCCGCTTGTAGCTTGATGAGCCCGCGGAGATAACTCTTAAATGAGTATAAACTTAGTCTCTTTCGAGTGACGGAGGGTCTGCGCTTGTAGCTTGACGAGCTCGCGAAGGTAACTCTTAAATGAGTATAAATTAAGTCCCTCTCGAGTGACGGAGGGCCTCTGCTTGTACCTTCGTGAGCCCGTGGAGATAACTCTTAAATGAGTATAAACTAAGTCCATCTTGAGTGACGGAGGGCCTCCGCTTGGAGCTTGATGAGCTCGCGAAGATAACTCTTAATTGAGTATAAACTAAGTCCCTCTGGAGTGACGGACGGCCTCCGCTTGTAGCTTGATGAGCTCGCGGAGATAACTCTTAAATGAGAATAAACTAAGTCTCTCTCGAGTGACGGAGGGCCTCCGCTTGTAGCTTGATGAGCTCGCGAAGATAACTCTTAAATGAGTATAAACTAAGTCCCTCTCGAGTGACGGAGGGCCTCTGCTTGTAGTTTGGTGAGCCCGTGGAGATAACTCTTAAATGAGTATAAACTAAGTCCATCTTGAGTGACGGAGGGCCTTCGCTTGTAGCTTGATGAGCTCGCGGAGATAACTCTTAAATGAGTATAAACTAAGTCCCTCTCGAGTGACGGAGGGCCTCCGCTTGTAGCTTGATGAGCTCGCGGAGATAACTCTTAAATGAGTATAAACTAAGTCCCTCTCGAGTGACGAAGGGCCTCCGCTTGTAGCTTGATGAGCCCGTGGAGATAACTCTTAAATGAGTATAAACTAAGTCCCTCTCAAGTGACGGAGGGCCTCCGCTTGTAGCTTGATGAGCTCGCGGAGATAACTCTTAAATGAGTATAAACTAAGTCCCTCTCGAGTGACGGAGGGCCTCCGTTTGTAGCTTGATGAGCTCGCGGAGATAACTCTTAAATGAGTATAAACTAAGTCCCTCTCGAGTGACGAAGGGCCTCCGCTTGTAGCTTGATGAGCTCGCGGAGATAACTCTTCAATGAGTACAAACTAAGTCCATCTCGAGTGACATAGGGCCTCCGCTTGTAGCTTGATGAGCTCGCGGAGATAACTCTTAAATGAGTATAAATTATGTCCCTCTTGAGTGACGGAGGGCCTCTGCTTGTAGCTTGATGAGCTCGCGGAGATAACTTTTAAATGAGTATAAATTAAGTCCCTTTCGAGTGACGGAGGGCATCCGCTTGTAGATTGATGAGCCCGCGGAGATAACTCTTAAATGAGTATAAACTTAGTCTCTTTCGAGTGACGGAGGGTCTGCGCTTGTAGCTTGACGAGCTCGCGAAGATAACTCTTAAATGAGTATAAATTAAGTCCCTCTCGAGTGACGGAGGGCCTCTGCTTGTAGCTTGGTGAGCCCGTGGAGATAACTCTTAAATGAGTATAAACTAAGTCCATCTTGAGCGACGGAGGGCCTCCGCTTGGAGCTTGATGAGCTCGCGAAGATAACTCTTAATTGAGTATAAACTAAGTCCCTCTGGAGTGACGGACGGCCTCCGCTTGTAGCTTGATGAGCTCGCGGAGATAACTCTTAAATGAGAATAAACTAAGTCTCTCTCGAGTGACGGAGGGCCTCCGCTTGTAGCTTGATGAGCTCGCGAAGATAACTCTTAAATGAGTATAAACTAAGTCCCTCTCGAGTGACGGAGGGCCTCTGCTTGTAGTTTGGTGAGCCCGTGGAGATAACTCTTAAATGAGTATAAACTAAGTCCATCTGGAGTGACGGAGGGCCTTCGCTTGTAGCTTGATGAGCTCGCGGAGATAACTCTTAAATGAGTATAAACTAAGTCCCTCTCGAGTGACGGAGGGCCTCCGCTTGTAGCTTGATGAGCTCGCGGAGATAACTCTTAAATGAGTATAAACTAAGTCCCTCTCGAGTGACGAAGGGCCTCCGCTTGTAGCTTGATGAGCCCGTGGAGATAACTCTTAAATGAGTATAAACTAAGTCCCTCTCGAGTGACGGAGGGCCTCCGCTTGTAGCTTGATGAGCTCGCGGAGATAACTCTTAAATGAGTATAAACTAAGTCCCTCTCGAGTGACGGAGGGCCTCCGTTTGTAGCTTGATGAGCTCGCGGAGATAACTCTTAAATGAGTATAAACTAAGTCCCTCTCGAGTGACGAAGGGCCTCCGCTTGTAGCTTGATGAGCTCGCGGAGATAACTCTTCAATGAGTACAAACTAAGTCCATCTTGAGTGACATAGGGCCTCCGCTTGTAGCTTGATGAGCTCGCGGAGATAACTCTTAAATGAGTATAAATTATGTCCCTCTTGAGTGACGGAGGGCCTCTGCTTGTAGCTTGATGAGCTCGCGGAGATAACTTTTAAATGAGTATAAATTAAGTCCCTTTCGAGTGACGGAGGGCATCCGCTTGTAGCTTGATGAGCCCGCGGAGATAACTCTTAAATGAGTATAAACATAGTCTCTTTCGAGTGACGGAGGGTCTGCGCTTGTAGCTTGACGAGCTCGCGAAGATAACTCTTAAATGAGTATAAATTAAGTCCCTCTCGAGTGACGGAGGGCCTCTGCTTGTAGCTTGGTGAGCCCGTGGAGATAACTCTTAAATGAGTATAAACTAAGTCCATCTTGAGTGACGGAGGGCCTCCGCTTGTAGCTTGATGAGCTCGCGAAGATAACTCTTAATTGAGTATAAACTAAGTCCCTCTGGAGTGACGGACGGCCTCCGCTTGTAGCTTGATGAGCTCGCGGAGATAACTCTTAAATGAGAATAAACTAAGTCTCTCTCGAGTGACGGAGGGCCTCCGCTTGTAGCTTGATGAGCTCGCGAAGATAACTCTTAAATGAGTATAAACTAAGTCCCTCTCGAGTGACGGAGGGCCTCTGCTTGTAGTTTGGTGAGCCCGTGGAGATAACTCTTAAATGAGTATAAACTAAGTCCATCTTGAGTGACGGAGGGCCTCCGCTTGTAGCTTGATGAGCTCGCGGAGATAACTCTTAAATGAGTATAAACTAAGTCCCTCTCGAGTGACGGAGGGACTCCGCTTGTAGCTTGATGAGCTCGCGGAGATAACTCTTAAATGAGTATAAACTAAGTCCCTCTCGAGTGACGAAGGGCCTCCGCTTATAGCTTGATGAGCCTGTGGAGATAACTCTTAAATGAGTATAAACTAAGTCCCTCTCGAGTGACGGAGGGCCTCCGCTTGTAGCTTGATGAGCTCGCGGAGATAACTCTTAAATGAGTATAAACTAAGTCCCTCTCGAGTGACGGAGGGCCTCCGCTTGTAGCTTGATGAGCTCGCGGAGATAACTCTTAAATGAGTACAAACTAAGTCCCTCTCGAGTGACGAAGGGCCTCCGCTTGTAGCTTGATGAGCTCGCGGAGATAACTCTTCAATGAGTACAAACTAAGTCCATCTCGAGTGACGGAGGGCCTCCGCTTGTAGGTTGATGAGCTCGCGGAGATAACTCTTAAATGAGTATAAATTATGTCCCTCTTGAGTGACGGAGGGCCTCCGCTTGTAGCTTGATGAGCTCGCGGAGATAACTTTTAAATGAGTATATATTATGTTCCTTTCGAGTGACGGAGGGTCTCCGCTTGTAGCTTGATGAGCTCGCGAAGATAACTCTTAAATGAGTATAAATTAAGTCCCTCTCGAGTGACGGAGGGCCTCTGCTTGTAGCTTGGTGAGCCCGTGGAGATAACTCTTAAATGAGTATAAACTAAGTCCATCTTGAGTGACGGAGGGCCTCCGCTTGTAGCTTGATGAGCTCGCGAAGATAACTCTTAATTGAGTATAAACTAAGTCCCTCTGGAGTGACGGACGGCCTCCGCTTGTAGCTTGATGAGCTCGCGGAGATAACTCTTAAATGAGAATAAACTAAGTCTCTCTCGAGTGACGGAGGGCCTCCGCTTGTAGCTTGATGAGCTCGCGAAGATAACTCTTAAATGAGTATAAACTAAGTCCCTCTCGAGTGACGGAGGGCCTCTGCTTGTAGTTTGGTGAGCCCGTGGAGATAACTCTTAAATGAGTATAAACTAAGTCCATCTTGAGTGACGGAGGGCCTCCGCTTGTAGCTTGATGAGCTCGCGGAGATAACTCTTAAATGAGTATAAACTAAGTCCCTCTCGAGTGACGGAGGGACTCCGCTTGTAGCTTGATGAGCTCGCGGAGATAACTCTTAAATGAGTATAAACTAAGTCCCTCTCGAGTGACGAAGGGCCTCCGCTTATAGCTTGATGAGCCTGTGGAGATAACTCTTAAATGAGTATAAACTAAGTCCCTCTCGAGTGACGGAGGGCCTCCGCTTGTAGCTTGATGAGCTCGCGGAGATAACTCTTAAATGAGTATAAACTAAGTCCCTCTCGAGTGACGGAGGGCCTCCGCTTGTAGCTTGATGAGCTCGCGGAGATAACTCTTAAATGAGTACAAACTAAGTCCCTCTCGAGTGACGAAGGGCCTCCGCTTGTAGCTTGATGAGCTCGCGGAGATAACTCTTCAATGAGTACAAACTAAGTCCATCTCGAGTGACGGAGGGCCTCCGCTTGTAGGTTGATGAGCTCGCGGAGATAACTCTTAAATGAGTATAAATTATGTCCCTCTTGAGTGACGGAGGGCCTCCGCTTGTAGCTTGATGAGCTCGCGGAGATAACTTTTAAATGAGTATATATTATGTTCCTTTCGAGTGACGGAGGGTCTCCGCTTGTAGCTTGATGAGCTCGCGGAGATAACTCTTAAATGAGTATAAACTAAGTCCCCCTCGAGTGACGGAGGGCCTCCGCTTGTAGCTTGATGAGCTCGCGGAGATAACTCTTAAATGAGTATAAACTAAGTCCCTCTCGAGTTACGGAGGGCATCCGCTTGTAGCTTGATGAGCCCGCGGAGATAACTCTTAAATGAGTATAAACTTAGTCTCTTTCGAGTGACGGAGGGTCTGCGCTTGTAGCTTGACGAGCTCGCGAAGATAACTCTTAAATGAGTATAAATTAAGTCCCTCTCGAGTGACGGAGGGCCTCTGCTTGTAGCTTGGTGAGCCCGTGGAGATAACTCTTAAATGAGTATAAACGAAGTCCATCTTGAGTGACGGAGGGCCTCCGCTTGTAGCTTGATGAGCTCGCGAAGATAACTCTTAAATGAGTATAAACTAAGTCCCTCTGGAGTGACGGACGGCCTCCGCTTGTAGCTTGATGAGCTCGCGGAGATAACTCTTAAATGAGAATAAACTAAGTCTCTCTCGAGTGACGGAGGGCCTCCGCTTGTAGCTTGATGAGCTCGCGAAGATAACTCTTAAATGAGTATAAACTAAGTCCCTCTCGAGTGACGGAGGGCCTCTGCTTGTAGCTTGGTGAGCCCGTGGAGATAACTCTTAAATGAGTATAAACTAAGTCCATCTTGAGTGACGGAGGGCCTCCGCTTGTAGCTTGATGAGCTCGCGGAGATAACTCTTAAATGAGTATAAACTAAGTCCCTCTCGAGTGACGAAGGGCCTCCGCTTGTAGCTTGATGAGCCCGCGGAGATAACTCTTAAATGAGTATAAACTAAGTCCCTCTCGAGTGACGGAGGGCCTCCGCTTGTAGCTTGATGAGCCCGCGGAGATAACTCTTAAATGAGTATAAACTAAGTCCCTCTCGAGTGACGGAGGGCCTCCGTTTGTAGCTTGATGAGCTCGCGGAGATAACTCTTAAATGAGTATAAACTAAGTCCCTCTCGAGTGACGAAGGGCCTCCGCTTGTAGCTTGATGAGCTCGCGGAGATAACTCTTCAATGAGTACAAACTAAGTCCATCTCGAGTGACGGAGGGCCTCCGCTTGTAGCTTGATGAGCTCGCGGAGATAACTCTTAAATGAGTATAAATTATGTCCCTCTTGAGTGACGGAGGGCCTCCGCTTGTAGCTTGATGAGCTCGCGGAGATACCTCTTAAATGAGTATAAACTTAGTCTCTTTCGAGTGACGGAGGGCCTCCGCTTGTAGCTTGATGAGCCCGCGGAGATAACTCTTAAATGAGTATAAACTAAGTCCCTTTCGAGTGACCGGAGGGTCTGCACTTATAGCTTGACGAGCCCGCGGAGATAACTCTTAAAAGAGTATAAACTAAGTCCCTCTAGAGTGTCGGAAGGCCTCCGCTTGTAGCTTGATGAGCTCGATGAGATAACTCTTAAATTAGTATAAACTAAGTCCCTCTCCAGTGACGGAGGGCCTCCGCTTGTAGCTTGATGAGCTCGCGGAGATAACCCTTAAATGAGTATAAACTAAGTCCATCTCGAGTGACAAACGGCCTCCGCTTGTAGCTTGATGAGCTCGCGGAGATAACTCTTAAATGAGAATTAACTAAGTCCCTCTCGAGTTATGGAGGGCCTCCGCTTTTAGCTTGATTAGCTCGCGAAGATAACTCTTAAATGAGTATAAACTAACTGCCTCTCGAGTGACTGAGGACCTCCGCTTGTAGCTTGATGAGGCCGCGGAGATAACTCTTAAATGAGTATAAACTAAGTCCATCTCGAGTGACGGAGGGCCTCCGCTTGTAGCTTGATGAGCTCGCGGAGATAACTCTTAAATTAGTATAAACTAAGTGCCTCTCGAGTGACGGAGGACCTCCGCTTGTAGCTTGATGAGGCCGCGGAGATAACTCTTAAACTAGTATAAACTAAGTCCATCTCGAGTGACGGAGGGCCTCCGCTTGTAGCTTGATGAGCTCGCGGAGATAACTCTTAAATTAGTATAAACTAAGTCCCTCTTGAGTGACGGAGGGTCTCCGCTTGTAGCTTGATGAGCTCGCGGAGATAACTCTTAAATGAGTATAAACTAAGTCCCTCTCGAGTGACGGAGGGCCTCCGCTTGTAGCTTGATGAGCTCGCGGAGATAACTCTTAAATGAGTATAAACTAAGTCCCTCTCGAGTTACGGAGGGCATCCGCTTGTAGCTTGATGAGCCCGCGGAGATAACTCTTAAATGAGTATAAACTTAGTCTCTTTCGAGTGACGGAGGGTCTGCGCTTGTAGCTTGACGAGCTCGCGAAGATAACTCTTAAATGAGTATAAATTAAGTCCCTCTCGAGTGACGGAGGGACTCTGCTTGTAGCTTGGTGAGCCCGTGGAGATAACTCTTAAATGAGTATAAACTAAGTCCATCTTGAGTGACGGAGGGCCTCCGCTTGTAGCTTGATGAGCTCGCGGAGATAACTCTTAAATGAGTATAAACTAAGTCCCTCTCGAGTGACGGAGGGCCTCCGCTTGTAGCTTGATGAGCTCGCGGAGATAACTCTTAAATGAGTATAAACTAAGTCCCTCTCGAGTGACGAAGGGCCTCCGCTTGTAGCTTGATGAGCCCGCGGAGATAACTCTTAAATGAGTATAAACTAAGTCCCTCTCGAGTGACGGAGGGCCTCCGCTTGTAGCTTGATGAGCTCGCGGAGATAACTCTTAAATGAGTATAAACTAAGTCCCTCTCGAGTGACGGAGGGCCTCCGTTTGTAGCTTGATGAGCTCGCGGAGATAACTCTTAAATGAGTATAAACTAAGTCCCTCTCGAGTGACGAAGGGCCTCCGCTTGTAGCTTGATGAGCTCGCGGAGATAACTCTTCAATGAGTACAAACTAAGTCCATCTCGAGTGACGGAGGGCCTCCGCTTGTAGCTTGATGAGCTCGCGGAGATAACTCTTAAATGAGTATAAATTATGTCCCTCTTGAGTGACGGAGGGCCTCCGCTTGTAGCTTGATGAGCTCGCGGAGATACCTCTTAAATGAGTATAAACTTAGTCTCTTTCGAGTGACGGAGGGCCTCCGCTTGTAGCTTGATGAGCCCGCGGAGATAACTCTTAAATGAGTATAAACTAAGTCCCTTTCGAGTGACCGGAGGGTCTGCACTTATAGCTTGACGAGCCCGCGGAGATAACTCTTAAAAGAGTATAAACTAAGTCCCTCTAGAGTGTCGGAAGGCCTCCGCTTGTAGCTTGATGAGCTCGATGAGATAACTCTTAAATTAGTATAAACTAAGTCCCTCTCGAGTGACGGAGGGCCTCCGCTTGTAGCTTGATGAGCTCGCGGAGATAACCCTTAAATGAGTATAAACTAAGTCCATCTCGAGTGACAAACGGCCTCCGCTTGTAGCTTGATGAGCTCGCGGAGATAACTCTTAAATGAGAATTAACTAAGTCCCTCTCGAGTTATGGAGGGCCTCCGCTTTTAGCTTGATTAGCTCGCGAAGATAACTCTTAAATGAGTATAAACTAACTGCCTCTCGAGTGACTGAGGACCTCCGCTTGTAGCTTGATGAGGCCGCGGAGATAACTCTTAAATGAGTATAAACTAAGTCCATCTCGAGTGACGGAGGGCCTCCGCTTGTAGCTTGATGAGCTCGCGGAGATAACTCTTAAATTAGTATAAACTAAGTGCCTCTCGAGTGACGGAGGACCTCCGCTTGTAGCTTGATGAGGCCGCGGAGATAACTCTTAAACTAGTATAAACTAAGTCCATCTCGAGTGACGGAGGGCCTCCGCTTGTAGCTTGATGAGCTCGCGGAGATAACTCTTAAATTAGTATAAACTAAGTCCCTCTTGAGTGACGGAGGGTCTCCGCTTGTAGCTTGATGAGCTCGCGGAGATAACTCTTAAATGAGTATAAACTAAGTCCCTCTCGAGTGACGGAGGGCCTCCGCTTGTAGCTTGATGAGCTCGCGGAGATAACTCTTAAATGAGTATAAACTAAGTCCCTCTCGAGTTACGGAGGGCATCCGCTTGTAGCTTGATGAGCCCGCGGAGATAACTCTTAAATGAGTATAAACTTAGTCTCTTTCGAGTGACGGAGGGTCTGCGCTTGTAGCTTGACGAGCTCGCGAAGATAACTCTTAAATGAGTATAAATTAAGTCCCTCTCGAGTGACGGAGGGACTCTGCTTGTAGCTTGGTGAGCCCGTGGAGATAACTCTTAAATGAGTATAAACTAAGTCCATCTTGAGTGACGGAGGGCCTCCGCTTGTAGCTTGATGAGCTCGCGGAGATAACTCTTAAATGAGTATAAACTAAGTCCCTCTCGAGTGACGGAGGGCCTCCGCTTGTAGCTTGATGAGCTCGCGGAGATAACTCTTAAATGAGTATAAACTAAGTCCCTCTCGAGTGACGAAGGGCCTCCGCTTGTAGCTTGATGAGCCCGCGGAGATAACTCTTAAATGAGTATAAACTAAGTCCCTCTCGAGTGACGGAGGGCCTCCGCTTGTAGCTTGATGAGCTCGCGGAGATAACTCTTAAATGAGTATAAACTAAGTCCCTCTCGAGTGACGGAGGGCCTCCGTTTGTAGCTTGATGAGCTCGCGGAGATAACTCTTAAATGAGTATAAACTAAGTCCCTCTCGAGTGACGAAGGGCCTCCGCTTGTAGCTTGATGAGCTCGCGGAGATAACTCTTCAATGAGTACAAACTAAGTCCATCTCGAGTGACGGAGGGCCTCCGCTTGTAGCTTGATGAGCTCGCGGAGATAACTCTTAAATGAGTATAAATTATGTCCCTCTTGAGTGACGGAGGGCCTCCGCTTGTAGCTTGATGAGCTCGCGGAGATAACTTTTAAATGAGTATAAATTAAGTCCCTTTCGAGTGACGGAGGGCATCCGCTTGTAGCTTGATGAGCCCGCGGAGATAACTCTTAAATGAGTATAAACTTAGTCTCTTTCGAGTGACGGAGGGCCTCCGCTTGTAGCTTGATGAGCCCGCGGAGATAACTCTTAAATGAGTATAAACTAAGTCCCTTTCGAGTGACCGGAGGGTCTGCACTTATAGCTTGACGAGCTCGCGGAGATAACTCTTAAATGAGTATAAACTAATTAGTCCCTCTCGAGTGACGGAGGGCCTCCGCTTGTAGCTTGAAGAGCTCGCGGAGATAACTCTTAAAAGAGTATAAACTAAGTCCCTCTAGAGTGTCGGAAGGCCTCCGCTTGTAGCTTGATGAGCTCGATGAGATAACTCTTAAATTAGTATAAACTAAGTCCCTCTCGAGTGACGGAGGGCCTCCGCTTGTAGCTTGATGAGCTCGCGGAGATAACCCTTAAATGAGTATAAACTAAGTCCATCTCGAGTGACAAACGGCCTCCGCTTGTAGCTTGATGAGCTCGCGGAGATAACTCTTAAATGAGAATTAACTAAGTCCCTCTCGAGTTACGGAGGGCCTCCGCTTTTAGCTTGATTAGCTCGCGAAGATAACTCTTAAATGAGTATAAACTAACTGCCTCTCGAGTGACTGAGGACCTCCGCTTGTAGCTTGAGGAGGCCGCGGAGATAACTCTTAAATGAGTATAAACTAAGTCCATCTCGAGTGACGGAGGGCCTCCGCTTGTAGCTTGATGAGCTCGCGGAGATAACTCTTTAATTAGTATAAACTAAGTGCCTCTCGAGTGACGGAGGACCTCCGCTTGTAGCTTGATGAGGCCGCGGAGATAACTCTTAAACTAGTATAAACTAAGTCCATCTCGAGTGACGGAGGGCCTCCGCTTGTAGCTTGATGAGCTCGCGGAGATAACTCTTAAATTAGTATAAACTAAGTCCCTCTTGAGTGACGGAGGGTCTCCGCTTGTAGCTTGATGAGCTCGCGGAGATAACTCTTAAATGAGTATAAACTAAGTCCCTCTCGAGTGACGGAGGGCCTCCGCTTGTAGCTTGATGAGCTCGCGGAGATAACTCTTAAATGAGTATAAACTAAGTCCCTCTCGAGTTACGGAGGGCATCCGCTTGTAGCTTGATGAGCCCGCGGAGATAACTCTTAAATGAGTATAAACTTAGTCTCTTTCGAGTGACGGAGGGTCTGCGCTTGTAGCTTGACGAGCTCGCGAAGATAACTCTTAAATGAGTATAAATTAAGTCCCTCTCGAGTGACGGAGGGACTCTGCTTGTAGCTTGGTGAGCCCGTGGAGATAACTCTTAAATGAGTATAAAGGAAGTCCATCTTGAGTGACGGAGGGCCTTCGCTTGTAGCTTGATGAGCTCGCGAAGATAACTCTTAAATGAGTATAAACTAAGTCCCTCTGGAGTGACGGACGGCCTCCGCTTGTAGCTTGATGAGCTCGCAGAGATAACTCTTAAATGAGAATAAACTAAGTCTCTCTCGAGTGACGGAGGGCCTCCGCTTGTAGCTTGATGAGCTCGCGAAGATAACTCTTAAATGAGTATAAACTAAGTCCCTCTCGAGTGACGGAGGGCCTCTGCTTGTAGCTTGGTGAGCCCGTGGAGATAACTCTTAAATGAGTATAAACTAAGTCCATCTTGAGTGACGGAGGGCCTCCGCTTGTAGCTTGATGAGCTCGCGGAGATAACTCTTAAATGAGTATAAACTAAGTCCCTCTCGAGTGACGGAGGGCCTCCGCTTGTAGCTTGATGAGCTCGCGGAGATAACTCTTAAATAAGTATAAACTAAGTCCCTCTCGAGTGACGAAGGGCCTCCGCTTGTAGCTTGATGAGCCCGCGGAGATAACTCTTAAATGAGTATAAACTAAGTCTCTCTCGAGTGACGGAGGGCCTCCGCTTGTAGCTTGATGAGCTCGCGGAGATAACTCTTAAATGAGTATAAACTAAGTCCCTCTCGAGTGACGGAGGGCCTCCGTTTGTAGCTTGATGAGCTCGCGGAGATAACTCTTAAATGAGTATAAACTAAGTCCCTCTCGAGTGACGAAGGGCCTCCGCTTGTAGCTTGATGAGCTCGCGGAGATAACTCTTCAATGAGTACAAACTAAGTCCATCTCGAGTGACGGAGGGCCTCCGCTTGTAGCTTGATGAGCTCGCGGAGATAACTCTTAAATGAGTATAAATTATGTCCCTCTTTAGTGACGGAGGGCCTCCGCTTGTAGCTTGATGAGCTCGCGGAGATAACTTTTAAATGAGTATAAATTAAGTCCCTTTCGAGTGACGGAGGGCATCCGCTTGTAGCTTGATGAGCCCGCGGAGATAACTTTTAAATGAGTATAAACTTAGTCTCTTTCGAGTGACGGAGGGCCTCCGCTTGTAGCTTGATGAGCCCGCAGAGATAACTCTTAAATGAGTATAAACTAAGTCCCTTTCGAGTGACCGGAGGGTCTGCACTTATAGCTTGACGAGCTCGCGGAGATAACTCTTAAATGAGTATAAACTAATTAGTCCCTCTCGAGTGACGGAGGGCCTCCGCTTGTAGCTTGATGAGCTCGCGAAGATAACTCTTAAATGAGTATAAACTAAGTCCCTCTCGAGTGACGGAGGGCCTCTGCTTGTAGCTTGGTGAGCCCGTGGAGATAACTCTTAAATGAGTATAAACTAAGTCCATCTTGAGTGACGGAGGGCCTCCGCTTGTAGCTTGATGAGCTCGCGGAGATAACTCTTAAATGAGTATAAACTAAGTCCCTCTCGAGTGACGGAGGGCCTCCGCTTGTAGCTTGATGAGCTCGCGGAGATAACTCTTAAATAAGTATAAACTAAGTCCCTCTCGAGTGACGAAGGGCCTCCGCTTGTAGCTTGATGAGCCCGCGGAGATAACTCTTAAATGAGTATAAACTAAGTCCCTCTCGAGTGACGGAGGGCCTCCGCTTGTAGCTTGATGAGCTCGCGGAGATAACTCTTAAATGAGTATAAACTAAGTCCCTCTCGAGTGACGGAGGGCCTCCGTTTGTAGCTTGATGAGCTCGCGGAGATAACTCTTAAATGAGTATAAACTAAGTCCCTCTCGAGTGACGAAGGGCCTCCGCTTGTAGCTTGATGAGCTCGCGGAGATAACTCTTCAATGAGTACAAACTAAGTCCACCTTGAGTGACGGAGGGCCTCCGCTTGTAGCTTGATGAGCTCGCGGAGATAACTCTTAAATGAGTATAAATTATGTCCCTCTTTAGTGACGGAGGGCCTCCGCTTGTAGCTTGATGAGCTCGCGGAGATAACTTTTAAATGAGTATAAATTAAGTCCCTTTCGAGTGACGGAGGGCATCCGCTTGTAGCTTGATGAGCCCGCGGAGATAACTTTTAAATGAGTATAAACTTAGTCTCTTTCGAGTGACGGAGGGCCTCCGCTTGTAGCTTGATGAGCCCGCGGAGATAACTCTTAAATGAGTATAAACTAAGTCCCTCTCGAGTGACGGAGGGCCTCCGTTTGTAGCTTGATGAGCTCGCGGAGATAACTCTTAAATGAGTATAAACTAAGTCCCTCTCGAGTGACGAAGGGCCTCCGCTTGTAGCTTGATGAGCTCGCGGAGATAACTCTTCAATGAGTACAAACTAAGTCCACCTCGAGTGACGGAGGGCCTCCGCTTGTAGCTTGATGAGCTCGCGGAGATAACTCTTAAATGAGTATAAATTATGTCCCTCTTTAGTGACGGAGGGCCTCCGCTTGTAGCTTGATGAGCTCGCGGAGATAACTTTTAAATGAGTATAAATTAAGTCCCTTTCGAGTGACGGAGGGCATCCGCTTGTAGCTTGATGAGCCCGCGGAGATAACTTTTAAATGAGTATAAACTTAGTCTCTTTCGAGTGACGGAGGGCCTCCGCTTGTAGCTTGATGAGCCCGCGGAGATAACTCTTAAATGAGTATAAACTAAGTCCCTTTCGAGTGACCGGAGGGTCTGCACTTATAGCTTGACGAGCTCGCGGAGATAACTCTTAAATGAGTATAAACTAATTAGTCCCTCTCGAGTGACGGAGGGCCTCCGCTTGTAGCTTGAAGAGCTCGCGGAGATAATTCTTAAAAGAGTATAAACTAAGTCCCTCTAGAGTGTCGGAAGGCCTCCGCTTGTAGCTTGATGAGCTCGATTAGATAACTCTTAAATTAGTATAAACTAAGTCCCTCTCGAGTGACGGAGGGCCTCCGCTTGTAGCTTGATGAGCTCGCGGAGATAACCCTTAAATGAGTATAAACTAAGTCCATCTCGAGTGACAAACGGCCTCCGCTTGTAGCTTGATGAGCTCGCGGAGATAACTCTTAAATGAGAATTAACTAAGTCCCTCTCGAGTTACGGAGGGCCTCCGCTTTTAGCTTGATTAGCTCGCGAAGATAACTCTTAAATGAGTATAAACTAACTGCCTCTCGAGTGACTGAGGACCTCCGCTTGTAGCTTAATGAGGCCGCGGAGATAACTCTTAAATGAGTATAAACTAAGTCCATCTCGAGTGACGGAGGGCCTCCGCTTGTAGCTTGATGAGCTCGCGGAGATAACTCTTAAATTAGTATAAACTAAGTGCCTCTCGAGTGACGGAGGACCTCCGCTTGTAGCTTGATGAGGCCGCGGAGATAACTCTTAAACTAGTATAAACTAAGTCCATCTCGAGTGACGGAGGGCCTCCGCTTGTAGCTTGATGAGCTCGCGGAGATAACTCTTAAATTAGTATAAACTAAGTCCCTCTTGAGTGACGGAGGGTCTCCGCTTGTAGCTTGATGAGCTCGCGGAGATAACTCTTAAATGAGTATAAACTAAGTCCATCTCGAGTGACAAACGGCCTCCGCTTGTAGCTTGATGAGCTCGCGGAGATAACTCTTAAATGAGAATTAACTAAGTCCCTCTCGAGTTACGGAGGGCCTCCGCTTTTAGCTTGATTAGCTCGCGAAGATAACTCTTAAATGAGTATAAACTAACTGCCTCTCGAGTGACTGAGGACCTCCGCTTGTAGCTTGAGGAGGCCGCGGAGATAACTCTTAAATGAGTATAAACTAAGTCCATCTCGAGTGACGGACGGCCTCCGCTTGTAGCTTGATGAGCTCGCGGAGATAACTCTTTAATTAGTATAAACTAAGTGCCTCTCGAGTGACGGAGGACCTCCGCTTGTAGCTTGATGAGGCCGCGGAGATAACTCTTAAACTAGTATAAACTAAGTCCATCTCGAGTGACGGAGGGCCTCCGCTTGTAGCTTGATGAGCTCGCGGAGATAACTCTTAAATTAGTATAAACTAAGTCCCTCTTGAGTGACGGAGGGTCTCCGCTTGTAGCTTGATGAGCTCGCGGAGATAACTCTTAAATGAGTATAAACTAAGTCCCTCTCGAGTGACGGAGGGCCTCCGCTTGTAGCTTGATGAGCTCGCGGAGATAACTCTTAAATGAGTATAAACTAAGTCCCTCTCGAGTTACGGAGGGCATCCGCTTGTAGCTTGATGAGCCCGCGGAGATAACTCTTAAATGAGTATAAACTTAGTCTCTTTCGAGTGACGGAGGGTCTGCGCTTGTAGCTTGACGAGCTCACGAAGATAACTCTTAAATGAGTATAAATTAAGTCCCTCTCGAGTGACGGAGGGACTCTGCTTGTAGCTTGGTGAGCCCGTGGAGATAACTCTTAAATGAGTATAAACGAAGTCCATCTTGAGTGACGGAGGGCCTTCGCTTGTAGCTTGATGAGCTCGCGAAGATAACTCTTAAATGAGTATAAACTAAGTCCCTCTGGAGTGACGGACGGCCTCCGCTTGTAGCTTGATGAGCTCGCAGAGATAACTCTTAAATGAGAATAAACTAAGTCTCTCTCGAGTGACGGAGGGCCTCCGCTTGTAGCTTGATGAGCTCGCGAAGATAACTCTTAAATGAGTATAAACTAAGTCCCTCTCGAGTGACGGAGGGCCTCTGCTTGTAGCTTGGTGAGCCCGTGGAGATAACTCTTAAATGAGTATAAACTAAGTCCATCTTGAGTGACGGAGGGCCTCTGCTTGTAGCTTGATGAGCTCGCGGAGATAACTCTTAAATGAGTATAAACTAAGTCCCTCTCGAGTGACGGAGGGCCTCCGCTTGTAGCTTGATGAGCTCGCGGAGATAACTCTTAAATAAGTATAAACTAAGTCCCTCTCGAGTGACGAAGGGCCTCCGCTTGTAGCTTGATGAGCCCGCGGAGATAACTCTTAAATGAGTATAAACTAAGTCCCTCTCGAGTGACGGAGGGCCTCCGCTTGTAGCTTGATGAGCTCGCGGAGATAACTCTTAAATGAGTATAAACTAAGTCCCTCTCGAGTGACGGAGGGCCTCCGTTTGTAGCTTGATGAGCTCGCGGAGATAACTCTTAAATGAGTATAAACTAAGTCCCTCTCGAGTGACGAAGGGCCTCCGCTTGTAGCTTGATGAGCTCGCGGAGATAACTCTTCAATGAGTACAAACTAAGTCCATCTCGAGTGACGGAGGGCCTCCGCTTGTAGCTTGATGAGCTCGCGGAGATAACTCTTAAATGAGTATAAATTATGTCCCTCTTTAGTGACGGAGGGCCTCCGCTTGTAGCTTGATGAGCTCGCGGAGATAACTTTTAAATGAGTATAAATTAAGTCCCTTTCGAGTGACGGAGGGCATCCGCTTGTAGCTTGATGAGCCCGCGGAGATAACTTTTAAATGAGTATAAACTTAGTCTCTTTCGAGTGACGGAGGGCCTCCGCTTGTAGCTTGATGAGCCCGCGGAGATAACTCTTAAATGAGTATAAACTAAGTCCCTTTCGAGTGACCGGAGGGTCTGCACTTATAGCTTGACGAGCTCGCGGAGATAACTCTTAAATGAGTATAAACTAATTAGTCCCTCTCGAGTGACGGAGGGCCTCCGCTTGTAGCTTGATGAGCTCGCGAAGATAACTCTTAAATGAGTATAAACTAAGTCCCTCTCGAGTGACGGAGGGCCTCTGCTTGTAGCTTGGTGAGCCCGTGGAGATAACTCTTAAATGAGTATAAACTAAGTCCATCTTGAGTGACGGAGGGCCTCCGCTTGTAGCTTGATGAGCTCGCGGAGATAACTCTTAAATGAGTATAAACTAAGTCCCTCTCGAGTGACGGAGGGCCTCCGCTTGTAGCTTGATGAGCTCGCGGAGATAACTCTTAAATAAGTATAAACTAAGTCCCTCTCGAGTGACGAAGGGCCTCCGCTTGTAGCTTGATGAGCCCGCGGAGATAACTCTTAAATGAGTATAAACTAAGTCCCTCTCGAGTGACGGAGGGCCTCCGCTTGTAGCTTGATGAGCTCGCGGAGATAACTCTTAAATGAGTATAAACTAAGTCCCTCTCGAGTGACGGAGGGCCTCCGTTTGTAGCTTGATGAGCTCGCGGAGATAACTCTTAAATGAGTATAAACTAAGTCCCTCTCGAGTGACGAAGGGCCTCCGCTTGTAGCTTGATGAGCTCGCGGAGATAACTCTTCAATGAGTACAAACTAAGTCCACCTCGAGTGATGGAGGGCCTCCGCTTGTAGCTTGATGAGCTCGCGGAGATAACTCTTAAATGAGTATAAATTATGTCCCTCTTTAGTGACGGAGGGCCTCCGCTTGTAGCTTGATGAGCTCGCGGAGATAACTTTTAAATGAGTATAAATTAAGTCCCTTTCGAGTGACGGAGGGCATCCGCTTGTAGCTTGATGAGCCCGCGGAGATAACTTTTAAATGAGTATAAACTTAGTCTCTTTCGAGTGACGGAGGGCCTCCGCTTGTAGCTTGATGAGCCCGCGGAGATAACTCTTAAATGAGTATAAACTAAGTCCCTTTCGAGTGACCGGAGGGTCTGCACTTATAGCTTGACGAGCTCGCGGAGATAACTCTTAAATGAGTATAAACTAATTAGTCCCTCTCGAGTGACGGAGGGCCTCCGCTTGTAGCTTGAAGAGCTCGCGGAGATAACTCTTAAAAGAGTATAAACTAAGTCCCTCTAGAGTGTCGGAAGGCCTCCGCTTGTAGCTTGATGAGCTCGATTAGATAACTCTTAAATTAGTATAAACTAAGTCCCTCTCGAGTGACGGAGGGCCTCCGCTTGTAGCTTGATGAGCTCGCGGAGATAACCCTTAAATGAGTATAAACTAAGTCCATCTCGAGTGACAAACGGCCTCCGCTTGTAGCTTGATGAGCTCGCGGAGATAACTCTTAAATGAGAATTAACTAAGTCCCTCTCGAGTTACGGAGGGCCTCCGCTTTTAGCTTGATTAGCTCGCGAAGATAACTCTTAAATGAGTATAAACTAACTGCCTCTCGAGTGACTGAGGACCTCCGCTTGTAGCTTGATGAGGCCGCGGAGATAACTCTTAAATGAGTATAAACTAAGTCCATCTCGAGTGACGGAGGGCCTCCGCTTGTAGCTTGATGAGCTCGCGGAGATAACTCTTAAATTAGTATAAACTAAGTGCCTCTCGAGTGACGGAGGACCTCCGCTTGTAGCTTGATGAGGCCGCGGAGATAACTCTTAAACTAGTATAAACTAAGTCCATCTCGAGTGACGGAGGGCCTCCGCTTGTAGCTTGATGAGCTCGCGGAGATAACTCTTAAATTAGTATAAACTAAGTCCCTCTTGAGTGACGGAGGGTCTCCGCTTGTAGCTTGATGAGCTCGCGGAGATAACTCTTAAATGAGTATAAACTAAGTCCCTCTCGAGTGACGGAGGGCCTCCGCTTGTAGCTTGATGAGCTCGCGGAGATAACTCTTAAATGAGTATAAACTAAGTCCCTCTCGAGTTACGGAGGGCATCCGCTTGTAGCTTGATGAGCCCGCGGAGATAACTCTTAAATGAGTATAAACTTAGTCTCTTTCGAGTGACGGAGGGTCTGCGCTTGTAGCTTGACGAGCTCGCGAAGATAACTCTTAAATGAGTATAAATTAAGTCCCTCTCGAGTGACGGAGGGACTCTGCTTGTAGCTTGGTGAGCCCGTGGAGATAACTCTTAAATGAGTATAAACGAAGTCCATCTTCAGTGACGGAGGGCCTTCGCTTGTAGCTTGATGAGCTCGCGAAGATAACTCTTAAATGAGTATAAACTAAGTCCCTCTGGAGTGACGGACGGCCTCCGCTTGTAGCTTGATGAGCTCGCGGAGATAACTCTTAAATGAGAATAAACTAAGTCTCTCTCGAGTGACGGAGGGCCTCCGCTTGTAGCTTGATGAGCTCGCGAAGATAACTCTTAAATGAGTATAAACTAAGTCCCTATCGAGTGACGGAGGGCCTCTGCTTGTAGCTTGGTGAGCCCGTGGAGATAACTCTTAAATGAGTATAAACTAAGTCCATCTTGAGTGACGGAGGGCCTCCGCTTGTAGCTTGATGAGCTCGCGGAGATAACTCTTAAATGAGTATAAACTAAGTCCCTCTCGAGTGACGGAGGGCCTCCGCTTGTAGCTTGATGAGCTCGCGGAGATAACTCTTAAATGAGTATAAACTAAGTCCCTCTCGAGTGACGAAGGGCCTCCGCTTGTAGCTTGATGAGCCCGCGGAGATAACTCTTAAATGAGTATAAACTAAGTCCCTCTCGAGTGACGGAGGGCCTCCGCTTGTAGCTTGATGAGCTCGCGGAGATAACTCTTAAATGAGTATAAATTATGTCCCTCTTTAGTGACGGAGGGCCTCCGCTTGTAGCTTGATGAGCTCGCGGAGATAACTTTTAAATGAGTATAAATTAAGTCCCTTTCGAGTGACGGAGGGCATCCGCTTGTAGCTTGATGAGCCCGCGGAGATAACTCTTAAATGAGTATAAACTTAGTCTCTTTCGAGTGACGGAGGGCCTCCGCTTGTAGCTTGATGAGCCCGCGGAGATAACTCTTAAATGAGTATAAACTAAGTCCCTTTCGAGTGACCGGAGGGTCTGCACTTATAGCTTGACGAGCTCGCGGAGATAACTCTTAAATGAGTATAAACTAATTAGTCCCTCTCGAGTGACGGAGGGCCTCCGCTTGTAGCTTGAAGAGCTCGCGGAGATAACTCTTAAAAGAGTATAAACTAAGTCCCTCTAGAGTGTCGGAAGGCCTCCGCTTGTAGCTTGATGAGCTCGATGAGATAACTCTTAAATTAGTATAAACTAAGTCCCTCTCGAGTGACGGAGGGCCTCCGCTTGTAGCTTGATGAGCTCGCGGAGATAACCCTTAAATGAGTATAAACTAAGTCCATCTCGAGTGACAAACGGCCTCCGCTTGTAGCTTGATGAGCTCGCGGAGATAACTCTTAAATGAGAATTAACTAAGTCCCTCTCGAGTTACGGAGGGCCTCCACTTTTAGCTTGATTAGCTCGCGAAGATAACTCTTAAATGAGTATAAACTAACTGCCTCTCGAGTGACTGAGGACCTCCGCTTGTAGCTTGATGAGGCCGCGGAGATAACTCTTAAATGAGTATAAACTAAGTCCATCTCGAGTGACGGAGGGCCTCCGCTTGTAGCTTGATGAGCTCGCGGAGATAACTCTTAAATTAGTATAAACTAAGTGCCTCTCGAGTGACGGAGGACCTCCGCTTGTAGCTTGATGAGGCCGCGGAGATAACTCTTAAACTAGTATAAACTAAGTCCATCTCGAGTGACGGAGGGCCTCCGCTTGTAGCTTGATGAGCTCGCGGAGATAACTCTTAAATTAGTATAAACTAAGTCCCTCTTGAGTGACGGAGGGTCTCCGCTTGTAGCTTGATGAGCTCGCGGAGATAACTCTTAAATGAGTATAAACTAAGTCCCTCTCGAGTGACGGAGGGCCTCCGCTTGTAGCTTGATGAGCTCGCGGAGATAACTCTTAAATGAGTATAAACTAAGTCCCTCTCGAGTTACGGAGGGCATCCGCTTGTAGCTTGATGAGCCCGCGGAGATAACTCTTAAATGAGTATAAACTTAGTCTCTTTCGAGTGACGGAGGGTCTGCGCTTGTAGCTTGACGAGCTCGCGAAGATAACTCTTAAATGAGTATAAATTAAGTCCCTCTCGAGTGACGGAGGGACTCTGCTTGTAGCTTGGTGAGCCCGTGGAGATAACTCTTAAATGAGTATAAACGAAGTCCATCTTGAGTGACGGAGGGCCTTCGCTTGTAGCTTGATGAGCTCGCGAAGATAACTCTTAAATGAGTATAAACTAAGTCCCTCTGGAGTGACGGACGGCCTCCGCTTGTAGCTTGATGAGCTCGCGGAGATAACTCTTAAATGAGAATAAACTAAGTCTCTCTCGAGTGACGGAGGGCCTCCGCTTGTAGCTTGATGAGCTCGCGAAGATAACTCTTAAATGAGTATAAACTAAGTCCCTCTCGAGTGACGGAGGGCCTCTGCTTGTAGCTTGGTGAGCCCGTGGAGATAACTCTTAAATGAGTATAAACTAAGTCCATCTTGAGTGACGGAGGGCCTCCGCTTGTAGCTTGATGAGCTCGCGGAGATAACTCTTAAATGAGTATAAACTAAGTCCCTCTCGAGTGACGGAGGGCCTCCGCTTGTAGCTTGATGAACTCGCGGAGATAACTCTTAAATGAGTATAAACTAAGTCCCTCTCGAGTGACGAAGGGCCTCCGCTTGTAGCTTGATGAGCCCGCGGAGATAACTCTTAAATGAGTATAAACTAAGTCCCTCTCGAGTGACGGAGGGCCTCCGCTTGTAGCTTGATGAGCTCGCGGAGATAACTCTTAAATGAGTATAAATTATGTCCCTCTTTAGTGACGGAGGGCCTCCGCTTGTAGCTTGATGAGCTCGCGGAGATAACTTTTAAATGAGTATAAATTAAGTCCCTTTCGAGTGACGGAGGGCATCCGCTTGTAGCTTGATGAGCCCGCGGAGATAACTCTTAAATGAGTATAAACTTAGTCTCTTTCGAGTGACGGAGGGCCTCCGCTTGTAGCTTGATGAGCCCGCGGAGATAACTCTTAAATGAGTATAAACTAAGTCCCTTTCGAGTGACCGGAGGGTCTGCACTTATAGCTTGACGAGCTCGCGGAGATAACTCTTAAATGAGTATAAACTAATTAGTCCCTCTCGAGTGACGGAGGGCCTCCGCTTGTAGCTTGAAGAGCTCGCGGAGATAACTCTTAAAAGAGTATAAACTAAGTCCCTCTAGAGTGTCGGAAGGCCTCCGCTTGTAGCTTGATGAGCTCGATGAGATAACTCTTAAATTAGTATAAACTAAGTCCCTCTCGAGTGACGGAGGGCCTCCGCTTGTAGCTTGATGAGCTCGCGGAGATAACCCTTAAATGAGTATAAACTAAGTCCATCTCGAGTGACAAACGGCCTCCGCTTGTAGCTTGATGAGGCCGCGGAGATAACTCTTAAACTAGTATAAACTAAGTCCATCTCGAGTGACGGAGGGCCTCCGCTTGTAGCTTGATGAGCTCGCGGAGATAACTCTTAAATTAGTATAAACTAAGTCCCTCTTGAGTGACGGAGGGTCTCCGCTTGTAGCTTGATGAGCTCGCGGAGATAACTCTTAAATGAGTATAAACTAAGTCCCTCTCGAGTGACGGAGGGCCTCCGCTTGTAGCTTGATGAGCTCGCGGAGATAACTCTTAAATGAGTATAAACTAAGTCCCTCTCGAGTTACGGAGGGCATCCGCTTGTAGCTTGATGAGCCCGCGGAGATAACTCTTAAATGAGTATAAACTTAGTCTCTTTCGAGTGACGGAGGGTCTGCGCTTGTAGCTTGACGAGCTCGCGAAGATAACTCTTAAATGAGTATAAATTAAGTCCCTCTCGAGTGACGGAGGGACTCTGCTTGTAGCTTGGTGAGCCCGTGGAGATAACTCTTAAATGAGTATAAACGAAGTCCATCTTGAGTGACGGAGGGCCTTCGCTTGTAGCTTGATGAGCTCGCGAAGATAACTCTTAAATGAGTATAAACTAAGTCCCTCTGGAGTGACGGCGGCCTCCGCTTGTAGCTTGATGAGCTCGCGGAGATAACTCTTAAATGAGAATAAACTAAGTCTCTCTCGAGTGACGGAGGGCCTCCGCTTGTAGCTTGATGAGCTCGCGAAGATAACTCTTAAATGAGTATAAACAAAGTCCCTCTCGAGTGACGGAGGGCCTCTGCTTGTAGCTTGGTGAGCCCGTGGAGATAACTCTTAAATGAGTATAAACTAAGTCCATCTTGAGTGACGGAGGGCCTCCGCTTGTAGCTTGATGAGCCCGCGGAGATAACTCTTAAATGAGTATAAACGAAGTCCATCTTGAGTGACGGAGGGCCTTCGCTTGTAGCTTGATGAGCTCGCGAAGATAACTCTTAAATGAGTATAAACTAAGTCCCTCTGGAGTGACGGACGGCCTCCGCTTGTAGCTTGATGAGCTCGCGGAGATAACTCTTAAATGAGTATAAACTAAGTCAATCTCGAGTTACGGAGGGCATCCGCTTGTAGCTTGATGAGCCCGCGGAGATAACTCTTAAATGAGTATAAACTTAGTCTCTTTCGAGTGACGGAGGGTCTGCGCTTGTAGCTTGACGAGCTCGCGAAGATAACTCTTAAATGAGTATAAATTAAGTCCCTCTCGAGTGACGGAGGGACTCTGCTTGTAGCTTGGTGAGCCCGTGGAGATAACTCTTAAATGAGTATAAACGAAGTCCATCTTGAGTGACGGAGGGCCTTCGCTTGTAGCTTGATGAGCTCGCGAAGATAACTCTTAAATGAGTATAAACTAAGTCCCTCTGGAGTGACGGACGGCCTCTGCTTGTAGCTTGATGAGCCCGCGGAGATAACTCTTAAATGAGTATAAACTAAGTCCATCTTGAGTGACGGAGGGCCTCCGCTTGTAGCTTGATGAGCTCGCGGAGATAACTCTTAAATGAGTATAAACTAAGTCCCTCTCGAGTGACGGAGGGCCTCTGCTTGTAGCTTGGTGAGCCCGTGGAGATAACTCTTAAATGAGTATAAACTAAGTCCATCTTGAGTGACGGAGGGCCTCCGCTTGTAGCTTGATGAGCTCGCGGAGATAACTCTTAAATGAGTATAAACTAAGTCCCTCTCGAGTGACGGAGGGCCTCCGCTTGTAGCTTGATGAGCCCGCGGAGATAACTCTTAAATGAGTATAAACTAAGTCCCTCTCGAGTGACGGAGGGCCTCCGCTTGTAGCTTGATGAGCTCGCGGAGATAACTCTTAAATGAGTATAAACTAAGTCAATCTCGAGTTACGGAGGGCATCCGCTTGTAGCTTGATGAGCCCGCGGAGATAACTCTTAAATGAGTATAAACTTAGTCTCTTTCGAGTGACGGAGGGTCTGCGCTTGTAGCTTGACGAGCTCGCGAAGATAACTCTTAAATGAGTATAAATTAAGTCCCTCTCGAGTGACGGAGGGACTCTGCTTGTAGCTTGGTGAGCCCGTGGAGATAACTCTTAAATGAGTATAAACGAAGTCCATCTTGAGTGACGGAGGGCCTTCGCTTGTAGCTTGATGAGCTCGCGAAGATAACTCTTAAATGAGTATAAACTAAGTCCCTCTGGAGTGACGGACGGCCTCCGCTTGTAGCTTGATGAGCTCGCGGAGATAACTCTTAAATGAGAATAAACTAAGTCTCTCTCGAGTGACGGAGGGCCTCCGCTTGTAGCTTGATGAGCTCGCGAAGATAACTCTTAAATGAGTATAAACTAAGTCCCTCTCGAGTGACGGAGGGCCTCTGCTTGTAGCTTGGTGAGCCCGTGGAGATAACTCTTAAATGAGTATAAACTAAGTCCATCTTGAGTGACGGAGGGCCTCCGCTTGTAGCTTGATGAGCTCGCGAAGATAACTCTTAAATGAGTATAAACTAAGTCCCTCTCGAGTGACGGAGGGCCTCCGCTTGTAGCTTGATGAGCCCGCGGAGATAACTCTTAAATGAGTATAAACTAAGTCCCTCTCGAGTGACGGAGGGCCTCCGCTTGTAGCTTGATGAGCTCGCGGAGATAACTCTTAAATGAGTATAAACTAAGTCAATCTCGAGTTACGGAGGGCATCCGCTTGTAGCTTGATGAGCCCGCGGAGATAACTCTTAAATGAGTATAAACTTAGTCTCTTTCGAGTGACGGAGGGTCTGCGCTTGTAGCTTGACGAGCTCGCGAAGATAACTCTTAAATGAGTATAAATTAAGTCCCTCTCGAGTGACGGAGGGACTCTGCTTGTAGCTTGGTGAGCCCGTGGAGATAACTCTTAAATGAGTATAAACGAAGTCCATCTTGAGTGACGGAGGGCCTTCGCTTGTAGCTTGATGAGCTCGCAAAGATAACTCTTAAATGAGTATAAACTAAGTCCCTCTGGAGTGACGGACGGCCTCTGCTTGTAGCTTGGTGAGCCCGTGGAGATAACTCTTAAATGAGTATAAACGAAGTCCATCTTGAGTGACGGAGGGCCTTCGCTTGTAGCTTGATGAGCTCGCGAAGATAACTCTTAAATGAGTATAAACTAAGTCCCTCTGGAGTGACGGCGGCCTCCGCTTGTAGCTTGATGAGCTCGCGGAGATAACTCTTAAATGAGAATAAACTAAGTCTCTCTCGAGTGACGGAGGGCCTCCGCTTGTAGCTTGATGAGCTCGCGAAGATAACTCTTAAATGAGTATAAACAAAGTCCCTCTCGAGTGACGGAGGGCCTCTGCTTGTAGCTTGGTGAGCCCGTGGAGATAACTCTTAAATGAGTATAAACTAAGTCCATCTTGAGTGACGGAGGGCCTCCGCTTGTAGCTTGATGAGCCCGCGGAGATAACTCTTAAATGAGTATAAACGAAGTCCATCTTGAGTGACGGAGGGCCTTCGCTTGTAGCTTGATGAGCTCGCGAAGATAACTCTTAAATGAGTATAAACTAAGTCCCTCTGGAGTGACGGACGGCCTCCGCTTGTAGCTTGATGAGCTCGCGGAGATAACTCTTAAATGAGAATAAACTAAGTCTCTCTCGAGTGACGGAGGGCCTCCGCTTGTAGCTTGATGAGCTCGCGAAGATAACTCTTAAATGAGTATAAACTAAGTCCCTCTCGAGTGACGGAGGGCCTCTGCTTGTAGCTTGGTGAGCCCGTGGAGATAACTCTTAAATGAGTATAAACTAAGTCCATCTTGAGTGACGGAGGGCCTCCGCTTGTAGCTTGATGAGCTCGCGGAGATAACTCTTAAATGAGTATAAACTAAGTCCCTCTCGAGTGACGGAGGGCCTCCGCTTGTAGCTTGATGAGCCCGCGGAGATAACTCTTAAATGAGTATAAACTAAGTCCCTCTCGAGTGACGGAGGGCCTCCGCTTGTAGCTTGATGAGCTCGCGGAGATAACTCTTAAATGAGTATAAACTAAGTCAATCTCGAGTTACGGAGGGCATCCGCTTGTAGCTTGATGAGCCCGCGGAGATAACTCTTAAATGAGTATAAACTTAGTCTCTTTCGAGTGACGGAGGGTCTGCGCTTGTAGCTTGACGAGCTCGCGAAGATAACTCTTAAATGAGTATAAATTAAGTCCCTCTCGAGTGACGGAGGGACTCTGCTTGTAGCTTGGTGAGCCCGTGGAGATAACTCTTAAATGAGTATAAACGAAGTCCATCTTGAGTGACGGAGGGCCTTCGCTTGTAGCTTGATGAGCTCGCGAAGATAACTCTTAAATGAGTATAAACTAAGTCCCTCTGGAGTGACGGACGGCCTCCGCTTGTAGCTTGATGAGCTCGCGGAGATAACTCTTAAATGAGAATAAACTAAGTCTCTCTCGAGTGACGGAGGGCCTCCGCTTGTAGCTTGATGAGCTCGCGAAGATAACTCTTAAATGAGTATAAACTAAGTCCCTCTCGAGTGACGGAGGGCCTCTGCTTGTAGCTTGGTGAGCCCGTGGAGATAACTCTTAAATGAGTATAAACTAAGTCCATCTTGAGTGACGGAGGGCCTCCGCTTGTAGCTTGATGAGCTCGCGGAGATAACTCTTAAATGAGTATAAACTAAGTCCCTCTCGAGTGACGGAGGGCCTCCGCTTGTAGCTTGATGAGCTCGCGGAGATAACTCTTAAATGAGTATAAACTAAGTCCCTCTCGAGTGACGGAGGGCCTCCGCTTGTAGCTTGATGAGCTCGCGGAGATAACTCTTAAATGAGTATAAACTAAGTCCCTCTCGAGTGACGAAGGGCCTCCGCTTGTAGCTTGATGAGCCCGCGGAGATAACTCTTAAATGAGTATAAACTAAGTCCCTCTCGAGTGACGGAGGGCCTCCGCTTGTAGCTTGATGAGCTCGCGGAGATAACTCTTAAATGAGTATAAACTAAGTCCCTCTCGAGTTACGGAGGGCATCCGCTTGTAGCCTGATGAGCCCGCGGAGATAACTCTTAAATGAGTATAAACTAAGTCCCTCTCGAGTGACGAAGGGCCTCCGCTTGTAGCTTGATGAGCCCGCGGAGATAACTCTTAAATGAGTATAAACTAAGTCCCTCTCGAGTGACGGAGGGCCTCCGCTTGTAGCTTGATGAGCTCGCGGAGATAACTCTTAAATGAGTATAAATTATGTCCCTCTTTAGTGACGGAGGGCCTCCGCTTGTAGCTTGATGAGCTCGCGGAGATAACTTTTAAATGAGTATAAATTAAGTCCCTTTCGAGTGACGGAGGGCATCCGCTTGTAGCTTGATGAGCCCGCGGAGATAACTCTTAAATGAGTATAAACTTAGTCTCTTTCGAGTGACGGAGGGCCTCCGCTTGTAGCTTGATGAGCCCGCGGAGATAACTCTTAAATGAGTATAAACTAAGTCCCTTTCGAGTGACCGGAGGGTCTGCACTTATAGCTTGACGAGCTCGCGGAGATAACTCTTAAATGAGTATAAACTAATTAGTCCCTCTCGAGTGACGGAGGGCCTCCGCTTGTAGCTTGAAGAGCTCGCGGAGATAACTCTTAAAAGAGTATAAACTAAGTCCCTCTAGAGTGTCGGAAGGCCTCCGCTTGTAGCTTGATGAGCTCGATGAGATAACTCTTAAATTAGTATAAACTAAGTCCCTCTCGAGTGACGGAGGGCCTCCGCTTGTAGCTTGATGAGCTCGCGGAGATAACCCTTAAATGAGTATAAACTAAGTCCATCTCGAGTGACAAACGGCCTCCGCTTGTAGCTTGATGAGGCCGCGGAGATAACTCTTAAACTAGTATAAACTAAGTCCATCTCGAGTGACGGAGGGCCTCCGCTTGTAGCTTGATGAGCTCGCGGAGATAACTCTTAAATTAGTATAAACTAAGTCCCTCTTGAGTGACGGAGGGTCTCCGCTTGTAGCTTGATGAGCTCGCGGAGATAACTCTTAAATGAGTATAAACTAAGTCCCTCTCGAGTGACGGAGGGCCTCCGCTTGTAGCTTGATGAGCTCGCGGAGATAACTCTTAAATGAGTATAAACTAAGTCCCTCTCGAGTTACGGAGGGCATCCGCTTGTAGCTTGATGAGCCCGCGGAGATAACTCTTAAATGAGTATAAACTTAGTCTCTTTCGAGTGACGGAGGGTCTGCGCTTGTAGCTTGACGAGCTCGCGAAGATAACTCTTAAATGAGTATAAATTAAGTCCCTCTCGAGTGACGGAGGGACTCTGCTTGTAGCTTGGTGAGCCCGTGGAGATAACTCTTAAATGAGTATAAACGAAGTCCATCTTGAGTGACGGAGGGCCTTCGCTTGTAGCTTGATGAGCTCGCGAAGATAACTCTTAAATGAGTATAAACTAAGTCCCTCTGGAGTGACGGACGGCCTCCGCTTGTAGCTTGATGAGCTCGCGGAGATAACTCTTAAATGAGAATAAACTAAGTCTCTCTCGAGTGACGGAGGGCCTCCGCTTGTAGCTTGATGAGCTCGCGAAGATAACTCTTAAATGAGTATAAACTAAGTCCCTCTCGAGTGACGGAGGGCCTCTGCTTGTAGCTTGGTGAGCCCGTGGAGATAACTCTTAAATGAGTATAAACTAAGTCCATCTTGAGTGACGGAGGGCCTCCGCTTGTAGCTTGATGAGCTCGCGGAGATAACTCTTAAATGAGTATAAACTAAGTCCCTCTCGAGTGACGGAGGGCCTCCGCTTGTAGCTTGATGAGCTCGCGGAGATAACTCTTAAATGAGTATAAACTAAGTCCCTCTCGAGTGACGAAGGGCCTCCGCTTGTAGCTTGATGAGCCCGCGGAGATAACTCTTAAATGAGTATAAACTAAGTCCCTCTCGAGTGACGGAGGGCCTCCG
This sequence comes from Persicaria tinctoria, assembly GCA_037127255.1. Lineage (NCBI taxonomy): Eukaryota > Viridiplantae > Streptophyta > Magnoliopsida > Caryophyllales > Polygonaceae > Persicaria > Persicaria tinctoria. The sequence continues at coordinate 32,949,675 of JBANSL010000007.1, read as the reverse complement.
CTTGTAGCTTGATGAGCTCGCGGAGATAACTCTTAAATGAGTATAAACTAAGTCAATCTCGAGTTACGGAGGGCATCCGCTTGTAGCTTGATGAGCCCGCGGAGATAACTCTTAAATGAGTATAAACTTAGTCTCTTTCGAGTGACGGAGGGTCTGCGCTTGTAGCTTGACGAGCTCGCGAAGATAACTCTTAAATGAGTATAAATTAAGTCCCTCTCGAGTGACGGAGGGACTCTGCTTGTAGCTTGGTGAGCCCGTGGAGATAACTCTTAAATGAGTATAAACGAAGTCCATCTTGAGTGACGGAGGGCCTTCGCTTGTAGCTTGATGAGCTCGCGAAGATAACTCTTAAATGAGTATAAACTAAGTCCCTCTGGAGTGACGGACGGCCTCCGCTTGTAGCTTGATGAGCTCGCGGAGATAACTCTTAAATGAGAATAAACTAAGTCTCTCTCGAGTGACGGAGGGCCTCCGCTTGTAGCTTGATGAGCTCGCGAAGATAACTCTTAAATGAGTATAAACTAAGTCCCTCTCGAGTGACGGAGGGCCTCTGCTTGTAGCTTGGTGAGCCCGTGGAGATAACTCTTAAATGAGTATAAACTAAGTCCATCTTGAGTGACGGAGGGCCTCCGCTTGTAGCTTGATGAGCTCGCGGAGATAACTCTTAAATGAGTATAAACTAAGTCCCTCTCGAGTGACGGAGGGCCTCCGCTTGTAGCTTGATGAGCTCACGGAGATAACTCTTAAATGAGTATAAACTAAGTCCCTCTCGAGTGACGGAGGGCCTCCGCTTGTAGCTTGATGAGCTCGCGGAGATAACTCTTAAATGAGTATAAACTAAGTCCCTCTCGAGTGACGAAGGGCCTCCGCTTGTAGCTTGATGAGCCCGCGGAGATAACTCTTAAATGAGTATAAACTAAGTCCCTCTCGAGTGACGGAGGGCCTCCGCTTGTAGCTTGATGAGCTCGCGGAGATAACTCTTAAATGAGTATAAACTAAGTCAATCTCGAGTTACGGAGGGCATCCGCTTGTAGCTTGATGAGCCCGCGGAGATAACTCTTAAATGAGTATAAACTTAGTCTCTTTCGAGTGACGGAGGGTCTGCGCTTGTAGCTTGACGAGCTCGCGAAGATAACTCTTAAATGAGTATAAATTAAGTCCCTCTCGAGTGACGGAGGGACTCTGCTTGTAGCTTGGTGAGCCCGTGGAGATAACTCTTAAATGAGTATAAACGAAGTCCATCTTGAGTGACGGAGGGCCTTCGCTTGTAGCTTGATGAGCTCGCGAAGATAACTCTTAAATGAGTATAAACTAAGTCCCTCTGGAGTGACGGACGGCCTCCGCTTGTAGCTTGATGAGCTCGCGGAGATAACTCTTAAATGAGAATAAACTAAGTCTCTCTCGAGTGACGGAGGGCCTCCGCTTGTAGCTTGATGAGCTCGCGAAGATAACTCTTAAATGAGTATAAACTAAGTCCCTCTCGAGTGACGGAGGGCCTCTGCTTGTAGCTTGGTGAGCCCGTGGAGATAACTCTTAAATGAGTATAAACTAAGTCCATCTTGAGTGACGGAGGGCCTCCGCTTGTAGCTTGATGAGCTCGCGGAGATAACTCTTAAATGAGTATAAACTAAGTCCCTCTCGAGTGACGGAGGGCCTCCGCTTGTAGCTTGATGAGCTCACGGAGATAACTCTTAAATGAGTATAAACTAAGTCCCTCTCGAGTGACGAAGGGCCTCCGCTTGTAGCTTGATGAGCCCGCGGAGATAACTCTTAAATGAGTATAAACTAAGTCCCTCTCGAGTGACGGAGGGCCTCCGCTTGTAGCTTGATGAGCTCGCGGAGATAACTCTTAAATGAGTATAAACTAAGTCCCTCTCGAGTGACGGAGGGCCTCCGCTTGTAGCTTGATGAGCTCGCGGAGATAACTCTTAAATGAGTATAAACTAAGTCCCTCTCGAGTGACGAAGGGCCTCCGCTTGTAGCTTGATGAGCCCGCGGAGATAACTCTTAAATGAGTATAAACTAAGTCCCTCTCGAGTGACGGAGGGCCTCCGCTTGTAGCTTGATGAGCTCGCGGAGATAACTCTTAAATGAGTATAAACTAAGTCCCTCTCGAGTTACGGAGGGCATCCGCTTGTAGCTTGATGAGCCCGCGGAGATAACTCTTAAATGAGTATAAACTTAGTCTCTTTCGAGTGACGGAGGGTCTGCGCTTGTAGCTTGACGAGCTCGCGAAGATAACTCTTAAATGAGTATAAATTAAGTCCCTCTCGAGTGACAGAGGGACTCTGCTTGTAGCTTGGTGAGCCCGTGGAGATAACTCTTAAATGAGTATAAACGAAGTCCATCTTGAGTGACGGAGGGCCTTCGCTTGTAGCTTGATGAGCTCGCGAAGATAACTCTTAAATGAGTATAAACTAAGTCCCTCTGGAGTGACGGACGGCCTCCGCTTGTAGCTTGATGAGCTCGCGGAGATAACTCTTAAATGAGAATAAACTAAGTCTCTCTCGAGTGACGGAGGGCCTCCGCTTGTAGCTTGATGAGCTCGCGAAGATAACTCTTAAATGAGTATAAACTAAGTCCCTCTCGAGTGACGGAGGGCCTCTGCTTGTAGCTTGGTGAGCCCGTGGAGATAACTCTTAAATGAGTATAAACTAAGTCCATCTTGAGTGACGGAGGGCCTCCGCTTGTAGCTTGATGAGCCCGCGGAGATAACTCTTAAATGAGTATAAACGAAGTCCATCTTGAGTGACGGAGGGCCTTCGCTTGTAGCTTGATGAGCTCGCGAAGATAACTCTTAAATGAGTATAAACTAAGTCCCTCTGGAGTGACGGACGGCCTCCGCTTGTAGCTTGATGAGCTCGCGGAGATAACTCTTAAATGAGAATAAACTAAGTCTCTCTCGAGTGACGGAGGGCCTCCGCTTGTAGCTTGATGAGCTCGCGAAGATAACTCTTAAATGAGTATAAACTAAGTCCCTCTCGAGTGACGGAGGGCCTCTGCTTGTAGCTTGGTGAGCCCGTGGAGATAACTCTTAAATGAGTATAAACTAAGTCCATCTTGAGTGACGGAGGGCCTCCGCTTGTAGCTTGATGAGCTCGCGGAGATAACTCTTAAATGAGTATAAACTAAGTCCCTCTCGAGTGACGGAGGGCCTCCGCTTGTAGCTTGATGAGCTCGCGGAGATAACTCTTAAATGAGTATAAACTATGTCCCTCTCGAGTGACGAAGGGCCTCCGCTTGTAGCTTGATGAGCCCGCGGAGATAACTCTTAAATGAGTATAAACTAAGTCCCTCTCGAGTGACGGAGGGCCTCCGCTTGTAGCTTGATGAGCTCGCGGAGATAACTCTTAAATGAGTATAAACTAAGTCAATCTCGAGTTACGGAGGGCATCCGCTTGTAGCTTGATGAGCCCGCGGAGATAACTCTTAAATGAGTATAAACTTAGTCTCTTTCGAGTGACGGAGGGTCTGCGCTTGTAGCTTGACGAGCTCGCGAAGATAACTCTTAAATGAGTATAAATTAAGTCCCTCTCGAGTGACGGAGGGACTCTGCTTGTAGCTTGGTGAGCCCGTGGAGATAACTCTTAAATGAGTATAAACGAAGTCCATCTTGAGTGACGGAGGGCCTTCGCTTGTAGCTTGATGAGCTCGCGAAGATAACTCTTAAATGAGTATAAACTAAGTCCCTCTGGAGTGACGGACGGCCTCCGCTTGTAGCTTGATGAGCTCGCGGAGATAACTCTTAAATGAGAATAAACTAAGTCTCTCTCGAGTGATGGAGGGCCTCCGCTTGTAGCTTGATGAGCTCGCGAAGATAACTCTTAAATGAGTATAAACTAAGTCCCTCTCGAGTGACGGAGGGCCTCTGCCTGTAGCTTGGTGAGCCCGTGGAGATAACTCTTAAATGAGTATAAACTAAGTCCATCTTGAGTGACGGAGGGCCTCCGCTTGTAGCTTGATGAGCTCGCGGAGATAACTCTTAAATGAGTATAAACTAAGTCCCTCTCGAGTGACGGAGGGCCTCCGCTTGTAGCTTGATGAGCTCGCGGAGATAACTCTTAAATGAGTATAAACTAAGTCCCTCTCGAGTGACGGAGGGCCTCCGCTTGTAGCTTGATGAGCTCGCGGAGATAACTCTTAAATGAGTATAAACTAAGTCCCTCTCGAGTGACGAAGGGCCTCCGCTTGTAGCTTGATGAGCCCGCGGAGATAACTCTTAAATGAGTATAAACTAAGTCCCTCTCGAGTGACGGAGGGCCTCCGCTTGTAGCTTGATGAGCTCGCGGAGATAACTCTTAAATGAGTATAAACTAAGTCCCTCTCGAGTTACGGAGGGCATCCGCTTGTAGCTTGATGAGCCCGCGGAGATAACTCTTAAATGAGTATAAACTTAGTCTCTTTCGAGTGACGGAGGGTCTGCGCTTGTAGCTTGACGAGCTCGCGAAGATAACTCTTAAATGAGTATAAATTAAGTCCCTCTCGAGTGACGGAGGGACTCTGCTTGTAGCTTGGTGAGCCCGTGGAGATAACTCTTAAATGAGTATAAACGAAGTCCATCTTGAGTGACGGAGGGCCTTCGCTTGTAGCTTGATGAGCTCGCGAAGATAACTCTTAAATGAGTATAAACTAAGTCCCTCTGGAGTGACGGACGGCCTCCGCTTGTAGCTTGATGAGCTCGCGGAGATAACTCTTAAATGAGAATAAACTAAGTCTCTCTCGAGTGACGGAGGGCCTCCGCTTGTAGCTTGATGAGCTCGCGAAGATAACTCTTAAATGAGTATAAACTAAGTCCCTCTCGAGTGACGGAGGGCCTCTGCTTGTAGCTTGGTGAGCCCGTGGAGATAACTCTTAAATGAGTATAAACTAAGTCCATCTTGAGTGACGGAGGGCCTCCGCTTGTAGCTTGATGAGCTCGCGGAGATAACTCTTAAATGAGTATAAACTAAGTCCCTCTCGAGTGACGGAGGGCCTCCGCTTGTAGCTTGATGAGCTCGCGGAGATAACTCTTAAATGAGTATAAACTAAGTCCCTCTCGAGTGACGAAGGGCCTCCGCTTGTAGCTTGATGAGCCCGCGGAGATAACTCTTAAATGAGTATAAACTAAGTCCCTCTCGAGTGACGGAGGGCCTCCGCTTGTAGCTTGATGAGCTCGCGGAGATAACTCTTAAATGAGTATAAACTAAATCCCTCTCGAGTGACGGAGGGCCTCCGTTTGTAGCTTGATGAGCTCGCGGAGATAACTCTTAAATGAGTATAAACTAAGTCCCTCTCGAGTGACGAAGGGCCTCCGCTTGTAGGTTGATGAGCTCGCGGAGATAACTCTTCAATGAGTACAAACTAAGTCCATCTCGAGTGACGGAGGGCCTCCGCTTGTAGCTTGATTAGCTCGCGGAGATAACTCTTAAATGAGTATAAATTATGTCCCTCTTTAGTGACGGAGGGCCTCCGCTTGTAGCTTGATGAGCTCGCGGAGATAACTTTTAAATGAGTATAAATTAAGTCCCTTTCGAGTGACGGAGGGCATCCGCTTGTAGCTTGATGAGCCCGCGGAGATAACTCTTAAATGAGTATAAACTTAGTCTCTTTCGAGTGACGGAGGGCCTCCGCTTGTAGCTTGATGAGCCCGCGGAGATAACTCTTAAATGAGTATAAACTAAGTCCCTTTCGAGTGACCGGAGGGTCTGCACTTATAGCTTGACGAGCTCGCGGAGATAACTCTTAAATGAGTATAAACTAATTAGTCCCTCTCGAGTGACGGAGGGCCTCCGCTTGTAGCTTGAAGAGCTCGCGGAGATAACTCTTAAAAGAGTATAAACTAAGTCCCTCTAGAGTGTCGGAAGGCCTCCGCTTGTAGCTTGATGAGCTCGATGAGATAACTGTTAAATTAGTATAAACTAAGTCCCTCTCGAGTGACGGAGGGCCTCCGCTTGTAGCTTGATGAGCTCGCGGAGATAACCCTTAAATGAGTATAAACTAAGTCCATCTCGAGTGACAAACGGCCTCCGCTTGTAGCTTGATGAGCTCGCGGAGATAACTCTTAAATGAGAATTAACTAAGTCCCTCTCGAGTTACGGAGGGCCTCCGCTTTTAGCTTGATTAGCTCGCGAAGATAACTCTTAAATGAGTATAAACTAACTGCCTCTCGAGTGACTGAGGACCTCCGCTTGTAGCTTGATGAGGCCGCGGAGATAACTCTTAAATGAGTATAAACTAAGTCCATCTCGAGTGACGGAGGGCCTCCGCTTGTAGCTTGATGAGCTCGCGGAGATAACTCTTAAATTAGTATAAACTAAGTGCCTCTCGAGTGACGGAGGACCTCCGCTTGTAGCTTGATGAGGCCGCGGAGATAACTCTTAAACTAGTATAAACTAAGTCCATCTTGAGTGACGGAGGGCCTCCGCTTGTAGCTTGATGAGCTCGCGGAGATAACTCTTAAATTAGTATAAACTAAGTCCCTCTTGAGTGACGGAGGGTCTCCGCTTGTAGCTTGATGAGCTCGCGGAGATAACTCTTAAATGAGTATAAACTAAGTCAATCTCGAGTTACGGAGGGCATCCGCTTGTAGCTTGATGAGCCCGCGGAGATAACTCTTAAATGAGTATAAACTTAGTCTCTTTCGAGTGACGGAGGGTCTGCGCTTGTAGCTTGACGAGCTCGCGAAGATAACTCTTAAATGAGTATAAATTAAGTCCCTCTCGAGTGACGGAGGGACTCTGCTTGTAGCTTGGTGAGCCCGTGGAGATAACTCTTAAATGAGTATAAACGAAGTCCATCTTGAGTGACGGAGGGCCTTCGCTTGTAGCTTGATGAGCTCGCGAAGATAACTCTTAAATGAGTATAAACTAAGTCCCTCTGGAGTGACGGACGGCCTCCGCTTGTAGCTTGATGAGCTCGCGGAGATAACTCTTAAATGAGAATAAACTAAGTCTCTCTCGAGTGATGGAGGGCCTCCGCTTGTAGCTTGATGAGCTCGCGAAGATAACTCTTAAATGAGTATAAACTAAGTCCCTCTCGAGTGACGGAGGGCCTCTGCCTGTAGCTTGGTGAGCCCGTGGAGATAACTCTTAAATGAGTATAAACTAAGTCCATCTTGAGTGACGGAGGGCCTCCGCTTGTAGCTTGATGAGCTCGCGGAGATAACTCTTAAATGAGTATAAACTAAGTCCCTCTCGAGTGACGGAGGGCCTCCGCTTGTAGCTTGATGAGCTCGCGGAGATAACTCTTAAATGAGTATAAACTAAGTCCCTCTCGAGTGACGGAGGGCCTCCGCTTGTAGCTTGATGAGCTCGCGGAGATAACTCTTAAATGAGTATAAACTAAGTCCCTCTCGAGTGACGAAGGGCCTCCGCTTGTAGCTTGATGAGCCCGCGGAGATAACTCTTAAATGAGTATAAACTAAGTCCCTCTCGAGTGACGGAGGGCCTCCGCTTGTAGCTTGATGAGCTCGCGGAGATAACTCTTAAATGAGTATAAACTAAGTCCCTCTCGAGTTACGGAGGGCATCCGCTTGTAGCTTGATGAGCCCGCGGAGATAACTCTTAAATGAGTATAAACTTAGTCTCTTTCGAGTGACGGAGGGTCTGCGCTTGTAGCTTGACGAGCTCGCGAAGATAACTCTTAAATGAGTATAAATTAAGTCCCTCTCGAGTGACGGAGGGACTCTGCTTGTAGCTTGGTGAGCCCGTGGAGATAACTCTTAAATGAGTATAAACGAAGTCCATCTTGAGTGACGGAGGGCCTTCGCTTGTAGCTTGATGAGCTCGCGAAGATAACTCTTAAATGAGTATAAACTAAGTCCCTCTGGAGTGACGGACGGCCTCCGCTTGTAGCTTGATGAGCTCGCGGAGATAACTCTTAAATGAGAATAAACTAAGTCTCTCTCGAGTGACGGAGGGCCTCCGCTTGTAGCTTGATGAGCTCGCGAAGATAACTCTTAAATGAGTATAAACTAAGTCCCTCTCGAGTGACGGAGGGCCTCTGCTTGTAGCTTGGTGAGCCCGTGGAGATAACTCTTAAATGAGTATAAACTAAGTCCATCTTGAGTGACGGAGGGCCTCCGCTTGTAGCTTGATGAGCTCGCGGAGATAACTCTTAAATGAGTATAAACTAAGTCCCTCTCGAGTGACGGAGGGCCTCCGCTTGTAGCTTGATGAGCTCGCGGAGATAACTCTTAAATGAGTATAAACTAAGTCCCTCTCGAGTGACGAAGGGCCTCCGCTTGTAGCTTGATGAGCCCGCGGAGATAACTCTTAAATGAGTATAAACTAAGTCCCTCTCGAGTGACGGAGGGCCTCCGCTTGTAGCTTGATGAGCTCGCGGAGATAACTCTTAAATGAGTATAAACTAAATCCCTCTCGAGTGACGGAGGGCCTCCGTTTGTAGCTTGATGAGCTCGCGGAGATAACTCTTAAATGAGTATAAACTAAGTCCCTCTCGAGTGACGAAGGGCCTCCGCTTGTAGGTTGATGAGCTCGCGGAGATAACTCTTCAATGAGTACAAACTAAGTCCATCTCGAGTGACGGAGGGCCTCCGCTTGTAGCTTGATTAGCTCGCGGAGATAACTCTTAAATGAGTATAAATTATGTCCCTCTTTAGTGACGGAGGGCCTCCGCTTGTAGCTTGATGAGCTCGCGGAGATAACTTTTAAATGAGTATAAATTAAGTCCCTTTCGAGTGACGGAGGGCATCCGCTTGTAGCTTGATGAGCCCGCGGAGATAACTCTTAAATGAGTATAAACTTAGTCTCTTTCGAGTGACGGAGGGCCTCCGCTTGTAGCTTGATGAGCCCGCGGAGATAACTCTTAAATGAGTATAAACTAAGTCCCTTTCGAGTGACCGGAGGGTCTGCACTTATAGCTTGACGAGCTCGCGGAGATAACTCTTAAATGAGTATAAACTAATTAGTCCCTCTCGAGTGACGGAGGGCCTCCGCTTGTAGCTTGAAGAGCTCGCGGAGATAACTCTTAAAAGAGTATAAACTAAGTCCCTCTAGAGTGTCGGAAGGCCTCCGCTTGTAGCTTGATGAGCTCGATGAGATAACTGTTAAATTAGTATAAACTAAGTCCCTCTCGAGTGACGGAGGGCCTCCGCTTGTAGCTTGATGAGCTCGCGGAGATAACCCTTAAATGAGTATAAACTAAGTCCATCTCGAGTGACAAACGGCCTCCGCTTGTAGCTTGATGAGCTCGCGGAGATAACTCTTAAATGAGAATTAACTAAGTCCCTCTCGAGTTACGGAGGGCCTCCGCTTTTAGCTTGATTAGCTCGCGAAGATAACTCTTAAATGAGTATAAACTAACTGCCTCTCGAGTGACTGAGGACCTCCGCTTGTAGCTTGATGAGGCCGCGGAGATAACTCTTAAATGAGTATAAACTAAGTCCATCTCGAGTGACGGAGGGCCTCCGCTTGTAGCTTGATGAGCTCGCGGAGATAACTCTTAAATTAGTATAAACTAAGTGCCTCTCGAGTGACGGAGGACCTCCGCTTGTAGCTTGATGAGGCCGCGGAGATAACTCTTAAACTAGTATAAACTAAGTCCATCTTGAGTGACGGAGGGCCTCCGCTTGTAGCTTGATGAGCTCGCGGAGATAACTCTTAAATTAGTATAAACTAAGTCCCTCTTGAGTGACGGAGGGTCTCCGCTTGTAGCTTGATGAGCTCGCGGAGATAACTCTTAAATGAGTATAAACTAAGTCCCTCTCGAGTGACGGAGGGCCTCCGCTTGTAGCTTGATGAGCTCGCGGAGATAACTCTTAAATGAGTATAAACTAAGTCCCTCTCGTGTTCAGAGGGCATCCGCTTGTAGCTTGATGAGCCCGCGGAGATAACTCTTAAATGAGTATAAACTTAGTCTCTTTCGAGTGACGGAGGGTCTGCGCTTGTAGCTTGACGAGCTCGCGAAGATAACTCTTAAATGAGTATAAATTAAGTCCCTCTCGAGTGACGGAGGGACTCTGCTTGTAGCTTGGTGAGCCCGTGGAGATAACTCTTAAATGAGTATAAACGAAGTCCATCTTGAGTGACGGAGGGCCTTCGCTTGTAGCTTGATGAGCTCGCCAAGATAACTCTTAAATGAGTATAAACTAAGTCCCTCTGGAGTGACGGACGGCCTCCCCTTGTAGCTTGATGAGCTCGCGGAGATAACTCTTAAATGAGTATAAACTAAGTCCCTCTCGAGTGACGGAGGGCCTCCGCTTGTAGCTTGATGAGCTCGCGGAGATAACTCTTAAATGAGTATAAACTAAGTCCCTCTCGAGTGACGAAGGGCCTCCGCTTGTAGCTTGATGAGCCCGCGGAGATAACTCTTAAATGAGTATAAACTAAGTCCCTCTCGAGTGACGGAGGGCCTCCGCTTGTAGCTTGATGAGCTCGCGGAGATAACTCTTAAATGAGTATAAACTAAGTCCCTCTCGAGTGACGGAGGGCCTCCGTTTGTAGCTTGATGAGCTCGCGGAGATAACTCTTAAATGAGTATAAACTAAGTCCCTCTCGAGTGACGAAGGGCTTCCGCTTGTAGCTTGATGAGCTCGCGGAGATAACTCTTCAATGAGTACAAACTAAGTCCATCTCGAGTGACGGAGGGCCTCCGCTTGTAGCTTGATGAGCTCGCGGAGATAACTCTTAAATGAGTATAAATTATGTCCCTCTTGAGTGATGGAGGGCCTCCGCTTGTAGCTTGATGAGCTCGCGGAGATAACTTTTAAATGAGTATAAATTAAGTCCCTTTCGAGTGACGGAGGGCATCCGCTTGTAGCTTGATGAGCCCGCGGAGATAACTCTTAAATGTGTATAAATTAGTCTCTTTCGAGTGACGGAGGGCCTCCGCTTATAGCTTGATGAGCCCGCGGAGATAACTCTTAAATGAGTATAAACTAAGTCCCTTTCGAGTGACCGGAGGGTCTGCACTTATAGCTTGACGAGCTCGCGGAGATAACTCTTAAATGAGTATAAACTAATTAGTCCCTCTCGAGTGTCGGAGGGCCACCGCTTGTAGCTTGAAGAGCTCGCGGAGATAACTCTTAAAAGAGTATAAACTAAGTCCCTCTAGAGTGTCGGAAGGCCTCCGCTTGTAGCTTGATGAGCTCGATGAGATAACTCTTAAATTAGTATAAACTAAGTCCCTCTCGAGTGACGGAGGGCCTCCGCTTGTAGCTTGATGAGCTCGCGGAGATAACCCTTAAATGAGTATAAACTAAGTCCATCTCGAGTGACAAACGGCCTCCGCTTGTAGCTTGATGAGCTCGCGGAGATAACTCTTAAATGAGAATTAACTAAGTCCCTCTCGAGTTACGGAGGGCCTCCGCTTTTAGCTTGATTAGCTCGCGAAGATAACTCTTAAATGAGTATAAACTAAGTGCCTCTCGAGTGACTGAGGACCTCCGCTTGTAGCTTGATGAGGCCGCGGAGATAACTCTTAAATGAGTATAAACTAAGTCCATCTCGAGTGACGGAGGGCCTCCGCTTGTAGCTTGATGAGCTCGCGGAGATAACTCTTAAATTAGTATAAACTAAGTGCCTCTCGAGTGACGGAGGACCTCCGCTTGTAGCTTGATGAGGCCGCGGAGATAACTCTTAAACTAGTATAAACTAAGTCCATCTCGAGTGACGGAGGGCCTCCGCTTGTAGCTTGATGAGCTCGCGGAGATAACTCTTAAATTAGTATAAACTAAGTCCCTCTTGAGTGACGGAGGGCCTCCGCTTGTAGCTTGATGAGCTCGCGGAGATAACTTTTAAATGAGTATAAACTTAGTCTCTTTCGAGTGACGGAGGGTCTGCGCTTGTAGCTTGACGAGCTCGCGAAGATAACTCTTAAATGAGTATAAATTAAGTCCCTCTCGAGTGACGGAGGGCCTCTGCTTGTAGCTTGGTGAGCCCGTGGAGATAACTCTTAAATGAGTATAAACTAAGTCCCTCTCGAGTGACGGAGGGCCTCCGCTTGTAGCTTGATGAGCTCGCGGAGATAACTCTTAAATGAGTATAAACTAAGTCCCTCTCGAGTGACGGAGGGCCTCCGCTTGTAGCTTGATGAGCTCGCGGAGATAACTCTTAAATGAGTGTAAACTAAGTCCCTCTTGAGTGACGTAGGGCCTCCGCTTGTAGCTTGATGAGCCCGCGGAGATAACTCTTAAATGAGTATAAACTTAGTCTCTTTCGAGTGACGGAGGGTCTGCGCTTGTAGGTTGACGAGCTCGCGAAGATAACTCTTAAATGAGTATAAATTAAGTCCCTCTCGAGTGACGGAGGGCCTCTCCTTGTAGCTTGGTGAGCCCGTGGAGATAACTCTTAAATGAGTATAAACTAAGTCCATCTTGAGTGACGGAGGGCCTCCGCTTCTAGATTGATGAGCTCGCGAAGATAACTCTTAAATGAGTATAAACTAAGTCCCTCTGGAGTGACGGACGGCCTCCGCTTGTAGCTTGATGAGCTCGCGGAGATAACTCTTAAATGAGAATAAACTAAGTCTCTCTCGAGTGACGGAGGGCCTCCGCTTGTAGCTTGATGAGCTCGCGAAGATAACTCTTAAATGAGTATAAACTAAGTCCCTCTCGAGTGACGGAGGGCCTCTGCTTGTAGGTTGGTGAGCCCGTGGAGATAACTCTTAAATGAGTATAAACTAAGTCCATCTTGAGTGACGGAGGGCCTCCGCTTGTAGCTTGATGAGTTCGCGGAGATAACTCTTAAATGAGTTTAAACTAAGTCCCTCTCGAGTGACGGAGGGCCTCCGCTTGTAGCTTGATGAGCTCGCGGAGATAACTCTTAAATGAGTATAAACTAAGTCCCTCTCGAGTGACGAAGGGCCTCCGCTTGTAGCTTGATGAGCCCGCGGAGATAACTCTTAAATGAGTATAAACTAAGTCCCTTTCGAGTGACGGAGGGCCTCCGCTTGTAGCTTGATGAGCTCGCGGAGATAACTTTTAAATGAGTATAAACTAAGTCCCTCTCGAGTGACGGAGGGCCTCCGCTTGTAGCTTGATGAGCTCGCGGAGATAACTCTTAAATGAGTATAAACTAAGTCCCTCTCGAGTGACGAAGGGCCTCTGCTTGTAGCTTGATGAGCTCGCGGAAATAACTCTTCAATGAGTACAAACTAAGTCCATCTCGAGTGACGGAGGGCCTCCGCTTGTAGGTTGATGAGCTCGCGGAGATAACTCTTAAATGAGTATAAATTATGTCCCTCTTGAGTGACGGAGGGCCTCCGCTTGTAGCTTGATGAGCTCGCGGAGATAACTTTTAAATGAGTATAAATTATGTCCCTTTCGAGTGACGGAGGGTCTCCGCTTGTAGCTTGATGAGCTCGCGGAGATAACTCTTAAATGAGTATAAACTAAGTCCCTCTCGAGTGACGGAGGGCCTCCGCTTGTAGCTTGATGAGCTCGCGGAGATAACTCTTAAATGAGTATAAACTAAGTCCCTCTCGAGTTACGGAGGGCATCCGCTTGTAGCTTGATGAGCCCGCGGAGATAACTCTTAAATCAGTATAAACTTAGTCTCTTTCGAGTGACGGAGGGTCTGCGCTTGTAGCTTGACGAGCTCGCGAAGATAACTCTTAAATGAGTATAAATTAAGTCCCTCTCGAGTGACGGAGGGCCTCTGCTTGTAGCTTGGTGAGCCCGTGGAGATAACTCTTAAATGAGTATAAACGAAGTCCATCTTGAGTGACGGAGGGCCTCCGCTTGTAGCTTGATGAGCTCGCGAAGATAACTCTTAAATGAGTATAAACTAAGTCCCTCTGGAGTGACGGACGGCCTCCGCTTGTAGCTTGATGAGCTCGCGGAGATAACTCTTAAATGAGAATAAACTAAGTCTCTCTCGAGTGACGGAGGGCCTCCGCTTGTAGCTTGATGAGCTCGCGAAGATAACTCTTAAATGAGTATAAACTAAGTCCCTCTCGAGTGACGGAGGGCCTCTGCTTGTAGCTTGGTGAGCCCGTGGAGATAACTCTTAAATGAGTATAAACTAAGTCCATCTGGAGTGACGGAGGGCCTCCGCTTGTAGCTTGATGAGATCGCGGAGATAACTCTTAAATGAGTATAAACTAAGTCCCTCTCGAGTGACGGAGGGCCTCCGCTTGTAGCTTGATGAGCTCGCGGAGATAACTCTTAAATGAGTATAAACTAAGTCCCTCTCGAGTGACGAAGGGCCTCCGCTTGTAGCTTGATGAGCCCGCGGAGATAACTCTTAAATGAGTATAAACTAAGTCCCTCTCGAGTGACGGAGGGCCTCCGCTTGTAGCTTGATGAGCTCGCGGAGATAACTCTTAAATGAGTATAAACTAAGTCCCTCTCGAGTGACGGAGGGCGTCCGTTTGTAGCTTGATGAGCTCGCAGAGATAACTCTTAAATGAGTATAAACTAAGTCCCTCTCGAGTGACAAAGGGCCTCCGCTTGTAGCTTGATGAGCTCGCGGAGATAACTCTTCAATGAGTACAAACTAAGTCCATCTCGAGTGACGGAGGGCCTCCGCTTGTAGCTTGATGAGCTCGCGGAGATAACTCTTAAATGAGTATAAATTATGTCCCTCTTGAGTGACGGAGGGCCTCCGCTTGTAGCTTGATGAGCTCGCGGAGATAACTTTTAAATGAGTATAAATTAAGTCCCTTTCGAGTGACGGAGGGCATCCGCTTGTAGCTTGATGAGCTCGCGGAGATAACTTTTAAATGAGTATAAATTATGTCCCTTTCGAGTGACGGAGGGTCTCCGCTTGTAGCTTGATGAGCTCGCGGAGATAACTCTTAAATGAGTATAAACTAAGTCCCTCTCGAGTGACGGAGGGCCTCCGCTTGTAGCTTGATGAGCTCGCGGAGATAACTCTTAAATGAGTATAAACTAAGTCCCTCTCGAGTTACGGAGGGCATCCGCTTGTAGCTTGATGAGCCCGCGGAGATAACTCTTAAATGAGTATAAACTTAGTCTCTTTCGAGTGACGGAGGGTCTGCGCTTGTAGCTTGACGAGCTCGCGAAGATAACTCTTAAATGAGTATAAATTAAGTCCCTCTCGAGTGACGGAGGGCCTCTGCTTGTAGCTTGGTGAGCCCGTGGAGATAACTCTTAAATGAGTATAAACGAAGTCCATCTTGAGTGACGGAGGGCCTCCGCTTGTAGCTTGATGAGCTCGCGAAGATAACTCTTAAATGAGTATAAACTAAGTCCCTCTGGAGTGACGGACGGCCTCCGCTTGTAGCTTGATGAGCTCGCGGAGATAACTCTTAAATGAGAATAAACTAAGTCTCTCTCGAGTGACGGAGGGCCTCCGCTTGTAGCTTGATGAGCTCGCGAAGATAACTCTTAAATGAGTATAAACTAAGTCCCTCTCGAGTGACGGAGGGCCTCTGCTTGTAGCTTGGTGAGCCCGTGGAGATAACTCTTAAATGAGTATAAACTAAGTCCATCTTGAGTGACGGAGGGCCTCCGCTTGTAGCTTGATGAGCTCGCGGAGATAACTCTTAAATGAGTATAAACTAAGTCCCTCTCGAGTGACGGAGGGCCTCCGCTTGTAGCTTGATGAGCTCGCGGAGATAACTCTTAAATGAGTATAAACTAAGTCCCTCTCGAGTGACGAAGGGCCTCCGCTTGTATCTTGATGAGCCCGCGGAGATAACTCTTAAATGAGTATAAACTAAGTCCCTCTCGAGTGACGGAGGGCCTCCGCTTGTAGCTTGATGAGCTCGCGGAGATAACTCTTAAATGAGTATAAACTAAGTCCCTCTCGAGTGACGGAGGGCCTCCGCTTGTAGCTTGATGAGCTCGCGGAGATAACTCTTCAATGAGTACAAACTAAGTCCATCTCGAGTGACGGAGGGCCTCCGCTTGTAGCTTGATGAGCTCGCGGAGATAACTCTTAAATGAGTATAAATTATGTCCCTCTTGAGTGACGGAGGGCCTCCGCTTGTAGCTTGATGAGCTCGCGGAGATAACTTTTAAATGAGTATAAATTAAGTCCCTTTCGAGTGACGGAGGGCATCCGCTTGTAGCTTGATGAGCCCGCGGAGATAACTCTTAAATGAGTATAAACTTAGTCTCTTTCGAGTGACGGAAGGTCTGCGCTTGTAGCTTGACGAGCTCGTGAAGATAACTCTTAAATGAGTATAAATTAAGTCCCTCTCGAGTGACGGAGGGCCTCCGCTTGTAGCTTCATGAGCTCGCGAAGATAACTCTTAAATGAATATAAACTAAGTCCCTCTCGAGTTACGGAGGGCCTCCGCTTGTAGCTTGATGAGCCCGCGGAGATAACTCTTAAATGAGTATAAACTAAGTCCCTTTCGAGTGACCGGAGGGTCTGCGCTTATAGCTTGACGAGCTCGCGGAGATAACTCTTAAATGAGTATAAACTAATTAGTCCCTCTCGAGTGACGGAGGGCCTCCGCTTGTAGCTTGAAGAGCTCGCGGAGATAACTCTTAAAAGAGTATAAACTAAGTCCCTCTAGAGTGTCGGAAGGCCTCCGCTTGTAGCTTGATGAGCTCGATGAGATAACTCTTAAATTAGTATAAACTAAGTCCCTCTCGAGTGACGGAGGGCCTCCGCTTGTAGCTTGATGAGCTCGCGGAGATAACTCTTAAATGAGTATAAACTAAGTCCCTCTCGAGTGACGGAGGGCCTCCGCTTGTAGCTTGATGAGCTCGCGGAGATAACTTTTAAATGAGTATAAATTATGTCCCTTTCGAGTGACGGAGGGTCTCCGCTTGTAGCTTGATGAGCTCGCGGAGATAACTCTTAAATGAGTATAAACTAAGTCCCTCTCGAGTGACGGAGGGCCTCCGCTTGTAGCTTGATGAGCTCGCGGAGATAACTCTTAAATGAGTATAAACTAAGTCCCTCTCGAGTTACGGAGGGCATCCGCTTGTAGCTTGATGAGCCCGCGGAGATAACTCTTAAATGAGTATAAACTTAGTCTCTTTCGAGTGACGGAGGGTCTGCGCTTGTAGCTTGACGAGCTCGCGAAGATAACTCTTAAATGAGTATAAATTAAGTCCCTCTCGAGTGACGGAGGGCCTCTGCTTGTAGCTTGGTGAGCCCGTGGAGATAACTCTTAAATGAGTATAAACGAAGTCCATCTTGAGTGACGGAGGGCCTCCGCTTGTAGCTTGATGAGCTCGCGAAGATAACTCTTAAATGAGTATAAACTAAGTCCCTCTGGAGTGACGGACGGCCTCCGCTTGTAGCTTGATGAGCTCGCGGAGATAACTCTTAAATGAGAATAAACTAAGTCTCTCTCGAGTGACGGAGGGCCTCCGCTTGTAGCTTGATGAGCTCGCGAAGATAACTCTTAAATGAGTATAAACTAAGTCCCTCTCGAGTGACGGAGGGCCTCTGCTTGTACCTTGGTGAGCCCGTGGAGATAACTCTTAAATGAGTATAAACTAAGTCCATCTTGAGTGACGGAGGGCCTCCGCTTGTAGCTTGATGAGCTCGCGGAGATAACTCTTAAATGAGTATAAACTAAGTCCCTCTCGAGTGACGGAGGGCCTCCGCTTGTAGCTTGATGAGCTCGCGGAGATAACTCTTAAATGAGTATAAACTAAGTCCCTCTCGAGTGACGAAGGGCCTCCGCTTGTATCTTGATGAGCCCGCGGAGATAACTCTTAAATGAGTATAAACTAAGTCCCTCTCGAGTGACGGAGGGCCTCCGCTTGTAGCTTGATGAGCTCGCGGAGATAACTCTTAAATGAGTATAAACTAAGTCCCTCTCGAGTGACGGAGGGCCTCCGCTTGTAGCTTGATGAGCTCGCGGAGATAACTCTTAAATGAGTATAAACTAAGTCCCTCTCGAGTTACGGAGGGCATCCGCTTGTAGCTTGATGAGCCCGCGGAGATAACTCTTAAATGAGTATAAACTTAGTCTCTTTCGAGTGACGGAGGGTCTGCGCTTGTAGCTTGACGAGCTCGCGAAGATAACTCTTAAATGAGTATAAATTAAGTCCCTCTCGAGTGACGGAGGGCCTCTGCTTGTAGCTTGGTGAGCCCGTGGAGATAACTCTTAAATGAGTATAAACGAAGTCCATCTTGAGTGACGGAGGGCCTCCGCTTGTAGCTTGATGAGCTCGCGAAGATAACTCTTAAATGAGTATAAACTAAGTCCCTCTGGAGTGACGGACGGCCTCCGCTTGTAGCTTGATGAGCTCGCGGAGATAACTCTTAAATGAGAATAAACTAAGTCTCTCTCGAGTGACGGAGGGCCTCCGCTTGTAGCTTGATGAGCTCGCGAAGATAACTCTTAAATGAGTATAAACTAAGTCCCTCTCGAGTGACGGAGGGCCTCTGCTTGTACCTTGGTGAGCCCGTGGAGATAACTCTTAAATGAGTATAAACTAAGTCCATCTTGAGTGACGGAGGGCCTCCGCTTGTAGCTTGATGAGCTCGCGGAGATAACTCTTAAATGAGTATAAACTAAGTCCCTCTCGAGTGACGGAGGGCCTCCGCTTGTAGCTTGATGAGCTCGCGGAGATAACTCTTAAATGAGTATAAACTAAGTCCCTCTCGAGTGACGAAGGGCCTCCGCTTGTATCTTGATGAGCCCGCGGAGATAACTCTTAAATGAGTATAAACTAAGTCCCTCTCGAGTGACGGAGGGCCTCCGCTTGTAGCTTGATGAGCTCGCGGAGATAACTCTTAAATGAGTATAAACTAAGTCCCTCTCGAGTGACGGAGGGCCTCCGCTTGTAGCTTGATGAGCTCGCGGAGATAACTCTTCAATGAGTACAAACTAAGTCCATCTCGAGTGACGGAGGGCCTCCGCTTGTAGCTTGATGAGCTCGCGGAGATAACTCTTAAATGAGTATAAATTATGTCCCTCTTGAGTGACGGAGGGCCTCCGCTTGTAGCTTGATGAGCTCGCGGAGATAACTTTTAAATGAGTATAAATTAAGTCCCTTTCGAGTGACGGAGGGCATCCGCTTGTAGCTTGATGAGCCCGCGGAGATAACTCTTAAATGAGTATAAACTTAGTCTCTTTCGAGTGACGGAAGGTCTGCGCTTGTAGCTTGACGAGCTCGTGAAGATAACTCTTAAATGAGTATAAATTAAGTCCCTCTCGAGTGACGGAGGGCCTCCGCTTGTAGCTTCATGAGCTCGCGAAGATAACTCTTAAATGAATATAAACTAAGTCCCTCTCGAGTTACGGAGGGCCTCCGCTTGTAGCTTGATGAGCCCGCGGAGATAACTCTTAAATGAGTATAAACTAAGTCCCTTTCGAGTGACCGGAGGGTCTGCGCTTATAGCTTGACGAGCTCGCGGAGATAACTCTTAAATGAGTATAAACTAATTAGTCCCTCTCGAGTGACGGAGGGCCTCCGCTTGTAGCTTGAAGAGCTCGCGGAGATAACTCTTAAAAGAGTATAAACTAAGTCCCTCTAGAGTGTCGGAAGGCCTCCGCTTGTAGCTTGATGAGCTCGATGAGATAACTCTTAAATTAGTATAAACTAAGTCCCTCTCGAGTGACGGAGGGCCTCCGCTTGTAGCTTGATGAGCTCGCGGAGATAACTCTTCAATGAGTACAAACTAAGTCCATCTCGAGTGACGGAGGGCCTCCGCTTGTAGCTTGATGAGCTCGCGGAGATAACTCTTAAATGAGTATAAATTATGTCCCTCTTGAGTGACGGAGGGCCTCCGCTTGTAGCTTGATGAGCTCGCGGAGATAACTTTTAAATGAGTATAAATTAAGTCCCTTTCGAGTGACGGAGGGCATCCGCTTGTAGCTTGATGAGCTCGCGGAGATAACTTTTAAATGAGTATAAATTATGTCCCTTTCGAGTGACGGAGGGTCTCCGCTTGTAGCTTGATGAGCTCGCGGAGATAACTCTTAAATGAGTATAAACTAAGTCCCTCTCGAGTGACGGAGGGCCTCCGCTTGTAGCTTGATGAGCTCGCGGAGATAACTCTTAAATGAGTATAAACTAAGTCCCTCTCGAGTTACGGAGGGCATCCGCTTGTAGCTTGATGAGCCCGCGGAGATAACTCTTAAATGAGTATAAACTTAGTCTCTTTCGAGTGACGGAGGGTCTGCGCTTGTAGCTTGACGAGCTCGCGAAGATAACTCTTAAATGAGTATAAATTAAGTCCCTCTCGAGTGACGGAGGGCCTCTGCTTGTAGCTTGGTGAGCCCGTGGAGATAACTCTTAAATGAGTATAAACGAAGTCCATCTTGAGTGACGGAGGGCCTCCGCTTGTAGCTTGATGAGCTCGCGAAGATAACTCTTAAATGAGTATAAACTAAGTCCCTCTGGAGTGACGGACGGCCTCCGCTTGTAGCTTGATGAGCTCGCGGAGATAACTCTTAAATGAGAATAAACTAAGTCTCTCTCGAGTGACGGAGGGCCTCCGCTTGTAGCTTGATGAGCTCGCGAAGATAACTCTTAAATGAGTATAAACTAAGTCCCTCTCGAGTGACGGAGGGCCTCTGCTTGTAGCTTGGTGAGCCCGTGGAGATAACTCTTAAATGAGTATAAACTAAGTCCATCTTGAGTGACGGAGGGCCTCCGCTTGTAGCTTGATGAGCTCGCGGAGATAACTCTTAAATGAGTATAAACTAAGTCCCTCTCGAGTGACGGAGGGCCTCCGCTTGTAGCTTGATGAGCTCGCGGAGATAACTCTTAAATGAGTATAAACTAAGTCCCTCTCGAGTGACGAAGGGCCTCCGCTTGTATCTTGATGAGCCCGCGGAGATAACTCTTAAATGAGTATAAACTAAGTCCCTCTCGAGTGACGGAGGGCCTCCGCTTGTAGCTTGATGAGCTCGCGGAGATAACTCTTAAATGAGTATAAACTAAGTCCCTCTCGAGTGACGGAGGGCCTCCGCTTGTAGCTTGATGAGCTCGCGGAGATAACTCTTCAATGAGTACAAACTAAGTCCATCTCGAGTGACGGAGGGCCTCCGCTTGTAGCTTGATGAGCTCGCGGAGATAACTCTTAAATGAGTATAAATTATGTCCCTCTTGAGTGACGGAGGGCCTCCGCTTGTAGCTTGATGAGCTCGCGGAGATAACTTTTAAATGAGTATAAATTAAGTCCCTTTCGAGTGACGGAGGGCATCCGCTTGTAGCTTGATGAGCCCGCGGAGATAACTCTTAAATGAGTATAAACTTAGTCTCTTTCGAGTGACGGAAGGTCTGCGCTTGTAGCTTGACGAGCTCGTGAAGATAACTCTTAAATGAGTATAAATTAAGTCCCTCTCGAGTGACGGAGGGCCTCCGCTTGTAGCTTCATGAGCTCGCGAAGATAACTCTTAAATGAATATAAACTAAGTCCCTCTCGAGTTACGGAGGGCCTCCGCTTGTAGCTTGATGAGCCCGCGGAGATAACTCTTAAATGAGTATAAACTAAGTCCCTTTCGAGTGACCGGAGGGTCTGCGCTTATAGCTTGACGAGCTCGCGGAGATAACTCTTAAATGAGTATAAACTAATTAGTCCCTCTCGAGTGACGGAGGGCCTCCGCTTGTAGCTTGAAGAGCTCGCGGAGATAACTCTTAAAAGAGTATAAACTAAGTCCCTCTAGAGTGTCGGAAGGCCTCCGCTTGTAGCTTGATGAGCTCGATGAGATAACTCTTAAATTAGTATAAACTAAGTCCCTCTCGAGTGACGGAGGGCCTCCGCTTGTAGCTTGATGAGCTCGCGGAGATAACCCTTAAATGAGTATA
This sequence comes from Persicaria tinctoria, assembly GCA_037127255.1. Classification (NCBI taxonomy): domain Eukaryota; kingdom Viridiplantae; phylum Streptophyta; class Magnoliopsida; order Caryophyllales; family Polygonaceae; genus Persicaria; species Persicaria tinctoria. Next base: position 32,928,041 of record JBANSL010000007.1, on the reverse strand, counting down.
AACTAAGTCCATCTCGAGTGACAGACGGCCTCCGCTTGTAGCTTGATGAGCTCGCGGAGATAACTCTTAAATGAGAATTAACTAAGTCCCTCTCGAGTTACGGAGGGCCTCCGCTTTTAGCTTGATTAGCTCGCGAAGATAACTCTTAAATGAGTATAAACTAAGTGTCTCTCGAGTGACTGAGGACCTCCGCTTGTAGCTTGATGAGGCCGCGGAGATAACTCTTAAATGAGTATAAACTAAGTCCATCTCGTGTGACGGAGGGCCTCCGCTTGTAGCTTGATGAGCTCGCGGAGATAACTCTTAAATTAGTATAAACTAAGTGCCTCTCGAGTGACGGAGGACCTCTGCTTGTAGCTTGATGAGGCCGCGGAGATAACTCTTAAACTAGTATAAACTAAGTCCATCTCGAGTGACGGAGGGCCTCCGCTTGTAGCTTGATGAGCTCGCGGAGATAACTCTTAAATTAGTATAAACTAAGTCCCTCTCGAGTGACGGAGGGCCTCCGCTTGTAGATTGATGAGCTCGCGGAGATAACTCTTAAATGAGTATAAACTAAGTCCATCTCGAGTAACGGAGGTCCTCCGCTTGTAGCTTGATGATCTCACGGAGATAACTCTTAAATTAGTATAAACTAAGTCCCTCTCGAGTGACGGAGGGCCTCCGCTTGTAGCTTGATGAGATCGCGGAGATAACTCTTAAATGAGTATAAACTAGATCCCTCTCGAGTGATGGAGGGCCTCCGCTTGTAGCTTGATGAGCTCGCGGAGATAACTCTTAAATGAGTATAAACTTAGTCTCTTTCGAGTGACGGAAGGTCTGCGCTTGTAGCTTGACGAGCTCGCGAAGATAACTCTTAAATGAGTATAAATTAAGTCCCTCTCGAGTGACGGAGGGCCTCCGCTTGTAGCTTGATGAGCTCGCGAAGATAACTCTTAAATGAATATAAACTAAGTCCCTCTCGAGTTACGGAGGGCCTCCGCTTGTAGCTTGATGAGCCCGCGGAGATAACTCTTAAATGAGTATAAACTAAGTCCCTTTCGAGTGACCGGAGGGTCTGCGCTTATAGCTTGACGAGCTCGCGGAGATAACTCTTAAATGAGTATAAACTAATTAGTCCCTCTCGAGTGACGGAGGGCCTCCGCTTGTAGCTTGAAGAGCTCGCGGAGATAACTCTTAAAAGAGTATAAACTAAGTCCCTCTAGAGTGTCGGAAGGCCTCCGCTTGTAGCTTGATGAGCTCGATGAGATAACTCTTAAATTAGTATAAACTAAGTCCCTCTCGAGTGACGGAGGGCCTCCGCTTGTAGCTTGATGAGCTCGCGGAGATAACCCTTAAATGAGTATAAACTAAGTCCATCTCGAGTGACAGACGGCCTCCGCTTGTAGCTTGATGAGCTCGCGGAGATAACTCTTAAATGAGAATTAACTAAGTCCCTCTCGAGTTACGGAGGGCCTCCGCTTTTAGCTTGATTAGCTCGCGAAGATAACTCTTAAATGAGTATAAACTAAGTGCCTCTCGAGTGACTGAGGACCTCCGCTTGTAGCTTGATGAGGCCGCGAAGATAACTCTTAAATGAGTATAAACTAAGTCCATCTCGAGTGACGGAGGGCCTCCGCTTGTAGCTTGATGAGCTCGCGGAGATAACTCTTAAATTAGTATAAACTAAGTGCCTCTCGAGTGACGGAGGACCTCTGCTTGTAGCTTGATGAGGCCGCGGAGATAACTCTTAAACTAGTATAAACTAAGTCCATCTCGAGTGACGGAGGGCCTCCGCTTGTAGCTTGATGAGCTCGCGGAGATAACTCTTAAATTAGTATAAACTAAGTCCCTCTCGAGTGACGGAGGGCCTCCGCTTGTAGATTGATGAGCTCGCCGAGATAACTCTTAAATGAGTATAAACTAAGTCCATCTCGAGTAACGGAGGGCCTCCGCTTGTAGCTTGATGATCTCACGGAGATAACTCTTAAATTAGTATAAACTAAGTCCCTCTCGAGTGACGGAGGGCCTCCGCTTGTAGCTTGATGAGATCGCGGAGATAACTCTTAAATGAGTATAAACTAGATCCCTCTCGAGTGATAGAGGGCCTCCGCTTGTAGCTTGATGAGCTCGCGGAGATAACTCTTAAATGAGTATAAACTATGTCCCTCTCGAGTGACAGAGGGTCTCCGCTTGTAGGTTGATGAGCTCGCGGAGTTAACTCTTAAATGAGAATAAACTAAGTCTCTCTCGAGTGATGGAGGGCCTCCGCTTGTAGCTTGATGAGCTCGCGGTGATAACTCTTAAATGAGTATAAACTAAGTCCCTCTCGAGTGACGGAGGGCCTCCGCTTGTAGCTTGATGAGCCCGCGGAGATAACTCTTAAATGAGTATAAACTAAGTCCCTCTCGAGTGGCGAAGGGCCTCCGCTTGTAGCTTGATGAGCCCGCGGAGATAACTCTTAAATGAGTGTAAACTAAGTCCCTCTCGAGTGATGGAGTGCCTCCGCTTGTAGCTTGATGAGCTCGCGGAGATAACTCTTAAATTAGTATAAATTAAGTCCCTCTCGAGTGACGGAGGGCCTCCGCTTGTAGCTTGATGAGCTCGCGGAGATAACCCTTAAATGAGTATAAACTAAGTCCCTCTCGAGTGACGGACGGGCTCCGCTTGTAGCTTGATGAGCTCGCGAAGATAACTCTTAAATGAGTATAAACTAAGTCCCTCTCGAGTGACGGAGGGCCTCCGCTTCTAGCTTGATGAGCTCGCAGAGATAAGTCTTAAATGAGTATAAACTAAGTCCCTCTCGAGTGACGGAGGGCCTCCGCTTGTAGCTTGATGAGCTCGCGGAGATAACTATTAAATGAGTATTAACTAAGTCCCTCTCGAGTGACGAAGGGCCTCCGCTTGTAGCTTGATGAGCTCGCGGAGATAACTCTTCAATGAGTACAAACTAAGTCCATCTCGAGTGACGGAGGGCCTCCGCTTGTAGCTTGATGAGCTCGCGGAGATAACTCTTAAATGAGTATAAATTATGTCCCTCTTGAGTGACGGAGGGCCTCCGCTTGTAGCTTGATGAGCTCGCGGAGATAACTTTTAAATGAGTATAAATTCAGTCCCTTTCGAGTGACGGAGGGTCTCCGCTTGTAGCTTGATGAGCTCGCGGAGATAACTCTTAAATGAGTATAAACTAAGTCCCTCTCGAGTGACGGAGGGCCTCCGCTTGTAGCTTTATGAGCTCGCGGAGATAACTCTTAAATGAGTATAAACTAAGTCCCTCTCGAGTTACGGAGGGCATCCGCTTGTAGCTTGATGAGCCCGCGGAGATAACTCTTAAATGAGTATAAATTAAGTCCCTCTCGAGTGACGGAGGGCCTCCGCTTGTAGCTTCATGAGCTCGCGAAGATAACTCTTAAATGAATATAAACTAAGTCCCTCTCGAGTTACGGAGGGCCTCCGCTTGTAGCTTGATGAGCCCGCGGAGATAACTCTTAAATGAGTATAAACTAAGTCCCTTTCGAGTGACCGGAGGGTCTGCGCTTATAGCTTGACGAGCTCGCGGAGATAACTCTTAAATGAGTATAAACTAATTAGTCCCTCTCGAGTGACGGAGGGCCTCCGCTTGTAGCTTGAAGAGCTCGCGGAGATAACTCTTAAAAGAGTATAAACTAAGTCCCTCTAGAGTGTCGGAAGGCCTCCGCTTGTAGCTTGATGAGCTCGATGAGATAACTCTTAAATTAGTATAAACTAAGTCCCTCTCGAGTGACGGAGGGCCTCCGCTTGTAGCTTGATGAGCTCGCGGAGATAACCCTTAAATGAGTATAAACTAAGTCCATCTCGAGTGACAGACGGCCTCCGCTTGTAGCTTGATGAGCTCGCGGAGATAACTCTTAAATGAGAATTAACTAAGTCCCTCTCGAGTTACGGAGGGCCTCCGCTTTTAGCTTGATTAGCTCGCGAAGATAACTCTTAAATGAGTATAAACTAAGTGTCTCTCGAGTGACTGAGGACCTCCGCTTGTAGCTTGATGAGGCCGCGGAGATAACTCTTAAATGAGTATAAACTAAGTCCATCTCGTGTGACGGAGGGCCTCCGCTTGTAGCTTGATGAGCTCGCGGAGATAACTCTTAAATTAGTATAAACTAAGTGCCTCTCGAGTGACGGAGGACCTCTGCTTGTAGCTTGATGAGGCCGCGGAGATAACTCTTAAACTAGTATAAACTAAGTCCATCTCGAGTGACGGAGGGCCTCCGCTTGTAGCTTGATGAGCTCGCGGAGATAACTCTTAAATTAGTATAAACTAAGTCCCTCTCGAGTGACGGAGGGCCTCCGCTTGTAGATTGATGAGCTCGCGGAGATAACTCTTAAATGAGTATAAACTAAGTCCATCTCGAGTAACGGAGGTCCTCCGCTTGTAGCTTGATGATCTCACGGAGATAACTCTTAAATTAGTATAAACTAAGTCCCTCTCGAGTGACGGAGGGCCTCCGCTTGTAGCTTGATGAGATCGCGGAGATAACTCTTAAATGAGTATAAACTAGATCCCTCTCGAGTGATGGAGGGCCTCCGCTTGTAGCTTGATGAGCTCGCGGAGATAACTCTTAAATGAGTATAAACTTAGTCTCTTTCGAGTGACGGAAGGTCTGCGCTTGTAGCTTGACGAGCTCGCGAAGATAACTCTTAAATGAGTATAAATTAAGTCCCTCTCGAGTGACGGAGGGCCTCCGCTTGTAGCTTGATGAGCTCGCGAAGATAACTCTTAAATGAATATAAACTAAGTCCCTCTCGAGTTACGGAGGGCCTCCGCTTGTAGCTTGATGAGCCCGCGGAGATAACTCTTAAATGAGTATAAACTAAGTCCCTTTCGAGTGACCGGAGGGTCTGCGCTTATAGCTTGACGAGCTCGCGGAGATAACTCTTAAATGAGTATAAACTAATTAGTCCCTCTCGAGTGACGGAGGGCCTCCGCTTGTAGCTTGAAGAGCTCGCGGAGATAACTCTTAAAAGAGTATAAACTAAGTCCCTCTAGAGTGTCGGAAGGCCTCCGCTTGTAGCTTGATGAGCTCGATGAGATAACTCTTAAATTAGTATAAACTAAGTCCCTCTCGAGTGACGGAGGGCCTCCGCTTGTAGCTTGATGAGCTCGCGGAGATAACCCTTAAATGAGTATAAACTAAGTCCATCTCGAGTGACAGACGGCCTCCGCTTGTAGCTTGATGAGCTCGCGGAGATAACTCTTAAATGAGAATTAACTAAGTCCCTCTCGAGTTACGGAGGGCCTCCGCTTTTAGCTTGATTAGCTCGCGAAGATAACTCTTAAATGAGTATAAACTAAGTGCCTCTCGAGTGACTGAGGACCTCCGCTTGTAGCTTGATGAGGCCGCGAAGATAACTCTTAAATGAGTATAAACTAAGTCCATCTCGAGTGACGGAGGGCCTCCGCTTGTAGCTTGATGAGCTCGCGGAGATAACTCTTAAATTAGTATAAACTAAGTGCCTCTCGAGTGACGGAGGACCTCTGCTTGTAGCTTGATGAGGCCGCGGAGATAACTCTTAAACTAGTATAAACTAAGTCCATCTCGAGTGACGGAGGGCCTCCGCTTGTAGCTTGATGAGCTCGCGGAGATAACTCTTAAATTAGTATAAACTAAGTCCCTCTCGAGTGACGGAGGGCCTCCGCTTGTAGATTGATGAGCTCGCCGAGATAACTCTTAAATGAGTATAAACTAAGTCCATCTCGAGTAACGGAGGGCCTCCGCTTGTAGCTTGATGATCTCACGGAGATAACTCTTAAATTAGTATAAACTAAGTCCCTCTCGAGTGACGGAGGGCCTCCGCTTGTAGCTTGATGAGATCGCGGAGATAACTCTTAAATGAGTATAAACTAGATCCCTCTCGAGTGATAGAGGGCCTCCGCTTGTAGCTTGATGAGCTCGCGGAGATAACTCTTAAATGAGTATAAACTATGTCCCTCTCGAGTGACAGAGGGTCTCCGCTTGTAGGTTGATGAGCTCGCGGAGTTAACTCTTAAATGAGAATAAACTAAGTCTCTCTCGAGTGATGGAGGGCCTCCGCTTGTAGCTTGATGAGCTCGCGGTGATAACTCTTAAATGAGTATAAACTAAGTCCCTCTCGAGTGACGGAGGGCCTCCGCTTGTAGCTTGATGAGCCCGCGGAGATAACTCTTAAATGAGTATAAACTAAGTCCCTCTCGAGTGGCGAAGGGCCTCCGCTTGTAGCTTGATGAGCCCGCGGAGATAACTCTTAAATGAGTGTAAACTAAGTCCCTCTCGAGTGATGGAGTGCCTCCGCTTGTAGCTTGATGAGCTCGCGGAGATAACTCTTAAATTAGTATAAATTAAGTCCCTCTCGAGTGACGGAGGGCCTCCGCTTGTAGCTTGATGAGCTCGCGGAGATAACCCTTAAATGAGTATAAACTAAGTCCCTCTCGAGTGACGGACGGGCTCCGCTTGTAGCTTGATGAGCTCGCGAAGATAACTCTTAAATGAGTATAAACTAAGTCCCTCTCGAGTGACGGAGGGCCTCCGCTTCTAGCTTGATGAGCTCGCAGAGATAAGTCTTAAATGAGTATAAACTAAGTCCCTCTCGAGTGACGGAGGGCCTCCGCTTGTAGCTTGATGAGCTCGCGGAGATAACTATTAAATGAGTATTAACTAAGTCCCTCTCGAGTGACGAAGGGCCTCCGCTTGTAGCTTGATGAGCTCGCGGAGATAACTCTTCAATGAGTACAAACTAAGTCCATCTCGAGTGACGGAGGGCCTCCGCTTGTAGCTTGATGAGCTCGCGGAGATAACTCTTAAATGAGTATAAATTATGTCCCTCTTGAGTGACGGAGGGCCTCCGCTTGTAGCTTGATGAGCTCGCGGAGATAACTTTTAAATGAGTATAAATTCAGTCCCTTTCGAGTGACGGAGGGTCTCCGCTTGTAGCTTGATGAGCTCGCGGAGATAACTCTTAAATGAGTATAAACTAAGTCCCTCTCGAGTGACGGAGGGCCTCCGCTTGTAGCTTTATGAGCTCGCGGAGATAACTCTTAAATGAGTATAAACTAAGTCCCTCTCGAGTTACGGAGGGCATCCGCTTGTAGCTTGATGAGCCCGCGGAGATAACTCTTAAATGAGTATAAATTAAGTCCCTCTCGAGTGACGGAGGGCCTCCGCTTGTAGCTTGATGAGCTCGCGAAGATAACTCTTAAATGAATATAAACTAAGTCCCTCTCGAGTTACGGAGAGCCTCCGCTTGTAGCTTGATGAGCTCGCGAAGATAACTCTTAAATGAGTATAAACTAAGTCCCTCTCGAGTGACGGAGGGCCTCCGCTTCTAGCTTGATGAGCTCGCAGAGATAAGTCTTAAATGAGTATAAACTAAGTCCCTCTCGAGTGACGGAGGGCCTCCGCTTGTAGCTTGATGAGCTCGCGGAGATAACTATTAAATGAGTATTAACTAAGTCCCTCTCGAGTGACGAAGGGCCTCCGCTTGTAGCTTGATGAGCTCGCGGAGATAACTCTTCAATGAGTACAAACTAAGTCCATCTCGAGTGACGGAGGGCCTCCGCTTGTAGCTTGATGAGCTCGCGGAGATAACTCTTAAATGAGTATAAATTATGTCCCTCTTGAGTGACGGAGGGCCTCCGCTTGTAGCTTGATGAGCTCGCGGAGATAACTTTTAAATGAGTATAAATTCAGTCCCTTTCGAGTGACGGAGGGTCTCCGCTTGTAGCTTGATGAGCTCGCGGAGATAACTCTTAAATGAGTATAAACTAAGTCCCTCTCGAGTGACGGAGGGCCTCCGCTTGTAGCTTTATGAGCTCGCGGAGATAACTCTTAAATGAGTATAAACTAAGTCCCTCTCGAGTTACGGAGGGCATCCGCTTGTAGCTTGATGAGCCCGCGGAGATAACTCTTAAATGAGTATAAATTAAGTCCCTCTCGAGTGACGGAGGGCCTCCGCTTGTAGCTTGATGAGCTCGCGAAGATAACTCTTAAATGAATATAAACTAAGTCCCTCTCGAGTTACGGAGAGCCTCCGCTTGTAGCTTGATGAGCCCGCGGAGATAACTCTTAAACTAGTATAAACTAAGTCCATCTCGAGTGACGGAAGGCCTCCGCTTGTAGCTTGATGAGCTCGCGGAGATAACTCTTAAATTAGTATAAACTAAGTCCCTCTCGAGTGACGGAGGGCCTCCGCTTGCAGATTGATGAGCTCGCGGAGATAACTCTTAAATGAGTATAAACTAAGTCCATCTCGAGTAACGGAGGGCCTCCGCTTGTAGCTTGATGATCTCACGGAGATAACTCTTAAATTAGTATAAACTAAGTCCCTCTCGAGTGACGGAGGGCCTCCGCTTGTAGCTTGATGAGATCGCGGAGATAACTCTTAAATGAGTATAAACTAGATCCCTCTCGAGTGATGGAGGGCCTCCGCTTATAGCTTGATGAGCTCGCGGAGATAACTCTTAAATGAGTATAAACTAAGTCCCTCTCGAGTGACAGAGGGTCTCCGCTTGTAGGTTGATGAGCTCGCGGAGTTAACTCTTAAATGAGAATAAACTAAGTCTCTCTCGAGTGACGGAGGGCCTCCGCTTGTAGCTTGATGAGCTCGCGGAGATAACTCTTAAATGAGTATAAACTAAGTCCCTCTCGAGTGACGGAGGGCCTCCGCTTGTAGCTTGATGAGCCCGCGGAGATAACTCTTAAATGAGTATAAACTAAGTCCCTCTCGAGTGGCGAAGGGCCTCCGCTTGTAGCTTGATGAGCCCGCGGAGATAACTCTTAAATGAGTGTAAACTAAGTCCCTCTCGAGTGATGGAGTGCCTCCGCTTGTAGCTTGATGAGCTCGCGGAGATAACTCTTAAATTAGTATAAATTAAGTCCCTCTCGAGTGACGGAGGGCCTCCGCTTGTAGCTTGATGAGCTCGCGGAGATAACCCTTAAATGAGTATAAACTAAGTCCCTCTCGAGTGACGGACGGGCTCCGCTTGTAGCTTGATGAGCTCGCGAAGATAACTCTTAAATGAGTATAAACTAAGTCCCTCTCGAGTGACGGAGGGCCTCCGCTTCTAGCTTGATGAGCTCGCAGAGATAACTCTTAAATGAGTATAAACTAAGTCCCTCTCGAGTGACGGAGGGCCTCCGCTTGTAGCTTGATGAGCTCGCGGAGATAACTATTAAATGAGTATTAACTAAGTCCCTCTCAAGTGACGAAGGGCCTCCGCTTGTAGCTTGATGAGCTCGCGGAGATAACTCTTCAATGAGTACAAACTAAGTCCATCTCGAGTGACGGAGGGCCTCCGCTTGTAGCTTGATGAGCTCGCGGAGATAACTCTTAAATGAGTATAAATTATGTCCCTCTTGAGTGACGGAGGGCCTCCGCTTGTAGCTTGATGAGCTCGCGGAGATAACTTTTAAATGAGTATAAATTCAGTCCCTTTCGAGTGACGGAGGGTCTCCGCTTGTAGCTTGATGAGCTCGCGGAGATAACTCTTAAATGAGTATAAACTAAGTCCCTCTCGAGTGACGGAGGGCCTCCGCTTGTAGCTTTATGAGCTCGCGGAGATAACTCTTAAATGAGTATAAACTAAGTCCCTCTCGAGTTACGGAGGGCATCCGCTCGTAGCTTGATGAGCCCGCGGAGATAACTCTTAAATGAGTATAAATTAAGTCCCTCTCGAGTGACGGAGGGCCTCCGCTTGTAGCTTGATGAGCTCGCGAAGATAACTCTTAAATGAATATAAACTAAGTCCCTCTCGAGTTACGGAGAGCCTCCGCTTTTAGCTTGATGAGCCCGCGGAGATAACTCTTAAACTAGTATAAACTAAGTCCATCTCGAGTGACGGAAGGCCTCCGCTTGCAGCTTGATGAGCTCGCGGAGATAACTCTTAAATTAGTATAAACTAAGTCCCTCTCGAGTGACGGAGGGCCTCCGCTTGCAGATTGATGAGCTCGCGGAGATAACTCTTAAATGAGTATAAACTAAGTCCATCTCGAGTAACGGAGGGCCTCCGCTTGTAGCTTGATGATCTCACGGAGATAACTCTTAAATTAGTATAAACTAAGTCCCTCTCGAGTGACGGAGGGCCTCCGCTTGTAGCTTGATGAGATCGCGGAGATAACTCTTAAATGAGTATAAACTAGATCCCTCTCGAGTGATGGAGGGCCTCCGCTTGTAGCTTGATGAGCTCGCGGAGATAACTCTTAAATGAGTATAAACTAAGTCCCTCTCGAGTGACAGAGGGTCTCCGCTTGTAGGTTGATGAGCTCGCGGAGTTAACTCTTAAATGAGAATAAACTAAGTCTCTCTCGAGTGACGGAGGGCCTCCGCTTGTAGCTTGATGAGCTCGCGGAGATAACTCTTAAATGAGTATAAACTAAGTCCCTCTCGAGTGACGGAGGGCCTCCGCTTGTAGCTTGATGAGCCCGCGGAGATAACTCTTAAATGAGTATAAACTAAGTCCCTCTCGAGTGGCGAAGGGCCTCCGCTTGTAGCTTGATGAGCCCGCGGAGATAACTCTTAAATGAGTGTAAACTAAGTCCCTCTCGAGTGATGGAGTGCCTCCGCTTGTAGCTTGATGAGCTCGCGGAGATAACTCTTAAATTAGTATAAATTAAGTCCCTCTCGAGTGACGGAGGGCCTCCGCTTGTAGCTTGATGAGCTCGCGGAGATAACCCTTAAATGAGTATAAACTAAGTCCCTCTCGAGTGACGGACGGGCTCCGCTTGTAGCTTGATGAGCTCGCGAAGATAACTCTTAAATGAGTATAAACTAAGTCCCTCTCGAGTGACGGAGGGCCTCCGCTTCTAGCTTGATGAGCTCGCAGAGATAACTCTTAAATGAGTATAAACTAAGTCCCTCTCGAGTGACGGAGGGCCTCCGCTTGTAGCTTGATGAGCTCGCGGAGATAACTATTAAATGAGTATTAACTAAGTCCCTCTCGAGTGACGAAGGGCCTCCGCTTGTAGCTTGATGAGCTCGCGGAGATAACTCTTCAATGAGTACAAACTAAGTCCATCTCGAGTGACGGAGGGCCTCCGCTTGTAGCTTGATGAGCTCGCGGAGATAACTCTTAAATGAGTATAAATTATGTCCCTCTTGAGTGACGGAGGGCCTCCGCTTGTAGCTTGATGAGCTCGCGGAGATAACTTTTAAATGAGTATAAATTCAGTCCCTTTCGAGTGACGGAGGGTCTCCGCTTGTAGCTTGATGAGCTCGCGGAGATAACTCTTAAATGAGTATAAACTAAGTCCCTCTCGAGTGACGGAGGGCCTCCGCTTGTAGCTTTATGAGCTCGCGGAGATAACTCTTAAATGAGTATAAACTAAGTCCCTCTCGAGTTACGGAGGGCATCCGCTTGTAGCTTGATGAGCCCGCGGAGATAACTCTTAAATGAGTATAAATTAAGTCCCTCTCGAGTGACGGAGGGCCTCCGCTTGTAGCTTGATGAGCTCGCGAAGATAACTCTTAAATGAATATAAACTAAGTCCCTCTCGAGTTACGGAGAGCCTCCGCTTGTAGCTTGATGAGCCCGCGGAGATAACTCTTAAACTAGTATAAACTAAGTCCATCTCGAGTGACGGAGGGCCTCCGCTTGTAGCTTGATGAGCTCGCGGAGATAACTCTTAAATTAGTATAAACTAAGTCCCTCTCGAGTGACGGAGGGCCTCCGCTTGTAGATTGATGAGCTCGCGGAGATAACTCTTAAATGAGTATAAACTAAGTCCATCTCGAGTAACGGAGGGCCTCCGCTTGTAGCTTGATGATCTCACGGAGATAACTCTTAAATTAGTATAAACTAAGTCCCTCTCGAGTGACGGAGGGCCTCCGCTTGTAGCTTGATGAGATCGCGGAGATAACTCTTAAATGAGTATAAACTAGATCCCTCTCGAGTGATGGAGGGCCTCCGCTTGTAGCTTGATGAGCTAGCGGAGATAACTCTTAAATGAGTATAAACTAAGTCCCTCTCGAGTGACAGAGGGTCTCCGCTTGTAGGTTGATGAGCTCGCGGAGTTAACTCTTAAATGAGAATAAACTAAGTCTCTCTCGAGTGACGGAGGGCCTCCGCTTGTAGCTTGATGAGCTCGCGAAGATAACTCTTAAATGAGTATAAACTAAGTCCATCTCGAGTGACGGATGGCCTCCGCTTGTAGCTTGATGAGCTTGCGGAGATAACTCTTAAATGAGTATAAACTAAGTCCCTCTCGAGTGACGGAGGGCCTCCGCTTGTAGCTTGATGAGCCCGCGGAGATAACTCTTAAATGAGTATAAACTAAGTCCCTCTCGAGTGGCGAAGGGCCTCCGCTTGTAGCTTGATGAGCCCGCGGAGATAACTCTTAAATGAGTGTAAACTAAGTCCCTCTCGAGTGATGGAGTGCCTCCGCTTTTAGCTTGATGAGCTCGCGGAGATAACTCTTAAATTAGTATAAATTAAGTCCCTCTCGAGTGACGGAGGGCCTCCGCTTGTAGCTTGATGAGCTCGCGGAGATAACCCTTAAATGAGTATAAACTAAGTCCCTCTCGAGTGACGGACGGGCTCCGCTTGTAGCTTGATGAGCTCGCGAAGATAACTCTTAAATGAGTATAAACTAAGTCCCTCTCGAGTGACGGAGGGCCTCCGCTTCTAGCTTGATGAGCTCGCAGAGATAACTCTTAAATGAGTATAAACTAAGTCCCTCTCGAGTGACGGAGGGCCTCCGCTTGTAGCTTGATGAGCTCGCGGAGATAACCCTTAAATGAGTATAAACTAAGTCCATCTCGAGTGACAGACGGCCTCCGCTTGTAGCTTGATGAGCTCCCGGAGATAACTCTTAAATGAGAATTAACTAAGTCCCTCTCGAGTTACGGAGGGCCTCCGCTTGCAGATTGATGAGCTCGCGGAGATAACTCTTAAATGAGTATAAACTAAGTCCATCTCGAGTAACGGAGGGCCTCCGCTTGTAGCTTGATGATCTCACGGAGATAACTCTTAAATTAGTATAAACTAAGTCCCTCTCGAGTGACGGAGGGCCTCCGCTTGTAGCTTGATGAGATCGCGGAGATAACTCTTAAATGAGTATAAACTAGATCCCTCTCGAGTGATGGAGGGCCTCCGCTTGTAGCTTGATGAGCTCGCGGAGATAACTCTTAAATGAGTATAAACTAAGTCCCTCTCGAGTGACAGAGGGTCTCCGCTTGTAGGTTGATGAGCTCGCGGAGTTAACTCTTAAATGAGAATAAACTAAGTCTCTCTCGAGTGACGGAGGGCCTCCGCTTGTAGCTTGATGAGCTCGCGGAGATAACTCTTAAATGAGTATAAACTAAGTCCCTCTCGAGTGACGGAGGGCCTCCGCTTGTAGCTTGATGAGCCCGCGGAGATAACTCTTAAATGAGTATAAACTAAGTCCCTCTCGAGTGGCGAAGGGCCTCCGCTTGTAGCTTGATGAGCCCGCGGAGATAACTCTTAAATGAGTGTAAACTAAGTCCCTCTCGAGTGATGGAGTGCCTCCGCTTGTAGCTTGATGAGCTCGCGGAGATAACTCTTAAATTAGTATAAATTAAGTCCCTCTCGAGTGACGGAGGGCCTCCGCTTGTAGCTTGATGAGCTCGCGGAGATAACCCTTAAATGAGTATAAACTAAGTCCCTCTCGAGTGACGGACGGGCTCCGCTTGTAGCTTGATGAGCTCGCGAAGATAACTCTTAAATGAGTATAAACTAAGTCCCTCTCGAGTGACGGAGGGCCTCCGCTTCTATCTTGATGAGCTCGCAGAGATAACTCTTAAATGAGTATAAACTAAGTCCCTCTCGAGTGACGGAGGGCCTCCGCTTGTAGCTTGATGAGCTCGCGGAGATAACTATTAAATGAGTATTAACTAAGTCCCTCTCGAGTGACGAAGGGCCTCCGCTTGTAGCTTGATGAGCTCGCGGAGATAACTCTTCAATGAGTACAAACTAAGTCCATCTCGAGTGACGGAGGGCCTCCGCTTGTAGCTTGATGAGCTCGCGGAGATAACTCTTAAATGAGTATAAATTATGTCCCTCTTGAGTGACGGAGGGCCTCCGCTTGTAGCTTGATGAGCTCGCGGAGATAACTTTTAAATGAGTATAAATTCAGTCCCTTTCGAGTGACGGAGGGTCTCCGCTTGTAGCTTGATGAGCTCGCGGAGATAACTCTTAAATGAGTATAAACTAAGTCCCTCTCGAGTGACGGAGGGCCTCCGCTTGTAGATTGATGAGCTCGCGGAGATAACTCTTAAATGAGTATAAACTAAGTCCCTCTCGAGTGACAGAGGGTCTCCGCTTGTAGCTTGATGAGCTCGCGGAGATAACTCTTAAATTAGTATAAACTAAGTCCCTCTCGAGTGACGGAGGGCCTCCGCTTGTAGATTGATGAGCTCGCGGAGATAACTCTTAAATGAGTATAAACTAAGTCCATCTCGAGTAACGGAGGGCCTCCGCTTGTAGCTTGATGATCTCACGGAGATAACTCTTAAATTAGTATAAACTCTATCCCTCTCGAGTGACGGAGGGCCTCCGCTTGTAGCTTGATGAGATCGCGGAGATAACTCTTAAATGAGTATAAACTAGATCCCTCTCGAGTGATGGAGGGCCTCCGCTTGTAGCTTGATGAGCTAGCGGAGATAACTCTTAAATGAGTATAAACTAAGTCCATCTCGAGTAACGGAGGGCCTCCGCTTGTAGCTTGATGATCTCACGGAGATAACCCTTAAATGAGTATAAACTAAGTCCATCTCGAGTAACGGAGGGCCTCCGCTTGTAGCTTGATGATCTCACGGAGATAACTCTTAAATTAGTATAAACTAAGTCCCTCTCGAGTGACGGAGGGCCTCCGCTTGTAGCTTGATGAGATCGCGGAGATAACTCTTAAATGAGTATAAACTAGATCCCTCTCGAGTGATGGAGGGCCTCCGCTTGTAGCTTGATGAGCTAGCGGAGATAACTCTTAAATGAGTATAAACTAAGTCCCTCTCGAGTGACAGAGGGTCTCCGCTTGTAGCTTGATGAGCTCGCGGAGATAACTCTTAAATTAGTATAAACTAAGTCCCTCTCGAGTGACGGAGGGCCTCCGCTTGTAGATTGATGAGCTCGCGGAGATAACTCTTAAATGAGTATAAACTAAGTCCATCTCGAGTAACGGAGGGCCTCCGCTTGTAGCTTGATGATCTCACGGAGATAACTCTTAAATTAGTATAAACTCTATCCCTCTCGAGTGACGGAGGGCCTCCGCTTGTAGCTTGATGAGATCGCGGAGATAACTCTTAAATGAGTATAAACTAGATCCCTCTCGAGTGATGGAGGGCCTCCGCTTGTAGCTTGATGAGCTAGCGGAGATAACTCTTAAATGAGTATAAACTAAGTCCCTCTCGAGTGACAGAGGGTCTCCGCTTATAGGTTGATGAGCTCGCGGAGTTAACTCTTAAATGAGAATAAACTAAGTCTCTCTCGAGTGACGGAGGGCCTCCGCTTGTAGCTTGATGAGCTCGCGAAGATAACTCTTAAATGAGTATAAACTAAGTCCATCTCGAGTGACGGATGGCCTCCGCTTGTAGCTTGATGAGCTTGCGGAGATAACTCTTAAATGAGTATAAACTAAGTCCCTCTCGAGTGACGGAGGGCCTCCGCTTGTAGCTTGATGAGCCCGCGGAGATAACTCTTAAATGAGTATAAACTAAGTCCCTCTCGAGTGGCGAAGGGCCTCCGCTTGTAGCTTGATGAGCCCGCGGAGATAACTCTTAAATGAGTGTAAACTAAGTCCCTCTCGAGTGATGGAGTGCCTCCGCTTTTAGCTTGATGAGCTCGCGGAGATAACTCTTAAATTAGTATAAATTAAGTCCCTCTCGAGTGACGGAGGGCCTCCGCTTGTAGCTTGATGAGCTCGCGGAGATAACCCTTAAATGAGTATAAACTAAGTCCCTCTCGAGTGACGGACGGGCTCCGCTTGTAGCTTGATGAGCTCGCGAAGATAACTCTTAAATGAGTATAAACTAAGTCCCTCTCGAGTGACGGAGGGCCTCCGCTTCTAGCTTGATGAGCTCGCAGAGATAACTCTTAAATGAGTATAAACTAAGTCCCTCTCGAGTGACGGAGGGCCTCCGCTTGTAGCTTGATGAGCTCGCGGAGATAACCCTTAAATGAGTATAAACTAAGTCCATCTCGAGTGACAGACGGCCTCCGCTTGTAGCTTGATGAGCTCCCGGAGATAACTCTTAAATGAGAATTAACTAAGTCCCTCTCGAGTTACGGAGGGCCTCCGCTTTTAGCTTGATTAGCTCGCGAAGATAACTCTTAAATGAGTATAAACTAAGTGCCTCTCGAGTAACTGAGGACCTCCACTTGTAGCTTGATGAGGCCGCGGAGATAACTCTTAAATGAGTATAAACTAAGTCCATCTCGAGTGACGGAGGGCCTCCGCTTGTAGCTTGATGAGCTCGCGGAGATAACAATTAAATTAGTATAAACTAAGTGCCTCTCGAGTGACGGAGGACCTCCGCTTGTAGCTTGATGAGGCCGCGGAGATAACTCTTAAATGAGTATAAACTAAGTCCATCTCGAGTAACGGAGGGCCTCCGCTTGTAGCTTGATGATCTCACGGAGATAACTCTTAAATTAGTATAAACTAAGTCCCTCTCGAGTGACGGAGGGCCTCCGCTTGTAGCTTGATGAGATCGCGGAGATAACTCTTAAATGAGTATAAACTAGATCCCTCTCGAGTGATGGAGGGCCTCCGCTTGTAGCTTGATGAGCTCGCGGAGATAACTCTTAAATGAGTATAAACTAAGTCCCTCTCGAGTGACAGAGGGTCTCCGCTTGTAGGTTGATGAGCTCGCGGAGTTAACTCTTAAATGAGAATAAACTAAGTCTCTCTCGAGTGACGGAGGGCCTCCGCTTGTAGCTTGATGAGCTCGCGAAGATAAGTCTTAAATGAGTATAAACTATGTCCATCTCGAGTGACGGATGGCCTCCGCTTGTAGCTTGATGAGCTCGCGGAGATTACTCTTAAATGAGTATAAACTAAGTCCCTCTCGAGTGACGGAGGGCCTCCGCTTGTAGCTTGATGAGCCCGCGGAGATAACTCTTAAATGAGTATAAACTAAGTCCCTCTCGAGTGGCGAAGGGCCTCCGCTTGTAGCTTGATGAGCCCGCGGAGATAACTATTAAATGAGTGTAAACTAAGTCCCTCTCGAGTGATGGAGTGCCTCCGCTTGTAGCTTGATGAGCTCGCGGAGATAACTCTTAAATTAGTATAAATTAAGTCCCTCTCGAGTGACGGAGGGCCTCCGCTTGTAGCTTGATGAGCTCGCGGAGATAACCCTTAAATGAGTATAAACTAAGTCCCTCTCGAGTGACGGACGGGCTCCGCTTGTAGCTTGATGAGCTCGCGAAGATAACTCTTAAATGAGTATAAACTAAGTCCCTCTCGAGTGACGGAGGGCCTCCGCTTGTAGCTTGATGAGCTCGCAGAGATAACTCTTAAATGAGTATAAACTAAGTCCCTCTCGAGTGACGGAGGGCCTCCGCTTGTAGCTTGATGAGCTCGCGGAGATAACCCTTAAATGAGTATAAACTAAGTCCCTCTCGAGTGACAGACGGCATCCGCTTGTAGCTTGATGAGCTCGCGGAGATAACTCTTAAATGAGAATTAACTAAGTCCCTCTCGAGTTACGGAGGGCCTCCGCTTTTAGCTTGATTAGCTCGCGAAGATAACTCTTAAATGAGTATAAACTAAGTGCCTCTCGAGTGACGGAGGACCTCCGCTTGTAGCTTGATGAGGCCGCGGAGATAACTCTTAAATGAGTATAAACTAAGTCCATCTCGAGTGACGGAGGGCCTCCGCTTGTAGCTTGATGAGCTCGCGGAGATAACTCTTAAATTAGTATAAACTAAGTCCCTCTCGAGTGACGGAGGACCTCCGCTTGTAGCTTGATGAGCTCGCGGAGATAACTCTTAAATGAGTATAAACTAAGTCCATCTCGAGTAACGGAGGGCCTCCGCTTGTAGCTTGATGAGATCGCGGAGATAACTCTTAAATGAGTATAAACTAGATCCCTCTCGAGTGATGGAGGGCCTCCGCTTGTAGCTTGATGAGCTCGCGGAGATAACTCTTAAATGAGTATAAACTAAGTCCCTCTCGAGTGACAGAGGGTCTCCGCTTGTAGGTTGATGAGCTCGCGGAGTTAACTCTTAAATGAGAATAAACTAAGTCTCTCTCGAGTGACGGAGGGCCTCCGCTTGTAGCTTGATGAGCTCGCGAAGATAACTCATAAATGAGTATAAACTAAGTCCATCTCGAGTGACGGATGGCCTCCGCTTGTAGCTTGATGAGCTCGCGGAGATAACTCTTAAATGAGTATAAACTAAGTCCCTCTCGAGTGACGGAGGGCCTCCGCTTGTAGCTTGATGAGCCCGCGGAGATAACTCTTAAATGAGTATAAACTAAGTCCCTCTCGAGTGGCGAAGGGCCTCCGCTTGTAGCTTGATGAGCCCGCGGAGATAACTCTTAAATGAGTGTAAACTAAGTCCCTCTCGAGTGATGGAGTGCCTCCGCTTTTAGCTTGATGAGCTCGCGGAGATAACTCTTAAATTAGTATAAATTAAGTCCCTCTCGAGTGACGGAGGGCCTCCGCTTGTAGCTTGATGAGCTCGCGGAGATAACCCTTAAATGAGTATAAACTAAGTCCCTCTCGAGTGACGGACGGGCTCCGCTTGTAGCTTGATGAGCTCGCGAAGATAACTCTTAAATGAGTATAAACTAAGTCCCTCTCGAGTGACGGAGGCCCTCCGCTTCTAGCTTGATGAGCTCGCAGAGATAACTCTTAAATGAGTATAAACTAAGTCCCTCTCGAGTGACGGAGGGCCTCCGCTTGTAGCTTGATGAGCTCGCGGAGATAACCCTTAAATGAGTATAAACTAAGTCCATCTCGAGTGACAGACGGCCTCCGCTTGTAGCTTGATGAGCTCCCGGAGATAACTCTTAAATGAGAATTAACTAAGTCCCTCTCGAGTTACGGAGGGCCTCCGCTTTTAGCTTGATTAGCTCGCGAAGATAACTCTTAAATGAGTATAAACTAAGTGCCTCTCGAGTAACTGAGGACCTCCACTTGTAGCTTGATGAGGCCGCGGAGATAACTCTTAAATGAGTATAAACTAAGTCCATCTCGAGTGACGGAGGGCCTCCGCTTGTAGCTTGATGAGCTCGCGGAGATAACAATTAAATTAGTATAAACTAAGTGCCTCTCGAGTGACGGAGGACCTCCGCTTGTAGCTTGATGAGGCCGCGGAGATAACTCTTAAATGAGTATAAACTAAGTCCATCTCGAGTAACGGAGGGCCTCCGCTTGTAGCTTGATGATCTCACGGAGATAACTCTTAAATTAGTATAAACTAAGTCCCTCTCGAGTGACGGAGGGCCTCCGCTTGTAGCTTGATGAGATCGCGGAGATAACTCTTAAATGAGTATAAACTAGATCCCTCTCGAGTGATGGAGGGCCTCCGCTTGTAGCTTGATGAGCTCGCGGAGATAACTCTTAAATGAGTATAAACTAAGTCCCTCTCGAGTGACAGAGGGTCTCCGCTTGTAGGTTGATGAGCTCGCGGAGTTAACTCTTAAATGAGAATAAACTAAGTCTCTCTCGAGTGACGGAGGGCCTCCGCTTGTAGCTTGATGAGCTCGCGAAGATAAGTCTTAAATGAGTATAAACTATGTCCATCTCGAGTGACGGATGGCCTCCGCTTGTAGCTTGATGAGCTCGCGGAGATTACTCTTAAATGAGTATAAACTAAGTCCCTCTCGAGTGACGGAGGGCCTCCGCTTGTAGCTTGATGAGCCCGCGGAGATAACTCTTAAATGAGTATAAATTAAGTCCCTCTCGAGTGGCGAAGGGCCTCCTCTTGTAGCTTGATGAGCCCGCGGAGATAACTCTTAAATGAGTGTAAACTAAGTCCCTCTCGAGTGATGGAGTGCCTCCGCTTGTAGCTTGATGAGCTCGCGGAGATAACTCTTAAATTAGTATAAATTAAGTCCCTCTCGAGTGACGGAGGGCCTCCGCTTGTAGCTTGATGAGCTCGCGGAGATAACCCTTAATTGAGTATAAACTAAGTCCCTCTCGAGTGACGGACGGGCTCCGCTTGTAGCTTGATGAGCTCGCGAAGATAACTCTTAAATGAGTATAAACTAAGTCCCTCTCGAGTGACGGAGGGCCTCCGCTTCTAGCTTGATGAGCTCGCAGAGATAACTCTTAAATGAGTATAAACTAAGTCCCTCTCGAGTGACGGAGGGCCTCCGCTTGTAGCTTGATGAGCTCGCGGAGATAACCCTTAAATGAGTATAAACTAAGTCCATCTCGAGTGACAGACGGCCTCCGCTTGTAGCTTGATGAGCTCGCGGAGATAACTCTTAAATGAGAATTAACTAAGTCCCTCTCGAGTTACGGAGGGCCTCCGCTTTTAGCTTGATTAGCTCGCGAAGATAACTCTTAAATGAGTATAAACTAAGTGCCTCTCGAGTGACGGAGGACCTCCGCTTGTAGCTTGATGAGGCCGCGGAGATAACTCTTAAATGAGTATAAACTAAGTCCATCTCGAGTGACGGAGGGCCTCCGCTTGTAGCTTGATGAGCTCGCGGAGATAACTCTTAAATTAGTATAAACTAAGTGCCTCTCGAGTGACGGAGGACCTCCGCTTGTAGCTTGATGAGGCCGCGGAGATAACTCTTAAATGAGTATAAACTAAGTCCATCTCGAGTAACGGAGGGCCTCCGCTTGTAGCTTGATGATCTCACGGAGATAACTCTTAAATTAGTATAAACTAAGTCCCTCTCGAGTGACGGAGGGCCTCCGCTTGTAGCTTGATGAGATCGCGGAGATAACTCTTAAATGAGTATAAACTAGATCCCTCTCGAGTGATGGAGGGCCTCCGCTTGTAGCTTGATGAGCTCGCGGAGATAACTCTTAAATGAGTATAAACTAAGTCCCTCTCGAGTGACAGAGGGTCTCCGCTTGTAGGTTGATGAGCTCGCGGAGTTAACTCTTAAATGAGAATAAACTAAGTCTCTCTCGAGTGACGGAGGGCCTCCGCTTGTAGCTTGATGAGCTCGCGAAGATAAGTCTTAAATGAGTATAAACTATGTCCATCTCGAGTGACGGATGGCCTCCGCTTGTAGCTTGATGAGCTCGCGGAGATTACTCTTAAATGAGTATAAACTAAGTCCCTCTCGAGTGACGGAGGGCCTCCGCTTGTAGCTTGATGAGCCCGCGGAGATAACTCTTAAATGAGTATAAATTAAGTCCCTCTCGAGTGGCGAAGGGCCTCCTCTTGTAGCTTGATGAGCCCGCGGAGATAACTCTTAAATGAGTGTAAACTAAGTCCCTCTCGAGTGATGGAGTGCCTCCGCTTGTAGCTTGATGAGCTCGCGGAGATAACTCTTAAATTAGTATAAATTAAGTCCCTCTCGAGTGACGGAGGGCCTCCGCTTGTAGCTTGATGAGCTCGCGGAGATAACCCTTAAATGAGTATAAACTAAGTCCCTCTCGAGTGACGGACGGGCTCCGCTTGTAGCTTGATGAGCTCGCGAAGATAACTCTTAAATGAGTATAAACTAAGTCCCTCTCGAGTGACGGAGGGCCTCCGCTTCTAGCTTGATGAGCTCGCAGAGATAACTCTTAAATGAGTATAAACTAAGTCCCTCTCGAGTGACGGAGGGCCTCCGCTTGTAGCTTGATGAGCTCGCGGAGATAACCCTTAAATGAGTATAAACTAAGTCCATCTCGAGTGACAGACGGCCTCCGCTTGTAGCTTGATGAGCTCGCGGAGATAACTCTTAAATGAGAATTAACTAAGTCCCTCTCGAGTTACGGAGGGCCTCCGCTTTTAGCTTGATTAGCTCGCGAAGATAACTCTTAAATGAGTATAAACTAAGTGCCTCTCGAGTGACGGAGGACCTCCGCTTGTAGCTTGATGAGGCCGCGGAGATAACTCTTAAATGAGTATAAACTAAGTCCATCTCGAGTGACGGAGGGCCTCCGCTTGTAGCTTGATGAGCTCGCGGAGATAACTCTTAAATTAGTATAAACTAAGTGCCTCTCGAGTGACGGAGGACCTCCGCTTGTAGCTTGATGAGGCCGCGGAGATAACTCTTAAATGAGTATAAACTAAGTCCATCTCGAGTAACGGAGGGCCTCCGCTTGTAGCTTGATGATCTCACGGAGATAACTCTTAAATTAGTATAAACTAAGTCCCTCTCGAGTGACGGAGGGCCTCCGCTTGTAGCTTGATGAGATCGCGGAGATAACTCTTAAATGAGTATAAACTAGATCCCTCTCGAGTGATGGAGGGCCTCCGCTTGTAGCTTGATGAGCTCGCGGAGATAACTCTTAAATGAGTATAAACTAAGTCCCTCTCGAGTGACAGAGGGTCTCCGCTTGTAGGTTGATGAGCTCGCGGAGTTAACTCTTAAATGAGAATAAACTAAGTCTCTCTCGAGTGACGGAGGGCCTCCGCTTGTAGCTTGATGAGCTCGCGAAGATAAGTCATAAATGAGTATAAACTAAGTCCATCTCGAGTGACGGATGGCCTCCGCTTGTAGCTTGATGAGCTCGCGGAGATAACTCTTAAATGAGTAGAAACTAAGTCCCTCTCGAGTGACGGAGGGCCTCCGCTTGTAGCTTGATGAGCCCGCGGAGATAACTCTTAAATGAGTATAAACTAAGTCCCTCTCGAGTGGCGAAGGGCCTCCGCTTGTAGCTTGATGAGCCCGCGGAGATAACTCTTAAATGAGTGTAAACTAAGTCCCTCTCGAGTGATGGAGTGCCTCCGCTTGTAGCTTGATGAGCTCGCGGAGATAACTCTTAAATTAGTATAAATTAAGTCCCTCTCGAGTGACGGAGGGCCTCCGCTTGTAGCTTGATGAGCTCGCGGAGATAACCCTTAAATGAGTATAAACTAAGTCCCTCTCGAGTGACGGACGGGCTCCGCTTGTAGCTTGATGAGCTCGCGAAGATAACTCTTAAATGAGTATAAACTAAGTCCCTCTCGAGTGACGGAGGGCCTCCGCTTCTAGCTTGATGAGCTCGCAGAGATAACTCTTAAATGAGTATAAACTAAGTCCCTCTCGAGTGACGGAGGGCCTCCGCTTGTAGCTTGATGAGCTCGCGGAGATAACCCTTAAATGAGTATAAACTAAGTCCATCTCGAGTGACAGACGGCCTCCGCTTGTAGCTTGATGAGCTCGCGGAGATAACTCTTAAATGAGAATTAACTAAGTCCCTCTCGAGTTACGGAGGGCCTCCGCTTTTAGCTTGATTAGCTCGCGAAGATAACTCTTAAATGAGTATAAACTAAGTGCCTCTCGAGTGACGGAGGACCTCCGCTTGTAGCTTGATGAGGCCGCGGAGATAACTCTTAAATGAGTATAAACTAAGTCCATCTCGAGTAACGGAGGGCCTCCGCTTGTAGCTTGATGATCTCACGGAGATAACTCTTAAATTAGTATAAACTAAGTCCCTCTCGAGTGACGGAGGGCCTCCGCTTGTAGCTTGATGAGATCGCGGAGATAACTCTTAAATGAGTATAAACTAGATCCCTCTCGAGTGATGGAGGGCCTCCGCTTGTAGCTTGATGAGCTCGCGGAGATAACTCTTAAATGAGTATAAACTAAGTCCCTCTCGAGTGACAGAGGGTCTCCGCTTGTAGGTTGATGAGCTCGCGGAGTTAACTCTTAAATGAGAATAAACTAAGTCTCTCTCGAGTGACGGAGGGCCTCCGCTTGTAGCTTGATGAGCTCGCGAAGATAAGTCATAAATGAGTATAAACTAAGTCCATCTCGAGTGACGGATGGCCTCCGCTTGTAGCTTGATGAGCTCGCGGAGATAACTCTTAAATGAGTATAAACTAAGTCCCTCTCGAGTGACGGAGGGCCTCCGCTTGTAGCTTGATGAGCCCGCGGAGATAACTCTTAAATGAGTATAAACTAAGTCCCTCTCGAGTGGCGAAGGGCCTCCGCTTGTAGCTTGATGAGCCCGCGGAGATAACTCTTAAATGAGTGTAAACTAAGTCCCTCTCGAGTGATGGAGTGCCTCCGCTTGTAGCTTGATGAGCTCGCGGAGATAACTCTTAAATTAGTATAAATTAAGTCCCTCTCGAGTGACGGAGGGCCTCCGCTTGTAGCTTGATGAGCTCGCGGAGATAACCCTTAAATGAGTATAAACTAAGTCCCTCTCGAGTGACGGACGGGCTCCGCTTGTAGCTTGATGAGCTCGCGAAGATAACTCTTAAATGAGTATAAACTAAGTCCCTCTCGAGTGACGGAGGGCATCCGCTTGTAGCTTGATGAGCTCGCGGAGATAACTATTAAATGAGTATTAACTAAGTCCCTCTCGAGTGACGAAGGGCCTCCGCTTGTAGCTTGATGAGCTCGCGGAGATAACTCTTCAATGAGTACAAACTAAGTCCATCTCGAGTGACGGAGGGCCTCCGCTTGTAGCTTGATGAGCTCGCGGAGATAACTCTTAAATGAGTATAAATTATGTCCCTCTTGAGTGACGGAGGGCCTCCGCTTGTAGCTTGATGAGCTCGCGGAGATAACTTTTAAATGAGTATAAATTAAGTCCCTTTCGAGTGACGGAGGGACTCCGCTTGTAGCTTGATGAGCTCGCGGAGATAACTCTTAAATGAGTATAAACTAAGTCCCTCTCGAGTTACGGAGGGCATCCGCTTGTAGCTTGATGAGCCCGCGGAGATAACTCTTAAATGAGTATAAATTAAGTCCCTCTCGAGTGACGGAGGGCCTCCGCTTGTAGCTTGATGAGCTCGCGAAGATAACTCTTAAATGAATATAAACTAAGTCCCTCTCGAGTTACGGAGAGCCTCCGCTTGTAGCTTGATGAGCCCGCGGAGATAACTCTTAAATGAGTATAAACTAAGTCCATCTCGAGTGACGGAAGGCCTCCGCTTGTAGCTTGATGAGCTCGCGGAGATAACTCTTAAATAAGTATAAACTAAGTGCCTCTCGAGTGACGGAGGACGTCCGCTTGTAGCTTGATGAGGCCGCGGAGATAACTCTTAAACTAGTATAAACTAAGTCCATCTCGAGTGACGGAGGGCCTCCGCTTGTAGCTTGATGAGCTCGCGGAGATAACTCTTAAATTAGTATAAACTAAGTCCCTCTCGAGTGACGGAGGGCCTCCGCTTGTAGATTTATGAGCTCGCGGAGATAACTCTTAAATGAGTATAAACTAAGTCCATCTCGAGTAACGGAGGGCCTCCGCTTGTAGCTTGATGATCTCACGGAGATAACTCTTAAATTAGTATAAACTAAGTCCCTCTCGAGTGACGGAGGGCCTCCGCTTGTAGCTTGATGAGATCGCGGAGATAACTCTTAAATGAGTATAAACTAGATCCCTCTCAAGTGATGGAGGGCCTCCGCTTGTAGCTTGATGAGCTCGCGGAGATAACTCTTAAATGAGTATAAACTAAGTCCCTCTCGAGTGACAGAGGGTCTCCGCTTGTAGGTTGATGAGCTCGCGGAGTTAACTCTTAAATGAGAATAAACTAAGTCTCTCTCGAGTGACGGAGGGCCTCCGCTTGTAGCTTGATGAGCTCGCGAAGATAAGTCATAAATGAGTATAAACTAAGTCCATCTCGAGTGACGGATGGCCTCCGCTTGTAGCTTGATGAGCTCGCGGAGATAACTCTTAAATGTGTATAAACTAAGTCCCTCTCGAGTGACGGAGGGCCTCCGCTTGTAGCTTGATGAGCCCGCGGAGATAACTCTTAAATGAGTATAAACTAAGTCCCTCTCGAGTGGCGAAGGGCCTCCGCTTGTAGCTTGATGAGCCCGCGGAGATAACTCTTAAATGAGTGTAAACTAAGTCCCTCTCGAGTGATGGAGTGCCTCCGCTTGTAGCTTGATGAGCTCGCGGAGATAACTCTTAAATTAGTATAAATTAAGTCCCTCTCGAGTGACGGAGGGCCTCCGCTTGTAGCTTGATGAGCTCGCGGAGATAACCCTTAAATGAGTATAAACTAAGTCCCTCTCGAGTGACGGACGGGCTCCGCTTGTAGCTTGATGAGCTCGCGAAGATAACTCTTAAATGAGTATAAACTAAGTCCCTCTCGAGTGACGGAGGGCCTCCGCTTCTAGCTTGATGAGCTCGCAGAGATAACTCTTAAATGAGTATAAACTAAGTCCCTCTCGAGTGACGGAGGGCCTCCGCTTGTAGCTTGATGAGCTCGCGGAGATAACCCTTAAATGAGTATAAACTAAGTCCATCTCGAGTGACAGACGGCCTCCGCTTGTAGCTTGATGAGCTCGCGGAGATAACTCTTAAATGAGAATTAACTAAGTCCCTCTCGAGTTACGGAGGGCCTCCGCTTTTAGCTTGATTAGCTCGCGAAGATAACTCTTAAATGAGTATAAACTAAGTGCCTCTCGAGTGACGGAGGACCTCCGCTTGTAGCTTGATGAGGCCGCGGAGATAACTCTTAAATGAGTATAAACTAAGTCCATCTCGAGTGACGGAGGGCCTCCGCTTGTAGCGTGATGAGCTCGCGGAGATAACTCTTAAATTAGTATAAACTAAGTGCCTCTCGAGTGACGGAGGACCTCCGCTTGTAGCTTGATGAGGCCGCGGAGATAACTCTTAAATGAGTATAAACTAAGTCCATCTCGAGTAACGGAGGGCCTCCGCTTGTAGCTTGATGATCTCACGGAGATAACTCTTAAATTAGTATAAACTAAGTCCCTCTCGAGTGACGGAGGGCCTCCGCTTGTAGCTTGATGAGATCGCGGAGATAACTCTTAAATGAGTATAAACTAGATCCCTCTCGAGTGATGGAGGGCCTCCGCTTGTAGCTTGATGAGCTCGCGGAGATAACTCTTAAATGAGTATAAACTAAGTCCCTCTCGAGTGACAGAGGGTCTCCGCTTGTAGGTTGATGAGCTCGCGGAGTTAACTCTTAAATGAGAATAAACTAAGTCTCTCTCGAGTGACGGAGGGCCTCCGCTTGTAGCTTGATGAGCTCGCGAAGATAAGTCATAAATGAGTATAAACTAAGTCCATCTCGAGTGACGGATGGCCTCCGCTTGTAGCTTGATGAGCTCGCGGAGATAACTCTTAAATGAGTATAAACTAAGTCCCTCTCGAGTGACGGAGGGCCTCCGCTTGTAGCTTGATGAGCCCGCGGAGATAACTCTTAAATGAGTATAAACTAAGTCCCTCTCGAGTGGCGAAGGGCCTCCGCTTGTAGCTTGATGAGCCCGCGGAGATAACTCTTAAATGAGTGTAAACTAAGTCCCTCTCGAGTGATGGAGTGCCTCCGCTTGTAGCTTGATGAGCTCGCGGAGATAACTCTTAAATTAGTATAAATTAAGTCCCTCTCGAGTGACGGAGGGCCTCCGCTTGTAGCTTGATGAGCTCGCGGAGATAACCCTTAAATGAGTATAAACTAAGTCCCTCTCGAGTGACGGACGGGCTCCGCTTGTAGCTTGATGAGCTCGCGAAGATAACTCTTAAATGAGTATAAACTAAGTCCCTCTCGAGTGACGGAGGGCATCCGCTTGTAGCTTGATGAGCTCGCGGAGATAACTATTAAATGAGTATTAACTAAGTCCCTCTCGAGTGACGAAGGGCCTCCGCTTGTAGCTTGATGAGCTCGCGGAGATAACTCTTCAATGAGTACAAACTAAGTCCATCTCGAGTGACGGAGGGCCTCCGCTTGTAGCTTGATGAGCTCGCGGAGATAACTCTTAAATGAGTATAAATTATGTCCCTCTTGAGTGACGGAGGGCCTCCGCTTGTAGCTTGATGAGCTCGCGGAGATAACTTTTAAATGAGTATAAATTAAGTCCCTTTCGAGTGACGGAGGGTCTCCGCTTGTAGCTTGATGAGCTCGCGGAGATAACTCTTAAATGAGTATAAACTAAGTCCCTCTCGAGTGACGGAGGGCCTCCACTTGTAGCTTTATGAGCTCGCGGAGATAACTCTTAAATGAGTATAAACTAAGTCCCTCTCGAGTTACGGAGGGCATCCGCTTGTAGCTTGATGAGCCCGCGGAGATAACTCTTAAATGAGTATAAATTAAGTCCCTCTCGAGTGACGGAGGGCCTCCGCTTGTAGCTTGATGAGCTCGCGAAGATAACTCTTAAATGAATATAAACTAAGTCCCTCTCGAGTTACGGAGAGCCTCCGCTTGTAGCTTGATGAGCCCGCGGAGATAACTCTTAAATGAGTATAAACTAAGTCCATCTCGAGTGACGGAGGGCCTCCGCTTGTAGCTTGATGAGCTCGCGGAGATAACTCTTAAATTAGTATAAACTAAGTGCCTCTCGAGTGACGGAGGACGTCCGCTTGTAGCTTGATGAGGCCGCGGAGATAACTCTTAAACTAGTATAAACTAAGTCCATCTCGAGTGACGGAGGGCCTCCGCTTGTAGCTTGATGAGCTCGCGGAGATAACTCTTAAATTAGTATAACCTAAGTCCCTCTCGAGTGACGGAGGGCCTCCGCTTGTAGATTTATGAGCTCGCGGAGATAACTCTTAAATGAGTATAAACTAAGTCCATCTCGAGTAACGGAGGGCCTCCGCTTGTAGCTTGATGATCTCACGGAGATAACTCTTAAATTAGTATAAACTAAGTCCCTCTCGAGTGACGGAGGGCCTCCGCTTGTAGCTTGATGAGATCGCGGAGATAACTCTTAAATGAGTATAAACTAGATCCCTCTCGAGTGATGGAGGGCCTCCGCTTGTAGCTTGATGAGCTCGCGGAGATAACTCTTAAATGAGTATAAACTAAGTCCCTCTCGAGTGACCGAGGGTCTCCGCTTGTAGGTTGATGAGCTCGCGGAGTTAACTCTTAAATGAGAATAAACTAAGTCTCTCTCGAGTGACGGAGGGCCTCCGCTTGTAGCTTGATGAGCTCGCGAAGATAACTCTTAAATGAGTATAAACTAAGTCCATCTCGAGTGACGGATGGTCTCCGCTTGTAGCTTGATGAGCTCGCGGAGATAACTCTTAAATGAGTATAAACTAAGTCCCTCTCGAGTGACGGAGGGCCTCCGCTTGTAGCTTGATGAGCCCGCGGAGATAACTCTTAAATGAGTATAAACTAAGTCCATCTCGAGTAACGGAGGGCCTCCGCTTGTAGCTTGATGAGCTCACGGAGATAACTCTTAAATTAGTATAAACTAAGTCCCTCTCGAGTGACAGAGGGCCTCCGCTTGTAGCTTGATGAGATCGCGGAGATAACTCTTAAATGAGTATAAACTAAGTCCATCTCGAGTGACGGACGGGCTCCGCTTGTAGCTTGATGAGCTCGTGAAGATAACTCTTAAATGAGTATAAACTAAGTCCCTCTCGAGTGACGGAGGGCCTCCGCTTCTAGCTTGATGAGCTCGCAGAGATAACTCTTAAATGAGTATAAACTAAGTCCCTCTCGAGTGACGGAGGGCCTCCGCTTGTAGCTTGATGAGCTCGCGGAGATAACTATTAAATGAGTATTAACTAAGTCCCTCTCGAGTGACGAAGGGCCTCCGCTTGTAGCTTGATGAGCTCGCGGAGATAACTCTTCAATGAGTACAAACTAAGTCCATCTCGAGTGACGGAGGGCCTCCGCTTGTAGCTTGATGAGCTCGCGGAGATAACTCTTAAATGAGTATAAATTATGTCCCTCTTGAGTGACGGAGGGCCTCCGCTTGTAGCTTGATGAGCTCGCGGAGATAACTTTTAAATGAGTATAAATTAAGTCCCTTTCGAGTGACGGAGGGTCTCCGCTTGTAGCTTGATGAGCTCGCGGAGATAACTCTTAAATGAGTATAAACTAAGTCCCTCTCGAGTGACGGAGGGCATCCGCTTGAAGCTTGATGAGCCCGCGGAGATAACTCTTAAATGAGTATAAATTAAGTCCCTCTCGAGTAACGGAGGGCCTCCGCTTGTAGCTTGATGTGAGCTCGCGAAGATAACTCTTAAATGAATATAAACTAAGTCCCTCTCGAGTTACGGAGAGCCTCCGCTTGTAGCTTGATGAGCCCGCGGAGATAACTCTTAAATGAGTATAAACTAAGTCCCTTTCGAGTGACGGAGGGTCTGCGCTTATAGCTTGACGAGCTCGTGGAGATAACTCTTAAATGAGTATAAACTAATTAGTCCCTCTCGAGTGACGGAGGGCATCCGCTTGTAGCTTGTAGAGCTCGCGGAGATAACTCTTAAATGAGTATAAACTAACTCCCTCTCGAGTGACGGAGGGCCTCCGCTTGTAGCTTGATGAGCTCGATGAGATAACTCTTAAATTAGTATAAACTAAGTCCCTCTCGAGTGACGGAGTGCCTCCGCTTGTATCTTGATGAGCTCGCGGAGATAACCCTTAAATGAGTATAAACTAAGTCCATCTCGAGTGACGGACGGCCTCCGCTTGCAGCTTGATGAGCTCGCGGAGATAACTCTTAAATGAGAATTAACTAAGTCCCTCTCGAGTTACGGAGGGCCTCCGCTTTTAGCTTGATGAGCTCGCGACGATAACTCTTAAATGAGTATAAACTAAGTGCCTCTCGAGTGACGGAGGACCTCCGCTTGTAGCTTGATGAGGCCGCGGAGATAACTCTTAAATGAGTATAAACTAAGTCCATCTCGAGTGACGGAGGGCCTCCGCTTGTAGCTTGATGAGCTCGCGGAGATAACTCTTAAATTAGTATAAACTAAGTCCCTCTCGAGTGACGGAGGGCCTCCGCTTGTAGATTGATGAGCCCGTGGAGATAACTCTCAAATGAGTATAAACTAAGTCCATCTCGAGTAACGGAGGGCCTCCTCTTGTAGCTTGATGAGCTCACGGAGATAACTCTTAAATTAGTATAAACTAAGTCCCTCTCGAGTGACAGAGGGCCTCCGCTTGTAGATTGATGAGCTCGCGGAGATAACTCTTAAATGAGTATAAACTAAGTCCATCTCGAGTGACGGAGGGCCTCCGCTTGTAGCTTGATGAGCTCGCGGAGATAACTCTTAAATGAGTATAAACTAAGTCCCTCTCGAGTGACGGAGGGCCTCCACTTGTAGCTTTATGAGCTCGCGGAGATAACTCTTAAATGAGTATAAACTAAGTCCCTCTCGAGTTACGGAGGGCATCCGCTTGTAGCTTGATGAGCCCGCGGAGATAACTCTTAAATTAGTATAAATTAAGTCCCTCTCGAGTGACGGAGGGCCTCCGCTTGTAGCTTGATGAGCTCGCGAAGATAACTCTTAAATGAATATAAACTAAGTCCCTCTCGAGTTACGGAGAGCCTCCGCTTGTAGCTTGATGAGCCCGCGGAGATAACTCTTAAATGAGTATAAACTAAGTCCATCTCGAGTGACGGAGGGCCTCCGCTTGTAGCTTGATGAGCTCGCGGAGATAACTCTTAAATTAGTATAAACTAAGTGCCTCTCGAGTGACGGAGGACGTCCGCTTGTAGCTTGATGAGGCCGCGGAGATAACTCTTAAACTAGTATAAACTAAGTCCATCTCGAGTGACGGAGGGCCTCCGCTTGTAGCTTGATGAGCTCGCGGAGATAACTCTTAAATTAGTATAACCTAAGTCCCTCTCGAGTGACGGAGGGCCTCCGCTTGTAGATTTATGAGCTCGCGGAGATAACTCTTAAATGAGTATAAACTAAGTCCATCTCGAGTAACGGAGGGCCTCCGCTTGTAGCTTGATGATCTCACGGAGATAACTCTTAAATTAGTATAAACTAAGTCCCTCTCGAGTGACGGAGGGCCTCCGCTTGTAGCTTGATGAGATCGCGGAGATAACTCTTAAATGAGTATAAACTAGATCCCTCTCGAGTGATGGAGGGCCTCCGCTTGTAGCTTGATGAGCTCGCGGAGATAACTCTTAAATGAGTATAAACTAAGTCCCTCTCGAGTGACCGAGGGTCTCCGCTTGTAGGTTGATGAGCTCGCGGAGTTAACTCTTAAATGAGAATAAACTAAGTCTCTCTCGAGTGACGGAGGGCCTCCGCTTGTAGCTTGATGAGCTCGCGAAGATAACTCTTAAATGAGTATAAACTAAGTCCATCTCGAGTGACGGATGGTCTCCGCTTGTAGCTTGATGAGCTCGCGGAGATAACTCTTAAATGAGTATAAACTAAGTCCCTCTCGAGTGACGGAGGGCCTCCGCTTGTAGCTTGATGAGCCCGCGGAGATAACTCTTAAATGAGTATAAACTAAGTCCATCTCGAGTAACGGAGGGCCTCCGCTTGTAGCTTGATGAGCTCACGGAGATAACTCTTAAATTAGTATAAACTAAGTCCCTCTCGAGTGACAGAGGGCCTCCGCTTGTAGCTTGATGAGATCGCGGAGATAACTCTTAAATGAGTATAAACTAAGTCCATCTCGAGTGACGGACGGGCTCCGCTTGTAGCTTGATGAGCTCGTGAAGATAACTCTTAAATGAGTATAAACTAAGTCCCTCTCGAGTGACGGAGGGCCTCCGCTTCTAGCTTGATGAGCTCGCAGAGATAACTCTTAAATGAGTATAAACTAAGTCCCTCTCGAGTGACGGAGGGCCTCCGCTTGTAGCTTGATGAGCTCGCGGAGATAACTATTAAATGAGTATTAACTAAGTCCCTCTCGAGTGACGAAGGGCCTCCGCTTGTAGCTTGATGAGCTCGCGGAGATAACTCTTCAATGAGTACAAACTAAGTCCATCTCGAGTGACGGAGGGCCTCCGCTTGTAGCTTGATGAGCTCGCGGAGATAACTCTTAAATGAGTATAAATTATGTCCCTCTTGAGTGACGGAGGGCCTCCGCTTGTAGCTTGATGAGCTCGCGGAGATAACTTTTAAATGAGTATAAATTAAGTCCCTTTCGAGTGACGGAGGGTCTCCGCTTGTAGCTTGATGAGCTCGCGGAGATAACTCTTAAATGAGTATAAACTAAGTCCCTCTCGAGTGACGGAGGGCATCCGCTTGAAGCTTGATGAGCCCGCGGAGATAACTCTTAAATGAGTATAAATTAAGTCCCTCTCGAGTAACGGAGGGCCTCCGCTTGTAGCTTGATGTGAGCTCGCGAAGATAACTCTTAAATGAATATAAACTAAGTCCCTCTCGAGTTACGGAGAGCCTCCGCTTGTAGCTTGATGAGCCCGCGGAGATAACTCTTAAATGAGTATAAACTAAGTCCCTTTCGAGTGACGGAGGGTCTGCGCTTATAGCTTGACGAGCTCGTGGAGATAACTCTTAAATGAGTATAAACTAATTAGTCCCTCTCGAGTGACGGAGGGCATCCGCTTGTAGCTTGTAGAGCTCGCGGAGATAACTCTTAAATGAGTATAAACTAACTCCCTCTCGAGTGACGGAGGGCCTCCGCTTGTAGCTTGATGAGCTCGATGAGATAACTCTTAAATTAGTATAAACTAAGTCCCTCTCGAGTGACGGAGTGCCTCCGCTTGTAACTTGATGAGCTCGCGGAGATAACCCTTAAATGAGTATAAACTAAGTCCATCTCGAGTGACGGACGGCCTCCGCTTGCAGCTTGATGAGCTCGCGGAGATAACTCTTAAATGAGAATTAACTAAGTCCCTCTCGAGTTACGGAGGGCCTCCGCTTTTAGCTTGATGAGCTCGCGACGATAACTCTTAAATGAGTATAAACTAAGTGCCTCTCGAGTGACGGAGGACCTCCGCTTGTAGCTTGATGAGGCCGCGGAGATAACTCTTAAATGAGTATAAACTAAGTCCATCTCGAGTGACGGAGGGCCTCCGCTTGTAGCTTGATGAGCTCGCGGAGATAACTCTTAAATTAGTATAAACTAAGTCCCTCTCGAGTGACGGAGGGCCTCCGCTTGTAGATTGATGAGCCCGTGGAGATAACTCTCAAATGAGTATAAACTAAGTCCATCTCGAGTAACGGAGGGCCTCCGCTTGTAGCTTGATGAGCTCACGGAGATAACTCTTAAATTAGTATAAACTAAGTCCCTCTCGAGTGACAGAGGGCCTCCGCTTGTAGATTGATGAGCTCGCGGAGATAACTCTTAAATGAGTATAAACTAAGTCCATCTCGAGTGACGGAGGGCCTCCGCTTGTAGCTTGATGAGCTCGCGGAGATAACTCTTAAATTAGTATAAACTAAGTCCCTCTCGAGTGACGGAGGGCCTCCGCTTGTAGATTGATGAGCTCGCGGAGATAACTCTTAAATGAGTATAAACTAAGTCCATCTCGAGTAACGGAGGGCCTCCGCTTGTAGCTTGATGAGCTCACGGAGATAACTCTTAAATTAGTATAAACTAAGTCCCTCTCGAGTGACAGAGGGCCTCCGCTTGTAGCTTGATGAGCTCGCGGAGATAACTCTTAAATGAGTATAAACTAAGTCCCTCTCGAGTGACAGAGGGTCTCCGCTTGTAGCTTGATGAGCTCGCGGAGATAAATCTTAAATGAGTATAAACTAAGTCCCTCTCGAGTGACGGAGGGCCTCCGCTTGTAGCTTGATGAGATCGCGGAGATAACTCTTAAATGAGTATAAACTAAGTCCCTCTCGAGTGGCGAAGGGCCTCCGCTTGTAGCTTGATGAGCCCGCGGAGATAACTATTAAATGAGTGTAAACTAAGTCCCTCTCGAGTGATGGAGTGCCTCCGCTTGTAGCTTGATGAGCTCGCGGAGATAACTCTTAAATTAGTATAAATTAAGTCCCTCTCGAGTGACGGAGGGCCTCCGCTTGTAGCTTGATGAGCTCGCAGAGATAACCCTTAAATGAGTATAAACTAAGTCCCTCTCGAGTGACGGACGGCCTCCGCTTGTAGCTTGATGAGCTCGCGAAGATAACTCTTAAATGAGTATAAACTAAGTCCCTCTCGAGTGACGGAGGGCCTCTGCTTGTAGCTTGATGAGCCCGTGGAGATAACTCTTAAATGAGTATAAACTAAGTCCATCTCGAGTGACGGAGGGCCTCCGCTTGTAGCTTGATGAGCTCGCGGAGATAACTCTTAAATGAGTATAAACTAAGTCCCTCTTGAGTGACGGTGGGCCTCCGCTTGTATCTTCATGAGCTCGCTGAGATAACTCTTAAATGAGTATAAACTAAGTCCCTCTCGAGTGACGGACGGCCTCCGCTTGTAGCTTGATGAGCTCGCGAAGATAACTCTTAAATGAGTATAAACTAAGTCCCTCTCGAGTGACGGAGGGCCTCTGCTTGTAGCTTGATGAGCCCGTGGAGATAACTCTTAAATGAGTATAAACTAAGTCCATCTCGAGTGACGGAGGGCCTCCGCTTGTAGCTTGATGAGCTCGCGGAGATAACTCTTAAATGAGTATAAACTAAGTCCCTCTTGAGTGACGGTGGGCCTCCGCTTGTATCTTCATGAGCTCGCTGAGATAACTCTTAAATGAGTATAAACTAAGTCCCTCTCGAGTGACGAAGGGCCTCCGCTTGTAGCTTGATGAGCCCACGGAGATAACTCTTAAATGAGTATAAACAAGTCCCTCTTGAGTGACGGAGGGCCTCCGCTTGTAGCTTGATGAGCTCGCGGAGATAACTCTTAAATGAGTATAAACTAAGTCCCTCTCGAGTGAGGGAGGGCCTCCGCTTGTAGCTTGATGAGCTCGCGGAGATAACTCATAAATGAGTATAAACTAAGTCCCTCTCGAGTGACGGAGGGCCTCCGCTTGTAGCTTGATGAGCACGCGGAGATAACTCTTAAATGAGTATAAACTAAGTCCCTCTCGAGTGACGGAGGGCCTCCGCTTGTAGCTTGATGAGCCCGCTGAGATAACTCTTAAATGAGTATAAACTAAGTCCCTCTCGAGTGGCGAAGGGCCTCCGCTTGTAGCTTGATGAGCTCACGGAGATAACTCTTAAATTAGTATAAACTAAGTCCCTCTCGAGTGACAGAGGGCCTCCGCTTGTAGATTGATGAGCTCGCGGAGATAACTCTTAAATGAGTATAAACTAAGTCCATCTCGAGTGACGGAGGGCCTCCGCTTGTAGCTTGATGAGCTCGCGGAGATAACTCTTAAATTAGTATAAACTAAGTCCCTCTCGAGTGACGGAGGGCCTCCGCTTGTAGATTGATGAGCTCGCGGAGATAACTCTTAAATGAGTATAAACTAAGTCCATCTCGAGTAACGGAGGGCCTCCGCTTGTAGCTTGATGAGCTCACGGAAATAACTCTTAAATTAGTATAAACTAAGTCCCTCTCGAGTGACAGAGGGCCTCCGCTTGTAGCTTGATGAGCTCGCGGAGATAACTCTTAAATGAGTATAAACTAAGTCCCTCTCGAGTGACAGAGGGTCTCCGCTTGTAGCTTGATGAGCTCGCGGAGATAAATCTTAAATGAGTATAAACTAAGTCCCTCTCGAGTGACGGAGGGCCTCCGCTTGTAGCTTGATGAGATCGCGGAGATAACTCTTAAATGAGTATAAACTAAGTCCCTCTCGAGTGGCGAAGGGCCTCCGCTTGTAGCTTGATGAGCCCGCGGAGATAACTATTAAATGAGTGTAAACTAAGTCCCTCTCGAGTGATGGAGTGCCTCCGCTTGTAGCTTGATGAGCTCGCGGAGATAACTCTTAAATTAGTATAAATTAAGTCCCTCTCGAGTGACGGAGGGCCTCCGCTTGTAGCTTGATGAGCTCGCGGAGATAACTCTTAAATGAGTATAAACTAAGTCCCTCTCGAGTGACAGAGGGTCTCCGCTTGTAGCTTGATGAGCTCGCGGAGATAAATCTTAAATGAGTATAAACTAAGTCCCTCTCGAGTGACGGAGGGCCTCCGCTTGTAGCTTGATGAGATCGCGGAGATAACTCTTAAATGAGTATAAACTAAGTCCCTCTCGAGTGGCGAAGGGCCTCCGCTTGTAGCTTGATGAGCCCGCGGAGATAACTATTAAATGAGTGTAAACTAAGTCCCTCTCGAGTGATGGAGTGCCTCCGCTTGTAGCTTGATGAGCTCGCGGAGATAACTCTTAAATTAGTATAAATTAAGTCCCTCTCGAGTGACGGAGGGCCTCCGCTTGTAGCTTGATGAGCTCGCAGAGATAACCCTTAAATGAGTATAAACTAAGTCCCTCTCGAGTGACGGACGGCCTCCGCTTGTAGCTTGATGAGCTCGCGAAGATAACTCTTAAATGAGTATAAACTAAGTCCCTCTCGAGTGACGGAGGGCCTCTGCTTGTAGCTTGATGAGCCCGTGGAGATAACTCTTAAATGAGTATAAACTAAGTCCATCTCGAGTGACGGAGGGCCTCCGCTTGTAGCTTGATGAGCTCGCGGAGATAACTCTTAAATGAGTATAAACTAAGTCCCTCTTGAGTGACGGTGGGCCTCCGCTTGTATCTTCATGAGCTCGCTGAGATAACTCTTAAATGAGTATAAACTAAGTCCCTCTCGAGTGACGGACGGCCTCCGCTTGTAGCTTGATGAGCTCGCGAAGATAACTCTTAAATGAGTATAAACTAAGTCCCTCTCGAGTGACGGAGGGCCTCTGCTTGTAGCTTGATGAGCCCGTGGAGATAACTCTTAAATGAGTATAAATTAAGTCCATCTCGAGTGACGGAGGGCCTCCGCTTGTAGCTTGATGAGCTCGCGGAGATAACTCTTAAATGAGTATAAACTAAGTCCCTCTTGAGTGACGGTGGGCCTCCGCTTGTATCTTCATGAGCTCGCTGAGATAACTCTTAAATGAGTATAAACTAAGTCCCTCTCGAGTGACGAAGGGCCTCCGCTTGTAGCTTGATGAGCCCACGGAGATAACTCTTAAATGAGTATAAACAAGTCCCTCTTGAGTGACGGAGGGCCTCCGCTTGTAGCTTGATGAGCTCGCGGAGATAACTCTTAAATGAGTATAAACTAAGTCCCTCTCGAGTGAGGGAGGGCCTCCGCTTGTAGCTTGATGAGCTCGCGGAGATAACTCATAAATGAGTATAAACTAAGTCCCTCTCGAGTGACGGAGGGCCTCCGCTTGTAGCTTGATGAGCACGCGGAGATAACTCTTAAATGAGTATAAACTAAGTCCCTCTCGAGTGACGGAGGGCCTCCGCTTGTAGCTTGATGAGCCCGCTGAGATAACTCTTAAATGAGTATAAACTAAGTCCCTCTCGAGTGGCGAAGGGCCTCCGCTTGTAGCTTGATGAGCTCACGGAGATAACTCTTAAATTAGTATAAACTAAGTCCCTCTCGAGTGACAGAGGGCCTCCGCTTGTAGATTGATGAGCTCGCGGAGATAATTCTTAAATGAGTATAAACTAAGTCCATCTCGAGTGACGGAGGGCCTCCGCTTGTAGCTTGATGAGCTCACGGAGATAACTCTTAAATTAGTATAAACTAAGTCCCTCTCGAGTGACAGAGGGCCTCCGCTTGTAGCTTGATGAGCTCGCGGAGATAACTCTTAAATGAGTATAAACTAAGTCCCTCTCGAGTGACAGAGGGTCTCCGCTTGTAGCTTGATGAGCTCGCGGAGATAAATCTTAAATGAGTATAAACTAAGTCCATCTCGAGTAACGGAGGGCCTCCGCTTGTAGCTTGATGAGCTCACGGAGATAACTCTTAAATTAGTATAAACTAAGTCCCTCTCGAGTGACAGAGGGCCTCCGCTTGTAGCTTGATGAGCTCGCGGAGATAACTCTTAAATGAGTATAAACTAAGTCCCTCTCGAGTGACGGAGGGCCTCTGCTTGTAGCTTGATGAGCCCGTGGAGATAACTCTTAAATGAGTATAAACTAAGTCCCTCTCGAGTGACGGAGGGCCTCCGCTTGTAGCTTGATGAGCTCACGGAGATAACTCTTAAATGAGTATAAACTAAGTCCCTCTTGAGTGACGGTGGGCCTCCGCTTGTATCTTCATGAGCTCGCTGAGATAACTCTTAAATGAGTATAAACTAAGTCCCTCTCGAGTGAGGAAGGGCCTCCGCTTGTAGCTTGATGAGCCCACGGAGATAACTCTTAAATGAGTATAAACAAGTCCCTCTTGAGTGACGGAGGGCCTCCGCTTGTAGCTTGATGAGCTCGCGGAGATAACTCTTAAATGAGTATAAACTAAGTCCCTCTCGAGTGAGGGAGGGCCTCCGCTTGTAGCTTGATGAGCTCGCGGAGATAACTCATAAATGAGTATAAACTAAGTCCCTCTCGAGTGACGGAGGGCCTCCGCTTGTAGCTTGATGAGCACGCGGAGATAACTCTTAAATGAGTATAAACTAAGTCCCTCTCGAGTGACGGAGGGCCTCCGCTTGTAGCTTGATGAGCCCGCTGAGATAACTCTTAAATGAGTATAAACTAAGTCCCTCTCGAGTGGCGAAGGGCCTCCGCTTGTAGCTTGATGAGCCCACGGCGATAACTGTTAAATGAGTGTAAACTAAGTCTCTCTCGAGTGATGGAGTGCCTCCGCTTGTAGCTTGATGAGCACGCGGAGATAACCCTTAAATGAGTATAAACTAAGTCCCTCTCGAGTGACGGACGACCTCCGCTTGTAGCTTGATGAGCTCGCGGAGATAACCCTTAAATGAGTATAAACTAAGTCCATTTCGAGTGACGGACGGCCTCCGCTTGCAGCTTGATGAGCTCGCGGAGATAACTCTTAAATGAGAATTAACTAAGTCCCTCTCGAGTTACGGAGGGCCTCCGCTTTTAGCTTGATGAGCTCGCGACGATAACTCTTAAATGAGTACAAACTAAGTGCCTCTCGAGTGACGGAGGACCTCCGCTTGTAGCTTGATGAGGCTGCGGAGATAACTCTTAAATGAGTATAAACTAAGTCCATCTCGAGTGACGGAGGGCCTCCGCTTGTAGCTTGATGAGCTCGCGGAGATAACTCTTAAATTAGTATAAACTAAGTCCCTCTCGAGTGACGGAGGGCCTCCGCTTGTAGATTGATGAGCTCGCGGAGATAACTCTTAAATGAGTATAAACTAAGTCCATCTCGAGTAACGGAGGGCCTCCGCTTGTAGCTTGATGAGCTCACGGAGATAACTCTTAAATTAGTATAAACTAAGTCCCTCTCGAGTGACAGAGGGCCTCCGCTTGTAGATTGATGAGCTCGCGGAGATAACTCTTAAATGAGTATAAACTAAGTCCATCTCGAGTGACGGAGGGCCTCCGCTTGTAGCTTGATGAGCTCGCGGAGATAACTCTTAAATTAGTATAAACTAAGTCCCTCTCGAGTGACGGAGGGCCTCCGCTTGTAGATTGATGAGCTCGCGGAGATAACTCTTAAATGAGTATAAACTAAGTCCATCTCGAGTAACGGAGGGCCTCCGCTTGTAGCTTGATGAGCTCACGGAGATAACTCTTAAATTAGTATAAACTAAGTCCCTCTCGAGTGACAGAGGGCCTCCGCTTGTAGCTTGATGAGCTCGCGGAGATAACTCTTAAATGAGTATAAACTAAGTCCCTCTCGAGTGACAGAGGGTCTCCGCTTGTAGCTTGATGAGCTCGCGGAGATAAATCTTAAATGAGTATAAACTAAGTCCCTCTCGAGTGACGGAGGGCCTCCGCTTGTAGCTTGATGAGCCCGCGGAGATAACTATTAAATGAGTGTAAACTAAGTCCCTCTCGAGTGATGGAGTGCCTCCGCTTGTAGCTTGATGAGCTCGCGGAGATAACTCTTAAA
This sequence comes from Persicaria tinctoria, assembly GCA_037127255.1. Classification (NCBI taxonomy): domain Eukaryota; kingdom Viridiplantae; phylum Streptophyta; class Magnoliopsida; order Caryophyllales; family Polygonaceae; genus Persicaria; species Persicaria tinctoria. The sequence goes on along the minus strand of JBANSL010000007.1, from coordinate 32,887,503 downwards.
TTAGTATAAATTAAGTCCCTCTCGAGTGACGGAGGGCCTCCGCTTGTAGCTTGATGAGCTCGCAGAGATAACCCTTAAATGAGTATAAACTAAGTCCCTCTCGAGTGACGGACGGCCTCCGCTTTTAGCTTGATGAGCTCGCGAAGATAACTCTTAAATGAGTATAAACTAAGTCCCTCTCGAGTGACGGAGGGCCTCTACTTGTAGCTTGATGAGCCCGTGGAGATAACTCTTAAATTAGTATAAACTAAGTCCCTCTCGAGTGACGGAGGGCCTCCGCTTGTAGATTGATGAGCTCGCGGAGATAACTCTTAAATGAGTATAAACTAAGTCCATCTCGAGTAACGGAGGGCCTCCGCTTGTAGCTTGATGAGCTCACGGAGATAACTCTTAAATTAGTATAAACTAAGTCCCTCTCGAGTGACAGAGGGCCTCCGCTTGTAGATTGATGAGCTCGCGGAGATAACTCTTAAATGAGTATAAACTAAGTCGATCTCGAGTGACGGAGGGCCTCCGCTTGTAGCTTGATGAGCTCGCGGAGATAACTCTTAAATTAGTATAAACTAAGTCCCTCTCGAGTGACGGAGGGCCTCCGCTTGTAGATTGATGAGCTCGCGGAGATAACTCTTAAATGAGTATAAACTAAGTCCATCTCGAGTAACGGAGGGCCTCCGCTTGTAGCTTGATGAGCTCACGGAGATAACTCTTAAATTAGTATAAACTAAGTCCCTCTCGAGTGACAGAGGGCCTCCGCTTGTAGCTTGATGAGCTCGCGGAGATAACTCTTAAATGAGTATAAACTAAGTCCCTCTCGAGTGACAGAGGGTCTCCGCTTGTAGCTTGATGAGCTCGCGGAGATAAATCTTAAATGAGTATAAACTAAGTCCCTCTCGAGTGACGGAGGGCCTCCGCTTGTAGCTTGATGAGCTCGCGGAGATAAATCTTAAATGAGTATAAACTAAGTCCCTCTCGAGTGACGGAGGGCCTCCGCTTGTAGCTTGATGAGCTCGCGGAGATAACTCTTAAATTAGTATAAATTAAGTCCCTCTCGAGTGACGGAGGGCCTCCGCTTGTAGCTTGATGAGCTCGCAGAGATAACCCTTAAATGAGTATAAACTAAGTCCCTCTCGAGTGACGGACGGCCTCCGCTTTTAGCTTGATGAGCTCGCGAAGATAACTCTTAAATGAGTATAAACTAAGTCCCTCTCGAGTGACGGAGGGCCTCTACTTGTAGCTTGATGAGCCCGTGGAGATAACTCTTAAATGAGTATAAACTAAGTCCCTCTCGAGTGACGGAGGGCCTCTGCTTGTAGCTTGATGAGCCCGTGGAGATAACTCTTAAATGAGTATAAACTAAGTCCATCTCGAGTGACGGAGGGCCTCCGCTTGTAGCTTGATGAGCTCGCGGAGATAACTCTTAATTGAGTATAAACTAAGTCCCTCTTGAGTGACGGTGGGCCTCCGCTTGTATCTTCATGAGCTCGCTGAGATAACTCTTAAATGAGTATAAACTAAGTCCCTCTCGAGTGACGAAGGGCCTCCGCTTGTAGCTTGATGAGCCCACGGAGATAACTCTTAAATGAGTATAAACAAGTCCCTCTTGAGTGACGGAGGGCCTCCGCTTGTAGCTTGATGAGCTCGCGGAGATAACTCTTAAATGAGTATAAACTAAGTCCCTCTCGAGTGAGGGAGGGCCTCCGCTTGTAGCTTGATGAGCTCGCGGAGATAACTCATAAATGAGTATAAACTAAGTCCCTCTCGAGTGACGGAGGGCCTCCGCTTGTAGCTTGATGAGCACGCGGAGATAACTCTTAAATGAGTATAAACTAAGTCCCTCTCGAGTGACGGAGGGCCTCCGCTTGTAGCTTGATGAGCCCGCTGAGATAACTCTTAAATGAGTATAAACTAAGTCCCTCTCGAGTGACGGAGGGCCTCCGCTTGTAGCTTGATGAGCTCGCGAAGATAAGTCTTAAATGAGTATAAACTAAGTCCCTCTCGAGTGACGGAGGGCCTCCGCTTTTAGCTTGATGAGCTCGCGGAGATAACTCTTAAATGAGTATTAACTAAGTCCCTCTCGAGTGACGAAGGGCCTCCGCTTGTAGCTTGATGAGCTCGCGGAGATAACCCTTAAATGAGTATAAACTAAGTCCCTCTCGAGTGACGGACGACCTCCGCTTGTAGCTTGATGAGCTCGCGAAGATAAGTCTTAAATGAGTATAAACTAAGTCCCTCTCGAGTGACGGAGGGCCTCCGCTTTTAGCTTGATGAGCTCGCGGAGATAACTCTTAAATGAGTATTAACTAAGTCCCTCTCGAGTGACGAAGGGCCTCCGCTTGTAGCTTGATGAGCTCGCGGAGATAACTCTTAAATGAGTATAAATTATGTCCCTCTTGAGTGACGGAGGGCCTCCGCTTGTAGCTTGATGAGCTCGCGGAGATAACTTTTAAATGAGTATAAATTAAGTCCCTTTCCAATGACGGAGGGTCTCCGCTTGTGGCTTGATGAGCTCGCGGAGATAACTCTTAAATGAGTATAAACTAAGTCCCTCTCGAGTGACGAAGGGTCTCCGCTTGTAGCTTGATGAGCTCGCGGAGATAACTCTTAAATGAGTATAAACTAAGTCCCTCTCGAGTGACGGAGGGCCTCCGCTTTTAGCTTGATGAGCTCGCGGAGATAACTCTTAAATGAGTATTAACTAAGTCCCTCTCGAGTGACGAAGGGCCTCCGCTTGTAGCTTGATGAGCTCGCGGAGATAACTCTTAAATGAGTATAAATTATGTCCCTCTTGAGTGACGGAGGGCCTCCGCTTGTAGCTTGATGAGCTCGCGGAGATAACTTTTAAATGAGTATAAATTAAGTCCCTTTCGAATGACGGAGGGTCTCCGCTTGTAGCTTGATGAGCTCGCGGAGATAACTCTTAAATGAGTATAAACTAAGTCCCTCTCGAGTGACGGAGGGCCTCCGCTTGTAGCTTGATGAGCTCGCGGAGATAACTCTTAAATGAGTATAAACTAAGTCCCTCTCGAGTTACGGAGGGCATCCGCTTGTAGCTTGATGAGCCCACGGAGATAACTCTTAAATGAGTATAAACTAAGTCTCTTTCGAGTGACGGAGGGTCTGCGCTTGTAGCTTGACGAGCTCGCGGAGATAACTCTTAAATGAGTATAAATTAAGTCCCTTTCGAATGACGGAGGGTCTCCGATTGTAGCTTGATGAGCTCGCGGAGATAACTCTTAAATGAGTATAAACTAAATCCCTCTCGAGTGATGGAGTGCCTCCGCTTGTAGCTTGATGAGCTCGCAGAGATAACTCTTAAATTAGTATAAATTAATTCCCTCTCGAGTGACGAAGGGCCTCCGCTTGTAGCTTGATGAGCACGCGGAGATAACTCTTAAATGAGTATAAACTAAGTCCCTCTCGAGTGACGGAGGGCCTCCGCTTTTAGCTTGATGAGCTCGCGGAGATAACTCTTAAATGAGTATTAACTAAGTCCCTCTCGAGTGACGAAGGGCCTCCACTTGTAGCTTGATGAGCTCGCAGAGATAACTCTTAAATGAGTATAAATTATGTCCCTCTTGAGTGACGGAGGGCCTCCGCTTGTAGCTTGATGAGCTCGCGGAGATAACTTTTAAATGAGTATAAATTAAGTCCCTTTCGAATGACGGAGGGTCTCCGCTTGTAGCTTGATGAGCTCGCGGAGATAACTCTTAAATGAGTATAAACTAAGTCCCTCTCGAGTGACGGAGGGCCTCCGCTTGTAGCTTGATGAGCTCGCGGAGATAACTCTTAAATGAGTATAAACTAAGTCCCTCTCGAGTTACGGAGGGCATCCGCTTGTAGCTTGATGAGCCCGCGGAGATAACTCTTAAATGAGTATAAACTAAGTCTCTTTCGAGTGACGGAGGGTCTGCGCTTGTAGCTTGACGAGCTCGCGGAGATAACTCTTAAATGAGTATAAATTAAGTCCCTTTCGAATGACGGAGGGTCTCCGCTTGTAGCTTGATGAGCTCGTGGAGATAACTCTTAAATGAGTATAAACTAAATCCCTCACGAGTGATGGAGTGCCTCCGCTTGTAGCTTGATGAGCTCGCAGAGATAACTCTTAAATTAGTATAAATTAATTCCCTCTCGAGTGACGAAGGGCCTCCGCTTGTAGCTTGATGAGCACGCGGAGATAACCCTTAAATGAGTATAAACTAAGTCCCTCTCGAGTGACGGACGACCTCCGCTTGTAGCTTGATGAGCTCGCGAAGATAACTCTTAAATGAGTATAAACTAAGTCCCTCTCGAGTGACGGAGGGCCTCCGCTTGTAGCTTGATGAGCTCGCGGAGATAACTTTTAAATGAGTATAAATTAAGTCCCTTTCGAATGACGGAGGGTCTCCGCTTGTAGCTTGATGAGCTCGCGGAGATAACTCTTAAATGAGTATAAACTAAGTCCCTCTCGAGTGACGGAGGGCCTCCGCTTGTAGCTTGATGAGCTCGCGGAGATAACACTTAAATGAGTATAAACTAAGTCCCTCTCGAGTTACGGAGGGCATCCGCTTGTAGCTTGATGAGCCCACGGAGATAACTCTTAAATGAGTATAAACTAAGTCTCTTTCGAGTGACGGAGGGTCTGCGCTTGTAGCTTGACGAGCTCGCGGAGATAACTCTTAAATGAGTATAAATTAAGTCCCTTTCGAATGACGGAGGGTCTCCGCTTGTAGCTTGATGAGCTCGCGGAGATAACTCTTAAATGAGTATAAACTAAATCCCTCTCGAGTGATGGAGTGCCTCCGCTTGTAGCTTGATGAGCTCGCAGAGATAACTCTTAAATTAGTATAAATTAATTCCCTCTCGAGTGACGAAGGGCCTCCGCTTGTAGCTTGATGAGCACGCGGAGATAACTCTTAAATGAGTATAAACTAAGTCCCTCTCGAGTGACGGAGGGCCTCCGCTTTTAGCTTGATGAGCTCGCGGAGATAACTCTTAAATGAGTATTAACTAAGTCCCTCTCGAGTGACGAAGGGCCTCCACTTGTAGCTTGATGAGCTCGCGGAGATAACTCTTAAATGAGTATAAATTATGTCCCTCTTGAGTGACGGAGGGCCTCCGCTTGTAGCTTGATGAGCTCGCGGAGATAACTTTTAAATGAGTATAAATTAAGTCCCTTTCGAATGACGGAGGGTCTCCGCTTGTAGCTTGATGAGCTCGCGGAGATAACTCTTAAATGAGTATAAACTAAGTCCCTCTCGAGTGACGGAGGGCCTCCGCTTGTAGCTTGATGAGCTCGCGGAGATAACTCTTAAATGAGTATAAACTAAGTCCCTCTCGAGTTACGGAGGGCATCCGCTTGTAGCTTGATGAGCCCGCGGAGATAACTCTTAAATGAGTATAAACTAAGTCTCTTTCGAGTGACGGAGGGTCTGCGCTTGTAGCTTGACGAGCTCGCGGAGATAACTCTTAAATGAGTATAAATTAAGTCCCTTTCGAATGACGGAGGGTCTCCGCTTGTAGCTTGATGAGCTCGTGGAGATAACTCTTAAATGAGTATAAACTAAATCCCTCACGAGTGATGGAGTGCCTCCGCTTGTAGCTTGATGAGCTCGCAGAGATAACTCTTAAATTAGTATAAATTAATTCCCTCTCGAGTGACGAAGGGCCTCCGCTTGTAGCTTGATGAGCACGCGGAGATAACCCTTAAATGAGTATAAACTAAGTCCCTCTCGAGTGACGGACGACCTCCGCTTGTATCTTGATGAGCTCGCGAAGATAACTCTTAAATGAGTATAAACTAAGTCCCTCTCGAGTGACGGAGGGCCTCCGCTTGTAGCTTGATGAGCTCGCGGAGATAACTTTTAAATGAGTATAAATTAAGTCCCTTTCGAATGACGGAGGGTCTCCGCTTGTAGCTTGATGAGCTCGCGGAGATAACTCTTAAATGAGTATAAACTAAGTCCCTCTCGAGTGACGGAGGGCCTCCGCTTGTAGCTTGATGAGCTCGCGGAGATAACTCTTAAATGAGTATAAACTAAGTCCCTCTCGAGTTACGGAGGGCATCCGCTTGTAGCTTGATGAGCCCACGGAGATAACTCTTAAATGAGTATAAACTAAGTCTCTTTCGAGTGACGGAGGGTCTGCGCTTGTAGCTTGACGAGCTCGCGGAGATAACTCTTAAATGAGTATAAATTAAGTCCCTTTCGAATGACGGAGGGTCTCCGCTTGTAGCTTGATGAGCTCGCAGAGATAACTCTTAAATGAGTATAAACTAAATCCCTCTCGAGTGATGGAGTGCCTCCGCTTGTAGCTTGATGAGCTCGCAGAGATAACTCTTAAATTAGTATAAATTAATTCCCTCTCGAGTGACGAAGGGCCTCCGCTTGTAGCTTGATGAGCACGCGGAGATAACCCTTAAATGAGTATAAACTAAGTCCCTCTCGAGTGACGGAGGGCCTCCGCTTGTAGCTTGATGAGCTCGCGGAGATAACTCTTAAATGAGTATAAATTATGTCCCTCTTGAGTGACGGAGGGCCTCCGCTTGTAGCTTGATGAGCTCGCGGAGATAACTTTTAAATGAGTATAAATTAAGTCCCTTTCGAATGACGGAGGGTCTCCGCTTGTAGCTTGATGAGCTCGCGGAGATAACTCTTAAATGAGTATAAACTAAGTCCCTCTCGAGTGACGGAGGGCCTCCGCTTGTAGCTTGATGAGCTCGCGGAGATAACTCTTAAATGAGTATAAACTAAGTCCCTCTCGAGTTACGGAGGGCCTCGGCTTGTAGCTTGATGAGCCCACAGAGATAACTCTTAAGTGAGTATAAACTAAGTCCCTTTCGAGTGACGGAGGGTCTGCGCTTATAGCTTGACGAGCTCGCGGAGATAACTCTTAAATGAGTATAAACTAATTAGTCCCTCTCGAGTGACGGAGGGCCTCCGCTTGTAGCTTGAAGAGCTCGCGGAGATAACTCTTAAAAGAGTATAAACTAAGTCCCTCTAGAGTGACGGAGGGCCTCCGCTTGTAGCTTGATGAGCTCGATGAGATAACTCTTAAATTAGTATAAACTAAGTCCCTCTCGAGTGACGGAGGGCCTCCGCTTGTAGCTTGATGAGCTCGCAGAGATAACCCTTAAATGAGTATAAACTAAGTCCATCTCAAGTGACGGACGGCCTCCGCTTGTAGCTTGATGAGCTCGCGGAGATAACTCTTAAATGAGAATTAATTAAGTCCCTCTCGAGTTACGGAGGGCCTCCGCTTTTAGCTTGATGAGCTCGCGAAGATAACTCTTAAATGAGTATAAACTAAGTGCCTCTCGAGTGACGGAGGACCTCCGCTTGTAGGTTGATGAGGCCGTGGAGATAACTCTTAAATGAGTATAAACTAAGTCCATCTCGAGTGACAGAGGGCCTCCGCTTGTAGCTTGATGAGCTCGCGGAGATAACTCTTAAATTAGTATAAACTAAGTCCCTCTCGAGTGACGGATGGCCTCCGCTTGTAGATTGATGAGCTCGCGGAGATAACTCTTAAATGAGTATAAACTAAGTCCATCTCGAGTAACGGAGGGCCTCCGCTTGTAGCTTGATGAGCTCACGGAGATAACTCTTAAATTAGTATAAACTAGGTCCCTCTCGAGTGACGGAGGGCCTCCGCTTGTAGATTGATGAGCTCGCGGAGATAACTCTTAAATGAGTATAAACTAGATCCCTCTCGAGTGATGGAGGGCCTCCGCTTGTAGCTTGATGAGCTCGCGGAGATAAATCTTAAATGAGTATAAACTAAGTCCCTCTCGAGTGACGGAGGGCCTCCGCTTGTAGCTTGATGAGCTCGCGGAGATAACTCTTAAATGAGTATAAACTAAGTCCCTCTCGAGTGGCGAAGGGCCTCCGCTTGTAGCTTGATGAGCCCGCGGAGATAACTATTAAATGAGTGTAAACTAAGTCCCTCTCGAGTGATGGAGTGCCTCCGCTTGTAGCTTGATGAGCTCGCGAAGATAACTCTTAAATGAGTATAAACTAAGTCCATCTCGAGTGACGGAGGGCCTCCGCTTGTAGCTTGATGAGCTCGCGGAGATAACTCTTAAATTAGTATAAACTAAGTCCCTCTCGAGTGACGGAGGGCCTCCGCTTGTAGATTGATGAGCTCGCGGAGATAACTCTTAAATGAGTATAAACTAGATCCCTCTCGAGTGATGGAGGGCCTCCGCTTGTAGCTTGATGAGCTCGCGGAGATAACTCTTAAATGAGTATAAACTAAGTCCCTCTCGAGTGACAGAGGGTCTCCGCTTGTAGCTTGATGAGCTCGCGGAGATAACTCTTAAATGAGAATAAACTAAGTCTCTCTCGAGTGACGGAGGGCCTCCGCTTGTAGCTTGATGAGCTCGCGGAGATAAATCTTAAATGAGTATAAACTAAGTCCCTCTCGAGTGACGGAGGGCCTCCGCTTGTAGCTTGATGAGCTCGCGGAGATAACTCTTAAATGAGTATAAACTAAGTCCCTCTCGAGTGGCGAAGGGCCTCCGCTTGTAGCTTGATGAGCCCGCGGAGATAACTATTAAATGAGTGTAAACTAAGTCCCTCTCGAGTGATGGAGTGCCTCCGCTTGTAGCTTGATGAGCTCGCGGAGATAACTCTTAAATCAGTATAAATTAAGTCCCTCTCGAGTGACGGAGGGCCTCCGCTTGTAGCTTGATGAGCTCGCGGAGATAACCCTTAAATGAGTATAAACTAAGTCCCTCTCGAGTGACGGACGGCCTCCGCTTGTAGCTTGATGAGCTCGCGAAGATAACTCTTAAATGAGTATAAACTAAGTCCCTCTTGAGTGACGGAGGGCCTCCGCTTGTAGCTTGATGAGCTCGCGGAGATAACTCTTAAATGAGTATAAACTAAGTCCCTCTCGAGTTACGGAGGGCATCCGCTTGTAGCTTGATGAGCCCGCGGAGATAACTCTTAAATGAGTATAAACTAAGTCTCTTTCGAGTGACGGAGGGTCTGCGCTTGTAGCTTGACGAGCTCGCGGAGATAACTCTTAAATGAGTATAAATTAAGTCCCTCTCGAGTGACGGAGGGGCTCCACTTGTAGCTTGATGAGCTCGCGAAGATAAATCTTAAATGAATATAAACTAAGTCCCTCTCGAGTTACGGAGGGCCTCCGCTTGTAGCTTGATGAGCCCACGGAGATAACTCTTAAATGAGTATAAACTAAGTCCCTTTCGAGTGACGGAGGGTCTGCGCTTATAGCTTGACGAGCTCGCGGAGATAACTCTTAAATGAGTATAAACTAATTAGTCCCTCTCGAGTGACGGAGGGCCTCCGCTTGTAGCTTGAAGAGCTCGCGGAGATAACTCTTAAAAGAGTATAAACTAAGTCCCTCTAGAGTGACGCAGGGCCTCCGCTTGTAGCTTGATGAGCTCGATGAGATAACTCTTAAATTAGTATAAACTAAGTCCCTCTCGAGTGACGGAGGGCCTCCGCTTGTAGCTTGATGAGCTCGCAGAGATAACCCTTAAATGAGTATAAACTAAGTCCATCTCGAGTGACGGACGGCCTCCGCTTGTAGCTTGATGAGCTCGCAGAGATAACTCTTAAATGAGAATTAACTAAGTCCCTCTCGAGTTACGGAGGGCCTCCCCTTTTAGCTTGATGAGCTCGCCAAGATAACTCTTAAATGAGTATAAACTAAGTGCCTCTCGAGTGACGGAGGACCTCCGCTTGTAGGTTGATGAGGCCGCGGAGATAACTCTTAAATGAGTATAAACTAAGTCCATCTCGAGTGACGGAGGGCCTCCGCTTGTAGCTTGATGAGCTCGCGGAGATAACTCTTAAATTAGTATAAACTAAGTCCCTCTCGAGTGACGGATGGCCTCCGCTTGTAGATTGATGAGCTCGCGGAGATAACTCTTAAATGAGTATAAACTAAGTCCATCTCGAGTAACGGAGGGCCTCCGCTTGTAGCTTGATGAGCTCACGGAGATAACTCTTAAATTAGTATAAACTAAGTCCCTCTCGAGTGACGGAGGGCCTCCGCTTGTAGATTGATGAGCTCGCGGAGATAACTCTTAAATGAGTATAAACTAGATCCCTCTCGAGTGATGGAGGGCCTCCGCTTGTAGCTTGATGAGCTCGCGGAGATAACTCTTAAATGAGTATAAACTAAGTCCCTCTCGAGTGACAGAGGGTCTCCGCTTGTAGCTTGATGAGCTCGCGGAGATAACTCTTAAATGAGAATAAACTAAGTCTCTCTCGAGTGACGGAGTGCCTCCGCTTGTAGCTTGATGAGCTCGCGAAGATAACTCTTAAATGAGTATAAACTAAGTCCATCTCGAGTGACGGAGGGCCTCCGCTTGTAGCTTGATGAGCTCGCCGAGATAAATCTTAAATGAGTATAAACTAAGTCCCTCTCGAGTGACGGAGGGCCTCCGCTTGTAGCTTGATGAGCTCGCGGAGATAACTCTTAAATGAGAATAAACTAAGTCCCTCTCGAGTGGCGAAGGGCCTCCGCCTGTAGCTTGATGAGCCCGCGGATATAACTATTAAATGAGTGTAAACTAAGTCCCTCTCGAGTGATGGAGTGCCTCCGCTTGTAGCTTGATGAGCTCGCGGAGATAACTCTTAAATTAGTATAAACTAAGTCCCTCTCGAGTGACGGAGGGCCTCCGCTTGTAGATTGATGAGCTCGCGGAGATAACTCTTAAATGAGTATAAACTAGATCCCTCTCGAGTGATGGAGGGCCTCCGCTTGTAGCTTGATGAGCTCGCGGAGATAACTCTTAAATGAGTATAAACTAAGTCCATCTCGAGTGACGGAGGGCCTCCGCTTGTAGCTTGATGAGCTCGTGGAGATAACCCTTAAATGAGTATAAACTAAGTCCCTCTCGAGTGACGGACGGCCTCCGCTTGTAGCTTGATGAGCTCGCGAAGATAACTCTTAAATGAGTATAAACTAAGTCCCTCTCGAGTGACGGAGGGCCTCCGCTTGTAGCTTGATGAGCTCGCGGAGATAACCCTTAAATGAGTATAAACTATGTCCCTCTCGAGTTACGGAGGGCATCCGCTTGTAGCTTGATGAGCCCGCGGAGATAACTCTTAAATGAGTATAAACTAAGTCTCTTTCGAGTGACGGAGGGTCTGCGCTTGTAGCTTGACGAGCTCGCGGAGATAACTCTTAAATGAGTATAAATTAAGTCCCTCTCGAGTGACGGAGGGCCTCCACTTGTAGCTTGATGAGCTCGCAAAGATAAATCTTAAATGAATATAAACTAAGTCCCTCTCGAGTTACGGAGGGCCTCCGCTTGTAGCTTGATGAGCCCACGGAGATAACTCTTAAATGAGTATAAACTAAGTCCCTTTCGAGTGACGGAGGGTCTGCGCTTATAGCTTGACGAGCTCGCGGAGATAACTCTTAAATGAGTATAAACTAATTAGTCCCTCTCGAGTGACGGAGGGCCTCCGCTTGTAGCTTGAAGAGCTCGCGGAGATAACTCTTAAAAGAGTATAAACTAAGTCCCTCTAGAGTGACGGAGGGCCTCCGCTTGTAGCTTGATGAGCTCGATGAGATAACTCTGAAGTTAGTATAAACTAAGTCCCTCTCGAGTGACGGAGGACCTCCGCTTGTAGCTTGATGAGCTCGCAGAGATAACCCTTAAATGAGTATAAACTAAGTCCATCTCGAGTGACGGACGGCCTCCGCTTGTAGCTTGATGAGCTCGCGGAGATAACTCTTAAATGAGAATTAACTAAGTCCCTCTCGAGTTACGGAGGGCCTCCGCTTTTAGCTTGATGAGCTCGCGAAGATAACTCTTAAATGAGTATAAACTAAGTGCCTCTCGAGTGACGGAGGACCTCCGCTTGTAGGTTGATGAGGCCGCGGAGATAACTCTTAAATGAGTATAAACTAAGTCCATCTCGAGTGACGGAGGGCCTCCGCTTGTAGCTTGATGAGCTCGCGGAGATAACTCTTAAATTAGTATAAACTAAGTCCCTCTCGAGTGACGGATGGCCTCCGCTTGTAGATTGATGAGCTCGCGGAGATAACTCTTAAATGAGTATAAACTAAGTCCATCTCGAGTAACGGAGGGCCTCCGCTTGTAGCTTGATGACCTCACGGAGATAACTCTTAAATTAGTATAAACTAAGTCCCTCTCGAGTGACGGAGGGCCTCCGCTTGAAGATTGATGAGCTCGCGGAGATAACTCTTAAATGAGTATAAACTAGATCTCTCTCGAGTAATGGAGGGCCTCCGCTTGTAGCTTGATGAGCTCGCGGAGATAACTCTTAAATGAGTATAAACTAAGTCCCTATCGAGTGACAGAGGGTCTCCGCTTGTAGCTTGATGAGCTCGCGGAGATAACTCTTAAATGAGAATAAACTAAGTCTCTCTCGAGTGACGGAGTGCCTCCGCTTGTAGCTTGATGAGCTCGCGAAGATAACTCTTAAATGAGTATAAACTAAGTCCATCTCGAGTGACGGAGGGCCTCCGCTTGTAGCTTGATGAGCTCGCGGAGATAACTCTTAAATTAGTATAAACTAAGTCCCTCTCGAGTGACGGAGGGCCTCCGCTTGTAGATTGAAGAGCTCGCGGAGATAACTCTTAAATGAGTATAAACTAGATCCCTCTAGAGTGATGGAGGGCCTCTGCTTGTAGCTTGATGAGCTCGCGGAGATAACTCTTAAATGAGTATAAACTAAGTCCCTCTCGAGTGACAGAGGGTCTCCGCTTGTAGCTTGATGAGCTCGCGGAGATAACTCTTAAATGAGAATAAACTAAGTCTCTCTCGAGTGACGGAGTGCCTCCGCTTGTAGCTTGATGAGCTCGCGAAGATAACTCTTAAATGAGTATAAACTAAGTCCATCTCGAGTGACGGAGGGCCTCCGCTTGTAGCTTGATGAGCTCGCGGAGAGAAATCTTAAATGAGTATAAACTAAGTCCCTCTCGAGTGACGGAGGGCCTCCGCTTGTAGCTTGGTGAGCTCGCGGAGATAACTCTTAAATGAGTATAAACTAAGTCCCTCTCGAGTGACGGACGGCCTCCGCTTGTAGCTTGATGAGCTCGCGAAGATAACTCTTAAATGAGTATAAACTAAGTCCCTCTCGAGTGACGGAGGGCCTCCGCTTGTAGCTTGATGAGCTCGCGGAGATAACTCTTAAATGAGTATAAACTATGTCCCTCTCGAGTTACGGAGGGCATCCGCTTGTAGCTTGATGAGCCCGCGGAGATAACTCTTAAGTGAGTATAAACTAAGTCTCTTTCGAGTGACGGAGGGTCTGCGCTTGTAGCTTGAGGAGCTCGCGGAGATAACTCTTAAATGAGTATAAATTAAGTCCCTCTCGAGTGACGGAGGGCCTCCACTTGTAGCTTGATGAGCTCGCGAAGATAAATCTTAAATGAATATAAACTAAGTCCCTCTCGAGTTACGGAGGGCCTCCGCTTGTAGCTTGATGAGCCCACGGAGATAACTCTTAAATGAGTATAAACTAAGTCCCTTTCGAGTGACGGAGGGTCTGCGCTTATAGCTTGACGAGCTCGCGGAGATAACTCTTAAATGAGTATAAACTAATTAGTCCCTCTCGAGTGACGGAGGGCCTCCGCTTGTAGCTTGAAGAGCTCGCGGAGATAACTCTTAAAAGAGTATAAACTAAGTCCCTCTAGAGTTACGGAGGGCCTCGGCTTGTAGCTTGATGAGCTCGATGAGATAACTCTGAAGTTAGTATAAACTAAGTCCCTCTCGAGTGACGGAGGACCTCTGCTTGTAGCTTGATGAGCGCGCAGAGATAACCCTTAAATGAGTATAAACTAAGTCCATCTCGAGTGACGGAGGGCCTCCGCTTGTAGCTTGGTGAGCTCGCGGAGATAACTCTTAAATGAGTATAAACTAAGTCCCTCTCGAGTGACGGACGGCCTCCGCTTGTAGCTTGATGAGCTCGCGAAGATAACTCTTAAATGAGTATAAACTAAGTCCCTCTCGAGTGACGGAGGGCCTCCGCTTGTAGCTTGATGAGCTCGCGGAGATAACTCTTAAATGAGTATAAACTATGTCCCTCTCGAGTTACGGAGGGCATCCGCTTGTAGCTTGATGAGCCCGCGGAGATAACTCTTAAGTGAGTATAAACTAAGTCTCTTTCGAGTGACGGAGGGTCTGCGCTTGTAGCTTGAGGAGCTCGCGGAGATAACTCTTAAATGAGTATAAATTAAGTCCCTCTCGAGTGACGGAGGGCCTCCACTTGTAGCTTGATGAGCTCGCGAAGATAAATCTTAAATGAATATAAACTAAGTCCCTCTCGAGTTACGGAGGGCCTCCGCTTGTAGCTTGATGAGCCCACGGAGATAACTCTTAAATGAGTATAAACTAAGTCCCTTTCGAGTGACGGAGGGTCTGCGCTTATAGCTTGACGAGCTCGCGGAGATAACTCTTAAATGAGTATAAACTAATTAGTCCCTCTCGAGTGACGGAGGGCCTCCGCTTGTAGCTTGAAGAGCTCGCGGAGATAACTCTTAAAAGAGTATAAACTAAGTCCCTCTAGAGTTACGGAGGGCCTCGGCTTGTAGCTTGATGAGCTCGATGAGATAACTCTGAAGTTAGTATAAACTAAGTCCCTCTCGAGTGACGGAGGACCTCTGCTTGTAGCTTGATGAGCGCGCAGAGATAACCCTTAAATGAGTATAAACTAAGTCCATCTCGAGTGACGGACGGCCTCCGCTTGTAGCTTGATGAGCTCGCGGAGATAACTCTTAAATGAGAATTAACTAAGTCCCTCTCGAGTTACGGAGGGCCTCCGCTTTTAGCTTGATGAGCTCGCGAAGATAACTCTTAAATGAGTGTAAACTAAGTGCCTCTCGAGTGACGGAGGACCTCCGCTTGTAGGTTGATGTGGCCGCGGAGATAACTCTTAAATGAGTATAAACTAAGTCCATCTCGAGTGATGGAGGGCCTCCGCTTGTAGCTTGATGAGCTCGCGGAGATAACTCTTAAATTAGTATAAACTAAGTCCCTCTCGAGTGACGGATGGCCTCCGCTTGTAGATTGATGAGCTCGCGGAGATAACTCTTAAATGAGTATAAACTAAGTCCATCTCGAGTAACGGAGGGCCTCCGCTTGTAGCTTGATGACCTCACGGAGATAACTCTTAAATTAGTATAAACTAAGTCCCTCTCGAGTGACGGAGGGCCTCCGCTTGAAGATTGATGAGCTCGCGGAGATAACTCTTAAATGAGTATAAACTAGATCCCTCTCGAGTAATGGAGGGCCTCCGCTTGTAGCTTGATGAGCTCGCGGAGATAACTCTTAAATGAGTATAAACTAAGTCCCTATCGAGTGACAGAGGGTCTCCGCTTGTAGCTTGATGAGCTCGCGGAGATAACTCTTAAATGAGAATAAACTAAGTCTCTCTCGAGTGACGGAGTGCCTCCGCTTGTAGCTTGATGAGCTCGCGAAGATAACTCTTAAATGAGTATAAACTAAGTCCATCTCGAGTGACGGAGGGCCTCCGCTTGTAGCTTGATGAGCTCGCGGAGATAACTCTTAAATTAGTATAAACTAAGTCCCTCTCGAGTGACGGAGGGCCTCCGCTTGTAGATTGAAGAGCTCGCGGAGATAACTCTTAAATGAGTATAAACTAGATCCCTCTCGAGTGATGGAGGGCCTCTGCTTGTAGCTTGATGAGCTCGCGGAGATAACTCTTAAATGAGTATAAACTAAGTCCCTCTCGAGTGACAGAGGGTCTCCGCTTGTAGCTTGATGAGCTCGCGGAGATAACTCTTAAATGAGAATAAACTAAGTCTCTCTCGAGTGACGGAGTGCCTCCGCTTGTAGCTTGATGAGCTCGCGAAGATAACTCTTAAATGAGTATAAACTAAGTCCATCTCGAGTGACGGAGGGCCTCCGCTTGTAGCTTGATGAGCTCGCGGAGAGAAATCTTAAATGAGTATAAACTAAGTCCCTCTCGAGTGACGGAGGGCCTCCGCTTGTAGCTTGGTGAGCTCGCGGAGATAACTCTTAAATGAGTATAAACTAAGTCCCTCTCGAGTGGCGAAGGGCCTCCGCTTGTAGCTTGATGAGCCCGTGGAGATAACTATTAAATGAGTGTAAACTAAGTCCCTCTCGAGTGATGGAGTGCCTCCGCTTGTAGCTTGATGAGCTCGCGGAGATAACTCTTAAATTAGTATAAATTAAGTCCCTCTCGAGTGACGGAGGGCCTCCGCTTGTAGCTTGATGAGCTCGCGGAGATAACCCTTAAATGAGTATAAACTAAGTCCCTCTCGAGTGACGGACGGCCTCCGCTTGTAGCTTGATGAGCTCGCGAAGATAACTCTTAAATGAGTATAAACTAAGTCCCTCTCGAGTGACGGAGGGCCTCTGCTTGTAGCTTGATGAGCTCGCGGAGATAACTCTTAAATGAGTATAAACTAAGTCCCTCTCGAGTTACGGAGGGCATCCGCTTGTAGCTTGATGAGCCCGCAGAGATAACTCTTAAATGAGTATAAACTAAGTCTCTTTCGAGTGACGGAGGGTCTGCGCTTGTAGCTTGACGAGCTCGCGGAGATAACTCTTAAATGAGTATAAATTAAGTCCCTCTCGAGTGACGGAGGGCCTCCACTTGTAGCTTGATGAGCTCGCGAAGATAACTCTTAAAAGAGTATAAACTAAGTCCCTCTAGAGTGACGGAGGGCCTCCGCTTGTAGCTTGATGAGTTCGATGAGATAACTCTTAAATTACTATAAACTAAGTCCCTCTCGAGTGATGGAGTGCCTCCGCTTGTAGCTTGATGAGCTCGCGGAGATAACTCTTAAATTAGTATAAATTAAGTCCCTCTCGAGTGACGGAGGGCCTCCGCTTGTAGCTTGATGAGCTCGCGGAGATAACCCTTAAATGAGTATAAACTAAGTCCCTCTCGAGTGACGGACGGCCTCCGCTTGTAGCTTGATGAGCTCGCGAAGATAACTCTTAAATGAGTATAAACTAAGTCCCTCTCGAGTGACGGAGGGCCTCCGCTTGTAGCTTGATGAGCTCGCGGAGATAACTCTTAAATGAATATAAACTAAGTCCCTCTCGAGTTACGGAGGGCCTCCGCTTGTAGCTTGATGAGCCTACGGAGATAACTCTTAAATGAGTATAAACTAAGTCCCTTTCGAGTGACGGAGGGTCTGCGCTTATAGCTTGACGAGCTCGCGGAGATAACTCTTAAATGAGTATAAACTAATTAGTCCCTCTCGAGTGACGGAGGGCCTCCGCTTGTAGCTTGAAGAGCTCGCGGAGATAACTCTTAAAAGAGTATAAACTAAGTCCCTCTAGAGTGACGGAGGGCCTCCGCTTGTAGCTTGATGAGCTCGCAGAGATAACCCTTAAATGAGTATAAACTAAGTCCATCTCGAGTGACGGACGGCCTCCGCTTGTAGATTGATGAGCTCGCGGAGATAACTCTTAAATGAGTATAAACTAGATCCCTCTCGAGTGATGGAGGGCCTCCGCTTGTAGCTTGATGAGCTCGCGGAGATAACTCTTAAATGAGTATAAACTAAGTCCCTATCGAGTGACAGAGGGTCTCCGCTTGTAGTTTGATGAGCTCGCGGAGATAACTCTTAAATGAGAATAAACTAACTCTCTCTCGAGTGACGGAGTGCCTCCGCTTGTAGCTTGATGAGCTCGCGAAGATAACTCTTAAATGAGTATAAACTAAGTCCATCTCGAGTGACGGAGGGCCTCCGCTTGTAGCTTGATGAGCTCGCGGAGATAACTCTTAAATTAGTATAAACTAAGTCCCTCTCGAGTGACGGAGGGCCTGCGCTTGTAGATTGATGAGCTCGCGGAGATAACTCTTAAATGAGTATAAACTAGATCCCTCTCGAGTGATGGAGGGCCTCCGCTTGTAGCTTGATGAGCTCGTGGAGATAACTCTTAAATGAGTATAAACTAAGTCCCTCTCGAGTGACAGAGGGTCTCCGCTTGTAGCTTGATGAGCTCGCGGAGATAACTCTTAAATGAGAATAAACTAAGTCTCTCTCGAGTGACGGAGTGCCTCCGCTTGTAGCTTGATGAGCTCGCGAAGATAACTCTTAAATGAGTATAAACTAAGTCCATCTCGAGTGACGGAGGGCCTCCGCTTGTAGCTTGATGAGCTCGCGGAGATAAATCTTAAATGAGTATAAACTAAGTCCCTCTCGAGTGACGGAGGGCCTCCGCTTGTAGCTTGATGAGCTCGCGGAGATAACTCTTAAATGAGTATAAACTAAGTCCCTCTCGAGTGGCGAAGGGCCTCCGCTTGTAGCTTGATGAGCCCGTGGAGATAACTATTAAATGAGTGTAAACTAAGTCCCTCTCGAGTGATGGAGTGCCTCCGCTTGTAGCTTGATGAGCTCGCGGAGATAACTCTTAAATTAGTATAAATTAAGTCCCTCTCGAGTGACGGAGGGCCTCCGCTTGTAGCTTGATGAGCTCGCGGAGATAACCCTTAAATGAGTATAAACTAAGTCCCTCTCGAGTGACGGACGGCCTCCGCTTGTAGCTTGATGAGCTCGCGAAGATAACTCTTAAATGAGTATAAACTAAGTCCCTCTCGAGTGACGGAGGGCCTCTGCTTGTAGCTTGATGAGCCCGTGGAGATAACTCTTAAATGAGTATAAACTAAGTCCATCTCGAGTGACGCAGGGCCTCCGCTTGTAGCTTGATGAGCTCGGGGAGATAACTCTTAAACTATGTTACTCTTGATGAGCTCGCGGAGATAACTCTTAAATGAGTACAAACTATGTCCCTCTTGAGTGACGGAGGGCCTCCGCTTGTATCTTGATGAGCTCGCGGAGATAACTCTTAAATGAGTATAAACTAAGTCCCTCTCGAGTGACGAAGGGCCTCCGCTTGTAGCTTGATGAGCCCGCGGAGATAACTCTTAAATGAGTATAAACTACGTCCCTCTCGAGTGACGGACGGCCTCCGCTTGTAGCTTGATGAGCTCGCGAAGATAACTCTTAAATGAGTATAAACTAAGTCCCTCTCGAGTGACGGAGGGCCTCCGCTTGTAGCTTGATGAGCTCGCGGAGATAACTCTTAAATGAGTATAAACTAAGTCCCTCTCGAGTTACGGAGGGCATCCGCTTGTAGCTTGATGAGCCCGCGGAGATAACTCTTAAATGAGTATAAACTAAGTCTCTTTCGAGTGACGGAGGGTCTGCGCTTGTAGCTTGACGAGCTCGCGGAGATAACTCTTAAATGAGTATAAATTAAGTCCCTCTCGAGTGACGGAGGGCCTCTACTTGTAGCTTGATGAGCTCGCGAAGATAAATCTTAAATGAATATAAACTAAGTCCCTCTCGAGTTACGGAGGGCCTCCGCTTGTAGCTTGATGAGCCTACGGAGATAACTCTTAAATGAGTATAAACTAAGTCCCTTTCGAGTGACGGAGGGTCTGCGCTTATAGCTTGACGAGCTCGCGGAGATAACTCTTAAATGAGTATAAACTAATTAGTCCCTCTCGAGTGACGGACGGCCTCCGCTTGTAGCTTGATGAGCTCGCGAAGATAACTCTTAAATGAGTATAAACTAAGTCCCTCTCGAGTGACGGAGGGCCTCTGCTTGTAGCTTGATGAGCTCGCGGAGATAACTCTTAAATGAGTATAAACTAAGTCCCTCTCGAGTTACGGAGGGCATCCGCTTGTAGCTTGATGAGCCCGCAGAGATAACTCTTAAATGAGTATAAACTAAGTCTCTTTCGAGTGACGGAGGGTCTGCGCTTGTAGCTTGACGAGCTCGCGGAGATAACTCTTAAATGAGTATAAATTAAGTCCCTCTCGAGTGACGGAGGGCCTCCACTTGTAGCTTGATGAGCTCGCGAAGATAACTCTTAAAAGAGTATAAACTAAGTCCCTCTAGAGTGACGGAGGGCCTCCGCTTGTAGCTTGATGAGTTCGATGAGATAACTCTTAAATTACTATAAACTAAGTCCCTCTCGAGTGATGGAGTGCCTCCGCTTGTAGCTTGATGAGCTCGCGGAGATAACTCTTAAATTAGTATAAATTAAGTCCCTCTCGAGTGACGGAGGGCCTCCGCTTGTAGCTTGATGAGCTCGCGGAGATAACCCTTAAATGAGTATAAACTAAGTCCCTCTCGAGTGACGGACGGCCTCCGCTTGTAGCTTGATGAGCTCGCGAAGATAACTCTTAAATGAGTATAAACTAAGTCCCTCTCGAGTGACGGAGGGCCTCCGCTTGTAGCTTGATGAGCTCGCGGAGATAACTCTTAAATGAATATAAACTAAGTCCCTCTCGAGTTACGGAGGGCCTCCGCTTGTAGCTTGATGAGCCTACGGAGATAACTCTTAAATGAGTATAAACTAAGTCCCTTTCGAGTGACGGAGGGTCTGCGCTTATAGCTTGACGAGCTCGCGGAGATAACTCTTAAATGAGTATAAACTAATTAGTCCCTCTCGAGTGACGGAGGGCCTCCGCTTGTAGCTTGAAGAGCTCGCGGAGATAACTCTTAAAAGAGTATAAACTAAGTCCCTCTAGAGTGACGGAGGGCCTCCGCTTGTAGCTTGATGAGCTCGCAGAGATAACCCTTAAATGAGTATAAACTAAGTCCATCTCGAGTGACGGACGGCCTCCGCTTGTAGATTGATGAGCTCGCGGAGATAACTCTTAAATGAGTATAAACTAGATCCCTCTCGAGTGATGGAGGGCCTCCGCTTGTAGCTTGATGAGCTCGCGGAGATAACTCTTAAATGAGTATAAACTAAGTCCCTATCGAGTGACAGAGGGTCTCCGCTTGTAGTTTGATGAGCTCGCGGAGATAACTCTTAAATGAGAATAAACTAACTCTCTCTCGAGTGACGGAGTGCCTCCGCTTGTAGCTTGATGAGCTCGCGAAGATAACTCTTAAATGAGTATAAACTAAGTCCATCTCGAGTGACGGAGGGCCTCCGCTTGTAGCTTGATGAGCTCGCGGAGATAACTCTTAAATTAGTATAAACTAAGTCCCTCTCGAGTGACGGAGGGCCTGCGCTTGTAGATTGATGAGCTCGCGGAGATAACTCTTAAATGAGTATAAACTAGATCCCTCTCGAGTGATGGAGGGCCTCCGCTTGTAGCTTGATGAGCTCGTGGAGATAACTCTTAAATGAGTATAAACTAAGTCCCTCTCGAGTGACAGAGGGTCTCCGCTTGTAGCTTGATGAGCTCGCGGAGATAACTCTTAAATGAGAATAAACTAAGTCTCTCTCGAGTGACGGAGTGCCTCCGCTTGTAGCTTGATGAGCTCGCGAAGATAACTCTTAAATGAGTATAAACTAAGTCCATCTCGAGTGACGGAGGGCCTCCGCTTGTAGCTTGATGAGCTCGCGGAGATAAATCTTAAATGAGTATAAACTAAGTCCCTCTCGAGTGACGGAGGGCCTCCGCTTGTAGCTTGATGAGCTCGCGGAGATAACTCTTAAATGAGTATAAACTAAGTCCCTCTCGAGTGGCGAAGGGCCTCCGCTTGTAGCTTGATGAGCCCGTGGAGATAACTATTAAATGAGTGTAAACTAAGTCCCTCTCGAGTGATGGAGTGCCTCCGCTTGTAGCTTGATGAGCTCGCGGAGATAACTCTTAAATTAGTATAAATTAAGTCCCTCTCGAGTGACGGAGGGCCTCCGCTTGTAGCTTGATGAGCTCGCGGAGATAACCCTTAAATGAGTATAAACTAAGTCCCTCTCGAGTGACGGACGGCCTCCGCTTGTAGCTTGATGAGCTCGCGAAGATAACTCTTAAATGAGTATAAACTAAGTCCCTCTCGAGTGACGGAGGGCCTCTGCTTGTAGCTTGATGAGCCCGTGGAGATAACTCTTAAATGAGTATAAACTAAGTCCATCTCGAGTGACGCAGGGCCTCCGCTTGTAGCTTGATGAGCTCGGGGAGATAACTCTTAAACTATGTTACTCTTGATGAGCTCGCGGAGATAACTCTTAAATGAGTACAAACTATGTCCCTCTTGAGTGACGGAGGGCCTCCGCTTGTATCTTGATGAGCTCGCGGAGATAACTCTTAAATGAGTATAAACTAAGTCCCTCTCGAGTGACGAAGGGCCTCCGCTTGTAGCTTGATGAGCCCGCGGAGATAACTCTTAAATGAGTATAAACTACGTCCCTCTCGAGTGACGGACGGCCTCCGCTTGTAGCTTGATGAGCTCGCGAAGATAACTCTTAAATGAGTATAAACTAAGTCCCTCTCGAGTGACGGAGGGCCTCCGCTTGTAGCTTGATGAGCTCGCGGAGATAACTCTTAAATGAGTATAAACTAAGTCCCTCTCGAGTTACGGAGGGCATCCGCTTGTAGCTTGATGAGCCCGCGGAGATAACTCTTAAATGAGTATAAACTAAGTCTCTTTCGAGTGACGGAGGGTCTGCGCTTGTAGCTTGACGAGCTCGCGGAGATAACTCTTAAATGAGTATAAATTAAGTCCCTCTCGAGTGACGGAGGGCCTCTACTTGTAGCTTGATGAGCTCGCGAAGATAAATCTTAAATGAATATAAACTAAGTCCCTCTCGAGTTACGGAGGGCCTCCGCTTGTAGCTTGATGAGCCTACGGAGATAACTCTTAAATGAGTATAAACTAAGTCCCTTTCGAGTGACGGAGGGTCTGCGCTTATAGCTTGACGAGCTCGCGGAGATAACTCTTAAATGAGTATAAACTAATTAGTCCCTCTCGAGTGACGGACGGCCTCCGCTTGTAGCTTGATGAGCTCGCGAAGATAACTCTTAAATGAGTATAAACTAAGTCCCTCTCGAGTGACGGAGGGCCTCTGCTTGTAGCTTGATGAGCTCGCGGAGATAACTCTTAAATGAGTATAAACTAAGTCCCTCTCGAGTTACGGAGGGCATCCGCTTGTAGCTTGATGAGCCCGCAGAGATAACTCTTAAATGAGTATAAACTAAGTCTCTTTCGAGTGACGGAGGGTCTGCGCTTGTAGCTTGACGAGCTCGCGGAGATAACTCTTAAATGAGTATAAATTAAGTCCCTCTCGAGTGACGGAGGGCCTCCACTTGTAGCTTGATGAGCTCGCGAAGATAACTCTTAAAAGAGTATAAACTAAGTCCCTCTAGAGTGACGGAGGGCCTCCGCTTGTAGCTTGATGAGTTCGATGAGATAACTCTTAAATTACTATAAACTAAGTCCCTCTCGAGTGATGGAGTGCCTCCGCTTGTAGCTTGATGAGCTCGCGGAGATAACTCTTAAATTAGTATAAATTAAGTCCCTCTCGAGTGACGGAGGGCCTCCGCTTGTAGCTTGATGAGCTCGCGGAGATAACCCTTAAATGAGTATAAACTAAGTCCCTCTCGAGTGACGGACGGCCTCCGCTTGTAGCTTGATGAGCTCGCGAAGATAACTCTTAAATGAGTATAAACTAAGTCCCTCTCGAGTGACGGAGGGCCTCCGCTTGTAGCTTGATGAGCTCGCGGAGATAACTCTTAAATGAATATAAACTAAGTCCCTCTCGAGTTACGGAGGGCCTCCGCTTGTAGCTTGATGAGCCTACGGAGATAACTCTTAAATGAGTATAAACTAAGTCCCTTTCGAGTGACGGAGGGTCTGCGCTTATAGCTTGACGAGCTCGCGGAGATAACTCTTAAATGAGTATAAACTAATTAGTCCCTCTCGAGTGACGGAGGGCCTCCGCTTGTAGCTTGAAGAGCTCGCGGAGATAACTCTTAAAAGAGTATAAACTAAGTCCCTCTAGAGTGACGGAGGGCCTCCGCTTGTAGCTTGATGAGCTCGCAGAGATAACCCTTAAATGAGTATAAACTAAGTCCATCTCGAGTGACGGACGACCTCCGCTTGTAGATTGATGAGCTCGCGGAGATAACTCTTAAATGAGTATAAACTAGATCCCTCTCGAGTGATGGAGGGCCTCCGCTTGTAGCTTGATGAGCTCGCGGAGATAACTCTTAAATGAGTATAAACTAAGTCCCTATCGAGTGACAGAGGGTCTCCGCTTGTAGTTTGATGAGCTCGCGGAGATAACTCTTAAATGAGAATAAACTAACTCTCTCTCGAGTGACGGAGTGCCTCCGCTTGTAGCTTGATGAGCTCGCGAAGATAACTCTTAAATGAGTATAAACTAAGTCCATCTCGAGTGACGGAGGGCCTCCGCTTGTAGCTTGATGAGCTCGCGGAGATAACTCTTAAATTAGTATAAACTAAGTCCCTCTCGAGTGACGGAGGGCCTGCGCTTGTAGATTGATGAGCTCGCGGAGATAACTCTTAAATGAGTATAAACTAGATCCCTCTCGAGTGATGGAGGGCCTCCGCTTGTAGCTTGATGAGCTCGTGGAGATAACTCTTAAATGAGTATAAACTAAGTCCCTCTCGAGTGACAGAGGGTCTCCGCTTGTAGCTTGATGAGCTCGCGGAGATAACTCTTAAATGAGAATAAACTAAGTCTCTCTCGAGTGACGGAGTGCCTCCGCTTGTAGCTTGATGAGCTCGCGAAGATAACTCTTAAATGAGTATAAACTAAGTCCATCTCGAGTGACGGAGGGCCTCCGCTTGTAGCTTGATGAGCTCGCGGAGATAAATCTTAAATGAGTATAAACTAAGTCCCTCTCGAGTGACGGAGGGCCTCCGCTTGTAGCTTGATGAGCTCGCGGAGATAACTCTTAAATGAGTATAAACTAAGTCCCTCTCGAGTGGCGAAGGGCCTCCGCTTGTAGCTTGATGAGCCCGTGGAGATAACTATTAAATGAGTGTAAACTAAGTCCCTCTCGAGTGATGGAGTGCCTCCGCTTGTAGCTTGATGAGCTCGCGGAGATAACTCTTAAATTAGTATAAATTAAGTCCCTCTCGAGTGACGGAGGGCCTCCGCTTGTAGCTTGATGAGCTCGCGGAGATAACCCTTAAATGAGTATAAACTAAGTCCCTCTCGAGTGACGGACGGCCTCCGCTTGTAGCTTGATGAGCTCGCGAAGATAACTCTTAAATGAGTATAAACTAAGTCCCTCTCGAGTGACGGAGGGCCTCTGCTTGTAGCTTGATGAGCCCGTGGAGATAACTCTTAAATGAGTATAAACTAAGTCCATCTCGAGTGACGCAGGGCCTCCGCTTGTAGCTTGATGAGCTCGGGGAGATAACTCTTAAACTATGTTACTCTTGATGAGCTCGCGGAGATAACTCTTAAATGAGTACAAACTATGTCCCTCTTGAGTGACGGAGGGCCTCCGCTTGTATCTTGATGAGCTCGCGGAGATAACTCTTAAATGAGTATAAACTAAGTCCCTCTCGAGTGACGAAGGGCCTCCGCTTGTAGCTTGATGAGCCCGCGGAGATAACTCTTAAATGAGTATAAACTACGTCCCTCTCGAGTGACGGACGGCCTCCGCTTGTAGCTTGATGAGCTCGCGAAGATAACTCTTAAATGAGTATAAACTAAGTCCCTCTCGAGTGACGGAGGGCCTCCGCTTGTAGCTTGATGAGCTCGCGGAGATAACTCTTAAATGAGTATAAACTAAGTCCATCTCGAGTGACGGAGGGCCTCCGCTTGTAGCTTGATGAGCTCGCGGAGATAAATCTTAAATGAGTATAAACTAAGTCCCTCTCGAGTGACGGAGGGCCTCCGCTTGTAGCTTGATGAGCTCGCGGAGATAACTCTTAAATGAGTATAAACTAAGTCCCTCTCGAGTGGCGAAGGGCCTCCGCTTGTAGCTTGATGAGCCCGTGGAGATAACTATTAAATGAGTGTAAACTAAGTCCCTCTCGAGTGATGGAGTGCCTCCGCTTGTAGCTTGATGAGCTCGCGGAGATAACTCTTAAATTAGTATAAATTAAGTCCCTCTCGAGTGACGGAGGGCCTCCGCTTGTAGCTTGATGAGCTCACGGAGATAACCCTTAAATGAGTATAAACTAAGTCCCTCTCGAGTGACGGACGGCCTCCGCTTGTAGCTTGATGAGCTCGCGAAGATAACTCTTAAATGAGTATAAACTAAGTCCCTCTCGAGTGACGGAGGGCCTCTGCTTGTAGCTTGATGAGCCCGTGGAGATAACTCTTAAATGAGTATAAACTAAGTCCATCTCGAGTGACGCAGGGCCTCCGCTTGTAGCTTGATGAGCTCGGGGAGATAACTCTTAAACTATGTTACTCTTGATGAGCTCGCGGAGATAACTCTTAAATGAGTACAAACTATGTCCCTCTTGAGTGACGGAGGGCCTCCGCTTGTATCTTGATGAGCTCGCGGAGATAACTCTTAAATGAGTATAAACTAAGTCCCTCTCGAGTGACGAAGGGCCTCCGCTTGTAGCTTGATGAGCCCGCGGAGATAACTCTTAAATGAGTATAAACTACGTCCCTCTCGAGTGACGGACGGCCTCCGCTTGTAGCTTGATGAGCTCGCGAAGATAACTCTTAAATGAGTATAAACTAAGTCCCTCTCGAGTGACGGAGGGCCTCCGCTTGTAGCTTGATGAGCTCGCGGAGATAACTCTTAAATGAGTATAAACTAAGTCCCTCTCGAGTTACGGAGGGCATCCGCTTGTAGCTTGATGAGCCCGCGGAGATAACTCTTAAATGAGTATAAACTAAGTCTCTTTCGAGTGACGGAGGGTCTGCGCTTGTAGCTTGACGAGCTCGCGGAGATAACTCTTAAATGAGTATAAATTAAGTCCCTCTCGAGTGACGGAGGGCCTCTACTTGTAGCTTGATGAGCTCGCGAAGATAAATCTTAAATGAATATAAACTAAGTCCCTCTCGAGTTACGGAGGGCCTCCGCTTGTAGCTTGATGAGCCTACGGAGATAACTCTTAAATGAGTATAAACTAAGTCCCTTTCGAGTGACGGAGGGTCTGCGCTTATAGCTTGACGAGCTCGCGGAGATAACTCTTAAATGAGTATAAACTAATTAGTCCCTCTCGAGTGACGGAGGGCCTCCGCTTGTAGCTTGAAGAGCTCGCGGAGATAACTCTTAAAAGAGTATAAACTAAGTCCCTCTAGAGTGACGGAGGGCCTCCGCTTGTAGCTTGATGAGCTCGATGAGATAACTCTTAAATGAGTATAAACTAAGTCCCTATCGAGTGACGGAGGGCCTCCGCTTGTAGCTTGATGAGCTCGCAGAGATAACCCTTAAATGAGTATAAACTAAGTCCATCTCGAGTGACGGACGGCCTCCGCTTGTAGCTTGATGAGCTCGCGGAGATAACTCTTAAATTAGTATAAACTAAGTCCCTCTCGAGTGACGGAGGGCCTCCGCTTGTAGCTTGATGAGCTCGCGGAGATAACTCTTAAATGAGTATAAACTATGTCCCTATCGAGTGACAGAGGGTCTCCGCTTGTAGCTTGATGAGCTCGCGGAGATAACTCTTAAATGAGAATAAACTAAGTCTCTCTCGAGTGACGGAGTGCCTCCGCTTGTAGCTTGATGAGCTCGCGAAGATAACTCTTAAATGAGTATAAACTAAGTCCATCTCGAGTGACGGAGGGCCTCCGCTTGTAGCTTGATGAGCTCGCGGAGATAACTCTTAAATTAGTATAAACTAAGTCCCTCTCAAGTGACGGAGGGCCTCCGCTTGTAGATTGATGAGCTCGCGGAGATAACTCTTAAATGAGTATAAACTAGATCCCTCTCGAGTGATGGAGGGTCTCCGCTTGTAGCTTGATGAGCTCGCGGAGATAACTCTTAAATGAGTATAAACTAAGTCCCTCTCGAGTGACAGAGGGTCTCCGCTTGTAGCTTGATGAGCTCGCGGAGATAACTCTTAAATGAGAATAAACTAAGTCTCTCTCGAGTGACGGAGTGCCTCCGCTTGTAGCTTGATGAGCTCGCGAAGATAACTCTTAAATGAGTATAAACTAAGTCCATCTCGAGTGACGGAGGGCCTCCGCTTGTAGCTTGATGAGCTCGCGGAGATAAATCTTAAATGAGTATAAACTAAGTTCCACTCGAGTGACGGAGGGCCTCCGCTTGTAGCTTGATGAGCTCGCGGAGATAATTCTTAAATGAGTATAAACTAAGTCCCTCTCGAGTGGCGAAGGGCCTCCGCTTGTAGCTTGATGAGCCCGCGGAGATAACTATTAAATGAGTGTAAACTAAGTCCCTCTCGAGTGATGGAGTGCCTCCGCTTGTAGCTTGATGAGCTCGCGGAGATAACTCTTAAATTAGTATAAATTAAGTCCCTCTCGAGTGACGGAGGGCCTCCGCTTGTAGCTTGATGAGCTCGCGGAGATAACCCTTAAATGAGTATAAACTAAGTCCCTCTCGAGTGACGGACGGCCTCCGCTTGTAGCTTGATGAGCTCGCGAAGATAACTCTTAAATGAGTATAAACTAAGTCCCTCTCGAGTGACGGAGGGCCTCTGCTTGTAGCTTGATGAGCCCGTGGAGATAACTCTTAAATGAGTATAAACTAAGTCCATCTCGAGTGACGTAGGGCCTCCGCTTGTAGCTTGATGAGCTCGGGGAGATAACTCTTAAACTATGTCCCTCTTGATGAGCTCGCGGAGATAACTCTTAAATGAGTATAAACTATGTCCCTCTTGAGTGACGGAGGGCCTCCGCTTGTATCTTGATGAGCTCGCGGAGATAACTCTTAAATGAGTATAAACTAAGTCCCTCTCGAGTGACGAAGGGCCTCCGCTTGTAGCTTGATGAGCCCGCGGAGATAACTCTTAAATGAGTATAAACTACGTCCCTCTCGAGTGACGGACGGCCTCCGCTTGTAGCTTGATGAGCTCGCGAAGATAACTCTTAAATGAGTATAAACTAAGTCCCTCTCGAGTGACGGAGGGCCTCCGCTTGTAGCTTGATGAGCTCGCGGAGAGAACTCTTAAATGAGTATAAACTAAGTCCCTCTCGAGTTACGGAGGGCATCCGCTTGTAGCTTGATGAGCCCGCGGAGATAACTCTTAAATGAGTATAAACTAAGTCTCTTTCGAGTGACGGAGGGTCTGCGCTTGTAGCTTGACGAGCTCGCGGAGATAACTCTTAAATGAGTATAAATTAAGTCCCTCTCGAGTGACGGAGGGCCTCCACTTGTAGCTTGATGAGCTCGCGAAGATAAATCTTAAATGAATATAAACTAAGTCCCTCTCGAGTTACGGAGGGCCTCCGCTTGTAGCTTGATGAGCCTACGGAGATAACTCTTAAATGAGTATAGACTAAGTCCCTTTCGAGTGACGGAGGGTCAGCGCTTATAGCTTGACGAGCTCGCGGAGATAACTCTTAAATGAGTATAAACTAATTAGTCCCTCTCGAGTGACGGCGGGCCTCCGCTTGTAGCTTGAAGAGCTCGCGGAGATAACTCTTAAAAGAGTATAAACTAAGTCCATCTAGAGTGACGGAGGGCCTCCGCTTGTAGCTTGATGAGCTCGATGAGATAACTCTTAAATTAGTATAAACTAAGTCCCTCTCGAGTGACGGAGGGCCTCCGCTTGTAGCTTGATGAGCTCGCAGAGATAACCCTTAAATGAGTATAAACTAAGTCCATCTCGAGTGACGGACGGCCTCCGCTTGTAGCTTGATGAGCTCGCGGAGATAACTCTTAAATGAGAATTAACTAAGTCCCTCTCGAGTTACGGAGGGCCTCCGCTTTTAGCTTGATGAGCTCGCGAAGATAACTCTTAAATGAGTATAAACTAAGTGCCTCTCGAGTGACGGAGGACCTCCGCTTGTAGGTTGATGGGGCCGCGGAGATAACTCTTAAATGAGTATAAACTAAGTCCATCTCGAGTGACGGAGGGCCTCCGCTTGTAGTTTGATGAGCTCGCGGAGATAACTCTTAAATTAGTATAAACTAAGTCCCTCTCGAGTGACGGATGGCCTCCGCTTGTAGATTGATGAGCTCGCGGAGATAACTCTTAAATGAGTATAAACTAAGTCCATCTCGAGTAACGGAGGGCCTCCGCTTGTAGCTTGATGAGCTCACGGAGATAACTCTTAAATTAGTATAAAGTAAGTCCCTCTCGAGTGACGGAGGGCCTCCGCTTGTAGATTGATGAGCTCGCGGAGATAACTCTTAAATGAGAATAAACTAAGTCTCTCTCGAGTGACGGAGTGCCTCCGCTTGTAGCTTGATGAGCTCGCAAAGATAACTCTTAAATGAGTATAAACTAAGTCCATCTCGAGTGACAGAGGGCCTCCGCTTGTAGCTTGATGAGCTCACGGAGATAACTCTTAAATTAGTATAAACTAAGTCCCTCTCGAGTGACGGAGGGCCTCCGCTTGTAGATTGATGAGCTCGCGAAGATAACTCTTAAATGAGTATAAACTAGATCCCTCTCGAGTGATGGAGGGCCTCCGCTTGTAGCTTGATGAGCTCGCGGAGATAACTCTTAAATGAGAATAAACTAAGTCTCTCTCGAGTGACGGAGTGCCTCCGCTTGTAGCTTGATGAGCTCGCGAAGATAACTCTTAAATGAGTATAAACTAAGTCCATCTCGAGTGACGGAGGGCCTCCGCTTGTAGCTTGATGACCTCGCGGAGATAACCCTTAAATGAGTATAAACTAAGTCCCTCTAGAGTGACAGACGGCCTCCGCTTGTAGCTTGATGAGCTTGCGAAGATAACTCTTAAATGA
Source organism: Persicaria tinctoria (assembly GCA_037127255.1). Lineage (NCBI taxonomy): Eukaryota > Viridiplantae > Streptophyta > Magnoliopsida > Caryophyllales > Polygonaceae > Persicaria > Persicaria tinctoria. The sequence continues at coordinate 32,857,008 of JBANSL010000007.1, read as the reverse complement.
GTATAAACTAAGTCCCTCTCGAGTGACGGAGGGCCTCTGCTTGTAGCTTGATGAGACCGTGGAGATAACTCTTAAACTAAGTCCATCTCGAGTGACGGAGGGCCTCCGCTTGTAGCTTGATGAGCTCGCAGAGATAACTCTTTAACGAGTATAAACTAAGTCCCTCTCGAGTGACGGAGGGCCTCCGCTTGTATCTTGATGAGCTCGCGGAGATAAATCTTAAATGAGTATAAACTAAGTCCCTCTCGAGTGACGGAGGGCCTCCGCTTGTAGCTTGATGAGCTCGCGGAGATAACTCTTAAATGAGTATAAATTAAGTCCCTTTCGAGTGACGGAGGGTCTCCGCTTGTAGCTTGATGAGCTCGCGGAGATAACTCTTAAATGAGTATAAACTAAGTCCCACTCGAGTGACGGAGGGCCTCTCCTTGTAGCTTCATTTGCTCGTGGAGATAACTCTTAAATGAGCATAAACTAAGTCCCTCTCGAGTGACGGAGGGCCTCTGCTTGTAGCTTGATGAGCTCGCGGAGATAACTCTTAAATGAGTATAAACTAAGTCCCTTTCGGGTGACGGAGGGCCTCCGCTTGTAGCTTGATGAGCTCGCGGAGATAACTCTTAAATGAGTATAAACTAAGTCCATCTCGAGTGACGAAGGGCCTCCGCTTGTAGCTTGATGAGCTCGCGGAGATAACTCTTCAATCAGTACAAACTAAGTCCATCTCGAGTGACGGAGGGCCTCCGCTTGTAGCTTGATGAGCTCGCGGAGATAACTCTTAAATGAGTATAAACTAAGTCCCTCTTGAGTGACGGAGGGCTTCCGCTTGTAGCTTGATGGGCTCGCAGAGATAACTCTTAAATGAGTATAAATTAAGTCCCTTTCGAGTGACGGAGGGTCTCCGCTTGTAGCTTGATGAGCTCGCGGAGATAACTCTTAAATGAGTATAAACTAAGTCCCTCTTGAGTGACGGAGGGCCTCCGCTTGTAGCTTCATTTGCTCGTGGAGATAACTCTTAAATGAGCATAAACTAAGTCCCTCTCGAGTGACGGAGGGCCTCCGCTTGTAGCTTGATGAGCTCGCGAAGATAACTCTTAAATGAGTATAAACTAAGTCCCTCTCGAGTGACGGAGGGCCTCCGCTTGTAGCTTGATGACCTCGCGGAGATAACCCTAAAATGAGTATAAACTAAGTCCCTCTCGAGTGACGGACGGCCTCCGCTTGTAGCTTGATGAGCTTGCGAAGATAACTCTTAAATGAGTATAAACTAAGTCCCTCTCGAGTGACGGAGGGCCTCTGCTTGTAGCTTGATGAGACCGTGGAGATAACTCTTAAACTAAGTCCATCTCGAGTGACGGAGGGCCTCCGCTTGTAGCTTGATGAGCTCGTAGAGATAACTCTTAAACGAGTATAAACTAAGTCCCTCTCGAGTGACGGAGGGCCTCCGCTTGTATCTTGATGAGCTCGCGGAGATAAATCTTAAATGAGTATAAACTAAGTCCCTCTCGAGTGACGGAGGGCCTCCGCTTGTAGCTTGATGAGCTCGCGGAGATAACTCTTAAATGAGTATAAATTAAGTCCCTTTCGAGTGACGAAGGGTCTCCGCTTGTAGCTTGATGAGCTCGCGGAGATAACTCTTAAATGAGTATAAACTAAGTCCCACTCGAGTGACGGAGGGCCTCTCCTTGTAGCTTCATTTGCTCGTGGAGATAACTCTTAAATGAGCATAAACTAAGTCCCTCTCGAATGACGGAGGGCCTCTGCTTGTAGCTTGATGAGCTCGCGGAGATAACTCTTAAATGAGAATAAACTAAGTCCCTTTCGGGTGACGGAGGGCCTCCGCTTGTAGCTTGATGAGCTCGCGGAGATAACTCTTAAAAGAGTATAAACTAAGTCCCTCTAGAGTGACGGAGGGCCTCCGCTTGTAGCTTGATGAGCTCGATGAGATAACTCTTAAATGAGTATAAACTAAGTCCCTATCGAGTGACGGAGGGCCTCCGCTTGTAGCTTGATGAGCTCGCAGAGATAACCCTTAAATGAGTATAAACTAAGTCCATCTCGAGTGACGGACGGCCTCCGCTTGTAGCTTGATGAGCTCGCGGAGATAACTCTTAAATTAGTATAAACTAAGTCCCTCTCGAGTGACGGAGGGCCTCCGCTTGTAGCTTGATGAGCTCGCGGAGATAACTCTTAAATGAGTATAAACTATGTCCCTATCGAGTGACAGAGGGTCTCCGCTTGTAGCTTGATGAGCTCGCGGAGATAACTCTTAAATGAGAATAAACTAAGTCTCTCTCGAGTGACGGAGTGCCTCCGCTTGTAGCTTGATGAGCTCGCGAAGATAACTCTTAAATGAGTATAAACTAAGTCCATCTCGAGTGACGGAGGGCCTCCGCTTGTAGCTTGATGAGCTCGCGGAGATAACTCTTAAATTAGTATAAACTAAGTCCCTTTCAAGTGACGGAGGGCCTCCGCTTGTAGATTGATGAGCTCGCGGAGATAACTCTTAAATGAGTATAAACTAGATCCCTCTCGAGTGATGGAGGGTCTCCGCTTGTAGCTTGATGAGCTCGCGGAGATAACTCTTAAATGAGTATAAACTAAGTCCCTCTCGAGTGACAGAGGGTCTCCGCTTGTAGCTTGATGAGCTCGCGGAGATAACTCTTAAATGAGAATAAACTAAGTCTCTCTCGAGTGACGGAGTGCCTCCGCTTGTAGCTTGATGAGCTCGCGAAGATAACTCTTAAATGAGTATAAACTAAGTCCATCTCGAGTGACGGAGGGCCTCCGCTTGTAGCTTGATGAGCTCGCGGAGATAAATCTTAAATGAGTATAAACTAAGTTCCACTCGAGTGACGGAGGGCCTCCGCTTGTAGCTTGATGAGCTCGCGGAGATAACTCTTAAATGAGTATAAACTAAGTCCCTCTCGAGTGGCGAAGGGCCTCCGCTTGTAGCTTGATGAGCCCGCGGAGATAACTATTAAATGAGTGTAAACTAAGTCCCTCTCGAGTGATGGAGTGCCTCCGCTTGTAGCTTGATGAGCTCGCGGAGATAACTCTTAAATTAGTATAAATTAAGTCCCTCTCGAGTGACGGAGGGCCTCCGCTTGTAGCTTGATGAGCTCGCGGAGATAACCCTTAAATGAGTATAAACTAAGTCCCTCTCGAGTGACGGACGGCCTCCGCTTGTAGCTTGATGAGCTCGCGAAGATAACTCTTAAATGAGTATAAACTAAGTCCCTCTCGAGTGACGGAGGGCCTCTGCTTGTAGCTTGATGAGCCCGTGGAGATAACTCTTAAATGAGTATAAACTAAGTCCATCTCGAGTGACGCAGGGCCTCCGCTTGTAGCTTGATGAGCTCGGGGAGATAACTCTTAAACTATGTCCCTCTTGATGAGCTCGCGGAGATAACTCTTAAATGAGTATAAACTATGTCCCTCTTGAGTGACGGAGGGTCTCCGCTTGTATCTTGATGAGCTCGCGGAGATAACTCTTAAATGAGTATAAACTAAGTCCCTCTCGAGTGACGAAGGGCCTCCGCTTGTAGCTTCATGAGCCCGCGGAGATAACTCTTAAATGAGTATAAACTACGTCCCTCTCGAGTGACGGACGGCCTCCGCTTGTAGCTTGATGAGCTCGCGAAGATAACTCTTAAATGAGTATAAACTAAGTCCCTCTCGAGTGACGGAGGGCCTCCGCTTGTAGCTTGATGAGCTCGCGGAGAGAACTCTTAAATGAGTATAAACTAACTCCCTCTCGAGTTACGGAGGGCATCCGCTTGTAGCTTGATGAGCCCGCGGAGATAACTCTTAAATGAGTATAAACTAAGTCTCTTTCGAGTGACGGAGGGTCTGCGCTTGTAGCTTGACGAGCTCGCGGAGATAACTCTTAAATGAGTATAAATTAAGTCCCTCTCGAGTGACGGAGGGCCTCCACTTGTAGCTTGATGAGCTCGCGAAGATAAATCTTAAATGAATATAAACTAAGTCCCTCTCGAGTTACGGAGGGCCTCCGCTTGTAGCTTGATGAGCCTACGGAGATAACTCTTAAATGAGTATAAACTAAGTCCCTTTCGAGTGACGGAGGGTCAGCGCTTATAGCTTGACGAGCTCGCGGAGATAACTCTTAAATGAGTATAAACTAATTAGTCCCTCTCGAGTGACGGAGGGCCTCCGCTTGTAGCTTGAAGAGCTCGCGGAGATAACTCTTAAAAGAGTATAAACTAAGTCCATCTAGAGTGACGGAGGGCCTCCGCTTGTAGCTTGATGAGCTCGATGAGATAACTCTTAAATTAGTATAAACTAAGTCCCTCTCGAGTGACGGAGGGCCTCCGCTTGTAGCTTGATGAGCTCGCGGAGATAACTCTTAAATGAGAATTAACTAAGTCCCTCTCGAGTTACGGAGGGCCTCCGCTTTTAGCTTGATGAGCTCGCGAAGATAACTCTTAAATGAGTATAAACTAAGTGCCTCTCGAGTGACGGAGGACCTCCGCTTGTAGGTTGATGAGGCCGCGGAGATAACTCTTAAATGAGTATAAACTAAGTCCATCTCGAGTTACGGAGGGCCTCCGCTTGTAGTTTGATGAGCTCGCGGAGATAACTCTTAAATTAGTATAAACTAAGTCCCTCTCGAGTGACGGATGGCCTCCGCTTGTAGATTGATGAGCTCGCGGAGATAACTCTTAAATGAGTATAAACTAAGTCCATCTCGAGTAACGGAGGGCCTCCGCTTGTAGCTTGATGAGCTCACGGAGATAACTCTTAAATTAGTATAAAGTAAGTCCCTCTCGAGTGACGGAGGGCCTCCGCTTGTAGATTGATGAGCTCGCGGAGATAACTCTTAAATGAGAATAAACTAAGTCTCTCTCGAGTGACGGAGTGCCTCCGCTTGTAGCTTGATGAGCTCGCGAAGATAACTCTTAAATGAGTATAAACTAAGTCCATCTCGAGTGACGGAGGGCCTCCGCTTGTAGCTTGATGAGCTCGCGGAGATAAATCTTAAATGAGTATAAACTAAGTCACTCTCGAGTGACGGAGGGCCTCCGCTTGTAGCTTGATGAGCTCACGGAGATAACTCTTAAATGAGTATAAACTAAGTCCCTCTCGAGTGGCGAAGGGCCTCCGCTTGTAGCTTGATGAGCCCGCGGAGATAACTATTAAATGAGTGTAAACTAAGTCCCTCTCGAGTGATGGAGTGCCTCCGCTTGTAGCTTGATGAGCTCGCAGAGATAACTCTTAAATTAGTATAAATTAAGTCCCTCTCGAGTGACGGAGGGCCTCCGCTTGTAGCTTGATGAGCTCGCGGAGATAACCCTTAAATGAGTATAAACTAAGTCCCTCTCGAGTGACGGACGGCCTCCGCTTGTAGCTTGATGAGCTCGCGAAGATAACTCTTAAATGAGTATAAACTAAGTCCCTCTCGAGTGACGGAGGGCCTCTTCTTGTAGCTTGATGAGCCCGTGGAGATAACTCTTAAATGAGTATAAACTAAGTCCATCTCGAGTGACGCAGGGCCTCCGCTTGTAGCTTGATGAGCTCAGGGAGATAACTCTTAAACTATGTCCCTCTTGATGAGCTCGCGGAGATAACTCTTAAATGAGTATAAACTATGTCCCACTTGAGTGACGGAGGGCCTCCGCTTGTATCTTGATGAGCTCGCGGAGATAACTCTTAAATGAGTATAAACTAAGTCCCTCTCGAGTGACGAAGGGCCTCCGCTTGTAGCTTGATGAGCCCGCGGAGATAACTCTTAAATGAGTATAAACTAAGTCCCTCTTGAGTGACGGAGGGCCTCCGCTTTTAGCTTGATGAGCTCGCGGAGATAACTCTTAAATGGGTATAAACTAAGTCCCTCTCGAGTGATGGAGGGCCTCCGCTTGTAGCTTGATGAGCTCGCGGAGATAACTCTTAAATGAGTATAAACTAAGTCCCTCTCGAGTGACGAAGGGCCTCCGCTTGTAGCTTGATGAGCTCGCGGAGATAACTCTTCAATCAGTACAAACTAAGTCCATCTCGAGTGACGGAGGGCCTCCGCTTGTAGCTTGATGAGCTCGCGGAGATAACTCTTAAATTAGTATAAACTAAGTCCCTCTCGAGTGACGGAGGGACTCCGCTTGTAGATTGATGAGCTCGCGGAGATAACTCTTAAATGAGTATAAACTAGATCCCTCTCGAGTGATGGAGGGCCTCCGCTTGTAGCTTGATGAGCTCGCGGAGATAACTCTTAAATGAGTATAAACTAAGTCCCTCTCGAGTGGCGAAGGGCCTCCGCTTGTAGCTTGATGAGCTCGCGGAGATAACTCTTAAATGAGTGTAAACTAAGTCCCTCTCGAGTGATGGAGTGCTTCCGCTTGTAGCTTGATGAGCTCGCGGAGATAACTCTTACATTAGTATAAATTAAGTCCCTCTCGAGTGACGGAGGGCCTCCGCTTGTAGCTTGATGAGCTCGCGAAGATAACCCTTAAATGAGTATAAACTAAGTCCCACTCGACTGACGGACGGCCTCCGCTTGTAGCTTGATGAGCTCGCGAAGATAACTCTTAAATGAGTATAAACTAAGTCCCTCTTGAGTGACGGAGGGCCTCTTCTTGTAGCTTGATGAGCCCGTGGAGATAACTCTTAAATGAGTATAAACTAAGTCCCTCTTGAGTGACGGAGGGCCTCCGCTTGTAGCTTGATGAGCTCGCGGAGATAACTCTTAAATGAGTAAAGTCCCTCTAGAGTGACGGAGGGCCTCCCTTGTAGCTTGATGAGCTCGCGGAGATAACTCTTAAATTAGCATAAACTAAGTCCCTCTCGAGTGACGGAGGGCCTCCGCTTGTAGCTTGATGAGCTCGTGGAGATAACCCTTAAATGAGTATAAACTAAGTCCCTCTCGAGTGACGGACGGCCTCCGCTTGTAGCTTGATAAGCTCGCGAAGATAACTCTTAAATGAGTATAAACTAAGTCCCTCTCGAGTAACGGAGGGCCTCCGCTTGTAGCTTCATTTGCTCGTGGAGATAACTCTTAAATGAGCATAAACTAAGTCCCTCTCGAGTGGCGGAGGGCCTCCGCTTGTATCTTGATGAGCTCGCGGAGATAACTCTTAAATGAGTATAAACTAAGTCCCTCTCGAGTGACGAAGGGCCTCCGCTTGTAGCTTGATGAGCCCGCGGAGATAACTCTTAAATGAGTATAAACTAAGTCCCTCTCGAGTGACGGAGGGCCTCCGCTTGTAGCTTGATGAGCTCGCGGAGATAACTCTTAAATGAGTATAAACTAAGTCCCTCTCGAGTGACGGAGGGCCTCCGCTTGTAGCTTGATGAGCTCGCGGAGATAACTCTTAAATGAGTATAAACTAAGTCCCTCTCGAGTGACGAAGGCCCTCCGCTTGTAGCTTGATGAGCTCGCGGAGATAACTCTTCAATCAGTAAAAACTAAGTTCATCTCGAGTGACGGAGGGCCTCCGCTTGAAGCTTGATGAGCTCGCGGAGATAACTCTTAAATGAGTATAAACTAAGTCCCTCTTGAGTGACGGAGGGCCTCCGCTTGTAGCTTGATGAGCTCGCGGAGATAACTCTTAAATGAGTATAAATTAAGTCCCTTTCGAGTGACGGAGGGTCTCCGCTTGTAGCTTGATGAGCTCGCGGAGATAACTCTTAAATGAGTATAAACTAAGTCCCTCTCGAGTGACGGAGGGCCTCCGCTTGTAGCTTCATTTGCTCGTGGAGATAACTCTTAAATGAGCATAAACTAAGTCCCTCTCGAGTGACGGAGGGCCTCTGCTTGTAGCTTGATGAGCTCGCGGAGATAACTCTTAAATGAGAATAAACTAAGTCCCTTTCGGGTGACAGAGGGCCTCCGCTTGTAGCTTGATGAGCTCGCGGAGATAACTCTTAAATGAGTATAAACTAAGTCCCTCTTGAGTGACGGAGGGCTTCCGCTTGTAGCTTGATGGGCTCGCGGAGATAACTCTTAAATGAGTATAAATTAAGTCCCTGTCGAGTGACGGAGGGTCTCCGCTTGTAGCTTGATGAGCTCGCGGAGATAACTCTTAAATGAGTATAAACTAAGTCCCTCTTGAGTGACGGAGGGCCTCCGCTTGTAGCTTCATTTGCTCGTGGAGATAACTCTTAAATGAGCATAAACTAAGTCCCTCTCGAGTGACGAAGGGCCTCCGCTTGTAGCTTGATGAGCCCGCGGAGATAACTCTTAAATGAGTATAAACTAAGTCCCTCTCGAGTGACGGAGGGCCTCCGCTTGTAGCTTGATGAGCTCGCGGAGATAACTCTTAAATGAGTATAAACTAAGTCCCTCTCGAGTGACGGAGGGCCTCCGCTTGTAGCTTGATGAGCTCGCGGAGATAACTCTTAAATGAGTATAAACTAAGTCCCTCTCGAGTGACGAAGGCCCTCCGCTTGTAGCTTGATGAGCTCGCGGAGATAACTCTTCAATCAGTAAAAACTAAGTTCATCTCGAGTGACGGAGGGCCTCCGCTTGAAGCTTGATGAGCTCGCGGAGATAACTCTTAAATGAGTATAAACTAAGTCCCTCTTGAGTGACGGAGGGCCTCCGCTTGTAGCTTGATGAGCTCGCGGAGATAACTCTTAAATGAGTATAAATTAAGTCCCTTTCGAGTGACGGAGGGTCTCCGCTTGTAGCTTGATGAGCTCGCGGAGATAACTCTTAAATGAGTATAAACTAAGTCCCTCTCGAGTGACGGAGGGCCTCCGCTTGTAGCTTCATTTGCTCGTGGAGATAACTCTTAAATGAGCATAAACTAAGTCCCTCTCGAGTGACGGAGGGCCTCTGCTTGTAGCTTGATGAGCTCGCGGAGATAACTCTTAAATGAGAATAAACTAAGTCCCTTTCGGGTGACAGAGGGCCTCCGCTTGTAGCTTGATGAGCTCGCGGAGATAACTCTTAAATGAGTATAAACTAAGTCCATCTCGAGTGACGAAGGGCCTCCGCTTGTAGCTTGATGAGCTTGCGGAGATAACTCTTCAATCAGTACAAACTAAGTCCATCTCGAGTGACGGAGGGCCTCCGCTTGTAGCTTGATGAGCTCGCGGAGATAACTCTTAAATGAGTATAAACTAAGTCCCTCTTGAGTGACGGAGGGCTTCCGCTTGTAGCTTGATGGGCTCGCGGAGATAACTCTTAAATGAGTATAAATTAAGTCCCTTTCGAGTGACGGAGGGTCTCCGCTTGTAGCTTGATGAGCTCGCGGAGATAACTCTTAAATGAGTATAAACTAAGTCCCTCTTGAGTGACGGAGGGCCTCCGCTTGTAGCTTCATTTGCTCGTGGAGATAACTCTTAAATGAGCATAAACTAAGTCCCTCTCGAGTGACGGAGGGCCTCCGCTTGTAGCTTGATGAGCTCGCGAAGATAACTCTTAAATGAGTATAAACTAAGTCCCTCTCGAGTGACGGAGGGCCTCCGCTTGTAGCTTGATGACCTCGCGGAGATAACCCTTAAATGAGTATAAACTAAGTCCCTCTAGAGTGACAGACGGCCTCCGCTTGTAGCTTGATGAGCTTGCGAAGATAACTCTTAAATGAGTATAAACTAAGTCCCTCTCGAGTGACGGAGGGCCTCTGCTTGTAGCTTGATGAGACCGTGGAGATAACTCTTAAACTAAGTCCATCTCGAGTGACGGAGGGCCTCCGCTTGTAGCTTGATGAGCTCGCAGAGATAACTCTTTAACGAGTATAAACTAAGTCCCTCTCGAGTGACGGAGGGCCTCCGCTTGTATCTTGATGAGCTCGCGGAGATAAATCTTAAATGAGTATAAACTAAGTCCCTCTCGAGTGACGGAGGGCCTCCGCTTGTAGCTTGATGAGCTCGCGGAGATAACTCTTAAATGAGTATAAATTAAGTCCCTTTCGAGTGACGGAGGGTCTCCGCTTGTAGCTTGATGAGCTCGCGGAGATAACTCTTAAATGAGTATAAACTAAGTCCCACTCGAGTGACGGAGGGCCTCTCCTTGTAGCTTCATTTGCTCGTGGAGATAACTCTTAAATGAGCATAAACTAAGTCCCTCTCGAGTGACGGAGGGCCTCTGCTTGTAGCTTGATGAGCTCGCGGAGATAACTCTTAAATGAGTATAAACTAAGTCCCTTTCGGGTGACGGAGGGCCTCCGCTTGTAGCTTGATGAGCTCGCGGAGATAACTCTTAAATGAGTATAAACTAAGTCCATCTCGAGTGACGAAGGGCCTCCGCTTGTAGCTTGATGAGCTCGCGGAGATAACTCTTCAATCAGTACAAACTAAGTCCATCTCGAGTGACGGAGGGCCTCCGCTTGTAGCTTGATGAGCTTGCGGAGATAACTCTTAAATGAGTATAAACTAAGTCCCTCTTGAGTGACGGAGGGCTTCCGCTTGTAGCTTGATGGGCTCGCAGAGATAACTCTTAAATGAGTATAAATTAAGTCCCTTTCGAGTGACGGAGGGTCTCCGCTTGTAGCTTGATGAGCTCGCGGAGATAACTCTTAAATGAGTATAAACTAAGTCCCTCTTGAGTGACGGAGGGCCTCCGCTTGTAGCTTCATTTGCTCGTGGAGATAACTCTTAAATGAGCATAAACTAAGTCCCTCTCGAGTGACGGAGGGCCTCCGCTTGTAGCTTGATGAGCTCGCGAAGATAACTCTTAAATGAGTATAAACTAAGTCCCTCTCGAGTGACGGAGGGCCTCCGCTTGTAGCTTGATGACCTCGCGGAGATAACCCTAAAATGAGTATAAACTAAGTCCCTCTCGAGTGACGGACGGCCTCCGCTTGTAGCTTGATGAGCTTGCGAAGATAACTCTTAAATGAGTATAAACTAAGTCCCTCTCGAGTGACGGAGGGCCTCTGCTTGTAGCTTGATGAGACCGTGGAGATAACTCTTAAACTAAGTCCATCTCGAGTGACGGAGGGCCTCCGCTTGTAGCTTGATGAGCTCGTAGAGATAACTCTTAAACGAGTATAAACTAAGTCCCTCTCGAGTGACGGAGGGCCTCCGCTTGTATCTTGATGAGCTCGCGGAGATAAATCTTAAATGAGTATAAACTAAGTCCCTCTCGAGTGACGGAGGGCCTCCGCTTGTAGCTTGATGAGCTCGCGGAGATAACTCTTAAATGAGTATAAATTAAGTCCCTTTCGAGTGACGGAGGGTCTCCGCTTGTAGCTTGATGAGCTCGCGGAGATAACTCTTAAATGAGTATAAACTAAGTCCCACTCGAGTGACGGAGGGCCTCTCCTTGTAGCTTCATTTGCTCGTGGAGATAACTCTTAAATGAGCATAAACTAAGTCCCTCTCGAATGGCGGAGGGCCTCTGCTTGTAGCTTGATGAGCTCGCGGAGATAACTCTTAAATGAGAATAAACTAAGTCCCTTTCGGGTGACGGAGGGCCTCCGCTTGTAGCTTGATGAGCTCGCGGAGATAACTCTTAAATGAGTATAAACTAAGTCCCTCTTGAGTGACGGAGGGCCTCCGCTTGTAGCTTGATGAGCTCGCGGAGATAACTCTTAAATGAGTATAAATTAAGTCCCTTTCGAGTGACGGAGGGTCTCCGCTTGTAGCTTGATGAGCTCGCGGAGATAACTCTTAAATGAGTATAAACTAAGTCCCTCTCGAGTGACGGAGGGCCTCCGCTTGTATCTTGATGACCTCGCGGAGATAACCCTTAAATGAGTATAAACTAAGTCCCTCTCGAGTGACAGACGGCCTCCGCTTGTAGCTTGATGAGCTTGCGAAGATAACTCTTAAATGAGTATAAACTAAGTCCCTCTCGAGTGACGGACGGCCTCCGCTTGTAGCTTGATGAGCTTGCGAAGATAACTCTTAAATGAGTATAAACTAAGTCCCTCTCGAGTGACGGAGGGCCTCTGCTTGTAGCTTGATGAGACCGTGGAGATAACTCTTAAACTAAGTCCATCTCGAGTGACGGAGGGCCTCCGCTTGTAGCTTGATGAGCTCGCAGAGATAACTCTTTAACGAGTATAAACTAAGTCCCTCTCGAGTGACGGAGGGCCTCCGCTTGTATCTTGATGAGCTCGCGGAGATAAATCTTAAATGAGTATAAACTAAGTCCCTCTCGAGTGACGGAGGGCCTCCGCTTGTAGCTTGATGAGCTCGCGGAGATAACTCTTAAATGAGTATAACCTAAGTCCCACTCGAGTGACAGAGGGCCTCTCCTTGTAGCTTCATTTGCTCGTGGAGATAACTCTTAAATGAGCATAAACTAAGTCCCTCTCGAGTGACGGAGGGCCTCTGCTTGTAGCTTGATGAGCTCGCGGAGATAACTCTTAAATGAGTATAAACTAAGTCCCTTTCGGGTGACGGAGGGCCTCCGCTTGTAGCTTGATGAGCTCGCGGAGATAACTCTTAAATGAGTATAAACTAAGTCCATCTCGAGTGACGAAGGGCCTCCGCTTGTAGCTTGATGAGCTCGCGGAGATAACTCTTCAATCAGTACAAACTAAGTCCATCTCGAGTGACGGAGGGCCTCCGCTTGTAGCTTGATGAGCTCGCGGAGATAACTCTTAAATGAGTATAAAGTAAGTCCCTCTTGAGTGACGGAGGGCTTCCGCTTGTAGCTTGATGGGCTCGCGGAGATAACTCTTAAATGAGTATAAATTAAGTCCCTTTCGAGTGACGGAGGGTCTCCGCTTGTAGCTTGATGAGCTCGCGGAGATAACTCTTAAATGAGTATAAACTAAGTCCCTCTTGAGTGACGGAGGGCCTCCGCTTGTAGCTTCATTTGCTCGTGGAGATAACTCTTAAATGAGCATAAACATAGTCCCTCTCGAGTGACGGAGGGCCTCCGCTTTTAGCTTGATGAGCTCGCGAAGATAACTCTTAAATGAGTATAAACTAAGTCCCTCTCGAGTGACGGAGGGCCTCCGCTTGTAGCTTGATGACCTCGCGGAGAAAATACTTAAATGAGTATAAACTAAGTCCCTCTCGAGTGACGGACGGCCTCCGCTTGTAGCTTGATGAGCTCGCGCAGATAACTCTTAAATGAGTATAAACTAAGTCCCTCTCGAGTGACGGAGGGCCTCCGCTTGTAGCTTGATGAGCTCGCGGAGAAAACTCTTAAATGAGTATAAACTAAGTCCATCTCGAGTGACGGAGGGCCTCTGCTTGTAGCTTGATGAGACCGTGGAGATAACTCTTAAATGAGTATAAACTAAGTCCCTCTCGAGTGACGGAGGGCCTCCGCTTGTAGCTTGATGAGCTCGCGAAGATAACTCTTAAATGAGTATAAACTAAGTCCCTCTCGAGTGACGGAGGGCCTCCGCTTGTAGCTTGATGACCTCGCGGAGATAACCCTTAAATGAGTATAAACTAAGTCCCTCTCGAGTGACGGACGGCCTCCGCTTGTAGCTTGATGAGCTCGCGAAGATAACTCTTAAATGAGTATAAACTAAGTCCCTCTCGAGTGACGGAGGGCCTCTGCTTGTAGCTTGATGAGACCGTGGAGATAACTCTTAAACTAAGTCCATCTCGAGTGACGGAGGGCCTCCGCTTGTAGCTTGATGAGCTCGCAGAGATAACTCTTAAACGAGTATAAACTAAGTCCCTCTCGAGTGACGGAGGGCCTCCGCTTGTATCTTGATGAGCTCGCGGAGATAAATCTTAAATGAGTATAAACTAAGTCCCTCTCGAGTGACGGAGGGTCTCCGCTTGTAGCTTGATGAGCTCGCGGAGATAACTCTTAAATGAGTATAAATTAAGTCCCTTTCGAGTGACGGAGGGTCTCCGCTTGTAGCTTGATGAGCTCGCGGAGATAACTCTTAAATGAGTATAAACTAAGTCCCACTCGAGTGACGGAGGGCCTCTCCTTGTAGCTTCATTTGCTCGTGGAGATAACTCTTAAATGAGAATAAACTAAGTCCCTTTCGGGTGACGGAGGGCCTCCGCTTGTAGCTTGATGAGCTCGCGAAGTTAACACTTAAATGAGTATAAACTAAGTTCCTCTCGAGTGATGGAGGGCCTCCGCTTGTAGCTTGATGACCTCGCGGAGATAACCCTTAAATGAGTATAAACTAAGTCCCTCTCGAGTGACGGACGGCCTCCGCTTGTAGCTTGATGAGCTCGCGAAGATAACTCTTAAATGAGTATAAACTAAGTCCCTCTTGAGTGACGGAGGGCTTCCGCTTGTAGCTTGATGAGCTCGCGGAGATAACTCTTAAATGAGTATAAATTAAGTCCCTTTCGAGTGACGGAGGGTCTCCGCTTGTAGCTTGATGAGCTCGCGGAGATAACTCTTAAATGAGTATAAACTAAGTCCCTCTCGAGTGACGGAGGGCCTCCGCTTGTAGCTTCATTTGCTCGTGGAGATAACTCTTAAATGAGCATAAACTAAGTCCCTCTCGAGTGACGGAGGGCCTCCGCTTGTAGCTTGATGAGCTCGCGAAGATAACACTTAAATGAGTATAAACTAAGTTCCTCTCGAGTGATGGAGGGCCTCCGCTTGTAGCTTGATGACCTCGCGGAGATAACCCTTAAATGAGTATAAACTAAGTCCCTCTCGAGTGACGGACGGCCTCCGCTTGTAGCTTGATGAGCTCGCGAAGATAACTCTTAAATGAGTATAAACTAAGTCCCTCTCGAGTGACGGAGGGCCTCTGCTTGTAGCTTGATGAGACCGTGGAGATAACTCTTAAACTAAGTCCATCTCGAGTGACGGAGAGCCTCCGCTTGTAGCTTGATGAGCTCGCAGAGATAACTCTTAAACGAGTATAAACTAAGTCCCTCTCGAGTGACGGAGGGCCTCCGCTTGTATCTTGATGAGCTCGCGGAGATAAATCTTAAATGAGTATAAACTAAGTCCCTCTCGAGTGACGGAGGGCCTCCGCTTGTAGCTTGATGAGCTCGCGGAGATAACTCTTAAATGAGTATAAATTAAGTCCCTTTCGAGTGACGGAGGGTCTCCGCTTGTAGTTTGATGAGCTCGCGGAGATAACTCTTAAATGAGTATAAACTAAGTCCCTCTCGAGTGACGGAGGGCCTCCGCTTGTAGCTTCATTTGCTCGTGGAGATAACTCTTAAATGAGCATAAACATAGTCCCTCTCGAGTGACGGAGGGCCTCCGCTTGTAGCTTGATGAGCTCGCGAAGATAACTCTTAAATGAGTATAAACTAAGTCCCTCTCGAGTGACGGAGGGCCTCCGCTTGTAGCTTGATGACCTCGCGGAGATAACCCTTAAATGAGTATAAACTAAGTCCCTCTCGAGTGACGGACGGCCTCCGCTTGTAGCTTGATGAGCTCGCGCAGATAACTCTTAAATGAGTATAAACTAAGTCCCTCTCGAGTGACGGAGGGCCTCTGCTTGTAGCTTGATGAGACCGTGGAGATAACTCTTAAATGAGTATAAACTAAGTCCCTCTCGAGTGACGGAGGGCCTCCGCTTGTAGCTTGATGAGCTCGCGGAGATAACTCTTAAATGAGTATAAACTAAGTCCATCTCGAGTGACGGAGGGCCTCCGCTTGTAGCTTGATGAGCTCGCGGAGATAACTCTTAAATGAGTATAAATTAAGTCCCTTTCGAGTGACGGAGGGTCTCCGCTTGTAGTTTGATGAGCTCGCGGAGATAACTCTTAAATGAGTATAAACTAAGTCCCTCTCGAGTGACGGAGGGCCTCCGCTTGTAGCTTCATTTGCTCGTGGAGATAACTCTTAAATGAGCATAAACATAGTCCCTCTCGAGTGACGGAGGGCCTCCGCTTGTAGCTTGATGAGCTCGCGAAGATAACTCTTAAATGAGTATAAACTAAGTCCCTCTCGAGTGACGGAGGGCCTCCGCTTGTAGCTTGATGACCTCGCGGAGATAACCCTTAAATGAGTATAAACTAAGTCCCTCTCGAGTGACGGACGGCCTCCGCTTGTAGCTTGATGAGCTCGCGCAGATAACTCTTAAATGAGTATAAACTAAGTCCCTCTCGAGTGACGGAGGGCCTCTGCTTGTAGCTTGATGAGACCGTGGAGATAACTCTTAAATGAGTATAAACTAAGTCCCTCTCGAGTGACGGAGGGCCTCCGCTTGTAGCTTGATGAGCTCGCGGAGATAACTCTTAAATGAGTATAAACTAAGTCCATCTCGAGTGACGGAGGGCCTCTGCTTGTAGCTTGATGAGACCGTGGAGATAACTTTTAAATGAGTATAAACTAAGTCCCTCTCGAGTGACGGAGGGCCTCCGCTTGTAGCTTGATGAGCTCGCGAAGATAACTCTTAAATGAGTATAAACTAAGTCCCTCTCGAGTGACGGAGGGCCTCCGCTTGTAGCTTGATGACCTCGCGGAGATAACCCTTAAATGAGTATAAACTAAGTCCCTCTCGAGTGACGGACGGCCTCCGCTTGTAGCTTGATGAGCTCGCGAAGATAACTCTTAAATGAGTATAAACTAAGTCCCTCTCGAGTGACGGAGGGCCTCTGCTTGTAGCTTGATGAGACCGTGGAGATAACTCTTAAACTAAGTCCATCTCGAGTGACGGAGGGCCTCCGCTTGTAGCTTGATGAGCTCGCAGAGATAACTCTTAAACGAGTATAAACTAAGTCCCTCTCGAGTGACGGAGGGCCTCCGTTTGTATCTTGATGAGCTCGCGGAGATAAATCTTAAATGAGTATAAACTAAGTCCCTCTCGAGTGACGGAGGGTCTCCGCTTGTAGCTTGATGAGCTCGCGGAGATAACTCTTAAATGAGTATAAATTAAGTCCCTTTCGAGTGACGGAGGGTCTCCGCTTGTAGATTGATGAGCTCGCGGAGATAACTCTTAAATGAGTATAAACTAAGTCCCTCTCGAGTGACGGAGGGCCTCCGCTTGTAGCTTCATTTGCTCGTGGAGATAACTCTTAAATGAGCATAAACATAGTCCCTCTCGAGTGATGGAGGGCCTCCGCTTGTAGCTTGATGAGCTCGCGAAGATAACTCTTAAATGAGTATAAACTAAGTCCCTCTCGAGTGACGGAGGGCCTCCGCTTGTAGCTTGATGACCTCGCGGAGATAACCCTTAAATGAGTATAAACTAAGTCCCTCTCGAGTGACGGACGGCCTCCGCTTGTAGCTTGATGAGCTCGCGCAGATAACTCTTAAATGAGTATAAACTAAGTCCCTCTCGAGTGACGGAGGGCCTCTGCTTGTAGCTTGATGAGACCGTGGAGTTAACTCTTAAATGAGTATAAACTAAGTCCCTCTCGAGTGACGGAGGGCCTCCGCTTGTAGCTTGATGAGCTCGCGGAGATAACTCTTAAATGAGTATAAACTAAGTCCATCTCGAGTGACGGAGGGCCTCTGCTTGTAGCTTGATGAGACCGTGGAGATAACTCTTAAATGAGTATAAACTAAGTCCCTCTCGAGTGACGGAGGGCCTCCGCTTGTAGCTTGATGAGCTCGCGAAGATAACTCTTAAATGAGTATAAACTAAGTCCCTCTCGAGTGACGGAGGGCCTCCGCTTGTAGCTTGATGACCTCGCGGAGATAACCCTTAAATGAGTATAAACTAAGTCCCTCTCGAGTGACGGACGGCCTCCGCTTGTAGCTTGATGAGCTCGCGCAGATAACTCTTAAATGAGTATAAACTAAGTCCCTCTCGAGTGACGGAGGGCCTCTGCTTGTAGCTTGATGAGACCGTGGAGTTAACTCTTAAATGAGTATAAACTAAGTCCCTCTCGAGTGACGGAGGGCCTCCGCTTGTAGCTTGATGAGCTCGCGGAGATAACTCTTAAATGAGTATAAACTAAGTCCATCTCGAGTGACGGAGGGCCTCTGCTTGTAGCTTGATGAGACCGTGGAGATAACTCTTAAATGAGTATAAACTAAGTCCCTCTCGAGTGACGGAGGGCCTCCGCTTGTAGCTTGATGAGCTCGCGAAGATAACTCTTAAATGAGTATAAACTAAGTCCCTCTCGAGTGACGGAGGGCCTCCGCTTGTAGCTTGATGACCTCGCGGAGATAACCCTTAAATGAGTATGAACTAAGTCCCTCTCGAGTGACGGACGGCCTCCGCTTGTAGCTTGATGAGCTCGCGAAGATAACTCTTAAATGAGTATAAACTAAGTCCCTCTCGAGTGACGGAGGGCCTCTGCTTGTAGCTTGATGAGACCGTGGAGATAACTCTTAAACTAAGTCCATCTCGAGTGACGGAGGGCCTCCGCTTGTAGCTTGATGAGCTCGCAGAGATAACTCTTAAACGAGTATAAACTAAGTCCCTCTCGAGTGACGGAGGGCCTCCGCTTGTATCTTGATGAGCTCGCGGAGATAAATCTTAAATGAGTATAAACTAAGTCCCTCTCGAGTGACGGAGGGTCTCCGCTTGTAGCTTGATGAGCTCGCGGAGATAACTCTTAAATGAGTATAAATTAAGTCCCTTTCGAGTGACGGAGGGTCTCCGCTTGTAGCTTGATGAGCTCGCGGAGATAACTCTTAAATGAGTATAAACTAAGTCCCTCTCGAGTGACGGAGGGCCTCTGCTTGTAGCTTCATTTGCTCATGGAGATAACTCTTAAATGAGCATAAACTATGTCCCTCTCGAGTGACGTAGGGCCTCTGCTTGTAGCTTGATGAGCTCGCGGAGATAACTCTTAAATGAGAATAAACTAAGTCCCTCTCGAGTGACGGAGGGCCTCCGCTTGTAGCTTGATGAGCTCGCGGAGATAACTCTTAAATGAGTATAAACTAAGTCCATCTCGAGTGACGGAGGGCCTCTGCTTGTAGCTTGATGAGACCGTGGAGATAACTCTTAAATGAGTATAAACTAAGTCCCTCTCGAGTGACGGAGGGCCTCCGCTTGAAGCTTGATGAGCTCGCGAAGATAACTCTTAAATGAGTATAAACTAAGTCCCTCTCGAGTGACGGAGGGCCTCCGCTTGTAGCTTGATGACCTCGCGGAGATAACCCTTAAATGAGTATAAACTAAGTCCCTCTCGAGTGACGGACGGCCTCCGCTTGTAGCTTGATGAGCTCGCGCAGATAACTCTTAAATGAGTATAAACTAAGTCCCTCTCGAGTGACGGAGGGCCTCTGCTTGTAGCTTGATGAGACCGTGGAGTTAACTCTTAAATGAGTATAAACTAAGTCCCTCTCGAGTGACGGAGGGCCTCCGCTTGTAGCTTGATGAGCTCGCGGAGATAACTCTTAAATGAGTATAAACTAAGTCCATCTCGAGTGACGGAGGGCCTCTGCTTGTAGCTTGATGAGACCGTGGAGATAACTCTTAAATGAGTATAAACTAAGTCCCTCTCGAGTGACGGAGGGCCTCCGCTTGTAGCTTGATGAGCTCGCGAAGATAACTCTTAAATGAGTATAAACTAAGTCCCTCTCGAGTGACGGAGGGCCTCCGCTTGTAGCTTGATGACCTCGCGGAGATAACCCTTAAATGAGTATGAACTAAGTCCCTCTCGAGTGACGGACGGCCTCCGCTTGTAGCTTGATGAGCTCGCGAAGATAACTCTTAAATGAGTATAAACTAAGTCCCTCTCGAGTGACGGAGGGCCTCTGCTTGTAGCTTGATGAGACCGTGGAGATAACTCTTAAACTAAGTCCCTCTCGAGTGACGGAGGGCCTCCGCTTGTAGCTTGATGAGCTCGCAGAGATAACTCTTAAACGAGTATAAACTAAGTCCCTCTCGAGTGACGGAGGGCCTCCGCTTGTATCTTGATGAGCTCGCGGAGATAAATCTTAAATGAGTATAAACTAAGTCCCTCTCGAGTGACGGAGGGTCTCCGCTTGTAGCTTGATGAGCTCGCGGAGATAACTCTTAAATGAGTATAAATTAAGTCCCTTTCGAGTGACGGAGGGTCTCCGCTTGTAGCTTGATGAGCTCGCGGAGATAACTCTTAAATGAGTATAAACTAAGTCCCTCTCGAGTGACGGAGGGCCTCTGCTTGTAGCTTCATTTGCTCATGGAGATAACTCTTAAATGAGCATAAACTATGTCCCTCTCGAGTGACGTAGGGCCTCTGCTTGTAGCTTGATGAGCTCGCGGAGATAACTCTTAAATGAGAATAAACTAAGTCCCTCTCGAGTGACGGAGGGCCTCCGCTTGTAGCTTGATGAGCTCGCGGAGATAACTCTTAAATGAGTATAAACTAAGTCCATCTCGAGTGACGAAGGGCCTGCGCTTGTAGCTTGATGAGCTCGCGGAGATAACTCTTCAATCAGTACAAACTAAGTCCATCTCGAGTGACGGAGGGCCTCCGCTTGTAGCTTGATGAGCTCGCGGAGATAACTCTTAAATGAGTATAAACTAAGTCCCTCTTGAGTGACGGAGGGCTTCCGCTTGTAGCTTGATGAGCTCGCGGAGATAACTCTTAAATGAGTATAAATTAAGTCCCTTTCGAGTGACGGAGGGTCTCCGCTTGTAGCTTGATGAGCTCGTGGAGATAACTCTTAAATGAGTATAAACTAAGTCCCTCTCGAGTGACGGAGGGCCTCCGCTTGTAGCTTGATGAGCTCGCGGAGATAACTCTTAAATGAGTATAAACTAAGTCCATCTCGAGTGACGGAGGGCCTCTGCTTGTAGCTTGATGAGACCGTGGAGATAACTTTTAAATGAGTATAAACTAAGTCCCTCTCGAGTGACGGAGGGCCTCCGCTTGTAGCTTTATGAGCTCGCGAAGATAACTCTTAAATGAGTATAAACTAAGTCCCTCTCGAGTGACGGAGGGCCTCCGCTTGTAGCTTGATGACCTCGCGGAGATAACCCTTAAATGAGTATAAACTAAGTCCCTCTCGAGTGACGGACGGCCTCCGCTTGTAGCTTGATGAGCTCGCGAAGATAACTCTTAAATGAGTATAAACTAAGTCCCTCTCGAGTGACGGAGGGCCTCTGCTTGTAGCTTGATGAGACCGTGGAGATAACTCTTAAACTAAGTCCATCTCGAGTGACGGAGGGCCTCCGCTTGTAGCTTGATGAGCTCGCAGAGATAACTCTTAAACGAGTATAAACTAAGTCCCTCTCGAGTGACGGAGGGCCTCCGCTTGTATCTTGATGAGCTCGCGGAGATAAATCTTAAATGAGTATAAACTAAGTCCCTCTCGAGTGACGGAGGGTCTCCGCTTGTAGCTTGATGAGCTCGCGGAGATAACTCTTAAATGAGTATAAATTAAGTCCCTTTCGAGTGACGGAGGGTCTCCGCTTGTAGTTTGATGAGCTCGCGGAGATAACTCTTAAATGAGTATAAACTAAGTCCCCCTCGAGTGACGGAGGGCCTCCGCTTGTAGCTTCATTTGCTCGTGGAGATAACTCTTAAATGAGCATAAACATAGTCCCTCTCGAGTGACGGAGGGCCTCCGCTTGTAGCTTGATGAGCTCGCGAAGATAACTCTTAAATGAGTATAAACTAAGTCCCTCTCGAGTGACGGAGGGCCTCCGCTTGTAGCTTGATGACCTCGCGGAGATAACCCTTAAATGAGTATAAACTAAGTCCCTCTCGAGTGACGGACGGCCTCCGCTTGTAGCTTGATGAGCTCGCGCAGATAACTCTTAAATGAGTATAAACTAAGTCCCTCTCGAGTGACGGAGGGCCTCTGCTTGTAGCTTGATGAGACCGTGGAGATAACTCTTAAATGAGTATAAACTAAGTCCCTCTCGAGTGACGGAGGGCCTCCGCTTGTAGCTTGATGAGCTCGCGGAGATAACTCTTAAATGAGTATAAACTAAGTCCATCTCGAGTGACGGAGGGCCTCTGCTTGTAGCTTGATGAGACCGTGGAGATAACTCTTAAATGAGTATAAACTAAGTCCCTCTCGAGTGACGGAGGGCCTCCACTTGTAGCTTGATGAGCTCGCGAAGATAACTCTTAAATGAGTATAAACTAAGTCCCTCTCGAGTGACGGAGGGCCTCCGCTTGTAGCTTGATGACCTCGCGGAGATAACCCTTAAATGAGTATAAACTAAGTCCCTCTCGAGTGACGGACGGCCTCCGCTTGTAGCTTGATGAGCTCGCGGAGATAACTCTTAAATGAGAATAAACTAAGTCCCTCTCGAGTGACGGAGGGCCTCCGCTTGTAGCTTGATGAGCTCGCGGAGATAACTCTTAAATGAGTATAAACTAAGTCCATCTCGAGTGACGAAGGGCCTGCGCTTGTAGCTTGATGAGCTCGCGGAGATAACTCTTCAATCAGTACAAACTAAGTCCATCTCGAGTGAGGGAGGGCCTCCGCTTGTAGCTTGATGAGCTCGCGGAGATAACTCTTAAATGAGTATAAACTAAGTCCCTCTTGAGTGACGGAGGGCTTCCGCTTGTAGCTTGATGAGCTCGCGGAGATAACTCTTAAATGAGTATAAATTAAGTCCCTTTCGAGTGACGGAGGGTCTCCGCTTGTAGCTTGATGAGCTCGCGGAGATAACTCTTAAATGAGTATAAACTAAGTCCCTCTCGAGTGACGGAGGGCCTCCGCTTGTAGCTTGATGAGCTCGCGGAGATAACTCTTAAATGAGTATAAACTAAGTCCATCTCGAGTGACGGAGGGCCTCTGCTTGTAGCTTGATGAGACCGTGGAGATAACTTTTAAATGAGTATAAACTAAGTCCCTCTCGAGTGACGGAGGGCCTCCGCTTGTAGCTTTATGAGCTCGCGAAGATAACTCTTAAATGAGTATAAACTAAGTCCCTCTCGAGTGACGGAGGGCCTCCGCTTGTAGCTTGATGACCTCGCGGAGATAACCCTTAAATGAGTATAAACTAAGTCCCTCTCGAGTGACGGACGGCCTCCGCTTGTAGCTTGATGAGCTCGCGAAGATAACTCTTAAATGAGTATAAACTAAGTCCCTCTCGAGTGACGGAGGGCCTCTGCTTGTAGCTTGATGAGACCGTGGAGATAACTCTTAAACTAAGTCCATCTCGAGTGACGGAGGGCCTTTGCTTGTAGCTTGATGAGCTCGCAGAGATAACTCTTAAACGAGTATAAACTAAGTCACTCTCGAGTGACGGAGGGCCTCCGCTTGTATCTTGATGAGCTCGCGGAGATAAATCTTAAATGAGTATAAACTAAGTCCCTCTCGAGTGACGGAGGGTCTCCGCTTGTAGCTTGATGAGCTCGCGGAGATAACTCTTAAATGAGTATAAATTAAGTCCCTTTCGAGTGACGGAGGGTCTCCGCTTGTAGTTTGATGAGCTCGCGGAGATAACTCTTAAATGAGTATAAACTAAGTCCCACTCGAGTGACGGAGGGCCTCCGCTTGTAGCTTCATTTGCTCGTGGAGATAACTCTTAAATGAGCATAAACATAGTCCCTCTCGAGTGACGGAGGGCCTCCGCTTGTAGCTTGATGAACTCGCGAAGATAACTCTTAAATGAGTATAAACTAAGTCCCTCTCGAGTGACGGAGGGCCTCCGCTTGTAGCTTGATGACCTCGCGGAGATAACCCTTAAATGAGTATAAACTAAGTCCCTCTCGAGTGACGGACGGCCTCCGCTTGTAGCTTGATGAGCTCGCGCAGAAAACTCTTAAATGAGTATAAACTAAGTCCCTCTCGAGTGACGGAGGGCCTCTGCTTGTAGCTTGATGAGACCGTGGAGATAACTCTTAAATGAGTATAAACTAAGTCCCTCTCGAGTGACGGAGGGCCTCCGCTTGTAGCTTGATGAGCTCGCGGAGATAACTCTTAAATGAGTATAAACTAAGTCCATCTCGAGTGACGGAGGGCCTCTGCTTGTAGCTTGATGAGACCGTGGAGATAACTCTTAAATGAGTATAAACTAAGTCCCTCTCGAGTGACGGAGGGCCTCCGCTTGTAGCTTGATGAGCTCGCGAAGATAACTCTTAAATGAGTATAAACTAAGTCCCTCTCGAGTGACGGAGGGCCTCCGCTTGTAGCTTGATGACCTCGCGGAGATAACCCTTAAATGAGTATAAACTAAGTCCCTCTCGAGTGACGGACGGCCTCCGCTTGTACCTTGATGAGCTCGCGAAGATAACTCTTAAATGAGTATAAACTAAGTCCCTCTCGAGTGACGGAGGGCCTCTGCTTGTAGCTTGATGAGACCGTGGAGATAACTCTTAAACTAAGTCCATCTCGAGTGACGGAGGGCCTCCGCTTGTAGCTTGATGAGCTCGCAGAGATAACTCTTAAACGAGTATAAAGTAAGTCCCTCTCGAGTGACGGAGGGCCTCCGCTTGTATCTTGATGAGCTCGCGGAGATAAATCTTAAATGAGTATAAACTAAGTCCCTCTCGAGTGACGGAGGGTCTCCGCTTGTAGCTTGATGAGCTCGCGGAGATAACTCTTAAATGAGTATAAATTAAGTCCCTTTCGAGTGACGGAGGGTCTCCGCTTGTAGCTTGATGAGCTCGCGGAGATAACTCTTAAATGAGTATAAACTAAGTCCCTCTCGAGTGACGGAGGGCCTCTGCTTGTAGCTTGATGAGCTCGCGGAGATAACTCTTAAATGAGAATAAACTAAGTCCCTCTCGAGTGACGGAGGGCCTCTGCTTGTAGCTTGATGAGCTCGCGGAGATAACTCTTAAATGAGAATAAACTAAGTCCCTCTCGAGTGACGGAGGGCCTCCGCTTGTAGCTTGATGAGCTCGCGGAGATAACACTTAAATGAGTATAAACTAAGTCCATCTCGAGTGACGAAGGGCCTGCGCTTGTAGCTTGATGAGCTCGCGGAGATAACTCTTCAATCAGTACAAACTAAGTCCATCTCGAGTGACGGAGGGCCTCCGCTTGTAGCTTGATGAGCTCGCGGAGATAACTCTTAAATGAGTATAAACTAAGTCCCTCTTGAGTGACGGAGGGCTTCCGCTTGTAGCTTGATGAGCTCGCGGAGATAACTCTTAAATGAGTATAAATTAAGTCCCTTTCGAGTGACGGAGGGTCTCCGCTTGTAGCTTGATGAGCTCGCGGAGATAACTCTTAAATGAGTATAAACTAAGTCCCTCTCGAGTGACGGAGGGCCTCCGCTTGTAGCTTCATTTGCTCGTGGAGATAACTCTTAAATGAGCATAAACTAAGTCCCTCTCGAGTGACGGAGGGCCTCCGCTTGTAGCTTGATGAGCTCGCGAAGATAACTCTTAAATGAGTATAAACTAAGTCCCTCTCGAGTGACGGAGGGCCTCCGCTTGTAGCTTGATGACCTCGCGGAGATAACCCTTAAATGAGTATAAACTCAGTCCCTCTCGAGTGACGGACGGCCTCCGCTTGTAGCTTGATGAGCTCGCGAAGATAACTCTTAAATGAGTATAAACTAAGTCCCTCTCGATTGACGGAGGGCCTCTGCTTGTAGCTTGATGAGACCGTTGAGATAACTCTTAAATGAGTATAAACTAAGTCCATCTCGAGTGACGGAGGGCCTCCGCTTGTAGCTTGATGAGATCGCGGAGATAACTCTTAAATGAGTATAAACTAAGTCCCTCTCGAGTGACGGAGGGCCTCCGCTTGTATCTTGATGAGCTCGCGGAGATAACTCTTAAATGAGTATAAACTAAGTCCCTCTCGAGTGACGGAGGGCCTCCGCTTGTATCTTGATGAGCTCGCGGAGATAACTCTTAAATGAGTATAAACTAAGTCCCTCTCGAGTGACGGAGGGCCTCCGCTTGTAGCTTGATGAGCTCGCGGAGATAACTCTTAAATGAGTATAAACTAAGTCCCTCTCGAGTGACGGAGGGCCTCCGCTTGTAGCTTGATGAGCCCGCGGAGATAACTCTTAAATGAGTATAAACTAAGTCCCTCTCGAGTGACGGAGGGCCTCCGCTTGTAGCTTCATTTGCTCGTGGAGATAACTCTTAAATGAGCATAAACTAAGTCCCTCTCGAGTGACGGAGGGCCTCCGCTTGTAGCTTGATGAGCTCGCGAAGATAACTCTTAAATGAGTATAAACTAAGTCCCTCTCGCGTGACGGAGGGCCTCTGCTTGTAGCTTGATGACCTCGCGGAGATAACCCTGAAATGAGTATAAACTCAGTCCCTCTCGAGTGACGGACGGCCTCCGCTTGTAGCTTGATGAGCTCGCGAAGATAACTCTTAAATGAGTATAAACTAAGTCCCTCTCGATTGACGGAGGGCCTCTGCTTGTAGCTTGATGAGACCGTGGAGATAACTCTTAAACTAAGTCCATCTCGAGTGACGGAGGGCCTCCGCTTGTAGCTTGATGAGCTCGCAGAGATAACTCTTAAACGAGTATAAACTAAGTCCCTCTCGAGTGACGGAGGGCCTCCGCTTGTATCTTGATGAGCTCGCGGAGATAAATCTTAAATGAGTATAAACTAAGTCCCTCTCGAGTGACGGAGGGCCTCCGCTTGTAGCTTGATGAGCTCGCGGAGATAACTCTTAAATGAGTATAAATTAAGTCCCTTTCGAGTGACGGAGGGTCTCCGCTTGTAGCTTGATGAGCTCGCGGAGATAACTCTTAAATGAGTATAAACTAAGTCCCTCTCGAGTGACGGAGGGCCTCCGCTTGTAGCTTCATTTGCTCGTGGAGATAACTCTTAAATGAGCATAAACTAAGTCCCTCTCGAGTGACGGAGGGCCTCCGCTTGTAGCTTGATGAGCTCGCGAAGATAACTCTTAAATAAGTATAAACTAAGTCCCTCTCGAGTGACGGAGGGCCTCCACTTGTAGCTTGATGACCTCGCGGAGATAACCCTTAAATGAGTATAAACTAAGTCCCTCTCGAGTGACGGACGGCCTCCGCTTGTAGCTTGATGAGCTCGCGAAGATAACTCTTAAATGAGTATAAACTAAGTCCCTCTCGAGTGACGGAGGGCCTCTGCTTGTAGCTTGATGAGACCGTGGAGATAACTCTTAAATGAGTATAAACTAAGTCCCTCTCGAGTGACGGAGGGCCTCCGCTTGTAGCTTGATGAGCTCGCGGAGATAACTCTTAAATGAGTATAAACTAAGTCCATCTCGAGTGACGGAGGGCCTCCGCTTGTATCTTGATGAGCTCGCGGAGATAACTCTTAAATGAGTATAAACTAAGTCCCTCTCGAGTGACGGAGGGCCTCCGCTTGTAGCTTGATGAGCTCGCGGAGATAACTCTTAAATGAGTATAAACTAAGTCCCTCTCGAGTGACGGAGGGCCTCCGCTTGTAGCTTGATGAGCCCGCGGAGATAACTCTTAAATGAGTATAAACTAAGTCCCTCTCGAGTGACGGAGGGCCTCCGCTTGTAGCTTCATTTGGTCGTGGAGATAACTCTTAAATGAGCATAAACTAAGTCCCTCTCGAGTGACGGAGGGCCTCCGCTTGTAGCTTGATGACCTCGCGGAGATAACCCTTAAATGAGTATAAATTAAGTCCCTCTCGAGTGACGGACGGCCTCCTCTTGTAGGTTGATGAGCTCGCGAAGATAACTCTTAAATGAGTATAAACTAAGTCCCTCTCGAGTGACGGAGGGCCTCTGCTTGTAGCTTGATGAGACCGTTGAGATAACTCTTAAATGAGTATAAACTAAGTCCATCTCGAGTGACGGAGGGCCTCCGCTTGTAGCTTGATGAGATCGCGGAGATAACTCTTAAATGAGTATAAACTAAGTCCCTCTCGAGTGACGGAGGGCCTCCGCTTGTATCTTGATGAGCTCGCGGAGATAACTCTTAAATGAGTATAAACTAAGTCCCTCTCGAGTGACGGAGGGCCTCCGCTTGTATCTTGATGAGCTCGCGGAGATAACTCTTAAATGAGTATAAACTAAGTCCCTCTCGAGTGACGGAGGGCTTCCGCTTGTAGCTTGATGAGCTCGCGGAGATAACTCTTTAATGAGTATAAACTAAGTCCCTCTCGAGTGACGGAGGGCCTCCTCTTGTAGTTTGATGAGCCCGCGCAGATAACTCTTAAATGAGTATAAACTAAGTCACTCTCGAGTGACGGAGGGCCTCCGCTTGTAGCTTCATTTGCTCGTGGAGATAACTCTTAAATGAGCATAAACTAAGTCCCTCTCGAGTGACGGAGGGCCTCCGCTTGTAGCTTGATGAGCTCGCGAAGATAACTCTTAAATGAGTATAAACTAAGTCCCTCTCGAGTGACGGAGGGCCTCCGCTTGTAGCTTGATGACCTCGCGGAGATAACCCTTAAATGAGTATAAACTAAGTCCCTCTCGAGTGACGGAGGGCCTCCGCTTGTAGCTTGATGAGCTCGCGGAGATAACTCTTAAATGAGTATAAACTAAGTCCCTCTCGAGTGATGGAGGGCCTCCGCTTGTAGCTTCATTTGCTCGTGGAGATAACTCTTAAATGAGCATAAACTAAGTCCCTCTCGAGTGACGGAGGGCCTCCGCTTGTAGCTTGATGAGCTCGCGGAGATAACTCTTAAATGAGTATAAACTAAGTCCATCTCGAGTGACGGAGGGCCTCCGCTTGTAGCTTGATGAGCTCGCGGAGATAACTCTTAAATGAGTATAAACTAAGTCCATCTCGAGTGACGGAGGGCCTCCGCTTGTATCTTGATGAGCTCGCGGAGATAACTCTTAAATGAGTATAAACTAAGTCCCTCTCGAGTGACGGAGGGCCTCCGCTTGTAGCTTGATGAGCTCGCGGAGATAACTCTTAAATGAGTATAAACTAAGTCCCTCTCGAGTGACGGAGGGCCTCCGCTTGTAGCTTGATGAGCCCGCGGAGATAACTCTTAAATGAGTATAAACTAAGTCCCTCTCGAGTGACGGAGGGCCTCCGCTTGTAGCTTCATTTGGTCGTGGAGATAACTCTTAAATGAGCATAAACTAAGTCCCTCTCGAGTGACGGAGGGCCTCCGCTTGTAGCTTGATGACCTCGCGGAGATAACCCTTAAATGAGTATAAATTAAGTCCCTCTCGAGTGACGGACGGCCTCCTCTTGTAGGTTGATGAGCTCGCGAAGATAACTCTTAAATGAGTATAAACTAAGTCCCTCTCGAGTGACGGAGGGCCTCTGCTTGTAGCTTGATGAGACCGTTGAGATAACTCTTAAATGAGTATAAACTAAGTCCATCTCGAGTGACGGAGGGCCTCCGCTTGTAGCTTGATGAGATCGCGGAGATAACTCTTAAATGAGTATAAACTAAGTCCCTCTCGAGTGACGGAGGGCCTCCGCTTGTATCTTGATGAGCTCGCGGAGATAACTCTTAAATGAGTATAAACTAAGTCCCTCTCGAGTGACGGAGGGCCTCCGCTTGTATCTTGATGAGCTCGCGGAGATAACTCTTAAATGAGTATAAACTAAGTCCCTCTCGAGTGACGGAGGGCTTCCGCTTGTAGCTTGATGAGCTCGCGGAGATAACTCTTTAATGAGTATAAACTAAGTCCCTCTCGAGTGACGGAGGGCCTCCTCTTGTAGTTTGATGAGCCCGCGCAGATAACTCTTAAATGAGTATAAACTAAGTCACTCTCGAGTGACGGAGGGCCTCCGCTTGTAGCTTCATTTGCTCGTGGAGATAACTCTTAAATGAGCATAAACTAAGTCCCTCTCGAGTGACGGAGGGCCTCCGCTTGTAGCTTGATGAGCTCGCGAAGATAACTCTTAAATGAGTATAAACTAAGTCCCTCTCGAGTGACGGAGGGCCTCCGCTTGTAGCTTGATGACCTCGCGGAGATAACCCTTAAATGAGTATAAACTAAGTCCCTCTCGAGTGACGGAGGGCCTCCGCTTGTAGCTTGATGAGCTCGCGGAGATAACTCTTAAATGAGTATAAACTAAGTCCCTCTCGAGTGATGGAGGGCCTCCGCTTGTAGCTTCATTTGCTCGTGGAGATAACTCTTAAATGAGCATAAACTAAGTCCCTCTCGAGTGACGGAGGGCCTCCGCTTGTAGCTTGATGAGCTCGCGGAGATAACTCTTAAATGAGTATAAACTAAGTCCATCTCGAGTGACGGAGGGCCTCCGCTTGTAGCTTGATGAGCTCGCGGAGATAACTCTTAAATGAGTATAAACTAAGTCCCTCTCGAGTGACGGAGGGCCTCCGCTTGTATCTTGATGAGCTCGAGGAGATAACTCTTAAATGAGTATAAACTAAGTCCCTCTCGAGTGACGGAGGGCCTCCGCTTTTTGCTTGATGAGCTCGCGGAGATAACTCTTAAATGAGTATAAACTAAGTCCATCTCGAGTGACGGAGGGCCTCCGCTTGTAGCTTGATGAGCTCGCGGAGATAACTCTTAAATGAGTATAAACTAAGTCCCTCTCGAGTGACGGAGGGCCTCCGCTTGTATCTTGATGAGCTCGCGGAGATAACTCTTAAATGAGTATAAACTAAGTCCCTCTCGAGTGACGGAGGGCCTCCGCTTGTAGCTTGATGAGCTCGCGGAGATAACTCTTAAATGAGTATAAACTAAGTCCCTCTCGAGTG
Organism: Persicaria tinctoria; assembly: GCA_037127255.1. Taxonomy (NCBI): domain Eukaryota; kingdom Viridiplantae; phylum Streptophyta; class Magnoliopsida; order Caryophyllales; family Polygonaceae; genus Persicaria; species Persicaria tinctoria. Next base: position 32,826,790 of record JBANSL010000007.1, on the reverse strand, counting down.
ACGGAGGGCCTCCGCTTGTAGCTTCATTTGCTCGTGGAGATAACTCTTAAATGAGCATAAACTAAGTCCCTCTCGAGTGACGGAGGGCCTCCGCTTGTAGCTTGATGACCTCGCGGAGATAACCCTTAAATGAGTATAAACTAAGTCCCTCTCGAGTGACGGACGGCCTCCGCTTGTAGCTTGATGAGCTCGCGAACATAACTCTTAAATGAGTATAAACTAAGTCCCTCTCGAGTGACGGAGGGCCTCTGCTTGTAGCTTGATGAGACCGTGGAGATAAATCTTAAATGAGTATAAACTAAGTCCATCTCGAGTGACGGAGGGCCTACGCTTGTAGCTTGATGAGCTCGCGGAGATAACTCTTAAATGAGTATAAACTAAGTCCCTCTCGAGTGACGGAGGGCCTCCGCTTGTATCTTGATGAGCTCGCGGAGATAACTCTTAAATGAGTATAAACTAAGTCCCTCTCGAGTGACGGAGGGCCTCCGCTTGTATCTTGATGAGCTCGTGGAGATAACTCTTAAATGAGTATAAACTAAGTCCCTCTCGAGTGACGGAGGGCCTCCGCTTGTAGCTTGATGAGACCGTGGAGATAACTCTTAAATGAGTATAAACTAAGTCCCTCTCGAGTGACGGAGGGCCTCCGCTTGTAGCTTGATGAGCTCGCGAAGATAACTCTTAAATGAGTATAAACTAAGTCCCTCTCGAGTGACGGAGGGCCTCCGCTTGTAGCTTGATGACCTCGCGGAGATAACCCTTAAATGAGTATAAACTAAGTCCCTCTCGAGTGACGGACGGCCTCCGCTTGTAGCTTGATGAGCTCGCGAAGATAACTCTTAAATGAGTATAAACTAAGTCCCTCTCGAGTGACGGAGGGCCTCTGCTTGTAGCTTGATGAGACCGTGGAGATAACTCTTAAACTAAGTCCATCTCGAGTGACGGAGGGCCTCCGCTTGTAGCTTGATGAGCTCGCAGAGATAACTCTTAAACGAGTATAAAGTAAGTCCCTCTCGAGTGACGGAGGGCCTCCGCTTGTCTCTTGATGAGCTCGCGGAGATAAATCTTAAATGAGTATAAACTAAGTCCCTCTCGAGTGACGGAGGGTCTCCGCTTGTAGCTTGATGAGCTCGCGGAGATAACTCTTAAATGAGTATAAATTAAGTCCCTTTCGAGTGACGGAGGGTCTCCGCTTGTAGCTTGATGAGCTCGCGGAGATAACTCTTAAATGAGTATAAACTAAGTCCCTCTCGAGTGACGGAGGGCCTCTGCTTGTAGCTTCATTTGCTCGTGGAGATAACTCTTAAATGAGCATAAACTATGTCCCTCTCGAGTGACGGAGGGCCTCTGCTTGTAGCTTGATGAGCTCGCGGAGATAACTCTTAAATGAGAATAAACTAAGTCCCTCTCGAGTGACGGAGGGCCTCCGCTTGTAGCTTGATGAGCTCGCGGAGATAACTCTTAAATGAGTATAAACTAAGTCCATCTCGAGTGACGAAGGGCCTGCGCTTGTAGCTTGATGAGCTCGCGGAGATAACTCTTCAATCAGTACAAACTAAGTCCATCTCGAGTGACGAAGGGCCTCCGCTTGTAGCTTGATGAGCTCGCGGAGATAACTCTTAAATGAGTATAAACTAAGTCCCTCTTGAGTGACGGAGGGCTTCCGCTTGTAGCTTGATGAGCTCGCGGAGATAACTCTTAAATGAGTATAAATTAAGTCCCTTTCGAGTGACGGAGGGTCTCCGCTTGTAGCTTGATGAGCTCGCGGAGATAACTCTTAAATGAGTATAAACTAAGTCCCTCTCGAGTGACGGAGGGCCTCCGCTTGTAGCTTCATTTGCTCGTGGAGATAACTCTTAAATGAGCATAAACTAAGTCCCTCTCGAGTGACGGAGGGCCTCCGCTTGTAGCTTGATGAGCTCGCGAAGATAACTCTTAAATGAGTATAAACTAAGTCCCTCTCGAGTGACGGAGGGCCTCCGCTTGTAGCTTGATGACCTCGCGGAGATAACCCTTAAATGAGTATAAACTCAGTCCCTCTCGAGTGACGGACGGCCTCCGCTTGTAGCTTGATGAGCTCGCGAAGATAACTCTTAAATGAGTATAAACTAAGTCCCTCTCGATTGACGGAGGGCCTCTGCTTGTAGCTTGATGAGACCGTGGAGATAACTCTTAAACTAAGTCCATCTCGAGTGACGGAGGGCCTCCGCTTGTAGCTTGATGAGCTCGCAGAGATAACTCTTAAACGAGTATAAACTAAGTCCCTCTCGAGTGACGGAGGGCCTCCGCTTGTATCTTGATGAGCTCGCGGAGATAAATCTTAAATGAGTATAAACTAAGTCCCTCTCGAGTGACGGAGGGCCTCCGCTTGTAGCTTGATGAGCTCGCGGAGATAACTATTAAATGAGTATAAATTAAGTCCCTTTCGAGTGACGGAGGGTCTCCGCTTGTAGCTTGATGAGCTCGCGGAGATAACTCTTAAATGAGTATAAACTAAGTCCCTCTCGAGTGACGGAGGGCCTCCGCTTGTAGCTTCATTTGCTCGTGGAGATAACTCTTAAATGAACATAAACTAAGTCCCTCTCGAGTGACGGAGGGCCTCCGCTTGTAGCTTGATGAGCTCGCGAAGATAACTCTTAAATGAGTATAAACTAAGTCCCTCTCGAGTGACGGAGGGCCTCCGCTTGTAGCTTGATGACCTCGCGGAGATAACCCTTAAATGAGTATAAACTAAGTCCCTCTCGAGTGACGGACGGCCTCCGCTTGTAGCTTGATGAGCTCGCGAAGATAACTCTTAAATGAGTATAAACTAAGTCCCTCTCGAGTGACGGAGGGCCTCTGCTTGTAGCTTGATGAGACCGTGGAGATAACTCTTAAATGAGTATAAACTAAGTCCCTCTCGAGTGACGGAGGGCCTCCGCTTGTAGCTTGATGAGCTCGCGGAGATAACTCTTAAATGAGTATAAACTAAGTCCATCTCGAGTGACGGAGGGCCTCCGCTTGTATCTTGATGAGCTCGCGGAGATAACTCTTAAATGAGTATAAACTAAGTCCCTCTCGAGTGACGGAGGGCCTCCGCTTGTAGCTTGATGAGCTCGCGGAGATAACTCTTAAATGAGTATAAACTAAGTCCCTCTCGAGTGACGGAGGGCCTCCGCTTGTATCTTGATGAGCCCGCGGAGATAACTCTTAAATGAGTATAAACTAAGTCCCTCTCGAGTGACGGAGGGCCTCCGCTTGTAGCTTCATTTGGTCGTGGAGATAACTCTTAAATGAGCATAAACTAAGTCCCTCTCGAGTGACGGAGGGCCTCGGCTTGTAGCTTGATGACCTCGCGGAGATAACCCTTAAATGAGTATAAATTAAGTCCCTCTCGAGTGACGGACGGCCTCCTCTTGTAGGTTGATGAGCTCGCGAAGATAACTCTTAAATGAGTATAAACTAAGTCCCTCTCGAGTAACGGAGGGCCTCTGCTTGTAGCTTGATGAGACCGTTGAGATAACTCTTAAATGAGTATAAACTAAGTCCATCTCGAGTGACGGAGGGCCTCCGCTTGTAGCTTGATGAGATCGCGGAGATAACTCTTAAATGAGTATAAACTAAGTCCCTCTCGAGTGACGGAGGGCCTCCGCTTGTATCTTGATGAGCTCGCGGAGATAACTCTTAAATGAGTATAAACTAAGTCCCTCTCGAGTGACGGAGGGCCTCCGCTTGTATCTTGATGAGCTCGCGGAGATAACTCTTAAATGAGTATAAACTAAGTCCCTCTCGAGTGACGGAGGGCCTCCGCTTGTAGCTTGATGAGCTCGCGGAGATAACTCTTTAATGAGTATAAACTAAGTCCCTCTCGAGTGACGGAGGGCCTCCTCTTGTAGTTTGATGAGCCCGCGCAAATAACTCTTAAATGAGTATAAACTAAGTCACTCTCGAGTGACGGAGGGCCTCCGCTTGTAGCTTCATTTGCTCGTGGAGATAACTCTTAAATGAGCATAAACTAAGTCCCTCTCGAGTGACGGAGGGCCTCCGCTTGTAGCTTGATGAGCTCGCGAAGATAACTCTTAAATGAGTATAAACTAAGTCCCTCTCGAGTGACGGAGGGCCTCCGCTTGTAGCTTGATGACCTCGCGGAGATAACCCTTAAATGAGTATAAACTAAGTCCCTCTCGAGTGACGGAGGGCCTCCGCTTGTAGCTTGATGAGCTCGCGGAGATAACTCATAAATGAGTATAAACTAAGTCCCTCTCGAGTGACGGAGGGCCTCCGCTTGTAGCTTCATTTCCTCGTGGAGATAACTCTTAAATGAGCATAAACTAAGTCCCTCTCGAGTGACGGAGGGCCTCCGCTTGTAGCTTGATGACCTCGCGGAGATAACCCTTAAATGAGTATAAACTAAGTCCCTCTCGAGTGACGGACGGCCTCCGCTTGTAGCTTGATGAGCTCGCGAAGATAACTCTTAAATGAGTATAAACTAAGTCCCTCTCGAGTGACGGAGGGCCTCTGCTTGTAGCTTGATGAGACCGTGGAGATAAATCTTAAATGAGTATAAACTAAGTCCATCTCGAGTGACGGAGGGCCTCCGCTTGTAGCTTGATGAGCTCGCGGAGATAACTCTTAAATGAGTATAAACTAAGTCCCTCTCGAGTGACGGAGGGCCTCCGCTTGTATCTTGATGAGCTCGCGGAGATAACTCTTAAATGAGTATAAACTAAGTCCCTCTCGAGTGACGGAGGGCCTCCGCTTGTAGCTTGATGAGCTCGCGGAGATAACTCTTAAATGAGTATAAACTAAGTCCCTCTCGAGTGACGGAGGGCCTCCGCTTGTAGCTTCATTTGCTCGTGGAGATAACTCTTAAATGAGCATAAACTAAGTCCCTCTCGAGTGACGGAGGGCCTCCGCTTGTAGCTTGATGACCTCGCGGAGATAACCCTTAAATGAGTATAAACTAAGTCCCTCTCGAGTGACGGACGGCCTCCGCTTGTAGCTTGATGAGCTCGCGAAGATAACTCTTAAATGAGTATAAACTAAGTCCCTCTCGAGTGACGGAGGGCCTCTGCTTGTAGCTTGATGAGACCGTGGAGATAAATCTTAAATGAGTATAAACTAAGTCCATCTCGAGTGACGGAGGGCCTCTGCTTGTAGCTTGATGAGCTCGCGGAGATAACTCTTAAATGAGTATAAACTAAGTCCCTCTCGAGTGACAGAGGGCCTCCGCTTGTATCTCGATGAGCTCGCGGAGATAACTCTTAAATGAGTATAAACTAAGTCCCTCTCGAGTGACGGAGGGCCTCCGCTTGTATCTTGATGAGCTCGTGGAGATAACTCTTAAATGAGTATAAACTAAGTCCCTCTCGAGTGACGGAGGGCCTCCGCTTGTAGCTTGATGAGCACGAGGAGATAACTCTTAAATGAGTATAAACTAAGTCCCTCTCGAGTGACGGAGGGCCTCCGCTTGTAGCTTGATGAGCCCGCGGAGATAACTCTTAAATGAGTATAAACTAAGTCCATCTCGAGTGACGGAGGGCCTCCGCTTGTAGCTTCATTTGCTCGTGGAGATAACTCTTAAATGAGCATAAACTAAGTCCCTCTCGAGTGACGGAGGGCCTCCGCTTGTATCTTGATGAGCTTGCGAAGATAACTCTTAAATGAGTATAAACTAAGTCCCTCTCGAGTGACGGAGGGCCTCCGCTTGTAGCTTGATGAGCTCGCGGAGATAACTCTTAAATGAGTATAAACTAAGTCCCTCTCGAGTGACGGAGGGCCTCCGCTTGTAGCTTCATTTGCTCGTGGAGATAACTCTTAAATGAGCATAAACTAAGTCCCTCTCGAGTGACGGAGGGCCTCTGCTTGTAGCTTGATGAGACCGCGGAGATAACTCTTAAATGAGTATAAACTAAGTCCCTCTCGAGTGACGGAGGGCCTCCGCTTGTAGCTTGATGAGCTCGCGAAGATAACTCTTAAATGAGTATAAACTAAGTCCCTCTCGAGTGACGGAGGGCCTCCGCTTGTATCTTGATGAGACCGCGGAGATAACTCTTAAATGAGTATAAACTAAGTCCCTCTCGACTGACGGAGGGCCTCCGCTTGTAGGTTGATGAGCTCGCGGAGATAACTCTTAAATGAGTATAAACTAAGTCCCTCTCGAGTGACGGAGGGCCTCCGCTTGTAGCTTGATGAGCTCGCGGAGATAACTCTTAAATGAGTATAAATTAAGTCCCTTTCGAGTGACGGAGGGTCTCCGCTTGTAGCTTGATGAGCTCGCGGAGATAAATCTTAAATGAGTATAAACTAAGTCTCTCTCGAGTGGGGGAGGGCCTCCGCTTGTAGCTTCATTTGCTCGTGGAGATAACTCTTAAATGAGCATAAACTAAGTCCCTCTCGAGTGACGGAGGGCCTCCGCATGTAGCTTGATGAGCTTGCGAAGATAACTCTTAAATGAGTATAAACTAAGTCCCTCTCGAGTGACGGAGGGCCTCCGCTTGTAGCTTGATGACCTCGCGGAGATAACCCTTAAATGAGTATAAACTAAGTCCCTCTCGAGTGACGGACGGCCTCCGCTTGTAGCTTGATGAGCTCCCGAAGATAACTCTTAAATGAGTATAAACTAAGTCCCTCTCGAGTGACAGAGGGCCTCTGCTTGTAGCTTGATGAGACCGTGGAGATAACTCTTAAATGAGTATAAACTAAGTCCATCTCGAGTGACGGAGGGCCTCCGCTTGTAGCTTGATGAGCTCGCGGAGATAACTCTTAAATGAGTATAAACTAAGTCCCTCTCGAGTGACGGAGGGCCTCCGCTTGTATCTTGATGAGCTCGCGGAGATAACTCTTAAATGAGTATAAACTAAGTCCCTCTCGAGTGACGGAGGGCCTCCGCTTGTAGCTTGATGAGCTCGCGGAGATAACTCTTAAATGAGTATAAACTAAGTCCCTCTCGAGTGACGGAGGGCCTCCGCTTGTAGCTTGATGAGCTCGTGGAGATAACTCTTAAATGAGTATAAACTAAGTCCCTCTCGAGTGACGGAGGGCCTCCGCTTGTAGCTTGATGACCTCGCGGAGGGCCTCTGCTTGTAGCTTGATGACCTCGCGGAGATAACCCTTAAATGAGTATAAACTAAGTCCCTCTCGAGTGACGGAGGGCCTCCGCTTGTAGCTTGATGAGCCCGCGGAGATAACTCTTAAATGAGTATAAACTAAGTCCCTCTCGAGTGACGGAGGGTCTCCGCTTGTAGCTTGATGAGACCGTGGAGATAAATCTTAAATGAGTATAAACTAAGTCCATCTCGAGTGACGGAGGGCCTCCGCTTGTAGTTTGATGAGCCCGCGGAGATAACTCTTAAATGAGTATAAACTAAGTCACTCTCGAGTGACGGAGGGCCTCCGCTTGTAGCTTCATTTGCTCGTGGAGATAACTCTTAAATGAGCATAAACTAAGTCCCTCTCGAGTGACGGAGGGCCTCCGCTTGTATCTTGATGAGCTCGCGGAGATAACTCTTAAATGAGTATAAACTAAGTCCCTCTCGAGTGACGGAGGGCCTCCGCTTGTAGCTTGATGACCTCGCGGAGATAACCCTTAAATGAGTATAAACTAAGTCCCTCTCGAGTGACGGAGGGCCTCCGCTTGTAGCTTGATGAGCTCGCGGAGATAACTCTTAAATGAGTATAAACTAAGTCCCTCTCGAGTGACGGAGGGCCTCCGCTTGTATCTTGATGAGCTCGTGGAGATAACTCTTAAATGAGTATAAACTAAGTCCCTCTCGAGTGACGGAGGGCCTCCGCTTGTAGCTTGATGAGCACGAGGAGATAACTCTTAAATGAGTATAAACTAAGTCCCTCTCGAGTGACGGAGGGCCTCCGCTTGTAGCTTGATGAGCCCGCGGAGATAACTCTTAAATGAGTATAAACTAAGTCCATCTCGAGTGACGGAGGGCCTCCGCTTGTAGCTTCATTTGCTCGTGGAGATAACTCTTAAATGAGCATAAACTAAGTCCCTCTCGAGTGACGGAGGGCCTCCGCTTGTATCTTGATGAGCTTGCGAAGATAACTCTTAAATGAGTATAAACTAAGTCCCTCTCGAGTGACGGAGGGCCTCCGCTTGTAGCTTGATGAGCTCGCGGAGATAACTCTTAAATGAGTATAAACTAAGTCCCTCTCGAGTGACGGAGGGCCTCCGCTTGTAGCTTCATTTGCTCGTGGAGATAACTCTTAAATGAGCATAAACTAAGTCCCTCTCGAGTGACGGAGGGCCTCTGCTTGTAGCTTGATGAGACCGCGGAGATAACTCTTAAATGAGTATAAACTAAGTCCCTCTCGAGTGACGGAGGGCCTCCGCTTGTAGCTTGATGAGCTCGCGAAGATAACTCTTAAATGAGTATAAACTAAGTCCCTCTCGAGTGACGGAGGGCCTCCGCTTGTATCTTGATGAGACCGCGGAGATAACTCTTAAATGAGTATAAACTAAGTCCCTCTCGACTGACGGAGGGCCTCCGCTTGTAGGTTGATGAGCTCGCGGAGATAACTCTTAAATGAGTATAAACTAAGTCCCTCTCGAGTGACGGAGGGCCTCCGCTTGTAGCTTGATGAGCTCGCGGAGATAACTCTTAAATGAGTATAAATTAAGTCCCTTTCGAGTGACGGAGGGTCTCCGCTTGTAGCTTGATGAGCTCGCGGAGATAAATCTTAAATGAGTATAAACTAAGTCTCTCTCGAGTGGGGGAGGGCCTCCGCTTGTAGCTTCATTTGCTCGTGGAGATAACTCTTAAATGAGCATAAACTAAGTCCCTCTCGAGTGACGGAGGGCCTCCGCATGTAGCTTGATGAGCTTGCGAAGATAACTCTTAAATGAGTATAAACTAAGTCCCTCTCGAGTGACGGAGGGCCTCCGCTTGTAGCTTGATGACCTCGCGGAGATAACCCTTAAATGAGTATAAACTAAGTCCCTCTCGAGTGACGGACGGCCTCCGCTTGTAGCTTGATGAGCTCCCGAAGATAACTCTTAAATGAGTATAAACTAAGTCCCTCTCGAGTGACAGAGGGCCTCTGCTTGTAGCTTGATGAGACCGTGGAGATAACTCTTAAATGAGTATAAACTAAGTCCATCTCGAGTGACGGAGGGCCTCCGCTTGTAGCTTGATGAGCTCGCGGAGATAACTCTTAAATGAGTATAAACTAAGTCCCTCTCGAGTGACGGAGGGCCTCCGCTTGTATCTTGATGAGCTCGCGGAGATAACTCTTAAATGAGTATAAACTAAGTCCCTCTCGAGTGACGGAGGGCCTCCGCTTGTAGCTTGATGAGCTCGCGGAGATAACTCTTAAATGAGTATAAACTAAGTCCCTCTCGAGTGACGGAGGGCCTCCGCTTGTAGCTTGATGAGCTCGTGGAGATAACTCTTAAATGAGTATAAACTAAGTCCCTCTCGAGTGACGGAGGGCCTCCGCTTGTAGCTTGATGACCTCGCGGAGGGCCTCTGCTTGTAGCTTGATGACCTCGCGGAGATAACCCTTAAATGAGTATAAACTAAGTCCCTCTCGAGTGACGGAGGGCCTCCGCTTGTAGCTTGATGAGCCCGCGGAGATAACTCTTAAATGAGTATAAACTAAGTCCCTCTCGAGTGACGGAGGGTCTCCGCTTGTAGCTTGATGAGACCGTGGAGATAAATCTTAAATGAGTATAAACTAAGTCCATCTCGAGTGACGGAGGGCCTCCGCTTGTAGTTTGATGAGCCCGCGGAGATAACTCTTAAATGAGTATAAACTAAGTCACTCTCGAGTGACGGAGGGCCTCCGCTTGTAGCTTCATTTGCTCGTGGAGATAACTCTTAAATGAGCATAAACTAAGTCCCTCTCGAGTGACGGAGGGCCTCCGCTTGTATCTTGATGAGCTCGCGGAGATAACTCTTAAATGAGTATAAACTAAGTCCCTCTCGAGTGACGGAGGGCCTCCGCTTGTAGCTTGATGACCTCGCGGAGATAACCCTTAAATGAGTATAAACTAAGTCCCTCTCGAGTGACGGAGGGCCTCCGCTTGTAGCTTGATGAGCTCCCGAAGATAACTCTTAAATGAGTATAAACTAAGTCCCTCTCGAGTGACGGAGGGCCTCCGCTTGTAGCTTCATTTGCTCGTGGAAATAATTCTTAAATGAGCATAAACTAAGTCCATCTCGAGTGACGGAGGGCCTCCGCATGTAGCTTGATGAGCTTGCGAAGATAACTCTTAAATGAGTATAAACTAAGTCCCTATCGAGTGACGGAGGGCCTCCGCTTGTAGCTTGATAAGACCGTGGAGATAACTCTTAAATGAGTATAAACTAAGTCCATCTCGAGTGACGGAGGGCCTCCGCTTGTAGCTTGATGAGATCGCGGAGATAACTCTTAAATGAGTATAAACTAAGTCCCTCTCGAGTGACGGAGGGCCTCCGCTTGTATCTTGATGAGCTCGCGGAGATAACTCTTAAATGAGTATAAACTAAGTCCCTCTCGAGTGACGGAGGGCCTCCGCTTGTATCTTGATGAGCTCGCGGAGATAACTCTTAAATGAGTATAAACTAAGTCCCTCTCGAGTGACGGAGGGCCTCCGCTTGTAGCTTGATGAGCTCGCGGAGATAACTCTTTAATGAGTATAAACTAAGTCCCTCTCGAGTGACGGAGGGCCTCCTCTTGTAGCTTGATGAGCCCGCGCAGATAACTCTTAAATGAGTATAAACTAAGTCACTCTCGAGTGACGGAGGGCCTCCGCTTGTAGCTTCATTTGCTCGTGGAGATAACTCTTAAATGAGCATAAACTAAGTCCCTCTCGAGTGACGGAGGGCCTCCGCTTGTAGCTTGATGAGCTCGCGAAGATAACTCTTAAATGAGTATAAACTAAGTCCCTCTCGAGTGACGGAGGGCCTCCGCTTGTAGCTTGATGACCTCGCGGAGATAACCCTTAAATGAGTATAAACTAAGTCCCTCTCGAGTGACGGAGGGCCTCCGCTTGTAGCTTGATGAGCTCGCGGAGATAACTCATAAATGAGTATAAATTAAGTCCCTTTCGAGTGACGGAGGGTCTCCGCTTGTAGCTTGATGAGCTCGCGGAGATAACTCTTAAATGAGTATAAACTAAGTCCCTCTCGAGTGACGGAGGGCCTCCGCTTGTAGCTTCATTTGCTCGTGGAGATAACTCTTAAATGAGCATAAACTAAGTCCCTCTCGAGTGACGGAGGGCCTCCGCTTGTATCTTGATGAGCTCGCGGAGATAACTCTTAAATGAGTATAAACTAAGTCCCTCTCGAGTGACGGAGGGCCTCCGCTTGTATCTTGATGAGCTCGTGGAGATAACTCTTAAATGAGTATAAACTAAGTCCCTCTCGAGTGACGGAGGGCCTCCGCTTGTAGCTTGATGAGCTCGCGGAGATAACTCTTAAATGAGTATAAACTAAGTCCCTCTCGAGTGACGGAGGGCCTCCGCTTGTATCTTGATGAGCTCGCGGAGATAACTCTTAAATGAGTATAAACTAAGTCCCTCTCGAGTGACGGAGGGCCTCCGCTTGTAGCTTGATGAGCCCGCGGAGATAACTCTTAAATGAGTATAAACTAAGTCACTCTCGAGTGACGGAGGGCCTCCGCTTGTAGCTTCATTTGCTCGTGGAGATAACTCTTAAATGAGCATAAACTAAGTCCCTCTCGAGTGACGGAGGGCCTCCGCATGTAGCTTGATGAGCTTGCGAAGATAACTCTTAAATGAGTATAAACTAAGTCCCTCTCGACTGACGGAGGGCCTCCGCTTGTAGCTTGATGACCTCGCGGAGATAACCCTTAAATGAGTATAAACTAAGTCCCTCTCGAGTGACGGACGGCCTCCGCTTGTAGCTTGATGAGCTCCCGAAGATAACTCTTAAATGAGTATAAACTAAGTCCCTCTCGAGTGACGGAGGGCCTCTGCTTGTAGCTTGATGAGACCGTGGAGATAACTCTTAAATGAGTATAAACTAAGTCCATCTCGAGTGACGGAGGGCCTCCGCTTGTAGCTTGATGAGCTCGCGGAGATAACTCTTAAATGAGTATAAACTAAGTCCCTCTCGAGTGACGGAGGGCCTCCGCTTGTATCTTGATGAGCTCGCGGAGATAACTCTTAAATGAGTATAAACTAAGTCCCTCTCGACTGACGGAGGGCCTCCGCTTGTAGCTTGATGAGCTTGCGGAGATAACTCTTAAATGAGTATAAACTAAGTCCCTCTCGAGTGACGGAGGGCCTCCGCTTGTAGCTTGATGAGCCCGTGGAGATAACTCTTAAATGAGTATAAATTAAGTCCCTTTCGAGTGACGGAGGGTCTCCGCTTGTAGCTTGATGAGCTCGCGGAGATAAATCTTAAATGAGTATAAACTAAGTCTCTCTCGAGTGGGGGAGGGCCTCCGCTTGTAGCTTCATTTGCTCGTGGAGATAACTCTTAAATGAGCATAAACTAAGTCCCTCTCGTGTGACGGAGGGCCTCTGCTTGTAGCTTGATGAGACCGTGGAGACAACTTTTAAATGAGCATAAACTAAGTCCATCTCGAGTGACGGAGGGCCTCCGCTTGTAGCTTGATGAGCTCGCGGAGATAACTCTTAAATGAGTATAAACTAAGTCCCTCTCGAGTGACGGAGGGCCTCTGCTTGTAGCTTGATGAGACCGTGGAGATAACTCTTAAATGAGCATAAACTAAGTCCCTCTGGAATGACGGAGGGCCTCCGCTTGTAGCTTGATGAGCTCGCGGAGATAACTCTTAAATGAGTATAAACTAAGTCCCTCTTGAGTGACGGAGGGCTTCCGCTTGTAGCTTGATGAGCTCGCGAAGATAACTCTTAAATGAGTATAAACTAAGTCCCTCTCGAGTGACGGAGGGCCTCTGCTTGTAGCTTGATGAGACCGTGGAGATAACTCTTAAATGAGTATAAATTAAGTCCTATTCGAGTGACGGAGGGTCTCCGCTTGTAGCTTGATTAGCTCGTGGAGATAACTCTTAAATGAGTATAAACTAAGTCTCTCTCGAGTGACGGAGGGCCTCCGCTTGTAGCTTCATTTGCTCGTGGAGATAACTCTTAAATGAGCATAAACTAAGTCCCTCTCGAGTGATGGAGGGCCTCCGCTTGTAGCTTGATGAGCTCACGAAGATAACTCTTAAATTAGTATAAACTAAGTCCCTCTCGAGTGACGGAGGGCCTCCGCTTGTAGCTTGATGAGCTCACGGAGATAACCCTTAAATGAGTATAAACTAAGTCCATCTCGAGTGACGGAGGGCCTCCGCTTGTAGCTTGATGAGCTCGCGAAGATAACTCTTAAATGAGTATAAACTAAGTCCCTATCGAGTTACGGAGGGCATTCGCTTGTAGCTTGATGAGCCCACGGAGATAACTCTTAAATGAGTATAAACTATGTCTCTTTCGAGTGACGGAGGGTCTGCGCGTGTAGCTTGACGAGCTGGCGGAGATAACTCTTAAATGAGTATAAACTAATTAGTCCCTCTCGAGTGACGGAGGGCCTCCGCTTGTAGCTTGATGAGCTCGCAGAGATAACTCTTAAAAGAGTATAAACTAAGTCCCTCTAGAGTGACGGAGGGCCTCCGCTTGTAGCTTGATGAGCTCGCGGAGATAACTCTTAAATTAGTATAAACTATGTCCCTCTCGAGTGACGGAGGGCCTCCGCTTGTAGCTTGATGAGCTCGCGGAGATAACCCTTAAATGAGTATAAACTAAGTCCCTCTCGAGTGACGGACGGCCTCCGCTTGTAGCTTGATGAGCTCGCGAAGATAACTCTTAAATGAGTATAAACTAAGTCCCTCTCGAGTGACGGAGGGCCTCTGCTTGTAGCTTGATGAGACCGTGGAGATAACTCTTAAATGAGTATAAACTAAGTCCATCTCGAGTGACGGAGGGCCTCCGCTTGTAGCTTGATGAGCTCGCGGAGATAACCCTTAAATGAGTATAAACTAAGTCCCTCTCGAGTGACGGACGGCCTCCGCTTGTAGCTTGATGAGCTCGCGAAGATAACTCTTAAATGAGTATAAACTAAGTCCATCTCGAGTGACGGAGGGCCTCCGCTTGTAGCTTGATGAGCTCGCGAAGATAACTCTTAAATGAGTATAAACTAAGTCCCTCTCGAGTTACGGAGGGCATTCGCTTGTAGCTTGATGAGCCCGCGGAGATAACTCTTAAATGAGTATTAACTAAGTCTCTTTCGAGTGACGGAGGGTCTGCGCTCGTAGCTTGACGAGCTGGCGGAGATAACCCTTAAATGAGTATAAACTAAGTCCCTCTCGAGTGACGGACGGCCTCCGCTTGTAGCTTGATGAGCTCGCGAAGATAACTCTTAAATGAGTATAAACTAAGTCCCTCTCGAGTGACGGAGGGCCTCTGCTTGTAGCTTGATGAGACCGTGGAGATAACTCTTAAATGAGTATAAACTAAGTCCATCTCGAGTGACGGAGGGCCTCCGCTTGTACCTTGATGAGCTCGCGGAGATAACTCTTAAATGAGAATAAACTAAGTCTCTTTCGAGTGATGGAGGGTCTGCGCTTGTAGCTTGACGAGCTCGCGGAGATAACTCTTAAATGAGTATAAACTAATTAGTCCCTCTCGAGTGACGGAGGGCCTCCGCTTGTAGCTTGATGAGCTCGCGGAGATAACTCTTAAAAGAGTATAAACTAAGTCCCTCTAGAGTGACGGAGGGCCTCCGCTTGTAGCTTGATGAGATCGCAGAGATAACTCTTAAATTAGTATAAACTAAGTCCCTCTCGAGTGACGGAGGGCCTCCGCTTGTAGCTTGATGAGCTCGCGGAGATAACCCTTAAATGAGTATAAACTAAGTCCATCTCGAGTGACGGAGGGCCTCCGCTTGTAGCTTGATGAGCTCGCGAAGATAACTCTTAAATGAGTATAAACTAAGTCCCTCTCGAGTTACGGAGGGCATTCGCTTGTAGCTTGATGAGCCCGCGGAGATAACTCTTAAATGAGTATAAACTAAGTCTCTTTCGAGTGACGGAGGGTCTGCGCTTGTAGCTTGACGAGCTGGCGGAGATAACTCTTAAATGAGTATAAACTAATTAGTCCCTCTCGAGTGACGGAGGGCCTCCGCTTGTAGCTTGATGAGCTCGCGGAGATAACTCTTAAAAGAGTATAAACTAAGTCCCTCTAGAGTGACGGAGGGCCTCCGCTTGTAGCTTGATGAGCTCGCGGAGATAACTCTTAAATTAGTATAAACTATGTCCCTCTCGAGTGACGGAGGGCCTCCGCTTGTAGCTTGATGAGCTCGCGGAGATAACCCTTAAATGAGTATAAACTAAGTCCCTCTCGAGTGACGGACGGCCTCCGCTTGTAGCTTGATGAGCTCGCGAAGATAACGCTTAAATGAGTACAAACTAAGTCCCTCTCGAGTGACGGAGGGCCTCTGCTTGTAGCTTGATGAGACCATGGAGATAACTCTTAAATGAGTATAAACTAAGTCCATCTCGAGTGACGGAGGGCCTCCGCTTGTAGCTTGATGAGCTCGCGGAGATAACTCTTAAATGATTATAAACTAAGTCCCTCTCGAGTGACGGAGGGCCTCCGCTTGTATCTTGATGAGCTCGCGGAGAGAACTCTTAAATGATTATAAACTAAGTCCCTCTCGAGTGACGAAGGGCCTCCGCTTGTAGCTTGATGAGCCCGCGGAGATAACTCTTAAATGAGTATAAACTAAGTCCCTCTCGAATGACGGAGGGCCTCCGCTTGTAGCTTGATGAGCTCGCGGAGATAACTCTTAAATGAGTATAAACTAAGTCCCTCTCGAGTGACGGACGGCCTCCGCTTGTAGCTTGATGAGCTCGCGGAGATAACTCTTAAATGAGTATAAACTATGTCCCTCTCGAGTGACGAAGGGCCTCCGCTTGTAGCTTGATGAGCTCGCGGAGATAACTCTTCAATCAGTACAAACTATGTCCATCTCGAGTGACGGAGGGTCTCCGCTTGTAGCTTGATGAGCTCGCGGAGATAACTCTTAAATGAGTGTAAACTAAGTCCCTCTTGAGTGACGGAGGGTCTCCGCTTGTAGCTTCATTTGCTCGTGGAGATAACTCTTAAATGAGCATAAACTAAGTCCCTCTCGAGTGACAGAGGGCCTCCGCTTGTAGATTGATGAGCTCGCGAAGATAACTCTTAAATGAGTATAAACTAAGTCTCTCTCGAGTTACGGAGGTCATCCGCTTGTAGCTTGATGAGCCCGCGAAGATAACTCTTAAATGAGTATAAACTAAGTCCCTCTCGAGTGACGGAGGGCCTCCGCTTGTAGCTTGATGAGCTCGCGGAGATAACTCTTAAATGAGTATAAACTAAGTCCCTCTCGAGTGACGGAGGGCCTCCGCTTGTAGCTTGATGAGCCCGCGCAGATAACTCTTAAATGAGTATAAACTAAGTCATTCTCGAGTGACGGAGGGCCTCCGCTTGTAGCTTCATTTGCTCGTGGAGATAACTTTTAAATGAGCATAAACTAAGTCCCTCTCGAGTGACGAAGGGCCTCCGCTTGTAGCTTGATGAGCTCGCGAAGATAACTCTTAAATGAGTATAAACTAAGTCCCTCTCGAGTGACGGAGGGCCTCCGCTTGTAGCTTGATGAGCTCGCGGAGATAACTCTTAAATGAGTATAAACTAAGTCCCTCTCGAGTGACGGAGGGCCTCCGCTTGTAGCTTGATGAGCCCGCGCAGATAACTCTTAAATGAGTATAAACTAAGTCATTCTCGAGTGACGGAGGGCCTCCGCTTGTAGCTTCATTTGCTCGTGGAGATAACTCTTAAATGAGCATAAACTAAGTCCCTCTCGAGTGACGGAGGGCCTCCGCTTGTAGCTTGATGAGCTCGCGGAGATAACTCTTAAATGAGTATAAACTATGTCCCTCTCGAGTGACGAAGGGCCTCCGCTTGTAGCTTGATGAGCTCGCGGAGATAACTCTTCAATCAGTACAAACTATGTCCATCTCGAGTGACGGAGGGTCTCCGCTTGTAGCTTGATGAGCTCGCGGAGATAACTCTTAAATGAGTGTAAACTAAGTCCCTCTTGAGTGACGAAGGGTCTCCGCTTGAAGCTTCATTTGCTCGTGGAGATAACTCTTAAATGAGCATAAACTAAGTCCCTCTCGAGTGACTGAGGGCCTCCGCTTGTAGATTGATGAGCTCGCGAAGATAACTCTTAAATGAGTATAAACTAAGTCTCTCTCGAGTTACGGAGGTCATCCGCTTGTAGCTTGATGAGCCCGCGAAGATAACTCTTAAATGAGTATAAACTAAGTCCCTCTCGAGTGACGGAGGGCCTCCGCTTGTAGCTTGATGAGCTCGCGGAGATAACTCTTAAATGAGTATAAACTAAGTCCCTCTCGAGTGACGGAGGGCCTCCGCTTGTAGCTTGATGAGCCCGCGCAGATAACTCTTAAATGAGTATAAACTAAGTCATTCTCGAGTGACGGAGGGCCTCCGCTTGTAGCTTCATTTGCTCGTGGAGATGACTCTTAAATGAGCATAAACTAAGTCCCTCTCGAGTGACGGAGGGCCTCCGCTTGTAGCTTGATGAGCTCGCGAAGATAACTCTTAAATGAGTATAAACTAAGTCCCTCTCGAGTGACGGAGGGCCTCCGCTTGTAGCTTGATGAGCTCGCGGAGATAACTCTTAAATGAGTATAAACTAAGTCCCTCTCGAGTGACGGAGGGCCTCCGCTTGTAGCTTGATGAGCTCGCGGAGATAACTCTTAAATGATTATAAACTAAGTCCATCTCGAGTGACGGAGGGCCTCCGCTTGTAGCTTGATGAGCTCGCGGAGATAACTCTTAAATGAGTATAAACTAAGTCCATCTAGAGTGACGGAGGGCCTCCGCTTGTAGCTTGATGAGCTCGCGGAGATAACTCTTAAATGATTATAAACTAAGTCCCTCTCGAGTGACGGAGGGCCTCCGCTTGTATCTTGATGAGCTCGCGGAGATAACTCTTAAATGATTATAAACTAAGTCCCTCTCGAGTGACGAAGGGCCTCCGCTTGTAGCTTGATGAGCCCGCGGAGATAACTCTTAAATGAGTATAAACTAAGTCCCTCTCGAATGACGGAGGGCCTCCGCTTGTAGCTTGATGAGCTCGCGGAGATAACTCTTAAATGAGTATAAACTAAGTCCCTCTCGAGTGACGGAGGGCCTCCGCTTGTAGCTTGATGAGCTCGCGGAGATAACTCTTAAATGAGTATAAACTATGTCCCTCTCGAGTGACGAAGGGCCTCCGCTTGTAGCTTGATGAGCTCGCAGAGATAACTCTTCAATCAGTACAAACTATGTCCATCTCGAGTGACGGAGGGTCTCCGCTTGTAGCTTGATGAGCTCGCGGAGATAACTCTTAAATGAGTGTAAACTAAGTCCCTCTTGAGTGACGGAGGGTCTCCGCTTGTAGCTTCATTTGCTCGTGGAGATAACTCTTAAATGAGCATAAACTAAGTCCCTCTCGAGTGACTGAGGGCCACCGCTTGTAGATTGATGAGCTCGCGAAGATAACTCTTAAATGAGTATAAACTAAGTCTCTCTCGAGTTACGGAGGTCATCCGCTTGTAGCTTGATGAGCCCGCGAAGATAACTCTTAAATGAGTATAAACTAAGTCCCTCTCGAGTGACGGAGGGCCTCCGCTTGTAGCTTGATGAGCTCGCGGAGATAACTCTTAAATGAGTATAAACTAAGTCCCTCTCGAGTGACGGAGGGCCTCCGCTTGTAGCTTGATGAGCCCGCGGAGATAACTCTTAAATGAGTATAAACTAAGTCTCTTTCGAGTGACGGAGGGTCTGCGCTTGTAGCTTGACGAGCTGGCGGAGATAACTCTTAAATGAGTATAAACTAATTAGTCCCTCTCGAGTGACGGAGGGCCTCCGCTTGTAGCTTGATGAGCTCGCGGAGATAACTCTTAAATGATTATAAACTAAGTCCCTCTCGAGTGACGAAGGGCCTCCGCTTGTAGCTTGATGAGCCCGCGGAGATAACTCTTAAATGAGTATAAACTAAGTCCCTCTCGAATGACGGAGGGCCTCCGCTTGTAGCTTGATGAGCTCGCGGAGATAACTCTTAAATGAGTATAAACTAAGTCCCTCTCGAGTGACGGAGGGCCTCCGCTTGTAGCTTGATGAGCTCGCGGAGATAACTCTTAAATGAGTATAAACTATGTCCCTCTCGAGTGACGAAGGGCCTCCGCTTGTAGCTTGATGAGCTCGCAGAGATAACTCTTCAATCAGTACAAACTATGTCCATCTCGAGTGACGGAGGGTCTCCGCTTGTAGCTTGATGAGCTCGCGGAGATAACTCTTAAATGAGTGTAAACTAAGTCCCTCTTGAGTGACGGAGGGTCTCCGCTTGTAGCTTCATTTGCTCGTGGAGATAACTCTTAAATGAGCATAAACTAAGTCCCTCTCGAGTGACTGAGGGCCTCCGCTTGTAGATTGATGAGCTCGCGAAGATAACTCTTAAATGAGTATAAACTAAGTCTCTCTCGAGTTACGGAGGTCATCCGCTTGTAGCTTGATGAGCCCGCGAAGATAACTCTTAAATGAGTATAAACTAAGTCCCTCTCGAGTGACGGAGGGCCTCCGCTTGTAGCTTGATGAGCTCGCGGAGATAACTCTTAAATGAGTATAAACTAAGTCCCTCTCGAGTGACGGAGGGCCTCCGCTTGTAGCTTGATGAGCCCGCGGAGATAACTCTTAAATGAGTATAAACTAAGTCTCTTTCGAGTGACGAAGGGTCTGCGCTTGTAGCTTGACGAGCTGGCGGAGATAACTCTTAAATGAGTATAAACTAATTAGTCCCTCTCGAGTGACGGAGGGCCTCCGCTTGTAGCTTGATGAGCTCGCGGAGATAACTCTTAAAAGAGTATAAACTAAGTCCCTCTAGAGTGACGGAGGGCCTCCGCTTGTAGCTTGATGAGCTCGCGGAGATAACTCTTAAATTAGTATAAACTATGTCCCTCTCGAGTGACGGAGGGCCTCCGCTTGTAGCTTGATGAGCTCGCGGAGATAACCCTTAAATGAGTATAAACTAAGTCCCTCTCGAGTGACGGACGGCCTCCGCTTGTAGCTTGATGAGCTCGCGAAGATAACGCTTAAATGAGTACAAACTAAGTCCCTCTCGAGTGACGGAGGGCCTCTGCTTGTAGCTTGATGAGACCATGGAGATAACTCTTAAATGAGTATAAACTAAGTCCATCTCGAGTGACGGAGGGCCTCCGCTTACAGCTTGATGAGCTCGCGGAGATAACTCTTAAATGATTATAAACTAAGTCCCTCTCGAGTGACGGAGGGCCTCCGCTTGTATCTTGATGAGCTCGCGGAGATAACTCTTAAATGATTATAAACTAAGTCCCTCTCGAGTGACGAAGGGCCTCCGCTTGTAGCTTGATGAGCCCGCGGAGATAACTCTTAAATGAGTATAAACTAAGTCCCTCTCGAATGACGGAGGGCCTCCGCTTGTAGCTTGATGAGCTCGCGGAGAGAACTCTGAAATGAGTATAAACTAAGTCCCTCTCGAGTGACGGAGGGCCTCCGCTTGTAGCTTGATGAGCTCGCGGAGATAACTCTTAAATGAGTATAAACTAAGTCCCTCTCGAGTGACGGAGGGCCTCCGCTTGTAGCTTGATGAGCCCGCGGAGATAACTCTTAAATGAGTATAAACTAAGTCTCTTTCGAGTGACGGAGGGTCTGCGCTTGTAGCTTGACGAGCTGGCGGAGATAACTCTTAAATGAGTATAAACTAATTAGTCCCTCTCGAGTGACGGAGGGCCTCCGCTTGTAGCTTGATGAGCTCGCGGAGACAACTCTTAAAAGAGTATAAACTAAGTCCCTCTAGAGTGACGGAGGGCCTCCGCTTGTAGCTTGATGAGCTCGCGGAGATAACTCTTAAATTAGTATAAACTATGTCCCTCTCGAGTGACGGAGGGCCTCCGCTTGTAGCTTGATGAGCTCGCGGAGATAACCCTTAAATGAGTATAAACTAAGTCCCTCTCGAGTGACGGACGGCCTCCGCTTGTAGCTTGATGAGCTCGCGAAGATAACGCTTAAATGAGTACAAACTAAGTCCCTCTCGAGTGACGGAGGGCCTCTGCTTGTAGCTTGATGAGACCATGGAGATAACTCTTAAATGAGTATAAACTAAGTCCATCTCGAGTGACGGAGGGCCTCCGCTTACAGCTTGATGAGCTCGCGGAGATAACTCTTAAATGATTATAAACTAAGTCCCTCTCGAGTGACGGAGGGCCTCCGCTTGTATCTTGATGAGCTCGCGGAGATAACTCTTAAATGATTATAAACTAAGTCCCTCTCGAGTGACGAAGGGCCTCCGCTTGTAGCTTGATGAGCCCGCGGAGATAACTCTTAAATGAGTATAAACTAAGTCCCTCTCGAATGACGGAGGGCCTCCGCTTGTAGCTTGATGAGCTCGCGGAGAGAACTCTGAAATGAGTATAAACTAAGTCCCTCTCGAGTGACGGAGGGCCTCCGCTTGTAGCTTGATGAGCTCGCGGAGATAACTCTTAAATGAGTATAAACTATGTCCCTCTCGAGTGACGAAGGGCCTCCGCTTGTAGCTTGATGAGCTCGCGGAGATAACTCTTCAATCAGTACAAACTATGTCCATCTCGAGTGACGGAGGGTCTCCGCTTGTAGCTTGATGAGCTCGCGGAGATAACTCTTAAATGAGTGTAAACTAAGTCCCTCTTGAGTGACGGAGGGTCTCCGCTTGTAGCTTCATTTGCTCGTGGAGATAACTCTTAAATGAGCATAAACTAAGTCCCTCTCGAGTGACTGAGGGCCTCCGCTTGTAGATTGATGAGCTCGCGAAGATAACTCTTAAATGAGTATAAACTAAGTCTCTCTCGAGTTACGGAGGTCATCCGCTTGTAGCTTGATGAGCCCGCGAAGATAACTCTTAAATGAGTATAAACTAAGTCCCTCTCGAGTGACGGAGGGCCTCCGCTTGTAGCTTGATGAGCTCGCGGAGATAACTCTTAAATGAGTATAAACTAAGTCCCTCTCGAGTGACGGAGGGCCTCCGCTTGTAGCTTGATGAGCCCGCGCAGATAACTCTTAAATGAGTATAAACTAAGTCATTCTCGAGTGACGGAGGGCCTCCGCTTGTAGCTTCATTTGCTCGTGGAGATAACTCTTAAATGAGCATAAACTAAGTCCCTCTCGAGTGACGGAGGGCCTCTGCTTGTAGCTTGATGAGACCATGGAGATAACTCTTAAATGAGTATAAACTAAGTCCATCTCGAGTGACGGAGGGCCTCCGCTTGTAGCTTGATGAGCTCGCGGAGATAACTCTTAAATGATTATAAACTAAGTCCCTCTCGAGTGACGGAGGGCCTCCGATTGTATCTTGATGAGCTCGCGGAGATAACTCTTAAATGATTATAAACTAAGTCCCTCTCGAGTGACGAAGGGCCTCCGCTTGTAGCTTGATGAGCCCGCGGAGATAACTCTTAAATGAGTATAAACTAAGTCCCTCTCGAATGACGGAGGGCCTCCGCTTGTAGCTTGATGAGCTCGCGGAGATAACTCTTAAATGAGTATAAACTAAGTCCCTCTCGAGTGACGGAGGGCCTCCGCTTGTAGCTTGATGAGCTCGCGGAGATAACTCTTAAATGAGTATAAACTAAGTCCCTCTCGAGTGACGGAGGGCCTCCGCTTGTAGCTTGATGAGCTCGCGGAGATAACTCTTAAATGAGTATAAACTATGTCCCTCTCGAGTGACGAAGGGCCTCCGCTTGTAGCTTGATGAGCTCGCAGAGATAACTCTTCAATCAGTACAAACTATGTCCATCTCGAGTGACGGAGGGTCTCCGCTTGTAGCTTGATGAGCTCGCGGAGATAACTCTTAAATGAGTGTAAACTAAGTCCCTCTTGAGTGACGGAGGGTCTCCGCTTGTAGCTTCATTTGCTCGTGGAGATAACTCTTAAATGAGCATAAACTAAGTCCCTCTCGAGTGACTGAGGGCCTCCGCTTGTAGATTGATGAGCTCGCGAAGATAACTCTTAAATGAGTATAAACTAAGTCTCTCTCGAGTTACGGAGGTCATCCGCTTGTAGCTTGATGAGCCCGCGAAGATAACTCTTAAATGAGTATAAACTAAGTCCCTCTCGAGTGACGGAGGGCCTCCGCTTGTAGCTTGATGAGCTCGCGGAGATAACTCTTAAATGAGTATAAACTAAGTCCCTCTCGAGTGACGGAGGGCCTCCGCTTGTAGCTTGATGAGCCCGCGGAGATAACTCTTAAATGAGTATAAACTAAGTCTCTTTCGAGTGACGGAGGGTCTGCGCTTGTAGCTTGACGAGCTGGCGGAGATAACTCTTAAATGAGTATAAACTAATTAGTCCCTCTCGAGTGACGGAGGGCCTCCGCTTGTAGCTTGATGAGCTCGCGGAGATAACTCTTAAAAGAGTATAAACTAAGTCCCTCTAGAGTGACGGAGGGCCTCCGCTTGTAGCTTGATGAGCTCGCGGAGATAACTCTTAAATTAGTATAAACTATGTCCCTCTCGAGTGACGGAGGGCCTCCGCTTGTAGCTTGATGAGCTCGCGGAGATAACCCTTAAATGAGTATAAACTAAGTCCCTCTCGAGTGACGGACGGCCTCCGCTTGTAGCTTGATGAGCTCGCGAAGATAACGCTTAAATGAGTACAAACTAAGTCCCTCTCGAGTGACGGAGGGCCTCTGCTTGTAGCTTGATGAGACCATGGAGATAACTCTTAAATGAGTATAAACTAAGTCCATCTCGAGTGACGGAGGGCCTCCGCTTACAGCTTGATGAGCTCGCGGAGATAACTCTTAAATGATTATAAACTAAGTCCCTCTCGAGTGACGGAGGGCCTCCGCTTGTATCTTGATGAGCTCGCGGAGATAACTCTTAAATGATTATAAACTAAGTCCCTCTCGAGTGACGAAGGGCCTCCGCTTGTAGCTTGATGAGCCCGCGGAGATAACTCTTAAATGAGTATAAACTAAGTCCCTCTCGAATGACGGAGGGCCTCCGCTTGTAGCTTGATGAGCTCGCGGAGAGAACTCTGAAATGAGTATAAACTAAGTCCCTCTCGAGTGACGGAGGGCCTCCGCTTGTAGCTTGATGAGCTCGCGGAGATAACTCTTAAATGAGTATAAACTATGTCCCTCTCGAGTGACGAAGGGCCTCCGCTTGTAGCTTGATGAGCTCGCGGAGATAACTCTTCAATCAGTACAAACTATGTCCATCTCGAGTGACGGAGGGTCTCCGCTTGTAGCTTGATGAGCTCGCGGAGATAACTCTTAAATGAGTGTAAACTAAGTCCCTCTTGAGTGACGGAGGGTCTCCGCTTGTAGCTTCATTTGCTCGTGGAGATAACTCTTAAATGAGCATAAACTAAGTCCCTCTCGAGTGACTGAGGGCCTCCGCTTGTAGATTGATGAGCTCGCGAAGATAACTCTTAAATGAGTATAAACTAAGTCTCTCTCGAGTTACGGAGGTCATCCGCTTGTAGCTTGATGAGCCCGCGAAGATAACTCTTAAATGAGTATAAACTAAGTCCCTCTCGAGTGACGGAGGGCCTCCGCTTGTAGCTTGATGAGCTCGCGGAGATAACTCTTAAATGAGTATAAACTAAGTCCCTCTCGAGTGACGGAGGGCCTCCGCTTGTAGCTTGATGAGCCCGCGCAGATAACTCTTAAATGAGTATAAACTAAGTCATTCTCGAGTGACGGAGGGCCTCCGCTTGTAGCTTCATTTGCTCGTGGAGATAACTCTTAAATGAGCATAAACTAAGTCCCTCTCGAGTGACGGAGGGCCTCTGCTTGTAGCTTGATGAGACCATGGAGATAACTCTTAAATGAGTATAAACTAAGTCCATCTCGAGTGACGGAGGGCCTCCGCTTGTAGCTTGATGAGCTCGCGGAGATAACTCTTAAATGATTATAAACTAAGTCCCTCTCGAGTGACGGAGGGCCTCCGATTGTATCTTGATGAGCTCGCGGAGATAACTCTTAAATGATTATAAACTAAGTCCCTCTCGAGTGACGAAGGGCCTCCGCTTGTAGCTTGATGAGCCCGCGGAGATAACTCTTAAATGAGTATAAACTAAGTCCCTCTCGAATGACGGAGGGCCTCCGCTTGTAGCTTGATGAGCTCGCGGAGATAACTCTTAAATGAGTATAAACTAAGTCCCTCTCGAGTGACGGAGGGCCTCCGCTTGTAGCTTGATGAGCTCGCGGAGATAACTCTTAAATGAGTATAAACTACGTCCCTCTCGAGTGACGAAGGGCCTCCGCTTGTAGCTTGATGAGCTCGCGGAGATAACTCTTCAATCAGTACAAACTATGTCCATCTCGAGTGACGGAGGGTCTCCGCTTGTAGCTTGATGAGCTCGCGGAGATAACTCTTAAATGAGTGTAAACTAAGTCCCTCTTGAGTGACGGAGGGTCTCCGCTTGTAGCTTCATTTGCTCGTGGAGATAACTCTTAAATGAGCATAAACTAAGTCCCTCTCGAGTGACTGAGGGCCTCCGCTTGTAGATTGATGAGCTCGCGAAGATAACTCTTAAATGAGTATAAACTAAGTCTCTCTCGAGTTACGGAGGTCATCCGCTTGTAGCTTGATGAGCCCGCGAAGATAACTCTTAAATGAGTATAAACTAAGTCCCTCTCGAGTGACGGAGGGCCTCCGCTTGTAGCTTGATGAGCTCGCGGAGATAACTCTTAAATGAGTATAAACTAAGTCCCTCTCGAGTGACGGAGGGCCTCCGCTTGTAGCTTGATGAGCCCGCGCAGATAACTCTTAAATGAGTATAAACTAAGTCATTCTCGAGTGACGGAGGGCCTCCGCTTGTAGCTTCATTTGCTCGTGGAGATAACTCTTAAATGAGCATAAACTAAGTCCCTCTCGAGTGACGGAGGGCCTCTGCTTGTAGCTTGATGAGACCATGGAGATAACTCTTAAATGAGTATAAACTAAGTCCATCTCGAGTGACGGAGGGCCTCCGCTTGTAGCTTGATGAGCTCGCGGAGATAACTCTTAAATGATTATAAACTAAGTCCCTCTCGAGTGACGGAGGGCCTCCGATTGTATCTTGATGAGCTCGCGGAGATAACTCTTAAATGATTATAAACTAAGTCCCTCTCGAGTGACGAAGGGCCTCCGCTTGTAGCTTGATGAGCCCGCGGAGATAACTCTTAAATGAGTATAAACTAAGTCCCTCTCGAATGACGGAGGGCCTCCGCTTGTAGCTTGATGAGCTCGCGGAGATAACTCTTAAATGAGTATAAACTAAGTCCCTCTCGAGTGACGGAGGGCCTCCGCTTGTAGCTTGATGAGCTCGCGGAGATAACTCTTAAATGAGTATAAACTACGTCCCTCTCGAGTGACGAAGGGCCTCCGCTTGTAGCTTGATGAGCTCGCGGAGATAACTCTTCAATCAGTACAAACTATGTCCATCTCGAGTGACGGAGGGTCTCCGCTTGTAGCTTGATGAGCTCGCGGAGATAACTCTTAAATGAGTGTAAACTAAGTCCCTCTTGAGTGACGGAGGGTCTCCGCTTGTAGCTTCATTTGCTCGTGGAGATAACTCTTAAATGAGCATAAACTAAGTCCCTCTCGAGTGACTGAGGGCCTCCGCTTGTAGATTGATGAGCTCGCGAAGATAACTCTTAAATGAGTATAAACTAAGTCTCTCTCGAGTTACGGAGGTCATCCGCTTGTAGCTTGATGAGCCCGCGAAGATAACTCTTAAATGAGTATAAACTAAGTCCCTCTCGAGTGACGGAGGGCCTCCGCTTGTAGCTTGATGAGCTCGCGGAGATAACTCTTAAATGAGTATAAACTAAGTCCCTCTCGAGTGACGGAGGGCCTCCGCTTGTGGCTTGATGAGCCCGCGCAGATAACTCTTAAATGAGTATAAACTAAGTCATTCTCGAGTGACGGAGGGCCTCCGCTTGTAGCTTCATTTGCTCGTGGAGATAACTCTTAAATGAACATAAACTAAGTCCCTCTCGAGTGACGGAGGGCCTCCGCTTGTAGCTTGATGAGCTCGCGAAGATAACTCTTAAATGAGTATAAACTAAGTCCCTCTCGAGTGACGGAGGGCCTCCGCTTGTAGCTTGATCAGCTCGCGGAGATAACTCTTAAATGAGTATAAACTAAGTCCCTCTCGAGTGACGGAGGGCCTCCGCTTGTAGCTTGATGAGCCCGCGCAGATAACTCTTAAATGAGTATAAACTAAGTCATTCTCGAGTGACGGAGGGCCTCCGCTTGTAGCTTCATTTGCTCGTGGAGATAACTCTTAAATGAGCATAAACTAAGTCCCTCTCGAGTGACGGAGGGCCTCCGCTTGTAGCTTGATGAGCTCGCGGAGATAACTCTTAAATGAGTATAAACTATGTCCCTCTCGAGTGACGGAGGGCCTCCGCTTGTAGCTTGATGAGCTCGCGGAGATAACTCTTAAATGAGTATAAACTATGTCCCTCTCGAGTGACGAAGGGCCTCCGCTTGTAGCTTGATGAGCTCGCGGAGATAACTCTTCAATCAGTACAAACTATGTCCATCTCGAGTGACGGAGGGTCTCCGCTTGTAGCTTGATGAGCTCGCGGAGATAACTCTTAAATGAGTGTAAACTAAGTCCCTCTTGAGTGACGGAGGGTCTCCGCTTGTAGCTTCATTTGCTCGTGGAGATAACTCTTAAATGAGCATAAACTAAGTCCCTCTCGAGTGACTGAGGGCCTCCGCTTGTAGATTGATGAGCTCGCGAAGATAACTCTTAAATGAGTATAAACTAAGTCTCTCTCGAGTTACGGAGGTCATCCGCTTGTAGCTTGATGAGCCCGCGAAGATAACTCTTAAATGAGTATAAACTAAGTCCCTCTCGAGTGACGGAGGGCCTCCGCTTGTAGCTTGATGAGCTCGCGGAGATAACTCTTAAATGAGTATAAACTAAGTCCCTCTCGAGTGACGGAGGGCCTCCGCTTGTAGCTTGATGAGCCCGCGCAGATAACTCTTAAATGAGTATAAACTAAGTCATTCTCGAGTGACGGAGGGCCTCCGCTTGTAGCTTCATTTGCTCGTGGAGATAACTCTTAAATGAACATAAACTAAGTCCCTCTCGAGTGACGGAGGGCCTCCGCTTGTAGCTTGATGAGCTCGCGAAGATAACTCTTAAATGAGTATAAACTAAGTCCCTCTCGAGTGACGGAGGGCCTCCGCTTGTAGCTTGATGAGCTCGCGGAGATAACTCTTAAATGAGTATAAACTAAGTCCCTCTCGAGTGACGGAGGGCCTCCGCTTGTAGCTTGATGAGCCCGCGCAGATAACTCTTAAATGAGTATAAACTAAGTCATTCTCGAGTGACGGAGGGCCTCCGCTTGTAGCTTCATTTGCTCGTGGAGATAACTCTTAAATGAGCATAAACTAAGTCCCTCTCGAGTGACGGAGGGCCTCCGCTTGTAGCTTGATGAGCTCGCGGAGATAACTCTTAAATGAGTATAAACTATGTCCCTCTCGAGTGACGAAGGGCCTCCGCTTGTAGCTTGATGAGCTCGCGGAGATAACTCTTCAATCAGTACAAACTATGTCCATCTCGAGTGACGGAGGGTCTCCGCTTGTAGCTTGATGAGCTCGCGGAGATAACTCTTAAATGAGTGTAAACTAAGTCCCTCTTG
Source organism: Persicaria tinctoria (assembly GCA_037127255.1). Lineage (NCBI taxonomy): Eukaryota > Viridiplantae > Streptophyta > Magnoliopsida > Caryophyllales > Polygonaceae > Persicaria > Persicaria tinctoria. Next base: position 32,798,129 of record JBANSL010000007.1, on the reverse strand, counting down.
AGTGACGAAGGGTCTCCGCTTGAAGCTTCATTTGCTCGTGGAGATAACTCTTAAATGAGCATAAACTAAGTCCCTCTCGAGTGACTGAGGGCCTCCGCTTGTAGATTGATGAGCTCGCGAAGATAACTCTTAAATGAGTATAAACTAAGTCTCTCTCGAGTTACGGAGGTCATCCGCTTGTAGCTTGATGAGCCCGCGAAGATAACTCTTAAATGAGTATAAACTAAGTCATTCTCGAGTGACGGAGGGCCTCCGCTTGTAGCTTCATTTGCTCGTGGAGATGACTCTTAAATGAGCATAAACTAAGTCCCTCTCGAGTGACGGAGGGCCTCCGCTTGTAGCTTGATGAGCTCGCGAAGATAACTCTTAAATGAGTATAAACTAAGTCCCTCTCGAGTGACGGAGGGCCTCCGCTTGTAGCTTGATGAGCTCGCGGAGATAACTCTTAAATGAGTATAAACTAAGTCCCTCTCGAGTGACGGAGGGCCTCCGCTTGTAGCTTGATGAGCTCGCGGAGATAACTCTTAAATGATTATAAACTAAGTCCATCTCGAGTGACGGAGGGTCTCCGCTTGTAGCTTGATGAGCTCGCGGAGATAACTCTTAAATGAGTATAAACTAAGTCCATCTCGAGTGACGGAGGGCCTCCGCTTGTAGCTTGATGAGCTCGCGGAGATAACTCTTAAATGATTATAAACTAAGTCCCTCTCGAGTGACAGAGGGCCTCCGCTTGTATCTTGATGAGTTCGCGGAGATAACTCTTAAATGATTATAAACTAAGTCCCTCTCGAGTGACGAAGGGCCTCCGCTTGTAGCTTGATGAGCCCGCGGAGATAACTCTTAAATGAGTATAAACTAAGTCCCTCTCGAATGACGGAGGGCCTCCGCTTGTAGCTTGATGAGCTCGCGGAGATAACTCTTAAATGAGTATAAACTAAGTCCCTCTCGAGTGACGGAGGGCCTCCGCTTGTAGCTTGATGAGCTCGCGGAGATAACTCTTAAATGAGTATAAACTATGTCCCTCTCGAGTGACGAAGGGCCTCCGCTTGTAGCTTGATGAGCTCGCGGAGATAACTCTTCAATCAGTACAAACTATGTCCATCTCGAGTGACGGAGGGTCTCCGCTTGTAGCTTGATGAGCTCGCGGAGATAACTCTTAAATGAGTGTAAACTAAGTCCCTCTTGAGTGACGGAGGGTCTCCGCTTGTAGCTTCATTTGCTCGTGGAGATAACTCTTAAATGAGCATAAACTAAGTCCCTCTCGAGTGACTGAGGGCCTCCGCTTGTAGATTGATGAGCTCGCGAAGATAACTCTCAAATGAGTATAAACTAAGTCTCTCTCGAGTTACGGAGGTCATCCGCTTGTAGCTTGATGAGCCCGCGAAGATAACTCTTAAATGAGTATAAACTAAGTCCCTCTCGAGTGACGGAGGGCCTCCGCTTGTAGCTTGATGAGCTCGCGGAGATAACTCTTAAATGAGTATAAACTAAGTCCCTCTCGAGTGACGGAGGGCCTCCGCTTGTAGCTTGATGAGCCCGCGCAGATAACTCTTAAATGAGTATAAACTAAGTCATTCTCGAGTGACGGAGGGCCTCCGCTTGTAGCTTCATTTGCTCGTGGAGATAACTCTTAAATGAGCATAAACTAAGTCCCTCTCGAGTGACGGAGGGCCTCTGCTTGTAGCTTGATGAGACCATGGAGATAACTCTTAAATGAGTATAAACTAAGTCCATCTCGAGTGACGGAGGGCCTCCGCTTGTAGCTTGATGAGCTCGCGGAGATAACTCTTAAATGATTATAAACTAAGTCCCTCTCGAGTGACGGAGGGCCTCCGATTGTATCTTGATGAGCTCGCGGAGATAACTCTTAAATGATTATAAACTAAGTCCCTCTCGAGTGACGAAGGGCCTCCGCTTGTAGCTTGATGAGCCCGCGGAGATAACTCTTAAATGAGTATAAACTAAGTCCCTCTCGAATGACGGAGGGCCTCCGCTTGTAGCTTGATGAGCTCGCGGAGATAACTCTTAAATGAGTATAAACTAAGTCCCTCTCGAGTGACGGAGGGCCTCCGCTTGTAGCTTGATGAGCTCGCGGAGATAACTCTTAAATGAGTATAAACTACGTCCCTCTCGAGTGACGAAGGGCCTCCGCTTGTAGCTTGATGAGCTCGCGGAGATAACTCTTCAATCAGTACAAACTATGTCCATCTCGAGTGACGGAGGGTCTCCGCTTGTAGCTTGATGAGCTCGCGGAGATAACTCTTAAATGAGTGTAAACTAAGTCCCTCTTGAGTGACGGAGGGTCTCCGCTTGTAGCTTCATTTGCTCGTGGAGATAACTCTTAAATGAGCATAAACTAAGTCCCTCTCGAGTGACTGAGGGCCTCCGCTTGTAGATTGATGAGCTCGCGAAGATAACTCTTAAATGAGTATAAACTAAGTCTCTCTCGAGTTACGGAGGTCATCCGCTTGTAGCTTGATGAGCCCGCGAAGATAACTCTTAAATGAGTATAAACTAAGTCCCTCTCGAGTGACGGAGGGCCTCCGCTTGTAGCTTGATGAGCTCGCGGAGATAACTCTTAAATGAGTATAAACTAAGTCCCTCTCGAGTGACGGAGGGCCTCCGCTTGTAGCTTGATGAGCCCGCGCAGATAACTCTTAAATGAGTATAAACTAAGTCATTCTCGAGTGACGGAGGGCCTCCGCTTGTAGCTTCATTTGCTCGTGGAGATAACTCTTAAATGAACATAAACTAAGTCCCTCTCGAGTGACGGAGGGCCTCCGCTTGTAGCTTGATGAGCTCGCGAAGATAACTCTTAAATGAGTATAAACTAAGTCCCTCTCGAGTGACGGAGGGCCTCCGCTTGTAGCTTGATGAGCTCGCGGAGATAACTCTTAAATGAGTATAAACTAAGTCCCTCTCGAGTGACGGAGGGCCTCCGCTTGTAGCTTGATGAGCCCGCGCAGATAACTCTTAAATGAGTATAAACTAAGTCATTCTCGAGTGACGGAGGGCCTCCGCTTGTAGCTTCATTTGCTCGTGGAGATAACTCTTAAATGAGCATAAACTAAGTCCCTCTCGAGTGACGGAGGGCCTCCGCTTGTAGCTTGATGAGCTCGCGGAGATAACTCTTAAATGAGTATAAACTATGTCCCTCTCGAGTGACGGAGGGCCTCCGCTTGTAGCTTGATGAGCTCGCGGAGATAACTCTTAAATGAGTATAAACTATGTCCCTCTCGAGTGACGAAGGGCCTCCGCTTGTAGCTTGATGAGCTCGCGGAGATAACTCTTCAATCAGTACAAACTATGTCCATCTCGAGTGACGGAGGGTCTCCGCTTGTAGCTTGATGAGCTCGCGGAGATAACTCTTAAATGAGTGTAAACTAAGTCCCTCTTGAGTGACGGAGGGTCTCCGCTTGTAGCTTCATTTGCTCGTGGAGATAACTCTTAAATGAGCATAAACTAAGTCCCTCTCGAGTGACTGAGGGCCTCCGCTTGTAGATTGATGAGCTCGCGAAGATAACTCTTAAATGAGTATAAACTAAGTCTCTCTCGAGTTACGGAGGTCATCCGCTTGTAGCTTGATGAGCCCGCGAAGATAACTCTTAAATGAGTATAAACTAAGTCCCTCTCGAGTGACAGAGGGCCTCCGCTTGTAGCTTGATGAGCTCGCGGAGATAACTCTTAAATGAGTATAAACTAAGTCCCTCTCGAGTGACGGAGGGCCTCCGCTTGTAGCTTGATGAGCCCGCGCAGATAACTCTTAAATGAGTATAAACTAAGTCATTCTCGAGTGACGGAGGGCCTCCGCTTGTAGCTTCATTTGCTCGTGGAGATAACTCTTAAATGAACATAAACTAAGTCCCTCTCGAGTGACGGAGGGCCTCCGCTTGTAGCTTGATGAGCTCGCGAAGATAACTCTTAAATGAGTATAAACTAAGTCCCTCTCGAGTGACGGAGGGCCTCCGCTTGTAGCTTGATGAGCTCGCGGAGATAACTCTTAAATGAGTATAAACTAAGTCCCTCTCGAGTGACGGAGGGCCTCCGCTTGTAGCTTGATGAGCCCGCGCAGATAACTCTTAAATGAGTATAAACTAAGTCATTCTCGAGTGACGGAGGGCCACCGCTTGTAGCTTCATTTGCTCGTGGAGATAACTCTTAAATGAGCATAAACTAAGTCCCTCTCGAGTGACGGAGGGCCTCCGCTTGTAGCTTGATGAGCTCGCGGAGATAACTCTTAAATGAGTATAAACTATGTCCCTCTCGAGTGACGAAGGGCCTCCGCTTGTAGCTTGATGAGCTCGCGGAGATAACTCTTCAATCAGTACAAACTATGTCCATCTCGAGTGACGGAGGGTCTCCGCTTGTAGCTTGATGAGCTCGCGGAGATAACTCTTAAATGAGTGTAAACTAAGTCCCTCTTGAGTGACGAAGGGTCTCCGCTTGAAGCTTCATTTGCTCGTGGAGATAACTCTTAAATGAGCATAAACTAAGTCCCTCTCGAGTGACTGAGGGCCTCCGCTTGTAGATTGATGAGCTCGCGAAGATAACTCTTAAATGAGTATAAACTAAGTCTCTCTCGAGTTACGGAGGTCATCCGCTTGTAGCTTGATGAGCCCGCGAAGATAACTCTTAAATGAGTATAAACTAAGTCATTCTCGAGTGACGGAGGGCCTCCGCTTGTAGCTTCATTTGCTCGTGGAGATGACTCTTAAATGAGCATAAACTAAGTCCCTCTCGAGTGACGGAGGGCCTCCGCTTGTAGCTTGATGAGCTCGCGAAGATAACTCTTAAATGAGTATAAACTAAGTCCCTCTCGAGTGACGGAGGGCCTCCGCTTGTAGCTTGATGAGCTCGCGGAGATAACTCTTAAATGAGTATAAACTAAGTCCCTCTCGAGTGACGGAGGGCCTCCGCTTGTAGCTTGATGAGCTCGCGGAGATAACTCTTAAATGATTATAAACTAAGTCCATCTCGAGTGACGGAGGGTCTCCGCTTGTAGCTTGATGAGCTCGCGGAGATAACTCTTAAATGAGTATAAACTAAGTCCATCTCGAGTGACGGAGGGCCTCCGCTTGTAGCTTGATGAGCTCGCGGAGATAACTCTTAAATGATTATAAACTAAGTCCCTCTCGAGTGACAGAGGGCCTCCGCTTGTATCTTGATGAGTTCGCGGAGATAACTCTTAAATGATTATAAACTAAGTCCCTCTCGAGTGACGAAGGGCCTCCGCTTGTAGCTTGATGAGCCCGCGGAGATAACTCTTAAATGAGTATAAACTAAGTCCCTCTCGAATGACGGAGGGCCTCCGCTTGTAGCTTGATGAGCTCGCGGAGATAACTCTTAAATGAGTATAAACTAAGTCCCTCTCGAGTGACGGAGGGCCTCCGCTTGTAGCTTGATGAGCTCGCGGAGATAACTCTTAAATGAGTATAAACTATGTCCCTCTCGAGTGACGAAGGGCCTCCGCTTGTAGCTTGATGAGCTCGCGGAGATAACTCTTCAATCAGTACAAACTATGTCCATCTCGAGTGACGGAGGGTCTCCGCTTGTAGCTTGATGAGCTCGCGGAGATAACTCTTAAATGAGTATAAACTATGTCCCTCTCGAGTGACGAAGGGCCTCCGCTTGTAGCTTGATGAGCTCGCGGAGATAACTCTTCAATCAGTACAAACTATGTCCATCTCGAGTGACGGAGGGTCTCCGCTTGTAGCTTGATGAGCTCGCGGAGATAACTCTTAAATGAGTGTAAACTAAGTCCCTCTTGAGTGACGGAGGGTCTTCGCTTGTAGCTTCATTTGCTCGTGGAGATAACTCTTAAATGAGCATAAACTAAGTCCCTCTCGAGTGACTGAGGGCCTCCGCTTGTAGATTGATGAGCTCGCGAAGATAACTCTTAAATGAGTATAAACTAAGTCTCTCTCGAGTTACGGAGGTCATCCGCTTGTAGCTTGATGAGCCCGCGAAGATAACTCTTAAATGAGTATAAACTAAGTCCCTCTCGAGTGACGGAGGGCCTCCGCTTGTAGCTTGATGAGCTCGCGGAGATAACTCTTAAATGAGTATAAACTAAGTCCCTCTCGAGTGACGGAGGGCCTCCGCTTGTAGCTTGATGAGCCCGCGCAGATAACTCTTAAATGAGTATAAACTAAGTCATTCTCGAGTGACGGAGGGCCTCCGCTTGTAGCTTCATTTGCTCGTGGAGATAACTCTTAAATGAACATAAACTAAGTCCCTCTCGAGTGACGGAGGGCCTCCGCTTGTAGCTTGATGAGCTCGCGAAGATAACTCTTAAATGAGTATAAACTAAGTCCCTCTCGAGTGACGGAGGGCCTCCGCTTGTAGCTTGATGAGCTCGCGGAGATAACTCTTAAATGAGTATAAACTAAGTCCCTCTCGAGTGACGGAGGGCCTCCGCTTGTAGCTTGATGAGCCCGCGCAGATAACTCTTAAATGAGTATAAACTAAGTCATTCTCGAGTGACGGAGGGCCTCCGCTTGTAGCTTCATTTGCTCGTGGAGATAACTCTTAAATGAGCATAAACTAAGTCCCTCTCGAGTGACGGAGGGCCTCCGCTTGTAGCTTGATGAGCTCGCGGAGATAACTCTTAAATGAGTATAAACTATGTCCCTCTCGAGTGACGAAGGGCCTCCGCTTGTAGCTTGATGAGCTCGCGGAGATAACTCTTCAATCAGTACAAACTATGTCCATCTCGAGTGACGGAGGGTCTCCGCTTGTAGCTTGATGAGCTCGCGGAGATAACTCTTAAATGAGTGTAAACTAAGTCCCTCTTGAGTGACGAAGGGTCTCCGCTTGAAGCTTCATTTGCTCGTGGAGATAACTCTTAAATGAGCATAAACTAAGTCCCTCTCGAGTGACTGAGGGCCTCCGCTTGTAGATTGATGAGCTCGCGAAGATAACTCTTAAATGAGTATAAACTAAGTCTCTCTCGAGTTACGGAGGTCATCCGCTTGTAGCTTGATGAGCCCGCGAAGATAACTCTTAAATGAGTATAAACTAAGTCATTCTCGAGTGACGGAGGGCCTCCGCTTGTAGCTTCATTTGCTCGTGGAGATGACTCTTAAATGAGCATAAACTAAGTCCCTCTCGAGTGACGGAGGGCCTCCGCTTGTAGCTTGATGAGCTCGCGAAGATAACTCTTAAATGAGTATAAACTAAGTCCCTCTCGAGTGACGGAGGGCCTCCGCTTGTAGCTTGATGAGCTCGCGGAGATAACTCTTAAATGAGTATAAACTAAGTCCCTCTCGAGTGACGGAGGGCCTCCGCTTGTAGCTTGATGAGCTCGCGGAGATAACTCTTAAATGATTATAAACTAAGTCCATCTCGAGTGACGGAGGGTCTCCGCTTGTAGCTTGATGAGCTCGCGGAGATAACTCTTAAATGAGTATAAACTAAGTCCATCTCGAGTGACGGAGGGCCTCCGCTTGTAGCTTGATGAGCTCGCGGAGATAACTCTTAAATGATTATAAACTAAGTCCCTCTCGAGTGACAGAGGGCCTCCGCTTGTATCTTGATGAGTTCGCGGAGATAACTCTTAAATGATTATAAACTAAGTCCCTCTCGAGTGACGAAGGGCCTCCGCTTGTAGCTTGATGAGCCCGCGGAGATAACTCTTAAATGAGTATAAACTAAGTCCCTCTCGAATGACGGAGGGCCTCCGCTTGTAGCTTGATGAGCTCGCGGAGATAACTCTTAAATGAGTATAAACTAAGTCCCTCTCGAGTGACGGAGGGCCTCCGCTTGTAGCTTGATGAGCTCGCGGAGATAACTCTTAAATGAGTATAAACTATGTCCCTCTCGAGTGACGAAGGGCCTCCGCTTGTAGCTTGATGAGCTCGCGGAGATAACTCTTCAATCAGTACAAACTATGTCCATCTCGAGTGACGGAGGGTCTCCGCTTGTAGCTTGATGAGCTCGCGGAGATAACTCTTAAATGAGTGTAAACTAAGTCCCTCTTGAGTGACGGAGGGTCTCCGCTTGTAGCTTCATTTGCTCGTGGAGATAACTCTTAAATGAGCATAAACTAAGTCCCTCTCGAGTGACTGAGGGCCTCCGCTTGTAGATTGATGAGCTCGCGAAGATAACTCTCAAATGAGTATAAACTAAGTCTCTCTCGAGTTACGGAGGTCATCCGCTTGTAGCTTGATGAGCCCGCGAAGATAACTCTTAAATGAGTATAAACTAAGTCCCTCTCGAGTGACGGAGGGCCTCCGCTTGTAGCTTGATGAGCTCGCGGAGATAACTCTTAAATGAGTATAAACTAAGTCCCTCTCGAGTGACGGAGGGCCTCCGCTTGTAGCTTGATGAGCCCGCGCAGATAACTCTTAAATGAGTATAAACTAAGTCATTCTCGAGTGACGGAGGGCCTCCGCTTGTAGCTTCATTTGCTCGTGGAGATAACTCTTAAATGAGCATAAACTAAGTCCCTCTCGAGTGACGGAGGGCCTCTGCTTGTAGCTTGATGAGACCATGGAGATAACTCTTAAATGAGTATAAACTAAGTCCATCTCGAGTGACGGAGGGCCTCCGCTTGTAGCTTGATGAGCTCGCGGAGATAACTCTTAAATGATTATAAACTAAGTCCCTCTCGAGTGACGGAGGGCCTCCGCTTGTATCTTGATGAGCTCGCGGAGATAACTCTTAAATGATTATAAACTAAGTCCCTCTCGAGTGACGAAGGGCCTCCGCTTGTAGCTTGATGAGCCCGCGGAGATAACTCTTAAATGAGTATAAACTAAGTCCCTCTCGAATGACGGAGGGCCTCCGCTTGTAGCTTGATGAGCTCGCGGAGATAACTCTTAAATGAGTATAAACTAAGTCCCTCTCGAGTGACGGAGGGCCTCCGCTTGTAGCTTGATGAGCTCGCGGAGATAACTCTTAAATGAGTATAAACTATGTCCCTCTCGAGTGACGAAGGGCCTCCGCTTGTAGCTTGATGAGCTCGCGGAGATAACTCTTAAATGATTATAAACTAAGTCCCTCTCGAGTGACGGAGGGCCTCCACTTGTATCTTGATGAGCTCGCGGAGATAACTCTTAAATGATTATAAACTAAGTCCCTCTCGAGTGACGAAGGGCCTCCGCTTGTAGCTTGATGAGCCCGCGGAGATAACTCTTAAATGAGTATAAACTAAGTCCCTCTCGAGTGACGGAGGGCCTCCGCTTGTAGCTTGATGAGCTCGCGGAGATAACTCTTAAATGAGTATAAACTATGTCCCTCTCGAGTGACGAAGGGCCTCCGCTTGTAGCTTGATGAGCTCGCGGAGATAACTCTTCAATCAGTACAAACTATGTCCATCTCGAGTGACGGAGGGTCTCCGCTTGTAGCTTGATGAGCTCGCGGAGATAACTCTTAAATGAGTGTAAACTAAGTCCCTCTTGAGTGACGGAGGGTCTCCGCTTGTAGCTTCATTTGCTCGTGGAGATAACTCTTAAATGAGCATAAACTAAGTCCCTCTCGAGTGACTGAGGGCCTCCGCTTGTAGATTGATGAGCTCGCGAAGATAACTCTTAAATGAGTATAAACTAAGTCTCTCTCGAGTTACGGAGGTCATCCGCTTGTAGCTTGATGAGCCCGCGAAGATAACTCTTAAATGAGTATAAACTAAGTCCCTCTCGAGTGACGGAGGGCCTCCGCTTGTAGCTTGATGAGCTCGCGGAGATAACTCTTAAATGAGTATAAACTAAGTCCCTCTCGAGTGACGGAGGGCCTCCGCTTGTAGCTTGATGAGCCCGCGCAGATAACTCTTAAATGAGTATAAACTAAGTCATTCTCGAGTGACGGAGGGCCTCCGCTTGTAGCTTCATTTGCTCGTGGAGATAACTCTTAAATGAGCATAAACTAAGTCCCTCTCGAGTGACGGAGGGCCTCTGCTTGTAGCTTGATGAGACCATGGAGATAACTCTTAAATGAGTATAAACTAAGTCCATCTCGAGTGACGGAGGGCCTCCGCTTGTAGCTTGATGAGCTCGCGGAGATAACTCTTAAATGATTATAAACTAAGTCCCTCTCGAGTGACGGAGGGCCTCCGCTTGTATCTTGATGAGCTCGCGGAGATAACTCTTAAATGATTATAAACTAAGTCCCTCTCGAGTGACGAAGGGCCTCCGCTTGTAGCTTGATGAGCCCGCGGAGATAACTCTTAAATGAGTATAAACTAAGTCCCTCTCGAATGACGGAGGGCCTCCGCTTGTAGCTTGATGAGCTCGCGGAGATAACTCTTAAATGAGTATAAACTAAGTCCCTCTCGAGTGACGGAGGGCCTCCGCTTGTAGCTTGATGAGCTCGCGGAGATAACTCTTAAATGAGTATAAACTATGTCCCTCTCGAGTGACGAAGGGCCTCCGCTTGTAGCTTGATGAGCTCGCGGAGATAACTCTTAAATGATTATAAACTAAGTCCCTCTCGAGTGACGGAGGGCCTCCACTTGTATCTTGATGAGCTCGCGGAGATAACTCTTAAATGATTATAAACTAAGTCCCTCTCGAGTGACGAAGGGCCTCCGCTTGTAGCTTGATGAGCCCGCGGAGATAACTCTTAAATGAGTATAAACTAAGTCCCTCTCGAGTGACGGAGGGCCTCCGCTTGTAGCTTGATGAGCTCGCGGAGATAACTCTTAAATGAGTATAAACTATGTCCCTCTCGAGTGACGAAGGGCCTCCGCTTGTAGCTTGATGAGCTCGCGGAGATAACTCTTCAATCAGTACAAACTATGTCCATCTCGAGTGACGGAGGGTCTCCGCTTGTAGCTTGATGAGCTCGCGGAGATAACTCTTAAATGAGTGTAAACTAAGTCCCTCTTGAGTGACGGAGGGTCTCCGCTTGTAGCTTCATTTGCTCGTGGAGATAACTCTTAAATGAGCATAAACTAAGTCCCTCTCGAGTGACTGAGGGCCTCCGCTTGTAGATTGATGAGCTCGCGAAGATAACTCTTAAATGAGTATAAACTAAGTCTCTCTCGAGTTACGGAGGTCATCCGCTTGTAGCTTGATGAGCCCGCGAAGATAACTCTTAAATGAGTATAAACTAAGTCCCTCTCGAGTGACGGAGGGCCTCCGCTTGTAGCTTGATGAGCTCGCGGAGATAACTCTTAAATGAGTATAAACTAAGTCCCTCTCGAGTGACGGAGGGCCTCCGCTTGTAGCTTGATGAGCCCGCGCAGATAACTCTTAAATGAGTATAAACTAAGTCATTCTCGAGTGACGGAGGGCCTCCGCTTGTAGCTTCATTTGCTCGTGGAGATAACTCTTAAATGAGCATAAACTAAGTCCCTCTCGAGTGACGGAGGGCCTCTGCTTGTAGCTTGATGAGACCATGGAGATAACTCTTAAATGAGTATAAACTAAGTCCATCTCGAGTGACGGAGGGCCTCCGCTTGTAGCTTGATGAGCTCGCGGAGATAACTCTTAAATGATTATAAACTAAGTCCCTCTCGAGTGACGGAGGGCCTCCGCTTGTATCTTGATGAGCTCGCGGAGATAACTCTTAAATGATTATAAACTAAGTCCCTCTCGAGTGACGAAGGGCCTCCGCTTGTAGCTTGATGAGCCCGCGGAGATAACTCTTAAATGAGTATAAACTAAGTCCCTCTCGAATGACGGAGGGCCTCCGCTTGTAGCTTGATGAGCTCGCGGAGATAACTCTTAAATGAGTATAAACTAAGTCCCTCTCGAGTGACGGAGGGCCTCCGCTTGTAGCTTGATGAGCTCGCGGAGATAACTCTTAAATGAGTATAAACTATGTCCCTCTCGAGTGACGAAGGGCCTCTGCTTGTAGCTTGATGAGCTCGCGGAGATAACTCTTCAATCAGTACAAACTATGTCCATCTCGAGTGACGGAGGGTCTCCGCTTGTAGCTTGATGAGCTCGCGGAGATAACTCTTAAATGAGTGTGAACTAAGTCCCTCTTGAGTGACGGAGGGTCTCCGCTTGTAGCTTCATTTGCTCGTGGAGATAACTCTTAAATGAGCATAAACTAAGTCCCTCTCGAGTGACTGAGGGCCTCCGCTTGTAGATTGATGAGCTCGCGAAGATAACTCTTAAATGAGTATAAACTAAGTCTCTCTCGAGTTACGGAGGTCATCCGCTTGTAGCTTGATGAGCCCGCGAAGATAACTCTTAAATGAGTATAAACTAAGTCCCTCTCGAGTGACGGAGGGCCTCCGCTTGTAGCTTGATGAGCTCGCGGAGATGACTCTTAAATGAGTATAAACTAAGTCCCTCTCGAGTGACGGAGGGCCTCCGCTTGTAGCTTGATGAGCCCGCGCAGATAACTCTTAAATGAGTATAAACTAAGTCATTCTCGAGTGACGGAGGGCCTCCGCTTGTAGCTTCATTTGCTCGTGGAGATAACTCTTAAATGAGCATAAACTAAGTCCCTCTCGAGTGACGGAGGGCCTCCGCTTGTAGCTTGATGAGCTCGCGAAGATAACTCTTAAATGAGTATAAACTAAGTCCCTCTCGAGTGACGGAGGGCCTCCGCTTGTAGCTTGATGAGCTCGCGGAGATAACTCTTAAATGAGTATAAACTAAGTCCCTCTCGAGTGACGGAGGGCCTCCGCTTGTAGCTTGATGAGCCCGCGCAGATAACTCTTAAATGAGTATAAACTAAGTCATTCTCGAGTGACGGAGGGCCTCCGCTTGTAGCTTCATTTGCTCGTGGAGATAACTCTTAAATGAGCATAAACTAAGTCCCTCTCGAGTGACGGAGGGCCTCCGCTTGTAGCTTGATGAGCTCGCGGAGATAACTCTTAAATGAGTATAAACTATGTCCCTCTCGAGTGACGAAGGGCCTCCGCTTGTAGCTTGATGAGCTCGCGGAGATAACTCTTCAATCAGTACAAACTATGTCCATCTCGAGTGACGGAGGGTCTCCGCTTGTAGCTTGATGAGCTCGCGGAGATAACTCTTAAATGAGTGTAAACTAAGTCCCTCTTGAGTGACGAAGGGTCTCCGCTTGAAGCTTCATTTGCTCGTGGAGATAACTCTTAAATGAGCATAAACTAAGTCCCTCTCGAGTGACTGAGGGCCTCCGCTTGTAGATTGATGAGCTCGCGAAGATAACTCTTAAATGAGTATAAACTAAGTCTCTCTCGAGTTACGGAGGTCATCCGCTTGTAGCTTGATGAGCCCGCGAAGATAACTCTTAAATGAGTATAAACGAAGTCCCTCTCGAGTGACGGAGGGCCTCCGCTTGTAGCTTGATGAGCTCGCGGAGATAACTCTTAAATGAGTATAAACTAAGTCCCTCTCGAGTGACGGAGGGCCTCCGCTTGTAGCTTGATGAGCCCGCGCAGATAACTCTTAAATGAGTATAAACTAAGTCATTCTCGAGTGACGGAGGGCCTCCGCTTGTAGCTTCATTTGCTCGTGGAGATGACTCTTAAATGAGCATAAACTAAGTCCCTCTCGAGTGACGGAGGGCCTCCGCTTGTAGCTTGATGAGCTCGCGAAGATAACTCTTAAATGAGTATAAACTAAGTCCCTCTCGAGTGACGGAGGACCTCCGCTTGTAGCTTGATGAGCTCGCGGAGATAACTCTTAAATGAGTATAAACTAAGTCCCTCTCGAGTGACGGAGGGCCTCCGCTTGTAGCTTGATGAGCCCGCGCAGATAACTCTTAAATGAGTATAAACTAAGTCATTCTCGAGTGACGGAGGGCCTCCGCTTGTAGCTTCATTTGCTCGTGGAGATAACTCTTAAATGAGCATAAACTAAGTCCCTCTCGAGTGACGGAGGGCCTCCGCTTGTAGCTTGATGAGCTCGCGAAGATAACTCTTAAATGAGTATAAACTAAGTCCCTCTCGAGTGACGGAGGGCCTCTGCTTGTAGCTTGATGAGACCATGGAGATAACTCTTAAATGAGTATAAACTAAGTCCATCTCGAGTGACGGAGGGCCTCCGCTTGTAGCTTGATGAGCTCGCGGAGATAACTCTTAAATGATTATAAACTAAGTCCCTCTCGAGTGACGGAGGGCCTCCGCTTGTATCTTGATGAGCTCGCGGAGATAACTCTTAAATGATTATAAACTAAGTCCCTCTCGAGTGACGAAGGGCCTCCGCTTGTAGCTTGATGAGCCCGCGGAGATAACTCTTAAATGAGTATAAACTAAGTCCCTCTCGAATGATGGAGGGCCTCCGCTTGTAGCTTGATGAGCTCGCGGAGATAACTCTTAAATGAGTATAAACTAAGTCCCTCTCGAGTGACGGAGGGCCTCCGCTTGTAGCTTGATGAGCTCGCGGAGATAACACTTAAATGAGTATAAACTATGTCCCTCTCGAGTGACGAAGGGCCTCCGCTTGTAGCTTGATGAGCTCGCGGAGATAACTCTTCAATCAGTACAAACTATGTCCATCTCGAGTGACGGAGGGTCTCCGCTTGTAGCTTGATGAGCTCGCGGAGATAACTCTTAAATGAGTGTAAACTAAGTCCCTCTTGAGTGACGGAGGGTCTCCGCTTGTAGCTTCATTTGCTCGTGGAGATAACTCTTAAATGAGCATAAACTAAGTCCATCTCGAGTGACTGAGGGCCTCCGCTTGTAGATTGATGAGCTCGCGAAGATAACTCTTAAATGAGTATAAACTAAGTCTCTCTCGAGTTACGGAGGTCATCCGCTTGTAGCTTGATGAGCCCGCGAAGATAACTCTTAAATGAGTATAAACTAAGTCCCTCTCGAGTGACGGAGGGCCTCCGCTTGTAGCTTGATGAGCTCGCGGAGATAACTCTTAAATGAGTATAAACTAAGTCCCTCTCGAGTGACGGAGGGCCTCCGCTTGTAGCTTGATGAGCCCGCGCAGATAACTCTTAAATGAGTATAAACTAAGTCATTCTCGAGTGACGGAGGGCCTCCGCTTGTAGCTTCATTTGCTCGTGGAGATAACTCTTAAATGAGCATAAACTAAGTCCCTCTCGAGTGACGGAGGGCCTCCGCTTGTAGCTTGATGAGCTCGCGGAGATAATTCTTAAATGAGTATAAACTAAGTCCCTCTCGAGTGACGGAGGGCCTCCGCTTGTAGCTTGATGAGCCCGCGCAGATAACTCTTAAATGAGTATAAACTAAGTCATTCTCGAGTGACGGAGGGCCTCCGCTTGTAGCTTCAATTGCTCGTGGAGATAACTCTTAAATGAGCATAAACTAAGTCCCTCTCGAGTGACGGAGGGCCTCCGCTTGTAGCTTGATGAGCTCGCGGAGATAACTCTTAAATGAGTATAAACTATGTCCCTCTCGAGTGACGAAGGGCCTCCGCTTGTAGCTTGATGAGCTCGCGGAGATAACTCTTCAATCAGTACAAACTATGTCCATCTCGAGTGACGGAGGGTCTCCGCTTGTAGCTTGATGAGCTCGCGGAGATAACTCTTAAATGAGTGTAAACTAAGTCCCTCTTGAGTGACGGAGGGTCTCCGCTTGAAGCTTCATTTGCTCGTGGAGATAACTCTTAAATGAGCATAAACTAAGTCCCTCTCGAGTGACTGAGGGCCTCCGCTTGTAGCTTGATGAGCTCGCGGAGATAACTCTTAAATGAGTATAAACTAAGTCCCTCTCGAGTGACGGAGGGCCTCCGCTTGTAGCTTGATGAGCCCGCGCAGATAACTCTTAAATGAGTATAAACTAAGTCATTCTCGAGTGACGGAGGGCCTCCGCTTGTAGCTTCATTTGCTCGTGGAGATAACTCTTAAATGAGCATAAACTAAGTCCCTCTCGAGTGACGGAGGGCCTCCGCTTGTAGCTTGATGAGCTCGCGGAGATAACTCTTAAATGAGTATAAACTATGTCCCTCTCGAGTGACGAAGGGCCTCCGCTTGTAGCTTGATGAGCTCGCGGAGATAACTCTTCAATCAGTACAAACTATGTCCATCTCGAGTGACGGAGGGTCTCCGCTTGTAGCTTGATGAGCTCGCGGAGATAACTCTTAAATGAGTGTAAACTAAGTCCCTCTTGAGTGACGGAGGGTCTCCGCTTGAAGCTTCATTTGCTCGTGGAGATAACTCTTAAATGAGCATAAACTAAGTCCCTCTCGAGTGACTGAGGGCCTCCGCTTGTAGCTTGATGAGCTCGCGAAGATAACTTTTAAATGAGTATAAACTAAGTCCCTCTCGAGTGACGGAGGGCCTCCGCTTGTAGCTTGATGAGCTCGCGGAGATAACTCTTAAATGAGTATAAACTAAGTCCCTCTCGAGTGACGGAGGGCCTCCGCTTGTAGCTTGATGAGCCCGCGCAGATAACTCTTAAATGAGTATAAACTAAGTCATTCTCGAGTGACGGAGGGCCTCCGCTTGTAGCTTCATTTGCTCGTGGAGATAACTCTTAAATGAGCATAAACTAAGTCCCTCTCGAGTGACGGAGGGCCTCCGCTTGTAGCTTGATGAGCTCGCGGAGATAACTCTTAAATGAGTATAAACTATGTCCCTCTCGAGTGACGAAGGGCCTCCGCTTGTAGCTTGATGAGCTCGCGGAGATAACTCTTCAATCAGTACAAACTATGTCCATCTCGAGTGACGGAGGGTCTCCTCTTGTAGCTTGATGAGCTCGCGGAGATAACTCTTAAATGAGTGTAAACTAAGTCCCTCTTGAGTGACGGAGGGTCTCCGCTTGAAGCTTCATTTGCTCGTGGAGATAACTCTTAAATGAGCATAAACTAAGTCCCTCTCGAGTGACTGAGGGCCTCCGCTTGTAGATTGATGAGCTCGCGAAGATAACTCTTAAATGAGTATAAACTAAGTCTCTCTCGAGTTACGGAGGTCATCCGCTTGTAGCTTGATGAGCCCGCGAAGATAACTCTTAAATGAGTATAAACTAAGTCCCTCTCGAGTGACGGAGGGCCTCCGCTTGTAGCTTGATGAGCTCGCGGAGATAACTCTTAAATGAGTATAAACTAAGTCCCTCTCGAGTGACGGAGGGCCTCCGCTTGTAGCTTGATGAGCCCGCGCAGATAACTCTTAAATGAGTATAAACTAAGTCATTCTCGAGTGACGGAGGGCCTCCGCTTGTAGCTTCATTTGCTCGTGGAGATAACTCTTAAATGAGCATAAACTAAGTCCCTCTCGAGTGACGGAGGGCCTCCGCTTGTAGCTTGATGAGCTCGCGAAGATAACTCTTAAATGAGTATAAACTAAGTCCCTCTCGAGTGACGGAGAGCCTCCGCTTGTAGCTTGATGACCTCGCGGAGATAACCCTTAAATGAGTATAAACTAAGTCCCTCTCGAGTGACGGAGGGCCTCCGCTTGTAGCTTGATGAGCTCGCGGAGATAACTCATAAATGAGTATAAATTAAGTCCCTTTCGAGTGACGGAGGGTCTCCGCTTGTAGCTTGATGAGCTCGCGGAGATAACTCTTAAATGAGTGTAAACTAAGTCCCTCTTGAGTGACGGAGGGTCTCCGCTTGAAGCTTCATTTGCTCGTGGAGATAACTCTTAAATGAGCATAAACTAAGTCCCTCTCGAGTGACGGAGGGCCTCCGCTTGTAGCTTGATGAGCTCGCGAAGATAACTTTTAAATGAGTATAAACTAAGTCCCTCTCGAGTGACGGAGGGCCTCCGCTTGTAGCTTGATGAGCTCGCGGAGATAACTCTTAAATGAGTATAAACTAACTCCCTCTCGAGTGACGGAGGGCCTCCGCTTGTAGCTTGATGAGCCCGCGCAGATAACTCTTAAATGAGTATAAACTAAGTCATTCTCGAGTGACGGAGGGCCTCCGCTTGTAGCTTCATTTGCTCGTGGAGATAACTCTTAAATGAGCATAAACTAAGTCCCTCTCGAGTGACGGAGGGCCTCCGCTTGTAGCTTGATGAGCTCGCGGAGATAACTCTTAAATGAGTATAAACTATGTCCCTCTCGAGTGACGAAGGGCCTCCGCTTGTAGCTTGATGAGCTCGCGGAGATAACTCTTCAATCAGTACAAACTATGTCCATCTCGAGTGACGGAGGGTCTCCGCTTGTAGCTTGATGAGCTCGCGGAGATAACTCTTAAATGAGTGTAAACTAAGTCCCTCTTGAGTGACGGAGGGTCTCCGCTTGAAGCTTCATTTGCTCGTGGAGATAACTCTTAAATGAGCATAAACTAAGTCCCTCTCGAGTGACTGAGGGCCTCCGCTTGTAGCTTGATGAGCTCACGAAGATAACTTTTAAATGAGTATAAACTAAGTCCCTCTCGAGTGACGGAGGGCCTCCGCTTGTAGCTTGATGAGCTCGCGGAGATAACTCTTAAATGAGTATAAACTAAGTCCCTCTCGAGTGACGGAGGGCCTCCGCTTGTAGCTTGATGAGCCCGCGCAGATAACTCTTAAATGAGTATAAACTAACTCATTCTCGAGTGACGGAGGGCCTCCGCTTGTAGCTTCATTTGCTCGTGGAGATAACTCTTAAATGAGCATAAACTAAGTCCCTCTCGAGTGACGGAGGGCCTCCGCTTGTAGCTTGATGAGCTCGCGGAGATAACTCTTAAATGAGTATAAACTATGTCCCTCTCGAGTGACGAAGGGCCTCCGCTTGTAGCTTGATGAGCTCGCGGAGATAACTCTTCAATCAGTACAAACTATGTCCATCTCGAGTGACGGAGGGTCTCCGCTTGTAGCTTGATGAGCTCGCGGAGATAACTCTTAAATGAGTGTAAACTAAGTCCCTCTTGAGTGACGGAGGGTCTCCGCTTGAAGCTTCATTTGCTCGTGGAGATAACTCTTAAATGAGCATAAACTAAGTCCCTCTCGAGTGACTGAGGGCCTCCGCTTGTAGATTGATGAGCTCGCGAAGATAACTCTTAAATGAGTATAAACTAAGTCTCTCTCGAGTTACGGAGGTCATCCGCTTGTAGCTTGATGAGCCCGCGAAGATAACTCGTAAATGAGTATAAACTAAGTCCCTCTCGAGTGACGGAGGGCCTCCGCTTGTAGCTTGATGAGCTCGCGGAGATAACTCTTAAATGAGTATAAACTAAGTCCCTCTCGAGTGACGGAGGGCCTCCGCTTGTAGCTTGATGAGCCCGCGCAGATAACTCTTAAATGAGTATAAACTAAGTCATTCTCGAGTGACGGAGGGCCTCCGCTTGTAGCTTCATTTGCTCGTGGAGATAACTCTTAAATGAGCATAAACTAAGTCCCTCTCGAGTGACGGAGGGCCTCCGCTTGTAGCTTGATGAGCTCGCGAAGATAACTCTTAAATGAGTATAAACTAAGTCCCTCTCGAGTGACGGAGGGCCTCCGCTTGTAGCTTGATGAGCTCGCGGAGATAACTCTTAAATGAGTATAAACTAAGTCCCTCTCGAGTGACGGAGGGCCTCCGCTTGTAGCTTGATGAGCCCGCGCAGATAACTCTTAAATGAGTATAAACTAAGTCATTCTCGAGTGACGGAGGGCCTCCGCTTGTAGCTTCATTTGCTCGTGGAGATAACTCTTAAATGAGCATAAACTAAGTCCCTCTCGAGTGACGGAGGGCCTCCGCTTGTAGCTTGATGAGCTCGCGAAGATAACTCTTAAATGAGTATAAACTAAGTCCCTCTCGAGTGACGGAGAGCCTCCGCTTGTAGCTTGATGACCTCGCGGAGATAACCCTTAAATGAGTATAAACTAAGTCCCTCTCGAGTGACGGAGGGCCTCCGCTTGTAGCTTGATGAG
Source organism: Persicaria tinctoria (assembly GCA_037127255.1). Lineage (NCBI taxonomy): Eukaryota > Viridiplantae > Streptophyta > Magnoliopsida > Caryophyllales > Polygonaceae > Persicaria > Persicaria tinctoria. The sequence continues at coordinate 32,778,503 of JBANSL010000007.1, read as the reverse complement.
CTCGCGGAGATAACTCATAAATGAGTATAAATTAAGTCCCTTTCGAGTGACGGAGGGTCTCCGCTTGTAGCTTGATGAGCTCGCGGAGATAACTCTTAAATGAGTGTAAACTAAGTCCCTCTTGAGTGACGGAGGGTCTCCGCTTGAAGCTTCATTTGCTCGTGGAGATAACTCTTAAATGAGCATAAACTAAGTCCCTCTCGAGTGACTGAGGGCCTCCGCTTGTAGCTTGATGAGCTCGCGAAGATAACTTTTAAATGAGTATAAACTAAGTCCATCTCGAGTGACGGAGGGCCTCCGCTTGTAGCTTGATGAGCTCGCGGAGATAACTCTTAAATGAGTATAAACTAAGTCCCTCTCGAGTGACGGAGGGCCTCCGCTTGTAGCTTGATGAGCCCGCGCAGATAACTCTTAAATGAGTATAAACTAAGTCATTCTCGAGTGAGGGAGGGCCTCCGCTTGTAGCTTCATTTGCTCGTGGAGATAACTCTTAAATGAGCATAAACTAAGTCCCTCTCGAGTGACGGAGGGCCTCCGCTTGTAGCTTGATGAGCTCGCGGAGATAACTCTTAAATGAGTATAAACTATGTCCCTCTCGAGTGACGAAGGGCCTCCGCTTGTAGCTTGATGAGCTCGCGGAGATAACTCTTCAATCAGTACAAACTATGTCCATCTCGAGTGACGGAGGGTCTCCGCTTGTAGCTTGATGAGCTCGCGGAGATAACTCTTAAATGAGTGTAAACTAAGTCCCTCTTGAGTGACGGAGGGTATCCGCTTGAAGCTTCATTTGCTCGTGGAGATAACTCTTAAATGAGCATAAACTAAGTCCCTCTCGAGTGACTGAGGGCCTCCGCTTGTAGATTGATAAGCTCGCGAAGATAACTCTTAAATGAGTATAAACTAAGTCTCTCTCGAGTTACGGAGGTCATCCGCTTGTAGCTTGATGAGCCCGCGAAGATAACTCTTAAATGAGTATAAACTAAGTCCCTCTCGAGTGACGGAGGGCCTCCGCTTGTAGCTTGATGAGCTCGCGGAGATAACTCTTAAATGAGTATAAACTAAGTCCCTCTCGAGTGACGGAGGGCCTCCGCTTGTAGCTTGATGAGCCCGCGCAGATAACTCTTAAATGAGTATAAACTAAGTCATTCTCGAGTGACGGAGGGCCTCCGCTTGTAGCTTCATTTGCTCGTGGAGATAACTATTAAATGAGCATAAACTAAGTCCCTCTCGAGTGACGGAGGGCCTCCGCTTGTAGCTTGATGAGCTCGCGAAGATAACTCTTAAATGAGTATAAACTAAGTCCCTCTCGAGTGACGGAGGGCCTCCGCTTGTAGCTTGATGAGCTCGCGGAGATAACTCTTAAATGAGTATAAACTAAGTCCCTCTCGAGTGACGGAGGGCCTCCGCTTGTAGCTTGATGAGCCCGCGCAGATAACTCTTAAATGAGTATAAACTAAGTCATTCTCGAGTGACGGAGGGCCTCCGCTTGTAGCTTCATTTGCTCGTGGAGATAACTCTTAAATGAGCATAAACTAAGTCCCTCTCGAGTGACGGAGGGCCTCCGCTTGTAGCTTGATGAGCTCGCGAAGATAACTCTTAAATGAGTATAAACTAAGTCCCTCTCGAGTGACGGAGAGCCTCCGCTTGTAGCTTGATGACCTCGCGGAGATAACCCTTAAATGAGTATAAACTAAGTCCCTCTCGAGTGACGGAGGGCCTCCGCTTGTAGCTTGATGAGCTCGCGGAGATAACTCATAAATGAGTATAAATTAAGTCCCTTTCGAGTGACGGAGGGTCTCCGCTTGTAGCTTGATGAGCTCGCGGAGATAACTCTTAAATGAGTATAAACGAAGTCCCTCTCGAGTGACGGAGGGCCTCCGCTTGTAGCTTCATTTGCTCGTGGAGATAACTCTTAAATGAGCATAAACTAAGTCCCTCTCGAGTGACGGAGGGCCTCCGCTTGTAGCTTGATGAGCTCGCGAAGATAACTCTTAAATGAGTATAAACTAAGTCCCTCTCGAGTGACGGAGGGCCTTCGCTTGTAGCTTGATGACCTCGTGGAGATAACCCTTAAATGAGTATAAACCAAGTCCCTCTCGAGTGACGGACGGCCTCCGCTTGTAGCTTGATGAGCTCGCGAAGATAACTCTTAAATGAGTATAAACTAAGTCCCTCTCGAGTGACGGAGGGCCTCTTCTTGTAGCTTGATGAGACCGTGGAGATAACTCTTAAATGAGTATAAACTAAGTCCCTCTCGAGTGACGGAGGGTCTCCGCTTGTAGCTTGATGAGCTCGCGGAGATAACTCTTAAATGAGCATAAACTAAGTCCCTCTCGAGTGACGGAGGGCCTCCGCTTGTAGCTTGATGAGCTCGCGAAGATAACTCTTAAATGAGTATAAACTAAGTCCCTCTCGAGTGACGGAGGGCCTTCGCTTGTAGCTTGATGACCTCGCGGAGATAACCCTTAAATGAGTATAAACCAAGTCCCTCTCGAGTGACGGACGGCCTCCGCTTGTAGCTTGATGAGCTCCCGAAGATAACTCTTAAATGAGTATAAACTAAGTCCCTCTCGAGTGACGGAGGGCCTCTTCTTGTAGCTTGATGAGACCGTGGAGATAACTCTTAAATGAGTATAAACTAAGTCCCTCTCGAGTGACGGAGGGCCTCCGCTTGTATCTTGATGAGCTCGCGGAGATAACTCTTAAATGAGTATAAACTAAGTCCCTCTCGAGTGACGGAGGGCCTCCGCTTGTAGCTTGATGAGCTCGCGGAGATAACTCTTAAATGAGTAGAAACTAAGTCCCTCTCGAGTGACGGAGGGTCTCCGCTTGTAGCTTGATGAGCTCGCGGAGATAACTCTTAAATGAGTATAAACTAAGTCCCTCTCGAGTGACGGAGGGCCTCCGCTTGTAGCTTGATGAGCTCGCGGAGATAACTCATAAATGAGTATAAATTAAGTCCCTTTCGAGTGACGGAGGGTCTCCGCTTGTAGCTTGATGAGCTCGCGGAGATAACTCTTAAATGAGTATAAACGAAGTCCCTCTCGAGTGACGGAGGGCCTCCGCTTGTAGCTTCATTTGCTCGTGGAGATAACTCTTAAATGAGCATAAACTAAGTCCCTCTCGAGTGACGGAGGGCCTCCGCTTGTAGCTTGATGAGCTCGCGAAGATAACTCTTAAATGAGTATAAACTAAGTCCCTCTCGAGTGACGGAGGGCCTTCGCTTGTAGCTTGATGACCTCGTGGAGATAACCCTTAAATGAGTATAAACCAAGTCCCTCTCGAGTGACGGAGGGCCTCTTCTTGTAGCTTGATGAGACCGTGGAGATAACTCTTAAATGAGTATAAACTAAGTCCCTCTCGAGTGACGGAGGGCCTCCGCTTGTATCTTGATGAGCTCGCGGAGATAACTCTTAAATGAGTATAAACTAAGTCCCTCTCGAGTGACGGAGGGCCTCCGCTTGTAGCTTGATGAGCTCGCGGAGATAACTCTTAAATGAGTATAAACTAAGTCCCTCTCGAGTGACGGAGGGTCTCCGCTTGTAGCTTCATTTGCTCGTGGAGATAACTCTTAAATGAGCATAAACTAAGTCCCTCTCGAGTGACGGAGGGCCTCCGCTTGTAGCTTGATGAGCTCGCGAAGATAACTCTTAAATGAGTATAAACTAAGTCCCTCTCGAGTGACGGAGAGCCTCCGCTTGTAGCTTGATGACCTCGCGGAGATAACCCTTAAATGAGTATAAACTAAGTCCCTCTCGAGTGACGGAGGGCCTCCGCTTGTAGCTTGATGAGCTCGCGGAGATAACTCATAAATGAGTATAAATTAAGTCCCTTTCGAGTGACGGAGGGTCTCCGCTTGTAGCTTGATGAGCTCGCGGAGATAACTCTTAAATGAGCATAAACTAAGTCCCTCTCGAGTGACGGAGGGCCTCCGCTTGTAGCTTGATGAGCTCGCGAAGATAACTCTTAAATGAGTATAAACTAAGTCCCTCTCGAGTGACTGAGGGCCTTCGCTTGTAGCTTGATGACCTCGCGGAGATAACCCTTAAATGAGTATAAACCAAGTCCCTCTCGAGTGACGGACGGCCTCCGCTTGTAGCTTGATGAGCTCCCGAAGATAACTCTTAAATGAGTATAAACTAAGTCCCTCTCGAGTGACGGAGGGCCTCTTCTTGTAGCTTGATGAGACCGTGGAGATAACTCTTAAATGAGTATAAACTAAGTCCCTCTCGAGTGACGGAGGGCCTCCGCTTGTATCTTGATGAGCTCGCGGAGATAACTCTTAAATGAGTATAAACTAAGTCCCTCTCGAGTGACGGAGGGCCTCCGCTTGTAGCTTGATGAGCTCGCGGAGATAACTGTTAAATGAGTATAAACTAAGTCCCTCTCGAGTGACGGAGGGCCTCCGCTTGTAGCTTGATAAGCCCGCGGAGATAACTCTTAAATGAGTATAAACTAAGTCCCTCTCGAGTGCCGGAGGGCCTCCGCTTGTAGCTTCATTTGCTCGTGGATATAACTCATAAATGAGCATAAACTAAGTCCCTCTCGAGTGACGGAGGGCCTCCGCTTGTTAGCTTGATGAGCTCGCGGAGATAACTCTTAAATGAGTATAAACTAAGTCCATCTCGAGTGACGGAGGGCCTCCGTTTGTAGCTTGATGAGCTCGCGGAGATAACTCTTAAATGAGTATAAACTAAGTCCCTCTCGAGTGACGGAGGGCCTCAGCTTGTATCTTGATGAGCTCGCGGAGATAACTCTTAAATGAGTATAAACTAAGTCCCTCTCGAGTGACGGAGGGCCTCCGCTTGTAGCTTGATGAGCTCGCGGAGATAACTCTTAAATGAGTATAAACTAAGTCCCTCTCGAGTGACGGAGGGCCTCCGCTTGTAGCTTGATAAGCCCGCGGAGATAACTCTTAAATGAGTATAAACTAAGTCCCTCTCGAGTGACGGAGGGCCTCCGCTTGTAGCTTCATTTGCTCGTTGAGATAACTCTTAAATGAGCATAAACTAAGTCCCTCTCGAGTGACGGAGGGCCTCCGCTTGTAGCTTGATGACCTCGCGGAGATAACCCTTAAATGAGTATAAACTAAGTCCCTCTCGAGTGACGGACGGCCTCCGCTTGTAGCTTGATGAGCTCGCGAAGATAACTCTTAAATGAGTATAAACTAAGTCCATCTCGAGTGACGGAGGGCCTCCGTTTGTAGCTTGATGAGCTCGCGGAGATAACTCTTAAATGAGTATAAACTAAGTCCCTCTCGAGTGACGGAGGGCCTCCGCTTGTATCTTGATGAGCTCGCGGAGATAACTCTTAAATGAGTATAAACTAAGTCCCTCTCGAGTGACGGAGGGCCTCCGCTTGTAGCTTGATGAGCTCGCGGAGATAACTCTTAAATGAGTATAAACTAAGTCCCTCTCGAGTGACGGAGGGCCTCCGCTTGTAGCTTGATAAGCCCGCGGAGATAACTCTTAAATGAGTATAAACTAAGTCCCTCTCGAGTGACGGAGGGCCTCCGCTTGTAGCTTCATTTGCTCGTGGAGATAACTCTTAAATGAGCATAAACTAAGTCCCTCTCGAGTGACGGAGGGCCTCCGTTTGTAGCTTGATGAGCTCGCGGAGATAACTCTTAAATGAGTATAAACTAAGTCCCTCTCGAGTGACGGAGGGCCTCAGCTTGTATCTTGATGAGCTCGCGGAGATAATTCTTAAATGAGTATAAACTAAGTCCCTCTCGAGTGACGGAGGGCCTCCGCTTGTAGCTTGATGAGCTCGCGGAGATAACTCTTAAATGAGTATAAACTAAGTCCCTCTCGAGTGACGGAGGGCCTCCGCTTGTAGCTTGATAAGCCCGCGGAGATAACTCTTAAATGAGTATAAACTAAGTCCCTCTCGGGTGACGGAGGGCCTCCGCTTGTAGCTTCATTTGCTCGTGGAGATAACTCTTAAATGAGCATAAACTAAGTCCCTCTCGAGTGACGGAGAGCCTCCGCTTGTAGCTTGATGACCTCGCGGAGATAACCCTTAAATGAGTATAAACTAAGTCCCTCTCGAGTGACGGACGGCCTCCGCTTGTAGCTTGATGAGCTCGCGAAGATAACTCTTAAATGAGTATAAACTAAGTCCGTCTCGAGTGACGGAGGGCCTCCGTTTGTAGCTTGATGAGCTCGCGGAGATAACTCTTAAATGAGTATAAACTAAGTCCCTCTCGAGTGACGGAGGGCCTCCGCTTGTATCTTGATGAGCTCGCGGAGATAACTCTTAAATGAGTATAAACTAAGTCCCTCTCGAGTGACGGAGGGCCTCCGCTTGTAGCTTGATGAGCTCGCGGAGATAACTCTTAAATGAGTATAAACTAAGTCCCTCTCGAGTGACGGAGGGCCTCCGCTTGTAGCTTGATAAGCCCGCGGAGATAACTCTTAAATGAGTATAAACTAAGTCCCTCTCGAGTGACGGAGGGCCTCCGCTTGTAGCTTCATTTGCTCGTGGAGATAACTCTTAAATGAGCATAAACTAAGTCCCTCTCGAGTGACGGAGGGCCTCCGCTTGTAGCTTGATGACCTCGCGGAGATAACCCTTAAATGAGTATAAACTAAGTCCCTCTCAAGTGACGGACGGCCTCCGCTTGTAGCTTGATGAGCTCGCGAAGATAACTCTTAAATGAGTATAAACTAAGTCCATCTCGAGTGACGGAGGGCCTCCGCTTGTATCTTGATGAGCTCGCGGAGATAACTCTTAAATGAGTATAAACTAAGTCCCTCTCGAGTGACGGAGGGCCTCCGCTTGTAGCTTGATGAGCTCGCGGAGATAACTCTTAAATGAGTATAAACTAAGTCCCTCTCGAGTGACGGAGGGCCTCCGCTTGTAGCTTGATAAGCCCGCGGAGATAACTCTTAAATGAGTATAAACTAAGTCCCTCTCGAGTGACGGAGGGCCTCCGCTTGTAGCTTCATTTGCTCGTGGAGATAAGTCCCTCTCGAGTGACGGAGGGCCTCCGCTTGTAGCTTGATGACCTCGCGGAGATAACCCTTAAATGAGTATAAACTAAGTCCCTCTCGAGTGACGGACGGCCTCCGCTTGTAGCTTGATGAGCTCGCGAAGATAACTCTTAAATGAGTATAAACTAAGTCCCTCTCGAGTGATGGAGGGCCTCTTCTTGTAGCTTGATGAGACCGTGGAGATAACTCTTAAATGAGTATAAACTAAGTCCCTCTCGAGTGACGGAGGGCCTCCACTTGTATCTTGATGAGCTCGCGGAGATAACTCTTAAATGAGAATAAACTAAGTCCCTCTCGAGTGACGGAGGGCCTCCGCTTGTAGCTTGATGAGCTCGCGGAGATAACTCTTAAATGAGTATAAACTAAGTCCCTCTCGAGTGACGGAGGGCCTCCGCTTGTAGCTTGATAAGCCCGCGGAGATAACTCTTAAATGAGTATAAACTAAGTCCCTCTCGAGTGACGGAGGGCCTCCGCTTGTAGCTTCATTTGCTCGTGGAGATAACTCTTAAATGAGCATAAACTAAGTCCCTCTCGAGTGACGGAGGGCCTCCGCTTGTAGCTTGATGACCTCGCGGAGATAACCCTTAAATGAGTATAAACTAAGTCCCTCTCGAGTGACGGACGGCCTTCGCTTGTAGCTTGATGAGCTCGCGAAGATAACTCTTAAATGAGTATAAACTAAGTCCCTCTCGAGTGATGGAGGGCCTCTTCTTGTAGCTTGATGAGACCGTGGAGATAACTCTTAAATGAGTATAAAGTAAGTCCCTCTCGAGTGACGGAGGGCCTCCACTTGTATCTTGATGAGCTCGCGGAGATAACTCTTAAATGAGAATAAACTAAGTCCCTCTCGAGTGACGGAGGGCCTCCGCTTGTAGCTTGATGAGCTCGCGGAGATAACTCTTAAATGAGTATAAACTAAGTCCCTCTCGAGTGACGGAGGGCCTCCGCTTGTAGCTTGATAAGCCCGCGGAGATAACTCTTAAATGAGTATAAACTAAGTCCCTCTCGAGTGACGGAGGGCCTCCGCTTGTAGCTTCATTTGCTCGAGGAGATAACTCTTAAATGAGCATAAACTAAGTCCCTCTCGAGTGACGGAGGGCCTCCGCTTGTTAGCTTGATGAGCTCGCGGAGATAACTCTTAAATGAGTATAAACTAAGTCCATCTCGAGTGACGGAGGGCCTCCGTTTGTAGCTTGATGAGCTCGCGGAGATAACTCTTAAATGAGTATAAACTAAGTCCCTCTCGAGTGACGGAGGGCCTCCGCTTGTAGCTTGATAAGCCCGCGGAGATAACTCTTAAATGAGTATAAACTATGTCCCTCTCGAGTGACGGAGGGCCTCCGCTTGTAGCTTCATTTGCTCGTGGAGATAACTCTTAAATGAGCATAAACTAAGTCCCTCTCGAGTGACGGAGGGCCTCCGCTTGTAGCTTGATGACCTCGCGGAGATAACCCTTAAATGAGTATAAACTAAGTCCCTCTCGAGTGACGGACGGCCTCCGCTTGTAGCTTGATGAGCTCGCGAAGATAAATCTTAAATGAGTATAAACTAAGTCCCTCTCGAGTGACGGAGGGCCTCTGCTTGTAGCTTGATGACCTCGCGGAGATAACTCTTAAATGAGTATAAACTAAGTCCATCTCGAGTGACGGAGGGCCTCCGCTTGTAGCTTGATGAGCTCGCGGAGATAACTCTTAAATGAGTATAAAATAAGTCCCTCTCGAGTGACGGAGGGCCTCCGCTTGTATCTTGATGAGCTCGCGGAGATAACTCTTAAATGAGTATAAACAAAGTCCCTCTCGAGTGACAGAGGGCCTCCGCTTGTAGCTTGATTTGCCCGCGGAGATAACTCTTAAATGAGTATAAACTAAGTCACTCTCGAGTGACGGAGGGCCTCAGCTTGTAGCTTCATTTGCTCGTGGAGATAACTCTTAAATGAGCATAAACTAAGTCCCTCTCGAGTGACGGAGGGCCTCCGCATGTAGCTTGATGAGCTCGCGAAGATAACTCTTAAATCAGTATAAACTAAGTCCCTCTCGAGTGATGGAGGGCCTCCGCTTGTAGCTTGATGACCTCGTGGAGATAACCCTTAAATGAGTATAAACTAAGTCCCTCTCGAGTGACGGACGGCCTCCGCTTGTAGCTTGATGAGCTCCCGAAGATAACTCTTAAATGAGTATAAACTAAGTCTCTCTCGAGTGACGGAGGGCCTCTGCTTGTAGCTTGATGAGACCGTGGAGATAACTCTTAAATGAGTATAAACTAAGTCCATCTCGAGTGACGGAGGGCCTCCGCTTGTAGCTTGATGAGCTCGCGGAGATAACTCTTAAATGAGTATAAACTAAGTCCCTCTCGAGTGACGGAGGGCCTCCGCTTGTATCTTGATGAGCTCGCGGAGATAACTCTTAAATGAGTATAAACTAAGTCCCTCTCGAGTGACGGAGGGCCTCCGCTTGTATCTTGATGAGCTCGCGGAGATAACTCTTTAATGAGTATAAACTAAGTCCCTCTCGAGTGACGGAGGGCCTCTGCTTGTAGCTTGATGAGACCGTGGAGATAACTCTTAAATGAGTATAAACTAAGTCCATCTCGAGTGACGGAGGGCCTCCGCTTGTAGCTTGATGAGCTCGCGGAGATAACTCTTAAATGAGTATAAACTAAGTCCCTCTCAAGTGACGGAGGGCCTCCGCTTGTATCTTGATGAGCTCGCGGAGATAACTCTTAAATGAGTATAAACTAAGTCCCTCTCGAGTGACGGAGGGCCTCTGCTTGTAGCTTGATGAGACCGTGGAGATAACTCTTAAATGAGTATAAACTAAGTCCATCTCGAGTGACGGAGGGCCTCCGCTTGTAGCATGATGAGCTCGCGGAGATAACTCTTAAATGAGTATAAACTAAGTCCCTCTCGAGTGACGGAGGGCCTCCGCTTGTATCTTGATGAGCTCGCGGAGATAACTCTTAAATGAGTATAAATTAAGTCCCTTTCGAGTGACGGAGGGTCTCCGCTTGTAGCTTGATGAGCTCGCGGAGATAACTCTTAAATGAGTGTAAACTAAGTCCCTCTCGAGTGACGGAGGGTCTCCGCTTGTAGCTTCATTTGCTCGTGGAGATAACTCTTAAATGAGCATAAACTAAGTCCCTCTCGAGTGACGGAGGGCCTCCGCTTGTAGATTGATGAGCTCGCGAAGATAACTCTTAAATGAGTATAAACTAAGTCCCTCTCGAGTGACGGAGGGCCTCTGCTTGTAGCTTGATGAGACCGTGGAGATAACTCTTAAATGAGTATAAACTATGTCCATCTCGAGTGACGGAGGGCCTCCGCTTGTAGCTTGATGAGCTCGCGGAGATAACTCTTAAATGAGTATAAATTAAGTCCCATTCGAGTAAAGGAGGGTCTCCGCTTGTAGCTTGATTAGCTCGCGGAGATAACTCTTAAATGAGTATAAACTAAGTCCCTCTCGAGTGACGGAGGGCCTCCGCTTGTAGCTTCATTTGCACGTGGAGATAACTCTTAAATGAGCATAAACTAAGTCCCTCTCGAGTGACGGAGGGCCTCCGCTTGTAGCTTGATGAGCTCGCGAAGATAACTCTTAAATGAGTATAAACTAAGTCCCTCTCGAGTGACGGAGGGCCTCCGCTTGTAGCTTGATGACCTCGCGGAGATAACCCTTAAATGAGTATAAACCAAGTCCCTCTCGAGTGACGGACGGCCTCCGCTTGTAGCTTGATGAGCTCGCGAAGATAACTCTTAAATGAGTATAAACTAAGTCCCTCTCGAGTGACGGAGGGCCTCTGCTTGTAGCTTGATGAGACCGTGGAGATAACTCTTAAATGAGTATAAACTAAGTCCATCTCGAGTGACGGAGGGCCTCCGCTTGTAGCTTGATGAGCTCGCGGAGATAACTCTTAAATGAGTATAAATTAAGTCCCATTCGAGTGACGGAGGGTCTCCGCTTGTAGCTTGATTAGCTCGCGGAGATAACTCTTAAATGAGTATAAACTAAGTCCCTCTCGAGTGACGGAGGGCCTCCGCTTGTAGCTTCATTTGCTCGTGGAGATAACTCTTAAATGAGCATAAACTAAGTCCCTCTCGAGTGACGGAGGGCCTCCGCTTGTAGCTTGATGAGCTCGCGAAGATAACTCTTAAATGAGTATAAACTAAGTCCCTCTCGAGTGACGGAGGGCCTTCGCTTGTAGCTTGATGACCTCGCGGAGATAACCCTTAAATGAGTATAAACCAAGTCCCGCTCGAGTGACGGACGGCCTCCGCTTGTAGCTTGATGAGCTCGCGAAGATAACTCTTAAATGAGTATAAACTAAGTCCCTCTCGAGTGACGGAGGGCCTCTGCTTGTAGCTTGATGAGACCGTGGAGATAACTCTTAAATGAGTATAAACTAAGTCCCTCTCGAGTGACGGAGGGCCTCCGCTTGTTAGCTTGATGAGCTCGCGGAGATAACTCTTAAATGAGTATAAACTAAGTCCATCTCGAGTGACGGAGGGCCTCCGTTTGTAGCTTGATGAGCTCGCGGAGATAACTCTTAAATGAGTATAAACTAAGTCCCTCTCGAGTGACGGAGGGCCTCCGCTTGTATCTTGATGAGCTCGCGGAGATAACTCTTAAATGAGTATAAACTAAGTCCCTCCCGAGTGACGGAGGGCCTCCGCTTGTAGCTTGATGAGCTCGCGGAGATAACTCTTAAATGAGTATAAACTAAGTCCCTCTCGAGTGACGGAGGGCCTCCGCTTGTAGCTTGATAAGCCCGCGGAGATAACTCTTAAATGAGTATAAACTAAGTCCCTCTCGAGTGACGGAGGGCCTCCGCTTGTAGCTTCATTTGCTCGTGGAGATAACTCTTAAATGAGCATAAACTAAGTCCCTCTCGAGTGACGGAGGGCCTCCGCTTGTAGCTTGATGACCTCGCGGAGATAACCCTTAAATGAGTATAAACCAAGTCCCTCTCGAGTGACGGACGGCCTCCGCTTGTAGCTTGATGAGCTCGCGAAGATAACTCTTAAATGAGTATAAACTAAGTCCCTCTCGAGTGACGGAGGGCCTCTGTTTGTAGCTTGATGAGACCGTGGAGATAACTCTTAAATGAGTATAAACTAAGTCCCTCTCGAGTGACGGAGGGCCTCCGCTTGTTAGCTTGATGAGATCGCGGAGATAACTCTTAAATGAGTATAAACTAAGTCCATCTCGAGTGACGGAGGGCCTCCGTTTGTAGCTTGATGAGCTCGCGGAGATAACTCTTAAATGAGTATAAACTAAGTCCCTCTCGAGTGACGGAGGGCCTCCGCTTGTATCTTGATGAGGTCGCGGAGATAACTCTTAAATGAGTATAAACTAAGTCCCTCCCGAGTGACGGAGAGCCTCCGCTTGTAGCTTGATGAGCTCGCGGAGATAACTCTTAAATGAGTATAAACTAAATCCCTCTCGAGTGACGGAGGGCCTCCGCTTGTAGCTTGATAAGCCCGCGGAGATAACTCTTAAATGAGTATAAACTAAGCCCCTCTCGAGTGACGGAGGGCCTCCGCTTGTAGCTTCATTTGCTCGTGGACATAACTCTTAAATGAGCATAAACTAAGTCCCTCTCGAGTGACGGAGGGCCTCCGCTTGTAGCTTGATGACCTCGCGGAGATAACCCTTAAATGAGTATAAACTAAGTCCCTCTAGAGTGACGGACGGCCTCCGCTTGTAGCTTGATGAGCTCGCGAAGATAACTCTTAAATGAGTATAAACTAAGTCCCTCTCGAGTGACGGAGGGCCTCTGCTTGTAGCTTGATGAGACCGTGGAGATAACTCTTAAATGAGTATAAACTAAGTCCATCTCGAGTGACGGAGGGCCTCCGCTTGTAGCTTGATGAGCTCGCGGAGATAACTCTTAAATGAGTATAAACTAAGTCCCTCTCGAGTGACGGAGGGCCTCCGCTTGTATCTTGATGAGCTCGCGGAGATAACTCTTAAATGAGTATAAACTAAGTCCCTCTCGAGTGACGGAGGGCGTCTGCTTGTAGCTTGATGAGACCGTGGAGATAACTCTTAAATGAGTATAAACTAAGTCCATCTCGAGTGACGGAGGGCCTCCGCTTGTAGCTTGATGAGCTCGCGGAGATAACTCTTAAATGAGTATAAACTAAGTCCCTCTCGAGTGACGGAGGGCCTCCGCTTGTATCTTGATGAGCTCGCGGAGATAACTCTTAAATGAGTATAAATTAAGTCCCGTTCGAGTGACGGAGGGTCTCCGCTTGTAGCTTGATGAGCTCGCGGAGATAACTCTTAAATGAGTGTAAACTAAGTCCCTCTCGAGTGACGGAGGGTCTCCGCTTGTAGATTGATGAGCTCGCGAAGATAACTCTTAAATGAGTATAAACTAAGTCCCTCTCGAGTGACGGAGGGCCTCTGCTTGTAGCTTGATGAGACCGTGGAGATAACTCTTAAATGAGTATAAACTAAGTCCATCTCGAGTGACGGAGGGCCTCCGCTTGTAGCTTGATGAGCTCGCGGAGATAACTCTTAAATGAGTATAAATTAAGTCCCATTCGAGTGACGGAGGGTCTCCGCTTGTAGCTTGATTAGCTCGCGGAGATAACTCTTAAATGAGTATAAACTAAGTCCCTCTCGAGTGACGGAGGGCCTCCGCTTGTAGCTTCATTTGCTCGTGGAGATAACTCTTAAATGAGCATAAACTAAGTCCCTCTCGAGTGACGGAGGGCCTCCGCTTGTAGCTTGATGAGCTCGCGAAGATAACTCTTAAATGAGTATAAACTAAGTCCCTCTCGAGTGACGGAGGGCCTCCGCTTGTAGCTTGATGACCTCGCAGAGATAACCCTTAAATGAGTATAAACCAAGTCCCTCTCGAGTGACGGACGGCCTCCGCTTGTAGCTTGATGAGCTCGCGAAGATAACTCTTAAATGAGTATAAACTAAGTCCCTCTCGTGTGACGGAGGGCCTCTGCTTGTAGCTTGATGAGACCGTGGAGATAACTCTTAAATGAGTATAAACTAAGTCCCTCTCGAGTGACGGAGGGCCTCCGCTTGTTAGCTTGATGAGCTCGCGGAGATAACTCTTAAATGAGTATAAACTAAGTCCATCTCGAGTGACGGAGGGCCTCCGTTTGTAGCTTGATGAGCTCGCGGAGATAACTCTTAAATGAGTATAAACTAAGTCCCTCTCGAGTGACGGAGGGCCTCCGCTTGTATCTTGATGAGCTCGCGGAGATAACTCTTAAATGAGTATAAACTAAGTCCCTCCCGAGTGACGGAGGGCCTCCGCTTGTAGCTTGATGAGCTCGCGGAGATAACTCTTAAATGAGTATAAACTAAGTCCCTCTCGAGTGACGGAGGGCCTCCGCTTGTAGCTTGATAAGCCCGCGGAGATAACTCTTAAATGAGTATAAACTAAGTCCCTCTCGAGTGACGGAGGGCCTCCGCTTGTAGCTTCATTTGCTCGTGGAGATAACTCTTAAATGAGCATAAACTAAGTCCCTCTCGAGTGACGGAGGGCCTCCGCTTGTAGCTTGATGACCTCGCGGAGATAACCCTTAAATGAGTATAAACTAAGTCCCTCTAGAGTGACGGACGGCCTCCGCTTGTAGCTTGATGAGCTCGCGAAGATAACTCTTAAATGAGTATAAACTAAGTCCCTCTCGAGTGACGGAGGGCCTCTGCTTGTAGCTTGATGAGACCGTGGAGATAACTCTTAAATGAGTATAAACTAAGTCCATCTCGAGTGACGGAGGGCCTCCGCTTGTAGCTTGATGAGCTCGCGGAGATAACACTTAAATGAGTATAAACTAAGTCCCTCTCGAGTGACGGAGGGCCTCCGCTTGTATCTTGATGAGCTCGCGGAGATAACTCTTAAATGAGTATAAACTAAGTCCCTCTCGAGTGACGGAGGGCCTCCGCTTGTATCTTGATGAGCTCGTGGAGATAACTCTTAAATAAGTATAAACTAAGTCCCTCTCGAGTGACGGAGGGCCTCCGCTTGTAGCTTGATTTGCCCGCGGAGATAGCTCTTAAATGAGTATAAACTAAGTCACTCTCGAGTGACGGAGGGCCTCCGCATGTAGCTTGATGAGCTCGCGTAGATAACTCTTAAATGAGTATAAACTAAGTTCCTCTCGAGTGATGGAGGGCCTCCGCTTGTAGCTTGATGACCTCGCGGAGATAACCCTTAAATGAGTATAAACTAAGTCCCTCTCGAGTGACGGACGGCCTCCGCTTGTAGCTTGATGAGCTCCCGAAGATAACTCTTAAATGAGTATAAACTAAGTCCCTCTCGAGTGACGGACGGCCTCTGCTTGTAGCTTCATTTGCTCGTGGAGATAACTCTTAAATGAGCATAAACTAAGTCCCTCTCGAGTGACGGAGGGCCTCCGCTTGTAGCTTCATTTGCTCGTGGAGATAACTCTTAAATGAGCATAAACTAAGTCCCTCTCGAGTGACGGAGGGCCTCCGCATGTAGCTTGATGAGCTCGCGTAGATAACTCTTAAATGAGTATAAACTAAGTCCCTCTCGAGTGATGGAGGGCCTCCGCTTGTAGCTTGATGACCTCGCGGAGATAACCCTTAAATGAGTATAAAGTAAGTCCCTCTCTAGTGACGGACGGCCTCCGCTTGTAGCTTGATGAGCTCCCGAAGATAACTCTTAAATGAGTATAAACTAAGTCCCTCTCGAGTGACGGAGGGCCTCTGCTTGTAGCTTGATGAGACCGTGGAGATAACTCTTAAATGAGTATAAACTAAGTCCATCTCGAGTGACGGAGGGCCTCCGCTTGTAGCTTGATGAGCTCGCGGAGATAACTCTTAAATGAGTATAAACTAAGTCCCTCTCGAGTGACGGAGGGCCTCCGCTTGTATCTTGATGAGCTCGCGGAGATAACTCTTAAATGAGTATAAACTAAGTCCCTCTCGAGTGACGGAGGGCCTCCGCTTGTAGCTTGATGAGCTCGCGGAGATAACTCTTAAATGAGTATAAACTAAGTCCCTCCCGAGTGACGGAGGGCCTCTGCTTGTAGCTTGATGAGACCGTGGAGATAACTCTTAAATGAGTATAAACTAAGTCCATCTCGAGTGACGGAGGGCCTCCGCTTGTAGCTTCATTTGCTCGTGGAGATAACTCTTAAATGAGCATAAACTAAGTCCCTCTCGAGTGACGGAGGGCCTCCGCTTGTAGCTTCATTTGCTCGTGGAGATAACTCTTAAATGAGCATAAACTAAGTCCCTCTCGAGTGACGGAGGGCCTCCGCATGTAGCTTGATGAGCTCGCGTAGATAACTCTTAAATGAGTATAAACTAAGTCCCTCTCGAGTGATGGAGGGCCTCCGCTTGTAGCTTGATGACCTCGCGGAGATAACCCTTAAATGAGTATAAACTAATTCCCTCTCGAGTGACGGACGGCCTCCGCTTGTAGCTTGATGAGCTCCCGAAGATAACTCTTAAATGAGTATAAACTAAGTCCCTCTCGAGTGACGGAGGGCCTCTGCTTGTAGCTTGATGAGACCGTGGAGATAACTCTTAAATGAGTATAAACTAAGTCCATCTCGAGTGACGGAGGGCCTCCGCTTGTAGCTTGATGAGCTCGCGGAGATAACTCTTAAATGAGTATAAACTAAGTCCCTCTCGAGTGACGGAGGGCCTCCGCTTGTATCTTGATGAGCTCGCGGAGATAACTCTTAAATGAGTATAAACTAAGTCCCTCTCGAGTGACGGAGGGCCTCCGCTTGTAGCTTGATGAGCTCGCGGAGATAACTCTTAAATGAGTATAAACTAAGTCCCTCCCGAGTGACGGAGGGCCTCTGCTTGTAGCTTGATGAGACCGTGGAGATAACTCTTAAATGAGTATAAACTAAGTCCATCTCGAGTGACGGAGGGCCTCCGCTTGTAGCTTCATTTGCTCGTGGAGATAACTCTTAAATGAGCATAAACTAAGTCCCTCTCGAGTGACGGAGGGCCTCCGCTTGTAGCTTCAGTTGCTCGTGGAGATAACTCTTAAATGAGCATAAACTAAGTCCCTCTCGAGTGACGGAGGGCCTCCGCTTGTAGCTTGATGAGCTCGCGGAGATAACCCTTAAATGAGTATAAACTAAGTCCCTCTCGAGTGACGGAGGGCCTCCACTTGTATCTTGATGAGCTCGCGGAGATAACTCTTAAATGAGTATAAACTAAGTCCCTCTCGAGTGACGGAGGGCCTCCGCTTGTAGCTTGATGAGCTCGCGGAGATAACTCTTAAATGAGTATAAACTAAGTCCCTCTCGAGTGACGGAGGGCCTCCGCATGTAGCTTGATGAGCTCGCGTAGATAACTCTTAAATGAGTATAAACTAAGTCCCTCTCGAGTGACGGAGGGCCTCCGCTTGTAGCTTCATTTGCTCGTGGAGATAACTCTTAAATGAGCATAAACTAAGTCCCTCTCGAGTGACGGAGGGCCTCCGCTTGTAGCTTGATGACCTCGCGGAGATAACCCTTAAATGAGTATAAACTAAGTCCCTCTAGAGTGACGGACGGCCTCCGCTTGTAGCTTGATGAGCTCGCGAAGATAACTCTTAAATGAGTATAAACTAAGTCCCTCTCGAGTGACGGAGGGCCTCTGCTTGTAGCTTGATGAGACCGTGGAGATAACTCTTAAATGAGTATAAACTAAGTCCATCTCGAGTGACGGAGGGCCTCCGCTTGTAGCTTGATGAGCTCGCGGAGATAACTCTTAAATGAGTATAAACTAAGTCCCTCTCGAGTGACGGAGGGCCTCCGCTTGTATCTTGATGAGCTCGCGGAGATAACTCTTAAATGAGTATAAACTAAGTCCCTCTCGAGTGACGGAGGGCCTCCGCTTGTATCCTGATGAGCTCGTGGAGATAACTCTTAAATAAGTATAAACTAAGTCCCTCTCGAGTGACGGAGGGCCTCCGCTTGTAGCTTGATTTGCCCGCGGAGATAGCTCTTAAATGAGTATAAACTAAGTCACTCTCGAGTGACGGAGGGCCTCCGCATGTAGCTTGATGAGCTCGCGTAGATAACTCTTAAATGAGTATAAACTAAGTCCCTCTCGAGTGATGGAGGGCCTCCGCTTGTAGCTTGATGACCTCGCGGAGATAACCCTTAAATGAGTATAAACTAAGTCCCTCTCGAGTGACGGACGGCCTCCGCTTGTAGCTTGATGAGCTCCCGAAGATAACTCTTAAATGAGTATGAACTAAGTCCCTCTCGAGTGACGGAGGGCCTCTGCTTGTAGCTTCATTTGCTCGTGGAGATAACTCTTAAATGAGCATAAACTAAGTCCCTCTCGAGTGACGGAGGGCCTCCGCTTGTAGCTTCATTTGCTCGTGGAGATAACTCTTAAATGAGCATAAACTAAGTCCCTCTCGAGTGACGGAGGGCCTCCGCATGTAGCTTTATGAGCTCGCGTAGATAACTCTTAAATGAGTATAAACTAAGTCCCTCTCGAGTGATGGAGGGCCTCCGCTTGTAGCTTGATGACCTCGCGGAGATAACCCTTAAATGAGTATAAACTAAGTCCCTCTCTAGTGACGGACGGCCTCCGCTTGTAGCTTGATGAGCTCCCGAAGATAACTCTTAAATGAGTATAAACTAAGTCCCTCTCGAGTGACGGAGGGCCTCTGCTTGTAGCTTGATGAGACCGTGGAGATAACTCTTAAATGAGTATAAACTAAGTCCATCTCGAGTGACGGAGGGCCTCCGCTTGTAGCTTGATGAGCTCGCGGAGATAACTCTTAAATGAGTATAAACTAAGTCCCTCTCGAGTGACGGAGGGCCTCCGCTTGTATCTTGATGAGCTCGCGGAGATAACTCTTAAATGAGTATAAACTAAGTCCCTCTCGAGTGACGGAGGGCCTCCGCTTGTAGCTTGATGAGCTCGCGGAGATAACTCTTAAATGAGTATAAACTAAGTCCCTCTCGAGTGACGGAGGGCCTCTGCTTGTAGCTTGATGAGACCGTGGAGATAACTCTTAAATGAGTATAAACTAAGTCCATCTCGAGTGACGGAGGGCCTCCGCTTGTAGCTTCATTTGCTCGTGGAGATAACTCTTAAATGAGCATAAACTAAGTCCCTCTCGAGTGACGGAGGGCCTCCGCATGTAGCTTGATGAGCTCGCGTAGATAACTCTTAAATGAGTATAAACTAAGTCCCTCTCGAGTAATGGAGGGCCTCCGCTTGTAGCTTGATGACCTCGCGGAGATAACCCTTAAATGAGTATAAACTAATTCCCTCTCGAGTGACGGACGGCCTCCGCTTGTAGCTTGATGAGCTCCCGAAGATAACTCTTAAATGAGTATAAACTAAGTCCCTCTCGAGTGACGGAGGGCCTCTGCTTGTAGCTTGATGAGACCGTGGAGATAACTCTTAAATGAGTATAAACTAAGTCCATCTCGAGTGACGGAGGGCCTCCGCTTGTAGCTTGATGAGCTCGCGGAGATAACTCTTAAATGAGTATAAACTAAGTCCCTCTCGAGTGACGGAGGGCCTCCGCTTGTATCTTGATGAGCTCGCGGAGATAACTCTTAAATGAGTATAAACTAAGTCCCTCTCGAGTGACGGAGGGCCTCCGCTTGTAGCTTGATGAGCTCGCGGAGATAACTCTTAAATGAGTATAAACTAAGTCCCTCTCGAGTGACGGAGGGCCTCTGCTTGTAGCTTGATGAGACCGTGGAGATAACTCTTAAATGAGTATAAACTAAGTCCATCTCGAGTGACGGAGGGCCTCCGCTTGTAGCTTGATGAGCTCGCGGAGATAACTCTTAAATGAGTATAAACTAAGTCCCTCTCGAGTGACGGAGGGCCTCCGCTTGTATCTTGATGAGCTCGCGGAGATAACTCTTAAATGAGTATAAATTAAGTCCCTTTGGAATGACGGAGGGTCTCCGCTTGTAGCTTGATGAGCTCGCGGAGATAACTCTTAAATGAGTGTAAACTAAGTCCCTCTCGAGTGACGGAGGGTCTCCGCTTGTAGCTTCATTTGCTCGTGGAGATAACTCTTAAATGAGCATAAACTAAGTCCCTCTCGAGTGACGGAGGGCCTCCGCTTGTAGATTGATGAGCTCGCGAAGATAACTCTTAAATGAGTATAAACTAAGTCCCTCTCGAGTGACGGAGGGCCTCTGCTTGTAGCTTGATGAGACCGTGGAGATAACTCTTAAATGAGTATAAACTAAGTCCATCTCGAGTGACGGAGGGCCTCCGCTTGTAGCTTGATGAGCTCGCGGAGATAACTCTTAAATGAGTATAAATTAAGTCCCATTCGAGTGACGGAGGGTCTCCGCTTGTAGCTTGATTAGCTCGCGGAGATAACTCTTAAATGAGTATAAACTAAGTCCCTCTCGAGTGACGGAGGGCCTCCGCTTGTAGCTTGATGAGCTCGCGGAGATAACTCTTAAATGAGTATAAACTAAGTCCCTCTGGAGTGACGGAGGGCTTCCTTTTGTAGCTTGATGAGCTCGCGAAGATAACTCTTAAATGAGTATAAACTAAGTCCCTCTCGAGTGACGGAGGGCCTCTGCTTGTAGCTTGATGAGACCGTGGAGATAACTCTTAAATGAGTATAAACTAAGTCCATCTCGAGTGACGGAGGGCCTCCGCTTGTAGCTTGATGAGCTCGCGGAGATAACTCTTAAATGAGTATAAATTAAGTCCCATTCGAGTGACGGAGGGTCTCCGCTTGTAGCTTGATTAGCTCGCGGAGATAACTCTTAAATGAGTATAAACTAAGTCTCTCTCGAGTGACGGAGGGCCTCCGCTTGTAGCTTCATTTGCTCGTGGAGATAACTCTTAAATGAGCATAAACTAAGTCCCTCTCGAGTGATGGAGGGCCTCCGCTTGTAGGTTGATGAGCTCGTGAAGATAACTCTTAAATTAGTATAAACTAAGTCCCTCTCGAGTGACGGAGGGCCTCCGCTTGTAGCTTGATGAGCTCGCAGAGATAACCCTTAAATGAGTATAAACTAAGTCCATCTCGAGTGACGGAGGGCCTCCGCTTGTAGCTTGATGAGCTCGCGAAGATAACTCTTAAATGAGTATAAACTAAGTCCCTCTCGAGTTACGGAGGGCATTCGCTTGTAGCTTGATGAGCCCACGGAGATAACTCTTAAATGAGTATAAACTATGTCTCTTTCGAGTGACGGAGGGTCTGCGCTTGTAGCTTGACGAGCTGGCGGAGATAACTCTTAAATGAGTATAAACTAATTAGTCCCTCTCGAGTGACGGAGGGCCTCCGCTTGTAGCTTGATGAGCTCGCAGAGATAACTCTTAAAAGAGTATAAACTAAGTCCCTCTAGAGTGACGGAGGGCCTCCGCTTGTAGCTTGATGAGCTCGCGGAGATAACTCTTAAATTAGTATAAACTATGTCCCTCTCGAGTGACGGAGGGCCTCCGCTTGTAGCTTGATGAGCTCGCGGAGATAACCCTTAAATGAGTATAAACTAAGTCCCTCTCGAGTGACAGACGGCCTCCGCTTGTAGCTTGATGAGCTCGCGAAGATAACTCTTAAATGAGTATAAACTAAGTCCCTCTCGAGTGACGGAGGGCCTCTGCTTGTAGCTTGATGAGACCGTGGAGATAACTCTTAAATAATATAAACTAAGTCCATCTCGAGTGACGGAGGGCCTCCGCTTGTAGCTTGATGAGCTCGCGGAGATAACTCTTAAATGAGTATAAACTAAGTCCCTCTCGAGTGACGGAAGGCCTCTTCTTGTAGCTTGAGGAGACCGTGGAGATAACTCTTAAATGAGTATAAACTAAGTCCCTCTCGAGTGACGGAGGGCCTCCGCTTGTATCTTGATGAGCTCGCGAAGATAACTCTTAAATGAGTATAAACTAAGTCCCTCTCGAGTGACGGAGGGCCTCTGCTTGTAGCTTGATGAGACCGTGGAGATAACTCTTAAATAATATAAACTAAGTCCATCTCGAGTGACGGAGGGCCTCCTCTTGTAGCTTAATGAGCTCGCGGAGATAACTCTTAAATGAGAATAAACTAAGTCTCTTTCGAGTGATGGAGGGTCTGCGCTTGTAGCTTGACGAGCTCGCGGAGATAACTCTTAAATGAGTATAAACTATGTCCCTCTCGAGTGACGGAGGGCCTCCGCTTGTAGCTTGATGAGCTCGCGGAGATAACTCTTAAATGAGTATAAACTAAGTCCCTCTCGAGTGACGGAGGGCCTCCGCTTGTAGCTTGATGAGCTCGCGAAGATAACTCTTAAATGAGTATAAACTAAGTCCCTCTAGAGTGACGGAGGGCCTCCGCTTGTAGCTTGATGAGATCGCAGAGATAACTCTTAAATTAGTATAAACTAAGTCCCTCTCGAGTGACGGAGGGCCTCCGCTTGTAGCTTGATGAGCTCGCGGAGATAACCCTTAAATGAGTATAAACTAAGTCCATCTCGAGTGACGGAGGGCCTCCGCTTGTAGCTTGATGAGCTCGCGAAGATAACTCGTAAATGAGTATAAACTAAGTCCCTCTCGAGTGACGGAGGGACTCTGCTTGTAGCTTGATGAGACCGTGGAGATAACTCTTAAATGAGTATAAACTAAGTCCCTCTCGAGTGACGGAGGGCCTCCGCTTGTATCTTGATGAGCTCGCGAAGATAACTCTTAAATGAGTATAAACTAAGTCCCACTCGAGTGACGGAGGGCCTCTGCTTGTAGCTTGATGAGACCGTGGAGATAACTCTTAAATAATATAAACTAAGTCCATCTCGAGTGACGGAGGGCCTCCGCTTGTAGCTTGATGAGCTCGCGGAGATAACTCTTAAATGAGAATAAACTAAGTCTCTTTCGAGTGATGGAGGGTCTGCGCTTGTAGCTTGACGAGCTCGCGGAGATAACTCTTAAATGAGTATAAACTATGTCCCTCTCGAGTGACGGAGGGCCTCCGCTTGTAGCTTGATGAGCTCGCGGAGATAACTCTTAAATGAGTATAAACTAAGTCCCTCTCGAGTGACGGAGGGCCTCCGCTTGTAGCTTGATGAGCTCGCGAAGATAACTCTTAAATGAGTATAAACTAAGTCCCTCTAGAGTGACGGAGGGCCTCCGCTTGTAGCTTGATGAGATCGCAGAGATAACTCTTAAATTAGTATAAACTAAGTCCCTCTCGAGTGACGGAGGGCCTCCGCTTGTAGCTTGATGAGCTCGCGGAGATAACCCTTAAATGAGTATAAACTAAGTCCATCTCGAGTGACGGAGGGCCTCCGCTTGTATCTTGATGAGCTCGCGAAGATAACTCTTAAATGAGTATAAACTAAGTCCCTCTCGAGTGACGGAGGGACTCTGCTTGTAGCTTGATGAGACCGTGGAGATAAGTCTTAAATGAGTATAAACTAAGTCCATCTCGAGTGACGGAGGGCCTCCGCTTGTAGCTTGATGAGCTCACGGAGATAACTCTTAAATGATTATAAACTAAGTCCCTCTCGAGTGACGGAGGGCCTCCGCTTGTATCTTGATGAGCTCGCGGAGATATCTCTTAAATGAGTATAAACTAAGTCCCTCTCGAGTGACGGAGGGCCTCCGCTTGTAGCTTGATGAGCTCGCGAAGATAACTCTTAAATGAGTATAAACTAAGTCCCTCTAGAGTGACGGAGGGCCTCCACTTGTAGCTTGATGAGATCGCAGAGATAACTCTTAAATTAGTATAAACTAAGTCCCTCTCGAGTGACGGAGGGCCTCCGCTTGTAGCTTGATGAGCTCGCGGAGATAACCCTTAAATGAGTATAAACTAAGTCCATCTCGAGTGACGGAGGGCCTCCGCTTGTAGCTTGATGAGCTCGCGAAGATAACTCTTAAATGAGTATAAACTAAGTCCCTCTCGAGTGACGGAGGGACTCTGCTTGTAGCTTGATGAGACCGTGGAGATAACTCTTAAATGAGTATAAACTAAGTCCATCTCGAGTGACGGAGGGCCTCCGCTTGTAGCTTGATGAGCTCACGGAGATAACTCTTAAATGATTATAAACTAAGTCCCTCTCGAGTGACGGAGGGCCTCCGCTTGTATCTTGATGAGCTCGCGGAGATAACTCTTAAATGATTATAAACTAAGTCCCTCTCGAGTGACGAAGGGCCTCCGCTTGTAGCTTGATGAGCCCGCGGAGATAACTCTTAAATGAGTATAAACTAAGTCCCTCTCGAATGACGGAGGGCCTCCGCTTGTAGCTTGATGAGCTCGCGGAGATAACTCTTAAATGAGTATAAACTAAGTCCCTCTCGAGTGACGGAGGGCCTCCGCTTGTAGCTTGATGAGCTCGCGGAGATAACTCTTCAATCAGTACAAACTATGTCCATCTCGAGTGACGGAGGGTCTCCGCTTGTAGCTTGATGAGTTCGCGGAGATAACTCTTAAATGAGTATAAGCTAAGTCCCTCTTGAGTGACGGAGGGCCTCCGCTTGTAGCTTGATGAGACCGTGGAGATAACTCTTAAATGAGTATAAACTAAGTCCATCTCGAGTGACGGAGGGCTCCGCTTGTAGCTTGATGAGCTCGCGGAGATAACTCTTAAATGAGTATAAATTAAGTCCCATTCGAGTGACGGAGGGTCTCCGCTTGTAGCTTGATTAGCTCGCGGAGATAACTCTTAAATGAGTATAAACTAAGTCTCTCTCGAGTGACGGAGGGCCTCCGCTTGTAGCTTCATTTGCTCGTGGAGATGACTCTTAAATGAGCATAAACTAAGTCCCTCTCGAGTGATGGAGGGCATCCGCTTGTAGCTTGATGAGCTCGCGAAGATAACTCTTAAATTAGTATAAACTAAGTCCCTCTCGAGTGACGGAGGGCCTCCGCTTATAGCTTGATGAGACCGTGGAGATAACTCTTAAATAATATAAACTAAGTCCATCTCGAGTGACGGAGGGCCTCCGCTTGTAGCTTGATGAGCTCGCGGAGATAACTCTTAAATGAGAATAAACTAAGTCTCTTTCGAGTGATGGAGGGTCTGCGCTTGTAGCTTGACGAGCTCGCGGAGATAACTCTTAAATGAGTATAAACTATGTCCCTCTCGAGTGACGGAGGGCCTCCGCTTGTAGCTTGATGAGCTCGCGGAGATAACTCTTAAATGAGTATAAACTAAGTCCCTCTCGAGTGACGGAGGGCCTCCGCTTGTAGCTTGATGAGCTCGCGAAGATAACTCTTAAATGAGTATAAACTAAGTCCCTCTAGAGTGACGGAGGGCCTCCGCTTGTAGCTTGATGAGATCGCAGAGATAACTCTTAAATTAGTATAAACTAAGTCCCTCTCGAGTGACGGAGGGCCTCCGCTTGTAGCTTGATGAGCTCGCGGAGATAACCCTTAAATGAGTATAAACTAAGTCCATCTCGAGTGACGGAGGGCCTCCGCTTGTATCTTGATGAGCTCGCGAAGATAACTCTTAAATGAGTATAAACTAAGTCCCTCTCGAGTGACGGAGGGACTCTGCTTGTAGCTTGATGAGACCGTGGAGATAACTCTTAAATGAGTATAAACTAAGTCCATCTCGAGTGACGGAGGGCCTCCGCTTGTAGCTTGATGAGCTCACGGAGATAACTCTTAAATGATTATAAACTAAGTCCCTCTCGAGTGACGGAGGGCCTCCGCTTGTATCTTGATGAGCTCGCGGAGATAACTCTTAAATGAGTATAAACTAAGTCCCTCTCGAGTGACGGAGGGCCTCCGCTTGTAGCTTGATGAGCTCGCGAAGATAACTCTTAAATGAGTATAAACTAAGTCCCTCTGGAGTGACGGAGGGCCTCCACTTGTAGCTTGATGAGATCGCAGAGATAACTCTTAAATTAGTATAAACTAAGTCCCTCTCGAGTGACGGAGGGCCTCCGCTTGTAGCTTGATGAGCTCGCGGAGATAACCCTTAAATGAGTATAAACTAAGTCCATCTCGAGTGACGGAGGGCCTCCGCTTGTAGCTTGATGAGCTCGCGAAGATAACTCTTAAATGAGTATAAACTAAGTCCCTCTCGAGTGACGGAGGGACTCTGCTTGTAGCTTGATGAGACCGTGGAGATAACTCTTAAATGAGTATAAACTAAGTCCATCTCGAGTGACGGAGGGCCTCCGCTTGTAGCTTGATGAGCTCACGGAGATAACTCTTAAATGATTATAAACTAAGTCCCTCTCGAGTGACGGAGGGACTCTGCTTGTAGCTTGATGAGACCGTGGAGATAACTCTTAAATGAGTATAAACTAAGTCCATCTCGAGTGACGGAGGGCCTCCGCTTGTAGCTTGATGAGCTCACGGAGATAACTCTTAAATGATTATAAACTAAGTCCCTCTCGAGTGACGGAGGGCCTCCGCTTGTATCTTGATGAGCTCGCGGAGATAACTCTTAAATGAGTATAAACTAAGTCTCTCTCGAGTGACGGAGGGCCTCCGCTTGTAGCTTCATTTGCTCGTGGAGATGACTCTTAAATGAGCATAAACTAAGTCCCTCTCGAGTGATGGAGGGCATCCGCTTGTAGCTTGATGAGCTCGCGAAGATAACTCTTAAATTAGTATAAACTAAGTCCCTCTCGAGTGACGGAGGGCCTCCGCTTGTAGCTTGATGAGACCGTGGAGATAACTCT
Source organism: Persicaria tinctoria (assembly GCA_037127255.1). NCBI lineage: Eukaryota > Viridiplantae > Streptophyta > Magnoliopsida > Caryophyllales > Polygonaceae > Persicaria > Persicaria tinctoria. Next base: position 32,751,961 of record JBANSL010000007.1, on the reverse strand, counting down.
TAAATAATATAAACTAAGTCCATCTCGAGTGACGGAGGGCCTCCGCTTGTAGCTTGATGAGCTCGCGGAGATAACTCTTAAATGAGAATAAACTAAGTCTCTTTCGAGTGATGGAGGGTCTGCGCTTGTAGCTTGACGAGCTCGCGGAGATAACTCTTAAATGAGTATAAACTATGTCCCTCTCGAGTGACGGAGGGCCTCCGCTTGTAGCTTGATGAGCTCGCGGAGATAACTCTTAAATGAGTATAAACTAAGTCCCTCTCGAGTGACGGAGGGCCTCCGCTTGTAGCTTGATGAGCTCGCGAAGATAACTCTTAAATGAGTATAAACTAAGTCCCTCTAGAGTGACGGAGGGCCTCCGCTTGTAGCTTGATGAGATCGCAGAGATAACTCTTAAATTAGTATAAACTAAGTCCCTCTCGAGTGACGGAGGGCCTCCGCTTGTAGCTTGATGAGCTCGCGGAGATAACCCTTAAATGAGTATAAACTAAGTCCATCTCGAGTGACGGAGGGCCTCCGCTTGTATCTTGATGAGCTCGCGAAGATAACTCTTAAATGAGTATAAACTAAGTCCCTCTCGAGTGACGGAGGGACTCTGCTTGTAGCTTGATGAGACCGTGGAGATAACTCTTAAATGAGTATAAACTAAGTCCATCTCGAGTGACGGAGGGCCTCCGCTTGTAGCTTGATGAGCTCACGGAGATAACTCTTAAATGATTATAAACTAAGTCCCTCTCGAGTGACGGAGGGCCTCCGCTTGTATCTTGATGAGCTCGCGGAGATAACTCTTAAATGAGTATAAACTAAGTCCCTCTCGAGTGACGGAGGGCCTCCGCTTGTAGCTTGATGAGCTCGCGAAGATAACTCTTAAATGAGTATAAACTAAGTCCCTCTGGAGTGACGGAGGGCCTCCACTTGTAGCTTGATGAGATCGCAGAGATAACTCTTAAATTAGTATAAACTAAGTCCCTCTCGAGTGACGGAGGGCCTCCGCTTGTAGCTTGATGAGCTCGCGGAGATAACCCTTAAATGAGTATAAACTAAGTCCATCTCGAGTGACGGAGGGCCTCCGCTTGTAGCTTGATGAGCTCGCGAAGATAACTCTTAAATGAGTATAAACTAAGTCCCTCTCGAGTGACGGAGGGACTCTGCTTGTAGCTTGATGAGACCGTGGAGATAACTCTTAAATGAGTATAAACTAAGTCCATCTCGAGTGACGGAGGGCCTCCGCTTGTAGCTTGATGAGCTCACGGAGATAACTCTTAAATGATTATAAACTAAGTCCCTCTCGAGTGACGGAGGGCCTCCGCTTGTATCTTGATGAGCTCGCGGAGATAACTCTTAAATGATTATAAACTAAGTCCCTCTCGAGTGACGAAGGGCCTCCGCTTGTAGCTTGATGAGCCCGCGGAGATAACTCTTAAATGAGTATAAACTAAGTCCCTCTCGAATGACGGAGGGCCTCCGCTTGTAGCTTGATGAGCTCGCGGAGATAACTCTTAAATGAGTATAAACTAAGTCCCTCTCGAGTGACGGAGGGCCTCCGCTTGTAGCTTGATGAGCTCGCGGAGATAACTCTTAAATGAGTATAAACTATGTCCCTCTCGAGTGACGAAGGTCCTCCGCTTGTAGCTTGATGAGCTCGCGGAGATAACTCTTCAATCAGTACAAACTATGTCCATCTCGAGTGACGGAGGGTCTCCGCTTGTAGCTTGATGAGTTCGCGGAGATAACTCTTAAATGAGTATAAGCTAAGTCCCTCTTGAGTGACGGAGGGCCTCCGCTTGTAGCTTGATGAGCTCGCGGAGATAACTCTTAAATGAGTATAAATTAAGTCCCTTTCGAGTGACGGAGGGTCTCCGCTTGTAGCTTGATGAGCTCGCGGAGATAACTCTTAAATGAGTGTAAACTAAGTCCCTCTCGAGTGACGGAGGGTCTCCGCTTGTAGATTGATGAGCTCGCGAAGATAACTCTTAAATGAGTATAAACTAAGTCCCTCTCGAGTGACGGAGGGCCTCTGCTTGTAGCTTGATGAGACCGTGGAGATAACTCTTAAATGAGTATAAACTAAGTCCATCTCGAGTGACGGAGGGCCTCCGCTTGTAGCTTGATGAGCTCGCGGAGATAACTCTTAAATGAGTATAAATTAAGTCCCATTCGAGTGACGGAGGGTCTCCGCTTGTAGCTTGATTAGCTCGCGGAGATAACTCTTAAATGAGTATAAACTAAGTCTCTCTCGAGTGACGGAGGGCCTCCGCTTGTAGCTTCATTTGCTCGTGGAGATGACTCTTAAATGAGCATAAACTAAGTCCCTCTCGAGTGATGGAGGGCATCCGCTTGTAGCTTGATGAGCTCGCGAAGATAACTCTTAAATTAGTATAAACTAAGTCCCTCTCGAGTGATGGAGGGCCTCTGCTTGTAGCTTGATGAGCTCGCGGAGATAACCCTTAAATGAGTATAAACTAAGTCCATCTCGAGTGACGGAGGGCCTCCGCTTGTAGCTTGATGAGCTCGCGAAGATAACTCTTAAATGAGTATAAACTAAGTCCCTCTCGAGTTACGGAGGGCATTCGCTTGTAGCTTCATGAGCCCACGGAGATAACTCTTAAATGAGTATAAACTATGTCTATTTCGAGTGACGGAGGGTCTGCGCTTGTAGCTTGACGAGCTGGCGGAGATAACTCTTAAATGAGTATAAACTAATTAGTCCCTCTCGAGTGACGGAGGGCCTCCGCTTGTAGTTTGATGAGCTCGCAGAGATAACTCTTAAAAGAGTATAAACTAAGTCCCTCTAGAGTGACGGAGGACCTCCGCTTATAGCTCGATGAGCTCGCGGAGATAACTCTTAAATTAGTATAAACTATGTCCCTCTCGAGTGACGTAGGGCCTCCGCTTGTAGCTTGATGAGCTCGCGGAGATAACCCTTAAATGAGTATAAACTAAGTCCCTCTCGAGTGACGGACGGCCTCCGCTTGTAGCTTGATGAGCTCGCGAAGATAACTCTTAAATGAGTATAAACTAAGTCCCTCTCGAGTGACGGAGGGCCTCTGCTTGTAGCTTGATGAGACCGTGGAGATAACTCTTAAATAATATAAACTAAGTCCATCTCGAGTGACGGAGGGCCTCCGCTTGTAGCTTGATGAGCTCGCGGAGATAACTCTTAAATTAGAATAAACTAAGTCTCTTTCGAGTGATGGAGGGTCTGCGCTTGTAGCTTGACGAGCTCGCGGAGATAACTCTTAAATGAGTATAAACTAATTAGTCCCTCTCGAGTGACGGAGGGCCTCCGCTTGTAGCTTGATGAGCTCGCGGAGATAACTCTTAAAAGAGTATAAACTATGTCCCTCTCGAGTGACGGAGGGCCTCCGCTTGTAGCTTGATGGGCTCGCGGAGATAACTCTTAAATGAGTATAAACTAAGTCCCTCTCGAGTGACGGAGGGCCTCCGCTTGTAGCTTGATGACCTCGCGAAGATAACTCTTAGATGAGTATAAACTAAGTCCCTCTAGAGTGACGGAGGGCCTCCGCTTGTAGCTTGATGAGATCGCAGAGATAACTCTTAAATTAGTATAAACTAAGTCCCTCTCGAGTGACGGAGGGCCTCCGCTTGTAGCTTGATGAGCTCGCGGAGATAACCCTTAAATGAGTATAAACTAAGTCCATCTCGAGTGACGGAGGGCCTCCGCTTGTAGCTTGATGAGCTCGCGAAGATAACTCTTAAATGAGTATAAACTAAGTCCCTCTCGAGTTACGGAGGGCATTCGCTTGTAGCTTGATGAGCCCGCGGAGATAACTCTTAAATGAGTATAAACTATATCTCTTTCGAGTGACGGAGGGTCTGCGCTTGTAGCTTGACGAGCTGGCGGAGATAACTCTTAAATGAGTATAAACTAATTAGTCCCTCTCGAGTGACGGAGGGCCTCCGCTTGTAGCTTGATGAGCTCGCAGAGATAACTCTTAAAAAGAGTATAAACTAAGTCCCTCTAGAGTGACGGAGGACCTCCGCTTATAGCTCGATGAGCTCGCGGAGATAACTCTTAAATTAGTATAAACTATGTCCCTCTCGAGTGACGTAGGGCCTCCGCTTGTAGCTTGATGAGCTCGCGGAGATAACCCTTAAATGAGTATAAACTAAGTCCCTCTCGAGTGACGGACGGCCTCCGCTTGTAGCTTGATGAGCTCGCGAAGATAACTCTTAAATGAGTATAAACTAAGTCCCTCTCGAGTGACGGAGGGCCTCTGCTTGTAGCTTGATGAGACCGTGGAGATAACTCTTAAATAATATAAACTAAGTCCATCTCGAGTGACGGAGGGCCTCCGCTTGTAGCTTGATGAGCTCGCGGAGATAACTCTTAAATTAGAATAAACTAAGTCTCTTTCGAGTGATGGAGGGTCTGCGCTTGTAGCTTGACGAGCTCGCGGAGATAACTCTTAAATGAGTATAAACTAATTAGTCCCTCTCGAGTGACGGAGGGCCTCCGCTTGTAGCTTGATGAGCTCGCGGAGATAACTCTTAAAAGAGTATAAACTATGTCCCTCTCGAGTGACGGAGGGCCTCCGCTTGTAGCTTGATGAGCTCGCGGAGATAACTCTTAAATGAGTATAAACTAAGTCCCTCTCGAGTGACGGAGGGCCTCCGCTTGTAGCTTGATGAGCTCGCGAAGATAACTCTTAAATGAGTATAAACTAAGTCCCTCTAGAGTGACGGAGGGCCTCCGCTTGTAGCTTGATGAGATCGCAGAGATAACTCTTAAATTAGTATAAACTAAGTCCCTCTCGAGTGACGGAGGGCCTCCGCTTGTAGCTTGATGAGCTCGCGGAGATAACCCTTAAATGAGTATAAACTAAGTCCATCTCGAGTGACGGAGGGCCTCCGCTTGTAGCTTGATGAGCTCGCGAAGATAACTCTTAAATGAGTATAAACTAAGTCCCTCTCGAGTTACGGAGGGCATTCGCTTGTAGCTTGATGAGCCCGCGGAGATAAGTCTTAAATGAGTATAAACTAAGTCTGTTTCGAGTGACGGAGGGTCTGCGCTTGTAGCTTGACGAGCTGGCGGAGATAACTCTTAAATGAGTATAAACTAATTAGTCCCTCTCGAGTGACGGAGGGCCTCCGCTTGTAGCTTGATGAGCTCGCGGAGATAACTCTTAAAAGAGTATAAACTAAGTCCCTCTAGAGTGACGGAGGGCCTCCGCTTGTAGCTTGATGAGCTCGCGGAGATAACTCTTAAATTAGTATAAACTATGTCCCTCTCGAGTGACGGAGGGCCTCCGCTTGTAGCTTGATGAGCTCGCGGAGATAACCCTTAAATGAGTATAAACTAAGTCCCTCTCGAGTGACGGACGGCCTCCGCTTGTATCTTGATGAGCTCGCGAAGATAACTCTTAAATGAGTATAAACTAAGTAACTCTCGGGTGACGGAGGGCCTCTGCTTGTAGCTTGATGAGACCGTGGAGATAACTCTTAAATGAGTATAAACTAAGTCCATCTCGAGTGACGGAGGGCCTCCGCTTGTAGCTTGATGAGCTCGCGGAGATAACTCTTAAATGATTATAAACTAAGTCCCTCTCGAGTGACGGAGGGCCTCCGCTTGTATCTTGACGAGCTCGCGAAGATAACTCTTATATGAGTATAAACTAAGTCCCTCTCGAGTGACGGAGGGCCTCTGCTTGTAGCTTGATGAGACCGTGGAGATAACTCTTAAATAATATAAACTAAGTCCATCTCGAGTGACGGAGGGCCTCCGCTTGTAGCTTGATGAGCTCGCGGAGATAACTCTTAAATGAGAATAAACTAAGTCTCTTTCGAGTGATGGAGGGTCTGCGCTTGTAGCTTGACGAGCTCGCGGAGATAACTCTTAAATGAGTATAAACTATGTCCATCTCGAGTGACGGAGGGCCTCCGCTTGTAGCTTGATGAGCTCGCGGAGATAACTCTTAAATGAGTATAAACTAAGTCCCTCTCGAGTGACGGAGGGCCTCCGCTTGTAGCTTGATGAGCTCGCGAAGATAACTCTTAAATGAGTATAAACTAAGTCCCTCTAGAGTGACGGAGGGCCTCCGCTTGTAGCTTGATGAGATCGCAGAGATAACTCTTAAATTAGTATAAACTAAGTCCCTCTCGAGTGACGGAGGGCCTCCGCTTGTAGCTTGATGAGCTCGCGGAGATAACCCTTAAATGAGTATAAACTAAGTCCATCTCGAGTGACGGAGGGCCTCCGCTTGTAGCTTGATGAGCTCGCGAAGATAACTCTTAAATGAGTATAAACTAAGTCCCTCTCGAGTGACGGAGGGACTCTGCTTGTAGCTTGATGAGACCGTGGAGATAACTCTTAAATGAGTATAAACTAAGTCCATCTCGAGTGACGGAGGGCCTCCGCTTGTAGCTTGATGAGCTCACGGAGATAACTCTTAAATGATTATAAACTAAGTCCCTCTCGAGTGACGGAGGGCCTCCGCTTGTATCTTGATGAGCTCGCGGAGATAACTCTTAAATGAGTATAAACTAAGTCCCTCTCGAGTGACGGAGGGCCGACGCTTGTAGCTTGATGAGCTCGCGAAGATAACTCTTAAATGAGTATAAACTAAGTCCCTCTAGAGTGACGGAGGGCCTCCACTTGTAGCTTGATGAGATCGCAGAGATAACTCTTAAATTAGTATAAACTAAGTCCCTCTCGAGTGACGGAGGGCCTCCGCTTGTAGCTTGATGAGCTCGCGGAGATAACCCTTAAATGAGTATAAACTATGTCCATCTCGAGTGACGGAGGGCCTCCGCTTGTAGCTTGATGAGCTCGCGAAGATAACTCTTAAATGAGTATAAACTAAGTCCCTCTCGAGTGACGGAGGGATTCTGCTTGTAGCTTGATGAGACCGTGGAGATAACTCTTAAATGAGTATAAACTAAGTCCATCTCGAGTGACGGAGGGCCTCCGCTTGTAGCTTGATGAGCTCACGGAGATAACTCTTAAATGATTATAAACTAAGTCCCTCTCGAGTGACGGAGGGCCTCCGCTTGTATCTTGATGAGCTCGCGGAGATAACTCTTAAATGATTATAAACTAAGTCCCTCTCGAGTGACGAAGGGCCTCCGCTTGTAGCTTGATGAGCCCGCGGAGATAACTCTTAAATGAGTATAAACTAAGTCCCTCTCGAATGACGGAGGGCCTCCGCTTGTAGCTTGATGAGCTCGCGGAGATAACTCTTAAATGAGTATAAACTAAGTCCCTCTCGAGTGACGGAGGGCCTCCGCTTGTAGCTTGATGAGCTCGCGGAGATAACTCTTAAATGAGTATAAACTATGTCCCTCTCGAGTGACGAAGGGCCTCCGCTTGTAGCTTGATGAGCTCGCGGAGATAACTCTTCAATCAGTACAAACTATGTCCATCTCGAGTGACGGAGGGTCTCCGCTTGTAGCTTGATGAGTTCGCGGAGATAACTCTTAAATGAGTATAAGCTAAGTCCCTCTTGAGTGACGGAGGGCCTCCGCTTGTAGCTTGATGAGCTCGCGGAGATAACTCTTAAATGAGTATAAATTAAGTCCCTTTCGAGTGACGGAGGGTCTCCGCTTGTAGCTTGATGAGCTCGCGGAGATAACTCTTAAATGAGTGTAAACTAAGTCCCTCTCGAGTGACGGAGGGTCTCCGCTTGTAGCTTCATTTGCTCGTGGAGATAACTCTTAAATGAGCATAAACTAAGTCCCTCTCGAGTGACGGAGGGCCTCCGCTTGTAGATTGATGAGCTCGCGAAGATAACTCTTAAATGAGTATAAACTAAGTCCCTCTCGAGTGACGGAGGGCCTCTGCTTGTAGCTTGATGAGACCGTGGAGATAACTCTTAAATGAGTATAAACTAAGTCCATCTCGAGTGACGGAGGGCCTCCGCTTGTAGCTTGATGAGCTCGCGGAGATAACTCTTAAATGAGTATAAATTAAGTCCCATTCGAGTGACGGAGGGTCTCCGCTTGTAGCTTGATTAGCTCGCGGAGATAACTCTTAAATGAGTATAAACTAAGTCTCTCTCGAGTGACGGAGGGCCTCCGCTTGTAGCTTCATTTGCTCGTGGAGATGACTCTTAAATGAGCATAAACTAAGTCCCTCTCGAGTGATGGAGGGCATCCGCTTGTAGCTTGATGAGCTCGCGAAGATAACTCTTAAATTAGTATAAACTAAGTCCCTCTCGAGTGACGGAGGGCCTCCGCTTGTAGCTTGATGAGCTCGCGGAGATAACCCTTAAATGAGTATAAACTAAGTCCATCTCGAGTGACGGAGGGCCTCCGCTTGTATCTTGATGAGCTCGCGAAGATAACTATTAAATGAGTATAAACTAAGTCCCTCTCGAGTTACGGAGGGCATTCGCTTGTAGCTTGATGAGCCCACGGAGATAACTCTTAAATGAGTATAAACTGTGTCTCTTTCGAGTGACGGAGGGTCTGCGCTTGTAGCTTGACGAGCTGGCGGAGATAACTCTTAAATGAGTATAAACTAATTAGTCCCTCTCGAGTGACGGAGGGCCTCCGCTTGTAGCTTGATGAGCTCGCAGAGATAACTCTTAAAAGAGTATAAACTAAGTCCCTCTAGAGTGACGGAGGGCCTCCGCTTGTAGCTTGATGAGCTCGCGGAGATAACTCTTAAATTAGTATAAACTATGTCCCTCTCGAGTGACGTAGGGCCTCCGCTAGTAGCTTGATGAGCTCGCGGAGATAACCCTTAAATGAGTATAAACTAAGTCCCTCTCGAGTGACGGACGGCCTCCGCTTGTAGCTTGATGAGCTCGCGAAGATAACTCTTAAATGAGTATAAACTAAGTCCCTCTGGAGTGACGGAGGGCCTCTGCTTGTAGCTTGATGAGACCGTGGAGATAACTCTTAAATAATATAAACTAAGTCCATCTCGAGTGACGGAGGGCCTCCGCTTGTAGCTTGATGAGCTCGCGGAGATAACTCTTAAATGAGAATAAACTAAGTCTCTTTCGAGTGATGGAGGGTCTGCGCTTGTAGCTTGACGAGCTCGCGGAGATAACTCTTAAATGAGTATAAACTAATTAGTCCCTCTCGAGTGACGGAGGGCCTCCGCTTGTAGCTTGATGAGCTCGCGGAGATAACTCTTAAAAGAGTATAAACTATGTCCCTCTCGAGTGACGGAGGGCCTCCGCTTGTAGCTTGATGGGCTCGCGGAGATAACTCTTAAATGAGTATAAACTAAGTCCCTCTCGAGTGACGGAGGGCCTCCGCTTGTAGCTTGATGAGATCGCGAAGATAACTCTTAGATGAGTATAAACTAAGTCCCTCTATAGTGACGGAGGGCCTCCGCTTGTAGCTTGATGAGATCGCAGAGATAACTCTTAAATTAGTATAAACTAAGTCCCTCTCGAGTGACGGAGGGCCTCCGCTTGTAGCTTGATGAGCTCGCGGAGATAACCCTTAAATGAGTATAAACTAAGTCCATCTCGAGTGACGGAGGGCCTCCGCTTGTAGCTTGATGAGCTCGCGAAGATAACTCTTAAATGAGTATAAACTAAGTCCCTCTCGAGTTACGGAGGGCATTCGCTTGTAGCTTGATGAGCCCGCGGAGATAACTCTTAAATGAGTATAAACTATGTCTCTTTCGAGTGACGGAGGGTCTGCGCTTGTAGCTTGACGAGCTGGCGGAGATAACTCTTAAATGAGTATAAACTAATTAGTCCCTCTCGAGTGACGGAGGGCCTCCGCTTGTAGCTTGATGAGCTCGCAGAGATAACTCTTAAAAGAGTATAAACTAAGTCCCTCTAGAGTGACGGAGGACCTCCGCTTGTAGCTCGATGAGCTCGCGGAGATAACTCTTAAATTAGTATAAACTATGTCCCTCTCGAGTGACGTAGGGCCTCCGCTTGTAGCTTGATGAGCTCGCGGAGATAACCCTTAAATGAGTATAAACTAAGTCCCTCTCGAGTGACGGATGGCCTCCGCTTGTAGCTTGATGAGCTCGCGAAGATAACTCTTAAATGAGTATAAACTAAGTCCCTCTCGAGTGACGGAGGGCCTCTGCTTGTAGCTTGATGAGACAGTGGAGATAACTCTTAAATAATATAAACTAAGTCCATCTCGAGTGACGGAGGGCCTCCGCTTGTAGCTTGATGAGCTCGCGGAGATAACTCTTAAATTAGAATAAACTAAGTCTCTTTCGAGTGATGGAGGGTCTGCGCTTGTAGCTTGACGAGCTCGCGGAGATAACTCTTAAATGAGTATAAACTAATTAGTCCCTCTCGAGTGACGGAGGGCCTCCGCTTGTAGCTTGATGAGCTCGCGGAGATAACTCTTAAAAGAGTATAAACTATGTCCCTCTCGAGTGACGGAGGGCCTCCGCTTGTAGCTTGATGAGCTCGCGGAGATAACTCTTAAATGAGTATAAACTAAGTCCCTCTCGAGTGACGGAGGGCCTCCGCTTGTAGCTTGATGAGCTCGCGAAGATAACTCTTAAATGAGTATAAACTAAGTCCCTCTAGAGTGACGGAGGGCCTCCGCTTGTAGCTTGATGAGATCGCAGAGAAAACTCTTAAATTAGTATAAACTAAGTCCCTCTCGAGTGACGGAGGGCCTCCGCTTGTAGCTTGATGAGCTCGCGGAGATAACCCTTAAATGAGTATAAACTAAGTCCATCTCGAGTGACGGAGGGCCTCCGCTTGTAGCTTGATGAGCTCGCGAAGATAACTCTTAAATGAGTATAAACTAAGTCCCTCTCGAGTTACGGAGGGCATTCGCTTGTAGCTTGATGAGCCCGCGGAGATAACTCTTAAATGAGTATAAACTAAGTCTCTTTCGAGTGACGGAGGGTCTGCGCTTGTAGCTTGACGAGCTGGCGGAGATAACTCTTAAATGAGTATAAACTAATTAGTCCCTCTCGAGTGACGGAGGGCCTCCGCTTGTAGCTTGATGAGCTCGCGGAGATAACTCTTAAAAGAGTATAAACTAAGTCCCTCTAGAGTGACGGAGGGCCTCCGCTTGTAGCTTGATGAGCTCGCGGAGATAACTTTTAAATTAGTATAAACTATGTCCCTCTCGAGTGACGGAGGGCCTCCGCTTGTAGCTTGATGAGCTCGCGGAGATAACCCTTAAATGAGTATAAACTAAGTCCCTCTCGAGTGACGGACGGCCTCCGCTTGTAGCTTGATGAGCTCGCGAAGATAACTCTTAAATGAGTATAAACTAAGTCCCTCTCGAGTGACGGAGGGCCTCTGCTTGTAGCTTGATGAGACCGTGGAGATAACTCTTAAATGAGTATAAACTAAGTCCATCTCGAGTGACGGAGGGCCTCCGCTTGTAGCTTGATGAGCTCGCGGAGATAACTCTTAAATGATTATAAACTAAGTCCCTCTCGAGTGACGGAGGGCCTCCGCTTGTATCTTGATGAGCTCGCGGAGATAACTCATAAATGATTATAAACTAAGTCCCTCTCGAGTGACGAAGGGCCTCCGCTTGTAGCTTGATGAGCCCGCGGAGATAACTCTTAAATGAGTATAAACTAAGTCCCTCTCGAATGACGGAGGGCCTCCGCTTGTAGCTTGATGAGCTCGCGGAGATAACTCTTAAATGAGTATAAACTAAGTCCCTCTCGAGTGACAGAGGGCCTCCGCTTGTAGCTTGATGAGCTCGCGGAGATAACTCTTAAATGAGTATAAACTATGTCCCTCTCGAGTGACGAAAGGCCTCCGCTTGTAGCTTGATGAGCTCGCGGAGATAACTCTTCAATCAGTACAAACTATGTCCATCTCGAGTGACGGAGGGTCTCCGCTTGTAGCTTGATGAGCTCGCGGAGATAACTCTTAAATGAGTATAAGCTAAGTCCCTCTTGAGTGACGGAGGGCCTCCGCTTGTAGCTTGATTAGCTCGCGGAGATAACTCTTAAATGAGTATAAATTAAGTCCCTTTCGAGTGACGGAGGGTCTCCGCTTGTAGCTTGATGAGCTCGCGGAGATAACTCTTAAATGAGTGTAAACTAAGTCCCTCTCGAGTGACGGAGGGTGTCCGCTTGTAGCTTCATTTGCTCGTGGAGATAACTCTTAAATGAGCATAAACTAAGTCCCTCTCGAGTGACGGAGGGCCTCTGCTTGTAGATTGATGAGCTCGCGAAGATAACTCTTAAATGAGTATAAACTAAGTCCCTCTCGAGTGACGGAGGGCCTCTGCTTGTAGCTTGATGAGACCGTGGAGATAACTCTTAAATGAGTATAAACTAAGTCCATCTCGAGTGACGGAGGGCCTCCGCTTGTAGCTTGATGAGCTCGCGGAGATAACTCTTAAATGAGTATAAATTATGTCCCATTCGAGTGACGGAGGGTCTCCGCTTGTAGCTTGATTAGCTCGCGGAGATAACTCTTAAATGAGTATAAACTAAGTCTCTCTCGAGTGACGGAGGGCCTCCGCTTGTAGCTTCATTTGCTCGTGGAGATAACTCTTAAATGAGCATAAACTAAGTCCCTCTCGAGTGATGGAGGGCCTCCGCTTGTAGCTTGATGAGTTCGCGAAGATAACTCTTAAATTAGTATAAACTAAGTCCCTCTCGAGTGACGGAGGGCCTCCACTTGTAGCTTGATGAGCTCGCGGAGATAACCCTTAAATGAGTATAAACTAAATCCATCTCGAGTGACGGAGGGCCTCCGCTTGTAGCTTGATGAGCTCGCGAAGATAACTCTTAAATGAGTATAAACTAAGTCCCTCTCGAGTTACGGAGGGCATTCGCTTGTAGCTTGATGAGCCCACGGAGATAACTCTTAAATGAGTATAAACTATGTCTCTTTCGAGTGACAGAGGGTCTGCGCTTATAGCTTGACGAGCTGGCGGAGATAACTCTTAAATGAGTATAAACTAATTAGTCCCTCTCGAGTGACGGAGGGCCTCCGCTTGTAGCTTGATGAGCTCGCAGAGATAACTCTTAAAAGAGTATAAACTAAGTCCCTCTAGAGTGACGGACGGCCTCTGCTTGTAGCTTGATGAGACCGTGGAGATAACTCTTAAATGAGTATAAACTAAGTCCCTCTCGAATGACGGAGGGCCTCCGCTTGTAGCTTGATGAGCTCGCGGAGATAACTCTTAAATGAGTATAAACTAAGTCCCTCTCGAGTGACGGAGGGCCTCCGCTTGTAGCTTGATGAGCTCGCGGAGATAACTCTTAAATGAGTATAAACTATGTCCCTCTCGAGTGACGAAGGGCCTCCGCTTGTAGCTTGATGAGCTCGCGGAGATAACTCTTCAATCAGTACAAACTATGTCCATCTCGAGTGACGGAGGGTCTCCGCTTGTAGCTTGATGAGCTCGCGGAGATAACTCTTAAATGAGTATCAGCTAAGTCCCTCTTGAGTGACGGAGGGCCTCCGCTTGTAGCTTGATTAGCTCGCGGAGATAACTCTTAAATGAGTATAAATTAAGTCCCTTTCGAGTGACGGAGGGTTTCCGCTTGTAGCTTGATGAGCTCGCGGAGATAACTCTTAAATGAGTGTAAACTAAGTCCCTCTCGAGTGACGGAGGGTCTCCGCTTGTAGCTTCATTTGCTCGTGGAGATAACTCTTAAATGAGCATAAACTAAGTCCCTCTCGAGTGACGGAGGGCCTCTGCTTGTAGATTGATGAGCTCGCGAAGATAACTCTTAAATGAGTATAAACTAAGTCCCTCTCGAGTGACGGAGGGCCTCTGCTTGTAGCTTGATGAGACCGTGGAGATAACTCTTAAATGAGTATAAACTAAGTCCATCTCGAGTGACGGAGGGCCTCCGCTTGTAGCTTGATGAGCTCGCGGAGATAACTCTTAAATGAGTATAAATTAAGTCCCATTCGAGTGACGGAGGGTCTCCGCTTGTAGCTTGATTAGCTCGCGGAGATAACTCTTAAATGAGTATAAACTAAGTCTCTCTCGAGTGACGGAGGGCCTCCGCTTGTAGCTTCATTTGCTCGTGGAGATAACTCTTAAACGAGCATAAACTAAGTCCCTCTCTAGTGATGGAGGGCCTCCGCTTGTAGCTTGATGAGCTCGCGAAGATAACTCTTAAATTAGTATAAACTAAGTCCCTCTAGAGTGACGGAGGGCCTCCGCTTGTAGCTTGATGAGCTCGCGGAGATAACCCTTAAATGAGTATAAACTAAATCCATCTCGAGTGACGGAGGGCCTCCGCTTGTAGCTTGATGAGCTCGCAAAGATAACTCTTAAATGAGTATAAACTAAGTCCCTCTCGAGTTACGGAGGGCATTCGCTTGTAGCTTGATGAGCCCACGGAGATAACTCTTAAATGAGTATAAACTATGTCTCTTTCGAGTGACAGAGGGTCTGCGCTTGTAGCTTGACGAGCTGGCAGAGATAACTCTTATATGAGTATAAACTAATTAGTCCCTCTCGAGTGACGGAGGGCCTCCGCTTGTAGCTTGATGAGCTCGCAGAGATAACTCTTAAAAGAGTATAAACTAAGTCCCTCTAGAGTGACGGAGGGCCTCCGCTTGTAGCTTGATGAGCTCGCGGAGATAACTCTTAAATTAGTATAAACTATGTCCCTCTCGAGTGACGGAGGGCCTCCGCTTGTAGCTTGATGAGCTCGCGGAGATAACCCTTAAATGAGTATAAACTAAGTCCCTCTCGAGTGACGGATGGCCTCCGCTTGTAGCTTGATGAGCTCGCGAAGATAACTCTTAAATGAGTATAAACTAAGTCCCTCTCAAGTGACGGAGGGCATCTGCTTGTAGCTTGATGAGACCGTGGAGATAACTCTTAAATGAGTATAAACTAAGTCCATCTCGAGTGACGGAGGGCCTCCGCTTGTAGCTTGATGAGCTCGCGGAGATAACTCTTAAATGAGAATAAACTAAGTCTCTTTCGAGTGATGGAGGGTCTGCGCTTGTAGCTTGACGAGTTCGCGGAGATAACTCTTAAATGAGTATAAACTAATTAGTCCCTCTCGAGTGACGGAGGGCCTCCGCTTGTAGCTTGATGAGCTCGCGGAGATAACTCTTAAAAAGAGTATAAACTAAGTCCCTCTAGAGTGACGTAGGGCCTCCGCTTGTAGCTTGATGAGATCGCAGAGATAACTCTTAAATTAGTATAAACTAAGTCCCTCTCGAGTGACGGAGGGCCTCCGCTTGTAGCTTGATGAGCTCGCGGAGATAACCCTTAAATGAGTATAAACTAAGTCCCTCTTGAGTTACGGAGGGCATTCGCTTGTAGCTTGATGAGCCCGCGGAGATAACTCTTAAATGAGTATAAACTAAGTCTCTTTCGAGTGACGGAGGGTCTGCGCTTGTAGCTTGACGAGCTGGCGGAGATAACTCTTAAATGAGGATAAACTAATTAGTCCCTCTCGAGTGACGGAGGGCCTCCGCTTGTAGCTTGATGAGCTCGCGGATATAACTCTTAAAAGAGTATAAACTAAGTCCCTCTAGAGTGACGGAGGGCCTCCGCTTGTAGCTTGATGAGCTCGCGGAGATAACTCTTAAATTAGTATAAACTATGTCCCTCTCGAGTGACGGAGGGCCTCCGCTTGTAGCTTGATGAGCTCGCGGAGATAACCCTTAAATGAGTATAAACTAAGTCCCTCTCGAGTGACGGACGGCCTCCGCTTGTAGCTTGATGAGCTCGCGAAGATAACTCTTAAATGAGTATAAACTAAGTCCCTCTCGAGTGACGGAGGGCCTCTGCTTGTAGCTTGATGAGACCGTGGAGATAACTCTTAAATGAGTATAAACTAAGTCCATCTCGAGTGACGGAGGGCCTCCGCTTGTAGCTTGATGAGCTCGCGGAGATAACTCTTAAATGATTATAAACTAAGTCCCTCTCGAGTGACGAAGGGCCTCCGCGGAGATAACTCTTAAATGATTATAAACTAAGTCCCTCTCGAGTGACGGAGGGCCTCCGCTTGTAGCTTGATGAGCTCGCGGAGATAACTCTTAAATGAGTATAAACTAAGTCCCTCTCGAGTGACGGAGGGCCTCCGCTTGTAGCTTGATGAGCTCGCGGAGATAACTCTTAAATGAGTATAAACTATGTCCCTCTCGAGTGACGAAGGGCCTCCGCTTGTAGCTTGATGAGCTCGCGGAGATAACTCTTCAATCAGTACATTCTATGTCCATCTCGAGTGACGGAGGGTCTCCGCTTGTAGCTTGATGAGCTCGCGGAGATAACTCTTAAATGAGTATAAGCTAAGTCCCTCTTGAGTGACGGAGGGCCTCCTCTTGTAGCTTGATGAGCTCGCGGAGATAACTCTTAAATGAGTATAAATTAAGTCCCTTTCGAGTGACGGAGGGTCTCCGCTTGTAGCTTGATGAGCTCGCGGAGATAACTCTTAAATGAGTGTAAACTAAGTCCCTCTCGAGTGACGGAGGGTCTCCGCTTGTAGCTTCATTTGCTCGTGGAGATAACTTTTAAATGAGCATAAACTAAGTCCCTCTTGAGTGACGGAGGGCCTCCGCTTGTAGATTGATGAGCTCGCGAAGATAACTCTTAAATGAGTATAAACTAAGTCCATCTCGAGTGACGGAGGTCATCTGCTTGTAGCTTGATGAGTCCGCGAAGATAACTCTTAAATGAGTATAAACTAATTTCCTCTCGAGTGACGGAGGGCCTCCGCTTGTAGCTTGATGAGCTCGCGGAGATAACTCTTAAATGAGTATAAACTAAGTCCCTCTCGAGTGACGGAGGGCCTCCGCTTCTAGCTTGATGAGCTCGCGGAGATAACCCTTAAATGACTATAAACTAAGTCCCTCTCGAGTGACGGACGGCCTCCGCTTGTAACTTGATGAGCTTGCGAAGATAACTCTTAAATGAGTATAAACTAAGTCCCTCTCGAGTGACGGAGGGCCTCTGCTTGTAGCTTCATGAGACCGTGGAGATAACTCTTAAATGAGTATAAACTAAGTCCATCTCGAGTGACGGAGGGCCTCCGCTTGTAGCTTGATGAGCTCGCGGAGATAACTGTTAAATGAGTATAAACTAAGTCCCTCTCGAGTGACGGAGGGCCTCCACTTGTATCTTGATGAGCTCGCGGAGATAACTCTTAAATGAGTATAAACTAAGTCCCTCTCGAGTGACAAAGGGCCTCCGCTTGTAGCTTGATGAGCCCGCGGAGATAACTCTTAAATGAGTATAAACTAAGTCCCTCTCGATTGACGGAGGGCCTCCGCTTGTAGCTTGATGAGCTCGCGGAGATAACTCTTAAATGAGTATAAACTAAGTCCCTCTCGAGTGACGAAGGGCCTCCGCTTGTAGCTTCATGAGCTCGCGGAGATAACTCTTCAATCAGTACAAACTAAGTCCATCTCGAGTGACGGAGGATCTCCGCTTGTAGCTTGATGAGCTCGCGGAGATAACTCTTAAATGGGTATAAGCTAAGTCCCTCTTGAGTGACGGAGGGCCTCCGCTTGTAGCTTGATGAGCTCGCGGAGATAACTCTTAAATGAGTATAAATTAAGTCCCTTTCGAGTGACGGAGGGTCTCCACTTGTAGCTTGATGAGCTCGCGGAGATAACTCTTAAATGAGTATAAACTAAGTCCCTCTCGAGTGACGGAGGGCCTCCGCTTGTAGCTTCATTTGCTCGTGGAGATAACTCTTAAATGAGCATAAACTAAGTCCCTCTCGAGTGACGGAGGGCCTCCGCTTGTAGATTGATGAGCTCGCGAAGATAACTCATAAATGAGTATAAACTAAGTCTCTCTCGAGTTACGGAGGTCATCCGCTTGTAGCTTGATGAGCCCGCGGAGATAACTCTTAAATGAGTATAAACTAAGTCCCTCTCGAGTGACGGAGAGCCTCTGCTTGTAGCTTGATGAGACCGTGGAGATAACTCTTAAATGAGTATAAACTAAGTCCATCTCGAGTGACGGAGGGCCTCCGCTTGTAGCTTGATGAGCTCGCGGAGATAACTCTTAAATGAGTATAAACTAAGTACCTCTCGAGTGACGGAGGGCCTCCGCTTGTATCTTGATGAGCGCGCGGAGATAACTCTTAAATGAGTATAAACTAAGTCCCTCTCGAGTGACGAAGGGCCTCCGCTTGTAGCTTGATGAGCCCGCGGAGATAACTCTTAAATGAGTATAAACTAAGTCCCTCTCGATTGAGGGAGGGCCTCCGCTTGTAGCTTGATGAGCTCGCGGAGATAACTCTTAAATGAGTATAAACTAAGTCCCTCTCGAGTGATGGAGGGCCTCCGCTTGTATCTTGATGAGCTCGCGGAGATAACTCTTAAATCAGTATAAACTAAGTCCCTCTCGAGTGACGAAGGGCCTCCGCTTGTAGCTTGATGAGCCCGCGGAGATAACTCTTAAATGAGTATAAACTAAGTCCCTCTCGATTGACGGAGGGCCTCCGCTTGTAGCTTGATGAGCTCGCGGAGATAACTCTTAAATGAGTATAAACTAAGTCCCTCTCGAGTGACGGAGGGCCTCCGCTTGTAGCTTGATGAGCTCGCGGAGATAACTCTTAAATGAGTATAAACTAAGTCCCTCTCGAGTGACGAAGGGCCTCCGCTTGTAGCTTGATGAGCTCGCGGAGATAACTCTTAAATGAGTATAAACTAAGTCCCTCTCGAGTGACGGAGGGCCTCCGCTTGTATCTTGATGAGCTCGCGGAGATAACTCTTAAATGAGTATAAACTAAGTCCCTCTCGAGTGACGAAGGGCCTCCGCTTTTAGCTTGATGAGCCCGCGGAGATAACTCTTAAATGAGTATAAACTAACTCCCTCTCGATTGACGGAGGGCCTCCGCTTGTAGCTTGATGACCTCGCGGAGATAACTCTTAAATGAGTATAAACTAAGTCCCTCTCGAGTGACGAAGGGCCTCCGCTTGTAGCTTGATGAGCTCGCGGAGATAACTCTTCAATCAGTACAAACTAAGTCCATCTCGAGTGACGGAGGGTCTCCGCTTGTAGATTGATGAGCTCGCGAGATAACTCTTAAATGAGTATAAGCTAAGTCCCTCTTGAGTGACGGAGGGCCTCCGCTTGTAGCTTGATGCGCTCGCGGAGATAACTCTTAAATGAGTATAAATTAAGTCCCTTTCGAGTGACGGAAGGTCTCCGCTTGTAGCTTGATGAGCTCGCGGAGATAACTCTTAAATGAGTATAAACTAAGTCCCTCTCGAGTGACGGAGGGCCTCCGCTTGTAGCGTCATTTGCTCGTGGAGATAACTCTTAAATGAGCATAAACTAAGTCCCTCTCGAGTGACGGAGGGCCTCCGCTTGTAGATTGATGAGCTCGCGAAGATAACTCATAAATGAGTATAAACTAAGTCTCTCTCGAGTTACGGAGGTCATCCGCTTGTAGCTTGATGAGCCCGCGGAGATAACTCTTAAATGAGTATAAACTAAGTCCCTCTCGAGTGACGGAGGGCCTCCGCTTGTAGCTTGATGAGCTCGCGGAGATAACTCTTAAATGAGTATAAATTAAGTCCCTTTCGAGTGACGGAGGGTCTCCACTTGTAGCTTGATGAGCTCGCGGAGATAACTCTTAAATGAGTATAAACTAAGTCCCTCTCGAGTGACGGAGGGCCTCCGCTTGTAGCTTCATTTGCTCGTGGAGATAACTCTTAAATGAGCATAAACTAAGTCCCTCTCGAGTGACGGAGGGCCTCCGCTTGTAGATTGATGAGCTCGCGAAGATAACTCATAAATGAGTATAAACTAAGTCTCTCTCGAGTTACGGAGGTCATCCGCTTGTAGCTTGATGAGCCCGCGGAGATAACTCTTAAATGAGTATAAACTAAGTCCCTCTCGAGTGACAGAGAGCCTCTGCTTGTAGCTTGATGAGACCGTGGAGATAACTCTTAAATGAGTATAAACTAAGTCCATCTCGAGTGACGGAGGGCCTCCGCTTGTAGCTTGATGAGCTCGCGGAGATAACTCTTAAATGAGTATAAACTAAGTACCTCTCGAGTGACGGAGGGCCTCCGCTTGTATCTTGATGAGCGCGCGGAGATAACTCTTAAATGAGTTTAAACTAAGTCCCTCTCGAGTGACGAAGGGCCTCCGCTTGTAGCTTGATGAGCCCGCGGAGATAACTCTTAAATGAGTATAAACTAAGTCCCTCTCGATTGAGGGAGGGCCTCCGCTTGTAGCTTGATGTGCTCGCGGAGATAACTCTTAAATGAGTATAAACTAAGTCCCTCTCGAGTGACGGAGGGCCTCCGCTTGTATCTTGATGAGCTCGCGGAGATAACTCTTAAATCAGTATAAACTAAGTCCCTCTCGAGTGACGAAGGGCCTCCGCTTGTAGCTTGATGAGCCCGCGGAGATAACTCTTAAATGAGTATAAACTAAGTCCCTCTCGATTGACGGAGGGCCTCCGCTTGTAGCTTGATGAGCTCGCGGAGATAACTCTTAAATGAGTATAAACTAAGTCCCTCTCGAGTGACGGAGGGCCTCCGCTTGTAGCTTGATGAGCTTGCGGAGATAACTCTTAAATGAGTATAAACTAAGTCCCTCTCGAGTGACGAAGGGCCTCCGCTTGTAGCTTGATGAGCTCGCGGAGATAACTCTTAAATGAGTATAAACTAAGTCCCTCTCGAGTGACGGAGGGCCTCCGCTTGTATCTTGATGAGCTCGCGGAGATAACTCTTAAATGAGTATAAACTAAGTCCCTCTCGAGTGACGAAGGGCCTCCGCTTTTAGCTTGATGAGCCCGCGGAGATAACTCTTAAATGAGTATAAACTAACTCCCTCTCGATTGACGGAGGGCCTCCGCTTGTAGCTTGATGACCTCGCGGAGATAACTCTTAAATGAGTATAAACTAAGTCCCTCTCGAGTGACGAAGGGCCTCCGCTTGTAGCTTGATGAGCTCGCGGAGATAACTCTTCAATCAGTACAAACTAAGTCCATCTCGAGTGACGGAGGGTCTCCGCTTGTAGATTGATGAGCTCGCGAGATAACTCTTAAATGAGTATAAGCTAAGTCCCTCTTGAGTGACGGAGGGCCTCCGCTTGTAGCTTGATGCGCTCGCGGAGATAACTCTTAAATGAGTATAAATTAAGTCCCTTTCGAGTGACGGAAGGTCTCCGCTTGTAGCTTGATGAGCTCGCGGAGATAACTCTTAAATGAGTATAAACTAAGTCCCTCTCGAGTGACGGAGGGCCTCCGCTTGTAGCGTCATTTGCTCGTGGAGATAACTCTTAAATGAGCATAAACTAAGTCCCTCTCGAGTGACGGAGGGCCTCCGCTTGTAGATTGATGAGCTCGCGAAGATAACTCATAAATGAGTATAAACTAAGTCTCTCTCGAGTTACGGAGGTCATCCGCTTGTAGCTTGATGAGCCCGCGGAGATAACTCTTAAATGAGTATAAACTAAGTCCCTCTCGAGTGACGGAGGGCCTCCGCTTGTAGCTTGATGAGCTCGCGGAGATAACTCTTAAATGAGTATAAACTAAGTCCCTCTCGAGTGACGGAGGGACTCCGCTTGTAGCTTGATGAGCTCGCGGAGATAACCCTTAAATGAGTATAAACTAAGTCCCTCTCGAGTGACGGACGGCCTCCGCTTGTAACTTGATGAGCTCGCGGAGATAACTCTTAAATGAGTATAAACTAAGTCCCTCTCGAGTGACGGAGGGCCTCTACTTGTAGCTTGATGAGACCGTGGAGATAACTCTTAAATGAGTATAAACTAAGTCCATCTCGAGTGACGGAGGGCCTCCGCTTGTAGCTTGATGAGCTCGCGGAGATAACTCTTAAATGAGTATAAACTAAGTCCCTCTCGAGTGACGGAGGGCCTCCGCTTGTATCTTGATGAGCTCGCGGAGATAACTCTTAAATGAGTATAAACTAAGTCCCGCTCGAGTGACGAAGGGCCTCCGCTTGTAGCTTGATGAGCCCGCGGAGATAACTCTTAAATGAGTATAAACTAAGTCCCTCTCGATTGAGGGAGGGCCTCCGCTTGTAGCTTGATGAGCTCGCGGAGATAACTCTTAAATGAGTATAAACTAAGTCCCTCTCGAGTGACGGAGGGCCTCCGCTTGTAGCTTGATGAGCTCGCGGAGATAACTCTTAAATGAGTATAAACTAAGTCCCTCTCGAGTGACGGAGGGCCTCCGCTTGTAGCTTGATGAGCTCGCGGAGATAACTCTTAAATGAGTATAAACTAAGTCCCTCTCGAGTGACGGAGGGACTCCGCTTGTAGCTTGATGAGCTCGCGGAGATAACCCTTAAATGAGTATAAACTAAGTCCCTCTCGAGTGACGGACGGCCTCCGCTTGTAACTTGATGAGCTCGCGGAGATAACTCTTAAATGAGTATAAACTAAGTCCCTCTCGAGTGACGGAGGGCCTCTACTTGTAGCTTGATGAGACCGTGGAGATAACTCTTAAATGAGTATAAACTAAGTCCATCTCGAGTGACGGAGGGCCTCCGCTTGTAGCTTGATGAGCTCGCGGAGATAACTCTTAAATGAGTATAAACTAAGTCCCTCTCGAGTGACGGAGGGCCTCCGCTTGTATCTTGATGAGCTCGCGGAGATAACTCTTAAATGAGTATAAACTAAGTCCCGCTCGAGTGACGAAGGGCCTCCGCTTGTAGCTTGATGAGCCCGCGGAGATAACTCTTAAATGAGTATAAACTAAGTCCCTCTCGATTGAGGGAGGGCCTCCGCTTGTAGCTTGATGAGCTCGCGGAGATAACTCTTAAATGAGTATAAACTAAGTCCCTCTCGAGTGACGGAGGGCCTCCGCTTGTATCTTGATGAGCTCGCGGAGATAACTCTTAAATGAGTATAAACTAAGTCCCTTTCGAGTGACGAAGGGCCTCCGCTTGTAGCTTGATGAGCCCGCGGAGATAACTCTTAAATGAGTATAAACTAAGTCCCTCTCGATTGACGGAGGGCCTCCGCTTGTAGCTTGATGAGCTCGCGGAGATAACTCTTAAATGAGTATAAACTAAGTCCCTCTCGAGTGACGGAGGGCCTCCGCTTGTAGCTTGATGAGCTCGCGGAGATAACTCTTAAATGAGTATAAACTAAGTCCCTCTCGAGTGACGAAGGGCCTCCGCTTGTAGCTTGATGAGCTCGCGGAGATAACTCTTAAATGAGTATAAACTAAGTCCCTCTCGAGTGACGGAGGGCCTCCGCTTGTATCTTGATGAGCTCGCGGAGATAACTCTTAAATGAGTATAAACTAAGTCCCTCTCAAGTGACGAAGGGCCTCCGCTTTTAGCTTGATGAGCCTGCGGAGATAACTCTTAAATGAGTATAACCTAACTCCCTCTCGATTGACGGAGGGCCTCCGCTTGTAGCTTGATGACCTCACGGAGATAACTCTTAAATAAGTATAAACTAAGTCCCTCTCGAGTGACGAAGGGCCTCTGCTTGTAGCTTGATGAGCTCGCGGAGATAACTCTTCAATCAGTACAAACTAAGTCCATCTCGAGTGACGGAGGGTCTCCGCTTGTAGATTGATGAGCTCGCGAGATAACTCTTAAATGAGTATAAACTAAGTCCCTCTCGAGTGACGGAGGGCCTCCGCTTGTAGCTTGATGCGCTCGCGGAGATAACTCTTAAATGAGTATAAATTAAGTCCCTTTCGAGTGACGGAGGGTCTCCGCTTGTAGCTTGATGACCTCGCGGAGATAACTCTTAAATGAGTATAAACTAAGTCCCTCTCGAGTGACGGAGGGCCTCCGCTTGTAGCGTCATTTGCTCGTGGAGATAACTCTTAAATGAGCATAAACTAAGTCCCTCTCGAGTGACGGAGGGCCTCCGCTTGTAGATTGATGAGCTCGCGAAGATAACTCTTAAATGAGTATAAACTAAGTCTCTCTCGAGTTACGGAGGTCATCCGCTTGTAGCTTGATGAGCCCGCGGAGATAACTCTTAAATGAGTATAAACTAAGTCCCTCTCGAGAGACGGGGGGCCTCCGCTTGTAGCTTGATGAGCTCGCGGAGATAACTCTTAAATGAGTATAAACTAAGTCCCTCTCGAGTGACGGAGGGCCTCCGCTTGTAGCATGATGAGCTCGCGGAGATAACCCTTAAATGAGTATAAACTAAGTCCCTCTCGAGTGACGGAGGGCCTCCGCTTGTAACTTGATGAGCTCGCGGAGATAACTCTTAAATGAGTATAAACTAAGTCCCTCTCGAGTGACGGAGGGCCTCTGCTTGTAGCTTGATAAGACCGTGGAGATAACTCTTAAATGAGTATAAACTAAGTCCATCTCGAGTGACGGAGGGCCTCCGCTTGTAGCTTGATGAGCTCGCGGAGATAACTCTTAAATGAGTATAAACTAAGTCCCTCTCGAGTGACGGAGGGCCTCCGCTTGTATCTTGATGAGCTCGCGGAGATAACTCTTAAATGAGTATAAACTAAGTCCCTCTCGAGTGACGAAGGGCCTCTGCTTGTAGCTTGATGAGCCTGCGGAGATAACTCTTAAATGAGTATAAACTAAGTCCCTCTCGAGTGACGGAGGGTCTCCGCTTGTAGCTTGATGAGCTCGCGGAGATAACTCTTAAATGAGTATAAACTAAGTCCCTCTCGAGTGACGGAGGGCCTCCGCTTGTAGCTTGATGAGCTCGCGGAGATAACTCTTAAATGAGTATAAACTAAGTCCCTCTCGAGTGACGGAGGGACTCCGCTTGTAGCTTGATGAGCTCGCGGAGATAACCCTTAAATGAGTATAAACTAAGTCTCTCTCGAGTTACGGAGGTCATCCGCTTGTAGCTTGATGAGCCCGCGGAGATAACTCTTAAATGAGTGTAAACTAAGTCCCTCTCGAGTGACGGAGGGCCGCCGCTTGTAGCGTCATTTGCTCGTGGAGATAACTCTTAAATGAGCATAAACTA
Source organism: Persicaria tinctoria (assembly GCA_037127255.1). NCBI lineage: Eukaryota > Viridiplantae > Streptophyta > Magnoliopsida > Caryophyllales > Polygonaceae > Persicaria > Persicaria tinctoria. The sequence continues at coordinate 32,727,202 of JBANSL010000007.1, read as the reverse complement.
AGTCCCTCTCGAGTGACGGAGGGCCTCCGCTTGTAGATTGATGAGCTCGCGAAGATAACTCATAAATGAGTATAAACTAAGTCTCTCTCGAGTTACGGAGGTCATCCGCTTGTAGCTTGATGAGCCCGCGGAGATAACTCTTAAATGAGTATAAACTAAGTCCCTCTCGAGTGACGGAGGGCCTCCGCTTGTAGCTTGATGAGCTCGCGGAGATAACTCTTAAATGAGTATAAACTAAGTCCCTCTCGAGTGACGGAGGGACTCCGCTTGTAGCTTGATGAGCTCGCGGAGATAACCCTTAAATGAGTATAAACTAAGTCCCTCTCGAGTGACGGAGGGCCTCTACTTGTAGCTTGATGAGACCGTGGAGATAACTCTTAAATGAGTATAAACTAAGTCCATCTCGAGTGACGGAGGGCCTCCGCTTGTAGCTTGATGAGCTCGCGGAGATAACTCTTAAATGAGTATAAACTAAGTCCCTCTCGAGTGACGGAGGGCCTCCGCTTGTATCTTGATGAGCTCGCGGAGATAACTCTTAAATGAGTATAAACTAAGTCCCGCTCGAGTGACGAAGGGCCTCCGCTTGTAGCTTGATGAGCCCGCGGAGATAACTCTTAAATGAGTATAAACTAAGTCCCTCTCGATTGAGGGAGGGCCTCCGCTTGTAGCTTGATGAGCTCGCGGAGATAACTCTTAAATGAGTATAAACTAAGTCCCTCTCGAGTGACGGAGGGCCTCCGCTTGTATCTTGATGAGCTCGCGGAGATAACTCTTAAATGAGTATAAACTAAGTCCCTCTCGAGTGACGAAGGGCCTCCGCTTGTAGCTTGATGAGCCCGCGGAGATAACTCTTAAATGAGTATAAACTAAGTCCCTCTCGATTGACGGAGGGCCTCCGCTTGTAGCTTGATGAGCTCGCGGAGATAACTCTTAAATGAGTATAAACTAAGTCCCTCTCGAGTGACGGAGGGCCTCCGCTTGTAGCTTGATGAGCTCGCGGAGATAACTCTTAAATGAGTATAAACTAAGTCCCTCTCGAGTGACGAAGGGCCTCCGCTTGTAGCTTGATGAGCTCGCGGAGATAACTCTTAAATGAGTATAAACTAAGTCCCTCTCGAGTGACGGAGGGCCTCCGCTTGTATCTTGATGAGCTCGCGGAGATAACTCTTAAATGAGTATAAACTAAGTCCCTCTCAAGTGACGAAGGGCCTCCGCTTTTAGCTTGATGAGCCTGCGGAGATAACTCTTAAATGAGTATAACCTAACTCCCTCTCGATTGACGGAGGGCCTCCGCTTGTAGCTTGATGACCTCGCGGAGATAACTCTTAAATGAGTATAAACTAAGTCCCTCTCGAGTGACGAAGGGCCTCCGCTTGTAGCTTGATGAGCTCGCGGAGATAACTCTTCAATCAGTACAAACTAAGTCCATCTCGAGTGACGGAGGGTCTCCGCTTGTAGATTGATGAGCTCGCGAGATAACTCTTAAATGAGTATAAACTAAGTCCCTCTCGAGTGACGGAGGGCCTCCGCTTGTAGCTTGATGCGCTCGCGGAGATAACTCTTAAATGAGTATAAATTAAGTCCCTTTCGAGTGACGGAGGGTCTCCGCTTGTAGCTTGATGAGCTCGCGGAGATAACTCTTAAATGAGTATAAACTAAGTCCCTCTCGAGTGACGGAGGGCCTCCGCTTGTAGCGTCATTTGCTCGTGGAGATAACTCTTAAATGAGCATAAACTAAGTCCCTCTCGAGTGACGGAGGGCCTCCGCTTGTAGATTGATGAGCTCGCGAAGATAACTCTTAAATGAGTATAAACTAAGTCTCTCTCGAGTTACGGAGGTCATCCGCTTGTAGCTTGATGAGCCCGCGGAGATAACTCTTAAATGAGTATAAACTAAGTCCCTCTCGAGTGACGGAGGGCCTCCGCTTGTAGCTTGATGAGCTCGCGGAGATAACTCTTAAATGAGTATAAACTAAGTCCCTCTCGAGTGACGGAGGGCCTCCGCTTGTAGCTTGATGAGCTCGCGGAGATAACCCTTAAATGAGTATAAACTAAGTCCCTCTCGAGTGACGGACGGCCTCCGCTTGTAACTTGATGAGCTCGCGGAGATAACTCTTAAATGAGTATAAACTAAGTCCCTCTCGAGTGACGGAGGGCCTCTGCTTGTAGCTTGATAAGACTGTGGAGATAACTCTTAAATGAGTATAAACTAAGTCCATCTCGAGTGACGGAGGGCCTCCGCTTGTAGCTTGATGAGCTCGCGGAGATAACTCTTAAATGAGTATAAACTAAGTCCCTCTCGAGTGACGGAGGTCCTCCGCTTGTATCTTGATGAGCTCGCGGAGATAACTCTTAAATGAGTATAAACTAAGTCCCTCTCGAGTGACGAAGGGCCTCCGCTTGTAGCTTGATGAGCCTGCGGAGATAACTCTTAAATGAGTATAAACTAAGTCCCTCTCGAGTGACGGAGGGCCTCCGCTTGTAGCTTGATGAGCTCGCGGAGATAACTCTTAAATGAGTATAAACTAAGTCCCTCTCGAGTGACGGAGGGCCTCCGCTTGTAGCTTGATGAGCTCGCGGAGATAACCCTTAAATGAGTATAAACTAAGTCCCTCTCGAGTGACGGACGGCCTCCGCTTGTAACTTGATGAGCTCGCGGAGATAACTCTTAAATGAGTATAAACTAAGTCCCTCTCGAGTGACGGAGGGCCTCTGCTTGTAGCTTGATAAGACCGTGGAGATAACTCTTAAATGAGTATAAACTAAGTCCATCTCGAGTGACGGAGGGCCTCCGCTTGTAGCTTGATGAGCTCGCGGAGATAACTCTTGAATGAGTATAAACTAAGTCCCTCTCGAGTGACGGAGGGCCTCCGCTTGTATCTTGATGAGCTCGCGGAGATAACTCTTAAATGAGTATAAACTAAGTCCCTCTCGAGTGACGAAGGGCCTCCGCTTGTAGCTTGATGAGCCTGCGGAGATAACTCTTAAATGAGTATAAACTAAGTCTCTCTCGATTGACGGAGGGCCTCCGCTTGTAGCTTGATGAGCCTGCGGAGATAACTCTTAAATGAGTATAAACTAAGTCCCTCTCGATTGACGGAGGGCCTCCGCTTGTAGCTTGATGAGCTCGCGGAGATAACTCTTAAATGAGTATAAACTAAGTCCCTCTCGAGTGACGGAGGGCCTCCGCTTGTATCTTGATGAGCGCGCGGAGATAACTCTTAAATGAGTATAAACAAAGTCCCTCTCGAGTGACGAAGGGCCTCCGCTTGTAGCTTGATGAGCCCGCGGAGATAACTCTTAAATGAGTATAAACTAAGTCCCTCTCGATTGACGGAGGGCCTCCGCTTGTAGCTTGATGAGCTCGCGAAGATAACTCTTAAATGAGTATAAACTAAGTCCCTCTCGAGTGACGGAGGGCCTCCGCTTGTAGCTTGATGAGCCCGCGGAGATAACTCTTCAATGAGTATAAACTAAGTCCCTCTCGAGTGACGAAGGGCCTCCACTTGTAGCTTGATGAGCTCGCGGAGATAACTCTTCAATCAGTACAAACTAAGTCCATCTGGAGTGACGGAGGGTCTCCGCTTGTAGCTTGATGAGCTCGTGGAGATAACTCTTAAATGAGTATAAACTAAGTCCCTCTGGAGTGACGGAGGGCCTCCGCCTGTAGCTTGATGAGCTCGCGGAGATAACTCTTAAATGAGTATAAACTAAGTCCCTCTCGAGTGACGAAGGGCCTCTACTTGTAGCTTGATGAGCTCGCGGAGATAACTCTTCAATCAGTACAAACTAAGTCCATCTTGAGTGACGGAGGGTCTCCGCTTGTAGCTTGATGAGACCGTGGAGATAACTCTTAAATGAGTATAAACTAAGTCCATCTCGAGTGACGGAGGGCCTCCGCTTGTAGCTTGATGAGCTCGCGGAGATAACTCTTAAATGAGTATAAACTAAGTCCCTCTCGAGTGACGGAGGGCCTCCGCTTGTAGCTTGATGAGCTCGCGGAGATAACTCTTAAATGAGTATAAACTAAGTCCCTCTCGAGTGACGAAGGGCCTCCGCTTGTAGCTTGATGAGCTCGCGGAGATAACTCTTAAATGAGTATAAACTAAGTCCCTCTCGAGTGACGGAGGGCCTCCGCTTGTATCTTGATGAGCTCGCGGAGATAACTCTTAAATGAGTATAAACTAAGTCCCTCTCAAGTGACGAAGGGCCTCCGCTTTTAGCTTGATGATCCTGCGAAGATAACTCTTAAATGAGTATAACCTAACTCCCTCTCGATTGACGGAGGGCCTCCGCTTGTAGCTTGATGACCTCGCGGAGATAACTCTTAAATGAGTATAAACTAAGTCCCTCTCGAGTGACGAAGGGCCTCCGCTTGTAGCTTGATGAGCTCGCGGAGATAACTCTTCAATTAGTACAAACTAAGTCCATCTCGAGTGACGGAGGGTCTCCGCTTGTAGATTGATGAGCTCGCGAGATAACTCTTAAATGAGTATAAGCTAAGTCCCTCTTGAGGGACGGAGGGCCTCCGCTTGTAGCTTGATGCGCTCGCGGATATAACTCTTAAATGAGTATAAATTAAGTCCCTTTCGAGCGACGGAGGGTCTCCGCTTGTAGCTTGATGAGCTCGCGGAGATAACTCTTAAATGAGTATAAACTAAGTCCCTCTCGAGTGACGGAGGGCCTCCGCTTGTAGCGTCATTTGCTCGTGGAGATAACTCTTAAATGAGCATAAACTAAGTCCCTCTCGAGTGACGGAGGGCCTCCGCTTGTAGATTGATGAGCTCGCGAAGATAACTCTTAAATGAGTATAAACTAAGTCTCTCTCGAGTTACGGAGGTCATCCGCTTGTAGCTTGATGAGCCCGCGGAGATAACTCTTAAATGAGTATAAACTAAGTCCCTCTCGAGTGACGGAGGGCCTCCGCTTGTAGCTTGATGAGCTCGCGGAGATAACTCTTAAATGAGTATAAACTAAGTCCCTCTCGAGTGACGGAGGGCCTCCGCTTGTAGCTTGATGAGCTCGCGGAGATAACCCTTAAATGAGTATAAACTAAGTCCCTCTCGAGTGACGGACGGCCTCCGCTTGTAACTTGATGAGCTCGCGGAGATAACTCTTAAATGAGTATAAACTAAGTCCCTCTCGAGTGACGGAGGGCCTCTGCTTGTAGCTTGATAAGACCGTGGAGATAACTCTTAAATGAGTATAAACTAAGTCGATCTCGAGTGACGGAGGGCCTCCGCTTGTAGCTTGATGAGCTCGCGGAGATAACTCTTAAATGAGTATAAACTAAGTCCCTCTCGAGTGACGGAGGGCCTCCGCTTGTATCTTGATGAGCTCGCGGAGATAACTCTTAAATGAGTATAAACTAAGTCCCTCTCGAGTGACGAAGGGCCTCCGCTTGTAGCTTGATGAGCCTGCGGAGATAACTCTTAAATGAGTATAAACTAAGTCTCTCTCGATTGACGGAGGGCCTCCGCTTGTAGCTTGATGAGCCTGCGGAGATAACTCTTAAATGAGTATAAACTAAGTCCCTCTCGATTGACGGAGGGCCTCCGCTTGTAGCTTGATGAGCTCGAGGAGATAACTCTTAAATGAGTATAAACTAAGTCCCTCTCGAGTGACGGAGGGCCTCCGCTTGTATCTTGATGAGCGCGCGGAGATAACTCTTAAATGAGTATAAACAAAGTCCCTCTCGAGTGACGAAGGGCCTCCGCTTGTAGCTTGATGAGCCCGCGGAGATAACTCTTAAATGAGTATAAACTAAGTCCCTCTCGATTGACGGAGGGCCTCCGCTTGTAGCTTGATCAGCTCGCGGAGATAACTCTTAAATGAGTATAAACTAAGTCCCTCTCGAGTGACGGAGGGCCTCCGCTTGTAGCTTGATGAGCCCGCGGAGATAACTCTTCAATGAGTATAAACTAAGTCCCTCTCGAGTGACGAAGGGCCTCCACTTGTAGCTTGATGAGCTCGCGGAGATAACTCTTCAATCAGTACAAACTAAGTCCATCTGGAGTGACGGAGGGTCTCCGCTTGTAGCTTGATGAGCTCGTGGAGATAACTCTTAAATGAGTATAAACTAAGTCCCTCTCGATTGACGGAGGGCCTCCGCTTGTAGCTTGATGAGCTCGCGGAGATAACTCTTAAATGAGTATAAACTAAGTCCCTCTCGATTGACGGAGGGCCTCCGCTTGTAGCTTGATGAGCTCGAGGAGATAACTCTTAAATGAGTATAAACTAAGTCCCTCTCGAGTGACGGAGGGCCTCCGCTTGTATCTTGATGAGCGCGCGGAGATAACTCTTAAATGAGTATAAACAAAGTCCCTCTCGAGTGACGAAGGGCCTCCGCTTGTAGCTTGATGAGCCCGCGGAGATAACTCTTAAATGAGTATAAACTAAGTCCCTCTCGATTGACGGAGGGCCTCCGCTTGTAGCTTGATCAGCTCGCGGAGATAACTCTTAAATGAGTATAAACTAAGTCCCTCTCGAGTGACGGAGGGCCTCCGCTTGTAGCTTGATGAGCCCGCGGAGATAACTCTTCAATGAGTATAAACTAAGTCCCTCTCGAGTGACGAAGGGCCTCCACTTGTAGCTTGATGAGCTCGCGGAGATAACTCTTCAATCAGTACAAACTAAGTCCATCTGGAGTGACGGAGGGTCTCCGCTTGTAGCTTGATGAGCTCTTGGAGATAACTCTTAAATGAGTATAAACTAAGTCCCTCTCGATTGACGGAGGGCCTCCGCTTGTAGCTTGATGAGCTCGCGGAGATAACTCTTAAATGAGTATAAACTAAGTCCCTCTCGAGTGACGGAGGGCCTCCGCTTGTATCTTGATGAGCTCGCGGAGATAATTCTTAAATGAGTATAAACTAAGTCCCTCTCGAGTGATGAAGGGCCTCCGCTTGTAGCTTGATGAGCCTGCGGAGATAACTCTTAAATGAGTATAAACTAAGTCCCTCTCGATTGACGGAGGGCCTCCGCTTGTAGCTTGATGAGCCTGCGGAGATAACTCTTAAATGAGTATAAACTAAGTCCCTCTCGATTGACGGAGGGCCTCCGCTTGTAGCTTGATGAGCTCGCGGAGATAACTCTTCAATGAGTATAAACTAAGTCCCTCTCGAGTGACGGAGGGCCTCCGCTTGTATCTTGATGAGCTCGCGGAGATAACTCTTAAATGAGTATAAACAAAGTCCCTCTTGAGTGACGAAGGGCCTCCGCTTGTAGCTTGATGAGCCCGCGGAGATAACTCTTAAATGAGTATAAACTAAGTCCCTCTCGATTGACGGAGGGCCTCCGCTTGTAGCTTGATGAGCTCGCGGAGATAACTCTTAAATGAGTATAAACTAAGTCCCTCTCGAGTGACGGAGGGCCTCCGCTTGTAGCTTGATGAGCTCGCGGAGATAACTCTTAAATGAGTATAAACTAAGTCCCTCTCGAGTGACGAAGGGCCTCCACTTGTAGCTTGATGAGCTCGCGGAGATAACTCTTCAATCAGTACAAACTAAGTCCATCTTGAGTGACGGAGGGTCTCCGCTTGTAGCTTGATGAGCTCGTGGAGATAACTCTTAAATGAGTATAAACTAAGTCCCTCTTGAGTGACGGAGGGCCTCCGCTTGTAGCTTGATGAGCTCGCGGAGATAACTCTTAAATGAGTATAAACTAAGTCCCTCTCGAGTGACGAAGGGCCTCCACTTGTAGCTTGATGAGCTCGCGGAGATAACTCTTCAATCAGTACAAACTAAGTCCATCTTGAGTGACGGAGGGTCTCCGCTTGTAGCTTGATGAGCTCGTGGAGATAACTCTTAAATGAGTATAAACTAAGTCCCTCTTGAGTGACGGAGGGCCTCCGCTTGTAGCTTGATGAGCTCGCGGAGATAACTCTTCAATGAGTATAAACTAAGTCCCTCTCGAGTGACGGAGGGCCTCCGCTTGTATCTTGATGAGCTCGCGGAGATAACTCTTAAATGAGTATAAACAAAGTCCCTCTTGAGTGACGAAGGGCCTCCGCTTGTAGCTTGATGAGCCCGCGGAGATAACTCTTAAATGAGTATAAACTAAGTCCCTCTCGAGTGACGGAGGGACCCCGCTTGTAGCTTGATGAGCTCGCGGAGATAACCCTTAAATGAGTATAAACTAAGTCCCTCTCGAGTGACGGACGGCCTCCGCTTGTAACTTGATGAGCTCGCGGAGATAACTCTTAAATGAGTATAAACTAAGTCCCTCTCGAGTGACGGAGGGCCTCTACTTGTAGCTTGATGAGACCGTGGAGATAACTCTTAAATGAGTATAAACTAAGTCCATCTCGAGTGACGGAGGGCCTCCGCTTGTAGCTTGATGAGCTCGCGGAGATAACTCTTAAATGAGTATAAACTAAGTCCCTCTCGAGTGACGGAGGGCCTCCGCTTGTATCTTGATGAGCTCGCGGAGATAACTCTTAAATGAGTATAAACTAAGTCCCTCTCGAGTGACGAAGGGCCTCCGCTTGTAGCTTGATGAGCCCGCGGAGATAACTCTTAAATGAGTATAAACTAAGTCCCTCTCGATTGAGGGAGGGCCTCCGCTTGTAGCTTGATGAGCTCGCGGAGATAACTCTTAAATGAGTATAAACTAAGTCCCTCTCGAGTGACGGAGGGCCTCCGCTTGTATCTTGATGAGCTCGCGGAGATAACTCTTAAATGAGTATAAACTAAGTCCCTCTCGAGTGACGAAGGGCCTCCGCTTGTAGCTTGATGAGCCCGCGGAGATAACTCTTAAATGAGTATAAACTAAGTCCCTCTCGATTGACGGAGGGCCTCCGCTTGTAGCTTGATGAGCTCGCGGAGATAACTCTTAAATGAGTATAAACTAAGTCCCTCTCGAGTGACGGAGGGCCTCCGCTTGTAGCTTGATGAGCTCGCGGAGATAACTCTTAAATGAGTATAAACTAAGTCCCTCTCGAGTGACGAAGGGCCTCCGCTTGTAGCTTGATGAGCTCGCGGAGATAACTCTTAAATGAGTATAAACTAAGTCCCTCTCGAGTGACGGAGGGCCTCCGCTTGTATCTTGATGAGCTCGCGGAGATAACTCTTAAATGAGTATAAACTAAGTCCCTCTCAAGTGACGAAGGGCCTCCGCTTTTAGCTTGATGAGCCTGCGGAGATAACTCTTAAATGAGTATAACCTAACTCCCTCTCGATTGACGGAGGGCCTCCGCTTGTAGCTTGATGACCTCGCGGAGATAACTCTTAAATGAGTATAAACTAAGTCCCTCTCGAGTGACGAAGGGCCTCCGCTTGTAGCTTGATGAGCTCGCGGAGATAACTCTTCAATGAGTATAAACTAAGTCCCTCTCGAGTGACGGAGGGCCTCCGCTTGTATCTTGATGAGCTCGCGGAGATAACTCTTAAATGAGTATAAACAAAGTCCCTCTTGAGTGACGAAGGGCCTCCGCTTGTAGCTTGATGAGCCCGCGGAGATAACTCTTAAATGAGTATAAACTAAGTCCCTCTCGATTGACGGAGGGCCTCCGCTTGTAGCTTGATGAGCTCGCGGAGATAACTCTTAAATGAGTATAAACTAAGTCCCTCTCGAGTGACGGAGGGCCTCCGCTTGTAGCTTGATGAGCTCGCGGAGATAACTCTTAAATGAGTATAAACTAAGTCCCTCTCGAGTGACGAAGGGCCTCCACTTGTAGCTTGATGAGCTCGCGGAGATAACTCTTCAATCAGTACAAACTAAGTCCATCTTGAGTGACGGAGGGTCTCCGCTTGTAGCTTGATGAGCTCGTGGAGATAACTCTTAAATGAGTATAAACTAAGTCCCTCTTGAGTGACGGAGGGCCTCCGCTTGTAGCTTGATGAGCTCGCGGAGATAACTCTTAAATGAGTATAAACTAAGTCCCTCTCGAGTGACGAAGGGCCTCCACTTGTAGCTTGATGAGCTCGCGGAGATAACTCTTCAATCAGTACAAACTAAGTCCATCTTGAGTGACGGAGGGTCTCCGCTTGTAGCTTGATGAGCTCGTGGAGATAACTCTTAAATGAGTATAAACTAAGTCCCTCTTGAGTGACGGAGGGCCTCCGCTTGTAGCTTGATGAGCTCGCGGAGATAACTCTTCAATGAGTATAAACTAAGTCCCTCTCGAGTGACGGAGGGCCTCCGCTTGTATCTTGATGAGCTCGCGGAGATAACTCTTAAATGAGTATAAACAAAGTCCCTCTTGAGTGACGAAGGGCCTCCGCTTGTAGCTTGATGAGCCCGCGGAGATAACTCTTAAATGAGTATAAACTAAGTCCCTCTCGAGTGACGGAGGGACCCCGCTTGTAGCTTGATGAGCTCGCGGAGATAACCCTTAAATGAGTATAAACTAAGTCCCTCTCGAGTGACGGACGGCCTCCGCTTGTAACTTGATGAGCTCGCGGAGATAACTCTTAAATGAGTATAAACTAAGTCCCTCTCGAGTGACGGAGGGCCTCTACTTGTAGCTTGATGAGACCGTGGAGATAACTCTTAAATGAGTATAAACTAAGTCCATCTCGAGTGACGGAGGGCCTCCGCTTGTAGCTTGATGAGCTCGCGGAGATAACTCTTAAATGAGTATAAACTAAGTCCCTCTCGAGTGACGGAGGGCCTCCGCTTGTATCTTGATGAGCTCGCGGAGATAACTCTTAAATGAGTATAAACTAAGTCCCTCTCGAGTGACGAAGGGCCTCCGCTTGTAGCTTGATGAGCCCGCGGAGATAACTCTTAAATGAGTATAAACTAAGTCCCTCTCGATTGAGGGAGGGCCTCCGCTTGTAGCTTGATGAGCTCGCGGAGATAACTCTTAAATGAGTATAAACTAAGTCCCTCTCGAGTGACGGAGGGCCTCCGCTTGTATCTTGATGAGCTCGCGGAGATAACTCTTAAATGAGTATAAACTAAGTCCCTCTCGAGTGACGAAGGGCCTCCGCTTGTAGCTTGATGAGCCCGCGGAGATAACTCTTAAATGAGTATAAACTAAGTCCCTCTCGATTGACGGAGGGCCTCCGCTTGTAGCTTGATGAGCTCGCGGAGATAACTCTTAAATGAGTATAAACTAAGTCCCTCTCGAGTGACGGAGGGCCTCCGCTTGTAGCTTGATGAGCTCGCGGAGATAACTCTTAAATGAGTATAAACTAAGTCCCTCTCGAGTGACGAAGGGCCTCCGCTTGTAGCTTGATGAGCTCGCGGAGATAACTCTTAAATGAGTATAAACTAAGTCCCTCTCGAGTGACGGAGGGCCTCCGCTTGTATCTTGATGAGCTCGCGGAGATAACTCTTAAATGAGTATAAACTAAGTCCCTCTCAAGTGACGAAGGGCCTCCGCTTTTAGCTTGATGAGCCTGCGGAGATAACTCTTAAATGAGTATAACCTAACTCCCTCTCGATTGACGGAGGGCCTCCGCTTGTAGCTTGATGACCTCGCGGAGATAACTCTTAAATGAGTATAAACTAAGTCCCTCTCGAGTGACGAAGGGCCTCCGCTTGTAGCTTGATGAGCTCGCGGAGATAACTCTTCAATCAGTACAAACTAAGTCCATCTCGAGTGACGGAGGGTCTCCGCTTGTAGATTGATGAGCTCGCGAGATAACTCTTAAATGAGTATAAGCTAAGTCCCTCTTGAGTGACGGAGGGCCTCTGCTTGTAGCTTGATGCGCTCGCGGAGATAACTCTTAAATGAGTATAAATTAAGTCCCTTTCGAGTGACGGAGGGTCTCCGCTTGTAGCTTGATGAGATCGCGGAGATAACTCTTAAATGAGTATAAACTAAGTCCCTCTCGAGTGACGGAGGGCCTCCGCTTGTAGCGTCATTTGCTCGTGGAGATAACTCTTAAATGAGCATAAACTAAGTCCCTCTCGAGTGACGGAGCGCCTCCGCTTGAGATTGATGAGCTCGCGAAGATAACTCTTAAATGAGTATAAACTAAGTCTCTCTCGAGTTACGGAGGTCATCCGCTTGTAGCTTGATGAGCCCGCGGAGATAACTCTTAAATGAGTATAAACTAAGTCCATCTCGAGTGACGGAGGGCCTCCGCTTGTAGCTTGATGAGCTCGCGGAGATAACTCTTAAATGAGTATAAACTAAGTCCCTCTCGAGTGACGGAGGGCCTCCGCTTGTATCTTGATGAGCTCGCGGAGATAACTCTTAAATGAGTATAAACTAAGTCCCTCTCGAGTGACGAAGGGCCTCCGCTTGTAGCTTGATGAGCCCGCGGAGATAACTCTTAAATGAGTATAAACTAAGTCCCTCTCGATTGAGGGAGGGCCTCCGCTTGTAGCTTGATGAGCTCGCGGAGATAACTCTTAAATGAGTATAAACTAAGTCCCTCTCGAGTGACGGAGGGCCTCCGCTTGTATCTTGATGAGCTCGCGGAGATAACTCTTAAATGAGTATAAACTAAGTCCCTCTCGAGTGACGAAGGGCCTCCGCTTGTAGCTTGATGAGCCCGCGGAGATAACTCTTAAATGAGTATAAACTAAGTCCCTCTCGATTGACGGAGGGCCTCCGCTTGTAGCTTGATGAGCTCGCGGAGATAACTCTTAAATGAGTATAAACTAAGTCCCTCTCGAGTGACGGAGGGCCTCCGCTTGTAGCTTGATGAGCTCGCGGAGATAACTCTTAAATGAGTATAAACTAAGTCCCTCTCGAGTGACGAAGGGCCTCCGCTTGTAGCTTGATGAGCTCGCGGAGATAACTCTTAAATGAGTATAAACTAAGTCCCTCTCGAGTGACGGAGGGCCTCCGCTTGTATCTTGATGAGCTCGCGGAGATAACTCTTAAATGAGTATAAACTAAGTCCCTCTCAAGTGACGAAGGGCCTCCGCTTTTAGCTTGATGAGCCTGCGGAGATAACTCTTAAATGAGTATAACCTAACTCCCTCTCGATTGACGGAGGGCCTCCGCTTGTAGCTTGATGACCTCGCGGAGATAACTCTTAAATGAGTATAAACTAAGTCCCTCTCGAGTGACGAAGGGCCTCCGCTTGTAGCTTGATGAGCTCGCGGAGATAACTCTTCAATCAGTACAAACTAAGTCCATCTCGAGTGACGGAGGGTCTCCGCTTGTAGATTGATGAGCTCGCGAGATAACTCTTAAATGAGTATAAGCTAAGTCCCTCTTGAGTGACGGAGGGCCTCTGCTTGTAGCTTGATGCGCTCGCGGAGATAACTCTTAAATGAGTATAAATTAAGTCCCTTTCGAGTGACGGAGGGTCTCCGCTTGTAGCTTGATGAGATCGCGGAGATAACTCTTAAATGAGTATAAACTAAGTCCCTCTCGAGTGACGGAGGGCCTCCGCTTGTAGCGTCATTTGCTCGTGGAGATAACTCTTAAATGAGCATAAACTAAGTCCCTCTCGAGTGACGGAGCGCCTCCGCTTGAGATTGATGAGCTCGCGAAGATAACTCTTAAATGAGTATAAACTAAGTCTCTCTCGAGTTACGGAGGTCATCCGCTTGTAGCTTGATGAGCCCGCGGAGATAACTCTTAAATGAGTATAAACTAAGTCCCTCTCAAGTGACGGAGGGCCTCCGCTTGTAGCTTGATGAGCTCGCGGAGATAACTCTTAAATGAGTATAAACTAAGTCCCTCTCGAGTGACGGAGGGCCTCCGCTTGTAGCTTGATGAGCTCGCGGAGATAACCCTTAAATGAGTATAAACTAAGTCCCTCTCGAGTGACTGACGGCCTCCGCTTGTAACTTGATGAGCTCGCGGAGATAACTCTTAAATGAGTATAAACTAAGTCCCTCTCGAGTGACGGAGGGCCTCTGCTTGTAGCTTGATAAGACCGTGGAGATAACTCTTAAATGAGTATAAACTAAGTCCATCTCGAGTGACGGAGGGCCTCCGCTTGTAGCTTGATGAGCTCGCGGAGATAACTCTTAAATGAGTATAAACTAAGTCCCTCTCGAGTGACGGAGGGCCTCCGCTTGTATCTTGATGAGCTCGCGGAGATAACTCTTAAATGAGTATAAACTAAGTCCCTCTCGAGTGACGAAGGGCCTCCGCTTGTAGCTTGATGAGCCTGCGGAGATAACTCTTAAATGAGTATAAACTAAGTCTCTCTCGATTGACGGAGGGCCTCCGCTTGTAGCTTGATGAGCCTGCGGAGATAACTCTTAAATGAGTATAAACTAAGTCCCTCTCGATTGACGGAGGGCCTCCGCTTGTAGCTTGATGAGCTCGCGGAGATAACTCTTAAATGAGTATAAACTACGTCCCTCTCGAGTGACGGAGGGCCTCCGCTTGTATCTTGATGAGCGCGCGGAGATAACTCTTAAATGAGTATAAACAAAGTCCCTCTCGAGTGACGAAGGGCCTCCGCTTGTAGCTTGATGAGCCCGCGGAGATAACTCTTAAATGAGTATAAACTAAGTCCCTCTCGATTGACGTAGGGCCTCCGCTTGTAGCTTGATGAGCTCGCGGAGATAACTCTTAAATTAGTATAAACAAAGTCCCTCTCGAGTGACGGAGGGCCTCCGCTTGTAGCTTGATGAGCCCGCGGAGATAACTCTTAAATGAGTATAAACTAAGTCTCTCTCGATTGACGGAGGGCCTCCGCTTGTAGCTTGATGAGCCTGCGGAGATAACTCTTAAATGAGTATAAACTACGTCCCTCTCGAGTGACGGAGGGCCTCCGCTTGTATCTTGATGAGCGCGCGGAGATAACTCTTAAATGAGTATAAACAAAGTCCCTCTCGAGTGACGAAGGGCCTCCGCTTGTAGCTTGATGAGCCCGCGGAGATAACTCTTAAATGAGTATAAACTAAGTCCCTCTCGATTGACGTAGGGCCTCCGCTTGTAGCTTGATGAGCTCGCGGAGATAACTCTTAAATTAGTATAAACAAAGTCCCTCTCGAGTGACGGAGGGCCTCCGCTTGTAGCTTGATGAGCCCGCGGAGATAACTCTTCAATGAGTATAAACTAAGTCCCTCTCGAGTGACGAAGGGCCTCCACTTGTAGCTTGATGAGCTCGCGGAGATAACTCTTCAATCAGTACAAACTAAGTCCATCTGGAGTGACGGAGGGTCTCCGCTTGTAGCTTGATGAGCTCGTGGAGATAACTCTTAAATGAGTATAAACTAAGTCCCTCTGGAGTGACGGAGGGCCTCCGCTTGTAGCTTGATGAGCTCGCGGAGATAACTCTTAAATGAGTATCAACTAAGTCCCTCTCGAGTGACGAAGGGCCTCTACTTGTAGCTTGATGAGCTCGCGGAGATAACTCTTCAATCAGTACAAACTAAGTCCATCTTGAGTGATGGAGGGTCTCCGCTTGTAGCTTGATGAGACCGTGGAGATAACTCTTAAATGAGTATAAACTAAGTCCATCTCGAGTGACGGAGGGCCTCCGCTTGTAGCTTGATGAGCTCGCGGAGATAACTCTTAAATGAGTATAAACTAAGTCCCTCTCGAGTGACGGAGGGCCTCCGCTTGTATCTTGATGAGCTCGCGGAGATAATTCTTAAATGAGTATAAACTAAGTCCCTCTCGAGTGATGAAGGGCCTCCGCTTGTAGCTTGATGAGCCTGCGGAGATAACTCTTAAATGAGTATAAACTAAGTCCCTCTCGATTGACGGAGGGCCTCCGCTTGTAGCTTGATGAGCCTGCGGAGATAACTCTTAAATGAGTATAAACTATGTCCCTCTCGATTGACGGAGGGCCTCCGCTTGTATCTTGATGAGCGCGCGAAGATAACTCTTAAATGAGTATAAACAAAGTCCCTCTCGAGTGACGAAGGGCCTCCGCTTGTAGCTTGATGAGCCCGCGGAGATAACTCTTAAATGAGTATAAACTAAGTCCCTCTTGAGTGACGGAGGGCCTCCGCTTGTAGCTTGATGAGCTCGCGGAGATAACTCTTAAATGAGTATAAACTAAGTCCCTCTCGAGTGACGAAGGGCCTCCACTTGTAGCTTGATGAGCTCGCGGAGATAACTCTTCAATCAGTACAAACTAAGTCCATCTTGAGTGACGGAGGGTCTCCGCTTGTAGCTTGATGAGACCGTGGAGATAACTCTTAAATGAGTATAAACTAAGTCCATCTCGAGTGACGGAGGGCCTCCTCTTGTAGCTTGATGAGCTCGCGGAGATAACTCTTAAATGAGTATAAACTAAGTCCCTCTCGAGTGACGGAGGGCCTCCGCTTGTATCTTGATGAGCTCGCGGAGATAATTCTTAAATGAGTATAAACTAAGTCCCTTTCGAGTGATGAAGGGCCTCCGCTTGTAGCTTGATGAGCCTGCGGAGATAACTCTTAAATGAGTATAAACTAAGTCTCTCTCGATTGACGGAGGGCCTCCGCTTGTAGCTTGATGAGCCTGCGGAGATAACTCTTAAATGAGTATAAACTACGTCCCTCTCGATTGACGGAGGGCCTCCGCTTGTAGCTTGATGAGCTCGCGGAGATAACTCTTAAATGAGTATAAACTAAGTCCCTCTCGAGTGACGGAGGGCCTCCGCTTGTATCTTGATGAGCGCGCGAAGATAACTCTTAAATGAGTATAAACAAAGTCCCTCTCGAGTGACGAAGGGCCTCCGCTTGTAGCTTGATGAGCCCGCCGAAATAACTCTTAAATGAGTATAAACTAAGTCCCTCTCGATTGACGGAGGGCCTCCGCTTGTAGCTTGATGAGCTCGCGGAGATAACTCTTAAATTAGTATAAACAAAGTCCCTCTCGAGTGACGGAGGGCCTCCGCTTGTAGCTTGATGAGCCCGCGGAGATAACTCTTAAATGAGTATAAACTAAGTCCCTCTTGAGTGACGGAGGGCCTCCGCTTGTAGCTTGATGAGCTCGCGGAGATAACTCTTAAATGAGTATAAACTAAGTCCCTCTCGAGTGACGAAGGGCCTCCACTTGTAGCTTGATGAGCTCGCGGAGATAACTCTTCAATCAGTACAAACTAAGTCCATCTTGAGTGACGGAGGGTCTCCGCTTGTAGCTTGATGAGACCGTGGAGATAACTCTTAAATGAGTATAAACTAAGTCCATCTCGAGTGACGGAGGGCCTCCTCTTGTAGCTTGATGAGCTCGCGGAGATAACTCTTAAATGAGTATAAACTAAGTCCCTCTCGAGTGACGGAGGGCCTCCGCTTGTATCTTGATGAGCTCGCGGAGATAATTCTTAAATGAGTATAAACTAAGTCCCTCTCGAGTGATGAAGGGCCTCCGCTTGTAGCTTGATGAGCCTGCGAAGATAACTCTTAAATGAGTATAAACTAAGTCTCTCTCGATTGACGGAGGGCCTCCGCTTGTAGCTTGATGAGCCTGCGGAGATAACTCTTAAATGAGTATAAACTAAGTCCCTCTCGATTGACGGAGGGCCTCCGCTTGTAGCTTGATGAGCTCGCGGAGATAACTCTTAAATGAGTATAAACTAAGTCCCTCTCGAGTGACGGAGGGCCTCCGCTTGTATCTTGATGAGCGCGCGAAGATAACTCTTAAATGAGTATAAACAAAGTCCCTCTCGAGTGACGAAGGGCCTCCGCTTGTAGCTTGATGAGCCCGCCGAGATAACTCTTAAATGAGTATAAACTAATTCCCTCTCGATTGACGGAGGGCCTCCGCTTGTAGCTTGATGAGCTCGCGGAGATAACTCTTAAATTAGTATAAACAAAGTCCCTCTCGAGTGACGGAGGGCCTCCGCTTGTAGCTTGATGAGCCCGCGGAGATAACTCTTCAATAAGTATAAACTAAGTCCCTCTCGAGTGACGAAGGGCCTCCACTTGTAGCTTGATGAGCTCGCGGAGATAACTCTTCAATCAGTACAAACTAAGTCCATCTGGAGTGACGGAGGGTCTCCGCTTGTAGCTTGATGAGCTCGTGGAGATAACTCTTAAATGAGTATAAACTAAGTCCCTCTGGAGTGACGGAGGGCCTCCGCTTGTAGCTTGATGAGCTCGCGGAGATAACTCTTAAATGAGTATAAACTAAGTCCCTCTCGAGTGACGAAGGGCCTCTACTTGTAGCTTGATGAGCTCGCGGAGATAACTCTTCAATCAGTACAAACTAAGTCCATCTTGAGTGATGGAGGGTCTCCGCTTGTAGCTTGATGAGACCGTGGAGATAACTCTTAAATGAGTATAAACTAAGTCCATCTCGAGTGACGGAGGGCCTCCGCTTGTAGCTTCATGAGCTCGCGGAGATAACTCTTAAATGAGTATAAACTAAGTCCCTCTCGAGTGACGGAGGGCCTCCGCTTGTATCTTGATGAGCTCGCGGAGATAATTCTTAAATGAGTATAAACTAAGTCCCTCTCGAGTGATGAAGGGCCTCCGCTTGTAGCTTGATGAGCCTGCGGAGATAACTCTTAAATGAGTATAAACTAAGTCCCTCTCGATCGACGGAGGGCCTCCGCTTGTAGCTTGATGAGCTCGCGGAGATAACTCTTCAATGAGTATAAACTAAGTCCCTCTCGAGTGACGGAGGGCCTCCGCTTGTATCTTGATGAGCTCGCGGAGATAACTCTTAAATGAGTATAAACAAAGTCCCTCTTGAGTGACGAAGGGCCTCCGCTTGTAGCTTGATGAGCCCGCGGAGATAACTCTTAAATGAGTATAAACTAAGTCCCTCTCGATTGACGGAGGGCCTCCGCTTGTAGCTTGATGAGCTCGCGGAGATAACTCTTAAATGAGTATAAACTAAGTCCCTCTCGAGTGACGGAGGGCCTCCGCTTGTAGCTTGATGAGCTCGCGGAGATAACTCTTAAATGAGTATAAACTAAGTCCCTCTCGAGTGACGAAGGGCCTCCACTTGTAGCTTGATGAGCTCGCGGAGATAACTCTTCAATCAGTACAAACTAAGTCCATCTTGAGTGACGGAGGGTCTCCGCTTGTAGCTTGATGAGCTCGTGGAGATAACTCTTAAATGAGTATAAACTAAGTCCCTCTTGAGTGATGGAGGGCCTCCGCTTGTAGCTTGATGAGCTCGCGGAGATAACTCTTAAATGAGTATAAACTAAGTCCCTCTCGAGTGACGAAGGGCCTCCACTTGTAGCTTGATGAGCTCGCGGAGATAACTCTTCAATCAGTACAAACTAAGTCCATCTTGAGTGACGGAGGGTCTCCGCTTGTAGCTTGATGAGCTCGTGGGGATAACTCTTAAATGAGTATAAACTAAGTCCCTCTTGAGTGACGGAGGGCCTCCGCTTGTAGCTTGATGAGCTCGCGGAGATAACTCTTCAATTAGTATAAACTAAGTCCCTCTCGAGTGACGGAGGGCCTCCGCTTGTAGCTTGATGAGCTCGCGGAGATAACTCTTAAATGAGTATAAACAAAGTCCCTCTTGAGTGACGAAGGGCCTCCGCTTGTAGCTTGATGAGCCCGCGGAGATAACTCTTAAATGAGTATAAACTAAGTCCCTCTCGATTGACGGAGGGCCTCCGCTTGTAGCTTGATGAGCTCGCGGAGATAACTCTTAAATGAGTATAAACTAAGTCCCTCTCGAGTGACGGAGCGCCTCCGCTTGTAGCTTGATGAGCTCGCGGAGATAACTCTTAAATGAGTATAAACTAAGTCCCTCTCGAGTGACGAAGGGCCTCCACTTGTAGCTTGATGAGCTCGCGGAGATAACTCTTCAATCAGTACAAACTAAGTCCATCTTGAGTGACGGAGGGTCTCCGCTTGTAGCTTGATGAGCTCGTGGAGATAACTCTTAAATGAGTATAAACTAAGTCCCTCTTGAGTGACGGAGGGCCTCCGCTTGTAGCTTGATGAGCTCGCGGAGATAACTCTTCAATGAGTATAAACTAAGTCCCTCTCGAGTGACGGAGGGCCTCCGCTTGTATCTTGATGAGCTCGCGGAGATAACTCTTAAATGAGTATAAACAAAGTCCCTCTTGAGTGACGAAGGGCCTCCGCTTGTAGCTTGATGAGCCCGCGGAGATAACTCTTAAATGAGTATAAACTAAGTCCCTCTCGATTGACGGAGGGCCTCCGCTTGTAGCTTGATGAGCTCGCGGAGATAACTCTTAAATGAGTATAAACTAAGTCCCTCTCGAGTGACGGAGCGCCTCCGCTTGTAGCTTGATGAGCTCGCGGAGATAACTCTTAAATGAGTATAAACTAAGTCCCTCTCGAGTGACGAAGGGCCTCCACTTGTAGCTTGATGAGCTCGCGGAGATAACTCTTCAATCAGTACAAACTAAGTCCATCTTGAGTGACGGAGGGTCTCCGCTTGTAGCTTGATGAGACCGTGGAGATAACTCTTAAATGAGTATAAACTAAGTCCATCTCGAGTGACGGAGGGCCTCCGCTTGTAGCTTGATGAGCTCGCAGAGATAACTCTTAAATGAGTATAAACTAAGTCCCTCTCGAGTGACGGAGGGCCTCCGCTTGTATCTTGATGAGCTCGCGGAGATAATTCTTAAATGAGTATAAACTAAGTCCCTCTCGAGTGATGAAGGGCCTCCGCTTGTAGCTTGATGAGCCTGCGGAGATAACTCTTAAATGAGTATAAACTAAGTCCCTCTCGATTGACGGAGGGCCTCCGCTTGTAGCTTGATGAGCCTGCGGAGATAACTCTTAAATGAGTATAAACTAAGTCCCTCTCGATTGACGGAGGGCCTCCGCTTGTAGCTTGATGAGCTCGCGGAGATAACTCTTCAATGAGTATAAACTAAGTCCCTCTCGAGTGACGGAGGGCCTCCGCTTGTATCTTGATGAGCTCGCGGAGATAACTCTTAAATGAGTATAAACAAAGTCCCTCTTGACTGACGAAGGGCCTCCACTTGTAGCTTGATGAGCTCGCGGAGATAACTCTTCAATCAGTACAAACTAAGTCCATCTTGAGTGACGGAGGGTCTCCGCTTGTAGCTTGATGAGCTCGTGGAGATAACTCTTAAATGAGTATAAACTAAGTCCCTCTTGAGTGACGGAGGTCCTCCGCTTGTAGCTTGATGAGCTCGCGGAGATAACTCTTAAATGAGTATAAACTAAGTCCCTCTCGAGTGACGAAGGGCCTCCACTTGTAGCTTGATGAGCTCGCGGAGATAACTCTTCAATCAGTACAAACTAAGTCCATTTTGAGTGACGGAGGGTCTCCACTTGTAGCTTGATGAGCTCGTGGAGATAACTCTTAAATGAGTATAAACTAAGTCCCTCTTGAGTGACGGAGGGCCTCCGCTTGTAGCTTGATGAGCTCGCGGAGATAACTCTTCAATGAGTATAAACTAAGTCCCTCTCTAGTGACGGAGGGCCTCCGCTTGTATCTTGATGAGCTCGCGGAGATAACTCTTAAATGAGTATAAACAAAGTCCCTCTTGAGTGACGAAGGGCCTCCGCTTGTAGCTTGATGAGCCCGCGGAGATAACTCTTAAATGAGTATAAACTAAGTCCCTCTCTAGTGACGGAGGGCCTCCGCTTGTATCTTGATGAGCTCGCGGAGATAACTCTTAAATGAGTATAAACTAAGTCCCTCTCTAGTGACGGAGGGCCTCCGCTTGTATCTTGATGAGCTCGCGGAGATAACTCTTAAATGAGTATAAACTAAGTCCCTCTCGAGTGACGAAGGGCCTCCACTTGTAGCTTGATGAGCTCGCGGAGATAACTCTTCAATCAGTACAAACTAAGTCCATCTTGAGTGACGGAGGGTCTCCGCTTGTAGCTTGATGAGACCGTGGAGATAACTCTTAAATGAGTATAAACTAAGTCCATCTCGAGTGACGGAGGGCCTCCGCTTGTAGCTTGATGAGCTCGCGGAGATAACTCTTAAATGAGTATAAACTAAGTCCCTCTCGAGTGACGGAGGGCCTCCGCTTGTATCTTGATGAGCTCGCGGAGATAATTCTTAAATGAGTATAAACTAAGTCCCTCTCGAGTGATGAAGGGCCTCCGCTTGTAGCTTGATGAGCCTGCGGAGATAATTCTTAAATGAGTATAAACAAAGTCCCTCTCGATTGACGGAGGGCCTCCGCTTGTAGCTTGATGAGCCTGCGGAGATAACTCTTAAATGAGTATAAACTAAGTCCCTCTCGATTGACGGAGGGCCTCCGCTTGTAGCTTGATGAGCTCGCGGAGATAACTCTTCAA
The DNA here is from genome assembly GCA_037127255.1 of Persicaria tinctoria. NCBI lineage: Eukaryota > Viridiplantae > Streptophyta > Magnoliopsida > Caryophyllales > Polygonaceae > Persicaria > Persicaria tinctoria. Next base: position 32,705,180 of record JBANSL010000007.1, on the reverse strand, counting down.
TGAGTATAAACTAAGTCCCTCTCGATTGACGGAGGGCCTCCGCTTGTAGCTTGATGAGCTCGCGGAGATAACTCTTAAATGAGTATAAACTAAGTCCCTCTCGAGTGACGGAGGGCCTCCGCTTGTAGCTTGATGAGCTCGCGGAGATAACTCTTGAATGAGTATAAACTAAGTCCCTCTCGAGTGACGAAGGGCCTCCACTTGTAGCTTGATGAGCTCGCGGAGATAGCTCTTCAATCAGTACAAACTAAGTCCATCTTGAGTGACGGAGGGTCTCCGCTTGTAGCTTGATGAGCTCGCGGAGATAACTCTTAAATGGGTATAAACTAAGTCCCTCTTGAGTGACGGAGGGCCTCCGCTTGTAGCTTGATGAGCTCGCGGAGATAACTCTTAAATGAGTATAAACTAAGTCCCTCTGGAGTGACGAAGGGCCTCCACTTGTAGCTTGATGAGCTCGCGGAGATAACTCTTCAATCAGTACAAACTAAGTCCATCTTGAGTGACGGAGGGTCTCCGCTTGTAGCTTGATGAGACCGTGGAGATAACTCTTAAATGAGTATAAACTAAGTCCCTTTCGAGTGACGGAGGGCCTCCGCTTGTAGCTTGATGAGCTCGCGGAGATAACTCTTCAATCAGTACAAACTAAGTCCATCTCGAGTGACGGAGGGCCTCCGCTTGTAGCTTGATGAGCTCGCGGAGATAACTCTTAAATGAGTATAAACTAAGTCCCTTTCGAGTGACGGAGGGCCTCCGCTTGTAGCTTGATGAGCTCGCGGAGATAACTCTTAAATGAGTATAAACTAAGTCCCTCTCGAGTGACGAAGGGCCTCCACCTGTAGCTTGATGAGCTCGCGGAGATAACTCTTCAATCAGTACAAACTAAGTCCATCTTGAGTGACGGAGGGTCTCCGCTTGTAGCTTGATGAGCTCGTGGAGATAACTCTTAAATGAGTATAAACTAAGTCCCTCTTGAGTGACGGAGGGCCTCCGCTTGTAGCTTGATGAGCTCGCGGAGATAACTCTTAAATGAGTATAAACTAAGTCCCTCTCGAGTGACGAAGGGCCTCCACTTGTAGCTTGATGAGCTCGCGGAGATAACTCTTCAATCAGTACAAACTAAGTCCATCTTGAGTGACGGAGGGTCTCCGCTTGTAGCTTGATGAGCTCGTGGAGATAACTCTTAAATGAGTATAAACTAAGTCCCTCTTGAGTGACGGAGGGCCTCCGCTTGTAGCTTGATGAGCTCGCGGAGATAACTCTTCAATGAGTATAAACTAAGTCCCTCTCGAGTGACGGAGGGCCTCCGCTTGTATCTTGATGAGCTCGCGGAGATAACTCTTAAATGAGTATAAACAAAGTCCCTCTTGAGTGACGAAGGGCCTCCGCTTGTAGCTTGATGAGCCCGCGGAGATAACTCTTAAATGAGTATAAACTAAGTCCCTCTCGATTGACGGAGGGCCTCCGCTTGTAGCTTGATGAGCTCGCGGAGATAACTCTTAAATGAGTATAAACTAAGTCCCTCTCGAGTGACGGAGGGCCTCCGCTTGTAGCTTGATGAGCTCGCGGAGATAACTCTTAAATGAGTATAAACTAAGTCCCTCTCGAGTGACGAAGGGCCTCCACTTGTAGCTTGATGAGCTCGCGGAGATACCTCTTCAATCAGTACAAACTAAGTCCATCTTGAGTGACGGAGGGTCTCCGCTTGTAGCTTGATGAGACCGTGGAGATAACTCTTAAATGAGTATAAACTAAGTCCATCTCGAGTGACGGAGGGCCTCCGCTTGTAGCTTGATGAGCTCGCGGAGATAACTCTTAAATGAGTATAAACTAAGTCCCTCTCGAGTGACGGAGGGCCTCCGCTTGTATCTTGATGAGCTCGCGGAGATAATTCTTAAATGAGTATAAACTAAGTCCCTCTCGAGTGATGAAGGGCCTCCGCTTGTAGCTTGATGAGCCTGCGGAGATAACTCTTAAATGAGTATAAACTAAGTCCCTCTCGATTGACGGAGGGCCTCCGCTTGTAGCTTGATGAGCCTGCGGAGATAACTCTTAAATGAGTATAAACTAAGTCCCTCTCGATTGACGGAGGGCCTCCGCTTGTAGCTTGATGAGCTCGCGGAGATAACTCTTCAATGAGTATAAACTAAGTCCCTCTCGAGTGACGGAGGGCCTCCGCTTGTATCTTGATGAGCTCGCGGAGATAACTCTTAAATGAGTATAAACAAAGTCCCTCTTGAGTGACGAAGGGCCTCCGCTTGTAGCTTGATGAGCCCGCGGAGATAACTCTTAAATGAGTATAAACTAAGTCCCTCTCGATTGACGGAGGGCCTCCGCTTGTAGCTTGATGAGCTCGCGGAGATAACTCTTAAATGAGTATAAACTAAGTCCCTCTCGAGTGACGGAGGGCCTCCGCTTGTAGCTTGATGAGCTCGCGGAGATAACTCTTAAATGAGTATAAACTAAGTCCCTCTCGAGTGACGAAGGGCCTCCACTTGTAGCTTGATGAGCTCGCGGAGATAACTCTTCAATCAGTACAAACTAAGTCCATCTTGAGTGACGGAGGGCCTCCGCTTGTAGCTTGATGAGCTCGTGGAGATAACTCTTAAATGAGTATAAACTAAGTCCCTCTTGAGTGACGGAGGGCCTCCGCTTGTAGCTTGATGAGCTCGCGGAGATAACTCTTAAATAAGTATAAACTAAGTCCCTCTCGAGTGACGAAGGGCCTCCACTTGTAGCTTGATGAGCTCGCGGAGATAACTCTTCAATCAGTACAAACTAAGTCCATCTTGAGTGACGGAGGGTCTCCGCTTGTAGCTTGATGAGACCGTGGAGATAACTCTTAAATGAGTATAAACTAAGTCCATCTCGAGTGACGGAGGGCCTCCGCTTGTAGCTTGATGAGCTCGCGGAGATAACTCTTAAATGAGTATAAACTAAGTCCCTTTCGAGTGACGGAGGGCCTCCGCTTGTAGCTTGATGAGCTCGCGGAGATAACTCTTAAATAAGTATAAACTAAGTCCCTCTCGAGTGACGAAGGGCCTCCACTTGTAGCTTGATGAGCTCGCGGAGATAACTCTTCAATCAATACAAACTAAGTCCATCTTGAGTGACGGAGGGTCTCCGCTTGTAGCTTGATGAGCTCGTGGAGATAACTCTTAAATGAGTATAAGCTAAGTCCCTCTTGAGTGACGGAGGTCCTCCGCTTGTATCTTGATGAGCTCGCGGAGATAACTCTTAAATGAGTATAAACAAAGTCCCTCTCGAGTGACGAAGGGCCTCCGCTTGTAGCTTGATGAGCCCGCGGAGATAACTCTTAAATGAGTATAAACTAAGTCCCTCTCGATTGACGGAGGGCCTCCGCTTGTAGCTTGATGAGCTCGCGGAGATAACTCTTAAATGAGTATAAACTAAGTCCCTCTCGAGTGACGGAGGGCCTCCGCTTGTAGCTTGATGAGCTCGTGGAGATAACTCTTAAATGAGTATAAACTAAGTCCCTCTCGAGTGACGAAGGGCCTCCCCTTGTAGCTTGATGAGCTCGCGGAGATAACTCTTAAATGAGTATAAACTAAGTCCCTCTCGAGTGATGAAGGGCCTCCGCTTGTAGCTTGATGAGCCTGCGGAGATAACTCTTAAATGAGTATAAACTAAGTCCCTCTCGATTGACGGAGGGCCTCCGCTTGTAGCTTGATGAGCTCGCGGAAATAACTCTTAATTGAGTATAAACTAAGTCCCTCTCGAGTGACGGAGGGCCTCCGCTTGTATCTTGATGAGCTCGCGGAGATAACTCTTAAATGAGTATAAACAAAGTCCCTCTCGAGTGACGGAGGGTCTCCGCTTGTAGCTTGATGAGCTCGTGGAGATAACTCTTAAATGAGTATAAGCTAAGTCCCTCTCGAGTGACGGATGGCCTCCGCTTGTAACTTCATTTGCTCGTGGAGATAACTCTTAAATGAGCATAAACTAAGTCCCTCTCGAGTGACGGAGGGCCTCCGCTTGTAGCTTGATGAGCTCGCGAAGATAACTCTTAAATGAGTATAAACTAAGTCCCTCTCGAGTTACGGAGGGCATCCGCTTGTAGCTTGATGAGCCCGCGGAGATAACTCTTAAATGAGTATAAACTAAGTCCCTCTCGAGTGACGGAGGGCCTCCGCTTGTAGCTTGATGAGCTCGGGAAGATAACTCTTAAATGAGTATAAACTAAGTCCCTCTCGAGTGACGGAGGGCCTCCGCTTGTAGCTTGATGAGCTCGCGAAGATAACTCTTAAATGAGTATAAACTAAGTCCCTCTCGAGTTACGGAGGGCATCCGCTTGTAGCTTGATGAGCCCGGGGAGATAACTCTTAAATGAGTATAAACTAAGTCCCTCTCGAGTGACGGAGGGCCTCCGCTTGTAGTTTGATGAGATCGGGGAGATAACTCTTAAATGAGTATAAACTAAGTCCCTCTCGAGTGACGGAGGGCCTCCGCTTGTAGCTTGATGAGCTCGCGAAGATAACTCTTAAATGAGTATAAACTAAGTCCCTCTCGAGTTACGGAGGGCATCCGCTTGTAGCTTGATGAGCCCGCGGAGATAGCTCTTAAATGAGTATAAACTAAGTCCCTCTCGAGTGACGGAGGGCCTCCGCTTGTAGCTTGATGAGCTCGCGAAGATAACTCTTAAATGAGTATAAACTAAGTCCCTCTCGAGTTACGGAGGGCATCCGCTTGTAGCTTGATGAGCCCGCGGAGATAGCTCTTAAATTAGTATAAACTAAGTCCCTCTCGAGTGACGGAGGGCCTCCGCTTGTAGCTTGATGAGCTCGCGGAGATAACTCTTAAATTTGTATAAACTAAGTCCCTCTCGAGTGACGGAGGGCCTCCGCTTGTAGCTTGATGAGCTCGCGGAGATAACCCTTAAATGAGTATAAACTAAGGCCATCTCGAGTGACGGACGGCCTCCACTTGTAGCTTGATGAGCTCGCGGAGATAACTCTTAAATGAGAATTAACTAAGTCCCTCTCGAGTTACGGAGGGCCTCCACTTGTAGCTTGATGAGCCCGCGGAGATAACTCTTAAATGAGTGTAATCTAAGTCCATCTCCAGTGACGGAGGGCCTCCGCTTGTAGCTTCATTTACTCGTGGAGATAACTCTTAAATGAGCATAAACTAAGTCCCTCTCGAGTAACGGAGGGCCTCCGCTTGTAGCTTGATGAGCTCGCGAAGATAACTCTTAAATGAGAATAAACTAAGTCCCTCTCGAGTTACGGAGGGCATCCGCTTGTAGCTTGATGAGCCCGCGGAGATAACTCTTAAATGAGTATAAACTAAGTCCCTCTCGAGTGACGGAGGGCCTCCGCTTGTAGCTTGATGAGCTCGGGGAGATAACTCTTAAATGAGTATAAACTAAGTCCCTCTCGAGTGACGGAGGGCCTCCGCTTGTAGCTTGATGAGCTCGCGAAGATAACTCTTAAATGAGTATAAACTAAGTCCCTCTCGAGTTACGGAGGGCATCCGCTTGTAGCTTGAAGAGCCCGGGGAGATAGCTCATAAATGAGTATAAACTAAGTCCCTCTCGAGTGACGGAGGGCCTCCGCCTGTAGCTTGATGAGCTCGCGGAGATAACTCTTAAATGAGTATAAACTAAGTCCCTACTCTTAAATGAGTATAAACTAAGTCCCTCTCGAGTTACGGAGGGCATCCGCTTGTAGCTTGATGAGCCCGGGGAGATAACTCTTAAATGAGTATAAACTAAGTCCCTCTCGAGTGACGGAGGGCCTCCGCTTGTAGTTTGATGAGATCGGGGAGATAACTCTTAAATGAGTATAAACTAAGTCCCTCTCGAGTGACGGAGGGCCTCCGCTTGTAGCTTGATGAGCTCGCGAAGATAACTCTTAAATGAGTATAAACTAAGTCCCTCTCGAGTTACGGAGGGCATCCGCTTGTAGCTTGATGAGCCCGCGGAGATAGCTCTTAAATGAGTATAAACTAAGTCCCTATCGAGTGACGGAGGGCCTCCGCTTGTAGCTTGATGAGCTCGCGAAGATAACTCTTAAATGAGTATAAACTAAGTCCCTCTCGAGTTAAAGAGGGCATCCGCTTGTAGCTTGATGAGCCCGCGGAGATAGCTCTTAAATTAGTATAAACTAAGTCCCTCTCGAGTGACGGAGGGCCTCCGCTTGTAGCTTGATGAGCTCGCGGAGATAACTCTTAAATTAGTATAAACTAAGTCCCTCTCGAGTGACGGAGGGCCTCCGCTTGTAGCTTGATGAGCTCGCGGAGATAACCCTTAAATGAGTATAAACTAAGGCCATCTCGAGTGACGGACGGCCTCCACTTGTAGCTTGATGAGCTCGCGGAGATAACTCTTAAATGAGAATTCACTAAGTCCCTCTCGAGTTACGGAGGGCCTCCACTTGTAGCTTGATGAGCCCGCGGAGATAACTCTTAAATGAGTGTAATCTAAGTCCATCTCCAGTGACGGAGGGCCTCCGCTTGTAGCTTCATTTACTCGTGGAGATAACTCTTAAATGAGCATAAACTAAGTCCCTCTCGAGTAACGGAGGGCCTCCGCTTGTAGCTTGATGAGCTCGCGAAGATAACTCTTAAATGAGAATAAACTAAGTCCCTCTCGAGTTACGGAGGGCATCCGCTTGTAGCTTGATGAGCCCGCGGAGATAACTCTTAAATGAGTATAAACTAAGTCCCTCTCGAGTGACGGAGGGCCTCCGCTTGTAGCTTGATGAGCTCGGGGAGATAACTCTTAAATGAGTATAAACTAAGTCCCTCTCGAGTGACGGAGGGCCTCCGCTTGTAGCTTGATGAGCTCGCGAAGAAAACTCTTAAATGAGTATAAACTAAGTCCCTCTCGAGTTACGGAGGGCATCCGCTTGTAGCTTGAAGAGCCCGGGGAGATAGCTCATAAATGAATATAAACTAAGTCCCTCTCGAGTGACGGAGGGCCTCCGCCTGTAGCTTGATGAGCTCGCGGAGATAACTCTTAAATGAGTATAAACTAAGTCCCTCTCGAGTGACGGAGGGCCTCCGCTTGTAGCTTGATGAGCTCGCGGAGATAACTCTTCAATTAGTACTAACTAAGTCCATCTCGAGTGATGGAGGGCCTCCGCTTGTAGCTTGATGAGCTCGCGGAGATAACTCTTAAATGAGTATAAACTAAGTCCCTCTTGAGTGACGGAGGGCTTCCGCTTGTAGCTTGATGAGCTCGCGGAGATAACTCTTAAATGAGTATAAATTAAGTCCCTTTCGAGTGAGGGAGGGTCTCCGCTTGTAGCTTGATGAGCTCGCGGAGATAACTCTTAAATGAGTATAAACTAAGTCCCTCTCGAGTTACGGAGGGCATCCGCTTGTAGCTTGATGAGCCCGCGGAGATAACTCTTAAATGAGTATAAACTAAGTCCCTCTCGAGTGACGGAGGGCCTCCGCTTGTAGTCTGATGAGCTCGGGGAGATAACTCTTAAATGAGTATAAACTAAGTCCCTCTCGAGTGACGGAGGGCCTCCGCTTGTAGTTTGATGAGCTCGGGGAGATAACTCTTAAATGAGTATAAACTAAGTCCCTCTCGAGTGACGGAGGGCCTCCGCTTGTAGCTTGATGAGCTCGCGAAGATAACTCTTAAATGAGTATAAACTAAGTCCCTCTCGAGTTACGGAGGGCATCCGCTTGTAGTTTGATGAGCCCGCGGAGATAGCTCTTAAATGAGTATAAACTAAGTCCCTCTCGAGTGACGGAGGGCCTCCGCTTGTAGCTTGATGAGCTCGCGAAGATAACTCTTAAATGAGTACAAACTAAGTCCCTCTCGAGTTACGGAGGGCATCTGCTTGTAGCTTGATGAGCCCGCGGAGATAGCTCTTAAATTAGTATAAACTAAGTCCCTCTCGAGTGACGGAGGGCCTCCGCTTGTAGTTTGATGAGATCGGGGAGATAACTCTTAAATGAGTATAAACTAAGTCCCTCTCGAGTGACGGAGGGCCTCCGCTTGTAGCTTGATGAGCTCGCGAAGATAACTCTTAAATGAGTATAAACTAAGTCCCTCTCGAGTTACGGAGGGCATCCGCTTGTAGCTTGATGAGCCCGCGGAGATAGCTCTTAAATGAGTATAAACTAAGTCCCTCTCGAGTGACGGAGGGCCTCCGCTTGTAGCTTGATGAGCTCGCGAAGATAACTCTTAAATGAGTATAAACTAAGTCCCTCTCGAGTTACGGAGGGCATCCGCTTGTAGCTTGATGAGCCCGCGGAGATAGCTCTTAAATTAGTATAAACTAAGTCCCTCTCGAGTGACGGAGGGCCTCCGCTTGTAGCTTGATGAGCTCGCGGAGATAACTCCTAAATTAGTATAAACTAAGTCCCTCTCGAGTGACGGAGGGCCTCCGCTTGTAGCTTGATGAGCTCGCGGAGATAACCCTTAAATGAGTATAAACTAAGGCCATCTCGAGTGACGGACGGCCTCCACTTGTAGCTTGATGAGCTCGCGGAGACAACTCTTAAATGAGAATTAACTAAGTCCCTCTCGAGTTACGGAGGGCCTCCACTTGTCGCTTGATGAGCCCGCGGAGATAACTCTTAAATGAGTGTAATCTAAGTCCATCTCCAGTGACGGAGGGCCTCCGCTTGTAGCTTCATTTACTCGTGGAGATAACTCTTAAATGAGCATAAACTAAGTCCCTCTCGAGTGACGGAGGGCCTCCGCTTGTAGCTTGATGAGCTCGCGAAGATAACTCTTAAATGAGAATAAACTAAGTCCCTCTCGAGTGACGGAGGGCCTCCGCTTGTAGCTTGATGAGCTCGCGGAGATAACCCTTAAATGAGTATAAACTAAGGCCATCTCGAGTGACGGACGGCCTCCACTTGTAGCTTGATGAGCTCGCGGAGACAACTCTTAAATGAGAATTAACTAAGTCCCTCTCGAGTTACGGAGGGCATCCGCTTGTAGCTTGATGAGCCCGCGGAGATAACTCTTAAATGAGTATAAACTAAGTCCCTCTCGAGTGACGGAGGGCCTCCGCTTGTAGCTTGATGAGCTCGGGGAGATAACTCTTAAATGAGTATAAACTAAGTCCCTCTCGAGTGACGGAGGGCCTCCGCTTGTAGCTTGATGAGCTCGCGAAGATAACTCTTAAATGAGTATAAACTAAGTCCCTCTCGAGTTACGGAGGGCATCCGCTTGTAGCTTGAAGAGCCCGGGGAGATAGCTCATAAATGAGTATAAACTAAGTCCCTCTCGAGTGACGGAGGGCCTCCGCCTGTAGCTTGATGAGCTCGCGGAGATAACTCTTAAATGAGTATAAACTAAGTCCCTCTCGAGTGACGGAGGGCCTCCGCTTGTAGCTTGATGAGCTCGCGGAGATAACTCTTCAATTAGTACTAACTAAGTCCATCTCGAGTGATGGAGGGCCTCCGCTTGTAGCTTGATGAGCTCGCGGAGATAACTCTTAAATGAGTATAAACTAAGTCCCTCTTGAGTGACGGAGGGCTTCCGCTTGTAGCTTGATGAGCTCGCGGAGATAACTCTTAAATGAGTATAAATTAAGTCCCTTTCGAGTGAGGGAGGGTCTCCGCTTGTAGCTTGATGAGCTCGCGGAGATAACTCTTAAATGAGTATAAACTAAGTCCCTCTCGAGTTACGGAGGGCATCCGCTTGTAGCTTGATGAGCCCGCGGAGATAACTCTTAAATGAGTATAAACTAAGTCCCTCTCGAGTGACGGAGGGCCTCCGCTTGTAGTCTGATGAGCTCGGGGAGATAACTCTTAAATGAGTATAAACTAAGTCCCTCTCGAGTGACGGAGAGCCTCCGCTTGTAGTTTGATGAGCTCGGGGAGATAACTCTTAAATGAGTATAAACTAAGTCCCTCTCGAGTGACGGAGGGCCTCCGCTTGTAGCTTGATGAGCTCGCGAAGATAACTCTTAAATGAGTATAAACTAAGTCCCTCTCGAGTTACGGAGGGCATCCGCTTGTAGCTTGATGAGCCCGCGGAGATAGCTCTTAAATGAGTATAAACTAAGTCCCTCTCGAGTGACGGAGGGCCTCCGCTTTTAGCTTGATGAGCTCGCGAAGATAACTCTTAAATGAGTACAAACTAAGTCCCTCTCGAGTTACGGAGGGCATCCGCTTGTAGCTTGATGAGCCCGCGGAGATAGCTCTTAAATTAGTATAAACTAAGTCCCTCTCGAGTGACGGAGGGCCTCCGCTTGTAGCTTGATGAGCTCGGCGAGATAACTCTTAAATTAGTATAAACTAAGTCCCTCTCGAGTGACGGAGGGCCTCCGCTTGTAGCTTGATGAGCTCGCGGAGATAACCCTTAAATGAGTATAAACTAAGGCCATCTCGAGTGACGGACGGCCTCCGCTTATAGCTTGATGAGCTCGCGGAGATAACTCGTAAATGAGAATTAACTAAGTCCCTCTCGAGTTACGGAGGGCATCCGCTTGTAGCTTGATGAGCCCGCGGAGATAGCTCTTAAATGAGTGTAAACTAAGTCCCTCTCGAGTGACGGAGGGCCTCCGCTTGTAGCTTGATGAGCTCGCGAAGATAACTCTTAAATGAGTATAAACTAAGTCCCTCTCGAGTGACGGAGGGCCTCCGCTTGTAGCTTGATGAGCTCGGGGAGATAACTCTTAAATGAGTATAAACTAAGTCCCTCTCGAGTGACGGAGGGCCTCCGCTTGTAGCTTGATGAGCTCGCGAAGATAACTCTTAAATGAGTATAAACTAAGTCCCTCTCGAGTTACGGAGGGCATCCGCTTGTAGCTTGAAGAGCCCGGGGAGATAGCTCATAAATGAGTATAAACTAAGTCCCTCTCGAGTGACGGAGGGCCTCCGCCTGTAGCTTGATGAGCTCGCGGAGATAACTCTTAAATGAGTATAAACTAAGTCCCTCTCGAGTGACGGAGGGCCTCCGCTTGTAGCTTGATGAGATCGCGGAGATAACTCTTCAATTAGTACTAACTAAGTCCATCTCGAGTGATGGAGGGCCTCCGCTTGTAGCTTGATGAGCTCGCGGAGATAACTCTTAAATGAGTATAAACTAAGTCCCTCTTGAGTGACGGAGGGCTTCCGCTTGTAGCTTGATGAGCTCGCGGAGATAACTCTTAAATGAGTATAAATTAAGTCCCTTTCGAGTGAGGGAGGGTCTCCGCTTGTAGCTTGATGAGCTCGCGGAGATAACTCTTAAATGAGTATAAACTAAGTCCCTCTCGAGTTACGGAGGGCATCCGCTTGTAGCTTGATGAGCCCGCGGAGATAACTCTTAAATGAGTATAAACTAAGTCCCTCTCGAGTGACGGAGGGCCTCCGCTTGTAGTCTGATGAGCTCGGGGAGATAACTCTTAAATGAGTATAAACTAAGTCCCTCTCGAGTGACGGAGAGCCTCCGCTTGTAGTTTGATGAGCTCGGGGAGATAACTCTTAAATGAGTATAAACTAAGTCCCTCTCGAGTGACGGAGGGCCTCCGCTTGTAGCTTGATGAGCTCGCGAAGATAACTCTTAAATGAGTATAAACTAAGTCCCTCTCGAGTTACGGAGGGCATCCGCTTGTAGCTTGATGAGCCCGCGGAGATAGCTCTTAAATGAGTATAAACTAAGTCCCTCTCGAGTGACGGAGGGCCTCCGCTTTTAGCTTGATGAGCTCGCGAAGATAACTCTTAAATGAGTACAAACTAAGTCCCTCTCGAGTTACGGAGGGCATCCGCTTGTAGCTTGATGAGCCCGCGGAGATAGCTCTTAAATTAGTATAAACTAAGTCCCTCTCGAGTGACGGAGGGCCTCCGCTTGTAGCTTGATGAGCTCGCCGAGATAACTCTTAAATTAATATAAACTAAGTCCCTCTCGAGTGACGGAGGGCCTCCGCTTGTAGCTTGATGAGCTCGCGGAGATAACCCTTAAATGAGTATAAACTAAGGCCATCTCGAGTGACGGACGGCCTCCGCTTATAGCTTGATGAGCTCGCGGAGATAACTCGTAAATGAGAATTAACTAAGTCCCTCTCGAGTTACGGAGGGCATCCGCTTGTAGCTTGATGAGCCCGCGGAGATAGCTCTTAAATGAGTGTAAACTAAGTCCCTCTCGAGTGACGGAGGGCCTCCGCTTGTAGCTTGATGAGCTCGCGAAGATAACTCTTAAATGAGTATAAACTAAGTCCCTCTCGAGTTACGGAGGGCATCCGCTTGTAGCTTGATGAGCCCGCGGAGATAACTCTTAAATGAGTATAAACTAAGTCCCTCTCGAGTGACGGAGGGCCTCCGCTTGTAGCTTGATGAGCTCGGGGAGATAACTCTTAAATGAGTATAAACTAAGTCCCTCTCGAGTGACGGAGGGCCTCCGCTTGTAGCTTGATGAGCTCGCGAAGATAACTCTTAAATGAGTATAAACTAAGTCCCTCTCGAGTGACGGAGGGCCTCCGCATGTAGCTTGATGAGCTCGCGGAGATAACTCTTAAATGAGTATAAACTAAGTCCCTCTCGAGTGACGGAGGGCCTCCGCTTGTAGCTTGATGAGCTCGCGGAGATAACTCTTCAATTAGTACTAACTAAGTCCATCTCGAGTGATGGAGGGCCTCCGCTTGTAGCTTGATGAGCTCGCGGAGATAACTCTTAAATGAGTATAAACTAAGTCCCTCTTGAGTGACGGAGGGCTTCCGCTTGTAGCTTGATGAGCTCGCGGAGATAACTCTTAAATGAGTATAAATTAAGTCCCTTTCGAGTGAGGGAGGGTCTCCGCTTGTAGCTTGATGAGCTCGCGGAGATAACTCTTAAATGAGTATAAACTAAGTCCCTCTCGAGTGACGGATGGCCTCCGCATGTAACTTCATTTGCTCGTGGAGATAACTCTTAAATGAGCATAAACTAAGTCCCTCTCGAATGACGGAGGGCCTCCGCTTGTAGATTGATGAGCTCGCGAAGATAACTCTTAAATGAGTATAAACTAAGTCCCTCTCGAGTGACGGAGGGCATCCGCTTGTAGCTTGATGAGCCCGCGAAGATAACTCTTAAATGAGTATAAACTAAGTCCCTCTCGAGTGACGGAGGGCCTCCGCTTGTAGCTTGATGAGCTCGCGAAGATAACTCTTAAATGAGTATAAACTAAGTCCCTCTCGAGTTACGGAGGGCATCCGCTTGTAGCTTGATGAGCCCGCGGAGATAGCTCTTAAATGAGTATAAACTAAGTCCCTCTCGAGTGACGGAGGGCCTCCGCTTTTAGCTTGATGAGCTCGCGAAGATAACTCTTAAATGAGTACAAACTAAGTCCCTCTCGAGTTACGGAGGGCATCCGCTTGTAGCTTGATGAGCCCGCGGAGATAGCTCTTAAATTAGTATAAACTAAGTCCCTCTCGAGTGACGGAGGGCCTCGGCTTGTAGCTTGATGAGCTCGCCGAGATAACTCTTAAATTAGTATAAACTAAGTCCCTCTCGAGTGACGGAGGGCCTCCGCTTGTAGCTTGATGAGCTCGCGGAGATAACCCTTAAATGAGTATAAACTAAGGCCATCTCGAGTGACGGACGGCCTCCGCTTATAGCTTGATGAGCTCGCGGAGATAACTCGTAAATGAGAATTAACTAAGTCCCTCTCGAGTTACGGAGGGCATCCGCTTGTAGCTTGATGAGCCCGCGGAGATAGCTCTTAAATGAGTGTAAACTAAGTCCCTCTCGAGTGACGGAGGGCCTCCGCTTGTAGCTTGATGAGCTCGCGAAGATAACTCTTAAATGAGTATAAACTAAGTCCCTCTCGAGTTACGGAGGGCATCCGCTTGTAGCTTGATGAGCCCGCGGAGATAACTCTTAAATGAGTATAAACTAAGTCCCTCTCGAGTGACGGAGGGCCTCCGCTTGTAGCTTGATGAGCTCGGGGAGATAACTCTTAAATGAGTATAAACTAAGTCCCTCTCGAGTGACGGAGGGCCTCCGCTTGTAGCTTGATGAGCTCGCGAAGATAACTCTTAAATGAGTATAAACTAAGTCCCTCTCGAGTGACGGAGGGCCTCCGCATGTAGCTTGATGAGCTCGCGGAGATAACTCTTAAATGAGTATAAACTAAGTCCCTCTCGAGTGACGGAGGGCCTCCGCTTGTAGCTTGATGAGCTCGCGGAGATAACTCTTCAATTAGTACTAACTAAGTCCATCTCGAGTGATGGAGGGCCTCCGCTTGTAGCTTGATGAGCTCGCGGAGATAACTCTTAAATGAGTATAAACTAAGTCCCTCTTGAGTGACGGAGGGCTTCCGCTTGTAGCTTGATGAGCTCGCGGAGATAACTCTTAAATGAGTATAAATTAAGTCCCTTTCGAGTGAGGGAGGGTCTCCGCTTGTAGCTTGATGAGCTCGCGGAGATAACTCTTAAATGAGTATAAACTAAGTCCCTCTCGAGTGACGGATGGCCTCCGCATGTAACTTCATTTGCTCGTGGAGATAACTCTTAAATGAGCATAAACTAAGTCCCTCTCGAATGACGGAGGGCCTCCGCTTGTAGATTGATGAGCTCGCGAAGATAACTCTTAAATGAGTATAAACTAAGTCCCTCTCGAGTGACGGAGGGCATCCGCTTGTAGCTTGATGAGCCCGCGAAGATAACTCTTAAATGAGTATAAACTAAGTCCCTCTCGAGTGACGGAGGGCCTCCGCTTGTAGCTTGATGAGCTCGGGGGGATAACTCTTAAATGAGTATAAACTAAGTCCCTCTCGAGTGACGGAGGGCCTCCGCTTGTAGCTTGATGAGCTCGCGAAGATAACTCTTAAATGAGTATAAACTAAGTCCCTCTCGAGTTACGGAGGGCATCCGCTTGTAGCTTGATGAGCCCGCGGAGATAACTCTTAAATGAGTATAAACTAAGTCCCTCTCGAGTGACGGAGGGCCTCCGCTTGTAGTTTGATGAGCTCGGGGAGATAACTCTTAAATGAGTATAAACTAAGTCCCTCTCGAGTGACGGAGGGCCTCCGCTTGTAGCTTGATGAGCTGGCGAAGATAACTCTTAAATGAGTATAAACTAAGTCCCTCTCGAGTTACGGAGGGCATCCGCTTGTAGCTTGATGAGCCCGCGGAGATAGCTCTTAAATGAGTATAAACTAAGTCCCGCTCGAGTGACGGAGGGCCTCCGCTTGTAGCTTGATGAGCTCGCGGAGATAACTCTTAAATGAGTATAAACTAAGTCCCTCTCGAGTGACGGAGGGCCTCCGCTTGTAGCTTGATGAGCCCGTGGAGATAACTCTTAAATTAGTATAAACTAAGTCCCTCTCGAGTGACGGAGGGCCTCCGCTTGTAGCTTGATGAGCTCGCGGAGATAACCCTTAAATGAGTATAAACTAAGGCCATCTCGAGTGACGGACGGCCTCCACTTGTAGCTTGATGAGCTCGCGGAGATAACTCTTGAATGAGAATTAACTAAGTCCCTCTCGAGTTACGGAGGGCCTCCACTTGTAGCTTGATGAGCCCGCGGAGATAACTCTTAAATGAGTGTAAACTAAGTCCATCTCGAGTGACGGAGGGCCTCCGCTTGTAGCTTCATTTACTCGTGGAGATAACTCTTAAATGAGCATAAACTAAGTCCCTCTCGAGTGACGGAGGGCCTCCGCTTGTAGCTTGATGAGCTCGCGAAGATAACTCTTAAATGAGTATAAACTAAGTCCCTCTCGAGTTACGGAGGGCATCCGCTTGTAGATTGATGAGCTCGGGGAGATAACTCTTAAATGAGTATAAACTAAGTCCCTCTCGAGTGACGGAGGGCCTCCGCTTGTAGCTTGATGAGCTCGCGAAGATAACTCTTAAATGAGTATAAACTAAGTCCCTCTCGAGTTACGGAGGGCATCCGCTTGTAGCTTGATGAGCCCGCGGAGATAGCTCTTAAATGAGTATAAACTAAGTCCCTCTCGAGTGACGGAGGGCCTCCGCTTGTAGCTTGATGAGCTCGCGGAGATAACTCTTAAATGAGTATAAACTAAGTCCCTCTCGAGTGACGGAGGGCCTCCGCTTGTAGGTTGATGAGCTCGCGGAGATAACTCTTCAATTAGTACAAACTAAGTCCATCTCGAGTGACGGAGGGCCTCCGCTTGTAGCTTGATGAGCTCGCGGAGATAACTCTTAAATGAGTATAAACTAAGTCCCTCTCGAGTGACGGAGGGCATCCGCTTGTAGCTTGATGAGCCCGCGAAGATAACTCTTAAATGAGTATAAACTAAGTCCCTCTCGAGTGACGGAGGGCCTCCGCTTGTAGCTTGATGAGCTCGGGGGGATAACTCTTAAATGAGTATAAACTAAGTCCCTCTCGAGTGACGGAGGGCCTCCGCTTGTAGCTTGATGAGCTCGCGAAGATAACTCTTAAATGAGTATAAACTAAGTCCCTCTCGAGTTACGGAGGGCATCCGCTTGTAGCTTGATGAGCCCGCGGAGATAACTCTCAAATGAGTATAAACTAAGTCCCTCTCGAGTGACGGAGGGCCTCCGCTTGTAGTTTGATGAGCTCGGGGAGATAACTCTTAAATGAGTATAAACTAAGTCCCTCTCGAGTGACGGAGGGCCTCCGCTTGTAGCTTGATGAGCTGGCGAAGATAACTCTTAAATGAGTATAAACTAAGTCCCTCTCGAGTTACGGAGGGCATCCGCTTGTAGCTTGATGAGCCCGCGGAGATAGCTCCTAAATGAGTATAAACTAAGTCCCGCTCGAGTGACGGAGGGCCTCCGCTTGTAGCTTGATGAGCTCGCGGAGATAACTCTTAAATGAGTATAAACTAAGTCCCTCTCGAGTGACGGAGGGCCTCCGCTTGTAGCTTGATGAGCCCGTGGAGATAACTCTTAAATTAGTATAAACTAAGTCCCTCTCGAGTGACGGAGGGCCTCCGCTTGTAGCTTGATGAGCTCGCGGAGATAACCCTTAAATGAGTATAAACTAAGGCCATCTCGAGTGACGGACGGCCTCCACTTGTAGCTTGATGAGCTCGCGGAGATAACTCTTGAATGAGAATTAACTAAGTCCCTCTCGAGTTATGGAGGGCCTCCACTTGTAGCTTGATGAGCCCGCGGAGATAACTCTTAAATGAGTGTAAACTAAGTCCATCTCGAGTGACGGAGGGCCTCCGCTTGTAGCTTCATTTACTCGTGGAGATAACTCTTAAATGAGCATAAACTAAGTCCCTCTCGAGTGACGGAGGGCCTCCGCTTGTAGCTTGATGAGCTCGCGAAGATAACTCTTAAATGAGTATAAACTATGTCCCTCTCGAGTTACGGAGGGCATCCGCTTGTAGATTGATGAGCTCGGGGAGATAACTCTTAAATGAGTATAAACTAAGTCCCTCTCGAGTGACGGAGGGCCTCCGCTTGTAGCTTGATGAGCTCGCGAAGATAACTCTTAAATGAGTATAAACTAAGTCCCTCTCGAGTTACGGAGGGCATCCGCTTGTAGCTTGATGAGCCCGCGGAGATAGCTCTTAAATGAGTATAAACTAAGTCCCTCTCGAGTGACGGAGGGCCTCCGCTTGTAGCTTGATGAGCTCGCGGAGATAACTCTTAAATGAGTATAAACTAAGTCCCTCTCGAGTGACGGAGGGCCTCCGCTTGTAGGTTGATGAGCTCGCGGAGATAACTCTTCAATTAGTACAAACTAAGTCCATCTCGAGTGACGGAGGGCCTCCGCTTGTAGCTTGATGAGCTCGCGGAGATAACTCTTAAATGAGTATAAACTAAGTCCCTCTGGAGTGACGGAGGGCTTTCGCTTTTAGCTTGATGAGCTCGCGGAGATAACTCTTAAATGAGTATAAATTAAGTCCATTTCGAGTGAGGGAGGGTCTCCGCTTGTAGCTTGATGAGCTCGCGGAGATAACTCTTAAATAAGTATAAACTAAGTCCCTCTCGAGTGACGGATGGCCTCCGCTTGTAACTTCATTTGCTCGTGGAGATAACTCTTAAATGAGCATAAACTAAGTCCCTCTTGAGTGACGGAGGGCCTCCGCTTGTAGCTTGATGAGTTCGCGAAGATAACTCTTAAATGAGTATAAACTAAGTCCCTCTCGAGTTACGGAGGGCATTCGCTTGTAGCTTGATGAGCTCACGGAGATAACTCTTAAAAGAGTATAAACTAAGTCCCTCTCGAGTGACGGAGGGCCTCCGCTTGTAGCTTGATGAGCTCGCGGAGATAACCCTTAAATGAGTATAAACTAAGGCCATCTCGAGTGACGGACGGCCTCCACTTGTAGCTTGATGAGCTCGCGGAGATAATTTTTAAATGAGAATTAACTAAGTCCCTCTCGAGTTACGGAGGGCCTCCGCTTTTAGTTTGATGAGCTCCCGAAGATAACTCTTAAATGAGTATAAACTAAGTGCCTCTCGAGTGACGGAGGGTCTCCGCTTGTAGCTTGATGAGCTCGCGGAGATAACTCTTAAATGAGTATAAACTAAGTCCCTCTCGAGTGACGGAGGGCCTCCGCTTGTAGCTTCATTTGCTCGTGGAGATAACTCTTAAATGAGCATAAACTAAGTCCCTCTCGAGTGACGGAGGGCCTCCGCTTATAGCTTGATGAACTCTTAAATGAGTATAAACTAAGTCCCTCTTGAGTGACGGAGAGCATTCGCTTGTAGCTTGATGAGCCCGCGGAGATAACTCTTAAATGAGTATAAACTAAGTCTCTTTCGAGTGACGGAGGGTCTGCGCTTGTAGCTTGACGAGCTCACGGAGATAAATCTTAAATGAGTATAAACTAATTAGTCCCTCTCGAGTGACGGAGGGCCTCCGCTTGTAGCTTGATGAGCTCGCGGAGATAACTCTTAAAAGAGTATAAACTAAGTCCCTCTAGAGTGACGGAGGGCCTCCGCTTGTAGTTTGATGAGCTCGCGGAGATAACTCTTAAATTAGTATAAACTAAGTCCCTCTCGAGTGACGGAGGGCCTCCGCATGTAGCTTGATGAGCTCGCGGAGATAACCCTTAAATGAGTATAAACTAAGGCCATCTCGAGTGACGGACGGCCTCCACTTGTAGCTTGATGAGCTCGCGGAGATAACTCTTAAATGAGAATTAACTAAGTCCCTCTCGAGTTACGGAGGGCCTCCACTTGTAGCTTGATGAGCCTGCGGAGATAACTCTTAAATGAGTGTAAACTAAGTCCATCTCGAGTGACGGAGGGCCTCCGCTTGTAGCTTCATTTACTCGTGGAGATAACTCTTAAATGAGCATAAACTAAGTCCCTCTCGAGTGACGGAGGGCCTCCGCTTGTAGCTTGATGAGCTCGCGAAGATAACTCCTAAATGAGTATAAACTAAGTCCCTCTCGAGTTACGGAGGGCATCCGCTTGTAGCTTGATGAGCCCGCGGGGATAGCTCTTAAATGAGTATAAACTAAGTCCCTCTCGAGTGACGGAGGGCCTCCGCTTGTAGCTTGATGAGCTCGCGGAGATAACTCTTCAATTAGTACAAACTAAGTCCTTCTCGAGTGACGGAGGGCCTCCGCTTGTAGCTTGATGAGCTCGCGGAGATAACTCTCAAATGAGTATAAACTAAGTCCCTCTTGAGTGACGGAGGGCTTACGCTTGTAGCTTGATGAGCTCGCGGAGATAACTCTTAAATGAGTATAAATTAAGTCCCTTTCGAGTGAGGGAGGGTCTCCGCTTGTAGCTTGATGAGCTCGCGGAGATAACTCTTAAATCAGTATAAACTAAGTCCCTCTCGAGTGACGGATGGCCTCCGCTTGTAACTTCATTTGCTCGTGGAGATAACTCTTAAATGAGCATAAACTAAGTCCCTCTCGAGTGACGGAGGGCCTCCGCTTGTAGCTTGATGAGCTCGCGAAGATAACTCTTAAATGAGTATAAACTAAGTCCCTCTCGAGTTACGGAGGGCATCCGCTTGTAGCTTGATGAGCCCGCGGAGATAACTCTTAAATGAGTATAAACTAAGTCCCTCTCGAGTGACGGAGGGCCTCTGCTTGTAGCTTGATGAGCTCGGGGAGATAACTCTTAAATGAGTATAAACTAAGTCCCTCTCGAGTGACGGAGGGCCTCCGCTTGTAGCTTCATTTGCTCGTGGAGATAACTCTTAAATGAGCATAAACTAAGTCCCTCTCGAGTGACGGAGGGCCTCCGCTTGTAGCTTGATGAGCTTGCGAAGATAACTCTTAAATGAGTACAAACTAAGTCCCTATCGAGTTACGGAGAGCATTCGCTTGTAGCTTGATGAGCCCGCGGAGATAACTCTTAAATGAGTATAAACTAAGTCTCTTTCGAGTGACGGAGGGTCTGCGCTTGTAGCTTGACGAGCTCACGGAGATAAATCTGAAATGAGTATAAACTAATTAGTCCCTCTCGAGTGACGGAGGGCCTCCGCTTGTAGCTTGATGAGCTCGCGGAGATAACTCTTAAAAGAGTATAAACTATGTCCCTCTAGAGTGACGGAGGGCCTCCGCTTGTAGTTTGATGAGCTCGCGGAGATAACTCTTAAATTAGTATAAACTAAGTCCCTCTCGAGTGACGGAGGGCCTCCGCATGTAGCTTGATGAGCTCGCGGAGATAACCCTTAAATGAGTATAAACTAAGGCCATCTCGAGTGACGGACGGCCTCCACTTGTAGCTTGATGAGCTCGCGGAGATAACTCTTAAATGAGAATTAACTAAGTCCCTCTCGAGTTACGGAGGGCCTCCACTTGTAGCTTGATGAGCCTGCGGAGATAACTCTTAAATGAGTGTAAACTAAGTCCATCTCGAGTGACGGAGGGCCTCCGCTTGTAGCTTCATTTACTCGTGGAGATAACTCTTAAATGAGCATAAACTAAGTCCCTCTCGAGTGACGGAGGGCCTCCGCTTGTAGCTTGATGAGCTCGCGAAGATAACTCCTAAATGAGTATAAACTAAGTCCCTCTCGAGTTACGGAGGGCATCCGCTTGTAGCTTGATGAGCCCGCGGGGATAGCTCTTAAATGAGTATAAACTAAGTCCCTCTCGAGTGACGGAGGGCCTCCGCTTGTAGCTTGATGAGCTCGTGGAGATAACTCTTCAATTAGTACAAACTAAGTCCATCTCGAGTGACGGAGGGCCTCCGCTTGTAGCTTGATGAGCTCGCGGAGATAACTCTCAAATGAGTATAAACTAAGTCCCTCTTGAGTGACGGAGGGCTTACGCTTGTAGCTTGATGAGCTCGCGGAGATAACTCTTAAATGAGTATAAATTAAGTCCCTTTCGAGTGAGGGAGGGTCTCCGCTTGTAGCTTGATGAGCTCGCGGAGATAACTCTTAAATCAGTATAAACTAAGTCCCTCTCGAGTGACGGATGGCCTCCGCTTGTAACTTCATTTGCTCGTGGAGATAACTCTTAAATGAGCATAAACTAAGTCCCTCTCGAGTGACGGAGGGCCTCCGCTTGTAGCTTGATGAGCTCGCGAAGATAACTCTTAAATGAGTATAAACTAAGTCCCTCTCGAGTTACGGAGGGCATCCGCTTGTAGCTTGATGAGCTCGGGGAGATAACTCTTAAATGAGTATAAACTAAGTCCCTCTCGAGTGACGGAGGGCCTCCGCTTGTAGCTTCATTTGCTCGTGGAGATAACTCTTAAATGAGCATAAACTAAGTCCCTCTCGAGTGACGGAGGGCCTCCGCTTGTAGCTTGATGAGCTTGCGAAGATAACTCTTAAATGAGTACAAACTAAGTCCCTATCGAGTTACGGAGAGCATTCGCTTGTAGCTTGATGAGCCCGCGGAGATAACTCTTAAATGAGTATAAACAAAGTCTCTTTCGAGTGACGGAGGGTCTGCGCTTGTAGCTTGACGAGCTCACGGAGATAAATCTGAAATGAGTATAAACTAATTAGTCCCTCTCGAGTGACGGAGGGCCTCCGCTTGTAGCTTGATGAGCTCGCGGAGATAACTCTTAAAAGAGTATAAACTATGTCCCTCTAGAG
Organism: Persicaria tinctoria; assembly: GCA_037127255.1. NCBI lineage: Eukaryota > Viridiplantae > Streptophyta > Magnoliopsida > Caryophyllales > Polygonaceae > Persicaria > Persicaria tinctoria. The sequence continues at coordinate 32,683,325 of JBANSL010000007.1, read as the reverse complement.
TGACGGAGGGCCTCCACTTGTAGTTTGATGAGCTCGCGGAGATAACTCTTAAATTAGTATAAACTAAGTCCCTCTCGAGTGACGGAGGGCCTCCGCATGTAGCTTGATGAGCTCGCGGAGATAACCCTTAAATGAGTATAAACTAAGGCCATCTCGAGTGACGGACGGCTCCACTTGTAGCTTGATGAGCTCGCGGAGATAACTCTTAAATGAGAATTAACTAAGTCCCTCTCGAGTTACGGAGGGCCTCCACTTGTAGCTTGATGAGCCTGCGGAGATAACTCTTAAATGAGTGTAAACTAAGTCCATCTCGAGTGACGGAGGGCCTCCGCTTGTAGCTTCATTTACTCGTGGAGATAACTCTTAAATGAGCATAAACTAAGTCCCTCTCGAGTGACGGAGGGCCTCCGCTTGTAGCTTGATGAGCTCGCGAAGATAACTCCTAAATGAGTATAAACTAAGTCCCTCTCGAGTTACGGAGGGCATCCGCTTGTAGCTTGATGAGCCCGCGGGGATAGCTCTTAAATGAGTATAAACTAAGTCCCTCTCGAGTGACGGAGGGCCTCCGCTTGTAGCTTGATGAGCTCGCGGAGATAACTCTTCAATTAGTACAAACTAAGTCCATCTCGAGTGACGGAGGGCCTCCGCTTGTAGCTTGATGAGCTCGCGGAGATAACTCTCAAATGAGTATAAACTAAGTCCCTCTTGAGTGACGGAGGGCTTACGCTTGTAGCTTGATGAGCTCGCGGAGATAACTCTTAAATGAGTATAAATTAAGTCCCTTTCGAGTGAGGGAGGGTCTTTGCTTGTAGCTTGATGAGCTCGCGGAGATAACTCTTAAATTAGTATAAACTAAGTCCCTCTCGAGTGACGGATGGCCTCCGCTTGTAACTTCATTTGCTCGTGGAGATAACTCTTAAATGAGCATAAACTAAGTCCCTCTCGAGTGACGGAGGGCCTCCGCTTGTAGCTTGATGAGCTCGCGAAGATAACTCTTAAATGAGTATAAACTAAGTCCCTCTCGAGTTACGGAGGGCATCCGCTTGTAGCTTGATGAGCCCGCGGAGATAACTCTTAAATGAGTATAAACTAAGTCCCTCTCGAGTGACGGAGGGCCTCTGCTTGTAGCTTGATGAGCTCGGGGAGATAACTCTTAAATGAGTATAAACTAAGTCCCTCTCGAGTGACGGAGGGCCTCCGCTTGTAGCTTCATTTGCTCGTGGAGATAACTCTTAAATGAGCATAAACTAAGTCCCTCTCGAGTGACGGAGGGCCTCCGCTTGTAGCTTGATGAGCTTGCGAAGATAACTCTTAAATGAGTACAAACTAAGTCCCTATCGAGTTACGGAGAGCATTCGCTTGTAGCTTGATGAGCCCGCGGAGATAACTCTTAAATGAGTATAAACTAAGTCTCTTTCGAGTGACGGAGGGTCTGCGCTTGTAGCTTGACGAGCTCACGGAGATAAATCTTAAATGAGTATAAACTAATTAGTCCCTCTCGAGTGACGGAGGGCCTCCGCTTGTAGCTTGATGAGATCGCGAAGATAACTCTTAAAAGAGTATAAACAAAGTCCCTCTAGAGTGACGGAGGGCCTCCGCTTGTAGCTTCATTTACTCGTGGAGATAACTCTTAAATGAGCATAAACTAAGTCCCTCTCGAGTGACGGAGGGCCTCCGCTTGTAGCTTGATGAGCTCGCGAAGATAACTCCTAAATGAGTATAAACTAAGTCCCTCTCGAGTTACGGAGGGCATCCGCTTGTAGCTTGATGAGCCCGCGGAGATAACTCTTAAATGAGTATAAACTAAGTCCCTCTCGAGTGACGGAGGGCCTCTGCTTGTAGCTTGATGAGCCTGCGGAGATAACTCTTAAATGAGTATAAACTAAGTCCCTCTCGAGTGACGGAGGGCCTCCGCTTGTAGCTTCATTTACTCGTGGAGATAACTCTTAAATGAGCATAAACTAAGTCCCTCTCGAGTGACGGAGGGCCTCCGCTTGTAGCTTGATGAGCTCGCGAAGATAACTCCTAAATGAGTATAAACTAAGTCCCTCTCGAGTTACGGAGGGCATCCGCTTGTAGCTTGATGAGCCCGCGGGGATAGCTCTTAAATGAGTATAAACTAAGTCCCTCTCGAGTGACGGAGGGCCTCCGCTTGTAGCTTGATGAGCTCGCGGAGATAACTCTCAAATGAGTATAAACTAAGTCCCTCTTGAGTGACGGAGGGCTTACGCTTGTAGCTTGATGAGCTCGCGGAGATAACTCTTAAATGAGTATAAATTAAGTCCCTTTCGAGTGAGGGAGGGTCTCCGCTTGTAGCTTGATGAGCTCGCGGAGATAACTCTTAAATCAGTATAAACTAAGTCCCTCTCGAGTGACGGATGGCCTCCGCTTGTAACTTCATTTGCTCGTGGAGATAACTCTTAAATGAGCATAAACTAAGTCCCTCTCGAGTGACGGAGGGCCTCCGCTTGTAGCTTGATGAGCTCGCGAAGATAACTCTTAAATGAGTATAAACTAAGTCCCTCTCGAGTTACGGAGGGCATCCGCTTGTAGCTTGATGAGCCCGCGGAGATAACTCTTAAATGAGTATAAACTAAGTCCCTCTCGAGTGACGGAGGGCCTCTGCTTGTAGCTTGATGAGCTCGGGGAGATAACTCTTAAATGAGTATAAACTAAGTCCCTCTCGAGTGACGGAGGGCCTCCGCTTGTAGCTTCATTTGCTCGTGGAGATAACTCTTAAATGAGCATAAACTAAGTCCCTCTCGAGTGACGGAGGGCCTCCGCTTGTAGCTTGATGAGCTTGCGAAGATAACTCTTAAATGAGTACAAACTATGTCCCTATCGAGTTACGGAGAGCATTCGCTTGTAGCTTGATGAGCCCGCGGAGATAACTCTTAAATGAGTATAAACTAAGTCTCTTTTGAGTGACGGAGGGTCTGCGCTTGTAGCTTGACGAGCTCACGGAGATAAATCTTAAATGAGTATAAACTAATTAGTCCCTCTCGAGTGACGGAGGGCCTCCGCTTGTAGCTTGATGAGCTCGCGGAGATAACTCTTAAAAGAGTATAAACTAAGTCCCTCTAGAGTGACGGAGGGCCTCCGCTTGTAGGTTCATTTACTCGTGGAGATAACTCTTAAATGAGCATAAACTAAGTCCCTCTCGAGTGACGGAGGGCCTCCGCTTGTAGCTTGATGAGCTCGCGAAGATAACTCCTAAATGAGTATAAACTAAGTCCCTCTCGAGTTACGGAGGGCATCCGCTTGTAGCTTGATGAGCCCGCGGGGATAGCTCTTAAATGAGTATAAACTAAGTCCTTCTCGAGTGACGGAGGGCCTCCGCTTGTAGCTTGATGAGCTCGCGGAGATAACTCTTAAATGAGTATAAACTAAGTCCCTCTCGAGTGACGGAGGGCCTCCGATTGTAGCTTCATTTGCTCGTGGAGATAACTCTTAAATGAGCATAAACTAAGTCCCTCTCGAGTGACGGAGGGCCTCCGCTTGTAGCTTGATGAGCTTGCGAAGATAACTCTTAAATGAGTACAAACTAAGTCCCTATCGAGTTACGGAGAGCATTCGCTTGTAGCTTGATGAGCCCGCGGAGATAACTCTTAAATGAGTATAAACTAAGTCTCTTTCGAGTGACGGAGGGTCTGCCCTTGTAGCTTGACGAGCTCACGGAGATAAATCTTAAATGAGTATAAACTAATTAGTCCCTCTCGAGTGACGGAGGGCCTCCGCTTGTAGCTTGATGAGCTCGCGGAGATAACTCTTAAAAGAGTATAAACTAAGTCCCTCTAGAGTGACGGAGGGCCTCCGCTTGTAGTTTGATGAGCTCGCGGAGATAACTCTTAAATTAGTATAAACTAAGTCCCTCTCGAGTGACGGAGGGCCTCCGCATGTAGCTTGATGAGCTCGCGGAGATAAGCCTTAAATGAGTATAAACTAAGGCCATCTCGAGTGACGGACGGCCTCCACTTGCAGCTTGATGAGCTCGCGGAGATAACTCTTAAATGAGAATTAACTAAGTCCCTCTCGAGTTACGGAGGGCCTCCACTTGTAGCTTGATGAGCCCGCGGAGATAACTCTTAAATGAGTGTAAACTAAGTCCATCTCGAGTGACGGAGGGCCTCCGCTTGTAGCTTCATTTACTCGTGGAGATAACTCTTAAATGAGCATAAACTAAGTCCCTCTCGAGTGACGGAGGGCCTCCGCTTGTAGCTTGATGAGCTCGCGAAGATAACTCCTAAATGAGTATAAACTAAGTCCCTCTCGAGTTACGGAGGGCATCCGCTTGTGGCTTGATGAGCCCGCGGGGATAGCCCTTAAATGAGTATAAACTAAGTCCCTCTCGAGTGACGGAGGGCCTCCGCTTGTAGCTTGATGAGCTCGCGGAGATAACTCTTAAATGAGTATAAACTAAGTTCCTCTCGAGTGACGGAGGGCCTCCGCTTGTAGCTTGATGAGCTCGCGGAGATAACTCTTCAATTAGTACAAACTAAGTCCATCTCGAGTGACGGAGGGCCTCCGCTTGTAGCTTGATGAGCTCGCGGAGATAACTCTTAAATCAGTATAAACTAAGTCCCTCTCGAGTGACGGATGGCCTCCGCTTGTAACTTCATTTGCTCGTGGAGATAACTCTTAAATGAGCATAAACTAAGTCCCTCTCGAGTGACGGAGGGCCTCCGCTTGTAGCTTGATGAGCTCGCGAAGATAACTCTTAAATGAGTATAAACTAAGTCCCTCTCGAGTTACGGAGGGCATCCGCTTGTAGCTTGATGAGCCCGCGGAGATAACTCTTAAATGAGTATAAACTAAGTCCCTCTCGAGTGACGGAGGGCCTCTGCTTGTAGCTTGATGAGCTCGGGGAGATAACTCTTAAATGAGTATAAACTAAGTCCCTCTCGAGTGACGGAGGGCCTCCGCTTGTAGCTTCATTTGCTCGTGGAGATAACTCTTAAATGAGCATAAACTAAGTCCCTCTCGAGTGACGGAGGGCCTCCGCTTGTAGCTTGATGAGCTTGCGAAGATAACTCTTAAATGAGTACAAACTAAGTCCCTATCGAGTTACGGAGAGCATTCGCTTGTAGCTTGATGAGCCCGCGGAGATAACTCTTAAATGAGTATAAACTAAGTCTCTTTTGAGTGACGGAGGGTCTGCGCTTGTAGCTTGACGAGCTCACGGAGATAAATCTTAAATGAGTATAAACTAATTAGTCCCTCTCGAGTGACGGAGGGCCTCCGCTTGTAGCTTGATGAGCTCGCGGAGATAACTCTTAAAAGAGTATAAACTAAGTCCCTCTAGAGTGACGGAGGGCCTCCGCTTGTAGGTTCATTTACTCGTGGAGATAACTCTTAAATGAGCATAAACTAAGTCCCTCTCGAGTGACGGAGGGCCTCCGCTTGTAGCTTGATGAGCTCGCGAAGATAACTCCTAAATGAGTATAAACTAAGTCCCTCTCGAGTTACGGAGGGCATCCGCTTGTAGCTTGATGAGCCCGCGGGGATAGCTCTTAAATGAGTATAAACTAAGTCCTTCTCGAGTGACGGAGGGCCTCCGCTTGTAGCTTGATGAGCTCGCGGAGATAACTCTTAAATGAGTATAAACTAAGTCCCTCTCGAGTGACGGAGGGCCTCCGCTTGTAGCTTGATGAGCTCGCGGAGATAACTCTTAAATGAGTATAAACTAAGTCCCTCTCGAGTGACGGAGGGCCTCCGATTGTAGCTTCATTTGCTCGTGGAGATAACTCTTAAATGAGCATAAACTAAGTCCCTCTCGAGTGACGGAGGGCCTCCGCTTGTAGCTTGATGAGCTTGCGAAGATAACTCTTAAATGAGTACAAACTAAGTCCCTATCGAGTTACGGAGAGCATTCGCTTGTAGCTTGATGAGCCCGCGGAGATAACTCTTAAATGAGTATAAACTAAGTCTCTTTCGAGTGACGGAGGGTCTGCCCTTGTAGCTTGACGAGCTCACGGAGATAAATCTTAAATGAGTATAAACTAATTAGTCCCTCTCGAGTGACGGAGGGCCTCCGCTTGTAGCTTGATGAGCTCGCGGAGATAACTCTTAAAAGAGTATAAACTAAGTCCCTCTAGAGTGACGGAGGGCCTCCGCTTGTAGTTTGATGAGCTCGCGGAGATAACTCTTAAATTAGTATAAACTAAGTCCCTCTCGAGTGACGGAGGGCCTCCGCATGTAGCTTGATGAGCTCGCGGAGATAAGCCTTAAATGAGTATAAACTAAGGCCATCTCGAGTGACGGACGGCCTCCACTTGCAGCTTGATGAGCTCGCGGAGATAACTCTTAAATGAGAATTAACTAAGTCCCTCTCGAGTTACGGAGGGCCTCCACTTGTAGCTTGATGAGCCCGCGGAGATAACTCTTAAATGAGTGTAAACTAAGTCCATCTCGAGTGACGGAGGGCCTCCGCTTGTAGCTTCATTTACTCGTGGAGATAACTCTTAAATGAGCATAAACTAAGTCCCTCTCGAGTGACGGAGGGCCTCCGCTTGTAGCTTGATGAGCTCGCGAAGATAACTCCTAAATGAGTATAAACTAAGTCCCTCTCGAGTTACGGAGGGCATCCGCTTGTGGCTTGATGAGCCCGCGGGGATAGCCCTTAAATGAGTATAAACTAAGTCCCTCTCGAGTGACGGAGGGCCTCCGCTTGTAGCTTGATGAGCTCGCGGAGATAACTCTTAAATGAGTATAAACTAAGTTCCTCTCGAGTGACGGAGGGCCTCCGCTTGTAGCTTGATGAGCTCGCGGAGATAACTCTTCAATTAGTACAAACTAAGTCCATCTCGAGTGACGGAGGGCCTCCGCTTGTAGCTTGATGAGCTCGCGGAGATAACTCTTAAATGAGTATAAACTAAGTCCCTCTCGAGTGACGAAGGGCCTCCGCTTGTAGCTTGATGAGCTCGCGGAGATAACTCTTAAATGAGTATAAACTAAGTCCCTCTCGAGTGACGGAGGGCCTCCGATTGTAGCTTCATTTGCTCGTGGAGATAACTCTTAAATGAGCATAAACTAAGTCCCTCTCGAGTGACGGAGGGCCTCCGCTTGTAGCTTGATGAGCTTGCGAAGATAACTCTTAAATGAGTACAAACTAAGTCCCTGACGAGTTACGGAGAGCATTCGCTTGTAGCTTGATGAGCCCGCGGAGATAACTCTTAAATGAGTATAAACTAAGTCTCTTTCGAGTGACGGAGGGTCTGCGCTTGTAGCTTGACGAGCTCACGGAGATAAATCTTAAATGAGTATAAACTAATTAGTCCCTCTCGAGTGACGGAGGGCCTCCGCTTGTAGCTTGATGAGCTCGCGGAGATAACTCTTAAAAGAGTATAAACTAAGTCCCTCTAGAGTGACGGAGGGCCTCCGCTTGTAGTTTGATGAGCTCGTGGAGATAACTCTTAAATTAGTATAAACTAAGTCCCTCTCGAGTGACGGAGGGCCTCCGCATGTAGCTTGATGAGCTCGCGGAGATAAGCCTTAAATGAGTATAAACTAAGGCCATCTCGAGTGACGGACGGCCTCCACTTGTAGCTTGATGAGCTCGCGGAGATAACTCTTAAATGAGAATTAACTAAGTCCCTCTCGAGTTACGGAGGGCCTCCACTTGTAGCTTGATGAGCCCGCGGAGATAACTCTTAAATGAGTGTAAACTAAGTCCATCTCGAGTGACGGAGGGCCTCCGCTTGTAGCTTCATTTCCTCGTGGAGATAACTCTTAAATGAGCATAAACTAAGTCCCTCTCGAGTGACGGAGGGCCTCCGCTTGTAGCTTGATGAGCTCGCGAAGATAACTCCTAAATGAGTATAAACTAAGTCCCTCTCGAGTTACGGAGGGCATCCGCTTGTGGCTTGATGAGCCCGCGGGGATAGCCGTTAAATGAGTATAAACTAAGTCCCTCTCGAGTGACGGAGGGCCTCCGCTTGTAGCTTGATGAGCTCGCGGAGATAACTCTTAAATGAGTATAAACTAAGTTCCTCTCGAGTGACGGAGGGCCTCCGCTTGTAGCTTGATGAGCTCGCGGAGATAACTCTTCAATTAGTACAAACTAAGTCCATCTCGAGTGACGGAGGGCCTCCGCTTGTAGCTTGATGAGCTCGCGGAGATAACTCTTAAATGAGTATAAACTAAGTCCCTCTCGAGTGACGAAGGGCCTCCGCTTGTAGCTTGATGAGCTCGCGGAGATAACTCTTAAATGAGTATAAACTAAGTCCCTCTCGAGTGACGGAGGGCCTCCGATTGTAGCTTCATTTGCTCGTGGAGATAACTCTTAAATGAGCATAAACTAAGTCCCTCTCGAGTGACGGAGGGCCTCCGCTTGTAGCTTGATGAGCTTGCGAAGATAACTCTTAAATGAGTACAAACTAAGTCCCTATCGAGTTACGGAGAGCATTCGCTTGTAGCTTGATGAGCCCGCGGAGATAACTCTTAAATGAGTATAAACTAAGTCTCTTTCGAGTGACGGAGGGTCTGCGCTTGTAGCTTGACGAGCTCACGGAGATAAATCTTAAATGAGTATAAACTAATTAGTCCCTCTCGAGTGACGGAGGGCCTCCGCTTGTAGCTTGATGAGCTCGCGGAGATAACTCTTAAAAGAGTATAAACTAAGTCCCTCTAGAGTGACGGAGGGCCTCCGCTTGTAGTTTGATGAGCTCGCGGAGATAACTCTTAAATTAGTATAAACTAAGTATCTCTCGAGTGACGGAGGGCCTCCGCATGTAGCTTGATGAGCTCGCGGAGATAAGCCTTAAATGAGTATAAACTAAGGCCATCTCGAGTGACGGACGGCCTCCACTTGTAGCTTGATGAGCTCGCGGAGATAACTCTTAAATGAGAATTAACTAAGTCCCTCTCGAGTTACGGAGGGCCTCCACTTGTAGCTTGATGAGCCCGCGGAGATAACTCTTAAATGAGTGTAAACTAAGTCCATCTCGAGTGACGGAGGGCCTCCGCTTGTAGCTTCATTTACTCGTGGAGATAACTCTTAAATGAGCATAAACTAAGTCCCTCTCGAGTGACGGAGGGCCTCCGCTTGTAGCTTGATGAGCTCGCGAAGATAACTCCTAAATGAGTATAAACTAAGTCCCTCTCGAGTTACGGAGGGCATCCGCTTGTGGCTTGATGAGCCCGTGGGGATAGCCCTTAAATGAGTATAAACTAAGTCCCTCTCGAGTGACGGAGGGCCTCCGCTTGTAGCTTGATGAGCTCGCGGAGATAACTCTTAAATGAGTATAAACTAAGTTCCTCTCGAGTGACGGAGGGCCTCCGCTTGTAGCTTGATGAGCTCGCGGAGATAACTCTTCAATTAGTACAAACTAAGTCCATCTCGAGTGACGGAGGGCCTCCGCTTGTAGCTCGATGAGCTCGCGGAGATAACTCTTAAATGAGTATAAACTAAGTCCCTCTTGAGTGACGGAGGGCTTCCGCTTGTAGCTTGATGAGCTCGCGGAGATAACTCTTAAATGAGTATAAATTAAGTCCCTTTCGAGTGAGGGAGGGTCTCCGCTTGTAGCTTGATGAGCTCGCGGAGATAACTGTTAAATGAGAATTAACTAAGTCCCTCTCGAGTTACGGAGGGCCTCCACTTGTAGCTTGATGAGCCTGCGGAGATAACTCTTAAATGAGTGTAAACTAAGTCCATCTCGAGTGACGGAGGGCCTCCGCTTGTAGCTTCATTTACTCGTGGAGATAACTCTTAAATGAGCATAAACTAAGTCCCTCTCGAGTGACGGAGGGCCTCCGCTTGTAGCTTGATGAGCTCGCGAAGATAACTCCTAAATGAGTATAAACTAAGTCCCTCTCGAGTTACGGAGGGCATCCGCTTGTAGCTTGATGAGCCCGCGGGGATAGCTCTTAAATGCGTATAAACTAAGTCCCTCTCGAGTGACGGAGGGCCTCCGCTTGTAGCTTGATGAGCTCGCGGAGATAACTCTTAAATGAGTATAAACTAAGTCCCTCTCGAGTGACGGAGGGCCTCCGCTTGTAGCTTGATGAGCTCGCGGAGATAACTCTTCAATTAGTACAAACTAAGTCCATCTCGAGTGACGGAGGGCCTCCGCTTGTAACTTGATGAGCTCGCGGAGATAACTCTTAAATGAGTATAAACTAAGTCCCTCTTGAGTGACGGAGGGCTTCCGCTTGTAGCTTGATGAGCTCGCGGAGATAACTCTTAAATGAGTATAAATTAAGTCCCTTTCGAGTGAGGGAGGGTCTCCGCTTGTAGCTTGATGAGCTCGCGGAGATAACTCTTAAATGAGTATAAACTAAGTCCCTCTCGAGTGACGGAGGGCCTCCGCTTGTAGCTTGATGAGCTCGCGGAGATAACTCTTCAATTAGTACAAACTAAGTCCATCTCGAGTGACGGAGGGCCTCCGCTTGTAACTTGATGAGCTCGCGGAGATAACTCTTAAATGAGTATAAACTAAGTCCCTCTTTAGTGACGGAGGGCTACCGCTTGTAGCTTGATGAGCTCGCGGAGATAACTCTTAAATGAGTATAAATTAAGTCCCTTTCGAGTGAGGGAGGGTCTCCGCTTGTAGCTTGATGAGCTCGCGGAGATAACTCTTAAATGAGTATAAACTAAGTCCCTCTCGAGTGACGGATGGCCTCCGCTTGTAACTTCATTTGCTCGTGGAGATAACTCTTAAATGAGCATAAACTAAGTCCCTCTCGAGTGACGGAGGGCCTCCGCTTGTAGCTTGATGAGCTCGCGAAGATAACTCTTAAATGAGTATAAACTAAGTCCCTCTCGAGTTACGGAGGGCATCCGCTTGTAGCTTGATGAGCCCGCGGAGATAACTCTTAAATGAGTATAAACTAAGTCCCTCTCGAGTGACGGAGGGCCTCTGCTTGTAGCTTGATGAGCTCGGGGAGATAACTCTTAAATGAGTATAAACTAAGTCCCTCTCGAGTGACGGAGGGCCTCCGCTTGTAGCTTCATTTGCTCGTGGAGATAACTCTTAAATGAGCATACACTAAGTCCCTCTCGAGTGACGGAGGGCCTCCGCTTGTAGCTTGATGAGCTTGCGAAGATAACTCTTAAATGAGTACAAACTAAGTCCCTATCGAGTTACGGAGAGCATTCGCTTGTAGCTTGATGAGCTCGCGGAGATAACTCTTAAAAGAGTATAAACTAAGTCCCTCTAGAGTGACAGAGGGCCTCCGCTTGTAGTTTGATGAGCTCGCGGAGATAACTCTTAAATTAGTATAAACTAAGTCCCTCTCGAGTGACGGAGGGCCTCCGCATGTAGCTTGATGAGCTCGCGGAGATAACCCTTAAATGAGTATAAACTAAGGCCATCTCGAGTGACGGACGGCCTCCACTTGTAGCTTGATGAGCTCGTGGAGATAACTCTTAAATGAGAATTAACTAAGTCCCTCTCGAGTTACGGAGGGCCTCCACTTGTAGCTTGATGAGCCCGCGGAGATAAATCTTAAATGAGTGTAAACTAAGTCCATCTCGAGTGACGGAGGGCCTCCGCTTGTAGCTTCATTTACTCGTGGAGATAACTCTTAAATGAGCATAAACTAAGTCCCTCTCGAGTGACGGAGGGCCTCCGCTTGTAGCTTGATGAGCTCGCGAAGATAACTCCTAAATGAGTATAAACTAAGTCCCTCTCGAATTAAGGAGGGCATCCGCTTGTGGCTTGATGAGCCCGCGGGGATAGCTCTTAAATGAGTATAAACTAAGTCCATCTCGAGTGACGGAGGGCCTCCGCTTGTAACTTGATGAGCTCGCGGAGATAACTCTTAAATGAGTATAAACTAACTCCCTCTTGAGTGACGGAGGGCTTCCGCTTGTAGCTTGATGAGCTCGCGGAGATAACTCTTAAATGAGTATAAACTAAGTCCCTCTCGAGTGACGGATGGCCTCCGCTTGTAACTTCATTTGCTCGTGGAGATAACTCTTAAATGAGCATAAACTAAGTCCCTCTCGAGTGACGGAGGGCCTCCGCTTGTATCTTGATGAGCTCGCGAAGATAACTCTTAAATGAGTATAAACTAAGTCCCTCTCGAGTTACGGAGGGCATCCGCTTGTAGCTTGATGAGCCCGCGGAGATAACTCTTAAATGAGTATAAACTAAGTCCCTCTCGAGTGACGGAGGGCCTCTGCTTGTAGCTTGATGAGCTCGGGGAGATAACTCTTAAATGAGCATAAACTAAGTCCCTCTCGAGTGAAGGAGGGCCTCCGCTTGTAGCTTGATGAGCTTGCGAAGATAACTCTTAAATGCGTACAAACTAAGTCCCTATCGAGTTACGGAGAGCATTCGCTTGTAGCTTGATGAGCCCGCGGAGATAACTCTTAAATGAGTATAAACTAAGTCTCTTTCGAGTGACGGAGGGTCTGCGCTTGTAGCTTGACGAGCTCACGGAGATAAATCTTAAATGAGTATAAACTAATTAGTCCCTCTCGAGTGACGGAGGGCCTCCGCTTGTAGCTTGATGAGCTCGCGGAGATAACTCTTAAAAGAGTATAAACTAAGTCCCTCTAGAGTGACGGAGGGCCTCCGCTTGTAGTTTGATGAGCTCGCGGAGATAACTCTTAAATTAGTATAAACTAAGTCCCTCTCGAGTGACGGAGGGCCTCCGCATGTATCTTGATGAGCTCGCGGAGATAACCCTTAAATGAGTATAAACTAAGGCCATCTCGAGTGACGGACGGCCTCCACTTGTAGCTTGATGAGCCCGCGGAGATAACTCTTAAATGAGTGTAAACTAAGTCCATCTCGAGTGACGGAGGGCCTCCGCTTGTAGCTTCATTTACTCGTGGAGATAACTCTTAAATGAGCATAAACTAAGTCCCTCTCGAGTGACGGAGGGCCTCCGCTTGTAGCTTGATGAGCTCGCGAAGATAACTCCTAAATGAGTATAAACTAAGTCCCTCTCGAATTACGGAGGGCATCCGCTTGTGGCTTGATGAGCCCGCGGGGATAGCTCTTAAATGAGTATAAACTAAGTCCCTCTCGAGTGACGGAGGGCCTCCGCTTGTAGCTTGATGAGCTCGCGGAGATAACTCTTAAATGAGTATAAACTAAGTCCCTCTCGAGTGACGGAGGGCCTCCGCTTGTAGCTTGATGAGCTTGCGGAGATAACTCTTCAATTAGTACAAACTAAGTCCATCTCGAGTGACGGAGGGCCTCCGCTTGTAGCTTGATGAGCTCGCGGAGATAACTCCTAAATGAGTATAAACTAAGTCCCTCTTGAGTGACGGAGGGCTTCCGCTTGTAGCTTGATGAGCTCGCGGAGATAACTCTTAAATGAGTATAAATTAAGTCCCTTTCGAGGGAGGGAGGGTCTCCGCTTGTAGCTTGATGAGCTCGCGGAGATAACTCTTAAATGAGTATAAACTAAGTCCCTCTCGAGTGACGGATGGCCTCCGCTTGTAACTTCATTTGCTCGTGGAGATAACTCTTAAATGAGCATATACTAAGTCCCTCTCGAGTGACAGAGGGCCTCCTCTTGTAGCTTGATGAGCTCGCGAAGATAACTCTTAAATGAGTATAAACTAAGTCCCTCTCGAGTTACGGAGGGCATCCGCTTGTAGCTTGATGAGCCCGCGGAGATAACTCTTAAATGAGTATAAACTAAGTCCCTCTCGAGTGACGGAGGGCCTCCGCTTGTAGCTTGATGAGCTCGGGGAGATAACTCTTAAATGAGTATAAACTAAGTCCCTCTCGAGTGACGAAGGGCCTCCGCTTGTATCTTGATGAGCTCGCGAAGATAACTCTTAAATGAGTATAAACTAAGTCCCTCTCGAGTTACGGAGGGCATCCGCTTGTAGCTTGATGAGCCCGCGGAGATAACTCTTAAATGAGTATAAACTAAGTCCCTCTCGAGTGACGGAGGGCCTCCGCTTGTAGTTTGATGAGCTCGGGGAGATAACTCTTAAATGAGTATAAACTAAGTCCCTCTCGAGTGACGGAGGGCCTCCGCTTGTAGCTTGATGAGCTCGCGAAGATAACTCTTAAATGAGTATAAACTAAGTCCCTCTCGAGTTACGGAGGGCATCCGCTTGTAGCTTGATGAGCCCGCGGAGATAACTCTTAAATGAGTGTAAACCAAGTCCCTCTCGAGTGACGGAGGGCCTCCGCTTGTAGCTTGATGAGCTCGCGGAGATAACTCTTAAATGAGTATAAACTAAGTCCCTCTTGAGTGACGGAGGGCTTTCGCTTGTAGCTTGATGAGCTCGCGGAGATAACTCTTAAATGAGTATAAATTAAGTCCCTTTCGAGTGAGGGAGGGTCTCCGCTTGTAGCTTGAAGAGCTCGCGGAGATAACTCTTAAATGAGTATAAACTAAGTCCCTCTTGAGTGACGGAGGGCTTTCGCTTGTAGCTTGATGAGCTCGCGGAGATAACTCTTAAATGAGTATAAATTAAGTCCCTCTCGAGTGACGGAGGGCCTCCGCTTGTAGCTTGATGAGCTCGCGGAGATAACTCTTAAATGAGTATAAACTAAGTCCTTCTCGAGTGACGGACGGCCTCCGCTTGTAGCTTGATGAGCTCGCGGAGATAACTCTTAAATGAGTATAAACTAAGTCCCTCTCGAGTGACGGACGGCCTCCACTTGTAGCTTGATGAGCTCGCGGAGATAACTCTTAAATGAGTATAAACTAAGTCCCTCTTGAGTGACGGAGGGCTTTCGCTTGTAGCTTGATGAGCTCGCGGAGATAACTCTTAAATGAGTATAAATTAAGTCCCTTTCGAGTGAGGGAGGGTCTCCGCTTGTAGCTTGAAGAGCTCGCGGAGATAACTCTTAAATGAGTATAAACTAAGTCCCTCTCGAGTGACGGATGGCCTCAGCTTGTAACTTCATTTGCTCGTGGAGATAACTCTTAAATGAGCATAAACTAAGTCACTCTCGAGTGACGGAGGGCCTCCGCTTGTAGCTTGATGAGCTCGCGAAGATAACTCTTAAATGAGTATAAACTAAGTCCCTCTCGAGTGACGGAGGGCCTCCGCTTGTAGCTTGATGAGCTCGGGGAGATAACTCTTAAATGAGTATAAACTAAGTCCCTCTCGAGTTACGGAGGGCATCCGCTTGTAGCTTGATGAGCCCGCGGAGATAACTCTTAAATGAGTGTAAACCAAGTCCCTCTCGAGTGACGGAGGGCCTCCGCTTGTAGCTTGATGAGCTCGCGGAGATAACTCTTAAATGAGTATAAACTAAGTCCCTCTCGAGTGACGGAGGGCCTCCGCTTGTAGCTTGATGAGCTCGCGGAGATAACTCTTAAATGAGTATAAACTAAGTCCCTCTCGAGTGACGGACGGCCTCCACTTGTAGCTTGATGAGCTCGCGGAGATAACTCTTAAATGAGTATAAACTAAGTCCCTCTTGAGTGACGGAGGGCTTTCGCTTGTAGCTTGATGAGCTCGCGGAGATAACTCTTAAATGAGTATAAATTAAGTCCCTTTCGAGTGAGGGAGGGTCTCCGCTTGTAGCTTGAAGAGCTCGCGGAGATAACTCTTAAATGAGTATAAACTAAGTCCCTCTCGAGTGACGGATGGCCTCAGCTTGTAACTTCATTTGCTCGTGGAGATAACTCTTAAATGAGCATAAACTAAGTCCCTCTCGAGTGACGGAGGGCCTCCGCTTGTAGCTTGATGAGCTCGCGAAGATAACTCTTAAATGAGTATAAACTAAGTCCCTCTCGAGTGACGGAGGGCCTCCGCTTGTAGCTTGATGAGCTCGGGGAGATAACTCTTAAATGAGTATAAACTAAGTCCCTCTCGAGTTACGGAGGGCATCCGCTTGTAGCTTGATGAGCCCGCGGAGATAGCTCTTAAATGAGTATAAACTAAGTCCCTCTCGAGTGACGGAGGGCCTCCGCTTGTAGCTTGATGAGCTCGCGGAGATAACTCTTAAATGAGTATAAACTAAGTCCCTCTCGAGTGACGGAGGGCCTCCGCTTGTAGCTTGATGAGCTCGCGGAGATAACTCTTCAATTAGTACTAACTAAGTCCATCTCGAGTGATGGAGGGCCTCCGCTTGTAGCTTGATGAGCTCGCGGAGATAACTCTTAAATGAGTATAAACTAAGTCCCTCTTGAGTGACGGAGGGCTTCCGCTTGTAGCTTGATGAGCTCGCGGAGATAACTCTTAAATGAGTATAAATTAAGTCCCTTTCGAGTGAGGGAGGGTCTCCGCTTGTAGCTTGATGAGCTCGCGGAGATAACTCTTAAATGAGTATAAACTAAGTCCCTCTCGAGTGACGGATGGCCTCCGCTTGTAACTTCATTTGCTCGTGGAGATAACTCTTAAATGAGCATAAACTAAGTCCCTCTCGAGTGACGGAGGGCCTCCGCTTGTAGCTTGATGAGCTTGCGAAGATAACTCTTAAATGAGTATAAACTAAGTCCCTCTCGAGTTACGGAGGGCATCCGCTTGTAGCTTGATGAGCCCGCGGAGATAACTCTTAAATGAGTATAAACTAAGTCCCTCTCAAGTGACGGAGGGCCTCCGCTTGTAGCTTGATGAGTTCGGGGAGATAACTCTTAAATGAGTATAAACTAAGTCCCTCTCGAGTGACGAAGGGCCTCCGCTTGTATCTTGATGAGCTCGCGAAGATAACTCTTAAATGAGTATAAACTAAGTCCCTCTCGAGTGACGGATGGCCTCCGCTTGTAACTTCATTTGCTCGTGGAGATAACTCTTAAATGAGCATAAACTAAGTCCCTCTCGAGTGACGGAGGGCCTCCGCTTGTAGCTTGATGAGCTCGCGAAGATAACTCTTAAATGAGTATAAACTAAGTCCCTCTCGAGTTACGGAGGGCATCCGCTTGTAGCTTGATGAGCCCGCGGAGATAACTCTTAAATGAGTATAAACTAAGTCCCTCTCGAGTGACGGAGGGCCTCTGCTTGTAGCTTGATGAGCTCGGGGAGATAACTCTTAAATGAGCATAAACTAAGTCCCTCTCGAGTGAAGGAGGGCCTCCGCTTGTAGCTTGATGAGCTTGCGAAGATAACTCTTAAATGCGTACAAACTAAGTCCCTATCGAGTTACGGAGAGCATTCGCTTGTAGCTTGATGAGCCCGCGGAGATAACTCTTAAATGAGTATAAACTAAGTCTCTTTCGAGTGACGGAGGGTCTGCGCTTGTAGCTTGACGAGCTCACGGAGATAAATCTTAAATGAGTATAAACTAATTAGTCCCTCTCGAGTGACGGAGGGCCTCCGCTTGTAGCTTGATGAGCTCGCGGAGATAACTCTTAAAAGAGTATAAACTAAGTCCCTCTAGAGTGACGGAGGGCCTCCGCTTGTAGTTTGATGAGCTCGCGGAGATAACTCTTAAATTAGTATAAACTAAGTCCCTCTCGAGTGACGGAGGGCCTCCGCATGTATCTTGATGAGCTCGCGGAGATAACCCTTAAATGAGTATAAACTAAGGCCATCTCGAGTGACGGACGGCCTCCACTTGTAGCTTGATGAGCCCGCGGAGATAACTCTTAAATGAGTGTAAACTAAGTCCATCTCGAGTGACGGAGGGCCTCCGCTTGTAGCTTCATTTACTCGTGGAGATAACTCTTAAATGAGCATAAACTAAGTCCCTCTCGAGTGACGGAGGGCCTCCGCTTGTAGCTTGATGAGCTCGCGAAGATAACTCCTAAATGAGTATAAACTAAGTCCCTCTCGAATTACGGAGGGCATCCGCTTGTGGCTTGATGAGCCCGCGGGGATAGCTCTTAAATGAGTATAAACTAAGTCCCTCTCGAGTGACGGAGGGCCTCCGCTTGTAGCTTGATGAGCTCGCGGAGATAACTCTTAAATGAGTATAAACTAAGTCCCTCTCGAGTGGCGGAGGGCCTCCGCTTGTAGCTTGATGAGCTTGCGGAGATAACTCTTCAATTAGTACAAACTAAGTCCATCTCGAGTGACGGAGGGCCTCCGCTTGTAGCTTGATGAGCTCGCGGAGATAACTCCTAAATGAGTATAAACTAAGTCCCTCTTGAGTGACGGAGGGCTTCCGCTTGTAGCTTGATGAGCTCGCAGAGATAACTCTTAAATGAGTATAAATTAAGTCCCTTTCGAGGGAGGGAGGGTCTCCGCTTGTAGCTTGATGAGCTCGCGGAGATAACTCTTAAATGAGTATAAACTAAGTCCCTCTCGAGTGACGGATGGCCTCCGCTTGTAACTTCATTTGCTCGTGGAGATAACTCTTAAATGAGCATATACTAAGTCCCTCTCGAGTGACAGAGGGCCTCCTCTTGTAGCTTGATGAGCTCGCGAAGATAACTCTTAAATGAGTATAAACTAAGTCCCTCTCGAGTTACGGAGGGCATCCGCTTGTAGCTTGATGAGCCCGCGGAGATAACTCTTAAATGAGTATAAACTAAGTCCCTCTCGAGTGACGGAGGGCCTCCGCTTGTAGCTTGATGAGCTCGGGGAGATAACTCTTAAATGAGTATAAACTAAGTCCCTCTCGAGTGACGAAGGGCCTCCGCTTGTATCTTGATGAGCTCGCGAAGATAACTCTTAAATGAGTATAAACTAAGTCCCTCTCGAGTTACGGAGGGCATCCGCTTGTAGCTTGATGAGCCCGCGGAGATAACTCTTAAATGAGTATAAACTAAGTCCCTCTCGAGTGACGGAGGGCCTCCGCTTGTAGTTTGATGAGCTCGGGGAGATAACTCTTAAATGAGTATAAACTAAGTCCCTCTCGAGTGACGGAGGGCCTCCGCTTGTAGCTTGATGAGCTCGCGAAGATAACTCTTAAATGAGTATAAACTAAGTCCCTCTCGAGTTACGGAGGGCATCCGCTTGTAGCTTGATGAGCCCGCGGAGATAACTCTTAAATGAGTGTAAACCAAGTCCCTCTCGAGTGACGGAGGGCCTCCGCTTGTAGCTTGATGAGCTCGCGGAGATAACTCTTAAATTAGTATAAACGAAGTCCCTCTCGAGTGACGGAGGGCCTCCGCTTGTAGCTTGATGAGTTCGCGGAGATAACCCTTAAATGAGTATAAACTAAGGCCATCTCGAGTGACGGACGGCCTCCACTTGTAGCTTGATGAGCTCGCGGAGATAACTCTTAAATGAGTATAAACTAAGTCCCTCTTGAGTGACGGAGGGCTTTCGCTTGTAGCTTGATGAGCTCGCGGAGATAACTCTTAAATGAGTATAAATTAAGTCCCTTTCGAGTGAGGGAGGGTCTCCGCTTGTAGCTTGAAGAGCTCGCGGAGATAACTCTTAAATGAGTATAAACTAAGTCCCTCTCGAGTGACGGATGGCCTCAGCTTGTAACTTCATTTGCTCGTGGAGATAACTCTTAAATGAGCATAAACTAAGTCCCTCTCGAGTGACGGAGGGCCTCCGCTTGTAGCTTGATGAGCTCGCGAAGATAACTCTTAAATGAGTATAAACTAAGTCCCTCTCGAGTGACGGAGGGCCTCCGCTTGTAGCTTGATGAGCTCGGGGAGATAACTCTTAAATGAGTATAAACTAAGTCCCTCTCGAGTTACGGAGGGCATCCGCTTGTAGCTTGATGAGCCCGCGGAGATAGCTCTTAAATGAGTATAAACTAAGTCCCTCTCGAGTGACGGAGGGCCTCCGCTTGTAGCTTGATGAGCTCGCGGAGATAACTCTTAAATGAGTATAAACTAAGTCCCTCTCGAGTGACGGAGGGCCTCCGCTTGTAGCTTGATGAGCTCGCGGAGATAACTCTTCAATTAGTACTAACTAAGTCCATCTCGAGTGATGGAGGGCCTCCGCTTGTAGCTTGATGAGCTCGCGGAGATAACTCTTAAATGAGTATAAACTAAGTCCCTCTTGAGTGACGGAGGGCTTCCGCTTGTAGCTTGATGAGCTCGCGGAGATAACTCTTAAATGAGTATAAATTAAGTCCCTTTCGAGTGAGGGAGGGTCTCCGCTTGTAGCTTGATGAGCTCGCGGAGATAACTCTTAAATGAGTATAAACTAAGTCCCTCTCGAGTGACGGATGGCCTCCGCTTGTAACTTCATTTGCTCGTGGAGATAACTCTTAAATGAGCATAAACTAAGTCCCTCTCGAGTGACGGAGGGCCTCCGCTTGTAGCTTGATGAGCTTGCGAAGATAACTCTTAAATGAGTATAAACTATGTCCCTCTCGAGTTACGGAGGGCATCCGCTTGTAGCTTGATGAGCCCGCGGAGATAACTCTTAAATGAGTATAAACTAAGTCCCTCTCAAGTGACGGAGGGCCTCCGCTTGTAGCTTGATGAGTTCGGGGAGATAACTCTTAAATGAGTATAAACTAAGTCCCTCTCGAGTGACGAAGGGCCTCCGCTTGTATCTTGATGAGCTCGCGAAGATAACTCTTAAATGAGTATAAACTAAGTCCCTCTCGAGTGACGGAGGGCCTCCGCTTGTAGTTTGATGAGCTCGGGGAGATAACTCTTAAATGAGTATAAACTAAGTCCCTCTCGAGTGACGGAGGGCCTCCGCTTGTAGCTTGATGAGCTCGCGAAGATAACTCTTAAATGAGTATAAACTAAGTCCCTCTCGAGTTACGGAGGGCATCCGCTTGTAGCTTGATGAGCTCGCGGAGATAACCCTTAAATGAGTATAAACTAAGGCCATCTCGAGTGACGGACGGCCTCCACTTGTAGCTTGATGAGCTCGCGGAGATAACTCTTAGATGAGAATTAACTAAGTCCCTCTCGAGTTACGGAGGGCCTCCACTTGTAGCTTGATGAGCCCGCGGAGATAACTCTTAAATGAGTGTAAACTAAGTCCATCTCGAGTGACGGAGGGCCTCCGCTTGTAGCTTCATTTACTCGTGGAGATAACTCTTAAATGAGCATAAACTAAGTCCCTCTCGAGTGACGGAGGGCCTCCGCTTGTAGCTTGATGAGCTCGCGAAGATAACTCTTAAATGAGTATAAACTAAGTCCCTCTCGAGTTACGGAGGGCATCCGCTTGTAGCTTGATGAGCTCGGGGAGATAACTCTTAAATGAGTATAAACTAAGTCCCTCTCGGGTGACGGAGGGCCTCCGCTTGTAGCTTGATGAGCTCGCGCAGATAACTCTTAAATGAGTATAAACTAAGTCCCTCTCGAGTGACGGAGGGCCTCCGCTTGTAGCTTGATGAGCTCGGGGAGATAACTCTTAAATGAGTATAAACTAAGTCCCTCTCGAGTGACGGAGGGCCTCCGCTTGTAGCTTGATGAGCTCGCGCAGATAACTCTTAAATGAGTATAAACTAAGTCCCTCTCGAGTTACGGAGGGCATCCGCTTGTAGCTTGATGAGCCCGCGGAGATAGCTCTTAAATGAGTATAAACTAAGTCCCTCTCGAGTGACGGAGGGCCTCCGCTTGTAGCTTGATGAGCTCGCGGAGATAACTCTTAAATGAGTATAAACTAAGTCCCTCTCGAGTGACGGAGGGCCTCCGCTTGTAGCTTGATGAGCTCACGGAGATAACTCTTCAATTAGTACAAACTAAGTCCATCTCGAGTGACGGAGGGCCTCCGCTTGTAGCTTGATGAGCTCGCGGAGATAACTCTTAAATGAGTATAAACTAAGTCCCTCTTGAGTGACGGAGGGCTTTCGCTTGTAGCTTGATGAGCTCGCGGAGATAACTCTTAAATGAGTATAAATTAAGTCCCTTTCGAGTGAGGGAGGGTCTCCGCTTGTAGCTTGATGAGCTCGCGGAGATAACTCTTAAATGAGTATAAACTAAGTCCCTCTCGAGTGACGGATGGCCTCCGCTTGTAACTTCATTTGCTCGTGGAGATAACTCTTAAATGAGCATAAACTAAGTCCCTCTCGAGTGACGGAGGGCCTGCGCTTGTAGCTTGATGAGCTCGCGAAGATAACTCTTAAATGAGTATAAACTAAGTCCCTCTCGAGTGACGGAGGGCCTCCGCTTGTAGCTTGATGATCTCGGGGAGATAACTCTTAAATGAGTATAAACTAAGTCCCTCTCGAGTGACGGAGGGCCTGCGCTTGTAGCTTGATGAGCTCGCGAAGATAACTCTTAAATGAGTATAAACTAAGTCCCTCTCGAGTGACGGAGGGCCTCCGCTTGTAGCTTGAAGAGCTCGGGGAGATAGCTCTTAAATTAGTATAAACTAAGTCCCTCTCGAGTGACGGAGGGCCTCCGCTTGTAGCTTGATGAGCTCGCGGAGATAACTCTTAAATTAGTATAAACGAAGTCCCTCTCGAGTGACGGAGGGCCTCCGCTTGTAGCTTGATGAGCTCGCGAAGATAACTCTTAAATGAGTACAAACTAAGTCCCTATAGAGTTACGGAGATCATTCGCTTGTAGCTTGATGAGCCCGCGGAGATAACTCTTAAATGAGTATAAACTAAGTCTCTCTCGACTGACGGAGGGCCTGCGCTTGTAGCTTGATGAGCTCGCGAAGATAACTCTTAAATGAGTATAAACTAAGTCCCTCTCGAGTGACGGAGGGCCTCCGCTTGTAGCTTGATGAGCTCGGGGAGATAACTCTTAAATGAGTATAAACTAAGTCCCTCTCGAGTGACGGAGGGCCTCCGCTTGTAGCTTGATGAGCTCGCGGAGATAACTCTTAAATGAGTATAAACTAAGTCCCTCTTGAGTGACGGAGGGCTTCCGCTTGTAGCTTGATGAGCTCGCGGAGATAACTCTTAAATGAGTATAAATTAAGTCCCTTTCGAGTGAGGGAGGGTCTCCGCTTGTAGCTTGATGAGCTCGCGGAGATAACTCTTAAATGAGTATAAACTAAGTCCCTCTCGAGTGACGGATGGCCTCCGCTTGTAACTTCATTTGCTCGTGGAGATAACTCTTAAATGAGCATAAACTAAGTCCCTCTCGAGTGACGGAGGGCCTCCGCTTGTAGCTTGATGAGCTCGCGAAGATAACTCTTAAATGAGTATAAACTAAGTCCCTCTCGAGTTACGGAGGGCATCCGCTTGTAGCTTGATGAGCCCGCGGAGATAACTCTTAAATGAGTATAAACTAAGTCCCTCTCAAGTGACGGAGGGCCTCCGCTTGTAGCTTGATGAGCTCGGGGAGATAACTCTTAAATGAGTATAAACTAAGTCCCTCTCGAGTGACGGAGGGCCTCCGCTTGTAGCTTGATGAGCTCGCGAAGATAACTCTTAAATGAGTATAAACTAAGTCCCTCTCGAGTTACGGAGGGCATCCGCTTGTAGCTTGATGAGCCCGCGGAGATAGCTCTTAAATGAGTATAAACTAAGTCCCTCTCGAGTGACGGAGGGCCTCCGCTTGTAGCTTGATGAGCTCGCGGAGATAACTCTTAAATGAGTATAAACTAAGTCCCTCTCGAGTGACGGAGGGCCTCCGCTTGTAGCTTGATGATCCCGTGGAGATAACTCTTAAATTAGTATAAACTAAGTCCCTCTCGAGTGACGGAGGGTCTCCGCTTGTAGCTTGATGAGCTCGCGGAGATAACCCTTAAATGAGTATAAACTAAGGCCATCTCGAGTGACGGACGGCCTCTACTTGTAGCTTGATGAGCTCGCGGAGATAACTCTTAGATGAGAATTAACTAAGTCCCTCTCGAGTTACGGAGGGCCTCCGCTTGTAGCTTGATGAGCTCGCGAAGATAACTCTTAAATGAGTATAAACTAAGTCCCTCTCGAGTTACGGAGGGCATTCGCTTGTAGCTTGATGAGCTCGGGGAGATAACTCTTAAATGAGTATAAACTAAGTCCCTCTCGGGTGACGGAGGGCCTCCGCTTGTAGCTTGATGAGCTCGCGCAGATAACTCTTAAATGAGTATAAACTAAGTCCCTCTCGAGTGACGGAGGGCCTCCGCTTGTAGCTTGATGAGCTCGGGGAGATAACTCTTAAATGAGTATAAACTAAGTCCCTCTCGAGTGACGGAGGGCCTCCGCTTGTAGCTTGATGAGCTCGCGCAGATAACTCTTAAATGAGTATAAACTAAGTCCCTCTCGAGTTACGGAGGGCATCCGCTTGTAGCTTGATGAGCCCGCGGAGATAGCTCTTAAATGAGTATAAACTAAGTCCCTCTCGAGTGACGGAGGGCCTCCGCTTGTAGCTTGATGAGCTCGCGGAGATAACTCTTAAATGAGTATAAACTAAGTCCCTCTCGAGTGACGGAGGGCCTCCGCTTGTAGCTTGATGAGCTCACGGAGATAACTCTTCAATTAGTACAAACTAAGTCCATCTCGAGTGACGGAGGGCCTCCGCTTGTAGCTTGATGAGCTCGCGGAGATAACTCTTAAATGAGTATAAACTAAGTCCCTCTTGAGTGACGGAGGGCTTTCGCTTGTAGCTTGATGAGCTCGCGGAGATAACTCTTAAATGAGTATAAATTAAGTCCCTTTCGAGTGAGGGAGGGTCTCCGCTTGTAGCTTGATGAGCTCGCGGAGATAACTCTTAAATGAGTATAAACTAAGTCCCTCTCGAGTGACGGATGGCCTCCGCTTGTAACTTCATTTGCTCGTGGAGATAACTCTTAAATGAGCATAAACTAAGTCCCTCTCGAGTGACGGAGGGCCTCCGCTTGTAGCTTGATGAGCTCGCGAAGATAACTCTTAAATGAGTATAAACTAAGTCCCTCTCGAGTGACGGAGGGCCTCCGCTTGTAGCTTGATGATCTCGGGGAGATAACTCTTAAATGAGTATAAACTAAGTCCCTCTCGAGTGACGGAGGGCCTGCGCTTGTAGCTTGATGAGCTCGCGAAGATAACTCTTAAATGAGTATAAACTAAGTCCCTCTCGAGTGACGGAGGGCCTCCGCTTGTAGCTTGAAGAGCTCGGGGAGATAGCTCTTAAATTAGTATAAACTAAGTCCCTCTCGAGTGACGGAGGGCCTCCGCTTGTAGCTTGATGAGCTCGCGGAGATAACTCTTAAATTAGTATAAACGAAGTCCCTCTCGAGTGACGGAGGGCCTCCGCTTGTAGCTTGATGAGCTCGCGAAGATAACTCTTAAATGAGTACAAACTAAGTCCCTATAGAGTTACGGAGATCATTCGCTTGTAGCTTGATGAGCCCGCGGAGATAACTCTTAAATGAGTATAAACTAAGTCTCTCTCGACTGACGGAGGGCCTGCGCTTGTAGCTTGATGAGCTCGCGAAGATAACTCTTAAATGAGTATAAACTAAGTCCCTCTCGAGTGACGGAGGGCCTCCGCTTGTAGCTTGATGAGCTCGGGGAGATAACTCTTAAATGAGTATAAACTAAGTCCCTCTCGAGTGACGGAGGGCCTCCGCTTGTAGCTTGATGAGCTCGCGGAGATAACTCTTAAATGAGTATAAACTAAGTCCCTCTTGAGTGACGGAGGGCTTCCGCTTGTAGCTTGATGAGCTCGCGGAGATAACTCTTAAATGAGTATAAATTAAGTCCCTTTCGAGTGAGGGAGGGTCTCCGCTTGTAGCTTGATGAGCTCGCGGAGATAACTCTTAAATGAGTATAAACTAAGTCCCTCTCGAGTGACGGATGGCCTCCGCTTGTAACTTCATTTGCTCGTGGAGATAACTCTTAAATGAGCATAAACTAAGTCCCTCTCGAGTGACGGAGGGCCTCCGCTTGTAGCTTGATGAGCTCGCGAAGATAACTCTTAAATGAGTATAAACTAAGTCCCTCTCGAGTTACGGAGGGCATCCGCTTGTAGCTTGATGAGCCCGCGGAGATAACTCTTAAATGAGTATAAACTAAGTCCCTCTCAAGTGACGGAGGGCCTCCGCTTGTAGCTTGATGAGCTCGGGGAGATAACTCTTAAATGAGTATAAACTAAGTCCCTCTCGAGTGACGGAGGGCCTCCGCTTGTAGCTTGATGAGCTCGCGAAGATAACTCTTAAATGAGTATAAACTAAGTCCCTCTCGAGTTACGGAGGGCATCCGCTTGTAGCTTGATGAGCCCGCGGAGATAGCTCTTAAATGAGTATAAACTAAGTCCCTCTCGAGTGACGGAGGGCCTCCGCTTGTAGCTTGATGAGCTCGCGGAGATAACTCTTAAATGAGTATAAACTAAGTCCCTCTCGAGTGACGGAGGGCCTCCGCTTGTAGCTTGATGATCCCGTGGAGATAACTCTTAAATTAGTATAAACTAAGTCCCTCTCGAGTGACGGAGGGCCTCCGCTTGTAGCTTGATGAGCTCGCGGAGATAACCCTTAAATGAGTATAAACTAAGGCCATCTCGAGTGACGGACGGCCTCCACTTGTAGCTTGATGAGCTCGCGGAGATAACTCTTAGATGAGAATTAACTAAGTCCCTCTCGAGTTACGGAGGGCCTCCACTTGTAGCTTGATGAGCCCGCGGAGATAACTCTTAAATGAGTGTAAACTAAGTCACTCTCGAGTGACGGAGGGCCTCCGCTTGTAGCTTGATGAGCTCACGGAGATAACTCTTCAATTAGTACAAACTAAGTCCATCTCGAGTGACGGAGGGCCTCCGCTTGTAGCTTGATGAGCTCGCGGAGATAACTCTTAAATGAGTATAAACTAAGTCCCTCTCAAGTGACGGAGGGCCTCCGCTTGTAGCTTGATGAGCTCGGGGAGATAACTCTTAAATGAGTATAAACTAAGTCCCTCTCGAGTGACGGAGGGCCTCCGCTTGTAGCTTGATGAGCTCGCGAAGATAACTCTTAAATGAGTATAAACTAAGTCCCTCTCGAGTTACGGAGGGCATCCGCTTGTAGCTTGATGAGCCCGCGGAGATAGCTCTTAAATGAGTATAAACTAAGTCCCTCTCGAGTGACGGAGGGCCTCCGCTTGTAGCTTGATGAGCTCGCGGAGATAACTCTTAAATGAGTATAAACTAAGTCCCTCTCGAGTGACGGAGGGCCTCCGCTTGTAGCTTGATGATCCCGTGGAGATAACTCTTAAATTAGTATAAACTAAGTCCCTCTCGAGTGACGGAGGGCCTCCGCTTGTAGCTTGATGAGCTCGCGGAGATAACCCTTAAATGAGTATAAACTAAGGCCATCTCGAGTGACGGACGGCCTCCACTTGTAGCTTGATGAGCTCGCGGAGATAACTCTTAGATGAGAATTAACTAAGTCCCTCTCGAGTGACGGAGGGCCTCCGCTTGTAGCTTGATGAGCTCGCGGAGATAACTCTTAAATGAGTATAAACTAAGTCCCTCTCGAGTGACGGAGGGCCTCCGCTTGTAGCTTGATGAGCTCACGGAGATAACTCTTCAATTAGTACAAACTAAGTCCATCTCGAGTGACGGAGGGCCTCCGCTTGTAGCTTGATGAGCTCGCGGAGATAACTCTTAAATGAGTATAAACAAAGTCCCTCTTGAGTGACGGAGGGCTTTCGCTTGTAGCTTGATGAGCTCGCGGAGATAACTCTTAAATGAGTATAAATTAAGTCCCTTTCGAGTGAGGGAGGGTCTCCGCTTGTAGCTTGATGAGCTCGCGGAGATAACTCTTAAATGAGTATAAACTAAGTCCCTCTCGAGTGACGGATGGCCTCCGCTTGTAACTTCATTTGCTCGTGGAGATAACTCTTAAATGAGCATAAACTAAGTCCCTCTCGAGTGACGGAGGGCCTCCGCTTGTAGCTTGATGAGCTCGCGAAGATAACTCTTAAATGAGTATAAACTAAGTCCCTCTCGAGTGACGGAGGGCCTCCGCTTGTAGCCTGATGATCTCGGGGAGATAACTCTTAAATGAGTATAAACTAAGTCCCTCTCGAGTGACGGAGGGCCTGCGCTTGTAGCTTGATGAGCTCGCGAAGATAACTCTTAAATGAGTATAAACTAAGTCCCTCTCGAGTGACGGAGGGCCTCCGCTTGTAGCTTGAAGAGCTCGGGGAGATAGCTCTTAAATTAGTATAAACTAAGTCCCTCTCGAGTGACGGAGGGCCTCCGCTTGTAGCTTGATGAGCTCGCGGAGATAACTCTTAAATTAGTATAAACGAAGTCCCTCTCGAGTGACGGAGGGCCTCCGCTTGTAGCTTGATGAGCTCGCGAAGATAACTCTTAAATGAGTACAAACTAAGTCCCTATAGAGTTACGGAGAGCATTCGCTTGTAGCTTGATGAGCCCGCGGAGATAACTCTTAAATGAGTATAAACTAAGTCCCTCTCGACTGACGGAGGGCCTGCGCTTGTAGCTTGATGAGCTCGCGAAGATAACTCTTAAATGAGTATAAACTAAGTCCCTCTCGAGTGACGGAGGGCCTCCGCTTGTAGCTTGATGAGCTCGGGGAGATAACTCTTAAATGAGTATAAACTAAGTCCCTCTCGAGTGACGGAGGGCCTCCGCTTGTAGCTTGATGAGCTCGCGGAGATAACTCTTAAATGAGTATAAACTAAGTCCCTCTTGAGTGACGGAGGGCTTCCGCTTGTAGCTTGATGAGCTCGCGGAGATAACTCTTAAATGAGTATAAATTAAGTCCCTTTCGAGTGAGGGAGGGTCTCCGCTTGTAGCTTGATGAGCTCGCGGAGATAACTCTTAAATGAGTATAAACTAAGTCCCTCTCGAGTGACGGATGGCCTCCGCTTGTAACTTCATTTGCTCGTGGAGATAACTCTTAAATGAGCATAAACTAAGTCCCTCTCGAGTGACGGAGGGCCTCCGCTTGTAGCTTGATGAGCTCGCGAAGATAACTCTTAAATGAGTATAAACTAAGTCCCTCTCGAGTTACGGAGGGCATCCGCTTGTAGCTTGATGAGCCCGCGGAGATAACTCTTAAATGAGTATAAACTAAGTCCCTCTCAAGTGACGGAGGGCCTCCGCTTGTAGCTTGATGAGCTCGGGGAGATAACTCTTAAATGAGTATAAACTAAGTCCCTCTCGAGTGACGGAGGGCCTCCGCTTGTAGCTTGATGAGCTCGCGAAGATAACTCTTAAATGAGTATAAACTAAGTCCCTCTCGAGTTACGGAGGGCATCCGCTTGTAGCTTGATGAGCCCGCGGAGATAGCTCTTAAATGAGTATAAACTAAGTCCCTCTCGAGTGACGGAGGGCCTCCGCTTGTAGCTTGATGAGCTCGCGGAGATAACTCTTAAATGAGTATAAACTAAGTCCCTCTCGAGTGACGGAGGGCCTCCGCTTGTAGCTTGATGATCCCGTGGAGATAACTCTTAAATTAGTATAAACTAAGTCCCTCTCGAGTGACGGAGGGCCTCCGCTTGTAGCTTGATGAGCTCGCGGAGATAACTCTTAAATGAGTATAAACTAAGTCCCTCTCGAGTGACGGAGGGCCTCCGCTTGTAGCTTGATGATCCCGTGGAGATAACTCTTAAATTAGTATAAACTAAGTCCCTCTCGAGTGACGGAGGGCCTCCGCTTGTAGCTTGATGAGCTCGCGGAGATAACCCTTAAATGAGTATAAACTAAGGCCATCTCGAGTGACGGACGGCCTCCACTTGTAGCTTGATGAGCTCGCGGAGATAACTCTTAGATGAGAATTAACTAAGTCCCTCTCGAGTTACGGAGGGCCTCCACTTGTAGCTTGATGAGCCCGCGGAGATAACTCTTAAATGAGTGTAAACTAAGTCCATCTCGAGTGACGGAGGGCCTCCGCTTGTAGCTTCATTTACTCGTGGAGATAACTCTTAAATGAGCATAAACTAAGTCCCTCTCGAGTGACGGAGGGCCTCCGCTTGTAGCTTGATGAGCTCGTGAAGATAACTCTTAAATGAGTATAAACTAAGTCCCTCTCGAGTTACGGTGGGCATCCGCTTGTAGCTTGATGAGCTCGGGGAGATAACTCTTAAATGAGTATAAACT
The DNA here is from genome assembly GCA_037127255.1 of Persicaria tinctoria. NCBI lineage: Eukaryota > Viridiplantae > Streptophyta > Magnoliopsida > Caryophyllales > Polygonaceae > Persicaria > Persicaria tinctoria. The sequence continues at coordinate 32,653,688 of JBANSL010000007.1, read as the reverse complement.
AAGTCCCTCTCGGGTGACGGAGGGCCTCCGCTTGTAGCTTGATGAGCTCGCGCAGATAACTCTTAAATGAGTATAAACTAAGTCCCTCTCGAGTGACGGAGGGCCTCCGCTTGTAGCTTGATGAGCTCGGGGAGATAACTCTTAAATGAGTATAAACTAAGTCCCTCTCGAGTGACGGAGGGCCTCCGCTTGTAGCTTGATGAGCCCGCGGAGATAACTCTTAAATTAGTATAAACGAATTCCCTCTCGAGTGACGGAGGGCCTCCGCTTGTAGCTTGATGAGTTCGCGGAGATAACCCTTAAATGAGTATAAACTAAGGCCATCTCGAGTGACGGACGGCCTCCACTTGTAGCTTGATGAGCTCGCGGAGATAACTCTTAAATGAGTATAAACTAAGTCCCTCTTGAGTGATGGAGGGCTTTCGCTTGTAGCTTGATGAGCTCGCGGAGATAACTCTTAAATGAGTATAAATTAAGTCCCTTTCGAGTGAGGGAGGGTCTCCGCTTGTAGCTTGAAGAGCTCGCGGAGATAACTCTTAAATGAGTATAAACTAAGTCCCTCTCGAGTGACGGATGGCCTCAGCTTGTAACTTCATTTGCTCGTGGAGATAACTCTTAAATGAGCATAAACTAAGTCCCTCTCGAGTGACGGAGGGCCTCCGCTTGTAGCTTGATGAGCTCGCGAAGATAACTCTTAAATGAGTATAAACTAAGTCCCTCTCGAGTGACGGAGGGCCTCCGCTTGTAGCTTGATGAGCTCGGGGAGATAACTCTTAAATGAGTATAAACTAAGTCCCTCTCGAGTTACGGAGGGCATCCGCTTGTAGCTTGATGAGCCCGCGGAGATAGCTCTTAAATGAGTATAAACTAAGTCCCTCTCGAGTGACGGAGGGCCTCCGCTTGTAGCTTGATGAGCTCGCGGAGATAACTCTTAAATGAGTATAAACTAAGTCCCTCTCGAGTGACGGAGGGCCTCCGCTTGTAGCTTTATGAGCTCGCGGAGATAACTCTTCAATTAGTACTAACTAAGTCCATCTCGAGTGATGGAGGGCCTCCGCTTGTAGCTTGATGAGCTCGCGGAGATAACTCTTAAATGAGTATAAACTAAGTCCCTCTTGAGTGACGGAGGGCTTCCGCTTGTAGCTTGATGAGCTCGCGGAGATAACTCTTAAATGAGTATAAATTAAGTCCCTTTCGAGTGAGGGAGGGTCTCCGCTTGTAGCTTGATGAGCTCGCGGAGATAACTCTTAAATGAGTATAAACTAAGTCCCTCTCGAGTGACGGATGGCCTCCGCTTGTAACTTCATTTGCTCGTGGAGATAACTCTTAAATGAGCATAAACTAAGTCCCTCTCGAGTGACGGAGGGCCTCCGCTTGTAGCTTGATGAGCTTGCGAAGATAACTCTTAAATGAGTATAAACTAAGTCCCTCTCGAGTTACGGAGGGCATCCGCTTGTAGCTTGATGAGCCCGCGGAGATAACTCTTAAATGAGTATAAACTAAGTCCCTCTCAAGTGACGGAGGGCCTCCGCTTGTAGCTTGATGAGTTCGGGGAGATAACTCTTAAATGAGTATAAACTAAGTCCCTCTCGAGTGACGAAGGGCCTCCGCTTGTATCTTGATGAGCTCGCGAAGATAACTCTTAAATGAGTATAAACTAAGTCCCTCTCGAGTTACGGAGGGCATCCGCTTGTAGCTTAATGATCCCGCGGAGATAACTCTTAAATGAGTATAAACTAAGTCCCTCTCGAGTGACGGAGGGCCTCCGCTTGTAGTTTGATGAGCTCGGGGAGATAACTCTTAAATGAGTATAAACTAAGTCCCTCTCGAGTGACGGAGGGCCTCCGCTTGTAGCTTGATGATCCCGTGGAGATAACTCTTAAATTAGTATAAACTAAGTCCCTCTCGAGTGACGGAGGGCCTCCGCTTGTAGCTTGATGAGCTCGCGGAGATAACTCTTAAATGAGTATAAACTAAGTCCCTCTCGAGTGACGGAGGGCCTCCGCTTGTAGCTTGATGATCCCGTGGAGATAACTCTTAAATTAGTATAAACTAAGTCCCTCTCGAGTGACGGAGGGCCTCCGCTTGTAGCTTGATGAGCTCGCGGAGATAACCCTTAAATGAGTATAAACTAAGGCCATCTCGAGTGACGGACGGCCTCCACTTGTAGCTTGATGAGCTCGCGGAGATAACTCTTAGATGAGAATTAACTAAGTCCCTCTCGAGTTACGGAGGGCCTCCACTTGTAGCTTGATGAGCCCGCGGAGATAACTCTTAAATGAGTGTAAACTAAGTCCATCTCGAGTGACGGAGGGCCTCCGCTTGTAGCTTCATTTACTCGTGGAGATAACTCTTAAATGAGCATAAACTAAGTCCCTCTCGAGTGACGGAGGGCCTCCGCTTGTAGCTTGATGAGCTCGTGAAGATAACTCTTAAATGAGTATAAACTAAGTCCCTCTCGAGTTACGGTGGGCATCCGCTTGTAGCTTGATGAGCTCGGGGAGATAACTCTTAAATGAGTATAAACTAAGTCCCTCTCGGGTGACGGAGGGCCTCCGCTTGTAGCTTGATGAGCTCGCGCAGATAACTCTTAAATGAGTATAAACTAAGTCCCTCTCGAGTGACGGAGGGCCTCCGCTTGTAGCTTGATGAGCTCGGGGAGATAACTCTTAAATGAGTATAAACTAAGTCCCTCTCGAGTGACGGAGGGCCTCCGCTTGTAGCTTGATGAGCCCGCGGAGATAACTCTTAAATTAGTATAAACGAATTCCCTCTCGAGTGACGGAGGGCCTCCGCTTGTAGCTTGATGAGTTCGCGGAGATAACCCTTAAATGAGTATAAACTAAGGCCATCTCGAGTGACGGACGGCCTCCACTTGTAGCTTGATGAGCTCGCGGAGATAACTCTTAAATGAGTATAAACTAAGTCCCTCTTGAGTGATGGAGGGCTTTCGCTTGTAGCTTGATGAGCTCGCGGAGATAACTCTTAAATGAGTATAAATTAAGTCCCTTTCGAGTGAGGGAGGGTCTCCGCTTGTAGCTTGAAGAGCTCGCGGAGATAACTCTTAAATGAGTATAAACTAAGTCCCTCTCGAGTGACGGATGGCCTCAGCTTGTAACTTCATTTGCTCGTGGAGATAACTCTTAAATGAGCATAAACTAAGTCCCTCTCGAGTGACGGAGGGCCTCCGCTTGTAGCTTGATGAGCTCGCGAAGATAACTCTTAAATGAGTATAAACTAAGTCCCTCTCGAGTGACGGAGGGCCTCCGCTTGTAGCTTGATGAGCTCGGGGAGATAACTCTTAAATGAGTATAAACTAAGTCCCTCTCGAGTTACGGAGGGCATCCGCTTGTAGCTTGATGAGCCCGCGGAGATAGCTCTTAAATGAGTATAAACTAAGTCCCTCTCGAGTGACGGAGGGCCTCCGCTTGTAGCTTGATGAGCTCGCGGAGATAACTCTTAAATGAGTATAAACTAAGTCCCTCTCGAGTGACGGAGGGCCTCCGCTTGTAGCTTTATGAGCTCGCGGAGATAACTCTTCAATTAGTACTAACTAAGTCCATCTCGAGTGATGGAGGGCCTCCGCTTGTAGCTTGATGAGCTCGCGGAGATAACTCTTAAATGAGTATAAACTAAGTCCCTCTTGAGTGACGGAGGGCTTCCGCTTGTAGCTTGATGAGCTCGCGGAGATAACTCTTAAATGAGTATAAATTAAGTCCCTTTCGAGTGAGGGAGGGTCTCCGCTTGTAGCTTGATGAGCTCGCGGAGATAACTCTTAAATGAGTATAAACTAAGTCCCTCTCGAGTGACGGATGGCCTCCGCTTGTAACTTCATTTGCTCGTGGAGATAACTCTTAAATGAGCATAAACTAAGTCCCTCTCGAGTGACGGAGGGCCTCCGCTTGTAGCTTGATGAGCTTGCGAAGATAACTCTTAAATGAGTATAAACTAAGTCCCTCTCGAGTTACGGAGGGCATCCGCTTGTAGCTTGATGAGCCCGCGGAGATAACTCTTAAATGAGTATAAACTAAGTCCCTCTCAAGTGACGGAGGGCCTCCGCTTGTAGCTTGATGAGTTCGGGGAGATAACTCTTAAATGAGTATAAACTAAGTCCCTCTCGAGTGACGAAGGGCCTCCGCTTGTATCTTGATGAGCTCGCGAAGATAACTCTTAAATGAGTATAAACTAAGTCCCTCTCGAGTTACGGAGGGCATCCGCTTGTAGCTTAATGATCCCGCGGAGATAACTCTTAAATGAGTATAAACTAAGTCCCTCTCGAGTGACGGAGGGCCTCCGCTTGTAGTTTGATGAGCTCGGGGAGATAACTCTTAAATGAGTATAAACTAAGTCCCTCTCGAGTGACGGAGGGCCTCCGCTTGTAGCTTGATGAGCTCGCGAAGATAACTCTTAAATGAGTATAAACTAAGTCCCTCTCGAGTTACGGAGGGCATCCGCTTGTAGCTTGATGAGCTCGCGGAGATAACCCTTAAATGAGTATAAACTAAGGCCATCTCGAGTGACGGACGGCCTCCACTTGTAGCTTGATGAGCTCGCGGAGATAACTCTTAGATGAGAATTAACTAAGTCCCTCTCGAGTTACGGAGGGCCTCCACTTGTAGCTTGATGAGCCCGCGGAGATAACTCTTAAATGAGTGTAAACTAAGTCCATCTCGAGTGACGGAGGGCCTCCGCTTGTAGCTTCATTTACTCGTGGAGATAACTCTTAAATGAGCATAAACTAAGTCCCTCTCGAGTGACGGAGGGCCTCCGCTTGTAGCTTGATGAGCTCGCGAAGATAACTCTTAAATGAGTATAAACTAAGTCCCTCTCGAGTTACGGAGGGCATCCGCTTGTAGCTTGATGAGCTCGGGGAGATAACTCTTAAATGAGTATAAACTAAGTCCCTCTCGGGTGACGGAGGGCCTCCGCTTGTAGCTTGATGAGCTCGCGCAGATAACTCTTAAATGAGTATAAACTAAGTCCCTCTCGAGTGACGGAGGGCCTCCGCTTGTAGCTTGATGAGCTCGGGGAGATAACTCTTAAATGAGTATAAACTAAGTCCCTCTCGAGTGACGGAGGGCCTCCGCTTGTAGCTTGATGAGCTCGCGCAGATAACTCTTAAATGAGTATAAACTAAGTCCCTCTCGAGTTACGGAGGGCATCCGCTTGTAGCTTGATGAGCCCGCGGAGATAGCTCTTAAATGAGTATAAACTAAGTCCCTCTCGAGTGACGGAGGGCCTCCGCTTGTAGCTTGATGAGCTCGCGGAGATAACTCTTAAATGAGTATAAACTAAGTCCCTCTCGAGTGACGGAGGGCCTCCGCTTGTAGCTTGATGAGCTCACGGAGATAACTCTTCAATTAGTACAAACTAAGTCCATCTCGAGTGACGGAGGGCCTCCGCTTGTAGCTTGATGAGCTCGCGGAGATAACTCTTAAATGAGTATAAACTAAGTCCCTCTTGAGTGACGGAGGGCTTTCGCTTGTAGCTTGATGAGCTCGCGGAGATAACTCTTAAATGAGTATAAATTAAGTCCCTTTCGAGTGAGGGAGGGTCTCCGCTTGTAGCTTGATGAGCTCGCGGAGATAACTCTTAAATGAGTATAAACTAAGTCCCTCTCGAGTGACGGATGGCCTCCGCTTGTAACTTCATTTGCTCGTGGAGATAACTCTTAAATGAGTATAAACTAAGTCCCTCTCGAGTGACGGAGGGCCTCCGCTTGTAGCTTGATGAGCTCGCGAAGATAACTCTTAAATGAGTATAAACTAAGTCCCTCTCGAGTGACGGAGGGCCTCCGCTTGTAGCTTGATGATCTCGGGGAGATAACTCTTAAATGAGTATAAACTAAGTCCCTCTCGAGTGACGGAGGGCCTGCGCTTGTAGCTTGATGAGCTCGCGAAGATAACTCTTAAATGAGTATAAACTAAGTCCCTCTCGAGTGACGGAGGGCCTCCGCTTGTAGCTTGAAGAGCTCGGGGAGATAGCTCTTAAATTAGTATAAACTAAGTCCCTCTCGAGTGACGGAGGGCCTCCGCTTGTAGCTTGATGAGCTCGCGGAGATAACTCTTAAATTAGTATAAATGAAGTCCCTCTCGAGTGACGGAGGGCCTCCGCTTGTAGCTTGATGAGCTCGCGAAGATAACTCTTAAATGAGTACAAACTAAGTCCCTATAGAGTTACGGAGAGCATTCGCTTGTAGCTTGATGAGCCCGCGGAGATAACTCTTAAATGAGTATAAACTAAGTCCCTCTCGACTGACGGAGGGCCTGCGCTTGTAGCTTGATGAGCTCGCGAAGATAACTCTTAAATGAGTATAAACTAAGTCCCTCTCGAGTGACGGAGGGCCTCCGCTTGTAGCTTGATGAGCTCGGGGAGATAACTCTTAAATGAGTATAAACTAAGTCCCTCTCGAGTGACGGAGGGCCTCCGCTTGTAGCTTGATGAGCTCGCGGAGATAACTCTTAAATGAGTATAAACTAAGTCCCTCTTGAGTGACGGAGGGCTTCCGCTTGTAGCTTGATGAGCTCGCGGAGATAACTCTTAAATGAGTATAAATTAAGTCCCTTTCGAGTGAGGGAGGGTCTCCGCTTGTAGCTTGATGAGCTCGCGGAGATAACTCTTAAATGAGTATAAACTAAGTCCCTCTCGAGTGACGGATGGCCTCCGCTTGTAACTTCATTTGCTCGTGGAGATAACTCTTAAATGAGCATAAACTAAGTCCCTCTCGAGTGACGGAGGGCCTCCGCTTGTAGCTTGATGAGCTCGCGAAGATAACTCTTAAATGAGTATAAACTAAGTCCCTCTCGAGTTACGGAGGGCATCCGCTTGTAGCTTGATGAGCCCGCGGAGATAACTCTTAAATGAGTATAAACTAAGTCCCTCTCAAGTGACGGAGGGCCTCCGCTTGTAGCTTGATGAGCTCGGGGAGATAACTCTTAAATGAGTATAAACTAAGTCCCTCTCGAGTGACGGAGGGCCTCCGCTTGTAGCTTGATGAGCTCGCGAAGATAACTCTTAAATGAGTATAAACTAAGTCCCTCTCGAGTTACGGAGGGCATCCGCTTGTAGCTTGATGAGCCCGCGGAGATAGCTCTTAAATGAGTATAAACTAAGTCCCTCTCGAGTGACGGAGGGCCTCCGCTTGTAGCTTGATGAGCTCGCGGAGATAACTCTTAAATGAGTATAAACTAAGTCCCTCTCGAGTGACGGAGGGCCTCCGCTTGTAGCTTGATGATCCCGTGGAGATAACTCTTAAATTAGTATAAACTAAGTCCCTCTCGAGTGACGGAGGGTCTCCGCTTGTAGCTTGATGAGCTCGCGGAGATAACCCTTAAATGAGTATAAACTAAGGCCATCTCGAGTGACGGACGGCCTCCACTTGTAGCTTGATGAGCTCGCGGAGATAACTCTTAGATGAGAATTAACTAAGTCCCTCTCGAGTTACGGAGGGCCTCCGCTTGTAGCTTGATGAGCTCGCGAAGATAACTCTTAAATGAGTATAAACTAAGTCCCTCTCGAGTTACGGAGGGCATCCGCTTGTAGCTTGATGAGCTCGGGGAGATAACTCTTAAATGAGTATAAACTAAGTCCCTCTCCGGTGACGGAGGGCCTCCGCTTGTAGCTTGATGAGCTCGCGCAGATAACTCTTAAATGAGTATAAACTAAGTCCCTCTCGAGTGACGGAGGGCCTCCGCTTGTAGCTTGATGAGCTCGGGGAGATAACTCTTAAATGAGTATAAACTAAGTCCCTCTCGAGTGACGGAGGGCCTCCGCTTGTAGCTTGATGAGCTCGCGCAGATAACTCTTAAATGAGTATAAACTAAGTCCCTCTCGAGTTACGGAGGGCATCCGCTTGTAGCTTGATGAGCCCGCGGAGATAGCTCTTAAATGAGTATAAACTAAGTCCCTCTCGAGTGACGGAGGGCCTCCGCTTGTAGCTTGATGAGCTCGCGGAGATAACTCTTAAATGAGTATAAACTAAGTCCCTCTCGAGTGACGGAGGGCCTCCGCTTGTAGCTTGATGAGCTCACGGAGATAACTCTTCAATTAGTACAAACTAAGTCCATCTCGAGTGACGGAGGGCCTCCGCTTGTAGCTTGATGAGCTCGCGGAGATAACTCTTAAATGAGTATAAACTAAGTCCCTCTTGAGTGACGGAGGGCTTTCGCTTGTAGCTTGATGAGCTCGCGGAGATAACTCTTAAATGAGTATAAATTAAGTCCCTTTCGAGTGAGGGAGGGTCTCCGCTTGTAGCTTGATGAGCTCGCGGAGATAACTCTTAAATGAGTATAAACTAAGTCCCTCTCGAGTGACGGATGGCCTCCGCTTGTAACTTCATTTGCTCGTGGAGATAACTCTTAAATGAGCATAAACTAAGTCCCTCTCGAGTGACGGAGGGCCTCCGCTTGTAGCTTGATGAGCTCGCGAAGATAACTCTTAAATGAGTATAAACTAAGTCCCTCTCGAGTGACGGAGGGCCTCCGCTTGTAGCTTGATGATCTCGGGGAGATAACTCTTAAATGAGTATAAACTAAGTCCCTCTCGAGTGACGGAGGGCCTGCGCTTGTAGCTTGATGAGCTCGCGAAGATAACTCTTAAATGAGTATAAACTAAGTCCCTCTCGAGTGACGGAGGGCCTCCGCTTGTAGCTTGAAGAGCTCGGGGAGATAGCTCTTAAATTAGTATAAACTAAGTCCCTCTCGAGTGACGGAGGGCCTCCGCTTGTAGCTTGATGAGCTCGCGGAGATAACTCTTAAATTAGTATAAACGAAGTCCCTCTCGAGTGACGGAGGGCCTCCGCTTGTAGCTTGATGAGCTCGCGAAGATAACTCTTAAATGAGTACAAACTAAGTCCCTATAGAGTTACGGAGATCATTCGCTTGTAGCTTGATGAGCCCGCGGAGATAACTCTTAAATGAGTATAAACTAAGTCTCTCTCGACTGACGGAGGGCCTGCGCTTGTAGCTTGATGAGCTCGCGAAGATAACTCTTAAATGAGTATAAACTAAGTCCCTCTCGAGTGACGGAGGGCCTCCGCTTGTAGCTTGATGAGCTCGGGGAGATAACTCTTAAATGAGTATAAACTAAGTCCCTCTCGAGTGACGGAGGGCCTCCGCTTGTAGCTTGATGAGCTCGCGGAGATAACTCTTAAATGAGTATAAACTAAGTCCCTCTTGAGTGACGGAGGGCTTCCGCTTGTAGCTTGATGAGCTCGCGGAGATAACTCTTAAATGAGTATAAATTAAGTCCCTTTCGAGTGAGGGAGGGTCTCCGCTTGTAGCTTGATGAGCTCGCGGAGATAACTCTTAAATGAGTATAAACTAAGTCCCTCTCGAGTGACGGATGGCCTCCGCTTGTAACTTCATTTGCTCGTGGAGATAACTCTTAAATGAGCATAAACTAAGTCCCTCTCGAGTGACGGAGGGCCTCCGCTTGTAGCTTGATGAGCTCGCGAAGATAACTCTTAAATGAGTATAAACTAAGTCCCTCTCGAGTTACGGAGGGCATCCGCTTGTAGCTTGATGAGCCCGCGGAGATAACTCTTAAATGAGTATAAACTAAGTCCCTCTCAAGTGACGGAGGGCCTCCGCTTGTAGCTTGATGAGCTCGGGGAGATAACTCTTAAATGAGTATAAACTAAGTCCCTCTCGAGTGACGGAGGGCCTCCGCTTGTAGCTTGATGAGCTCGCGAAGATAACTCTTAAATGAGTATAAACTAAGTCCCTCTCGAGTTACGGAGGGCATCCGCTTGTAGCTTGATGAGCCCGCGGAGATAGCTCTTAAATGAGTATAAACTAAGTCCCTCTCGAGTGACGGAGGGCCTCCGCTTGTAGCTTGATGAGCTCGCGGAGATAACTCTTAAATGAGTATAAACTAAGTCCCTCTCGAGTGACGGAGGGCCTCCGCTTGTAGCTTGATGATCCCGTGGAGATAACTCTTAAATTAGTATAAACTAAGTCCCTCTCGAGTGACGGAGGGTCTCCGCTTGTAGCTTGATGAGCTCGCGGAGATAACCCTTAAATGAGTATAAACTAAGGCCATCTCGAGTGACGGACGGCCTCTACTTGTAGCTTGATGAGCTCGCGGAGATAACTCTTAGATGAGAATTAACTAAGTCCCTCTCGAGTTACGGAGGGCCTCCGCTTGTAGCTTGATGAGCTCGCGAAGATAACTCTTAAATGAGTATAAACTAAGTCCCTCTCGAGTTACGGAGGGCATCCGCTTGTAGCTTGATGAGCTCGGGGAGATAACTCTTAAATGAGTATAAACTAAGTCCCTCTCGGGTGACGGAGGGCCTCCGCTTGTAGCTTGATGAGCTCGCGCAGATAACTCTTAAATGAGTATAAACTAAGTCCCTCTCGAGTGACGGAGGGCCTCCGCTTGTAGCTTGATGAGCTCGGGGAGATAACTCTTAAATGAGTATAAACTAAGTCCCTCTCGAGTGACGGAGGGCCTCCGCTTGTAGCTTGATGAGCTCGCGCAGATAACTCTTAAATGAGTATAAACTAAGTCCCTCTCGAGTTACGGAGGGCATCCGCTTGTAGCTTGATGAGCCCGCGGAGATAGCTCTTAAATGAGTATAAACTAAGTCCCTCTCGAGTGACGGAGGGCCTCCGCTTGTAGCTTGATGAGCTCGCGGAGATAACTCTTAAATGAGTATAAACTAAGTCTCTCTCGAGTGACGGAGGGCCTCCGCTTGTAGCTTGATGAGCTCACGGAGATAACTCTTCAATTAGTACAAACTAAGTCCATCTCGAGTGACGGAGGGCCTCCGCTTGTAGCTTGATGAGCTCGCGGAGATAACTCTTAAATGAGTATAAACTAAGTCCCTCTTGAGTGACGGAGGGCTTTCGCTTGTAGCTTGATGAGCTCGCGGAGATAACTCTTAAATGAGTATAAATTAAGTCCCTTTCGAGTGAGGGAGGGTCTCCGCTTGTAGCTTGATGAGCTCGCGGAGATAACTCTTAAATGAGTATAAACTAAGTCCCTCTCGAGTGACGGATGGCCTCCGCTTGTAACTTCATTTGCTCGTGGAGATAACTCTTAAATGAGCATAAACTAAGTCCCTCTCGAGTGACGGAGGGCCTCCGCTTGTAGCTTGATGAGCTCGCGAAGATAACTCTTAAATGAGTATAAACTAAGTCCCTCTCGAGTGACGGAGGGCCTCCGCTTGTAGCTTGATGATCTCGGGGAGATAACTCTTAAATGAGTATAAACTAAGTCCCTCTCGAGTGACGGAGGGCCTGCGCTTGTAGCTTGATGAGCTCGCGAAGATAACTCTTAAATGAGTATAAACTAAGTCCCTCTCGAGTGACGGAGGGCCTCCGCTTGTAGCTTGAAGAGCTCGGGGAGATAGCTCTTAAATTAGTATAAACTAAGTCCCTCTCGAGTGACGGAGGGCCTCCGCTTGTAGCTTGATGAGCTCGCGGAGATAACTCTTAAATTAGTATAAACGAAGTCCCTCTCGAGTGACGGAGGGCCTCCGCTTGTAGCTTGATGAGCTCGCGAAGATAACTCTTAAATGAGTACAAACTAAGTCCCTATAGAGTTACGGAGATCATTCGCTTGTAGCTTGATGAGCCCGCGGAGATAACTCTTAAATGAGTATAAACTAAGTCTCTCTCGACTGACGGAGGGCCTGCGCTTGTAGCTTGATGAGCTCGCGAAGATAACTCTTAAATGAGTATAAACTAAGTCCCTCTCGAGTGACGGAGGGCCTCCGCTTGTAGCTTGATGAGCTCGGGGAGATAACTCTTAAATGAGTATAAACTAAGTCCCTCTCGAGTGACGGAGGGCCTCCGCTTGTAGCTTGATGAGCTCGCGGAGATAACTCTTAAATGAGTATAAACTAAGTCCCTCTTGAGTGACGGAGGGCTTCCGCTTGTAGCTTGATGAGCTCGCGGAGATAACTCTTAAATGAGTATAAATTAAGTCCCTTTCGAGTGAGGGAGGGTCTCCGCTTGTAGCTTGATGAGCTCGCGGAGATAACTCTTAAATGAGTATAAACTAAGTCCCTCTCGAGTGACGGATGGCCTCCGCTTGTAACTTCATTTGCTCGTGGAGATAACTCTTAAATGAGCATAAACTAAGTCCCTCTCGAGTGACGGAGGGCCTCCGCTTGTAGCTTGATGAGCTCGCGAAGATAACTCTTAAATGAGTATAAACTAAGTCCCTCTCGAGTTACGGAGGGCATCCGCTTGTAGCTTGATGAGCCCGCGGAGATAGCTCTTAAATGAGTATAAACTAAGTCCCTCTCGAGTGACGGAGGGCCTCCGCTTGTAGCTTGATGAGCTCGCGGAGATAACTCTTAAATGAGTATAAACTAAGTCCCTCTCGAGTGACGGAGGGCCTCCGCTTGTAGCTTGATGATCCCGTGGAGATAACTCTTAAATTAGTATAAACTAAGTCCCTCTCGAGTGACGGAGGGCCTCCGCTTGTAGCTTGATGAGCTCGCGGAGATAACCCTTAAATGAGTATAAACTAAGGCCATCTCGAGTGACGGACGGCCTCCACTTGTAGCTTGATGAGCTCGCGGAGATAACTCTTAGATGAGAATTAACTAAGTCCCTCTCGAGTTACGGAGGGCCTCCACTTGTAGCTTGATGAGCCCGCGGAGATAACTCTTAAATGAGTGTAAACTAAGTCCATCTCGAGTGACGGAGGGCCTCCGCTTGTAGCTTCATTTACTCGTGGAGATAACTCTTAAATGAGCATAAACTAAGTCCCTCTCGAGTGACGGAGGGCCTCCGCTTGTAGCTTGATGAGCTCGCGAAGATAACTCTTAAATGAGTATAAACTAAGTCCCTCTCGAGTTACGGAGGGCATCCGCTTGTAGCTTGATGAGCTCGGGGAGATAACTCTTAAATGAGTATAAACTAAGTCCCTCTCGGGTGACGGAGGGCCTCCGCTTGTAGCTTGATGAGCTCGCGCAGATAACTCTTAAATGAGTATAAACTAAGTCCCTCTCGAGTGACGGAGGGCCTCCGCTTGTAGCTTGATGAGCTCGGGGAGATAACTCTTAAATGAGTATAAACTAAGTCCCTCTCGAGTGACGGAGGGCCTCCGCTTGTAGCTTGATGAGCTCGCGAAGATAACTCTTAAATGAGTATAAACTAAGTCCCTCTCGAGTTACGGAGGGCATCCGCTTGTAGCTTGATGAGCCCGCGGAGATAGCTCTTAAATGAGTATAAACTAAGTCCCTCTCGAGTGACGGAGGGCCTCCGCTTGTAGCTTGATGAGCTCACGGAGATAACTCTTCAATTAGTACAAACTAAGTCCATCTCGAGTGACGGAGGGCCTCCGCTTGTAGCTTGATGAGCTCGCGGAGATAACTCTTAAATGAGTATAAACTAAGTCCCTCTCGAGTGACGGAGGGCCTCCGCTTGTAGCTTGATGAGCTCACGGAGATAACTCTTCAATTAGTACAAACTAAGTCCATCTCGAGTGATGGAGGGCCTCCGCTTGTAGCTTGATGAGCTCGCGGAGATAACTCTTAAATGAATATAAACTAAGTCCCTCTTGAGTGACGGAGGGCTTTCGCTTGTAGCTTGATGAGCTCGCGGAGATAACTCTTAAATGAGTATAAATTAAGTCCCTTTCGAGTGAGGGAGGGTCTCCGCTTGTAGCTTGATGAGCTCGCGGAGATAACTCTTAAATGAGTATAAACTAAGTCCCTCTCGAGTGACGGATGGCCTCCGCTTGTAACTTCATTTGCTCGTGGAGATAACTCTTAAATGAGCATAAACTAAGTCCCTCTCGAGTGACGGAGGGCCTCCGCTTGTAGCTTGATGAGCTCGCGAAGATAACTCTTAAATGAGTATAAACTAAGTCCCTCTCGAGTGACGGAGGGCCTCCGCTTGTAGCTTGATGATCTCGGGGAGATAACTCTTAAATGAGTATAAACTAAGTCCCTCTCGAGTGACGGAGGGCCTGCGCTTGTAGCTTGATGAGCTCGCGAAGATAACTCTTAAATGAGTATAAACTAAGTCCCTCTCGAGTGACGGAGGGCCTCCGCTTGTAGCTTGATGAGCTCGGGGAGATAGCTCTTAAATTAGTATAAACTAAGTCCCTCTCGAGTGACGGAGGGCCTCCGCTTGTAGCTTGATGAGCTCGCGGAGATAACTCTTAAATTAGTATAAACGAAGTCCCTCTCGAGTGACGGAGGGCCTCCGCTTGTAGCTTGATGAGCTCGCGAAGATAACTCTTAAATGAGTACAAACTAAGTCCCTATAGAGTTACGGAGGGCATTCGCTTGTAGCTTGATGAGCCCGCGGAGATAACTCTTAAATGAGTATAAACTAAGTCCCTCTCGAGTGACGGAGGGCCTGCGCTTGTAGCTTGATGAGCTCGCGAAGATAACTCTTAAATGAGTATAAACTAAGTCCCTCTCGAGTGACGGAGGGCCTCCGCTTGTAGCTTGATGAGCTCGGGGAGATAACTCTTAAATGAGTATAAACTAAGTCCCTCTCGAGTGACGGAGGGCCTCCGCTTGTAGCTTGATGAGCTCGCGGAGATAACTCTTAAATGAGTATAAACTAAGTCCCTCTCGAGTGACGGAGGGCCTCCGCTTGTAGCTTGATGAGCTCGCGGAGATAACTCTTCAATTAGTACAAACTAAGTCCATCTCGAGTGACGGAGGGCCTCCGCTTGTAGCTTGATGAGCTCGCGGAGATAACTCTTAAATGAGTATAAACTAAGTCCCTCTTGAGTGACGGAGGGCTTTCGCTTGTAGCTTGATGAGCTCGCGGAGATAACTCTTAAATGAGTATAAATTAAGTCCCTTTCGAGTGAGGGAGGGTCTCCGCTTGTAGCTTGATGAGCCCGCGGAGATAACTCTTAAATGAGTATAAACTAAGTCCCTCTCGAGTGACGGAGGGCCTCCGCTTGTAGCTTGATGAGCTCGGGGAGATAACTCTTAAATGAGTATAAACTAAGTCCCTCTCGAGTTACGGAGGGCATCCGCTTGTAGCTTGATGAGCTCGGGGAGATAACTCTTAAATGAGTATAAACTAAGTCCCTCTCGAGTGACGGAGGGCCTCCGCTTGTAGCTTGATGAGCTCGCGCAGATAACTCTTAAATGAGTATAAACTAAGTCCCTCTCGAGTGACGGAGGGCCTCCGCTTGTAGCTTGATGAGCTCGGGGAGATAACTCTTAAATGAGTATAAACTAAGTCCCTCTCGAGTGACGGAGGGCCTCCGCTTGTAGCTTGATGAGCTCGCGAAGATAACTCTTAAATGAGTATAAACTAAGTCCCTCTCGAGTTACGGAGGGCATCCGCTTGTAGCTTGATGAGCTCGCGGAGATAGCTCTTAAATGAGTATAAACTAAGTCCCTCTCGAGTGACGGAGGGCCTCCGCTTGTAGCTTGATGAGCTCGCGGAGATAACTCTTAAATGAGTATAAACTAAGTCCCTCTCGAGTGACGGAGGGCCTCCGCTTGTAGCTCGATGAGCTCGCGAAGATAACTCTTAAATGAGTATAAACTAAGTCCCTCTCGAGTTACGGAGGGCATCCGCTTGTAGCTTGATGAGCTCGGGGAGATAGCTCTTAAATTAGTATAAACTAAGTCCCTCTCGAGTGACGGAGGGCCTCCGCTTGTAGCTTGATGAGCTCGGGGAGATAACTCTTAAATGAGTATAAACTAAGTCCCTCTCGAGTGACGGAGGGCCTCCGCTTGTAGCTTGATGAGCTCGCGAAGATAACTCTTAAATGAGTATAAACTAAGTCCCTCTCGGGTTACAGAGGGCATCCGCTTGTAGCTTGATGAGCCCGCGGAGATAGCTCTTAAATGAGTATAAACTAAGTCCCTCTCGAGTGACGGAGGGCCTCCGCTTGTAGCTTGATGAGCTCGCGGAGATAACTCTTAAATGAGTATAAACTAAGTCCCTCTCGAGTGACGGAGGGCCTCCGCTTGTAGCTTGATGAGCTCGAAGAGATAACCCTTAAATGAGTATAAATTAAGGTCATCTCGAGTGACGGACGGCCTCCACTTGTAGCTTGATGAGCTCGCGGAGATAACTCTTAAATGAGTATAAACTAAGTGCCTCTCGGGTGATAGAGGGCCTGCGCTTGTAGCTTGATGAGCTCGCGCAGATAACTCTTAAATGAGTATAAACTAAGTCCCTCTCGAGTGACGGAGGGCCTCCGCTTGTAGCTTGATGAGCTCGGGGCGATAACTCTTAAATGAGTATAAACTAAGTCCCTCTCGAGTGACGGAGGGCCTCCGCTTGTAGCTTGATGAGCTCGCGGAGATAACTCTTAAATGAGTATAAACTAAGTCCCTCTCGAGTGACGGAGGGCCTCCGCTTGTAGCTTGATGAGCTCGCGGAGATAACTCTTCAATTAGTACAAACTAAGTCCATCTCGAGTGACGGAGGGCCTCCGCTTGTAGCTTGATGAGCTCGCGGAGATAACTCTTAAATGAGTATAAACTAAGTCCCTCTTGAGTGACGGAGGGCTTTCGCTTGTAGCTTGATGAGCTCGCGGAGATAACTCTTAAATGAGTATAAATTAAGTCCCTTTCGAGTGAGGGAGGGTCTCCGCTTGTAGCTTGATGAGCTCGCGGAGATAACTCTTAAATGAGTATAAACTAAGTCCCTCTCGAGTGACGGATGGCCTCCGCTTGTAACTTCATTTGCTCGTGGAGATAACTCTTAAATGAGCATAAACTAAGTCCCTCTCGAGTGACGGAGGGCCTCCGCTTGTAGGTTGATGAGCTCGCGAAGATAACTCTTAAATGAGTATAAACTAAGTCCCTCTCGAGTGACGGAGGGCCTCCGCTTGTAGCTTGATGAGCTCGCGAAGATAACTCTTAAATGAGTATAAACTAAGTCCCTCTTGAGTTACGGAGGGCATCCGCTTGTAGCTTGATGAGCTCGGGGAGATAACTCTTAAATGAGTATAAACTAAGTCCCTCTCGAGTGACGGAGGGCCTCCGCTTGTAGCTTGATGAGCTCGCGCAGATAACTCTTAAATGAGTATAAACTAAGTCCCTCTCGAGTGACGGAGGGCCTCCGCTTGTAGCTTGATGAGCTCGGGGAGATAACTCTTAAATGAGTATAAACTAAGTCCCTCTCGAGTGACGGAGGGCCTCCGCTTGTAGCTTGATGAGCTCGCGAAGATAACTCTTAAATGAGTATAAACTAAGTCCCTCTCGAGTTACGGAGGGCATCCGCTTGTAGCTTGATGAGCCCGCGGAGATAGCTCTTAAATGAGTATAAACTAAGTCCCTCTCGAGTGACGGAGGGCCTCCGCTTGTAGCTTGATGAGCTCGCGGAGATAACTCTTAAATGAGTATAAACTAAGTCCATCTCGAGTGACGGAGGGCCTCCGCTTGTAGCTTGATGAGCTCGCGGAGATAACTCTTAAATGAGTATAAACTAAGTCCCTCTTGAGTGACGGAGGGCTTTCGCTTGTAGCTTGATGAGCTCGCGGAGATAACTCTTAAATGAGTATAAATTAAGTCCCTTTCGAGTGAGGGAGGGTCTCCGCTTGTAGCTTGATGAGCTCGCGGAGATAACTCTTAAATGAGTATAAACTAAGTCCCTCTCGAGTGACGGATGGCCTCCGCTTGTAACTTCATTTGCTCGTGGAGATAACTCTTAAATGAGCATAAACTAAGTCCCTCTCGAGTGACGGAGGGCCTCCGCTTGTAGCTTGATGAGCTCGCGAAGATAACTCTTAAATGAGTATAAACTAAGTCCCTCTCGAGTGACGGAGGGCCTCCGCTTGTAGCTTGATGAGCTCGGGGAGATAACTCTTAAATGAGTATAAACTAAGTCCCTCTCGAGTGACGGAGGGCCTGCGCTTGTAGCTTGATGAGCTCGCGAAGATAACTCTTAAATGAGTATAAACTAAGTCCCTCTCGAGTGACGGAGGGCCTCCGCTTGTAGCTTGATGAGCTCGGGGAGATAACTCTTAAATGAGTATAAACTAAGTCCCTCTCGAGTGACGGAGGGCCTCCGCTTGTAGCTTGATGAGCTCGCGAAGATAACTCTTAAATGAGTATAAACTAAGTCCCTCTCGAGTTACGGAGGGCATCCGCTTGTAGCTTGATGAGCCCGCGGAGATAGCTCTTAAATGAGTATAAACTAAGTCCCTCTCGAGTGACGGAGGGCCTCCGCTTGTAGCTTGATGAGCTCGCGGAGATAACTCTTAAATGAGTATAAACTAAGTCCATCTCGAGTGACGGAGGGCCTCCGCTTGTAGCTTAATGAGCTCGCGGAGATTACTCTTAAATGAGTATAAACTAAGTCCCTCTTGAGTGACGGAGGGCTTTCGCTTGTAGCTTGATGAGCTCGCGGAGATAACTCTTAAATGAGTATAAATTAAGTCCCTTTCGAGTGAGGGAGGGTCTCCGCTTGTAGCTTGATGAGCTCGCGGAGATAACTCTTAAATGAGTATAAACTAAGTCCCTCTCGAGTGACGGATGGCCTCCGCTTGTAACTTCATTTGCTCGTGGAGATAACTCTTAAATGAGCATAAACTAAGTCCCTCTCGAGTGACGGAGGGCCTCCGCTTGTAGCTTGATGAGCTCGCGAAGATAACTCTTAAATGAGTATAAACTAAGTCCCTCTCGAGTGACGGAGGGCCTCCGCTTGTAGCTTGATGAGCTCGGGGAGATAACTCTTAAATGAGTATAAACTAAGTCCCTCTCGAGTGACGGAGGGCCTGCGCTTGTAGCTTGATGAGCTCGCGAAGATAACTCTTAAATGAGTATAAACTAAGTCCCTCTCGAGTGACGGAGGGCCTCCGCTTGTAGCTTGATGAGCTCGGGGAGATAGCTCTTAAATTAGTATAAACTAAGTCCCTCTCGAGTGACGGAGGGCCTCCGCTTGTAGCTTGATGAGCTCGCGGAGATAACTCTTAAATTAGTATAAACGAAGTCCCTCTCGAGTGACGGAGGGCCTCCGCTTGTAGCTTGATGAGCTCGCGAAGATAACTCTTAAATGAGTACAAACTAAGTCCCTATAGAGTTACGGAGAGCATTCGCTTGTAGCTTGATGAGCCCGCGGAGATAACTCTTAAATGAGTATAAACTAAGTCCCTCTCGAGTAACGGAGGGCCTGCGCTTGTAGCTTGATGAGCTCGCGAAGATAACTCTTAAATGAGTATAAACTAAGTCCCTCTCGAGTGACGGAGGGCCTCCGCTTGTAGCTTGATGAGCTCGGGGAGATAACTCTTAAATGAGTATAAACTAAGTCCCTCTCGAGTGACGGAGGGCCTCCGCTTGTAGCTTGATGAGCTCGCGGAGATAACTCTTAAATGAGTATAAACTAAGTCCCTCTCGAGTGACGGAGGGCCTCCGCTTGTAGCTTGATTACCTCGCGGAGATAACTCTTCAATTAGTACAAACTAAGTCCATCTCGAGTGACGGAGGGCCTCCGCTTGTAGCTTGATGAGCTCGCGGAGATAACTCTTAAATGAGTATAAACTAAGTCCCTCTTGAGTGACGGAGGGCTTTCGCTTGTAGCTTGATGAGCTCGCGGAGATAACTCTTAAATGAGTATAAATTAAGTCCCTTTCGAGTGAGGGAGGGTCTCCGCTTGTAGCTTGATGAGCTCGCGGAGATAACTCTTAAATGAGTATAAACTAAGTCCCTCTCGAGTGACGGATGGCCTCCGCTTGTAACTTCATTTGCTCGTGGAGATAACTCTTAAATGAGCATAAACTAAGTCCCTCTCGAGTGACGGAGGGCCTCCGCTTGTAGCTTGATGAGCTCGCGAAGATAACTCTTAAATGAGTATAAACTAAGTCCCTCTCGAGTTACGGAGGGCATTCCCTTGTAGCTTGATGAGCTCACGGAGATAACTCTTAAAAGAGTATAAACTAAGTCCCTCTCGAGTGACGGAGGGCCTCCGCTTGTAGCTTGATGAGCTTGCGGAGATAACTCTTAAATGAGTATAAACTAAGTCCCTCTCGAGTGACGGAGGGCCTCCGCTTGTAGCTTGATGAGCTCACGGAGATAACTCTTCAATTTGTACAAACTAAGTCCATCTCGAGTGACGGAGGGCCTCCGCTTGTAGCTTGATGAGCTCGCGGAGATAACTCTTAAATGAGTATAAACTAAGTCCCTCTTGAGTGACGGAGGGCTTTCGCTTGTAGCTTGATGAGCTCGCGGAGATAACTCTTAAATGAGTATAAATTAAGTCCCTTTCGAGTGAGGGAGGGTCTCCGCTTGTAGCTTGATGAGCTCGCGGAGATAACTCTTAAATGAGTATAAACTAAGTCCCTCTCGAGTGACGGATGGCCTCCGCTTGTAACTTCATTTGCTCGTGGAGATAACTCTTAAATGAGCATAAACTAAGTCCCTCTCGAGTGACGGAGGGCCTCCGCTTGTAGCTTGATGAGCTCGCGAAGATAACTCTTAAATGAGTATAAACTAAGTCCCTCTCGAGTGACGGAGGGCCTCCGCTTGTAGCTTGATGAGCTCGGGGAGATAACTCTTAAATGAGTATAAACTAAGTCCCTCTCGAGTGACGGAGGGCCTCCGCTTGTAGCTTGATGAGCTCGCGGAGATAACTCTTAAATGAGTATAAACTAAGTCCCTCTCGAGTGACGGAGGGCCTCCGCTTGTAGCTTGATGAGTTCGCGGAGATAACTCTTCAATTAGTACAAACTAAGTCCATCTCGAGTGACGGAGGGCCTCCGCTTGTAGCTTGATGAGCTCGCGGAGATAACTCTTAAATGAGTATAAACTAAGTCCCTCTTTAGTGACGGAGGGCTTTCGCTTGTAGCTTGATGAGCTCGCGGAGATAACTCTTAAATGAGTATAAATTAAGTCCCTTTCGAGTGAGGGAGGGTCTCCGCTTGTAGCTTGATGAGCTCGCGGAGATAACTCTTAAATGAGTATAAACTAAGTCCCTCTCGAGTGACGGATGGCCTCCGCTTGTAACTTCATTTGCTCGTGGAGATAACTCTTAAATGAGCATAAACTAAGTCCCTCTCCAGTGACGGAGGGCCTCCGCTTGTAGCTTGATGAGCTCGCGGAGATAACCCTTACATGAGTATAAACTAAGGCCATCTCGAGTGATGGACGGCCTCCACTTGTAGCTTGATGAGCTCGCGGAGATAACTCTTAAATGAGAATTAACTAAGTCCCTCTCGAGTTACGGAGGGCCTCCGCTTTTAGTTTGATGAGCTCGCGGAGATAACTCTTAAATGAGTATAAACTAAGTCCCTCTCGAGTGACGGAGGGCCTCCGCTTGTAGCTTCATTTGCTCGTGGAGATAACTCTTAAATGAGCATAAACTAAGTCCCTCTCGAGTGACGGAGGGCCTCCGCTTGTAGCTTGATGAGCTCGCGAAGATAACTCTTAAATGAGTATAAACTAAGTCCCTCTCGAGTTACGGAGGGCATTCCCTTGTAGCTTGATGAGCTCACGGAGATAACTCTTAAAAGAGTATAAACTAAGTCCCTCTCGAGTGACGGAGGGCCTCCGCTTGTAGCTTGATGAGCTTGCGGAGATAACTCTTAAATGAGTATAAACTAAGTCCCTCTCGAGTGACGGAGGGCCTCCGCTTGTAGCTTGATGAGCTCACGGAGATAACTCTTCAATTTGTACAAACTAAGTCCATCTCGAGTGACGGAGGGCCTCCGCTTGTAGCTTGATGAGCTCGCGGAGATAACTCTTAAATGAGTATAAACTAAGTCCCTCTTGAGTGACGGAGGGCTTTCGCTTGTAGCTTGATGAGCTCGCGGAGATAACTCTTAAATGAGTATAAATTAAGTCCCTTTCGAGTGAGGGAGGGTCTCCGCTTGTAGCTTGATGAGCTCGCGGAGATAACTCTTAAATGAGTATAAACTAAGTCCCTCTCGAGTGACGGATGGCCTCCGCTTGTAACTTCATTTGCTCGTGGAGATAACTCTTAAATGAGCATAAACTAAGTCCCTCTCGAGTGACGGAGGGCCTCCGCTTGTAGCTTGATGAGCTCGCGAAGATAACTCTTAAATGAGTATAAACTAAGTCCCTCTCGAGTGACGGAGGGCCTCCGCTTGTAGCTTGATGAGCTCGGGGAGATAACTCTTAAATGAGTATAAACTAAGTCCCTCTCGAGTGACGGAGGGCCTCCGCTTGTAGCTTGATGAGCTCGCGGAGATAACTCTTAAATGAGTATAAACTAAGTCCCTCTCGAGTGACGGAGGGCCTCCGCTTGTAGCTTGATGAGTTCGCGGAGATAACTCTTCAATTAGTACAAACTAAGTCCATCTCGAGTGACGGAGGGCCTCCGCTTGTAGCTTGATGAGCTCGCGGAGATAACTCTTAAATGAGTATAAACTAAGTCCCTCTTTAGTGACGGAGGGCTTTCGCTTGTAGCTTGATGAGCTCGCGGAGATAACTCTTAAATGAGTATAAATTAAGTCCCTTTCGAGTGAGGGAGGGTCTCCGCTTGTAGCTTGATGAGCTCGCGGAGATAACTCTTAAATGAGTATAAACTAAGTCCCTCTCGAGTGACGGATGGCCTCCGCTTGTAACTTCATTTGCTCGTGGAGATAACTCTTAAATGAGCATAAACTAAGTCCCTCTCCAGTGACGGAGGGCCTCCGCTTGTAGCTTGATGAGCTCGCGGAGATAACCCTTACATGAGTATAAACTAAGGCCATCTCGAGTGATGGACGGCCTCCACTTGTAGCTTGATGAGCTCGCGGAGATAACTCTTAAATGAGAATTAACTAAGTCCCTCTCGAGTTACGGAGGGCCTCCGCTTTTAGTTTGATGAGCTCGCGGAGATAACTCTTAAATGAGTATAAACTAAGTCCCTCTCGAGTGACGGAGGGCCTCCGCTTGTAGCTTCATTTGCTCGTGGAGATAACTCTTAAATGAGCATAAACTAAGTCCCTCTCGAGTGACGGAGGGCCTCCGCTTATAGCTTGATGAGCTCGCGAAGATAACTCATAAATGAGTATAAACTAAGTCCCTCTCGAGTTACGGAGGGCATCCGTTTGTAGCTTGATGAGCCCGCGGAGATAACTCTTAAATGAGTATAAACTAAGTCCCTCTCGAGTGACGGATGGCCTCCGCTTGTAACTTCATTTGCTCGTGGAGATAACTCTTAAATGAGCATAAACTAAGTCCCTCTCGAGTGACGGAGGGCCTCCGCTTGTAGCTTGATGAGCTCGCGAAGATAACTCTTAAATGAGTATAAACTAAGTCCCTCTCGAGTGACGGATGGCCTCCGCTTGTAGCTTGATGAGCCCGCGGAGATAACTCTTAAATGAGTATAAACTAAGTCCCTCTCGAGTGACGGAGGGCCTCCGCTTGTAGCTTGATGAGCTCGGGGAGATAACTCTTAAATGAGTATAAACTAAGTCCCTCTCGAGTGACGGAGGGCCTCCGCTTGTAGCTTGATGAGCTCGCGGAGATAACTCTTAAATGAGTATAAACTAAGTCCCTCTCGAGTGACGGAGGGCCTCCGCTTGTAGCTTGATTACCTCGCGGAGATAACTCTTCAATTAGTACAAACTAAGTCCATCTCGAGTGACGGAGGGCCTCCGCTTGTAGCTTGATGAGCTCGCGGAGATAACTCTTAAATGAGTATAAACTAAGTCCCTCTTGAGTGACGGAGGGCTTTCGCTTGTAGCTTGATGAGCTCGCGGAGATAACTCTTAAATGAGTATAAATTAAGTCCCTTTCGAGTGAGGGAGGGTCTCCGCTTGTAGCTTGATGAGCTCGCGGAGATAACTCTTAAATGAGTATAAACTAAGTCCCTCTCGAGTGACGGATGGCCTCCGCTTGTAACTTCATTTGCTCGTGGAGATAACTCTTAAATGAGCATAAACTAAGTCCCTCTCGAGTGACGGAGGGCCTCCGCTTGTAGCTTGATGAGCTCGCGAAGATAACTCTTAAATGAGTATAAACTAAGTCCCTCTCGAGTTACGGAGGGCATTCCCTTGTAGCTTGATGAGCTCACGGAGATAACTCTTAAAAGAGTATAAACTAAGTCCCTCTCGAGTGACGGAGGGCCTCCGCTTGTAGCTTGATGAGCTTGCGGAGATAACTCTTAAATGAGTATAAACTAAGTCCCTCTCGAGTGACGGAGGGCCTCCGCTTGTAGCTTGATGAGCTCACGGAGATAACTCTTCAATTTGTACAAACTAAGTCCATCTCGAGTGACGGAGGGCCTCCGCTTGTAGCTTGATGAGCTCGCGGAGATAACTCTTAAATGAGTATAAACTAAGTCCCTCTTGAGTGACGGAGGGCTTTCGCTTGTAGCTTGATGAGCTCGCGGAGATAACTCTTAAATGAGTATAAATTAAGTCCCTTTCGAGTGAGGGAGGGTCTCCGCTTGTAGCTTGATGAGCTCGCGGAGATAACTCTTAAATGAGTATAAACTAAGTCCCTCTCGAGTGACGGATGGCCTCCGCTTGTAACTTCATTTGCTCGTGGAGATAACTCTTAAATGAGCATAAACTAAGTCCCTCTCGAGTGACGGAGGGCCTCCGCTTGTAGCTTGATGAGCTCGCGAAGATAACTCTTAAATGAGTATAAACTAAGTCCCTCTCGAGTGACGGAGGGCCTCCGCTTGTAGCTTGATGAGCTCGGGGAGATAACTCTTAAATGAGTATAAACTAAGTCCCTCTCGAGTGACGGAGGGC
The DNA here is from genome assembly GCA_037127255.1 of Persicaria tinctoria. Lineage (NCBI taxonomy): Eukaryota > Viridiplantae > Streptophyta > Magnoliopsida > Caryophyllales > Polygonaceae > Persicaria > Persicaria tinctoria. The sequence continues at coordinate 32,629,094 of JBANSL010000007.1, read as the reverse complement.
CTCCGCTTGTAGCTTGATGAGCTCGCGGAGATAACTCTTAAATGAGTATAAACTAAGTCCCTCTCGAGTGACGGAGGGCCTCCGCTTGTAGCTTGATGAGTTCGCGGAGATAACTCTTCAATTAGTACAAACTAAGTCCATCTCGAGTGACGGAGGGCCTCCGCTTGTAGCTTGATGAGCTCGCGGAGATAACTCTTAAATGAGTATAAACTAAGTCCCTCTTTAGTGACGGAGGGCTTTCGCTTGTAGCTTGATGAGCTCGCGGAGATAACTCTTAAATGAGTATAAATTAAGTCCCTTTCGAGTGAGGGAGGGTCTCCGCTTGTAGCTTGATGAGCTCGCGGAGATAACTCTTAAATGAGTATAAACTAAGTCCCTCTCGAGTGACGGATGGCCTCCGCTTGTAACTTCATTTGCTCGTGGAGATAACTCTTAAATGAGCATAAACTAAGTCCCTCTCCAGTGACGGAGGGCCTCCGCTTGTAGCTTGATGAGCTCGCGGAGATAACCCTTACATGAGTATAAACTAAGGCCATCTCGAGTGATGGACGGCCTCCACTTGTAGCTTGATGAGCTCGCGGAGATAACTCTTAAATGAGAATTAACTAAGTCCCTCTCGAGTTACGGAGGGCCTCCGCTTTTAGTTTGATGAGCTCGCGGAGATAACTCTTAAATGAGTATAAACTAAGTCCCTCTCGAGTGACGGAGGGCCTCCGCTTGTAGCTTCATTTGCTCGTGGAGATAACTCTTAAATGAGCATAAACTAAGTCCCTCTCGAGTGACGGAGGGCCTCCGCTTATAGCTTGATGAGCTCGCGAAGATAACTCATAAATGAGTATAAACTAAGTCCCTCTCGAGTTACGGAGGGCATCCGTTTGTAGCTTGATGAGCCCGCGGAGATAACTCTTAAATGAGTATAAACTAAGTCCCTCTCGAGTGACGGATGGCCTCCGCTTGTAACTTCATTTGCTCGTGGAGATAACTCTTAAATGAGCATAAACTAAGTCCCTCTCGAGTGACGGAGGGCCTCCGCTTGTAGCTTGATGAGCTCGCGAAGATAACTCTTAAATGAGTATAAACTAAGTCCCTCTCGAGTGACGGATGGCCTCCGCTTGTAGCTTGATGAGCCCGCGGAGATAACTCTTAAATGAGTATAAACTAAGTCCCTCTCGAGTGACGGAGGGCCTCTGCTTGTAGGTTGATGAGCTCGGGGAGATAACTCTTAAATGAGTATAAACTAAGTCCCTCTCAAGTGACGGAGGGCCTCCACTTGTAGCTTCATTTGCTCGTGGAGATAACTCTTAAATGAGCATAAACTAAGTCCTTCTCGAGTGACGGAGGGCCTCCGCTTGTAGCTTGATGAGCTTGCGAAGATAACTCTTAAATGAGTACAAACTAAGTCCCTATCGAGTTACGGAGAGCATTCGCTTGTAGCTTGATGAGCCCGCGGAGATAACTCTTAAATCAGTATAAACTAAGTCCCTCTCGAGTGACGGAGGGCCTGCGCTTGTAGCTTGATGAGCTCGCGAAGATAACTCTTAAATGAGTATAAACTAAGTCCCTCTCGAGTGACGGAGGGCCTCCGCTTGTAGCTTGATGTGCTCGGGGAGATAACTCTTAAATGAGTATAAACTAAGTCCCTCTCGAGTGACGGAGGGCCTCCGCTTGTAGCTTGATGAGCTCGGGGAGATAACTCTTAAATTAGTATAAATGAAGTCCCTCTCGAGTGACGGAGGGCCTCCGCTTGTAGCTTGATGAGCTCGCGAAGATAACTCTTAAATGAGTACAAACTAAGTCCCTATCGAGTTACGGAGAGCATTCGCTTGTAGCTTGATGAGCCCGCGGAGATAACTCTTAAATGAGTATAAACTAAGTCCCTCTCGAGTGACGGAGGGCCTGCGCTTGTAGCTTGATGAGCTCGCGAAGATAACTCTTAAATGAGTATAAACTAAGTCCCTCTCGAGTGACGGAGGGCCTCCGCTTGTAGCTTGATGTGCTCGGGGAGATAACTCTTAAATGAGTATAAACTAAGTCCCTCTCGAGTGACGGAGGGCCTCCGCTTGTAGCTTGATGAGCTCGGGGAGATAACTCTTAAATGAGTATAAACTAAGTCCCTCTCGAGTGACGGAGGGCCTCCGCTTGTAGCTTGATGAGCTCGCGAAGATAACTCTTAAATGAGTATAAACTAAGTCCCTCTCGAGTTACGGAGGGCATCCGCTTGTAGCTTGATGAGCCCGCGGAGATAGCTCTTAAATGAGTATAAACTAAGTCCCTCTCGAGTGACGGAGGGCCTCCGCTTGTAGCTTGATGAGCTCGCGGAGATAACTCTTAAATGAGTATAAACTAAGTCCCTCTCGAGTGACGGAGGGCCTCCGCTTGTAGCTTGATGAGCTCGCGGAGATAACTCTTCAATTAGTACTAACTAAGTCCATCTCGAGTGATGGAGGGCCTCCGCTTGTAGCTTGATGAGCTCGCGGAGATAACTCTTAAATGAGTATAAACTAAGTCCCTCTTGAGTGACAGAGGGCTTCCGCTTGTAGCTTGATGAGCTCGCGGAGATAACTCTTAAATGAGCATAAACTAAGTCCCTCTCGAGTGACGGAGGGCCTCCGCTTGTAGCTTGATGAGCTCGCGAAGATAACTCTTAAATGAGTATAAACTAAGTCCCTCTCGAGTTACGGAGGGCATCCGCTTGTAGCTTGATGAGCCCGCGGAGATAACTCTTAAATGAGTATAAACTAAGTCCCTCTCGAGTGACGGAGGGCCTCCGCTTGTAGCTTGATGAGCTCGGGGAGATAACTCTTAAATGAGTATAAACTAAGTCCCTCTCGAGTGACGGAGGGCCTCCGCTTGTAGCTTGATGAGCTCGCGAAGATAACTCTTAAATGAGTATAAACTAAGTCCCTCTCGAGTTACGGAGGGCATCCGCTTGTAGCTTGATGAGCCCGCGGAGATAACTTTTAAATGAGTATAAACTAAGTCCCTCTCGAGTGACGGAGGGCCTCCGCTTGTAGTTTGATGAGCTCGGGGAGATAACTCTTAAATGAGTATAAACTAAGTCCCTCTCGAGTGACGGAGGGCCTCCGCTTGTAGCTTGATGAGCTCGCGGAGATAACTCTTAAATGAGTATAAACTAAGTCCCTCTCGAGTGACGGAGGGCCTCCGCTTGTAGCTTGATGAGCCCGTGGTGATAACTCTTAAATTACTATAAACTAAGTCCCTCTCGAGTGACGGAGGGCCTCCGCTTGTAGCTTGATGAGCTCGCGGAGATAACCCTTAAATGATTATAAACTAAGGCCATCTCGAGTGACGGACGGCCTCCACTTGTAGCTTGATGAGCTCGCGGAGATAACTCTTAAATGAGAATTAACTAAGTCCCTCTCGAGTTACGGAGGGCCTCCACTTGTAGCTTGATGAACCCGCGGAGATAACTCTTAAATGAGTGTAAACTAAGTCCATCTCGAGTGACAGAGGGCCTCCGCTTGTAGCTTCATTTACTCGTGGAGATAACTCTTAAATGAGCATAAACTAAGTCCCTCTCGAGTGATGGAGGGCCTCCGCTTGTAGCTTGATGAGCTCGCGAAGATAACTCTTAAATGAGTATAAACTAAGTCCCTCTCGAGTGACGGAGGGCCTCCGCTTGTAGCTTGATGAGCTCGGGGAGATAACTCTTAAATGAGTATAAACTAAGTCCCTCTCGAGTGACGGAGGGCCTCCGCTTGTAGCTGGATGAGCTCGCGAAGATAACTCTTAAATGAGTATAAACTAAGTCCCTCTCGAGTTACGGAGGGCATCCGCTTGTAGCTTGATGAGCCCGCGGAGATAGCTCTTAAATGAGTATAAACTAAGTCCCTCTCGAGTGACGGAGGGCCTCCGCTTGTAGCTTGATGAGCTCGCGGAGATAACTCTTAAATGAGTATAAACTAAGTCCCTCTCGAGTGACGGAGGGCCTCCGCTTGTAGCTTGATGAGCTCGCGGAGATAACTCTTAAATGAGTATAAACAAAGTCCCTCTTGAGTGACGGAGAGCTTTCGCTTGTAGCTTGATGAGCTCGCGGAGATAACTCTTAAATGAGTATAAATTAAGTCCCTTTCGAGTGAGGGAGGGTCTCCGTTTGTAGCTTGATGAGCTCGCGGAGATAACTCTTAAATGAGTATAAACTAAGTCCCTCTCGAGTGACGGATGGCCTCCGCTTGTAACTTCATTTGCTCGTGGAGATAACTCTTAAATGAGCATAAACTAAGTCCCTCTCGAGTGACGGAGGGCCTCCGCTTGTAGCTTGATGAGCTCGCGAAGATAACTCTTAAATGAGTATAAACTAAGTCCCTCTCGAGTTACGGAGGGCATTCGCTTGTAGCTTGATGAGCTCACGGAGATAACTCTTAAAAGAGTATAAACTAAGTCCCTCTCGAGTGACGGAGGGCCTCCGCTTGTAGCTTGATGAGCTCGGGGAGATAACTCTTAAATGAGTATAAACTAAGTCCCTCTTGAGTGACGGAGGGCCTCCGCTTGTAGCTTGATGAGCTCGCGAAGATAACTCTTAAATGAGTATAAACTAAGTCCCTCTCGAGTTACGGAGGGCATCCGCTTGTAGCTTGATGAGCCCGCGGAGATAGCTCTTAAATGAGTATAAACTAAGTCCCTCTCGAGTGACGGAGGGCCTCCGCTTGTAGCTTGATGAGCTCGCGGAGATACCTCTTAAATGAGTATAACCTAAGTCCCTCTCGAGTGACGGAGGGCCTCCGCTTGTAGCTTGATGAGCTCGCGGAGATAACTCTTCAATTAGTACAAACTAAGTCCATCTCGAGTGACGGAGGGCCTCCGCTTGTAGCTTGATGAGCTCGCGGAGATAACTCTTAAATGAGTATAAACAAAGTCCCTCTTGAGTGACGGAGAGCTTTCGCTTGTAGCTTGATGAGCTCGCGGAGATAACTCTTAAATGAGTATAAATTAAGTCCCTTTCGAGTGACGAAGGGTCTCCGTTTGTAGCTTGATGAGCTCGCGGAGATAACTCTTAAACGAGTATAAACTAAGTCCCTCTCGAGTGACGGATGGCCTCCGCTTGTAACTTCATTTGCTCGTGGAGATAACTCTTAAATGAGCATAAACTAAGTCCCTCTCGAGTGACGGAGGGCCTCCGCTTGTAGCTTGATGAGCTCGCGAAGATAACTCTTAAAAGAGTATAAACTAAGTCCCTCTCGAGTGACGGAGGGCCTCCGCTTGTAGCTTGATGAGCTCGGGGAGATAACTCTTAAATGAGTATAAACTAAGTCCCTCTTGAGTGACGGAGGGCCTCCGCTTGTAGCTTGATGAGCTCGCGAAGATAACTCTTAAATGAGTATAAACTAAGTCCCTCTCGAGTTACGGAGGGCATCCGCTTGTAGCTTGATGAGCCCGCGGAGATAGCTCTTAAATGAGTATAAACTAAGTCCCTCTCGAGTGACGGAGGGCCTCCGCTTGTAGCTTGATGAGCTCGCGGAGATACCTCTTAAATGAGTATAAACTAAGTCCCTCTCGAGTGACGGAGGGCCTCCGCTTGTAGCTTGATGAGCTCGCGGAGATAACTCTTCAATTAGTACAAACTAAGTCCATCTCGAGTGACGGAGGGCCTCCGCTTGTAGCTTGATGAGCTCGCGGAGATAACTCTTAAATGAGTATAAACAAAGTCCCTCTTGAGTGACGGAGAGCTTTCGCTTGTAGCTTGATGAGCTCGCGGAGATAACTCTTAAATGAGTATAAATTAAGTCCCTTTCGAGTTACGAAGGGTCTCCGTTTGTAGCTTGATGAGCTCGCGGAGATAACTCTTAAACGAGTATAAACTAAGTCCCTCTCGAGTGACGGATGGCCTCCGCTTGTAACTTCATTTGCTCGTGGAGATAACTCTTAAATGAGCATAAACTAAGTCCCTCTCGAGTGACGGAGGGCCTCCGCTTGTAGCTTGATGAGCTCGCGAAGATAACTCTTAAATGAGTATAAACTAAGTCCCTCTCGAGTTACGGAGGGCATTCGCTTGTAGCTTGATGAGCTCACGGAGATAACTCTTAAAAGAGTATAAACTAAGTCCCTCTCGAGTGACGGAGGGCCTCCGCTTGTAGCTTGATGAGCTCGCGGAGATAACCCTTAAATGAGTATAAACTAAGGCCATCTCGAGTGACGGACGGCCTCCACTTGTAGCTTGATGAGCTCGCGGAGATAACTCTTAAATGAGAATTAACTAAGTCCTTCTCGAGTTACGGAGGGCCTCCGCTTTTAGCTTGATGAGCTCGCGAAGATAACTCTTAAATGAGTATAAACTAAGTGCCTCTCGAGTGACGGAGGGTGTCCGCTTGTAGCTTGATGAGCTCGCGGAGATAACTCTTAAAAGAGTATAAACTAAGTCCCTCTCGAGTGACGGAGGGCCTCCGCTTTTAGCTTCATTTGCTCGTGGAGATAACTCTTAAATGAGCATAAACTAAGTCCCTCTCGAGTGACGCAGGGCCTCCGCTTATAGCTTGATGAGCTCGCGAAGATAACTCATAAATGAGTATAAACTAAGTCCCTCTCGAGTTACGGAGGGCATCCGCTTGTAGCTTGATGAGCCCGCGGAGATAACTCTTAAATGAGTATAAACTAAGTCCCTCTCGAGTGACGGAGGGCCTCCGCTTGTAGCTTGATGAGCTCGCGGAGATAACTCTTCAATTAGTACAAACTAAGTCCATCTCGAGTGACGGAGGGCCTCCGCTTGTAGCTTGATGAGCTCGCGGAGATAACTCTTAAATGAGTATAAACAAAGTCCCTCTTGAGTGACGGAGAGCTTTCGCTTGTAGCTTGATGAGCTCGCGGAGATAACTCTTAAATGAGTATAAATTAAGTCCCTTTCGAGTGAGGGAGGGTCTCCGTTTGTAGCTTGATGAGCTCGCGGAGATAACTCTTAAATGAGTATAAACTAAGTCCCTCTCGAGTGACGGAGGGCCTCCGCTTGTAGCTTGATGAGCTCGCGAAGATAACTCTTAAATGAGTATAAACTAAGTCCCTCTCGAGTTACGGAGGGCATTCGCTTGTAGCTTGATGAGCTCGCGAAGATAACTCATAAATGAGTATAAACTAAGTCCCTCTCGAGTGACGGAGGGCCTCCGCTTGTAGCTTGATGAGCTCGCGGAGATAACTCTTAAATGAGTATAAACTAAGTCCCTCTCGAGTGACGGAGGGCCTCCGCTTGTAGCTTGATGAGCTCGCGGAGATAACTCTTCAATTAGTACAAACTAAGTCCATCTCGAGTGACGGAGGGCCTCCGCTTGTAGCTTGATGAGCTCGCGGAGATAACTCTTAAATGAGTATAAACAAAGTCCCTCTTGAGTGACGGAGAGCTTTCGCTTGTAGCTTGATGAGCTCACGGAGATAACTCTTAAATGAGTATAAATTAAGTCCCTTTCGAGTGAGGGAGGGTCTCCGTTTGTAGCTTGATGAGCTCACGGAGATAACTCTTAAATGAGTATAAACTAAGTCCCTCTCGAGTGACGGATGGCCTCCGCTTGTAACTTCATTTGCTCGTGGAGATAACTCTTAAATGAGCATAAACTAAGTCCCTCTCGAGTGACGGAGGGCCTCCGCTTGTAGCTTGATGAGCTCGCGAAGATAACTCTTAAATGAGTATAAACTAAGTCCCTCTCGAGTTACGGAGGGCATTCGCTTGTAGCTTGATGAGCTCACGGAGATAACTCTTAAAAGAGTATAAACTAAGTCCCTCTCGAGTGACGGAGGGCCTCCGCTTGTAGCTTGATGAGCTCGGGGAGATAACTCTTAAATGAGTATAAACTAAGTCCCTCTTGAGTGACGGAGGGCCTCCGCTTGTAGCTTGATGAGCTCGCGAAGATAACTCTTAAATGAGTATAAACTATGTCCCTCTCGAGTTACGGAGGGCATCCGCTTGTAGCTTGATGAGCCCGCGGAGATAGCTCTTAAATGAGTATAAACTAAGTCCCTCTCGAGTGACGGAGGGCCTCCGCTTGTAGCTTGATGAGCTCGCGGAGATACCTCTTAAATGAGTATAAACTAAGTCCCTCTCGAGTGACGGAGGGCCTCCGCTTGTAGCTTGATGAGCTCGCGGAGATAACTCTTCAATTAGTACAAACTAAGTCCATCTCGAGTGACGGAGGGCCTCCGCTTGTAGCTTGATGAGCTCGCGGAGATAACTCTTAAATGAGTATAAACAAAGTCCCTCTTGAGTGACGGAGAGCTTTCGCTTGTAGCTTGATGAGCTCGCGGAGATAACTCTTAAATGAGTATAAATTAAGTCCCTTTCGAGTGACGAAGGGTCTCCGTTTGTAGCTTGAGGAGCTCGCGGAGATAACTCTTAAACGAGTATAAACTAAGTCCCTCTCGAGTGACGGATGGCCTCCGCTTGTAACTTCATTTGCTCGTGGAGATAACTCTTAAATGAGCATAAACTAAGTCCCTCTCAAGTGACGGAGGGCCTCCGCTTGTAGCTTGATGAGCTCGCGAAGATAACTCTTAAATGAGTATAAACTAAGTCCCTCTCGAGTTACGGAGGGCATTCGCTTGTAGCTTGATGAGCTCACGGAGATAACTCTTAAAAGAGTATAAACTAAGTCCCTCTCGAGTGACGGAGGGCCTCCGCTTGTAGCTTGATGAGCTCGCGGAGATAACCCTTAAATGAGTATAAACTAAGGCCATCTCGAGTGACGGACGGCCTCCACTTGTAGCTTGATGAGCTCGCGGAGATAACTCTTAAATGAGAATTAACTAAGTCCTTCTCGAGTTACGGAGGGCCTCCGCTTTTAGCTTGATGAGCTCGCGAAGATAACTCTTAAATGAGTATAAACTAAGTGCCTCTCGAGTGACGGAGGGTGTCCGCTTGTAGCTTGATGAGCTCGCGGAGATAACTCTTAGAAGAGTATAAACTAAGTCCCTCTCGAGTGACGGAGGGCCTCCACTTTTAGCTTCATTTGCTCGTGGAGATAACTCTTAAATGAGCATAAACTAAGTCCCTCTCGAGTGACGCAGGGCCTCCGCTTATAGCTTGATGAGCTCGCGAAGATAACTCATAAATGAGTATAAACTAAGTCCCTCTCGAGTTACGGAGGGCATCCGCTTGTAGCTTGATGAGCCCGCGGAGATAACTCTTAAATGAGTATAAACTAAGTCCCTCTCGAGTGACGGAGGGCCTCCGCTTGTAGCTTGATGAGCTCGCGGAGATAACTCTTCAATTAGTACAAACTAAGTCCATCTCGAGTGACGGAGGGCCTCCGCTTGTAGCTTGATGAGCTCGCGGAGATAACTCTTAAATGAGTATAAACAAAGTCCCTCTTGAGTGACGGAGAGCTTTCGCTTGTAGCTTGATGAGCTCGCGGAGATAACTCTTAAATGAGTATAAATTAAGTCCCTTTCGAGTGAGGGAGGGTCTGCGTTTGTAGCTTGATGAGCTCGCGGAGATAACTCTTAAATGAGTATAAACTAAGTTCCTCTCGAGTGACGGAGGGCCTCCGCTTGTAGCTTGATGAGCTCGCGAAGATAACTCTTAAATGAGTATAAACTAAGTCCCTCTCGAGTTACGGAGGGCATTCGCTTGTAGCTTGATGAGCTCACGGAGATAACTCTTAAAAGAGTATAAACTAAGTCCCTCTCTAGTGACGGAGGGCCTCCGCTTGTAGCTTGATGAGCTCGCGGAGATAACCCTTAAATGAGTATAAACTAAGGCCATCTCGAGTGACGGACGGCCTCCACTTGTAGCTTGATGAGCTCGCGGAGATAACTCTTAAATGAGAATTAACTAAGTCCTTCTCGAGTTACGGAGGGCCTCCGCTTTTAGCTTGATGAGCTCGCGAAGATAACTCTTAAATGAGTATAAACTAAGTGCCTCTCGAGTGACGGAGGGTGTCCGCTTGTAGCTTGATGAGCTCGCGGAGATAACTCTTAAAAGAGTATAAACTAAGTCCCTCTCGAGTGACGGAGGGCCTCCGCTTTTAGCTTCATTTGCTCGTGGAGATAACTCTTAAATGAGCATAAACTAAGTCCCTCTCGAGTGACGCAGGGCCTCCGCTTATAGCTTGATGAGCTCGCGAAGATAACTCATAAATGAGTATAAACTAAGTCCCTCTCGAGTGACGGAGGGCCTCCGCTTGTAGCTTGATGAGCTCGCGGAGATAACTCTTAAATGAGTATAAACTAAGTCCCTCTCGAGTGACGGAGGGCCTCCGCTTGTAGCTTGATGAGCTCGCGGAGATAACTCTTCAATTAGTACAAACTAAGTCCATCTCGAGTGACGGAGGGCCTCCGCTTGTAGCTTGATGAGCTCGCGGAGATAACTCTTAAATGAGTATAAACAAAGTCCCTCTTGAGTGACGGAGAGCTTTCGCTTGTAGCTTGATGAGCTCGCGGAGATAACTCTTAAATGAGTATAAATTAAGTCTCTTTCGAGTGAGGGAGGGTCTCCGTTTGTAGCTTGATGAGCTCACGGAGATAACTCTTAAATGAGTATAAACTAAGTCCCTCTCGAGTGACGGATGGCCTCCGCTTGTAACTTCATTTGCTCGTGGAGATAACTCTTAAATGAGCATAAACTAAGTCCCTCTCGAGTGACGGAGGGCCTCCGCTTGTAGCTTGATGAGCTCGCGAAGATAACTCTTAAATGAGTATAAACTAAGTCCCTCTCGAGTTACGGAGGGCATTCGCTTGTAGCTTGATGAGCTCACGGAGATAACTCTTAAAAGAGTATAAACTAAGTCCCTCTCGAGTGACAGAGGGCCTCCGCTTGTAGCTTGATGAGCTCGGGGAGATAACTCTTAAATGAGTATAAACTAAGTCCCTCTTGAGTGACGGAGGGCCTCCGCTTGTAGCTTGATGAGCTCGCGAAGATAACTCTTAAATGAGTATAAACTAAGTCCCTCTCGAGTTACGGAGGGCATCCGCTTGTAGCTTGATGAGCCCGCGGAGATAGCTCTTAAATGAGTATAAACTAAGTCCCTCTCGAGTGACGGAGGGCCTCCGCTTGTAGCTTGATGAGCTCGCGGAGATACCTCTTAAATGAGTATAAACTAAGTCCCTCTCGAGTGACGGAGGGCCTCCGCTTGTAGCTTGATGAGCTCGCGGAGATAACTCTTCAATTAGTACAAACTAAGTCCATCTCGAGTGACGGAGGGCCTCCGCTTGTAGCTTGATGAGCTCGCGGAGATAACTCTTAAATGAGTATAAACAAAGTCCCTCTTGAGTGACGGAGAGCTTTCGCTTGTAGCTTGATGAGCTCGCGGAGATAACTCTTAAATGAGTATAAATTAAGTCCCTTTCGAGTGACGAAGGGTCTCCGTTTGTAGCTTGATGAGCTCGCGGAGATAACTCTTAAACGAGTATAAACTAAGTCCCTCTCGAGTGACGGATGGCCTCCGCTTGTAACTTCATTTGCTCGTGGAGATAACTCTTAAATGAGCATAAACTAAGTCCCTCTCGAGTGACGGAGGGCCTCCGCTTGTAGCTTGATGAGCACGCGAAGATAACTCTTAAATGAGTATAAACTAAGTCCCTCTCGAGTTACGGAGGGCATTCGCTTGTAGCTTGATGAGCTCACGGAGATAACTCTTAAAAGAGTATAAACTAAGTCCCTCTCGAGTGACGGAGGGCCTCCGCTTGTAGCTTGATGAGCTCGCGGAGATAACCCTTAAATGAGTATAAACTAAGGCCATCTCGAGTGACGGACGGCCTCCACTTGTAGCTTGATGAGCTCGCGGAGATAACTCTTAAATGAGAATTAACTAAGTCCTTCTCGAGTTACGGAGGGCCTCCGCTTTTAGCTTGATGAGCTCGCGAAGATAACTCTTAAATGAGTATAAACTAAGTGCCTCTCGAGTGACGGAGGGTGTCCGCTTGTAGCTTGATGAGCTCGCGGAGATAACTCTTAAAAGAGTATAAACTAAGTCCCTCTCGAGTGACGGAGGGCCTCCGCTTTTAGCTTCATTTGCTCGTGGAGATAACTCTTAAATGAGCATAAACTAAGTCCCTCTCGAGTGACGCAGGGCCTCCGCTTATAGCTTGATGAGCTCGCGAAGATAACTCATAAATGAGTATAAACTAAGTCCCTCTCGAGTTACGGAGGGCATCCGCTTGTAGCTTGATGAGCCCGCGGAGATAACTCTTAAATGAGTATAAACTAAGTCCCTCTCGAGTGACGGAGGGCCTCCGCTTGTAGCTTGATGAGCTCGCGGAGATAACTCTTCAATTAGTACAAACTAAGTCCATCTCGAGTGACGGAGGGCCTCCGCTTGTAGCTTGATGAGCTCGCGGAGATAACTCTTAAATGAGTATAAACAAAGTCCCTCTTGAGTGACGGAGAGCTTTCGCTTGTAGCTTGATGAGCTCGCGGAGATAACTCTTAAATGAGTATAAATTAAGTCCCTTTCGAGTGAGGGAGGGTCTCCGTTTGTAGCTTGATGAGCTCGCGGAGATAACTCTTAAATGAGTATAAACTAAGTCCCTCTCGAGTGACGGAGGGCCTCCGCTTGTAGCTTGATGAGCTCGCGAAGATAACTCTTAAATGAGTATAAACTAAGTCCCTCTCGAGTTACGGAGGGCATTCGCTTGTAGCTTGATGAGCTCACGGAGATAACTCTTAAAAGAGTATAAACTAAGTCCCTCTCGAGTGACGGAGGGCCTCCGCTTGTAGCTTGATGAGCTCGCGGAGATAACCCTTAAATGAGTATAAACTAAGGCCATCTCGAGTGACGGACGGCCTCCACTTGTAGCTTGATGAGCTCGCGGAGATAACTCTTAAATGAGAATTAACTAAGTCCTTCTCGAGTTACGGAGGGCCTCCGCTTTTAGCTTGATGAGCTCGCGAAGATAACTCTTAAATGAGTATAAACTAAGTGCCTCTCGAGTGACGGAGGGTGTCCGCTTGTAGCTTGATGAGCTCGCGGAGATAACTCTTAAAAGAGTATAAACTAAGTCCCTCTCGAGTGACGGAGGGCCTCCGCTTTTAGCTTCATTTGCTCGTGGAGATAACTCTTAAATGAGCATAAACTAAGTCCCTCTCGAGTGACGCAGGGCCTCCGCTTATAGCTTGATGAGCTCGCGAAGATAACTCATAAATGAGTATAAACTAAGTCCCTCTCGAGTGACGGAGGGCCTCCGCTTGTAGCTTGATGAGCTCGCGGAGATAACTCTTCAATTAGTACAAACTAAGTCCATCTCGAGTGACGGAGGGCCTCCGCTTGTAGCTTGATGAGCTCGCGGAGATAACTCTTAAATGAGTATAAACAAAGTCCCTCTTGAGTGACGGAGAGCTTTCGCTTGTAGCTTAATGAGCTCGCGGAGATAACTCTTAAATGAGTATAAATTAAGTCCCTTTCGAGTGAGGGAGGGTCTCTGTTTGTAGCTTGATGAGCTCGCGGAGATAACTCTTAAATGAGTATAAACTAAGTCCCTCTCGAGTGACGGAGGGCCTCCGCTTGTAGCTTGATGAGCTCGCGAAGATAACTCTTAAATGAGTATAAACTAAGTCCCTCTCGAGTTACGGAGGGCATTCGCTTGTAGCTTGATGAGCTCACGGAGATAACTCTTAAAAGAGTATAAACTAAGTCCCTCTCGAGTGACGGAGGGCCTCCGCTTGTAGCTTGATGAGCTCGCGGAGATAACCCTTAAATGAGTATAAACTAAGGCCATCTCGAGTGACGGACGGCCTCCACTTGTAGCTTGATGAGCTCGCGGAGATAACTCTTAAATGAGAATTAACTAAGTCCTTCTCGAGTTACGGAGGGCCTCCGCTTTTAGCTTGATGAGCTCGCGAAGATAACTCTTAAATGAGTATAAACTAAGTGCCTCTCGAGTGACGGAGGGTGTCCGCTTGTAGCTTGATGAGCTCGCGGAGATAACTCTTAAAAGAGTATAAACTAAGTCCCTCTCGAGTGACGGAGGGCCTCCGCTTTTAGCTTCATTTGCTCGTGGAGATAACTCTTAAATGAGCATAAACTAAGTCCCTCTCGAGTGACGCAGGGCCTCCGCTTATAGCTTGATGAGCTCGCGAAGATAACTCATAAATGAGTATAAACTAAGTCCCTCTCGAGTGACGGAGGGCCTCCGCTTGTAGCTTGATGAGCTCGCGGAGATAACTCTTAAATGAGTATAAACTAAGTCCCTCTCGAGTGACGGAGGGCCTCCGCTTGTAGCTTGATGAGCTCGCGGAGATAACTTTTCAATTAGTACAAACTAAGTCCATCTCGAGTGACGGAGGGCCTCCGCTTGTAGCTTGATGAGCTCGCGGAGATAACTCTTAAATGAGTATAAACAAAGTCCCTCTTGAGTGACGGAGAGCTTTCGCTTGTAGCTTGATGAGCTCGCGGAGATAACTCTTAAATGAGTATAAATTAAGTCCCTTTCGAGTGAGGGAGGGTCTCCGTTTGTAGCTTGATGAGCTCGCGGAGATAACTCTTAAATGAGTATAAACTAAGTCCCTCTCGAGTGACGGATGGCCTCCGCTTGTAGCTTGATGAGCTCGCGAAGATAACTCTTAAATGAGTATAAACTAAGTCCCTCTCGAGTTACGGAGGGCATTCGCTTGTAGCTTGATGAGCTCACGGAGATAACTCTTAAAAGAGTATAAACTAAGTCCCTCTCGAGTGACGGAGGGCCTCCGCTTGTAGCTTGATGAGCTCGGGGAGATAACTCTTAAATGAGTATAAACTAAGTCCCTCTCGAGTGACGGAGGGCCTCCGCTTGTAGCTTGATGAGCTCGCGAAGATAACTCTTAAATGAGTATAAACTAAGTCCCTCTTGAGTTACGGAGGGCATCCGCTTGTAGGTTGATGAGCCCGCGGAGATAGCTCTTAAATGAGTATAAACTAAGTCCCTCTCGAGTGACGGAGGGCCTCCGCTTGTAGCTTGATGAGCTCGCGAAGATAACTCTTAAATGAGTATAAACTAAGTCCCTCTCGAGTTACGGAGGGCATTCGCTTGTAGCTTGATGAGCTCACGGAGATAACTCTTAAAAGAGTATAAACTAAGTCCCTCTCGAGTGACGGATGGCCTCCGCTTGTAGCTTGATGAGCTCGGGGAGATAACTCTTAAATGAGTATAAACAAAGTCCCTCTTGAGTGACGGAGAGCTTTCGCTTGTAGCTTGATGAGCTCGCGGAGATAACTCTTAAATGAGTATAAATTAAGTCCCTTTCGAGTGACGAAGGGTCTCCGTTTGTAGCTTGATGAGCTCGCGGAGATAACTCTTAAACGAGTATAAACTAAGTCCCTCTCGAGTGACGGATGGCCTCCGCTTGTAACTTCATTTGCTCGTGGAGATAACTCTTAAATGAGCATAAACTAAGTCCCTCTCGAGTGACGGAGGGCCTCCGCTTGTAGCTTGATGAGCACGCGAAGATAACTCTTAAATGAGTATAAACTAAGTCCCTCTCGAGTTACGGAGGGCATTCGCTTGTAGCTTGATGAGCTCACGGAGATAACTCTTAAAAGAGTATAAACTAAGTCCCTCTCGAGTGACGGAGGGCCTCCGCTTGTAGCTTGATGAGCTCGCGGAGATAACCCTTAAATGAGTATAAACTAAGGCCATCTCGAGTGACGGACGGCCTCCACTTGTAGCTTGATGAGCTCGCGGAGATAACTCTTAAATGAGAATTAACTAAGTCCTTCTCGAGTTACGGAGGGCCTCCGCTTTTAGCTTGATGAGCTCGCGAAGATAACTCTTAAATGAGTATAAACTAAGTGCCTCTCGAGTGACGGAGGGTGTCCGCTTGTAGCTTGATGAGCTCGCGGAGATAACTCTTAAAAGAGTATAAACTAAGTCCCTCTCGAGTGACGGAGGGCCTCCGCTTTTAGCTTCATTTGCTCGTGGAGATAACTCTTAAATGAGCATAAACTAAGTCCCTCTCGAGTGACGCAGGGCCTCCGCTTATAGCTTGATGAGCTCGCGAAGATAACTCATAAATGAGTATAAACTAAGTCCCTCTCGAGTTACGGAGGGCATCCGCTTGTAGCTTGATGAGCCCGCGGAGATAACTCTTAAATGAGTATAAACTAAGTCCCTCTCGAGTGACGGAGGGCCTCCGCTTGTAGCTTGATGAGCTCGCGGAGATAACTCTTCAATTAGTACAAACTAAGTCCATCTCGAGTGACGGAGGGCCTCCGCTTGTAGCTTGATGAGCTCGCGGAGATAACTCTTAAATGAGTATAAACAAAGTCCCTCTTGAGTGACGGAGAGCTTTCGCTTGTAGCTTGATGAGCTCGCGGAGATAACTCTTAAATGAGTATAAATTAAGTCCCTTTCGAGTGAGGGAGGGTCTCCGTTTGTAGCTTGATGAGCTCGCGGAGATAACTCTTAAATGAGTATAAACTAAGTCCCTCTCGAGTGACGGAGGGCCTCCGCTTGTAGCTTGATGAGCTCGCGAAGATAACTCTTAAATGAGTATAAACTAAGTCCCTCTCGAGTTACGGAGGGCATTCGCTTGTAGCTTGATGAGCTCACGGAGATAACTCTTAAAAGAGTATAAACTAAGTCCCTCTCGAGTGACGGAGGGCCTCCGCTTGTAGCTTGATGAGCTCGCGGAGATAACCCTTAAATGAGTATAAACTAAGGCCATCTCGAGTGACGGACGGCCTCCACTTGTAGCTTGATGAGCTCGCGGAGATAACTCTTAAATGAGAATTAACTAAGTCCTTCTCGAGTTACGGAGGGCCTCCGCTTTTAGCTTGATGAGCTCGCGAAGATAACTCTTAAATGAGTATAAACTAAGTGCCTCTCGAGTGACGGAGGGTGTCCGCTTGTAGCTTGATGAGCTCGCGGAGATAACTCTTAAAAGAGTATAAACTAAGTCCCTCTCGAGTGACGGAGGGCCTCCGCTTTTAGCTTCATTTGCTCGTGGAGATAACTCTTAAATGAGCATAAACTAAGTCCCTCTCGAGTGACGCAGGGCCTCCGCTTATAGCTTGATGAGCTCGCGAAGATAACTCATAAATGAGTATAAACTAAGTCCCTCTCGAGTGACGGAGGGCCTCCGCTTGTAGCTTGATGAGCTCGCGGAGATAACTCTTCAATTAGTACAAACTAAGTCCATCTCGAGTGACGGAGGGCCTCCGCTTGTAGCTTGATGAGCTCGCGGAGATAACTCTTAAATGAGTATAAACAAAGTCCCTCTTGAGTGACGGAGAGCTTTCGCTTGTAGCTTAATGAGCTCGCGGAGATAACTCTTAAATGAGTATAAATTAAGTCCCTTTCGAGTGAGGGAGGGTCTCTGTTTGTAGCTTGATGAGCTCGCGGAGATAACTCTTAAATGAGTATAAACTAAGTCCCTCTCGAGTGACGGAGGGCCTCCGCTTGTAGCTTGATGAGCTCGCGAAGATAACTCTTAAATGAGTATAAACTAAGTCCCTCTCGAGTTACGGAGGGCATTCGCTTGTAGCTTGATGAGCTCACGGAGATAACTCTTAAAAGAGTATAAACTAAGTCCCTCTCGAGTGACGGAGGGCCTCCGCTTGTAGCTTGATGAGCTCGCGGAGATAACCCTTAAATGAGTATAAACTAAGGCCATCTCGAGTGACGGACGGCCTCCACTTGTAGCTTGATGAGCTCGCGGAGATAACTCTTAAATGAGAATTAACTAAGTCCTTCTCGAGTTACGGAGGGCCTCCGCTTTTAGCTTGATGAGCTCGCGAAGATAACTCTTAAATGAGTATAAACTAAGTGCCTCTCGAGTGACGGAGGGTGTCCGCTTGTAGCTTGATGAGCTCGCGGAGATAACTCTTAAAAGAGTATAAACTAAGTCCCTCTCGAGTGACGGAGGGCCTCCGCTTTTAGCTTCATTTGCTCGTGGAGATAACTCTTAAATGAGCATAAACTAAGTCCCTCTCGAGTGACGCAGGGCCTCCGCTTATAGCTTGATGAGCTCGCGAAGATAACTCATAAATGAGTATAAACTAAGTCCCTCTCGAGTGACGGAGGGCCTCCGCTTGTAGCTTGATGAGCTCGCGGAGATAACTCTTAAATGAGTATAAACTAAGTCCCTCTCGAGTGACGGAGGGCCTCCGCTTGTAGCTTGATGAGCTCGCGGAGATAACTTTTCAATTAGTACAAACTAAGTCCATCTCGAGTGACGGAGGGCCTCCGCTTGTAGCTTGATGAGCTCGCGGAGATAACTCTTAAATGAGTATAAACAAAGTCCCTCTTGAGTGACGGAGAGCTTTCGCTTGTAGCTTGATGAGCTCGCGGAGATAACTCTTAAATGAGTATAAATTAAGTCCCTTTCGAGTGAGGGAGGGTCTCCGTTTGTAGCTTGATGAGCTCGCGGAGATAACTCTTAAATGAGTATAAACTAAGTCCCTCTCGAGTGACGGATGGCCTCCGCTTGTAGCTTGATGAGCTCGCGAAGATAACTCTTAAATGAGTATAAACTAAGTCCCTCTCGAGTTACGGAGGGCATTCGCTTGTAGCTTGATGAGCTCACGGAGATAACTCTTAAAAGAGTATAAACTAAGTCCCTCTCGAGTGACGGAGGGCCTCCGCTTGTAGCTTGATGAGCTCGGGGAGATAACTCTTAAATGAGTATAAACTAAGTCCCTCTCGAGTGACGGAGGGCCTCCGCTTGTAGCTTGATGAGCTCGCGAAGATAACTCTTAAATGAGTATAAACTAAGTCCCTCTTGAGTTACGGAGGGCATCCGCTTGTAGGTTGATGAGCCCGCGGAGATAGCTCTTAAATGAGTATAAACTAAGTCCCTCTCGAGTGACGGAGGGCCTCCGCTTGTAGCTTGATGAGCTCGCGAAGATAACTCTTAAATGAGTATAAACTAAGTCCCTCTCGAGTTACGGAGGGCATTCGCTTGTAGCTTGATGAGCTCACGGAGATAACTCTTAAAAGAGTATAAACTAAGTCCCTCTCGAGTGACGGATGGCCTCCGCTTGTAGCTTGATGAGCTCGGGGAGATAACTCTTAAATGAGTATAAACTAAGTCCCTCTTGAGTTACGGAGGGCATCCGCTTGTAGGTTGATGAGCCCGCGGAGATAGCTCTTAAATGAGTATAAACAAAGTCCCTCTTGAGTGACGGAGAGCTTTCGCTTGTAGCTTGATGAGCTCGCGGAGATAACTCTTAAATGAGTATAAATTAAGTCCCTTTCGAGTGAGGGAGGGTCTCCGTTTGTAGCTTGATGAGCTCGCGGAGATAACTCTTAAATGAGTATAAACTAAGTCCCTCTCGAGTGACGGATGGCCTCCGCTTGTAACTTCATTTGCTCGTGGAGATAACTCTTAAATGAGCATAAACTAAGTCCCTCTCGAGTGACGGAGGGCCTCCGCTTGTAGCTTGATGAGCTCGCGAAGATAACTCTTAAATGAGTATAAACTAAGTCCCTCTCGAGTTACGGAGGGCATTCGCTTGTAGCTTGATGAGCTCACGGAGATAACTCTTAAAAGAGTATAAACTAAGTCCCTCTCGAGTGACGGAGGGCCTCCGCTTGTAGCTTGATGAGCTCGCGGAGATAACCCTTAAATGAGTATAAACTAAGGCCATCTCGAGTGACGGACGGCCTCCACTTGTAGCTTGATGAGCTCGCGGAGATAACTCTTAAATGAGAATTAACTAAGTCCTTCTCGAGTTACGGAGGGCCTCCGCTTTTAGCTTGATGAGCTCGCGAAGATAACTTTTAAATGAGTATAAACTAAGTGCCTCTCGAGTGACGGAGGGTGTCCGCTTGTAGCTTGATGAGCTCGCGGAGATAACTCTTAAAAGAGTATAAACTAAGTCCCTCTCGAGTGACGGAGGGCCTCCGCTTTTAGCTTCATTTGCTCGTGGAGATAACTCTTAAATGAGCATAAACTAAGTCCCTCTCGAGTGACGCAGGGCCTCCGCTTATAGCTTGATGAGCTCGCGAAGATAACTTATAAATGACTATAAACTAAGTCCCTCTCGAGTTACGGAGGGCATCCGCTTGTAGCTTGATGAGCCCGCGGAGATAACTCTTAAATGAGTATAAATTAAGTCCCTCTCGAGTGACGGAGGGCCTCCGCTTGTAGCTTGATGAGCTCGCGGAGATAACTCTTAAATGAGTATAAACTAAGTCCCTCTTGAGTGACGGAGGGCTTCCGCTTGTAGCTTGATGAGCTCGCGGAGATAACTCTTAAATGAGTATAAACTAAGTCCCTCTCGAGTGACGGATGGCCTCCGCTTGTAACTTCATTTGCTCGTGGAGATAACTCTTAAATGAGCATAAACTAAGTCCCTCTCGAGTGACGGAGGGCCTCCGCTTGTAGCTTGATGAGCTCGCGAAGATAACTCTTAAATGAGTATAAACTAAGTCCCTCTCGAGTTACGGAGGGCATTCGCTTGTAGCTTGATGAGCTCACGGAGATAACTCTTAAAAGAGTATAAACTAAGTCCCTCTCGAGTGACGGAGGGCCTCCGCTTGTAGCTTGATGAGCTCGGGGAGATAACTCTTAAATGAGTATAAACTAAGTCCCTCTCGAGTGACGGAGGGCCTCCGCTTGTAGCTTGATGAGCTCGCGAAGATAACTCTTAAATGAGTATAAACTAAGTCCCTCTCGAGTTACGGAGGGCATCCGCTTGTAGCTTGATGAGCCCGCGGAGATAGCTCTTAAATGAGTATAAACTAAGTCCCTCTCGAGTGACGGAGGGCCTCCGCTTGTAGCTTGATGAGCTCGCGGAGATACCTCTTAAATGAGTACAAACTAAGTCCATCTCGAGTGACGGAGGGCCTCCGCTTGTAGCTTGATGAGCTCGCGGAGATAACTCTTAAATGAGTATAAACAAAGTCCCTCTTAAGTGACGGAGAGCTTTCGCTTGTAGCTTGATGAGCTCGCGGAGATAACTCTTAAATGAGTATAAATTAAGTCCCTTTCGAGTGAGGGAGGGTCTCCGTTTGTAGCTTGATGAGCTCGCGGAGATAACTCTTAAATGAGTATAAACTAAGTCCCTCTCGAGTGACGGATGGCCTCCGCTTGTAACTTCATTTGCTCGTGGAGATAACTCTTAAATGAGTATAAACTAAGTCCCTCTCGAGTGACGGAGGGCCTCCGCTTGTAGCTTGATGAGCTCGCGAAGATAACTCTTAAATGAGTATAAACTAAGTCCCTCTCGAGTTACGGAGGGCATTCGCTTGTAGCTTGATGAGCTCACGGAGATAACTCTTAAAAGAGTATAAACTAAGTCCCTCTCGAGTGACGGAGGGCCTCCGCTTGTAGCTTGATGAGCTCGCGGAGATAACCCTTAAATGAGTATAAACTAAGGCCATCTCGAGTGACGGACGGCCTCCACTTGTAGCTTGATGAGCTCGCGGAGATAACTCTTAAATGAGAATTAACTAAGTCCTTCTCGAGTTACGGAGGGCCTCCGCTTTTAGCTTGATGAGCTCGCGAAGATAACTCTTAAATGAGTATAAACTAAGTGCCTCTCGAGTGACGGAGGGTGTCCGCTTGTAGCTTGATGAGCTCGCGGAGATAACTCTTAAAAGAGTATAAACTAAGTCCCTCTCGAGTGACAGAGGGCCTCCGCTTTTAGCTTCATTTGCTCGTGGAGATAACTCTTAAATGAGCATAAACTAAGTCCCTCTCGAGTGACGCAGGGCCTCCGCTTATAGCTTGATGAGCTCGCGAAGATAACTCATAAATGAGTATAAACTAAGTCCCTCTCGAGTTACGGAGGGCATCCGCTTGTAGCTTGATGAGCCCGCGGAGATAACTCTTAAATGAGTATAAATTAAGTCCCTCTCGAGTGACGGAGGGCCTCCGCTTGTAGCTTGATGAGCTCGCGGAGATAACTCTTAAATGAGTATAAACTAAGTCCCTCTTGAGTGACGGAGGGCTTCCGCTTGTAGCTTGATGAGCTCGCGGAGATAACTCTTAAATGAGTATAAATTAAGTCCCTTTCGAGTGAGGGAGGGTCTCCGCTTGTAGCTTGATGAGCTCGCGGAGATAACTCTTAAATGAGTATAAACTAAGTCCCTCTCGAGTGACGGATGGCCTCCGCTTGTAACTTCATTTGCTC
The DNA here is from genome assembly GCA_037127255.1 of Persicaria tinctoria. Classification (NCBI taxonomy): domain Eukaryota; kingdom Viridiplantae; phylum Streptophyta; class Magnoliopsida; order Caryophyllales; family Polygonaceae; genus Persicaria; species Persicaria tinctoria. The sequence continues at coordinate 32,607,108 of JBANSL010000007.1, read as the reverse complement.
GTGGAGATAACTCTTAAATGAGCATAAACTAAGTCCCTCTCGAGTGACGGAGGGCCTCCGCTTGTAGCTTGATGAGCTCGCGAAGATAACTCTTAAATGAGTATAAACTAAGTCCATCTCGAGTGACGGAGGGCCTCCGCTTGTAGCTTCATTTACTCGTGGAGATAACTCTTAAATGAGCATAAACTAAGTCCCTCTCGAGTAACGGAGGGCCTCCGCTTGTAGCTTGATGAGCTCGCGAAGATAACTCTTAAATGAGTATAAACTAACTCCCTCTCGAGTTACGGAGGGCATCCGCTTGTAGCTTGATGAGCTCGGGGAGATAACTCTTAAATGAGTATAAACTAAGTCCCTCTCGACTGACGGAGGGCATCCGCTTGTAGCTTGATGAGCCCGCGGAGATAACTCTTAAATGAGTATAAACTAAGTCCCTCTCGAGTGACGGAGGGCCTCCGCTTGTAGCTTGATGAGCTCGCGGAGATAACTCTTAAATGAGTATAAACTAAGTCCCTCTCGGGTGACGGAGGGTCTCCGCTTGTAGCTTGATGAGCTCGCGGAGATAACTCTTAAATGAGTATAAACTAAGTCCCTCTCGAGTGACGAAAGGCCTCCGCTTGTAGCTTGATGAGCTCGCGGAGATAACTCTTCAATGAGTGCAAACTAAGTCCATCTCGAGTGACGGAGGGGCTCCGCATGTAGCTTGATGAGCTCGCGGAGACAACTCTTAAATGAGTGTAAACTAAGTCCCTCTTGAGTGACGGAGGGCTTCCGCTTGTAGCTTGATGAGCTCGCGGAGATAATTCTTAAATGAGTATAAATTAAGTCCCTTTCGAGTGACGGAGGGTCTCCGCTTGTAGCTTGATGAGCTCGCGAAGATAACTCTTAAATGAGTATAAACTAAGTCCCTCTCGAGTTACGGAGGGCATTCGCTTGTAGCTTGATGAGCTCACGGAGATAACTCTTAAAAGAGTATAAACTAAGTCCCTCTCGAGTGACGGAGGGCCTCCGCTTGTAGCTTGATGAGCTCGCGGAGATAACCCTTAAATGAGTATAAACTAAGGCCATCTCGAGTGACGGACGGCCTCCACTTGTAGCTTGATGAGCTCGCGGAGATAACTCTTAAATGAGAATTAACTAAGTCCTTCTCGAGTTACAGAGGGCCTCCGCTTTTAGCTTGATGAGCTCGCGAAGATAACTCTTAAATGAGTATAAACTAAGTGCCTCTCGAGTGACGGAGGGTGTCCGCTTGTAGCTTGATGAGCTCGCGGAGATAACTCTTAAAAGAGTATAAACTAAGTCCCTCTCGAGTGACGGAGGGCCTCCGCTTTTAGCTTCATTTGCTCGTGGAGATAACTCTTAAATGAGCATAAACTAAGTCCCTCTCGAGTGACGCAGGGCCTCCGCTTATAGCTTGATGAGCTCGCGAAGATAACTCATAAATGAGTATAAACTAAGTCCCTCTCGAGTGACGGAGGGCCTCCGCTTGTAGCTTGATGAGCTCGCGGAGATAACTCTTCAATTAGTACAAACTAAGTCCATCTCGAGTGACGGAGGGCCTCCGCTTGTAGCTTGATGAGCTCGCGGAGATAACTCTTAAATGAGTATAAACAAAGTCCCTCTTGAGTGACGGAGAGCTTTAGCTTGTAGCTTGATGAGCTCGCGGAGATAACTCTTAAATGAGTATAAATTAAGTCCCTTTCGAGTGAGGGAGGGTCTCCGTTTGTAGCTTGATGAGCTCGCGGAGATAACTCTTAAATGAGTATAAACTAAGTCCCTCTCGAGTGACGGAGGGCCTCCGCTTGTAGCTTGATGAGCTCGCGAAGATAACTCTTAAATGAGTATAAACTAAGTCCCTCTCGAGTTACGGAGGGCATTCGCTTGTAGCTTGATGAGCTCACGGAGATAACTCTTAAAAGAGTATAAACTAAGTCCCTCTCGAGTGACGGAGGGCCTCCGCTTGTAGCTTGATGAGCTCGCGGAGATAACCCTTAAATGAGTATAAACTAAGGCCATCTCGAGTGACGGACGGCCTCCACTTGTAGCTTGATGAGCTCGCGGAGATAACTCTTAAATGAGAATTAACTAAGTCCTTCTCGAGTTACGGAGGGCCTCCGCTTTTAGCTTGATGAGCTCGCGAAGATAACTCTTAAATGAGTATAAACTAAGTGCCTCTCGAGTGACGGAGGGTGTCCGCTTGTAGCTTGATGAGCTCGCGGAGATAACTCTTAAAAGAGTATAAACTAAGTCCCTCTCGAGTGACGGAGGGCCTCCGCTTTTAGCTTCATTTGCTCGTGGAGATAACTCTTAAATGAGCATAAACTAAGTCCCTCTCGAGTGACGCAGGGCCTCCGCTTATAGCTTGATGAGCTCGCGAAGATAACTCATAAATGAGTATAAACTAAGTCCCTCTCGAGTGACGGAGGGCCTCCGCTTGTAGCTTGATGAGCTCGCGGAGATAACTCTTAAATGAGTATAAACTAAGTCCCTCTCGAGTGACGGAGGGCCTCCGCTTGTAGCTTGATGAGCTCGCGGAGATAACTCTTCAATTAGTACAAACTAAGTCCATCTCGAGTGACGGAGGGCCTCCGCTTGTAGCTTGATGAGCTCGCGGAGATAACTCTTAAATGAGTATAAACAAAGTCCCTCTTGAGTGACGGAGAGCTTTCGCTTGTAGCTTGATGAGCTCGCGGAGATAACTCTTAAATGAGTATAAATTAAGTCCCTTTCGAGTGAGGGAGGGTCTCCGTTTGTAGCTTGATGAGCTCGCGGAGATAACTCTTAAATGAGTATAAACTAAGTCCCTCTCGAGTGACGGATGGCCTCCGCTTGTAACTTCATTTGCTCGTGGAGATAACTCTTAAATGAGCATAAACTAAGTCCCTCTCGAGTGACGGAGGGCCTCCGCTTGTAGCTTGATGAGCTCGCGAAGATAACTCTTAAATGAGTATAAACTAAGTCCCTCTCGAGTTACGGAGGGCATTCGCTTGTAGCTTGATGAGCTCACGGAGATAACTCTTAAAAGAGTATAAACTAAGTCCCTCTCGAGTGACGGAGGGCCTCCGCTTGTAGCTTGATGAGCTCGGGGAGATAACTCTTAAATGAGTATAAACTAAGTCCCTCTCGAGTGACGGAGGGCCTCCGCTTGTAGCTTGATGAGCTCGCGAAGATAACTCTTAAATGAGTATAAACTAAGTCCCTCTTGAGTTACGGAGGGCATCCGCTTGTAGGTTGATGAGCCCGCGGAGATAGCTCTTAAATGAGTATAAACTAAGTCCCTCTCGAGTGACGGAGGGCCTCCGCTTGTAGCTTGATGAGCTCGCGGAGATACCTCTTAAATGAGTATAAACTAAGTCCCTCTCGAGTGACGGAGGGCCTCCGCTTGTAGCTTGATGAGCTCGCGGAGATAACTCTTCAATTAGTACAAACTAAGTCCATCTCGAGTGATGGAGGGCCTCCGCTTGTAGCTTGATGAGCTCGCGGAGATAACTCTTAAATGAGTATAAACAAAGTCCCTCTTGAGTGACGGAGAGCTTTCGCTTGTAGCTTGATGAGCTCGCGGAGATAACTCTTAAATGAGTATAAATTAAGTCCCTTTCGAGTGAGGGAGGGTCTCCGTTTGTAGCTTGATGAGCTCGCGGAGATAACTCTTAAATGAGTATAAACTAAGTCCCTCTCGAGTGACGGATGGCCTCCGCTTGTAACTTCATTTGCTCGTGGAGATAACTCTTAAATGAGCATAAACTAAGTCCCTCTCGAGTGACGGAGGGCCTCCGCTTGTAGCTTGATGAGCTCGCGAAGATAACTCTTAAATGAGTATAAACTAAGTCCCTCTCGAGTTACGGAGGGCATTCGCTTGTAGCTTGATGAGCTCACGGAGATAACTCTTAAAAGAGTATAAACTAAGTCCCTCTCGAGTGACGGAGGGCCTCCGCTTGTAGCTTGATGAGCTCGCGGAGATAACCCTTAAATGAGTATAAACTAAGGCCATCTCGAGTGACGGACGGCCTCCACTTGTAGCTTGATGAGCTCGCGGAGATAACTCTTAAATGAGAATTAACTAAGTCCTTCTCGAGTTACGGAGGGCCTCCGCTTTTAGCTTGATGAGCTCGCGAAGATAACTTTTAAATGAGTATAAACTAAGTGCCTCTCGAGTGACGGAGGGTGTCCGCTTGTAGCTTGATGAGCTCGCGGAGATAACTCTTAAAAGAGTATAAACTAAGTCCCTCTCGAGTGACGGAGGGCCTCCGCTTTTAGCTTCATTTGCTCGTGGAGATAACTCTTAAATGAGCATAAACTAAGTCCCTCTCGAGTGACGCAGGGCCTCCGCTTATAGCTTGATGAGCTCGCGAAGATAACTCATAAATGAGTATAAACTAAGTCCCTCTCGAGTTACGGAGGGCATCCGCTTGTAGCTTGATGAGCCCGCGGAGATAACTCTTAAATGAGTATAAATTAAGTCCCTCTCGAGTGACGGAGGGCCTCCGCTTGTAGCTTGATGAGCTCGCGGAGATAACTCTTAAATGAGTATAAACTAAGTCCCTCTTGAGTGACGGAGGGCTTCCGCTTGTAGCTTGATGAGCTCGCGGAGATAACTCTTAAATGAGTATAAACTAAGTCCCTCTCGAGTGACGGATGGCCTCCGCTTGTAACTTCATTTGCTCGTGGAGATAACTCTTAAATGAGCATAAACTAAGTCCCTCTCGAGTGACGGAGGGCCTCCGCTTGTAGCTTGATGAGCTCGCGAAGATAACTCTTAAATGAGTATAAACTAAGTCCCTCTCGAGTTACGGAGGGCATTCGCTTGTAGCTTGATGAGCTCACGGAGATAACTCTTAAAAGAGTATAAACTAAGTCCCTCTCGAGTGACGGAGGGCCTCCGCTTGTAGCTTGATGAGCTCGGGGAGATAACTCTTAAATGAGTATAAACTAAGTCCCTCTCGAGTGACGGAGGGCCTCCGCTTGTAGCTTGATGAGCTCGCGAAGATAACTCTTAAATGAGTATAAACTAAGTCCCTCTCGAGTTACGGAGGGCATCCGCTTGTAGCTTGATGAGCCCGCGGAGATAGCTCTTAAATGAGTATAAACTAAGTCCCTCTCGAGTGACGGAGGGCCTCCGCTTGTAGCTTGATGAGCTCGCGGAGATACCTCTTAAATGAGTACAAACTAAGTCCATCTCGAGTGACGGAGGGCCTCCGCTTGTAGCTTGATGAGCTCGCGGAGATAACTCTTAAATGAGTATAAACAAAGTCCCTCTTAAGTGACGGAGAGCTTTCGCTTGTAGCTTGATGAGCTCGCGGAGATAACTCTTAAATGAGTATAAATTAAGTCCCTTTCGAGTGAGGGAGGGTCTCCGTTTGTAGCTTGATGAGCTCGCGGAGATAACTCTTAAATGAGTATAAACTAAGTCCCTCTCGAGTGACGGATGGCCTCCGCTTGTAACTTCATTTGCTCGTGGAGATAACTCTTAAATGAGCATAAACTAAGTCCCTCTCGAGTGACGGAGGGCCTCCGCTTGTAGCTTGATGAGCTCGCGAAGATAACTCTTAAATGAGTATAAACTAAGTCCCTCTCGAGTTACGGAGGGCATTCGCTTGTAGCTTGATGAGCTCACGGAGATAACTCTTAAAAGAGTATAAACTAAGTCCCTCTCGAGTGACGGAGGGCCTCCGCTTGTAGCTTGATGAGCTCGCGGAGATAACCCTTAAATGAGTATAAACTAAGGCCATCTCGAGTGACGGACGGCCTCCACTTGTAGCTTGATGAGCTCACGGAGATAACTCTTAAATGAGAATTAACTAAGTCCTTCTCGAGTTACGGAGGGCCTCCGCTTTTAGCTTGATGAGCTCGCGAAGATAACTCTTAAATGAGTATAAACTAAGTGCCTCTCGAGTGACGGAGGGCCTCCGCTTTTAGCTTCATTTGCTCGTGGAGATAACTCTTAAATGAGCATAAACTAAGTCCCTCTCGAGTGACGCAGGGCCTCCGCTTATAGCTTGATGAGCTCGCGAAGATAACTCATAAATGAGTATAAACTAAGTCCCTCTCGAGTTACGGAGGGCATCCGCTTGTAGCTTGATGAGCCCGCGGAGATAACTCTTAAATGAGTATAAATTAAGTCCCTCTCGAGTGACGGAGGGCCTCCGCTTGTAGCTTGATGAGCTCGCGGAGATAACTCTTAAATGAGTATAAACTAAGTCCCTCTTGAGTGACGGAGGGCTTCCGCTTGTAGCTTGATGAGCTCGCGGAGATAACTCTTCAATGAGTATAAACTAAGTCCCTCTCGAGTGACGGATGGCCTCCGCTTGTAACTTCATTTGCTCGTGGAGATAACTCTTAAATGAGCATAAACTAAGTCCCTCTCGAGTGACGGAGGGCCTCCGCTTGTAGCTTGATGAGCTCGCGAAGATAACTCTTAAATGAGTATAAACTAAGTCCCTCTCGAGTTACGGAGGGCATTCGCTTGTAGCTTGATGAGCTCACGGAGATAACTCTTAAAAGAGTATAAACTAAGTCCCTCTCGAGTGACGGAGGGCCTCCGCTTGTAGCTTGATGAGCTCGGGGAGATAACTCTTAAATGAGTATAAACTAAGTCCCTCTCGAGTGACGGAGGGCCTCCGCTTGTAGCTTGATGAGCTCGCGAAGATAACTCTTAAATGAGTATAAACTAAGTCCCTCTCGAGTTACGGAGGGCATCCGCTTGTAGCTTGATGAGCCCGCGGAGATAGCTCTTAAATGAGTATAAACTAAGTCCCTCTCGAGTGACGGAGGGCCTCCGCTTGTAGCTTGATGAGCTCGCGGAGATACCTCTTAAATGAGTACAAACTAAGTCCATCTCGAGTGACGGAGGGCCTCCGCTTGTAGCTTGATGAGCTCGCGGAGATAACTCTTAAATGAGTATAAACAAAGTCCCTCTTAAGTGACGGAGAGCTTTCGCTTGTAGCTTGATGAGCTCGCGGAGATAACTATTAAATGAGTATAAATTAAGTCCCTTTCGAGTGAGGGAGGGTCTCCGTTTGTAGCTTGATGAGCTCGCGGAGATAACTCTTAAATGAGTATAAACTAAGTCCCTCTCGAGTGACGGATGGCCTCCGCTTGTAACTTCATTTGCTCGTGGAGATAACTCTTAAATGAGCATAAACTAAGTCCCTCTCGAGTGACGGAGGGCCTCCGCTTGTAGCTTGATGAGCTCGCGAAGATAACTCTTAAATGAGTATAAACTAAGTCCCTCTCCAGTTACAGAGGGCATTCGCTTGTAGCTTGATGAGCTCACGGAGATAACTCTTAAAAGAGTATAAACTAAGTCCCTCTCGAGTGACGGAGGGCCTCCGCTTGTAGCTTGATGAGCTCGCGGAGATAACCCTTAAATGAGTATAAACTAAGGCCATCTCGAGTGACGGACGGCCTCCACTTGTAGCTTGATGAGCTCGCGGAGATAACTCTTAAATGAGAATTAACTAAGTCCTTCTCGAGTTACGGAGGGCCTCCGCTTTTAGCTTGATGAGCTCGCGAAGATAACTCTTAAATGAGTATAAACTAAGTGCCTCTCGAGTGACGGAGGGTGTCCGCTTGTAGCTTGATGAGCTCGCGGAGATAACTCTTAAAAGAGTATAAACTAAGTCCCTCTCGAGTGACAGAGGGCCTCCGCTTTTAGCTTCATTTGCTCGTGGAGATAACTCTTAAATGAGCATAAACTAAGTCCCTCTCGAGTGACGCAGGGCCTCCGCTTATAGCTTGATGAGCTCGCGAAGATAACTCATAAATGAGTATAAACTAAGTCCCTCTCGAGTTACGGAGGGCATCCGCTTGTAGCTTGATGAGCCCGCGGAGATAACTCTTAAATGAGTATAAATTAAGTCCCTCTCGAGTGACGGAGGGCCTCCGCTTGTAGCTTGATGAGCTCGCGGAGATAACTCTTAAATGAGTATAAACTAAGTCCCTCTTGAGTGACGGAGGGCTTCCGCTTGTAGCTTGATGAGCTCGCGGAGATAACTCTTAAATGAGTATAAATTAAGTCCCTTTCGAGTGAGGGAGGGTCTCCGCTTGTAGCTTGATGAGCTCGCGGAGATAACTCTTAAATGAGTATAAACTAAGTCCCTCTCGAGTGACGGATGGCCTCCGCTTGTAACTTCATTTGCTCGTGGAGATAACTCTTAAATGAGCATAAACTAAGTCCCTCTCGAGTGACGGAGGGCCTCCGCTTGTAGCTTGATGAGCTCGCGAAGATAACTCTTAAATGAGTATAAACTAAGTCCATCTCGAGTGACGGAGGGCCTCCGCTTGTAGCTTCATTTACTCGTGGAGATAACTCTTAAATGAGCATAAACTAAGTCCCTCTCGAGTGACGGAGGGCCTCCGCTTGTAGCTTCATGAGCTCGCGAAGATAACTCTTAAATGAGTATAAACTAACTCCCTCTCGAGTTACGGAGGGCATCCGCTTGTAGCTTGATGAGCTCGGGGAGATAACTCTTAAATGAGTATAAACTAAGTCCCTCTCGACTGACGGAGGGCATCCGCTTGTAGCTTGATGAGCCCGCGGAGATAACTCTTAAATGAGTATAAACTAAGTCCCTCTCGAGTGACGGAGGGCCTCCGCTTGTAGCTTGATGAGCTCGCGGAGATAACTCTTAAATGAGTATAAACTAAGTCCCTCTCGGGTGACGGAGGGTCTCCGCTTGTAGCTTGATGAGCTCGCGGAGATAACTCTTAAATGAGTATAAACTAAGTCCCTCTCGAGTGACGAAAGGCCTCCGCTTGTAGCTTGATGAGCTCGCGGAGATAACTCTTCAATGAGTGCAAACTAAGTCCATCTCGAGTGACGGAGGGGCTCCGCATGTAGCTTGATGAGCTCGCGGAGACAACTCTTAAATGAGTGTAAACTAAGTCCCTCTTGAGTGACGGAGGGCTTCCGCTTGTAGCTTGATGAGCTCGCGGAGATAATTCTTAAATGAGTATAAATTAAGTCCCTTTGGAGTGACGGAGGGTCTCCGCTTGTAGCTTGATGAGCTCGCGGAGATAACTCTTAAATGAGCATAAACTAAGTCCCTCTCGAGTGACGGAGGGCCTCCGCTTGTAGCTTGATGAGCTCGCGAAGATAACTCTTAAATGAGTATAAACTAAGTCCATCTCGAGTGACGGAGGGCCTCCGCTTGTAGCTTCATTTACTCGTGGAGATAACTCGTAAATGAGCATAAACTAAGTCCCTCTCGAGTGACGGAGGGCCTCCGCTTGTAGCTTGATGAGCTCGCGAAGATAACTCTTAAATGAGTATAAACTAAGTCCCTCTCGAGTTACGGAGGGCATCCGCTTGTAGCTTGATGAGCTCGGGGAGATAACTCTTAAATGAGTATAAACTAAGTCCCTCTCGAGTGACGGAGGGCATCCGCTTGTAGCTTGATGAGCCCGCGGAGATAACTCTTAAATGAGTATAAACTAAGTCCCTCTCGAGTGACGGAGGGCCTCCGCTTGTAGCTTGATGAGCTCGCAGAGATAACCCTTAAATGAGTATAAACTAAGTCCCTCTCGAGTGACGGACGGCCTCCGCTTGTAGGTTGATGAGCTCGCGAAGATAACTCTTAAATGAGCATAAACTAAGTCCCTCTCGAGTGACGGAGGGCCTCCGCTTGTAGCTTGATGAGCTCGCGAAGATAACTCTTAAATGAGTATAAACTAAGTCCCTCTCGAGTTACGGAGGGCATTCGCTTGTAGCTTGATGAGCTCACGGAGATAACTCTTAAAAGAGTATAAACTAAGTCCCTCTCGAGTGACGGAGGGCCTCCGCTTGTAGCTTGATGAGCTCGCGGAGATAACCCTTAAATGAGTATAAACTAAGGCCATCTCGAGTGACGGACGGCCTCCACTTGTAGCTTGATGAGCTCGCGGAGATAACTCTTAAATGAGAATTAACTAAGTCCTTCTCGAGTTACGGAGGGCCTCCGCTTTTAGCTTGATGAGCTCGCGAAGATAACTCTTAAATGAGTATAAACTAAGTGCCTCTCGAGTGACGGAGGGCCTCCGCTTTTAGCTTCATTTGCTCGTGGAGATAACTCTTAAATGAGCATAAACTAAGTCCCTCTCGAGTGACGCAGGGCCTCCGCTTATAGCTTGATGAGCTCGCGAAGATAACTCATAAATGAGTATAAACTAAGTCCCTCTCGAGTTACGGAGGGCATCCGCTTGTAGCTTGATGAGCCCGCGGAGATAACTCTTAAATGAGTATAAATTAAGTCCCTCTCGAGTGACGGAGGGCCTCCGCTTGTAGCTTGATGAGCTCGCGGAGATAACTCTTAAATGAGTATAAACTAAGTCCCTCTTGAGTGACGGAGGGCTTCCGCTTGTAGCTTGATGAGCTCGCGGAGATAACTCTTCAATGAGTATAAACTAAGTCCCTCTCGAGTGACGGATGGCCTCCGCTTGTAACTTCATTTGCTCGTGGAGATAACTCTTAAATGAGCATAAACTAAGTCCCTCTCGAGTGACGGAGGGCCTCCGCTTGTAGCTTGATGAGCTCGCGAAGATAACTCTTAAATGAGTATAAACTAAGTCCCTCTCGAGTTACGGAGGGCATTCGCTTGTAGCTTGATGAGCTCACGGAGATAACTCTTAAAAGAGTATAAACTAAGTCCCTCTCGAGTGACGGAGGGCCTCCGCTTGTAGCTTGATGAGCTCGGGGAGATAACTCTTAAATGAGTATAAACTAAGTCCCTCTCGAGTGACGGAGGGCCTCCGCTTGTAGCTTGATGAGCTCGCGAAGATAACTCTTAAATGAGTATAAACTAAGTCCCTCTCGAGTTACGGAGGGCATCCGCTTGTAGCTTGATGAGCCCGCGGAGATAGCTCTTAAATGAGTATAAACTAAGTCCCTCTCGAGTGACGGAGGGCCTCCGCTTGTAGCTTGATGAGCTCGCGGAGATACCTCTTAAATGAGTACAAACTAAGTCCATCTCGAGTGACGGAGGGCCTCCGCTTGTAGCTTGATGAGCTCGCGGAGATAACTCTTAAATGAGTATAAACAAAGTCCCTCTTAAGTGACGGAGAGCTTTCGCTTGTAGCTTGATGAGCTCGCGGAGATAACTCTTAAATGAGTATAAATTAAGTCCCTTTCGAGTGAGGGAGGGTCTCCGTTTGTAGCTTGATGAGCTCGCGGAGATAACTCTTAAATGAGTATAAACTAAGTCCCTCTCGAGTGACGGATGGCCTCCGCTTGTAACTTCATTTGCTCGTGGAGATAACTCTTAAATGAGCATAAACTAAGTCCCTCTCGAGTGACGGAGGGCCTCCGCTTGTAGCTTGATGAGCTCGCGAAGATAACTCTTAAATGAGTATAAACTAAGTCCCTCTCCAGTTACGGAGGGCATTCGCTTGTAGCTTGATGAGCTCACGGAGATAACTCTTAAAAGAGTATAAACTAAGTCCCTCTCGAGTGACGGAGGGCCTCCGCTTGTAGCTTGATGAGCTCGCGGAGATAACCCTTAAATGAGTATAAACTAAGGCCATCTTGAGTGACGGACGGCCTCCACTTGTAGCTTGATGAGCTCGCGGAGATAACTCTTAAATGAGAATTAACTAAGTCCTTCTCGAGTTACGGAGGGCCTCCGCTTTTAGCTTGATGAGCTCGCGAAGATAACTCTTAAATGAGTATAAACTAAGTGCCTCTCGAGTGACGGAGGGTGTCCGCTTGTAGCTTGATGAGCTCGCGGAGATAACTCTTAAAAGAGTATAAACTAAGTCCCTCTCGAGTGACAGAGGGCCTCCGCTTTTAGCTTCATTTGCTCGTGGAGATAACTCTTAAATGAGCATAAACTAAGTCCCTCTCGAGTGACGCAGGGCCTCCGCTTATAGCTTGATGAGCTCGCGAAGATAACTCATAAATGAGTATAAACTAAGTCCCTCTCGAGTTACGGAGGGCATCCGCTTGTAGCTTGATGAGCCCGCGGAGATAACTCTTAAATGAGTATAAATTAAGTCCCTCTCGAGTGACGGAGGGCCTCCGCTTGTAGCTTGATGAGCTCGCGGAGATAACTCTTAAATGAGTATAAACTAAGTCCCTCTTGAGTGACGGAGGGCTTCCGCTTGTAGCTTGATGAGCTCGCGGAGATAACTCTTCAATGAGTATAAATTAAGTCCCTTTCGAGTGAGGGAGGGTCTCCGCTTGTAGCTTGATGAGCTCGCGGAGATAACTCTTAAATGAGTATAAACTAAGTCCCTCTCGAGTGACGGATGGCCTCCGCTTGTAACTTCATTTGCTCGTGGAGATAACTCTTAAATGAGCATAAACTAAGTCCCTCTCGAGTGACGGAGGGCCTCCGCTTGTAGCTTGATGAGCTCGCGAAGATAACTCTTAAATGAGTATAAACTAAGTCCATCTCGAGTGACGGAGGGCCTCCGCTTGTAGCTTCATTTACTCGTGGAGATAACTCTTAAATGAGCATAAACTAAGTCCCTCTCGAGTGACGGAGGGCCTCCGCTTGTAGCTTGATGAGCTCGCGAAGATAACTCTTAAATGAGTATAAACTAACTCCCTCTCGAGTTACGGAGGGCATCCGCTTGTAGCTTGATGAGCTCGGGGAGATAACTCTTAAATGAGTATAAACTAAGTCCCTCTCGACTGACGGAGGGCATCCGCTTGTAGCTTGATGAGCCCGCGGAGATAACTCTTAAATGAGTATAAACTAAGTCCCTCTCGAGTGACGGAGGGCCTCCGCTTGTAGCTTGATGAGCTCGCGGAGATAACTCTTAAATGAGTATAAACTAAGTCCCTCTCGGGTGACGGAGGGTCTCCGCTTGTAGCTTGATGAGCTCGCGGAGATAACTCTTAAATGAGTATAAACTAAGTCCCTCTCGAGTGACGAAAGGCCTCCGCTTGTAGCTTGATGAGCTCGCGGAGATAACTCTTCAATGAGTGCAAACTAAGTCCATCTCGAGTGACGGAGGGGCTCCGCATGTAGCTTGATGAGCTCGCGGAGACAACTCTTAAATGAGTGTAAACTAAGTCCCTCTTGAGTGACGGAGGGCTTCCGCTTGTAGCTTGATGAGCTCGCGGAGATAATTCTTAAATGAGTATAAATTAAGTCCCTTTCGAGTGACGGAGGGTCTCCGCTTGTAGCTTGATGAGCTCGCGGAGATAACTCTTAAATGAGCATAAACTAAGTCCCTCTCGAGTGACGGAGGGCCTCCGCTTGTAGCTTGATGAGCTCGCGAAGATAACTCTTAAATGAGTATAAACTAAGTCCATCTCGAGTGACGGAGGGCCTCCGCTTGTAGCTTCATTTACTCGTGGAGATAACTCGTAAATGAGCATAAACTAAGTCCCTCTCGAGTGACGGAGGGCCTCCGCTTGTAGCTTGATGAGCTCGCGAAGATAACTCTTAAATGAGTATAAACTAAGTCCCTCTCGAGTTACGGAGGGCATCCGCTTGTAGCTTGATGAGCTCGGGGAGATAACTCTTAAATGAGTATAAACTAAGTCCCTCTCGAGTGACGGAGGGCATCCGCTTGTAGCTTGATGAGCCCGCGGAGATAACTCTTAAATGAGTATAAACTAAGTCCCTCTCGAGTGACGGAGGGCCTCCGCTTGTAGCTTGATGAGCTCGCAGAGATAACCCTTAAATGAGTATAAACTAAGTCCCTCTCGAGTGACGGACGGCCTCCGCTTGTAGGTTGATGAGCTCGCGAAGATAACTCTTAAATGAGTATAAACTAAGTCCCTCTCAAGTGACGGAGGGCCTCCGCTTGTAGCTTGATGAGCTCGAGGAGATAACTCTTAAATGAGTATAAACTAAGTCCCTCTTGAGTGACGGAGGGCTTCCGCTTGTAGCTTGATGAGCTCGCGGAGATAACTCTTAAATGAGTATAAATTAAGTCCCTTTCGAGTGAGGGAGGGTCTCCGCTTGTTGCTTGATGAGCTCGCGGAGATAACTCTTAAATGAGTATAAACTAAGTCCCTCTCGAGTGACGGATGGCCTCCGCTTGTAACTTCATTTGCTCGTGAAGATAACTCTTAAATGAGCATAAACTAAGTCTCTCTCGAGTGACGGAGGGCCTCCGCTTGTAGCTTGATGAGCTCGCGAAGATAACTCTTAAATGAGTATAAACTAAGTCCATCTCGAGTGACGGAGGGCCTCCGCTTGTAGCTTCATTTACTCGTGGAGATAACTCTTAAATGAGCATAAACTAAGTCCCTCTCGAGTGACGGAGGGCCTCCGCTTGTAGCTTGATGAGCTCGCGAAGATAACTCTTAAATGAGTATAAACTAACTCCCTCTCGAGTTACGGAGGGCATCCGCTTGTAGCTTGATGAGCTCGGGGAGATAACTCTTAAATGAGTATAAACTAAGTCCCTCTCGAGTGACGGAGGGCATCCGCTTGTAGCTTGATGAGCCCGCGGAGATAACTCTTAAATGAGTATAAACTAAGTCCCTCTCGAGTGACGGAGGGCCTCCGCTTGTAGCTTGATGAGCTCGCGGAGATAACTCTTAAATGAGTATAAACTAAGTCCCTCTCGGGTGACGGAGGGTCTCCGCTTGTAGCTTGATGAGCTCGCGGAGATAACTCTTAAATGAGTATAAACTAAGTCCCTCTCGAGTGACGAAAGGCCTCCGCTTGTAGCTTGATGAGCTCGCGGAGATAACTCTTCAATGAGTGCAAACTAAGTCCATCTCGAGTGACGGAGGGGCTCCGCTTGTAGCTTGATGAGCTCGCGGAGACAACTCTTAAATGAGTATAAACTAAGTCCCTCTTGAGTGACGGAGGGCTTCCGCTTGTAGCTTGATGAGCTCGCGGAGATAACTCTTAAATGAGTATAAATTAAGTCCCTTTCGAGTGACGGAGGGTCTCCGCTTGTAGCTTGATGAGCTCGCGGAGATAACTCTTAAATGAGCATAAACTAAGTCCCTCTCGAGTGACGGAGGGCCTCCGCTTGTAGCTTGATGAGCTCGCGAAGATAACTCTTAAATGAGTATAAACTAAGTCCATCTCGAGTGACGGAGGGCCTCCGCTTGTAGCTTCATTTACTCGTGGAGATAACTCTTAAATGAGCATAAACTAAGTCCCTCTCGAGTGACGGAGGGCCTCCGCTTGTAGCTTGATGAGCTCGCGAAGATAACTCTTAAATGAGTATAAACTAAGTCCCTCTCGAGTTCAGAGGGCATCCGCTTGTAGCTTGATGAGCTCGGGGAGATAACTCTTAAATGAGTATAAACTAAGTCCCTCTCGAGTGACGAAAGGCCTCCGCTTGTAGCTTGATGAGCTCGCGGAGATAACTCTTCAATGAGTGCAAACTAAGTCCATCTCGAGTGACGGAGGGGCTCCGCTTGTAGCTTGATGAGCTCGCGGAGACAACTCTTAAATGAGTATAAACTAAGTCCCTCTTGAGTGACGGAGGGCTTCCGCTTGTAGCTTGATGAGCTCGCGGAGATAACTCTTAAATGAGTATAAATTAAGTCCCTTTCGAGTGACGGAGGGTCTCCGCTTGTAGCTTGATGAGCTCGCGGAGATAACTCTTAAATGAGCATAAACTAAGTCCCTCTCGAGTGACGGAGGGCCTCCGCTTGTAGCTTGATGAGCTCGCGAAGATAACTCTTAAATGAGTATAAACTAAGTCCATCTCGAGTGACGGAGGGCCTCCGCTTGTAGCTTCATTTACTCGTGGAGATAACTCTTAAATGAGCATAAACTAAGTCCCTCTCGAGTGACGGAGGGCATCCGCTTGTAGCTTGATTAGCCCGCGGAGATAACTCTTAAATGAGTATAAACTAAGTCCCTCTCGAGTGACGGAGGGCCTCCGCTTGTAGCTTGATGAGCTCGCAGAGATAACCCTTAAATGAGTATAAACTAAGTCCCTCTCGAGTGACGGACGGCCTCCGCTTGTAGGTTGATGAGCTCGCGAAGATAACTCTTAAATGAGTATAAACTAAGTCCCTCTCAAGTGACGGAGGGCCTCCGCTTGTAGCTTGATGAGACCGTGGAGATAACTCTTAAATGAGTATAAACTAAGTCCATCTCGAGTGACGGAGGGCCTCCGCTTGTAGCTTGATGAGCTCGTGGAGATAACTCTTAAATGACTATAATCTAAGTCCCTCTCGAGTGACGGAGGGCCTCCGCTTGTATCTTGATGAGCTCGCGGAGATAACTCTTAAATGAGTATAAACTAAGTCCCTCTCGAGTGACGAAGGGCCTCCGCTTGTAGCTTGATGAACCCACGGAGATAACACTTAAATGAGTATAAACTAAGTCCCTCTCGAGTGACGGAGAGCCTCCGCTTGTAGCTTGATGAGCTCGCGGAGATAACTCTTAAATGAGTATAAACTAAGTCCCTCTCGAGTGACGGAGGGCCTCCGCTTGTAGCTTGATGAGCTCGAAGAGATAACCCTTAAATGAGTATAAACTAAGGCCATCTCGAGTGACGGACGGCCTCCACTTGTAGCTTGATGGGCTCGCGGATATAACTCTTAAATGAGAATTAACTAAGTCCCTCTCGAGTTACGGAGGGCCTTCGCTTTTAGCTTGATGAGCTCGCGAAGATAACTCTTAAATGAGTATAAACTAAGTGCCTCTCGAGTGATGGAGGACCTCCGCTTGTAGCTTGATGAGCCCGCGGAGATAACTCTTAAATGAGTGTAAACTAAGTCCATCTCGAGTGACGGAGGGGCTCCGCTTGTAGCTTGATGAGCTCGCGGAAATAACTCTTAAATGAGAATTAACTAAGTCCCTCTCGAGTTACGGAGGGCCTCCGGTTTTAGCTTGATGAGCTCGCGAAGATAACTCTTAAATGAGTATAAACTAAGTGCCTCTCGAGTGATGGAGGACCTCCGCTTGTAGCTTGATGAGCCCGCGGAGATAACTCTTAAATGAGTGTAAACTAAGTCCATCTCGAGTGACGGAGGGCCTCCGCTTGTAGCTTGACGAGCTCGCGGAGATAACTCTTAAATGAGTATAAACTAAGTCCCTCTCGAGTGACGGAGGGCCTTCGCTTGTAGCTTGATGAGCTCGCAGAGATAACCCTTAAATGAGTATAAACTAAGTCACTCTCGAGTGACGGAGGGCCTCCGCTTGTAGCTTGATGAGACCGTGGAGATAACTCTTAAATGACTATAAACTAAGTCCCTCTCGAGTGACGAAAGGCCTCCGCTTGTAGCTTGATGAGCTCGCGGAGATAACTCTTCAATGAGTGCAAACTAAGTCACTCTCGAGTGACGGAGGGCCTCCGCTTGTAGCTTGATGAGACCGTGGAGATAACTCTTAAATGACTATAAACTAAGTCCCTCTCGAGTGACGAAAGGCCTCCGCTTGTAGCTTGATGAGCTCGAGGAGATAACTCTTAAATGAGTATAAACTAAGTCCCTCTTGAGTGACGGAGGGCTTCCGCTTGTAGCTTGATGAGCTCGCGGAGATAACTCTTAAATGAGTATAAATTAAGTCCCTTTCGAGTGAGGGAGGGTCTCCGCTTGTTGCTTGATGAGCTCGCGGAGATAACTCTTAAATGAGTATAAACTAAGTCCCTCTCGAGTGACGGATGGCCTCCGCTTGTAACTTCATTTGCTCGTGGAGATAACTCTTAAATGAGCATAAACTAAGTCCCTCTCGAGTGACGGAGGGCCTCCGCTTGTAGCTTGATGAGCTCGCGAAGATAACTCTTAAATGAGTATAAACTAAGTCCATCTCGAGTGACGGAGGGCCTCCGCTTGTAGCTTCATTTACTCGTGGAGATATCTGTTAAATGAGCATAAACTAAGTCCCTCTCGAGTGACGGAGGGCCTCCGCTTGTAGCTTGATGAGCTCGCGAAGATAACTCTTAAATGAGTATAAACTAACTCCCTCTCGAGTTACGGAGGGCATCCGCTTGTAGCTTGATGAGCTCGTGGAGATAACTCTTAAAAGAGTATAAACTAAGTCCCTCTCGAGTGACGGAGGGCTTCCGCTTGTAGCTTGATGAGCCCGCGGAGATAACTCTTAAATGAGTATAAACTAAGTCCCTCTCGAGTGACGGAGGGCCTCCGCTTGTAGCTTGATGAGCTCGCGGAGATAACTCTTAAATGAGTATAAACTAAGTCCCTCTCGGGTGACGGAGGGTCTCCGCTTGTAGCTTGTTGAGCTCGCGGAGATAACTCTTAAATGAGTATAAACTAAGTCCCTCTCGAGTGACGAAAGGCCTCCGCTTGTAGCTTGATGAGCTCGCGGAGATAACTCTTCAATGAGTGCAAACTAAGTCCATCTCGAGTGACGGAGGGGCTCCGCTTGTAGCTTGATGAGCTCGCGGAGACAACTCTTAAATGAGTATAAACTAAGTCCCTCTTGAGTGACGGAGGGCTTCCGCTTGTAGCTTGATGAGCTCGCGGAGATAACTCTTAAATGAGTATAAATTAAGTCCCTTTCGAGTGACGGAGGGTCTCCGCTTGTAGCTTGATGAGCTCGCGGAGATAACTCTTAAATGAGCATAAACTAAGTCCCTCTCGAGTGACGGAGGGCCTCCGCTTGTAGCTTGATGAGCTCGCGAAGATAACTCTTAAATGAGTATAAACTAAGTCCATCTCGAGTGACGGAGGGCCTCCGCTTGTAGCTTCATTTACTCGTGGAGATAACTCTTAAATGAGCATAAACTAAGTCCCTCTCGAGTGACGGAGGGCCTCCGCTTGTAGCTTGATGAGCTCGCGAAGATAACTCTTAAATGAGTATAAACTAAGTCCCTCTCGAGTTCAGAGGGCATCCGCTTGTAGCTTGATGAGCTCGGGGAGATAACTCTTAAATGAGTATAAACTAAGTCCCTCTCGAGTGACGAAAGGCCTCCGCTTGTAGCTTGATGAGCTCGCGGAGATAACTCTTCAATGAGTGCAAACTAAGTCCATCTCGAGTGACGGAGGGGCTCCGCTTGTAGCTTGATGAGCTCGCGGAGACAACTCTTAAATGAGTATAAACTAAGTCCCTCTTGAGTGACGGAGGGCTTCCGCTTGTAGCTTGATGAGCTCGCGGAGATAACTCTTAAATGAGTATAAATTAAGTCCCTTTCGAGTGACGGAGGGTCTCCGCTTGTAGCTTGATGAGCTCGCGGAGATAACTCTTAAATGAGCATAAACTAAGTCCCTCTCGAGTGACGGAGGGCCTCCGCTTGTAGCTTGATGAGCTCGCGAAGATAACTCTTAAATGAGTATAAACTAAGTCCATCTCGAGTGACGGACGGCCTCCGCTTGTAGCTTCATTTACTCGTGGAGATAACTCTTAAATGAGCATAAACTAAGTCCCTCTCGAGTGACGGAGGGCATCCGCTTGTAGCTTGATTAGCCCGCGGAGATAACTCTTAAATGAGTATAAACTAAGTCCCTCTCGAGTGACAGAGGGCCTCCGCTTGTAGCTTGATGAGCTCGCAGAGATAACCCTTAAATGAGTATAAACTAAGTCCCTCTCGAGTGACGGACGGCCTCCGCTTGTAGGTTGATGAGCTCGCGAAGATAACTCTTAAATGAGTATAAACTAAGTCCCTCTCAAGTGACGGAGGGCCTCCGCTTGTAGCTTGATGAGACCGTGGAGATAACTCTTAAATGAGTATAAACTAAGGCCATCTCGAGTGACGGAGGGCCTCCGCTTGTAGCTTGATGAGCTCGTGGAGATAACTCTTAAATGACTATAATCTAAGTCCCTCTCGAGTGACGGAGGGCCTCCGCTTGTATCTTGATGAGCTCGCGGAGATAACTCTTAAATGAGTATAAACTAAGTCCCTCTCGAGTGACGAAGGGCCTCCGCTTGTAGCTTGATGAACCCACGGAGATAACACTTAAATGAGTATAAACTAAGTCCCTCTCGAATGACGGAGAGCCTCCGCTTGTAGCTTGATGAGCTCGCGGAGATAACTCTTAAATGAGTATAAACTAAGTCCCTCTCGAGTGACGGAGGGCCTCCGCTTGTAGCTTGATGAGCTCCAAGAGATAACCCTTAAATGAGTATAAACTAAGGCCATCTCGAGTGACGGACGGCCTCCACTTGTAGCTTGATGGGCTCGCGGATATAACTCTTAAATGAGAATTAACTAAGTCCCTCTCGAGTTACGGAGGGCCTTCGCTTTTAGCTTGATGAGCTCGCGAAGATAACTCTTAAATGAGTATAAACTAAGTGCCTCTCGAGTGATGGAGGACCTCCGCTTGTAGCTTGATGAGCCCGCGGAGATAACTCTTAAATGAGTGTAAACTAAGTCCATCTCGAGTGACGGAGGGGCTCCGCTTGTAGCTTGATGAGCTCGCGGAAATAACTCTTAAATGAGAATTAACTAAGTCCCTCTCGAGTTACGGAGGGCCTCCGGTTTTAGCTTGATGAGCTCGCGAAGATAACTCTTAAATGAGAATAAACTAAGTGCCTCTCGAGTGATGGAGGACCTCCGCTTGTAGCTTGATGAGCCCGCGGAGATAACTCTTAAATGAGTGTAAACTAAGTCCATCTAGAGTGACGGAGGGCCTCCGCTTGTAGCTTGACGAGCTCGCGGAGATAACTCTTAAATGAGTATAAACTAAGTCCCTCTCGAGTGACGGAGGGCCTTCGCTTGTAGCTTGATGAGCTCGCAGAGATAACCCTTAAATGAGTATAAACTAAGTCCCTCTCGAGTGACGGACGGCCTCCGCTTATAACTTGATGAGCTCGCGAAGATAACTCTTAAATGAGTATAAACTAAGTCACTCTCGAGTGACGGAGGGCCTCCGCTTGTAGCTTGATGAGACCGTGGAGATAACTCTTAAATGACTATAAACTAAGTCCCTCTCGAGTGACGAAAGGCCTCCGCTTGTAGCTTGATGAGCTCGCGGAGATAACTCTTCAATGAGTGCAAACTAAGTCCATCTCGAGTGACGGACGGGCTCCGCTTGTAGCTTGATGAGCTCGCGGAGACAACTCTTAAATGAGTATAAACTAAGTCCCTCTTGAGTGACGGAGGGCTTCCGCTTGTAGCTTGATGAGCTCGCGGAGATAACTCTTAAATGAGTATAAATTAAGTCCCTTTCGAGTGACGGAGGGTCTCCGCTTGTAGCTTGATGAGCTCGCGGAGATAACTCTTAAATGAGTATAAACTAAGTCCCTATCGAGTTACGGAGAGCATTCGCTTGTAGCTTGATGAGCCCGCGGAGATAACTCTTAAATGAGTATAAACTAAGTCTCTTTCGAGTGACGGAGGGTCTGCGCTTGTAGCTTGACGAGCTCGCGGAGATAACTTTTGAATGATTATAAACTAATTAGTCCGTCTCGAGTGACGGAGGGCCTCCGCTTGTAGCTTGATGAGCTCGCGGAGATAACCCCTAAATGAGTATAAACTAAGGCTATCTCGAGTGACGGACGGCCTCCACTTGTAGCTTGATGAGCTCGCGGAGATAACTCTTAAATGAGAATTCACTAAGTCCCTCTCGAGTTACGGAGGACCTCCGCTTGTAGCTTGATGAGCCCACGGAGATAACTCTTAAATGAGTGTAAACTAAGTCCATCCCGAGTGACGGAGGGCCTCCGCTTGTAGCTTGACGAGCTCGCGGAGATAACTCTTAAATGAGTATAAACTAAGTCCCTCTCGAGTGACGGAGGGCCTCCGCTTGTAGCTTGATGAGCTCGCAGAGATAACCCTTAAATGAGTATAAACTAAGTCCCTCTCGAGTGACGGACGACCTCCGCTTGTAGGTTGATGAGCTCGCGAAGATAACTCTTAAATGAGTATAAACTAAGTCCCTCTCAAGTGACGGAGGGCCTCCGCTTGTAGCTTGATGAGACCGTGGAGATAACTCTTAAATGACTATAATCTAAGTCCCTCTCGAGTGACGGAGGGACTCCGCTTGTATCTTGATGAGCTCGCGGAGATAACTCTTAAATGAGTATAAACTAAGTCCCTCTCGAGTGACGAAGGGCCTCCTCTTGTAGCTTGATGAACCCACGGAGATAACACTTAAATGAGTATAAACTAAGTCCCTCTCGAGTGAAGGAGAGCCTCCGCTTATAGCTTGATGAGCTCGCAGAGATAACTCTTAAATGAGTATAAACTAAGTCCCTCTCGAGTGACGGAGGGCCTCCGCTTGTAGCTTGATGAGCTCGAAGAGATAACCCTTAAACGAGTATAAACTAAGGCCATCTCGAGTGACGGACGGCCTCCACTTGTAGCTTGATTAGCTCGCGGAGATAACTCTTAAATGAGAATTAACTAAGTCCCTCTCGAGTTACGGAGGGCCTCCGCTTTTAGCTTGATGAGCTCGCGAAGATAACTCTTAAATGAGTATAAACTAAGTCCATCTCGAGTGACGGAGGGCCTCCGCTTGTAGCTTGATGAGCTCGTGGAGATAACTCTTAAATGACTATAATCTAAGTCCCTCTCGAGTGACGCAGGGCCTCCGCTTGTATCTTGATGAGCTCGCGGAGATAACTCTTAAATGAGTATAAACTAAGTCCCTCTCGAGTGACGAAGGGCCTCCTCTTGTAGCTTGATGAACCCACGGAGATAACACTTAAATGAGTATAAACTAAGTCCCTCTCGAGTGAAGGAGAGCCTCCGCTTATAGCTTGATGAGCTCGCAGAGATAACTCTTAAATGAGTATAAACTAAGTCCCTCTCGAGTGACGGAGGGCCTCCGCTTGTAGCTTGATGAGCTCGAAGAGATAACCCTTAAACGAGTATAAACTAAGGCCATCTCGAGTGACGGACGGCCTCCACTTGTAGCTTGATTAGCTCGCGGAGATAACTCTTAAATGAGAATTAACAAAGTCCCTCTCGAGTTACGGAGGGCCTCCGCTTTTAGCTTGATGAGCTCGCGAAGATAACTCTTAAATGAGTATAAACTAAGTGCCTCTCGAGTGACGGAGGACCTCCGCTTGTAGCTTGATGAGCCCGCGGTGATAACTCTTAAATGAGTGTAAACTAAGTCCATCTCGAGTGACGGAGGGGCTCCGCTTGTAGCTTGATGAGCTCGCGGAGATAACTCTTAAATGAGAATTAACTAAGTCCCTCTCGAGTTACGGAGGGCCTCCGCTTTTAGCTTGATGAGCTCGCGAAGATAACTCTTAAATGAGTATAAACTAAGTGTCTCTCGAGTGATGGAGGACCTCCGCTTGTAGCTTGATGAGCCCGCGGAGATAACTCTTAAATGAGTGTAAACTAAGTCCATCTCGAGTGACGGAGGGCCTCCGCTTGTAGCTTGACGAGCTCGCGGAGATAACTCTTAAATGAGTATAACCTAAGTCCCTCTCGAGTGACGGAGGGCCTCCGCTTGTAGCTTGATGAGATCGCAGAGATAACCCTTAAATGAGTATATACTAAGTCCCTCTCGAGTGACGGACGGCCTCCGCTTGTAGCTTGATGAGCTCGCGAAGATAACTCTTAAATGAGTATAAACTAAGTCCCTCTCGAGTGACGGAGGGCCTCCGCTTGTAGCTTGATGAGACCGTGGAGATAACTCTTAAATGAGTATAAACTAAGTCCATCTCGAGTGACGGAGGGCCTCCACTTGTAGCTTGATGAGCTCGTGGAGATAACTCTTAAATGAGTATAAACTAAGTTCCTCTCGAGTGACGGAGGGCCTCCGCTTGTATCTTGATGAGCTGGCGGAGATAACTCTTAAATGAGTATAAACTAAGTCCCTCTCGAGTGACGAAGGGCCTCCGCTTGTAGCTTGATGAGCCCGCGGAGATAACACTTAAATGAGTATAAACTAAGTCCCTCTCGAGTGACGGAGAGCCTCCGCTTGTAGCTTGATGAGCTCGCGGAGATAACTCTTAAATGAGTATAAACTAAGTCCCTCTCGAGTGACGGAGGGCCTCCGCTTGTAGCTTGATGAGCTCGAAGAGATAACCCTTAAATGAGTATAAACTAAGGCCATCTCGAGTGACGGACGGCCTCCACTTGTAGCTTGATGAGCCCGCGGAGATAACACTTAAATGAGTATAAACTAAGTCCCTCTCGAGTGACGGAGAGCCTCCGCTAATAGCTTGATGAGCTCGCAGAGATAACTCTTAAATGAGTATAAACTAAGTCCCTCTTGAGTGACGGAGGGGCTCCGCTTGTAGCTTGATGAGCTCGCGAAGATAACTCTTAAATGAGTATAAACTAAGTCCCTCTCGAGTGACGGAGGGCCTCCGCTTGTAGCTTGATGAGACCGTGGAGATAACTCTTAAATGAGTATAAACTAAGTCCATCTCGAGTGACGGATGGCCTCCACTTGTAGCTTGATGAGCTCGTGGAGATAACTCTTAAATGAGTATAAACTAAGTTCCTCTCGAGTGACGGAGGGCCTCCGCTTGTATCTTGATGAGCTCGCGGAGACAACTCTTAAATGAGTATAAACTAAGTCCCTCTTGAGTGACGAAGGGCTTCCGCTTGTAGCTTGATGAGCTCGCGGAGATAACTCTTAAATGAGTATAAATTAAGTCCCTTTCGAGTGACGGAGGGTCTCCGCTTGTAGCTTGATGAGCTCGCGGAGATAACTCTTAAATGAGCATAAACTAAGTCCCTCTCGAGTGACGGAGGGCCTCCGCTTGTAGCTTGACGAGCTCGCGAAGATAACTCTTAAATGAGTATAAACTAAGTCCATCTCGAGTGACGGAGGGCCTCCGCTTGTAGCTTGATGAGCTCGCGGAAATAACTCTTAAATGAGAATTAACTAAGTCCCTCTCGAGTTACGGAGGGCCTCCGGTTTTAGCTTGATGAGCTCGCGAAGATAACTCTTAAATGAGTATAAACTAAGTGCCTCTCGAGTGATGGAGGACCTCCGCTTGTAGCTTGATGAGCCCGCGGAGATAACTCTTAAATGAGTGTAAACTAAGTCCATCTCGAGTGACGGAGGGCCTCCGCTTGTAGCTTGACGAGCTCGCGGAGATAACTCTTAAATGAGTATAAACTAAGTCCCTCTCGAGTGACGGAGGGCCTTCGCTTGTAGCTTGATGAGCTCGCAGAGATAACCCTTAAATGAGTATAAACTAAGTCCCTCTCGAGTGACGGACGGCCTCCGCTTATAACTTGATGAGCTCGCGAAGATAACTCTTAAATGAGTATAAACTAAGTCACTCTCGAGTGACGGAGGGCCTCCGCTTGTAGCTTGATGAGACCGTGGAGATAACTCTTAAATGAGTATAAACTAAGTCCCTCTCGAGTGACGAAAGGCCTCCGCTTGTAGCTTGATGAGCTCGCGGAGATAACTCTTCAATGAGTGCAAACTAAGTCCATCTCGAGTGACGGAGGGGCTCCGCTTGTAGCTTGATGAGCTCGCGGAGACAACTCTTAAATGAGTATAAACTAAGTCCCTCTGTAGTGACGGAGGGCTTCCGCTTGTAGCTTGATGAGCTCGCGGAGATAACTCTTAAATGAGTATAAATTAAGTCCCTTTCGAGTGACGGAGGGTCTCCGCTTGTAGCTTGATGAGCTCGCGGAGATAACTCTTAAATGAGTATAAACTAAGTCCCTATCGAGTTACGGAGAGCATTCGCTTGTAGCTTGATGAGCCCGCGGAGATAACTCTTAAATGAGTATAAACTAAGTCTCTTTCGAGTGACGGAGGGTCTGCGCTTGTAGCTTGACGAGCTCGCGGAGATAACTTTTGAATGAATATAAACTAATTAGTCCGTCTCGAGTGACGGAGGGCCTCCGCTTGTAGCTTGATGAGCTCGCGGAGATAACCCCTAAATGAGTATAAACTAAGGCTATCTCGAGTGACGGACGGCCTCCACTTGTAGCTTGATGAGCTCGCGGAGATAACTCTTAAATGAGAATTAACTAAGTCCCTCTCGAGTTACGGAGGACCTCCGCTTGTAGCTTGATGAGCCCACGGAGATAACTCTTAAATGAGTGTAAACTAAGTCCATCCCGAGTGACGGAGGGCCTCCGCTTGTAGCTTGACGAGCTCGCGGAGATAACTCTTAAATGAGTATAAACTAAGTCCCTCTCGAGTAACGGAGGGCCTCCGCTTGTAGCTTGATGAGCTCGCAGAGATAACCCTTAAATGAGTATAAACTAAGTCCCTCTCGAGTGACGGACGACCTCCGCTTGTAGGTTGATGAGCTCGCGAAGATAACTCTTAAATGAGTATAAACTAAGTCCATCTCGAGTGACGGAGGGCCTCCGCTTGTAGCTTGATGAGACCGTGGAGATAACTCTTAAATGAGTATAAACTAAGTCCATCTCGAGTGACGGAGGGCCTCCGCTTGTAGCTTGATGAGCTCGTGGAGATAACTCTTAAATGACTATAATCTAAGTCCCTCTCGAGTGACGGAGGGCCTCCGCTTGTATCTTGATGAGCTCGCGGAGATAACTCTTAAATGAGTATAAACTAAGTCCCTCTCGACTGACGAAGGGCCTCCTCTTGTAGCTTGATGAACCCACGGAGATAACACTTAAATGAGTATAAACTAAGTCCCTCTCGAGTGACGGAGAGCCTCCACTTATAGCTTGATGAGCTCGCAGAGATAACTCTTAAATGAGTATAAACTAAGTCCCTCTCGAGTGACGGAGGGCCTCCGCTTGTAGCTTGATGAGCTCGAAGAGATAACCCTTAAACGAGTATAAACTAAGGCCATCTCGAGTGACGGACGGCCTCCACTTGTAGCTTGATTAGCTCGCGGAGATAACTCTTAAATGAGAATTAACTAAGTCCCTCTCGAGTTACGGAGGGCCTCCGCTTTTAGCTTGATGAGCTCGCGAAGATAACTCTTAAATGAGTATAAACTAAGTGCCTCTCGAGTGATGGAGGACCTCCGCTTGTAGCTTGATGAGCCCGCGGAGATAACTCTTAAATGAGTGTAAACTAAGTCCATCTCGAGTGACGGAGGGGCTCCGCTTGTATCTTGATGAGCTCGCGGAGATAACTCTTAAATGAGAATTAACTAAGTCCCTCTCGAGTTACGGAGGGCCTCCGCTTTTAGCTTGATGAGCTCGCGAAGATAACTCTTAAATGAGTATAAACTAAGTGCCTCTCGAGTGATGGAGGACCTCCGCTTGTAGCTTGATGAGCCCGCGGAGATAACTCTTAAATGAGTGTAAACTAAGTCCATCTCGAGTGACGGAGGGCCTCCGCTTGTAGCTTGACGAGCTCGCGGAGATAACTCTTAAATGAGTATAACCTAAGTCCCTCTCGAGTGACGGAGGGCCTCCGCTTGTAGCTTGATGAGCTCGCAGAGATAACCCTTAAATGAGTATAAACTAAGTCCCTCTCGAGTGACGGACGGCCTCCGCTTGTAGCTTGATGAGCTCGCGAAGATAACTCTTAAATGAGTATAAACTAAGTCCCTCTCGAGTGACGGAGGGCCTCCGCTTGTAGCTTGATGAGACCGTGGAGACAACTCTTAAATGAGTATAAACTAAGTCCATCTCGAGTGACGGAGGGCCTCCACTTGTAGCTTAATGAGCTCGTGGAGATAACTCTTAAATGAGTATAAACTAAGTTCCTCTCGAGTGACGGAGGGCCTCCGCTTGTATCTTGATGAGCTCGCGGAGATAACTCTTAAATGAGTATAAACTAAGTCCCTCTCGAGTGACGAAGGGCCTCCGCTTGTAGCTTGATGAGCTCGCGGAGATAACACTTAAATGAGTATAAACTAAGTCCCTCTCGAGTGACGGAGAGCCTCCGCTTGTAGCTTGATGAGCTCGCGGAGATAACTCTTAAATGAGTATAAACTAAGTCCCTCTCGAGTGACGGAGGGCCTCCGCTTGTAGCTTGATGAGCTCGAAGAGATAACCCTTAAATGAGTATAAACTAAGGCCATCTCGAGTGACGGACGGCCTCCACTTGTAGCTTGATGAGCCCGCGGAGATAACACTTAAATGAGTATAAACTAAGTCCCTCTCGAGTGACGGAGAGCCTCCGCTAATAGCTTGATGAGCTCGCAGAGATAACTCTTAAATGAGTATAAACTAAGTCCCTCTTGAGTGACGGAGGGCTTCCGCTTGTAGCTTGATGAGCTCGCGGAGATAACTCTTCAATGAGTGCAAACTAAGTCCATCTCGAGTGACGGAGGGGCTCCGCTTGTAGCTTGATGAGCTCGCGGAGACAACTCTTAAATGAGTATAAACTAAGTCCCTCTTGAGTGACGGAGGGCTTCCGCTTGTAGCTTGATGAGCTCGCGGAGATAACTCTTAAATGAGTATAAATTAAGTCCCTTTCGAGTGACGGAGGGTCTCCGCTTGTAGCTTGATGAGCTCGCGGAGATAACTCTTAAATGAGCATAAACTAAGTCCCTCTCGAGTGACGGAGGGCCTCCGCTTGTAGCTTGACGAGCTCGCGAAGATAACTCTTAAATGAGTATAAACTAAGTTCATCTCGAGTGACGGAGGGCCTCCGCTTGTAGCTTCATTTACTCGTGGAGATAACTCTTAAATGAGCATAAACTAAGTCCCTCTCGAGTGACGGAGGGCATCCGCTTGTAGCTTGATGATCCCGCGGAGATAACTCTTAAATGAGTATAAACTAAGTCCCTCTCGAGTGACGGAGGGCCTCTGCTTGTAGCTTGATGAGACCGTGGAGATAACTCTTAAATGAGTATAAACTAAGTCCATCTCGAGTGACGGAGGGCCTCCACTTGTAGCTTGATGAGCTCGTGGAGATAACTCTTAAATGAGTATAAACTAAGTTCCTCTCGAGTGACGGAGGGCCTCCGCTTGTATCTTGATGAGCTCGTGGAGATAACTCTTAAATGAGTATAAACTAAGTCCCTCTCGAGCGACGAAGGGCCTCCGCTTGTAGCTTGATGAGCCCGCGGAGATAACACTTAAATGAGTATAAACTAAGTCCCTCTCGAGTGACGGGGAGCCTCCGCTTGTAGCTTGATGAGCTCGCGGAGATAACTCTTAAATGAGTATAAACTAAGTCCCTC
The DNA here is from genome assembly GCA_037127255.1 of Persicaria tinctoria. NCBI lineage: Eukaryota > Viridiplantae > Streptophyta > Magnoliopsida > Caryophyllales > Polygonaceae > Persicaria > Persicaria tinctoria. The sequence goes on along the minus strand of JBANSL010000007.1, from coordinate 32,578,309 downwards.
TCGAGTGACGGAGGGCCTCCGCTTGTAGCTTGATGAGCTCGCGGAGATAACTCTTAAATGAGAATTAACTAAGTCCCTCTCGAGTTACGGAGGGCCTCCGCTTTTAGCTTGATGAGCTCGCGAAGATAACTCTTAAATGAGTATAAACTAAGTGCCTCTCGAGTGATGGAGGACCTCCGCTTGTAGCTTGATGAGCCCGCGGAGATAACACTTAAATGAGTATAAACTAAGTCCCTCTCGAGTGACGGAGAGCCTCCGCTTGTAGCTTGATGAGCTCGTGGAGATAACTCTTAAATGAGAATTAACTAAGTCCCTCTCGAGTTACGGAGGGCCTCCGCTTTTAGCTTGATGAGCTCGCGAAGATAACTCTTAAATGAAGATAAACTAAGTGCCTCTCGAGTGATGGAGGACCTCCGCTTGTAGCTTGATGAGCCCGCGGAGATAACACTTAAATGAGTATAAACTAAGTCCCTCTCGAGTGACGGAGGGTCTCCGCTTGTAGCTTGATGAGCTCGAAGAGATAACCCTTAAATGAGTATAAACTAAGACTATCTCGAGTGACGGACGGCCTCCACTTGTAGCTTGATGAGCTCGCGGAGATAACTCTTAAATGAGAATTAACTAAGTCTCTCTCGAGTTACGGAGGGCCTCCGCTTTTAGCTTGATGAGCTCGCGAAGATAACTCTTAAATGAGTATAAATTAAGTCCCTTTCGAGTGACGGAGGGTCTCCGCTTGTAGCTTGATGAGCTCGCGGAGATAACTCTTAAATGAGCATAAACTAAGTCCCTCTCGAGTGACGGAGGGCCTCCGCTTGTAGCTTGACGAGCTCGCGAAGATAACTCTTAAATGAGTATAAACTAAGTTCATCTCGAGTGACGGAGGGCCTCCGCTTGTAGCTTCATTTACTCGTGGAGATAACTCTTAAATGAGCATAAACTAAGTCCCTCTCGAGTGACGGAGGGCATCCGCTTGTAGCTTGATGAGCCCGCGGAGATAACTCTTAAATGAGTATAAACTAAGTCCCTCTCGAGTGACGGAGGGCCTCTGCTTGTAGCTTGATGAGACCGTGGAGATAACTCTTAAATGAGTATAAACTAAGTCCATCTCGAGTGACGGAGGGCCTCCACTTGTAGCTTGATGAGCTCGTGGAGATAACTCTTAAATGAGTATAAACTAAGTTCCTCTCGAGTGACGGAGGGCCTCCGCTTGTATCTTGATGAGCTCGTGGAGATAACTCTTAAATGAGTATAAACTAAGTCCCTCTCGAGCGACGAAGGGCCTCCGCTTGTAGCTTGATGAGCCCGCGGAGATAACACTTAAATGAGTATAAACTAAGTCCCTCTCGAGTGACGGGGAGCCTCCGCTTGTAGCTTGATGAGCTCGCGGAGATAACTCTTAAATGAGTATAAACTAAGTCCCTCTCGAGTGACGGAGGGCCTCCGCTTGTAGCTTGATGAGCTCGCGGAGATAACTCTTAAATGAGAATTAACTAAGTCCCTCTCGAGTTACGGAGGGCCTCCGCTTTTAGCTTGATGAGCTCGCGAAGATAACTCTTAAATGAGTATAAACTAAGTGCCTCTCGAGTGATGGAGGACCTCCGCTTGTAGCTTGATGAGCCCGCGGAGATAACACTTAAATGAGTATAAACTAAGTCCCTCTCGAGTGACGGAGAGCCTCCGCTTGTAGCTTGATGAGCTCGTGGAGATAACTCTTAAATGAGAATTAACTAAGTCCCTCTCGAGTTACGGAGGGCCTCCGCTTTTAGCTTGATGAGCTCGCGAAGATAACTCTTAAATGAAGATAAACTAAGTGCCTCTCGAGTGATGGAGGACCTCCGCTTGTAGCTTGATGAGCCCGCGGAGATAACACTTAAATGAGTATAAACTAAGTCCCTCTCGAGTGACGGAGGGTCTCCGCTTGTAGCTTGATGAGCTCGAAGAGATAACCCTTAAATGAGTATAAACTAAGACTATCTCGAGTGACGGACGGCCTCCACTTGTAGCTTGATGAGCTCGCGGAGATAACTCTTAAATGAGAATTAACTAAGTCTCTCTCGAGTTACGGAGGGCCTCCGCTTTTAGCTTGATGAGCTCGCGAAGATAACTCTTAAATGAGTATAAACTAAGTGCCTCTCGAGTGACGGAGGGGCTCCGCTTGTAGCTTGATGAGCTCGCAGAGATAACTCTTAAATGAGTATAAACTAAGTCCCTCTTGAGTGACGGAGGGCTTCCGCTTGTAGCTTGATGAGCTCGCGGAGATACTTCTTAAATGAGTATAAATTAAGTCCCTTTCGAGTGACGGAGGGTCTCCGCTTGTAGCTTGATGAGCTCGCAGAGATAACTCTTAAATGAGTATAAACTAAGTCCCTCTCGAGTGACGGAGGGCCTCCGCTTGTAGCTTCATTTGCTCGTGGTGATAACTCTTAAATGAGCATAAACTAAGTCCCTCTCGAGTGACGGAGGGCCTCCGCTTGTAGCTTGATGAGCTCGCGGAGATAACCCTTAAATGAGTATAAACTAAGGCCATCTCGAGTGATGGACGACCTCCACTTGTAGCTTGATAAACTCGCGGAGATAACTCTTAAATGAGAATTAACTAAGTCCCTCTCGAGGTACGGAGGGCCTCCGCTTTTAGCTTGATGAGCTCGCGAAGATAACTCTTAAATGAGTATAAACTAAGTGCCTCTCGAGTGACGGAGGGTCTCCGCTTGTAGCTTGATGAGCTCGCGGAGATAACTCTTAAATGAGTATAAACTAAGTCCCTCTCGAGTGACGGAGGGCCTCCGCTTGTAGCTTCATTTGCTCGTGGAGATAACTCTTAAATGACCATAAACTAAGTCCCTCTCGAGTGACGGAGGGCCTCCGCTTATAGCTTGATGAGCTCGCGAAGATAACTCTTAAATGAGTATAAACTAAGTCCCTCTCGAGTGACGGGGGGCCTCCGCTTTTAGCTTGATGAGCTCACGGAGATAACTCTTAAAAGAGTATAAACTAAGTCCCTCTCGAGTGATGGAGGGCCTCCGCTTGTAGCTTGATGAGCTCGCGGAGATAACCCTTAAATGAGTATAAACTAAGGCCATCTCGAGTGACGGACGGCCTCCACTTGTAGCTTGATGAGCTCGCGGAGATAACTCTTAAATGAGAATTAACTAAGTCCCTCTTGAGTTACGGAGGGCCTCCGCTTTTAGCTTGATGAGCTCGCGAAGATAACTCTTAAATGAGTATAAACTAAGTGCCTCTCGAGTGACAGAGGGCCTCCGCTTGTAGCTTGATGAGCTCGCAGAGATAACTCTTAAATGAGTATAAACTAAGTCCCTCTTGAGTGACGGAGGGCTTCCGCTTGTAGCTTGATGAGCTCGCGGAGATAACTCTTCAATGAGTGCAAACTAAGTCCATCTCGAGTGACGGAGGGGCTCCGCTTGTAGCTTGATGAGCTCGCGGAGACAACTCTTAAATGAGTATAAACTAAGTCCCTCTTGAGTGACGGAGGGCTTCCGCTTGTAGCTTGATGAGCTCGCGGAGATAACTCTTAAATGAGTATAAATTAAGTCCCTTTCGAGTGACGGAGGGTCTCCGCTTGTAGCTTGATGAGCTCGCGGAGATAACTCTTAAATGAGCATAAACTAAGTCCCTCTCGAGTGACGGAGGGCCTCCGCTTGTAGCTTGACGAGCTCGCGAAGATAACTCTTAAATGAGTATAAACTAAGTTCATCTCGAGTGACGGAGGGCCTCCGCTTGTAGCTTCATTTACTCGTGGAGATAACTCTTAAATGAGCATAAACTAAGTCCCTCTCGAGTGACGGAGGGCATCCGCTTGTAGCTTGATGAGCCCGCGGAGATAACTCTTAAATGAGTATAAACTAAGTCCCTCTCGAGTGACGGAGGGCCTCTGCTTGTAGCTTGATGAGACCGTGGAGATAACTCTTAAATGAGTATAAACTAAGTCCATCTCGAGTGACGGAGGGCCTCCACTTGTAGCTTGATGAGCTCGTGGAGATAACTCTTAAATGAGTATAAACTAAGTTCCTCTCGAGTGACGGAGGGCCTCCGCTTGTATCTTGATGAGCTCGTGGAGATAACTCTTAAATGAGTATAAACTAAGTCCCTCTCGAGCGACGAAGGGCCTCCGCTTGTAGCTTGATGAGCCCGCGGAGATAACACTTAAATGAGTATAAACTAAGTCCCTCTCGAGTGACGGGGAGCCTCCGCTTGTAGCTTGATGAGCTCGCGGAGATAACTCTTAAATGAGTATAAACTAAGTCCCTCTCGAGTGACGGAGGGCCTCCGCTTGTAGCTTGATGAGCTCGCGGAGATAACTCTTAAATGAGAATTAACTAAGTCCCTCTCGAGTTACGGAGGGCCTCCGCTTTTAGCTTGATGAGCTCGCGAAGATAACTCTTAAATGAGTATAAACTAAGTGCCTCTCGAGTGATGGAGGACCTCCGCTTGTAGCTTGATGAGCCCGCGGAGATAACACTTAAATGAGTATAAACTAAGTCCCTCTCGAGTGACGGAGAGCCTCCGCTTGTAGCTTGATGAGCTCGTGGAGATAACTCTTAAATGAGAATTAACTAAGTCCCTCTCGAGTTACGGAGGGCCTCCGCTTTTAGCTTGATGAGCTCGCGAAGATAACTCTTAAATGAAGATAAACTAAGTGCCTCTCGAGTGATGGAGGACCTCCGCTTGTAGCTTGATGAGCCCGCGGAGATAACACTTAAATGAGTATAAACTAAGTCCCTCTCGAGTGACGGAGGGTCTCCGCTTGTAGCTTGATGAGCTCGAAGAGATAACCCTTAAATGAGTATAAACTAAGACTATCTCGAGTGACGGACGGCCTCCACTTGTAGCTTGATGAGCTCGCGGAGATAACTCTTAAATGAGAATTAACTAAGTCTCTCTCGAGTTACGGAGGGCCTCCGCTTTTAGCTTGATGAGCTCGCGAAGATAACTCTTAAATGAGTATAAACTAAGTGCCTCTCGAGTGACGGAGGGGCTCCGCTTGTAGCTTGATGAGCTCGCAGAGATAACTCTTAAATGAGTATAAACTAAGTCCCTCTTGAGTGACGGAGGGCTTCCGCTTGTAGCTTGATGAGCTCGCGGAGATACTTCTTAAATGAGTATAAATTAAGTCCCTTTCGAGTGACGGAGGGTCTCCGCTTGTAGCTTGATGAGCTCGCAGAGATAACTCTTAAATGAGTATAAACTAAGTCCCTCTCGAGTGACGGAGGGCCTCCGCTTGTAGCTTCATTTGCTCGTGGTGATAACTCTTAAATGAGCATAAACTAAGTCCCTCTCGAGTGACGGAGGGCCTCCGCTTGTAGCTTGATGAGCTCGCGGAGATAACCCTTAAATGAGTATAAACTAAGGCCATCTCGAGTGATGGACGGCCTCCACTTGTAGCTTGATAAACTCGCGGAGATAACTCTTAAATGAGAATTAACTAAGTCCCTCTCGAGGTACGGAGGGCCTCCGCTTTTAGCTTGATGAGCTCGCGAAGATAACTCTTAAATGAGTATAAACTAAGTGCCTCTCGAGTGACGGAGGGTCTCCGCTTGTAGCTTGATGAGCTCGCGGAGATAACTCTTAAATGAGTATAAACTAAGTCCCTCTCGAGTGACGGAGGGCCTCCGCTTGTAGCTTCATTTGCTCGTGGAGATAACTCTTAAATGACCATAAACTAAGTCCCTCTCGAGTGACGGAGGGCCTCCGCTTATAGCTTGATGAGCTCGCGAAGATAACTCTTAAATGAGTATAAACTAAGTCCCTCTCGAGTGACGGGGGGCCTCCGCTTTTAGCTTGATGAGCTCACGGAGATAACTCTTAAAAGAGTATAAACTAAGTCCCTCTCGAGTGATGGAGGGCCTCCGCTTGTAGCTTGATGAGCTCGCGGAGATAACCCTTAAATGAGTATAAACTAAGGCCATCTCGAGTGACGGACGGCCTCCACTTGTAGCTTGATGAGCTCGCGGAGATAACTCTTAAATGAGAATTAACTAAGTCCCTCTTGAGTTACGGAGGGCCTCCGCTTTTAGCTTGATGAGCTCGCGAAGATAACTCTTAAATGAGTATAAACTAAGTGCCTCTCGAGTGACAGAGGGCCTCCGCTTGTAGCTTGATGAGCTCGCAGAGATAACCCTTAAATGAGTATAAACTAAGTCCCTCTCGAGTGACGGACGGCCTCCGCTTGTAGCTTGATGAGCTCGCGAAGATAACTCTTAAATGAGTATAAACTAAGTCCCTCTCGAGTGACGGAGGGCCTCCGCTTGTAGCTTGATGAGACCGTGGAGATAACTCTTAAATGAGTATAAACTAAGTCCCTCTCGAGTGACGAAGGGCCTCCGCTTGTAGCTTGATGAGCTCGCGAAGATAACTCTTAAATGAGTATAAACTAAGTCCATCTCGAGTGACGGAGGGCCTCCACTTGTATCTTGATGAGCCCGCGGAGATAACACTTAAATGAGTATAAACTAAGTCCCTCTCGAGTGACGGAGAGCCTCCGCTTGTAGCTTGATGAGCTCGCGGAGATAACTCTTAAATGAGCATAAACTAAGTCCCTCTCGAGTGACGGAGGGCCTCCGCTTGTAGCTTCATTTGCTCGTGGTGATAACTCTTAAATGAGCATAAACTAAGTCCCTCTCGAGTGACGGAGGGCCTCCGCTTGTAGCTTGATGAGCTCGCGGAGATAACCCTTAAATGAGTATAAACTAAGGCCATCTCGAGTGATGGACGGCCTCCACTTGTAGCTTGATAAACTCGCGGAGATAACTCTTAAATGAGAATTAACTAAGTCCCTCTCGAGGTACGGAGGGCCTCCGCTTTTAGCTTGATGAGCTCGCGAAGATAACTCTTAAATGAGTATAAACTAAGTGCCTCTCGAGTGACGGAGGGTCTCCGCTTGTAGCTTGATGAGCTCGCGGAGATAACTCTTAAATGAGTATAAACTAAGTCCCTCTCGAGTGACGGAGGGCCTCCGCTTGTAGCTTCATTTGCTCGTGGAGATAACTCTTAAATGACCATAAACTAAGTCCCTCTCGAGTGACGGAGGGCCTCCGCTTATAGCTTGATGAGCTCGCGAAGATAACTCTTAAATGAGTATAAACTAAGTCCCTCTCGAGTGACGGGGGGCCTCCGCTTTTAGCTTGATGAGCTCACGGAGATAACTCTTAAAAGAGTATAAACTAAGTCCCTCTCGAGTGATGGAGGGCCTCCGCTTGTAGCTTGATGAGCTCGCGGAGATAACCCTTAAATGAGTATAAACTAAGGCCATCTCGAGTGACGGACGGCCTCCACTTGTAGCTTGATGAGCTCGCGGAGATAACTCTTAAATGAGAATTAACTAAGTCCCTCTTGAGTTACGGAGGGCCTCCGCTTTTAGCTTGATGAGCTCGCGAAGATAACTCTTAAATGAGCATAAACTAAGTGCCTCTCGAGTGACGGAGGGCCTCCTCTTGTAGCTTCATTTGCTCGTGGTGATAACTCTTAAATGAGCATAAACTAAGTCCCTCTCGAGTGACGGAGGGCCTCCGCTTGTAGCTTGATGAGCTCGCGGAGATAACCCTTAAATGAGTATAAACTAAGGCCATCTCGAGTGATGGACGGCCTCCACTTGTAGCTTGATAAACTCGCGGAGATAACTCTTAAATGAGAATTAACTAAGTCCCTCTCGAGGTACGGAGGGCCTCCGCTTTTAGCTTGATGAGCTCGCGAAGATAACTCTTAAATGAGTATAAACTAAGTGCCTCTCGAGTGACGGAGGGTCTCCGCTTGTAGCTTGATGAGCTCGCGGAGATAACTCTTAAATGAGTATAAACTAAGTCCCTCTCGAGTGACGGAGGGCCTCCGCTTGTAGCTTCATTTGCTCGTGGAGATAACTCTTAAATGACCATAAACTAAGTCCCTCTCGAGTGACGGAGGGCCTCCGCTTATAGCTTGATGAGCTCGCGAAGATAACTCTTAAATGAGTATAAACTAAGTCCCTCTCGAGTGACGGGGGGCCTCCGCTTTTAGCTTGATGAGCTCACGGAGATAACTCTTAAAAGAGTATAAACTAAGTCCCTCTCGAGTGATGGAGGGCCTCCGCTTGTAGCTTGATGAGCTCGCGGAGATAACCCTTAAATGAGTATAAACTAAGGCCATCTCGAGTGACGGACGGCCTCCACTTGTAGCTTGATGAGCTCGCGGAGATAACTCTTAAATGAGAATTAACTAAGTCCCTCTTGAGTTACGGAGGGCCTCCGCTTTTAGCTTGATGAGCTCGCGAAGATAACTCTTAAATGAGTATAAACTAAGTGCCTCTCGAGTGACAGAGGGCCTCCGCTTGTAGCTTGATGAGCTCGCAGAGATAACCCTTAAATGAGTATAAACTAAGTCCCTCTCGAGTGACGGACGGCCTCCGCTTGTAGCTTGATGAGCTCGCGAAGATAACTCTTAAATGAGTATAAACTAAGTCCCTCTCGAGTGACGGAGGGCCTCCGCTTGTAGCTTGATGAGACCGTGGAGATAACTCTTAAATGAGTATAAACTAAGTCCCTCTCGAGTGACGAAGGGCCTCCGCTTGTAGCTTGATGAGCTCGCGAAGATAACTCTTAAATGAGTATAAACTAAGTCCATCTCGAGTGACGGAGGGCCTCCACTTGTAGCTTGATGAGCTCGTGGAGATAACTCTTAAATGAGTATAAACTAAGTTCCTCTCGAGTGACGGAGGGCCTCCGCTTGTATCTTGATGAGCTCGCGGAGATAACTCTTAAATGAGTATAAACTAAGTCCCTCTCGAGTGACGAAGGGCCTCCGCTTGTAGCTTGATGAGCCCGCGGAGATAACACTTAAATGAGTATAAACTAAGTCCCTCTCGAGTGACGGAGAGCCTCCGCTTGTAGCTTGATGAGCTCGCGGAGATAACTCTTAAATGAGTATAAACTAAGTCCCTCTCGAGTGACGGAGGGCCTCCGCTTGTAGCTTGATGAGCTCGAAGAGATAACCCTTAAATGAGTATAAACTAAGGCCATCTCGAGTGACGGACGGCCTCCACTTGTAGCTTGATGAGCCCGCGGAGATAACACTTAAATGAGTATAAACTAAGTCCCTCTCGAGTGACGGAGAGCCTCCGCTAATAGCTTGATGAGCTCGCAGAGATAACTCTTAAATGAGTATAAACTAAGTCCCTCTTGAGTGACGGAGGGCTTCCGCTTGTAGGTTGATGAGCTCGCGGAGATAACTCTTAAATGAGTATAAACTAAGTCCCTCTTGAGTGACGGAGGGCTTCCGCTTGTAGCTTGATGAGCTCGCGGAGATAACTCTTAAATGAGTATAAATTAAGTCCCTTTCGAGTGACGGAGGGTCTCCGCTTGTAGCTTGATGAGCTCGCAGAGATAACTCTTAAATGAGCATAAACTAAGTCCCTCTCGAGTGACGGAGGGCCTCCGCTTGTAGCTTGACGAGCTCGCGAAGATAACTCTTAAATGAGTATAAACTAAGTTCATCTCGAGTGACGGAGGGCCTCCGCTTGTAGCTTCATTTACTCGTGGAGATAACTCTTAAATGAGCATAAACTAAGTCCCTCTCGAGTGACGGAGGGCATCCGCTTGTAGCTTGATGAGCCCGCGGAGATAACTCTTAAATGAGTATAAACTAAGTCCCTCTCGAGTGACGGAGGGCCTCTGCTTGTAGCTTGATGAGACCGTGGAGATAACTCTTAAATGAGTATAAACTAAGTCCATCTCGAGTGACGGAGGGCCTCCACTTGTAGCTTGATGAGCTCGTGGAGATAACTCTTAAATGAGTATAAACTAAGTTCCTCTCGAGTGACGGAGGGCCTCCGCTTGTATCTTGATGAGCTCGTGGAGATAACTCTTAAATGAGTATAAACTAAGTCCCTCTCGAGCGACGAAGGGCCTCCGCTTGTAGCTTGATGAGCCCGCGGAGATAACACTTAAATGAGTATAAACTAAGTCCCTCTCGAGTGACGGGGAGCCTCCGCTTGTAGCTTGATGAGCTCGCGGAGATAACTCTTAAATGACCATAAACTAAGTCCCTCTCGAGTGACGGAGGGCCTCCGATTATAGCTTGATGAGCTCGCGAAGATAACTCTTAAATGAGTATAAACTAAGTCCCTCTCGAGTGACGGGGGGCCTCCGCTTTTAGCTTGATGAGCTCACAGAGATAACTCTTAAAAGAGAATAAACTAAGTCTTAAATGAGTATAAACTAAGTCCCTTAAATGAGTATAAACTAACCCTTAAATGAGTATAAACTAAGTCCCTCTCGAGTGACGGACGGCCTCCGCTTGTAGCTTGATGAGCTCGCGAAGATAACTCTTAAATGAGTATAAACTAAGTCCCTCTCGAGTGACGGAGGGCCTCCGCTTGTAGCTTGATGAGACCGTGGAGATAACTCTTAAATGAGTATAAACTAAGTCCATCTCGAGTGACGGAGGGCCTCCACTTGTAGCTTGATGAGCTCGTGGAGATAACTCTTAAATGAGTATAAACTAAGTTCCTCTCGAGTGACGGAGGGCCTCCGCTTGTATCTTGATGAGCTCGCGGAGATAACTCTTAAATGAGTATAAACTAAGTCCCTCTCGAGGTACGGAGGGTCTCCGCTTGTAGCTTGATGAGCTCGAAGAGATAACCCTTAAATGAGTATAAACTAAGACTATCTCGAGTGACGGACGGCCTCCACTTGTAGCTTGATGAGCTCGCGGAGATAACTCTTAAATGAGAATTAACTAAGTCCCTCTCGAGTTACGGAGGGCCTCCGCTTTTAGCTTGATGAGCTCGCGAAGATAACTCTTAAATGAGTATAAACTAAGTGCCTCTCAAGTGACGGAGGGGCTCCGCTTGTAGCTTGATGAGCTCGCAGAGATAACTCTTAAATGAGTATAAACTAAGTCCCTCTTGAGTGACGGAGGGCTTCCGCTTGTAGCTTGATGAGCTCGCGGAGATACTTCTTAAATGAGTATAAATTAAGTCCCTTTCGAGTGACGGAGGGTCTCCGCTTGTAGCTTGATGAGCTCGCAGAGATAACTCTTAAATGAGTATAAACTAAGTCCCTCTCGAGTGACGGAGGGCCTCCGCTTGTAGCTTCATTTGCTCGTGGTGATAACTCTTAAATGAGCATAAACTAAGTCCCTCTCGAGTGACGGAGGGCCTCCGCTTGTAGCTTGATGAGCTCGCGGAGATAACCCTTAAATGAGTATAAACTAAGGCCATCTCGAGGGATGGACGGCCTCCACTTGTAGCTTGATGAGCTCGCGGAGATAACTCTTAAATGAGAATTAACTAAGTCCCTCTCGAGGTACGGAGGGCCTCCGCTTTTAGCTTGATGAGCTCGCGAAGATAACTCTTAAATGAGTATAAACTAAGTGCCTCTCGAGTGACGGAGGGTCTCCGCTTGTAGCTTGATGAGCTCGCGGAGATAACTCTTAAATGAGTATAAACTAAGTCCCTCTCGAGTGACGGAGGGCCTCCGCTTGTAGCTTGATGAGCTCGCGGAGATAACCCTTAAATGAGTATAAACTAAGGCCATCTCGAGGGATGGACGGCCTCCACTTGTAGCTTGATGAGCTCGCGGAGATAACTCTTAAATGAGAATTAACTAAGTCCCTCTCGAGGTACGGAGGGCCTCCGCTTTTAGCTTGATGAGCTCGCGAAGATAACTCTTAAATGAGTATAAACTAAGTGCCTCTCGAGTGACGGAGGGTCTCCGCTTGTAGCTTGATGAGCTCGCGGAGATAACTCTTAAATGAGTATAAACTAAGTCCCTCTCGAGTGACGGAGGGCCTTCGCTTGTAGCTTCATTTGCTCGTGGAGATAACTCTTAAATGACCATAAACTAAGTCCCTCTCGAGTGACGGAGGGCCTCCGCTTATAGCTTGATGAGCTCGCGAAGATAACTCTTAAATGAGTATAAACTAAGTCCCTCTCGAGTGACGGGGGGCCTCCGCTTTTAGCTTGATGAGCTCACGGAGATAACTCTTAAAAGAGTATAAACTAAGTCCCTCTCGAGTGATGGAGGGCCTCCGCTTGTAGCTTGATGAGCTCGCGGAGATAACCCTTAAATGAGTATAAACTAAGGCCATCTCGAGTGACGGACGGCCTCCACTTGTAGCTTGATGAGCTCGCGGAGATAACTCTTAAATGAGAATTAACTAAGTCCCTCTTGAGTTACGGAGGGCCTCCGCTTTTAGCTTGATGAGCTCGCGAAGATAACTCTTAAATGAGTATAAACTAAGTGCCTCTCGAGTGACAGAGGGCCTCCGCTTGTAGCTTGATGAGCTCGCAGAGATAACCCTTAAATGAGTATAAACTAAGTCCCTCTCGAGTGACGGACGGCCTCCGCTTGTAGCTTGATGAGCTCGCGAAGATAACTCTTAAATGAGTATAAACTAAGTCCCTCTCGAGTGACGGAGGGCCTCCGCTTGTAGCTTGATGAGACCGTGGAGATAACTCTTAAATGAGTATAAACTAAGTCCATCTCGAGTGACGGAGGGCCTCCACTTGTAGCTTGATGAGCTCGTGGAGATAACTCTTAAATGAGTATAAACTAAGTTCCTCTCGAGTGACGGAGGGCCTCCGCTTGTATCTTGATGAGCTCGCGGAGATAACTCTTAAATGAGTATAAACTAAGTCCCTCTCGAGGTACGGAGGGTCTCCGCTTGTAGCTTGATGAGCTCGAAGAGATAACCCTTAAATGAGTATAAACTAAGACTATCTCGAGTGACGGACGGCCTCCACTTGTAGCTTGATGAGCTCGCGGAGATAACTCTTAAATGAGAATTAACTAAGTCCCTCTCGAGTTACGGAGGGCCTCCGCTTTTAGCTTGATGAGCTCGCGAAGATAACTCTTAAATGAGTATAAACTAAGTGCCTCTCAAGTGACGGAGGGGCTCCGCTTGTAGCTTGATGAGCTCGCAGAGATAACTCTTAAATGAGTATAAACTAAGTCCCTCTTGAGTGACGGAGGGCTTCCGCTTGTAGCTTGATGAGCTCGCGGAGATACTTCTTAAATGAGTATAAATTAAGTCCCTTTCGAGTGACGGAGGGTCTCCGCTTGTAGCTTGATGAGCTCGCAGAGATAACTCTTAAATGAGTATAAACTAAGTCCCTCTCGAGTGACGGAGGGCCTCCGCTTGTAGCTTCATTTGCTCGTGGTGATAACTTTTAAATGAGCATAAACTAAGTCCCTCTCGAGTGACGGAGGGCCTCCGCTTGTAGCTTGATGAGCTCGCGGAGATAACCCTTAAATGAGTATAAACTAAGGCCATCTCGAGGGATGGACGGCCTCCACTTGTAGCTTGATGAGCTCGCGGAGATAACTCTTAAATGAGAATTAACTAAGTCCCTCTCGAGGTACGGAGGGCCTCCGCTTTTAGCTTGATGAGCTCGCGAAGATAACTCTTAAATGAGTATAAACTAAGTGCCTCTCGAGTGACGGAGGGTCTCCGCTTGTAGCTTGATGAGCTCGCGGAGATAACTCTTAAATGAGTATAAACTAAGTCCCTCTCGAGTGACGGAGGGCCTCCGCTTGTAGCTTCATTTGCTCGTGGAGATAACTCTTAAATGACCATAAACTAAGTCCCTCTCGAGTGACGGAGGGCCTCCGCTTATAGCTTGATGAGCTCGCGAAGATAACTCTTAAATGAGTATAAACTAAGTCCCTCTCGAGTGACGGGGGGCCTCCGCTTTTAGCTTGATGAGCTCACGGAGATAACTCTTAAAAGAGTATAAACTAAGTCCCTCTCGAGTGATGGAGGGCCTCCGCTTGTAGCTTGATGAGCTCGCGGAGATAACCCTTAAATGAGTATAAACTAAGGCCATCTCGAGTGACGGACGGCCTCCACTTGTAGCTTGATGAGCTCGCGGAGATAACTCTTAAATGAGAATTAACTAAGTCCCTCTTGAGTTACGGAGGGCCTCCGCTTTTAGCTTGATGAGCTCGCGAAGATAACTCTTAAATGAGTATAAACTAAGTGCCTCTCGAGTGACAGAGGGCCTCCGCTTGTAGCTTGATGAGATCGCAGAGATAACCCTTAAATGAGTATAAACTAAGTCCCTCTCGAGTGACGGACGGCCTCCGCTTGTAGCTTGATGAGCTCGCGAAGATAACTCTTAAATGAGTATAAACTAAGTCCCTCTCGAGTGACGGAGGGCCTCCGCTTGTAGCTTGATGAGACCGTGGAGATAACTCTTAAATGAGTATAAACTAAGTCCATCTCGAGTGACGGAGGGCCTCCACTTGTAGCTTGATGAGCTCGTGGAGATAACTCTTAAATGAGTATAAACTAAGTTCCTCTCGAGTGACGGAGGGCCTCCGCTTGTATCTTGATGAGCTCGCGGAGATAACTCTTAAATGAGTATAAACTAAGTCCCTCTCGAGGTACGGAGGGCCTCCGCTTTTAGCTTGATGAGCTCGCGAAGATAACTCTTAAATGAGTATAAACTAAGTGCCTCTCGAGTGACGGAGGGTCTCCGCTTGTAGCTTGATGAGCTCGCGGAGATAACTCTTAAATGAGTATAAACTAAGTCCCTCTCGAGTGACGGAGGGCCTCCGCTTGTAGCTTCATTTGCTCGTGGAGATAACTCTTAAATGACCATAAACTAAGTCCCTCTCGAGTGACGGAGGGCCTCCGCTTATAGCTTGATGAGCTCGCGAAGATAACTCTTAAATGAGTATAAACTAAGTCCCTCTCGAGTGACGGGGGGCCTCCTCTTTTAGCTTGATGAGCTCACGGAGATAACTCTTAAAAGAGTATAAACTAAGTCCCTCTCGAGTGATGGAGGGCCTCCGCTTGTAGCTTGATGAGCTCGCGGAGATAACCCTTAAATGAGTATAAACTAAGGCCATCTCGAGTGACGGACGGCCTCCACTTGTAGCTTGATGAGCTCGCGGAGATAACTCTTAAATGAGAATTAACTAAGTCCCTCTTGAGTTACGGAGGGCCTCCGCTTTTAGCTTGATGAGCTCGCGAAGATAACTCTTAAATGAGTATAAACTAAGTGCCTCTCGAGTGACAGAGGGCCTCCGCTTGTAGCTTGATGAGCTCGCAGAGATAACCCTTAAATGAGTATAAACTAAGTCCCTCTCGAGTGACGGACGGCCTCCGCTTGTAGCTTGATGAGCTCGCGAAGATAACTCTTAAATGAGTATAAACTAAGTCCCTCTCGAGTGACGGAGGGCCTCCGCTTGTAGCTTGATGAGACCGTGGAGATAACTCTTAAATGAGTATAAACTAAGTCCATCTCGAGTGACGGAGGGCCTCCACTTGTAGCTTGATGAGCTCGTGGAGATAACTCTTAAATGAGTATAAACTAAGTTCCTCTCGAGTGACGGAGGGCCTCCGCTTGTATCTTGATGAGCTCGCGGAGATAACTCTTAAATGAGTATAAACTAAGTCCCTCTCGAGTGACGAAGGGCCTCCGCTTGTAGCTTGATGAGCCCGCGGAGATAACACTTAAATGAGTATAAACTAAGTCCCTCTCGAGTGACGGAGAGCCTCCGCTTGTAGCTTGATGAGCTCGCGGAGATAACTCTTAAATGAGTATAAACTAAGTCCCTCTCGAGTGACGGAGGGCCTCCGCTTGTAGCTTGATGAGCTCGAAGAGATAACCCTTAAATGAGTATAAACTAAGGCCATCTCGAGTGACGGACGGCCTCCACTTGTAGCTTGATGAGCCCGCGGAGATAACACTTAAATGAGTATAAACTAAGTCCCTCTCGAGTGACGGAGAGCCTCCGCTAATAGCTTGATGAGCTCGCAGAGATAACTCTTAAATGAGTATAAACTAAGTCCCTCTTGAGTGACGGAGGGCTTCCGCTTGTAGCTTGATGAGCTCGCGGAGATAACTCTTCAATGAGTGCAAACTAAGTCCATCTCGAGTGACGGAGGGGCTCCGCTTGTAGCTTGATGAGCTCGCGGAGACAACTCTTAAATGAGTATAAACTAAGTCCCTCTTGAGTGACGGAGGGCTTCCGCTTGTAGCTTGATGAGCTCGCGGAGATAACTCTTAAATGAGTATAAATTAAGTCCTTTTCGAGTGACGGAGGGTCTCCGCTTGTAGCTTGATGAGCTCGCGGAGATAACTCTTAAATGAGCATAAACTAAGTCCCTCTCGAGTGACGGAGGGCCTCCGCTTGTAGCTTGACGAGCTCGCGAAGATAACTCTTAAATGAGTATAAACTAAGTTCATCTCGAGTGACGGAGGGCCTCCGCTTGTAGCTTCATTTACTCGTGGAGATAACTCTTAAATGAGCATAAACTAAGTCCCTCTCGAGTGACGGAGGGCATCCGCTTTTAGCTTGATGAGCCCGCGGAGATAACTCTTAAATGAGTATAAACTAAGTCCCTCTCGAGTGACGGAGGGCCTCCGCTTGTAGCTTGATGAGACCGTGGAGATAACTCTTAAATGAGTATAAACTAAGTCCATCTCGAGTGACGGAGGGCCTCCACTTGTAGCTTGATGAGCTCGTGGAGATAACTCTTAAATGAGTATAAACTAAGTTCCTCTCGAGTGACGGAGGGCCTCCGCTTGTATCTTGATGAGCTCGTGGAGATAACTCTTAAATGAGTATAAACTAAGTCCCTCTCGAGCGACGAAGGGCCTCCGCTTGTAGCTTGATGAGCCCGCGGAGATAACACTTAAATGAGTATAAACTAAGTCCCTCTCGAGTGACGGGGAGCCTCCGCTTGTAGCTTGATGAGCTCGCGGAGATAACTCTTAAATGAGTATAAACTAAGTCCCTCTCGAGTGACGGAGGGCCTCCGCTTGTAGCTTGATGAGCTCGCGGAGATAACTCTTAAATGAGAATTAACTAAGTCCCTCTCGAGTTACGGAGGGCCTCCGCTTTTAGCTTGATGAGCTCGCGAAGATAACTCTTAAATGAGTATAAACTAAGTGCCTCTCGAGTGATGGAGGACCTCCGCTTGTAGCTTGATGAGCCCGCGGAGATAACACTTAAATGAGTATAAACTAAGTCCCTCTCGAGTGACGGAGAGCCTCCGCTAATAGCTTGATGAGCTCGCAGAGATAACTCTTAAATGAGTATAAACTAAGTCCCTCTTGAGTGACGGAGGGCTTCCGCTTGTAGCTTGATGAGCTCGAGGAGATAACTCTTCAATGAGTGCAAACTAAGTCCATCTCGAGTGACGGAGGGGCTCCGCTTGTAGCTTGATGAGCTCGCGGAGACAACTCTTAAATGAGTATAAACTAAGTCCCTCTTGAGTGACGGAGGGCTTCCGCTTGTAGCTTGATGAGCTCGCGGAGATAACTCTTAAATGAGTATAAATTAAGTCCTTTTCGAGTGACGGAGGGTCTCCGCTTGTAGCTTGATGAGCTCGCGGAGATAACTCTTAAATGAGCATAAACTAAGTCCCTCTCGAGTGACGGAGGGCCTCCGCTTGTAGCTTGACGAGCTCGCGAAGATAACTCTTAAATGAGTATAAACTAAGTTCATCTCGAGTGACGGAGGGCCTCCGCTTGTAGCTTCATTTACTCGTGGAGATAACTCTTAAATGAGCATAAACTAAGTCCCTCTCGAGTGACGGAGGGCATCCGCTTGTAGCTTGATGAGCCCGCGGAGATAACTCTTAAATGAGTATAAACTAAGTCCCTCTCGAGTGACGGAGGGCCTCCGCTTGTAGCTTGATGAGACCGTGGAGATAACTCTTAAATGAGTATAAACTAAGTCCATCTCGAGTGACGGAGGGCCTCCACTTGTAGCTTGATGAGCTCGTGGAGATAACTCTTAAATGAGTATAAACTAAGTTCCTCTCGAGTGACGGAGGGCCTCCGCTTGTATCTTGATGAGCTCGTGGAGATAACTCTTAAATGAGTATAAACTAAGTCCCTCTCGAGCGACGAAGGGCCTCCGCTTGTAGCTTGATGAGCCCGCGGAGATAACACTTAAATGAGTATAAACTAAGTCCCTCTCGAGTGACGGGGAGCCTCCGCTTGTAGCTTGATGAGCTCGCGGAGATAACTCTTAAATGAGTATAAACTAAGTCCCTCTCGAGTGACGGAGGGCCTCCGCTTGTAGCTTGATGAGCTCGCGGAGATAACTCTTAAATGAGAATTAACTAAGTCCCTCTCGAGTTACGGAGGGCCTCCGCTTTTAGCTTGATGAGCTCGCGAAGATAACTCTTAAATGAGTATAAACTAAGTGCCTCTCGAGTGATGGAGGACCTCAGCTTGTAGCTTGATGAGCCCGCGGAGATAACACTTAAATGAGTATAAACTAAGTCCCTCTCGAGTGACGGAGAGCCTCCGCTTGTAGCTTGATGAGCTCGTGGAGATAACTCTTAAATGAGAATTAACTAAGTCCCTCTCGAGTTACGGAGGGCCTCCGCTTTTAGCTTGATGAGCTCGCGAAGATAACTCTTAAATGAAGATAAACTAAGTGCCTCTCGAGTGATGGAGGACCTCCGCTTGTAGCTTGATGAGCCCGCGGAGATAACACTTAAATGAGTATAAACTAAGTCCCTCTCGAGTGACGGAGGGTCTCCGCTTGTAGCTTGATGAGCTCGAAGAGATAACCCTTAAATGAGTATAAACTAAGACTATCTCGAGTGACGGACGGCCTCCACTTGTAGCTTGATGAGCTCGCGGAGATAACTCTTAAATGAGAATTAACTAAGTCCCTCTCGAGTTACGGAGGGCCTCCGCTTTTAGCTTGATGAGCTCGCGAAGATAACTCTTAAATGAGTATAAACTAAGTGCCTCTCGAGTGACGGAGGGGCTCCGCTTGTAGCTTGATGAGCTCGCAGAGATAACTCTTAAATGAGTATAAACTAAGTCCCTCTTGAGTGACGGAGGGCTTCCGCTTGTAGCTTGATGAGCTCGCGGAGATACTTCTTAAATGAGTATAAATTAAGTCCCTTTCGAGTGACGGAGGGTCTCCGCTTGTAGCTTGATGAGCTCGCAGAGATAACTCTTAAATGAGTATAAACTAAGTCCCTCTCGAGTGACGGAGGGCCTCCGCTTGTAGCTTCATTTGCTCGTGGTGATAACTCTTAAATGAGCATAAACTAAGTCCCTCTCGAGTGACGGAGGGCCTCCGCTTGTAGCTTGATGAGCTCGCGGAGATAACCCTTAAATGAGTATAAACTAAGGCCATCTCGAGTGATGGACGGCCTCCACTTGTAGCTTGATGAGCTCGCGGAGATAACTCTTAAATGAGAATTAACTAATTCCCTCTCGAGGTACGGAGGGCCTCCGCTTTTAGCTTGATGAGCTCGCGAAGATAACTCTTAAATGAGTATAAACTAAGTGCCTCTCGAGTGACAGAGGGTCTCCGCTTGTAGCTTGATGAGCTCGCGGAGATAACTCTTAAATGAGTATAAACTAAGTCCCTCTCGAGTGACGGAGGGCCTCCGCTTGTAGCTTCATTTGCTCGTGGAGATAACTCTTAAATGACCATAAACTAAGTCCCTCTCGAGTGACGGAGGGCCTCCGCTTATAGCTTGATGAGCTCGCGAAGATAACTCTTAAATGAGTATAAACTAAGTCCCTCTCGAGTGACGGGGGGCCTCCGCTTTTAGCTTGATGAGCTCACGGAGATAACTCTTAAAAGAGTATAAACTAAGTCCCTCTCGAGTGATGGAGGGCCTCCGCTTGTAGCTTGATGAGCTCGCGGAGATAACCCTTAAATGAGTATAAACTAAGGCCATCTCGAGTGACGGACGGCCTCCACTTGTAGCTTGATGAGCTCGCGGAGATAACTCTTAAATGAGAATTAACTAAGTCCCTCTTGAGTTACGGAGGGCCTCCGCTTTTAGCTTGATGAGCTCGCGAAGATAACTCTTAAATGAGTATAAACTAAGTGCCTCTCGAGTGACAGAGGGCCTCCGCTTGTAGCTTGATGAGCTCGCAGAGATAACCCTTAAATGAGTATAAACTAAGTCCCTCTCGAGTGACGGACGACCTCCGCTTGTAGGTTGATGAGCTCGCGAAGATAACTCTTAAATGAGTATAAACTAAGTCCCTCTCGAGTGACGGAGGGCCTCCGCTTGTAGCTTGATGAGACCGTGGAGATAACTCTTAAATGAGTTTAAACTAAGTCCATCTCGAGTGATGGAGGGCCTCCGCTTGTAGCTTGATGAGCTCGTGGAGATAACTCTTAAATGAGTATAATCTAAGTCATTCTCGAGTGACGGAGGGCCTCCGCTTGTATCTTGATGAGCTCGCGGAGATAACTCTTAAATGAGTATAAACTAAGTCCCTCTCGAGTGACGAAGGGCCTCCGCTTGTAGCTTGATGAGCCCGCGGAGATAACACTTAAATGAGTATAAACTAAGTCCCTCTCGAGTGACGGAGAGCCTCCGCTAATAGCTTGATGAGCTCGCAGAGATAACTCTTAAATGAGTATAAACTAAGTCCCTCTCGAGTGACGGGGGGCCTCCGCTTGTAGCTTGATGAGCTCGAAGAGATAACCCTTAAATGAGTATAAACTAAGGCCATCTCGAGTGACGGACGGTCTCCACTTGTAGCTTGATGAGCTCGCGGAGATAACTCTTAAATGAGAATTAACTAAGTCCCTCTCGAGTTACGGAGGGCCTCCGCTTTTAGCTTGATGAGCTCGCGGAGATAACTCTTAAATGAGTATAAATTAAGTCAATCTCGAGTGACGGAGGGCCTCCGCTTGTAGCTTCATTTGCTCGTGGAGATAACTCTTAAATGAGCATAAACTAAGTCCCTCTAGAGTGACGGAGGGCCTCCGCTTGTAGCTTGATGAGCTCGCGGAGATAACCCTTAAATGAGTATAAACTAAGGCCATCTCGAGTGACGGACGGCCTCCACTTGTAGCTTGATGAGCTCGCGGAGATAACTCTTAAATGAGTATAAACTAAGTGCCTCTCGAGTGACGGAGGGTCTCCGCTTGTAGCTTGATGAGCTCGCGGAGATAACTCTTAAATGAGTATAAACTAAGTCCATCTCGAGTGACGGAGGGCCTCCACTTGTAGCTTGATGAGCTCGTGGAGATAACTCTTAAATGAGTATAAACTAAGTTCCTCTCGAGTGACGGAGGGCCTCCGCTTGTATCTTGATGAGCTCGCGGAGATAACTCTTAAATGAGTATAAACTAAGTCCCTCTCGAGTGACGAAGGGCCTCCGCTTGTAGCTTGATGAGCCCGCGGAGATAACACTTAAATGAGTATAAACTAAGTCCCTCTCGAGTGACGGAGAGCCTCCGCTAATAGCTTGATGAGCTCGCAGAGATAACTCTTAAATGAGTATAAACTAAGTCCCTCTCGAGTGACGGAGGGCCTCCGCTTGTAGCTTGATGAGCTCGAAGAGATAACCCTTAAATGAGTATAAACTAAGGCCATCTCGAGTGACGGACGGCCTCCACTTGTAGCTTGATGAGCTCGCGGAGATAACTCTTAAATGAGAATTAACTAAGTCCCTCTCGAGTTACGGAGGGCCTCCGCTTTTAGCTTGATGAGCTCGCGGAGATAACTCTTAAATGAGTATAAATTAAGTCAATCTCGAGTGACGGAGGGCCTCCGCTTGTAGCTTCATTTGCTCGTGGAGATAACTCTTAAATGAGCATAAACTAAGTCCCTCTAGAGTGACGGAGGGCCTCCGCTTGTAGCTTGATGAGCTCGCGGAGATAACCCTTAAATGAGTATAAACTAAGGCCATCTCGAGTGACGGACGGCCTCCACTTGTAGCTTGATGAGCTCGCGGAGATAACTCTTAAATGAGTATAAACTAAGTGCCTCTCGAGTGACGGAGGGTCTCCGCTTGTAGCTTGATGAGCTCCCGGAGATAACTCTTAAATGAGTATAAACTAAGTCCATCTCGAGTGACGGAGGGCCTCCACTTGTAGCTTGATGAGCTCGTGGAGATAACTCTTAAATGAGTATAAACTAAGTTCCTCTCGAGTGACGGAGGGCCTCCGCTTGTATCTTGATGAGCTCGCGGAGATAACTCTTAAATGAGTATAAACTAAGTCCCTCTCGAGTGACGAAGGGCCTCCGCTTGTAGCTTGATGAGACCGTGGAGATAACTCTTAAATGAGTATAAACTAAGTCCATCTCGAGTGACGGAGGGCCTCCACTTGTAGCTTGATGAGCTCGTGGAGATAACTCTTAAATGAGTATAAACTAAGTTCCTCTCGAGTGACGGAGGGCCTCCGCTTGTATCTTGATGAGCTCGCGGAGATAACTCTTAAATGAGTATAAACTAAGTCCCTCTCGAGTGACGAAGGGCCTCCGCTTGTAGCTTGATGAGCCCGCGGAGATAACACTTAAATGAGTATAAACTAAGTCCCTCTCGAGTGACGGAGAGCCTCCGCTTGTAGCTTGATGAGCTCGCGGAGATAACTCTTAAATGAGTATAAACTAAGTCCCTCTCGAGTGACGGAGGGCCTCCGCTTGTAGCTTGATGAGCTCGAAGAGATAACCCTTAAATGAGTATAAACTAAGGCCATCTCGAGTGACGGACGGCCTCCACTTGTAGCTTGATGAGCTCGCGGATATAACTCTTAAATGAGAATTAACTAAGTCCCTCTCGAGTTACGGAGGGCCTTCGCTTTTAGCTTGATGAGCTCGCGAAGATAACTCTTAAATGAGTATAAACTAAGTGCCTCTCGAGTGATGGAGGACCTCCGCTTGTAGCTTGATGAGCCCGCTGAGATAACTCTTAAATGAGTGTAAACTAAGTCCATCTCGAGTGACGGAGGGGCTCCGCTTGTAGCTTGATGAACTCGCGGAGATAACTCTTAAATGAGAATTAACTAAGTGCCTCTCGAGTGATGGAGGACCTCCGCTTGTAGCTTGATGAGCCCGCGGAGATAACTCTTAAATGAGTGTAAACTAAGTCCATCTCGAGTGACGGAGGGCCTCCACTTGTAGCTTGACGAGCTCGCGGAGATAACTCTTAAATGAGTATAAACTAAGTCCCTCTCGAGTGATAGAGGGCCTTCGCTTGTAGCTTGATGAGCTCGCAGAGATAACCCTTAAATGAGTATAAACTAAGTCCCTCTCGAGTGACGAACGGCCTCCGCTTGTAACTTGATGAGCTCGCGAATATAACTCTTAAATGAGTATAAACTAAGTCCCTCTCGAGTGACGGAGGGCCTCCGCTTGTAGCTTGATGAGACCGTGGAGATAACTCTTAAATGAGTATAAACTAAGTCCATCTCGAGTGACGGAGGGCCTCCACTTGTAGCTTGATGAGCTCGTGGAGATAACTCTTAAATGAGTATAAACTAAGTTCCTCTCGAGTGACGGAGGGCCTCCGCTTGTATCTTGATGAGCTCGCGGAGATAACTCTTAAATGAGCATAAACTAAGTCCCTCTCGAGTGACGAAGGGCCTCCGCTTGTAGCTTGATGAGCCCGCGGAGATAACACTTAAATGAGTATAAACTAAGTCCCTCTCGAGTGACGGAGAGCCTCCGCTTGTAGCTTGATGAGCTCGCGGAGATAACTCCTAAATGAGTATAAACTAAGTCCCTCTCGAGTGACGGAGGGCCTCCGCTTGTAGCTTGATGAGCTCGAAGAGATAACCCTTAAATGAGTATAAACTAAGGCCATCTCGAGTGACGGACGGCCTCCACTTGTAGCTTGATGAGCTCGCGGAGATAACTCGTAAATGAGAATTAACTAAGTCCCTCCCGAGTTACGGAGGGCCTCCGCTTTTAGCTTGATGAGCTCGCGAAGATAACTCTTAAATGAGTATAAACTAAGTGCCTCTCGAGTGATGGAGGACCTCCGCTTGTAGCTTGATGAGCCCGCGGAGATAACTCTTAAATGAGTGTAAACTAAGTCCATCTCGAGTGACGGAGGGGCTCCGCTTGTAGCTTGATGAGCTCGCAGAGATAACTCTTAAATGAGTATAAACTAAGTCCCTCTTGAGTGACGGAGGGCTTCCGCTTGTAGCTTGATGAGCTCGCGGAGATACTTCTTAAATGAGTATAAATTAAGTCCCTTTCGAGTGACGGAGGGTCTCCGCTTGTAGCTTGATGAGCTCGCAGAGATAACTCTTAAATGAGTATAAACTAAGTGCCTCTCGAGTGATGGAGGACCTCCGCTTGTAGCTTGATGAGCCCGCTGAGATAACTCTTAAATGAGTGTAAACTAAGTCCATCTCGAGTGACGGAGGGGCTCCGCTTGTAGCTTGATGAGCTCGCGGAGATAACTCTTAAATGAGAATTAACTAAGTCCCTCTCGAGTTACGGAGGGCCTCCGCTTTTAGCTTGATGAGCTCGCGAAGATAACTCTTAAATGAGTATAAACTAAGTGCCTCTCGAGTGATGGAGGACCTCCGCTTGTAGCTTGATGAGCCCGCGGAGATAACTCTTAAATGAGTGTAAACTAAGTCCATCTCGAGTGACGGAGGGCCTCCACTTGTAGCTTGACGAGCTCGCGGAGATAACTCTTAAATGAGTATAAACTAAGTCCCTCTCGAGTGACAGAGGGCCTTCGCTTGTAGCTTGATGAGCTCGCAGAGATAACCCTTAAATGAGTATAAACTAAGTCCCTCTCGAGTGACGGACGGCCTCCGCTTGTAACTTGATGAGCTCGCGAAGATAACTCTTAAATGAGTATAAACTAAGTCCCTCTCGAGTGACGGAGGGCCTCCGCTTGTAGCTTGATGAGACCGTGGAGATAACTCTTAAATGAGTATAAACTAAGTCCATCTCGAGTGATGGAGGGCCTCCACTTGTAGCTTGATGAGCTCGTGGAGATAACTCTTAAATGAGTATAAACTAAGTCCCTCTCGAGTGACGGAGGGCCTCCGCTTGTAGCTTGATGAGACCGTGGAGATAACTCTTAAATGAGTATAAACTAAGTCCATCTCGAGTGACGGAGGGCCTCCACTTGTAGCTTGACGAGCTCGCGGAGATAACTCTTAAATGAGTATAAACTAAGTCCCTCTCGAGTGACAGAGGGCCTTCGCTTGTAGCTTGATGAGCTCGCAGAGATAACCCTTAAATGAGTATAAACTAAGTCCCTCTCGAGTGACGGACGGCCTCCGCTTGTAACTTGATGAGCTCGCGAAGATAACTCTTAAATGAGTATAAACTAAGTCCCTCTCGAGTGACGGAGGGCCTCCGCTTGTAGCTTGATGAGACCGTGGAGATAACTCTTAAATGAGTATAAACTAAGTCCATCTCGAGTGATGGAGGGCCTCCACTTGTAGCTTGATGAGCTCGTGGAGATAACTCTTAAATGAGTATAAACTAAGTTCCTCTCGAGTGACGGAGGGCCTCCGCTTGTATCTTGATGAGCTCGCGGAGATAACTCTTAAATGAGCATAAACTAAGTCCCTCTCGAGTGACGAAGGGCCTCCGCTTGTAGCTTGATGAGCCCGCGGAGATAACACTTAAATGAGTATAAACTAAGTCCCTCTCGAGTGACAAGGAGCCTCCGCTTGTAGCTTGATGAGCTCGCGGAGATAACTCCTAAATGAGTATAAACTAAGTCCCTCTCGAGTGACGGAGGGCCTCCGCTTGTAGCTTGATGAGCTCGAAGAGATAACCCTTAAATGAGTATAAACTAAGGCCATCTCGAGTGACGGACGGCCTCCACTTGTAGCTTGATGAGCTCGCGGAGATAACTCGTAAATGAGAATTAACTAAGTCCCTCTCGAGTTACGGAGGGCCTCCGCTTTTAGCTTGATGAGCTCGCGAAGATAACTCTTAAATGAGTATAAACTAAGTGCCTCTCGAGTGATGGAGGACCTCCGCTTGTAGCTTGATGAGCCCGCGGAGATAACTCTTAAATGAGTGTAAACTAAGTCCATCTCGAGTGACGGAGGGGCTCCGCTTGTAGCTTGATGAGCTCGCAGAGATAACTCTTAAATGAGTATAAACTAAGTCCCTCTTGAGTGACGGAGGGCTTCCGCTTGTAGCTTGATGAGCTCGCGGAGATACTTCTTAAATGAGTATAAATTAAGTCCCTTTCGAGTGATGGAGGGTCTCCGCTTGTAGCTTGATGAGCTCGCAGAGATAACTCTTAAATGAGTATAAACTAAGTCCCTCTCGAGTGACGGAGGGCCTCCGCTTGTAGCTTCATTTGCTCGTGGAGATAACTCTTAAATGAGCATAAACTAAGTCCCTCTCGAGTGACAGAGGGCCTCCGCTTGTAGCTTGATGAGCTCGCGGAGATAACCCTTAAATGAGTATAAACTAAGGCCATCTCGAGTGACGGACGGCCTCCACTTGTAGCTTGATGAGCTCGCGGAGATAACTCTTAAATGAGAATTAACTAAGTCCCTCTCGAGGTACGGAGGGCCTCCTCTTTTAGCTTGATGAGCTCGCGAAGATAACTCTTAAATGAGTATAAACTAAGTGCCTCTCGAGTGACGGAGGGTCTCCGCTTGTAGCTTGATGAGCTCGCGGAGATAACTCTTAAATGAGTATAAACTAAGTCCATCTCGAGTGATGGAGGGCCTCCACTTGTAGCTTGATGAGCTCGTGGAGATAACTCTTAAATGAGTATAAACTAAGTTCCTCTCGAGT
This sequence comes from Persicaria tinctoria, assembly GCA_037127255.1. Taxonomy (NCBI): domain Eukaryota; kingdom Viridiplantae; phylum Streptophyta; class Magnoliopsida; order Caryophyllales; family Polygonaceae; genus Persicaria; species Persicaria tinctoria. The sequence continues at coordinate 32,551,849 of JBANSL010000007.1, read as the reverse complement.
GACGGAGGGCCTCCGCTTGTTTCTTGATGAGCTCGCGGAGATAACTCTTAAATGAGTATAAACTAAGTCCCTCTCGAGTGACGAAGGGCCTCCGCTTGTAGCTTGATGAGACCGTGGAGACAACTCTTAAATGAGTATAAACTAAGTCCATCTCTCGTGACGGAGGGCCTCCACTTGTAGCTTGATGAGCTCGTGGAGATAACTCTTAAATGAGTATAAACTAAGTGCCTCTCGAGTGACGGAGGGCCTCCGCTTGTATCTTGATGAGCTCGCGGAGATAACTCTTAAATGAGTATAAACTAAGTCCCTCTCGAGTGACGAAGGGCCTCCGCTTGTAGCTTGATGAGCCCGCGGAGATAACACTTAAATGAGTATAAACTAAGTCCCTCTCGAGTGACGGAGAGCCTCCGCTTGTAGCTTGATGAGCTCGCGGAGATAACTCTTAAATGAGTATAAACTAAGTCCCTCTCGAGTGACGGAGGGCCTCCGCTTGTAGCTTGATGAGCTCGAAGAGATAACCCTTAAATGAGTATAAACTAAGGCCATCTCGAGTGACGGACGGCCTCCACTTGTAGCTTGATGAGCTCGCGGATATAAATCTTAAATGAGAATTAACTAAGTCCCTCTCGAGTTACGGAGGGCCTTCGCTTTTAGCTTGATGAGCTCGCGAAGATAACTCTTAAATGAGTATAAACTAAGTGCCTCTCGAGTGATGGAGGACCTCCGCTTGTAGCTTGATGAGCCCGCTGAGATAACTCTTAAATGAGTGTAAACTAAGTCCATCTCGAGTGACGGAGGGGCTCCGCTTGTAGCTTGATGAGCTCGCGGAGATAACTCTTAAATGAGAATTAACTAAGTCCCTCTCGAGTTACGGAGGGCCTCCGCTTTTAGCTTGATGAGCTCGCGAAGATAACTCTTAAATGAGTATAAACTAAGTGCCTCTCGAGTGATGGAGGACCTCCGCTTGTAGCTTGATGAGCCCGCGGAGATAACTCTTAAATGAGTGTAAACTAAGTCCATCTCGAGTGACGGAGGGCCTCCACTTGTAGCTTGACGAGCTCGCGGAGATAACTCTTAAATGAGTATAAACTAAGTCCCTCTCGAGTGACAGAGGGCCTTCGCTTGTAGCTTGATGAGCTCGCAGAGATAACCCTTAAATGAGTATAAACTAAGTCCCTCTCGAGTGACGGACGGCCTCCGCTTGTAACTTGATGAGCTCGCGAAGATAACTCTTAAATGAGTATAAACTAAGTCCCTCTCGAGTGACGGAGGGCCTCCGCTTGTAGCTTGATGAGACCGTGGAGATAACTCTTAAATGAGTATAAACTAAGTCCATCTCGAGTGACGGAGGGCCTCCACTTGTAGCTTGATGAGCTCGTGGAGATAACTCTTAAATGAGTATAAACTAAGTTCCTCTCGAGTGACGGAGGGCCTCCGCTTGTATCTTGATGAGCTCGCGGAGATAACTCTTAAATGAGCATAAACTAAGTCCCTCTCGAGTGACGAAGGGCCTCCGCTTGTAGCTTGATGAGCCCGCGGAGATAACACTTAAATGAGTATAAACTAAGTCCCTCTCGAGTGACGGAGAGCCTCCGCTTGTAGCTTGATGAGCTCGCGGAGATAACTCCTAAATGAGTATAAACTAAGTCCCTCTCGAGTGACGGAGGGCCTCCGCTTGTAGCTTGATGAGCTCGAAGAGATAACCCTTAAATGAGTATAAACTAAGGCCATCTCGAGTGACGGACGGCCTCCACTTGTTGCTTGATGAGCTCGCGGAGATAACTCGTAAATGAGAATTAACTAAGTCCCTCTCGAGTTACGGAGGGCCTCCGCTTTTAGCTTGATGAGCTCGCGAAGATAACTCTTAAATGAGTATAAACTAAGTGCCTCTCGAGTGATGGAGGACCTCCGCTTGTAGCTTGATGAGCCCGCGGAGATAACTCTTAAATGAGTGTAAACTAAGTCCATCTCGAGTGACGGAGGGGCTCCGCTTGTAGCTTGATGAGCTCGCAGAGATAACTCTTAAATGAGTATAAACTAAGTCCCTCTTGAGTGACGGAGGGCTTCCGCTTGTAGCTTGATGAGCTCGCGGAGATACTTCTTAAATGAGTATAAATTAAGTCCCTTTCGAGTGACGGAGGGTCTCCGCTTGTAGCTTGATGAGCTCGCAGAGATAACTCTTAAATGAGTATAAACTAAGTGCCTCTCGAGTGATGGAGGACCTCCGCTTGTAGCTTGATGAGCCCGCTGAGATAACTCTTAAATGAGTGTAAACTAAGTCCATCTCGAGTGACGGAGGGGCTCCGCTTGTAGCTTGATGAGCTCGCGGAGATAACTCTTAAATGAGAATTAACTAAGTCCCTCTCGAGTTACGGAGGGCCTCCGCTTTTAGCTTGATGAGCTCGCGAAGATAACTCTTAAATGAGTATAAACTAAGTGCCTCTCGAGTGATGGAGGACCTCCGCTTGTAGCTTGATGAGCCCGCGGAGATAACTCTTAAATGTGTGTAAACTAAGTCCATCTCGAGTGACGGAGGGCCTCCACTTGTAGCTTGACGAGCTCGCGGAGATAACTCTTAAATGAGTATAAACTAAGTCCCTCTCGAGTGACAGAGGGCCTTCGCTTGTAGCTTGATGAGCTCGCAGAGATAACCCTTAAATGAGTATAAACTAAGTCCCTCTCGAGTGACGGACGGCCTCCGCTTGTAACTTGATGAGCTCGCGAAGATAACTCTTAAATGAGTATAAACTAAGTCCCTCTCGAGTGACGGAGGGCCTCCGCTTGTAGTTTGATGAGACCGTGGAGATAACTCTTAAATGAGTATAAACTAAGTCCATCTCGAGTGACGGAGGGCCTCCACTTGTAGCTTGATGAGCTCGTGGAGATAACTCTTAAATGAGTATAAACTAAGTTCCTCTCGAGTGACGGAGGGCCTCCGCTTGTATCTTGATGAGCTCGCGGAGATAACTCTTAAATGAGCATAAACTAAGTCCCTCTCGAGTGACGAAGGGCCTCCGCTTGTAGCTTGATGAGCCCGCGGAGATAACACTTAAATGAGTATAAACTAAGTCCCTCTCGAGTGACGGAGAGCCTCCGCTTGTAGCTTGATGAGCTCGCGGAGATAACTCCTAAATGAGTATAAACTAAGTCCCTCTCGAGTGACGGAGGGCCTCCGCTTGTAGCTTGATGAGCTCGAAGAGATAACCCTTAAATGAGTATAAACTAAGGCCATCTCGAGTGACGGACGGCCTCCACTTGTAGCTTGATGAGCTCGCGGAGATAACTCGTAAATGAGAATTAACTAAGTCCCTCTCGAGTTACGGAGGGCCTCCGCTTTTAGCTTGATGAGCTCGCGAAGATAACTCTTAAATGAGTATAAACTAAGTGCCTCTCGAGTGATGGAGGACCTCCGCTTGTAGCTTGATGAGCCCGCGGAGATAACTCTTAAATGAGTGTAAACTAAGTCCATCTCGAGTGACGGAGGGGCTCCGCTTGTAGCTTGATGAGCTCGCAGAGATAACTCTTAAATGAGTATAAACTAAGTCCCTCTTGAGTGACGGAGGGCTTCCGCTTGTAGCTTGATGAGCTCGCGGAGATACTTCTTAAATGAGTATAAATTAAGTCCCTTTCGAGTGACGGAGGGTCTCCGCTTGTAGCTTGATGAGCTCGCAGAGATAACTCTTAAATGAGTATAAACTAAGTCCCTCTCGAGTGACGGAGGGCCTCCGCTTGTAGCTTCATTTGCTCGTGGAGATAACTCTTAAATGAGCATAAACTAAGTCCCTCTCGAGTGACAGAGGGCCTCCGCTTGTAGCTTGATGAGCTCGCGGAGATAACCCTTAAATGAGTATAAACTAAGGCCATCTCGAGTGACGGACGGCCTCCACTTGTAGCTTGATGAGCTCGCGGAGATAACTCTTAAATGAGAATTAACTAAGTCCCTCTCGAGGTACGGAGGGCCTCCGCTTTTAGCTTGATGAGCTCGCGAAGATAACTCTTAAATGAGTATAAACTAAGTGCCTCTCGAGTGACGGAGGGTCTCCGCTTGTAGCTTGATGAGCTCGCGGAGATAACTCTTAAATGAGTATAAACTAAGTCCATCTCGAGTGACGGAGGGCCTCCACTTGTAGCTTGATGAGCTCGTGGAGATAACTCTTAAATGAGTATAAACTAAGTTCCTCTCGAGTGACGGAGGGCCTCCGCTTGTATCTTGATGAGCTCGCGGAGATAACTCTTAAATGAGTATAAACTAAGTCCCTCTCGAGTGACGAAGGGCCTCCGCTTGTAGCTTGATGAGACCGTGGAGATAACTCTTAAATGAGTATAAACTAAGTCCATCTCGAGTGACGGAGGGCCTCCACTTGTAGCTTGATGAGCTCGTGGAGATAACTCTTAAATGAGTATAAACTAAGTTCCTCTCGAGTGACGGAGGGCCTCCGCTTGTATCTTGATGAGCTCGCGGAGATAACTCTTAAATGAGTATAAACTAAGTCCCTCTCGAGTGACGAAGGGCCTCCGCTTGTAGCTTGATGAGCCCGCGGAGATAACACTTAAATGAGTATAAACTAAGTCCCTCTCGAGTGACGGAGAGCCTCCGCTTGTAGCTTGATGAGCTCGCGGAGATAACTCTTAAATGAGTATAAACTAAGTCCCTCTCGAGTGACGGAGGGCCTCCGCTTGTAGCTTGATGAGCTCGAAGAGATAACCCTTAAATGAGTATAAACTAAGGCCATCTCGAGTGACGGACGGCCTCCACTTGTAGCTTGATGAGCTCGCGGATATAACTCTTAAATGAGAATTAACTAAGTCCCTCTCGAGTTACGGAGGGCCTTCGCTTTTAGCTTGATGAGCTCGCGAAGATAACTCTTAAATGAGTATAAACTAAGTGCCTCTCGAGTGATGGAGGACCTCCGCTTGTAGCTTGATGAGCCCGCTGAGATAACTCTTAAATGAGTGTAAACTAAGTCCATCTCGAGTGACGGAGGGGCTCCGCTTGTAGCTTGATGAGCTCGCGGAGATAACTCTTAAATAAGAATTAACTAAGTCCCTCTCGAGTTACGGAGGGCCTCCGCTTTTAGCTTGATGAGCTCGCGAAGATAACTCTTAAATGAGTATAAACTAAGTGCCTCTCGAGTGATGGAGGACCTCCGCTTGTAGCTTGATGAGCCCGCGGAGATAACTCTTAAATGAGTGTAAACTAAGTCCATCTCGAGTGACGGAGGGCCTCCACTTGTAGCTTGACGAGCTCGCGGAGATAACTCTTAAATGAGTATAAACTAAGTCCCTCTCGAGTGACAGAGGGCCTTCGCTTGTAGCTTGATGAGCTCGCAGAGATAACCCTTAAATGAGTATAAACTAAGTCCCTCTCGAGTGACGGACGGCCTCCGCTTGTAACTTGATGAGCTCGCGAAGATAACTCTTAAATGAGTATAAACTAAGTCCCTCTCGAGTGACGGAGGGCCTCCGCTTGTAGCTTGATGAGACCGTGGAGATAACTCTTAAATGAGTATAAACTAAGTCCATCTCGAGTGACGGAGGGCCTCCACTTGTAGCTTGATGAGCTCGTGGAGATAACTCTTAAATGAGTATAAACTAAGTTCCTCTCGAGTGACGGAGGGCCTCCGCTTGTATCTTGATGAGCTCGCGGAGATAACTCTTAAATGAGCATAAACTAAGTCCCTCTCGAGTGACGAAGGGCCTCCGCTTGTAGCTTGATGAGCCCGCGGAGATAACACTTAAATGAGTATAAACTAAGTCCCTCTCGAGTGACGGAGAGCCTCCGCTTGTAGCTTGATGAGCTCGCGGAGATAACTCCTAAATGAGTATAAACTAAGTCCCTCTCGAGTGACGGAGGGCCTCCGCTTGTAGCTTGATGAGCTCGAAGAGATAACCCTTAAATGAGTATAAACTAAGGCCATCTCGAGTGACGGACGGCCTCCACTTGTAGCTTGATGAGCTCGCGGAGATAACTCTTAAATGAGAATTAACTAAGTCCCTCTCGAGGTACGGAGGGCCTCCGCTTTTAGCTTGATGAGCTCGCGAAGATAACTCTTAAATGAGTATAAACTAAGTGCCTCTCGAGTGACGGAGGGTCTCCGCTTGTAGCTTGATGAGCTCGCGGAGATAACTCTTAAATGAGTATAAACTAAGTCCATCTCGAGTGACGGAGGGCCTCCACTTGTAGCTTGATGAGCTCGTGGAGATAACTCTTAAATGAGTATAAACTAAGTTCCTCTCGAGTGACGGAGGGCCTCCGCTTGTATCTTGATGAGCTCGCGGAGATAACTCTTAAATGAGTATAAACTAAGTCCCTCTCGAGTGACGAAGGGCCTCCGCTTGTAGCTTGATGAGACCGTGGAGATAACTCTTAAATGAGTATAAACTAAGTCCATCTCGAGTGACGGAGGGCCTCCACTTGTAGCTTGATGAGCTCGTGGAGATAACTCTTAAATGAGTATAAACTAAGTTCCTCTCGAGTGACGGAGGGCCTCCGCTTGTATCTTGATGAGCTCGCGGAGATAACTCTTAAATGAGTATAAACTAAGTCCCTCTCGAGTGACGAAGGGCCTCCGCTTGTAGCTTGATGAGCCCGCGGAGATAACACTTAAATGAGTATAAACTAAGTCCCTCTCGAGTGACGGAGAGCCTCCGCTTGTAGCTTGATGAGCTCGCGGAGATAACTCTTAAATGAGTATAAACTAAGTCCCTCTCGAGTGACGGAGGGCCTCCGCTTGTAGCTTGATGAGCTCGAAGAGATAACCCTTAAATGAGTATAAACTAAGGCCATCTCGAGTGACGGACGGCCTCCACTTGTAGCTTGATGAGCTCGCGGATATAACTCTTAAATGAGAATTAACTAAGTCCCTCTCGAGTTACGGAGGGCCTTCGCTTTTAGCTTGATGAGCTCGCGAAGATAACTCTTAAATGAGTATAAACTAAGTGCCTCTCGAGTGATGGAGGACCTCCGCTTGTAGCTTGATGAGCCCGCTGAGATAACTCTTAAATGAGTGTAAACTAAGTCCATCTCGAGTGACGGAGGGGCTCCGCTTGTAGCTTGATGAGCTCGCGGAGATAACTCTTAAATAAGAATTAACTAAGTCCCTCTCGAGTTACGGAGGGCCTCCGCTTTTAGCTTGATGAGCTCGCGAAGATAACTCTTAAATGAGTATAAACTAAGTGCCTCTCGAGTGATGGAGGACCTCCGCTTGTAGCTTGATGACCCCGCGGAGATAACTCTTAAATGAGTGTAAACTAAGTCCATCTCGAGTGACGGAGGGCCTCCACTTGTAGCTTGACGAGCTCGCGGAGATAACTCTTAAATGAGTATAAACTAAGTCCCTCTCGAGTGACAGAGGGCCTTCGCTTGTAGCTTGATGAGCTCGCAGAGATAACCCTTAAATGAGTATAAACTAAGTCCCTCTCGAGTGACGGACGGCCTCCGCTTGTAACTTGATGAGCTCGCGAAGATAACTCTTAAATGAGTATAAACTAAGTCCCTCTCGAGTGACGGAGGGCCTCCGCTTGTAGCTTGATGAGACCGTGGAGATAACTCTTAAATGAGTATAAACTAAGTCCATCTCGAGTGACGGAGGGCCTCCACTTGTAGCTTGATGAGCTCGTGGAGATAACTCTTAAATGAGTATAAACTAAGTTCCTCTCGAGTGACGGAGGGCCTCCGCTTGTATCTTGATGAGCTCGCGGAGATAACTCTTAAATGAGCATAAACTAAGTCCCTCTCGAGTGACGAAGGGCCTCCGCTTGTAGCTTGATGAGCCCGCGGAGATAACACTTAAATGAGTATAAACTAAGTCCCTCTCGAGTGACGGAGAGCCTCCGCTTGTAGCTTGATGAGCTCGCGGAGATAACTCCTAAATGAGTATAAACTAAGTCCCTCTCGAGTGACGGAGGGCCTCCGCTTGTAGCTTGATGAGCTCGAAGAGATAACCCTTAAATGAGTATAAACTAAGGCCATCTCGAGTGACGGACGGCCTCCACTTGTAGCTTGATGAGCTCGCGGAGATAACTCGTAAATGAGAATTAACTAAGTCCCTCTCGAGTTACGGAGGGCCTCCGCTTTTAGCTTGATGAGCTCGCGAAGATAACTCTTAAATGAGTATAAACTAAGTGCCTCTCGAGTGATGGAGGACCTCCGCTTGTAGCTTGATGAGCCCGCGGAGATAACTCTTAAATGAGTGTAAACTAAGTCCATCTCGAGTGACGGAGGGGCTCCGCTTGTAGCTTGATGAGCTCGCAAAGATAACTCTTAAATGAGTATAAACTAAGTCCCTTTCGAGTGACGGAGGGTCTCCGCTTGTAGCTTGATGAGCTCGCAGAGATAACTCTTAAATGAGTATAAACTAAGTCCCTCTCGAGTGACGGAGGGCCTCCGCTTGTAGCTTCATTTGCTCGTGGAGATAACTCTTAAATGAGCATAAACTAAGTCCCTCTCGAGTGACAGAGGGCCTCCGCTTGTAGCTTGATGAGCTCGCGGAGATAACCCTTAAATGAGTATAAACTAAGGCCATCTCGAGTGACGGACGGCCTCCACTTGTAGCTTGATGAGCTCGCGGAGATAACTCTTAAATGAGAATTAACTAAGTCCCTCTCGAGGTACGGAGGGCATCCGCTTTTAGCTTGATGAGCTCGCGAAGATAACTCTTAAATGAGTATAAACTAAGTGCCTCTCGAGTGACGGAGGGTCTCCGCTTGTAGCTTGATGAGCTCGCGGAGATAACTCTTAAATGAGTATAAACTAAGTCCCTCTCGAGTGACGGAGGGCCTCCGCTTGTAGCTTCATTTACTCGTGGAGATAACTCTTAAATGAGCATAAACTAAGTCCCTCTCGAGTGACGGAGGGCCTCCGCTTATAGCTTGATGAGCTCGCGAAGATAACTCTTAAATGAGTATAAACTAAGTCCCTCTCGAGTTACGGAGGGCATCCGCTTGTAGCTTGATGAGCCCGCGGAGATAACTCTTAAATGAGTATAAACTAAGTGCCTCTCGAGTGACGGAGGGCCTCCGCTTGTATCATGATGAGCTCACGGAGATAACTCTTAAAAGAGTATAAACTAAGTCCCTCTCGAGTGATGGAGGGCCTCCGCTTGTAGCTTGATGAGCTCGCGGAGATAACCCTCAAATGAGTATAAACTAAGGCCATCTCGAGTTACGGACGGCCTCCACTTGTAGCTTGATGAGCTCGCGGAGATAACTCTTAAATGAGAATTAACTAAGTCCATTTTGAGTTACGGAGGGCCTCCGCTTTTAGCTTGATGAGCTCGCGAAGATAACTCTTAAATGAGTATAAACTAAGTGCCTCTCGAGTGACGGAGGGCTTCCGCTTGTAGCTTGATGAGCTCGCGGAGATACTTCTTAAATGAGTATAAATTAAGTCCCTTTCGAGTGACGGAGGGTCTCCGCTTGTAGCTTGATGAGCTCGCGGAGATAACTCTTAAATGAGTATAAACTAAGTCAATCTCGAGTGACGGAGGGCCTCCGCTTGTAGCTTCATTTGCTCGTGGAGATAACTCTTAAATGAGCATAAACTAAGTCCCTCTCGAGTGACGGAGGGCCTCCGCTTGTAGCTTGATGAGCTCGCGGAGATAACCCTTAAATGAGTATAAACTAAGGCCATCTCGAGTGACGGACGGCCTCCACTTGTAGCTTGATGAGCTCGCGGAGATAACTCTTAAATGAGAATTAACTAAGTCCCTCTCGAGGTACGGAGGGCCTCCGCTTTTAGCTTGATGAGCTCGCGAAGATAACTCTTAAATGAGTATAAACTAAGTGCCTCTCGAGTGACGGAGGGTTTCCGCTTGTAGCTTGATGAGCTCGCGGAGATAACTCTTAAATGAGTATAAACTAAGTCCCTCTCGAGTGACGAAGGGCCTCCGCTTGTAGCTTGATGAGACCGTGGAGATAACTCTTAAATGAGTATAAACTAAGTCCATCTCGAGTGACGGAGGGCCTCCACTTGTAGCTTGATGAGCTCGTGGAGATAACTCTTAAATGAGTATAAACTAAGTTCCTCTCGAGTGACGGAGGGCCTCCGCTTGTATCTTGATGAGCTCGCGGAGATAACTCTTAAATGAGTATAAACTAAGTCCCTCTCGAGTGACGAAGGGCCTCCGCTTGTAACTTGATGAGTATAAACTAAGTCCCTCTCGAGTGACGGAGGGTCTTCGCTTGTAGCTTGATGAGCTCGCAGAGATAACCCTTAAATGAGTATCAACTAAGTCCCTCTCGAGTGACGAAGGGCCTCCGCTTGTAGCTTGATGAGACCATGGAGATAACTCTTAAATGAGTATAAACTAAGTTCCTCTCGAGTGACGGAGGGCCTCCGCTTGTATCTTGATGAGCTCGCGGAGATAACTCTTAAATGAGTATAAACTAAGTCCATCTCGAGTGACGGAGGGCCTCCACTTGTAGCTTGATGAGCTCGTGGAGATAACTCTTAAATGAGTATAAACTAAGTTCCTCTCGAGTGACGGAGGGCCTCCGCTTGTATCTTGATGAGCTCGCGGAGATAACTCTTAAATGAGCATAAACTAAGTCCCTCTCGAGTGACGAAGGGCCTCCGCTTGTAGCTTGATGAGCCCGCGGAGATAACTCTTAAATGAGTGTAAACTAAGTCCATCTCGAGTGACGGAGAGGCTCCGCTTGTAGCTTGATGAGCTCGCAAAGATAACTCTTAAATGAGTATAAACTAAGTCCCTCTTGAGTGACGGAGGGCTTCCGCTTGTAGCTTGATGAGCTCGCGGAGATACTTCTTAAATGAGTATAAATTAAGTCCCTTTCGAGTGACGGAGGGTCTCCGCTTGTAGCTTGATGAGCTCGCAGAGATAACTCTTAAATGAGTATAAACTAAGTCCCTCTCGAGTGACGGAGGGCCTCCGCTTGTAGCTTCATTTGCTCGTGGAGATAACTCTTAAATGAGCATAAACTAAGTCCCTCTCGAGTGACAGAGGGCCTCCGCTTGTAGCTTGATGAGCTCGCGGAGATAACCCTTAAATGAGTATAAACTAAGGCCATCTCGAGTGACGGACGGCCTCCACTTGTAGCTTGATGAGCTCGCGGAGATAACTCTTAAATGAGAATTAACTAAGTCCCTCTCGAGGTACGGAGGGCATCCGCTTTTAGCTTGATGAGCTCGCGAAGATAACTCTTAAATGAGTATAAACTAAGTGCCTCTCGAGTGACGGAGGGTCTCCGCTTGTAGCTTGATGAGCTCGCGGAGATAACTCTTAAATGAGTATAAACTAAGTCCCTCTCGAGTGACGGAGGGCCTCCGCTTGTAGCTTCATTTACTCGTGGAGATAACTCTTAAATGAGCATAAACTAAGTCCCTCTCGAGTGACGGAGGGCCTCCGCTTATAGCTTGATGAGCTCGCGAAGATAACTCTTAAATGAGTATAAACTAAGTCCCTCTCGAGTTACGGAGGGCATCCGCTTGTAGCTTGATGAGCCCGCGGAGATAACTCTTAAATGAGTATAAACTAAGTGCCTCTCGAGTGACGGAGGGCCTCCGCTTGTATCATGATGAGCTCACGGAGATAACTCTTAAAAGAGTATAAACTAAGTCCCTCTCGAGTGATGGAGGGCCTCCGCTTGTAGCTTGATGAGCTCGCGGAGATAACCCTCAAATGAGTATAAACTAAGGCCATCTCGAGTTACGGACGGCCTCCACTTGTAGCTTGATGAGCTCGCGGAGATAACTCTTAAATGAGAATTAACTAAGTCCATTTTGAGTTACGGAGGGCCTCCGCTTTTAGCTTGATGAGCTCGCGAAGATAACTCTTAAATGAGTATAAACTAAGTGCCTCTCGAGTGACGGAGGGCTTCCGCTTGTAGCTTGATGAGCTCGCGGAGATACTTCTTAAATGAGTATAAATTAAGTCCCTTTCGAGTGACGGAGGGTCTCCGCTTGTAGCTTGATGAGCTCGCGGAGATAACTCTTAAATGAGTATAAACTAAGTCAATCTCGAGTGACGGAGGGCCTCCGCTTGTAGCTTCATTTGCTCGTGGAGATAACTCTTAAATGAGCATAAACTAAGTCCCTCTCGAGTGACGGAGGGCCTCCGCTTGTAGCTTGATGAGCTCGCGGAGATAACCCTTAAATGAGTATAAACTAAGGCCATCTCGAGTGACGGACGGCCTCCACTTGTAGCTTGATGAGCTCGCGGAGATAACTCTTAAATGAGAATTAACTAAGTCCCTCTCGAGGTACGGAGGGCCTCCGCTTTTAGCTTGATGAGCTCGCGAAGATAACTCTTAAATGAGTATAAACTAAGTGCCTCTCGAGTGACGGAGGGTTTCCGCTTGTAGCTTGATGAGCTCGCGGAGATAACTCTTAAATGAGTATAAACTAAGTCCCTCTCGAGTGACGAAGGGCCTCCGCTTGTAGCTTGATGAGACCGTGGAGATAACTCTTAAATGAGTATAAACTAAGTCCATCTCGAGTGACGGAGGGCCTCCACTTGTAGCTTGATGAGCTCGTGGAGATAACTCTTAAATGAGTATAAACTAAGTTCCTCTCGAGTGACGGAGGGCCTCCGCTTGTATCTTGATGAGCTCGCGGAGATAACTCTTAAATGAGTATAAACTAAGTCCCTCTCGAGTGACGAAGGGCCTCCGCTTGTAACTTGATGAGTATAAACTAAGTCCCTCTCGAGTGACGGAGGGTCTTCGCTTGTAGCTTGATGAGCTCGCAGAGATAACCCTTAAATGAGTATCAACTAAGTCCCTCTCGAGTGACGAAGGGCCTCCGCTTGTAGCTTGATGAGACCATGGAGATAACTCTTAAATGAGTATAAACTAAGTTCCTCTCGAGTGACGGAGGGCCTCCGCTTGTATCTTGATGAGCTCGCGGAGATAACTCTTAAATGAGTATAAACTAAGTCCATCTCGAGTGACGGAGGGCCTCCACTTGTAGCTTGATGAGCTCGTGGAGATAACTCTTAAATGAGTATAAACTAAGTTCCTCTCGAGTGACGGAGGGCCTCCGCTTGTATCTTGATGAGCTCGCGGAGATAACTCTTAAATGAGCATAAACTAAGTCCCTCTCGAGTGACGAAGGGCCTCCGCTTGTAGCTTGATGAGCCCGCGGAGATAACACTTAAATGAGTATAAACTAAGTCCCTCTCGAGTGACGGAGAGCCTCCGCTTGTAGCTTGATGAGCTCGCGGAGATAACTCCTAAATGAGTATAAACTAAGTCCCTCTCGAGTGACGGAGGGCCTCCGCTTGTAGCTTGATGAGCTCGAAGAGATAACCCTTAAATGAGTATAAACTAAGGCCATCTCGAGTGACGGACGGCCTCCACTTGTAGCTTGATGAGCTCGCGGAGATAACTCGTAAATGAGAATTAACTAAGTCCCTCTCGAGTTACGGAGGGCCTCCGCTTTTAGCTTGATGAGCTCGCGAAGATAACTCTTAAATGAGTATAAACTAAGTGCCTCTCGAGTGATGGAGGACCTCCGCTTGTAGCTTGATGAGCCCGCGGAGATAACTCTTAAATGAGTGTAAACTAAGTCCATCTCGAGTGACGGAGGGGCTCCGGTTGTAGCTTGATGAGCTCGCAAAGATAACTCTTAAATGAGTATAAACTAAGTCCCTCTTGAGTGACGGAGGGCTTCCGCTTGTAGCTTGATGAGCTCGCGGAGATACTTCTTAAATGAGTATAAATTAAGTCCCTTTCGAGTGACGGAGGGTCTCCGCTTGTAGCTTGATGAGCTCGCAGAGATAACTCTTAAATGAGTATAAACTAAGTCCCTCTCGAGTGACGGAGGGCCTCCGCTTGTAGCTTCATTTGCTCGTGGAGATAACTCTTAAATGAGCATAAACTAAGTCCCTCTCGAGTGACAGAGGGCCTCCGCTTGTAGCTTGATGAGCTCGCGGAGATAACCCTTAAATGAGTATAAACTAAGGCCATCTCGAGTGACGGACGGCCTCCACTTGTAGCTTGATGAGCTCGCGGAGATAACTCTTAAATGAGAATTAACTAAGTCCCTCTCGAGGTACGGAGGGCATCCGCTTTTAGCTTGATGAGCTCGCGAAGATAACTCTTAAATGAGTATAAACTAAGTGCCTCTCGAGTGACGGAGGGTCTCCGCTTGTAGCTTGATGAGCTCGCGGAGATAACTCTTAAATGAGTATAAACTAAGTCCCTCTCGAGTGACGGAGGGCCTCCGCTTGTAGCTTCATTTACTCGTGGAGATAACTCTTAAATGAGCATAAACTAAGTCCCTCTCGAGTGACGGAGGGCCTCCGCTTATAGCTTGATGAGCTCGCGAAGATAACTCTTAAATGAGTATAAACTAAGTCCCTCTCGAGTTACGGAGGGCATCCGCTTGTAGCTTGATGAGCCCGCGGAGATAACTCTTAAATGAGTATAAACTAAGTGCCTCTCGAGTGACGGAGGGCCTCCGCTTGTATCATGATGAGCTCACGGAGATAACTCTTAAAAGAGTATAAACTAAGTCCCTCTCGAGTGATGGAGGGCCTCCGCTTGTAGCTTGATGAGCTCGCGGAGATAACCCTCAAATGAGTATAAACTAAGGCCATCTCGAGTTACGGACGGCCTCCACTTGTAGCTTGATGAGCTCGCGGAGATAACTCTTAAATGAGAATTAACTAAGTCCATTTTGAGTTACGGAGGGCCTCCGCTTTTAGCTTGATGAGCTCGCGAAGATAACTCTTAAATGAGTATAAACTAAGTGCCTCTCGAGTGACGGAGGGCTTCCGCTTGTAGCTTGATGAGCTCGCGGAGATACTTCTTAAATGAGTATAAATTAAGTCCCTTTCGAGTGACGGAGGGTCTCCGCTTGTAGCTTGATGAGCTCGCGGAGATAACTCTTAAATGAGTATAAACTAAGTCAATCTCGAGTGACGGAGGGCCTCCGCTTGTAGCTTCATTTGCTCGTGGAGATAACTCTTAAATGAGCATAAACTAAGTCCCTCTCGAGTGACGGAGGGCCTCCGCTTGTAGCTTGATGAGCTCGCGGAGATAACCCTTAAATGAGTATAAACTAAGGCCATCTCGAGTGACGGACGGCCTCCACTTGTAGCTTGATGAGCTCGCGGAGATAACTCTTAAATGAGAATTAACTAAGTCCCTCTCGAGGTACGGAGGGCCTCCGCTTTTAGCTTGATGAGCTCGCGAAGATAACTCTTAAATGAGTATAAACTAAGTGCCTCTCGAGTGACGGAGGGTTTCCGCTTGTAGCTTGATGAGCTCGCGGAGATAACTCTTAAATGAGTATAAACTAAGTCCCTCTCGAGTGACGAAGGGCCTCCGCTTGTAGCTTGATGAGACCGTGGAGATAACTCTTAAATGAGTATAAACTAAGTCCATCTCGAGTGACGGAGGGCCTCCACTTGTAGCTTGATGAGCTCGTGGAGATAACTCTTAAATGAGTATAAACTAAGTTCCTCTCGAGTGACGGAGGGCCTCCGCTTGTATCTTGATGAGCTCGCGGAGATAACTCTTAAATGAGTATAAACTAAGTCCCTCTCGAGTGACGAAGGGCCTCCGCTTGTAACTTGATGAGTATAAACTAAGTCCCTCTCGAGTGACGGAGGGTCTTCGCTTGTAGCTTGATGAGCTCGCAGAGATAACCCTTAAATGAGTATCAACTAAGTCCCTCTCGAGTGACGAAGGGCCTCCGCTTGTAGCTTGATGAGACCATGGAGATAACTCTTAAATGAGTATAAACTAAGTTCCTCTCGAGTGACGGAGGGCCTCCGCTTGTATCTTGATGAGCTCGCGGAGATAACTCTTAAATGAGTATAAACTAAGTCCCTCTCGAGTGACGAAGGGCCTCCGCTTGTAGCTTGATGAGACCGTGGAGATAACTCTTAAATGAGTATAAACTAAGTCCATCTCGAGTGACGGAGGGCCTCCACTTGTAGCTTGATGAGCTCGTGGAGATAACTCTTAAATGAGTATAAACTAAGTTCCTCTCGAGTGACGGAGGGCCTCCGCTTGTATCTTGATGAGCTCGCGGAGATAACTCTTAAATGAGTATAAACTAAGTCCCTCTCGAGTGACGAAGGGCCTCCGCTTGTAACTTGATGAGTATAAACTAAGTCCCTCTCGAGTGACGGAGGGTCTTCGCTTGTAGCTTGATGAGCTCGCAGAGATAACCCTTAAATGAGTATCAACTAAGTCCCTCTCGAGTGACGAAGGGCCTCCGCTTGTAGCTTGATGAGACCATGGAGATAACTCTTAAATGAGTATAAACTAAGTTCCTCTCGAGTGACGGAGGGCCTCCGCTTGTATCTTGATGAGCTCGCGGAGATAACTCTTAAATGAGTATAAACTAAGTCCCTCTCGAGTGACGAAGGGCCTCCGCTTGTAGCTTGATGAGACCGTGGAGATAACTCTTAAATGAGTATAAACTAAGTCCATCTCGAGTGACGGAGGGCCTCCACTTGTAGCTTGATGAGCTCGTGGAGATAACTCTTAAATGAGTATAAACTAAGTTCCTCTCGAGTGACGGAGGGCCTCCGCTTGTAGCTTGATGAGCTCGCGGAGATACTTCTTAAATGAGTATAAATTAAGTCCCTTTCGAGTGACGGAGGGTCTCCGCTTGTAGCTTGATGAGCTCGCGGAGATAACTCTTAAATGAGTATAAACTAAGTCAATCTCGAGTGACGGAGGGCCTCCGCTTGTAGCTTCATTTGCTCGTGGAGATAACTCTTAAATGAGCATAAACTAAGTCCCTCTCGAGTGACGGAGGGCCTCCGCTTGTAGCTTGATGAGCTCGCGGAGATAACCCTTAAATGAGTATAAACTAAGGCCATCTCGAGTGACGGACGGCCTCCACTTGTAGCTTGATGAGCTCGCGGAGATAACTCTTAAATGAGAATTAACTAAGTCCCTCTCGAGGTACGGAGGGCCTCCGCTTTTAGCTTGATGAGCTCGCAGAGATAACTCTTAAATGAGTATAAACTAAGTGCCTCTCGAGTGACGGAGGGTTTCCGCTTGTAGCTTGATGAGCTCGCGGAGATAACTCTTAAATGAGTATAAACTAAGTCCATCTCGAGTGACGGAGGGCCTCCACTTGTAGCTTGATGAGCTTGTGGAGATAACTCTTAAATGAGTATAAACTAAGTTCCTCTCGAGTGACGGAGGGCCTCCGCTTGTATCTTGATGAGCTCGCGGAGATAACTCTTAAATGAGTATAAACTAAGTCCCTCTCGAGTGACGAAGGGCCTCCGCTTGTAGCTTGATGAGACCGTGGAGATAACTCTTAAATGAGTATAAACTAAGTCCATCTCGAGTGACGGAGGGCCTCCACTTGTAGCTTGATGAGCTCGTGGAGATAACTCTTAAATGAGTATAAACTAAGTTCCTCTCGAGTGACGGAGGGCCTCCGCTTGTATCTTGATGAGCTCGCGGAGATAACTCTTAAATGAGTATAAACTAAGTCCCTCTCGAGTGACGAAGGGCCTCCGCTTGTAGCTTGATGAGCCCGCGGAGATAACACTTAAATGAGTATAAACTAAGTCCCTCTCGAGTGACGGAGAGCCTCCGCTTGTAGCTTGATGAGCTCGCGGAGATAACTCTTAAATGAGTATAAACTAAGTCCCTCTCGAGTGACGGAGGGCCTCCGCTTGTAGCTTGATGAGCTCGAAGAGATAACCCTTAAATGAGTATAAACTAAGGCCATCTCGAGTGACGGACGGCCTCCACTTGTAGCTTGATGAGCTCGCGGATATAACTCTTAAATGAGAATTAACTAAGTCCCTCTCGAGTTACGGAGGGCCTTCGCTTTTAGCTTGATGAGCTCGCGAAGATAACTCTTAAATGAGTATAAACTAAGTGCCTCTCGAGTGATGGAGGACCTCCGCTTGTAGCTTGATGAGCCCGCTGAGATAACTCTTAAATGAGTGTAAACTAAGTCCATCTCGAGTGACGGAGGGGCTCCGCTTGTAGCTTGATGAGCTCGCGGAGATAACTCTTAAATGAGAATTAACTAAGTCGCTCTCGAGTTACGGAGGGCCTCCGCTTTTAGCTTGATGAGCTCGCGAAGATAACTCTTAAATGAGTATAAACTAAGTACCTCTCGAGTGATGGAGGACCTCCGCTTGTAGCTTGATGAGCCCGCGGAGATAACTCTTAAATGAGTGTAAACTAAGTCCATCTCGAGTGATGGAGGGCCTCCGCTTGTAGCTTGACGAGCTCGCGGAGATAACTCTTAAATGAGTATAAACTAAGTCCCTCTCGAGTGACGGAGGGCCTTCGCTTGTAGCTTGATGAGCTCGCAGAGATAACCCTTAAATGAGTATAAACTAAGTCCCTCTCGAGTGACGGACGTCCTCCGCTTGTAACTTGATGAGCTCGCGAAGATAACTCTTAAATGAGTATAAACTAAGTCCCTCTCGAGTGACGGAGGGCCTCCGCTTGTAGCTTGATGAGACCGTGGAGATAACTCTTAAATGAGTATAAACTAAGTCCATCTCGAGTGACGGAGGGCCTCCACTTGTAGCTTGATGAGCTCGTGGAGATAACTCTTAAATGAGTATAAACTAAGTTCCTCTCGATTGACGGAGGGCCTCCGCTTGTATCTTGATGAGCTCGCGGAGATAACTCTTAAATGAGTATAAACTAAGTCCCTCTCGAGTGACGAAGGGCCTCCGCTTGTAGCTTGATGAGCCCGCGGAGATAACACTTAAATGAGTATAAACTAAGTCCCTCTCGAGTGACGGAGAGCCTCCGCTTGTAGCTTGATGAGCTCGCGGAGATAACTCTTAAATGAGCATAAACTAAGTCCCTCTCGAGTGACGGAGGGCCTCCGCTTGTAGCTTGATGAGCTCGAAGATATAACCCTTAAATGAGTATAAACTAAGGCTATCTCGAGTGACGGACGGCCTCCACTTGTAGCTTGATGAGCTCGCGGAGATAACTCGTAAATGAGAATTAACTAAGTCCCTCTCGAGTTACGGAGGGCCTCCGCTTTTAGCTTGATGACCTCGCGAAGATAACTCTTAAATGAGTATAAACTAAGTGCCTCTCGAGTGATGGAGGACCTCCGCTTGTAGCTTAATGAGCCCGCGGAGATAACTCTTAAATGAGTGTAAACTAAGTCCATCTCGAGTGACGGAGGGGCTCCGCTTGTAGCTTGATGAGCTCGCAGAGATAACTCTTAAATGAGTATAAACTAAGTCCCTCTTGAGTGACGGAGGGCTTCCGCTTCTAGCTTGATGAGCTCGCCGAGATACTTCTTAAATAAGTATAAATTAAGTCCCTTTCGAGTGACGGAGG
Source organism: Persicaria tinctoria (assembly GCA_037127255.1). Lineage (NCBI taxonomy): Eukaryota > Viridiplantae > Streptophyta > Magnoliopsida > Caryophyllales > Polygonaceae > Persicaria > Persicaria tinctoria. Next base: position 32,532,586 of record JBANSL010000007.1, on the reverse strand, counting down.
GTCTCCGCTTGTAGCTTGATGAGCTCGCAGAGATAACTCTTAAATGAGTATAAACTAAGTCCCTCTCGAGTGACGGAGGGCCTCCGCTTGTAGCTTCATTTGCTCGTGGAGATAACTCTTAAATGAGCATAAACTAAGTCCCTCTCGAGTGACGGAGGGCCTCCGCTTGTAGCTTGATGAGCTCGCGGAGATAACCCTTAAATGAGTATAAACTAAGGCCATCTCGAGTGACGGACGGCCTCCACTTGTAGCTTGATGAGCTCGCGGAGATAACTCTTAAATGAGAATTAACTAAGTCCCTCTCGAGGTACGGAGGGCCTCCGCTTTTAGCTTGATGAGCTCGCGAAGATAACTCTTAAATGAGTATAAACTAAGTGCCTCTCGAGTGACGGAGGGTCTCCGCTTGTAGCTTGATGAGCTCGCGGAGATAACTCTTAAATGAGTATAAACTAAGTCCCTCTCGAGTGACGGAGGGCCTCCGCTTGTAGCTTCATTTGCTCGTGGAGATAACTCTTAAATGAGCATAAACTAAGTCCCTCTCGAGTGACGGAGGGCCTCCGCTTATAGCTTGATGAGCTCGCGAAGATAACTCTTAAATGAGTATAAACTAAGTCCCTCTCGAGTTACGGAGGGCATCCGCTTGTAGCTTGATGAGCCCGCGGAGATAACTCTTAAATGAGTATAAACTAAGTGCCTCTCGAGTGACGGAGGGCCTCCGCTTGTAGCTTGATGAGCTCACGGAGATAACTCTTAAAAGAGTATAAACTAAGTCCCTCTCGAGTGATGGAGGGCCTCCGCTTGTAGCTTGATGAGCTCGCGGAGATAACCCTTAAATGAGTATAAACTAAGGCCATCTCGAGTGACGGACGGCCTCCACTTGTAGCTTGATGAGCTCGCGGAGATAACTCTTAAATGAGAATTAACTAAGTCCCTCTTGAGTTACGGAGGGCCTCCGCTTTTAGCTTGATGAGCTCGCGAAGATAACTCTTAAATGAGTATAAACTAAGTGCCTCTCGTGTGACGGAGGGCTTCCGCTTGTAGCTTGATGAGCTCGCGGAGATAACTCTTAAATGAGTATAAACTAAGTCCCTCTCGAGTGACGGAGGGCCTCCGCTTGTAGCTTGATGAGCTCACGGAGATAACTCTTAAAAGAGTATAAACTAAGTCCCTCTCGAGTGATGGAGGGCCTCCGCTTGTAGCTTGATGAGCTCGCGGAGATAACCCTTAAATGAGTATAAACTAAGGCCATCTCAAGTGGCGGACGGCCTCCACTTGTAGCTGGATGAGCTCGCGGAGATAACTCTTAAATGAGAATTAACTAAGTCCCTCTCGAGGTACGGAGGGCCTCCGCTTTTAGCTTGATGAGCTCGTGAAGATAACTCTTAAATGAGTATAAACTAAATGCCTCTCGAGTGACGGAGGGTCTCCGCTTGTAGCTTGATGAGCTCGCGGAGATAACTCTTAAATGAGTATAAACTAAGTCCCTCTCGAGTGACGGAGGGCCTCCGCTTGTAGCGTCATTTGCTCGTGGAGATAACTCTTAAATGAGCATAAACTAAGTCCCTCTCGAGTGACGGAGGGCATCCGCTTATAGCTTGATGAGCTCGCGAAGATAACTCTTAAATGAGTATAAACTAAGTCCCTCTCGAGTTACGGAGGGCATCCGCTTGTAGCTTGATGAGCCCGTGGAGATACCTCTTAAATGAGTATAAACTAAGTGCCTCTCGAGTGACGGAGGGCCTCCGCTTGTAGCTTGATGAGCTCACGGAGATAACTCTTAAAAGAGTATAAACTAAGTCCCTCTCGAGTGATGGAGGGCCTCCGCTTGTAGCTTGATGAGCTCGCGGAGATAACCCTTAAATGAGTATAAACTAAGGCCATCTCGAGTGACGGACGGCCTCCACTTGTAGCTTGATGAGCTCGCGGAGATAACTCTTAAATGAGAATTAACTAAGTCCCTCTTGAGTTACGGAGGGCCTCCGCTTTTAGCTTGATGAGCTCGCGAAGATAACTCTTAAATGAGTATAAACTAAGTGCCTCTCGAGTGACGGAGGGCTTCCGCTTGTAGCTTGATGAGCTCGCGGAGATACTTCTTAAATGAGTATAAATTAAGTCCCTTTCGAGTGACGGAGGGTCTCCGCTTGTAGCTTGATGAGCTCGTGGAGATAACTCTTAAATGAGTATAAACTAAGTCCCTCTCGAGTGACGTAGGGCCTCCGCTTGTAGCTTCATTTGCTCGTGGAGATAACTCTTAAATGAGCATAAACTAAGTCCCTCTCAAGTGACGGAGGGCCTCCGCTTGTAGCTTGATGAGTTCGCGGAGATAACCCTTAAATGAGTATAAACTAAGGCCATCTCGAGTGACGGACGGCCTCCACTTGTAGCTTGATGAGCTCGCGGAGATAACTCTTAAATGAGAATTAACTAAGTCCCTCTCGAGGTACGGAGGGCCTCCGCTTTTAGCTAGATGAGCTCGCGAAGATAACTCTTAAATGAGTATAAACTAAGTGCCTCTCGAGTGACGGAGGGTCTCCGCTTGTAGCTTGATGAGCTCGCGGAGATAACTCTTAAATGAGTATAAACTAAGTCCCTCTCGAGTGACGGAGGGCCTCCGCTTATAGCTTGATGAGCTCGCGAAGATAACTCTTAAATGAGTATAAACTAAGTCCCTCTCGAGTTACGGAGGGCATCCGCTTGTAGCTTGATGAGCCCGCGGAGATAACTCTTAAATGAGTATAAACTAAGTGCCTCTCGAGTGACGGAGGGCCTCCGCTTGTAGCTTGATGAGCTCACGGAGATAACTCTTAAAAGAGTATAAACTAAGTCCCTCTCGAGTGATGGAGGGCCTCCGCTTGTAGCTTGATGAGCTCGCGGAGATAACCCTTAAATGAGTATAAACTAAGGCCATCTGGAGTGACAGGCGGACTCCACTTGTAGCTTGATGAGCTCGCGGAGATAACTCTTAAATGAGAATTAACCAAGTACCTCTTGAGTTACGGAGGGCCTCCGCTTTTAGCTTGATGAGCTCGCGAAGATAACTCTTAAATGAGTATAAACTAAGTGCCTCTCGAGTGACGGAGGGTCTCCGCTTGTAGCTTGATGAGCTCGCGGAGATAACTCTTAAATGAGTATAAACTAAGTCCCTCTCGAGTGACGGAGGGGCTCCGCTTGTAGCTTGATGAGCTCGAAGAGATAACCCTTAAATGAGTATAAACTAAGGCCATCTCGAGTGACGGACGGCCTCCACTTGTAGCTTGATGAGCTCGCGGAGATAACTCTTAAATGAGAATTAACTAAGTCCCTCTCGAGTTACGGAGGGCCTCCGCTTTTAGCTTGATGAGCTCCCGAAGATAACTCTTAAATGAGTATAAACTAAGTGCCTCTCGAGTGACGGAGGACCTCCGCTTGTAGCTTGATGAGCCCGCGGAGATAACTCTTAAATGAGTGTAAACTAAGTCCATCTCGAGTGACGGAGGGGCTCCGCTTGTAGCTTGATGAGCTCGCAGAGATAACTCTTAAATGAGTATAAACTAAGTCCCTCTTGAGTGACGGAGGGCTTCCGCTTGTAGCTTGATGAGCTCGCGGAGATACTTCTTAAATGAGTATAAATTAAGTCCCTTTCGAGTGACGGAGGGTCTCCGCTTGTAGCTTCATTTGCTCGTGGAGATAACTCTTAAATGACCATAAACTAAGTCCCTCTCGAGTGACGGAGGGCCTCCGCTTATAGCTTGATGAGCTCGCGAAGATAACTCTTAAATGAGTATAAACTAAGTCCCTCTCGAGTTACGGAGGGCATCCGCTTGTAGCTTGATGAGCATGCGGAGATAACTCTTAAATGAGTATAAACTAAGTGCCTCTCGAGTGACGGAGGGCCTCCGCTTGTAGCTTGATGAGCTCACGGAGATAACTCTTAAATGAGTATAAACTAAGTTCCTCTCGATTGACGGAGGGCCTCCGCTTGTATCTTGATGAGCTCGCGGAGATAACTCTTAAATGAGTATAAACTAAGTCCCTCTCGAGTGACGAAGGGCCTCCGCTTGTAGCTTGATGAGCCCGCGGAGATAACACTTAAATGAGTATAAACTAAGTCCCTCTCGAGTGACGGAGAGCCTCCGCTTGTAGCTTGATGAGCTCGCGGAGATAACTCTTAAATGAGCATAAACTAAGTCCCTCTCGAGTGACGGAGGGCCTCCGCTTGTAGCTTGATGAGCTCGAAGATATAACCCTTAAATGAGTATAAACTAAGGCCATCTCGAGTGACGGACGGCCTCCACTTGTAGCTTGATGAGCTCGCGGAGATAACTCGTAAATGAGAATTAACTAAGTCCCTCTCGAGTTACGGAGGGCCTCCGCTTTTAGCTTGATGACCTCGCGAAGATAACTCTTAAATGAGTATAAACTAAGTGCCTCTCGAGTGATGGAGGACCTCCGCTTGTAGCTTGATGAGCCCGCGGAGATAACTCTTAAATGAGTGTAAACTAAGTCCATCTCGAGTGACGGAGGGGCTCCGCTTGTAGCTTGATGAGCTCGCAGAGATAACTCTTAAATGAGTATAAACTAAGTCCCTCTTGAGTGACGGAGGGCTTCCGCTTGTAGCTTGATGAGCTCGCCGAGATACTTCTTAAATAAGTATAAATTAAGTCCCTTTCGAGTGACGGAGGGTCTCCGCTTGTAGCTTGATGAGCTCGCAGAGATAACTCTTAAATGAGTATAAACTAAGTCCCTCTCGAGTGACGGAGGGCCTCCGCTTGTAGCTTCATTTGCTCGTGGAGATAACTCTTAAATGAGCATAAACTAAGTCCCTCTCGAGTGACGGAGGGCCTCCGCTTGTAGCTTGATGAGCTCGCGGAGATAACCCTTAAATGAGTATAAACTAAGGCCATCTCGAGTGACGGACGGCCTCCACTTGTAGCTTGATGAGCTCGCGGAGATAACTCTTAAATGAGAATTAACTAAGTCCCTCTCGAGGTACGGAGGGCCTCCGCTTTTAGCTTGATGAGCTCGCGAAGATAACTCTTAAACGAGTATAAACTAAGTGCCTCTCGAGTGACGGAGGGTCTCCGCTTGTAGCTTGATGAGCTCGCGGAGATAACTCTTAAATGAGTATAAACTAAGTCCCTCTCGAGTGACGGAGGGCCTCCGCTTGTAGCTTCATTTGCTCGTGGAGATAACTCTTAAATGAGCATAAACTAAGTCCCTCTCGAGTGACGGAGGGCCTCCGCTTATAGCTTGATGAGCTCGCGAAGATAACTCTTAAATGAGTATAAACTAAGTCCCTCTCGAGTTACGGAGGGCATCCGCTTGTAGCTTGATGAGCCCGCGGAGATAACTCTTAAATGAGTATAAACTAAGTGCCTCTCGAGTGACGGAGGGCCTCCGCTTGTAGCTTGATGAGCTCACGGAGATAACTCTTAAAAGAGTATAAACTAAGTCCCTCTCGAGTGATGGAGGGCCTCCGCTTGTAGCTTGATGAGCTCGCGGAGATAACCCTTAAATGAGTATAAACTAAGGCCATCTCGAGTGACGGACGGCCTCCACTTGTAGCTTGATGAGCTCGCGGAGATAACTCTTAAATGAGAATTAACTAAGTCCCTCTTGAGTTACGGAGGGCCTCCGCTTTTAGCTTGATGAGCTCGCGAAGATAACTCTTAAATGAGTATAAACTAAGTGCCTCTCGTGTGACGGAGGGCTTCCGCTTGTAGCTTGATGAGCTCGCGGAGATAACTCTTAAATGAGTATAAACTAAGTCCCTCTCGAGTGACGGAGGGCCTCCGCTTGTAGCTTGATGAGCTCGAAGAGATAACCCTTAAATGAGTATAAACTAAGGCCATCTCGAGTGACGGACGGCCTCCACTTGTAGCTTGATGAGCTCGCGGAGATAACTCTTAAATGAGAATTAACTAAGTCCCTCTCGAGTTATGGAGGGCCTCCGCTTTTAGCTTGATGAGCTCGCGAAGATAACTCTTAAATGAGTATAAACTAAGTGCCTCTCGAGTGACGGAGGACCTCCGCTTGTAGCAAGATGAGCCCGCGGAGATAACTCTTAAATGAGTGTAAACTAAGTCCATCTCGAGTGACGGAGGGGCTCCGCTTGTAGCTTGATGAGGTCGCAGAGATAACTCTTAAATGAGTATAAACTAAGTCCCTCTTGAGTAACGGAGGGCTTCCGCTTGTAGCTTGATGAGCTCGCGGAGATACTTCTTAAATGAGTATAAATTAAGTCCCTTTCGAGTGACGGAGGGTCTCCGCTTGTAGCTTGATGAGCTCGCGGAGATAACTCTTAAATGAGTATAAACTAAGTCCATCTCGAGTCACGGAGGGCCTCCGCTTGTAGCTTCATTTGCTCGTGGAGATAACTCTTAAATGAGCATAAACTAAGTCCCTCTCGAGTGACAGAGGGCCTTCGCTTGTAGCTTGATGAGCTCGCGGAGATAACCCTTAAATGAGTATAAACTAAGGCCATCTCGAGTGACGGACGGCCGCCACTTGTAGCTTGATGAGCTCGCGGAGATAACTCTTAAATGTGAATTAACTAAGTCCCTCTCGAGGTACGGAGGGCCTCCGCTTTTAGCTTGATGAGCTCGCGAAGATAACTCTTAAATGAGTATAAACTAAGTGCCTCTCGAGTGACGGAGGGTCTCCGCTTGTAGCTTGATGAGCTCGCGGAGATAACTCTTAAATGAGTATAAACTAAGTCCCTCTCGAGTGACGGAGGGCCTCCGCTTGTAGCTTCATTTGCTCGTGGAGATAACTCTTAAATGAGCATAAACTAAGTCCCTCTCGAGTGACGGAGGGCCTCCGCTTATAGCTTGATGAGCTCGCGAAGATAACTCTTAAATGAGTATAAACTAAGTCCCTCTCGAGTTACGGAGGGCATCCACTTGTAGCTTGATGAGCCCGCGGAGATAACTCTTAAATGAGTATAAACTAAGTGCCTCTCGAGTGATGGAGGGCCTCCGCTTGTAGCTTGATGAGCTCGCGGAGATAACCCTTAAATGAGTATAAACTAAGGCCATCTCAAGTGGCGGACGGCCTCCACTTGTAGCTGGATGAGCTCGCGGAGATAACTCTTAAATGAGAATAAACTAAGTCCCTCTCGAGGTACGGAGGGCCTCCGCTTTTAGCTTGATGAGCTCGTGAAGATAACTCTTAAATGAGTATAAACTAAATGCCTCTCGAGTGACGGAGGGTCTCCGCTTGTAGCTTGATGAGCTCGCGGAGATAACTCTTAAATGAGTATAAACTAAGTCCCTCTCGAGTGACGGAGGGCCTCCGCTTGTAGCTTCATTTGCTCGTGGAGATAACTCTTAAATGAGCATAAACTAAGTCCCTCTCGAGTGACGGAGGGCATCCGCTTATAGCTTGATGAGCTCGCGAAGATAACTCTTAAATGAGTATAAACTAAGTCCCTCTCGAGTTACGGAGGGCATCCGCTTGTAGCTTGATGAGCCCGTGGAGATAACTCTTAAATGAGTATAAACTAAGTGCCTCTCGAGTGACGGAGGGCCTCCGCTTGTAGCTTGATGAGCTCACGGAGATAACTCTTAAAAGAGTATAAACTAAGTCCCTCTCGAGTGATGGAGGGCCTCCGCTTGTAGCTTGATGAGCTCGCGGAGATAACCCTTAAATGAGTATAAACTAAGGCCATCTCGAGTGACGGACGGCCTCCACTTGTAGCTTGATGAGCTCGCGGAGATAACTCTTAAATGAGAATTAACTAAGTCCCTCTTGAGTTACGGAGGGCCTCCGCTTTTAGCTTGATGAGCTCGCGAAGATAACTCTTAAATGAGTATAAACTAAGTGCCTCTCGAGTGACGGAGGGCTTCCGCTTGTAGCTTGATGAGCTCGCGGAGATACTTCTTAAATGAGTATAAATTAAGTCCCTTTCGAGTGACGGAGGGTCTCCGCTTGTAGCTTGATGAGCTCGTGGAGATAACTCTTAAATGAGTATAAACTAAGTCCCTCTCGAGTGACGTAGGGCCTCCGCTTGTAGCTTCATTTGCTCGTGGAGATAACTCTTAAATGAGCATAAACTAAGTCCCTCTCAAGTGACGGAGGGCCTCCGCTTGTAGCTTGATGAGTTCGCGGAGATAACCCTTAAATGAGTATAAACTAAGGCCATCTCGAGTGACGGACGGCCTCCACTTGTAGCTTGATGAGCTCGCGGAGATAACTCTTAAATGAGAATTAACTAAGTCCCTCTCGAGGTACGGAGGGCCTCCGCTTTTAGCTAGATGAGCTCGCGAAGATAACTCTTAAATGAGTATAAACTAAGTGCCTCTCGAGTGACGGAGGGTCTCCGCTTGTAGCTTGATGAGCTCGCGGAGATAACTCTTAAATGAGTATAAACTAAGTCCCTCTCGAGTGACGGAGGGCCTCCGCTTATAGCTTGATAAGCTCGCGAAGATAACTCTTAAATGAGTATAAACTAAGTCCCTCTCGAGTTACGAAGGGCATCCGCTTGTAGCTTGATGAGCCCGCGGAGATAACTCTTAAATGAGTATAAACTAAGTGCCTCTCGAGTGACGGAGGGCCTCCGCTTGTAGCTTGATGAGCTCACGGAGATAACTCTTAAAAGAGTATAACCTAAGTCCCTCTCGAGTGATGGAGGGCCTCCGCTTGTAGCTTGATGAGCTCGCGGAGATAACCCTTAAATGAGTATAAACTAAGGCCATCTGGAGTGACAGGCGGACTCCACTTGTAGCTTGATGAGCTCGCGGAGATAACTCTTAAATGAGAATTAACCAAGTACCTCTTGAGATACGGAGGGCCTCCGCTTTTAGCTTGATGAGCTCGCGAAGATAACTCTTAAATGAGTATAAACTAAGTGCCTCTCGAGTGACGGAGGGTCTCCGCTTGTAGCTTGATGAGCTCGCGGAGATAACTCTTAAATGAGTATAAACTAAGTCCCTCTCGAGTGACGGAGGGCCTCCGCTTGTAGCTTGATGAGCTCGAAGAGATAACCCTTAAATGAGTATAAACTAAGGCCATCTCGAGTGACGGACGGCCTCCACTTGTAGCTTGATGAGCTCGCGGAGATAACTCTTAAATGAGAATTAACTAAGTCCCTCTCGAGTTACGGAGGGCCTCCGCTTTTAGCTTGATGAGCTCGCGAAGATAACTCTTAAATGAGTATAAACTAAGTGCCTCTCGAGTGACGGAGGACCTCCGCTTGTAGCTTGATGAGCCCGCGGAGATAACTCTTAAATGAGTGTAAACTAAGTCCATCTCGAGTGACGGAGGGGCTCCGCTTGTAGCTTGATGAGCTCGCAGAGATAACTCTTAAATGAGTATAAACTAAGTCCCTCTTGAGTGACGGAGGGCTTCCGCTTGTAGCTTGATGAGCTCGCGGAGATACTTCTTAAATGAGTATAAATTAAGTCCCTTTCGAGTGACGGAGGGTCTCCGCTTGTAGCTTCATTTGCTCGTGGAGATAACTCTTAAATGACCATAAACTAAGTCCCTCTCGAGTGACGGAGGGCCTCCGCTTATAGCTTGATGAGCTCGCGAAGATAACTCTTAAATGAGTATAAACTAAGTCCCTCTCGAGTTACGGAGGGCATCCGCTTGTAGCTTGATGAGCATGCGGAGATAACTCTTAAATGAGTATAAACTAAGTGCCTCTCGAGTGACGGAGGGCCTCCGCTTGTAGCTTGATGAGCTCACGGAGATAACTCTTAAAAGAGTATAAACTAAGTCCCTCTCGAGTGATGGAGGGCCTCCACTTGTAGCTTGATGAGCTCGCGGAGATAACCCTTAAATGAGTATAAACTAAGGCCATCTCGAGTGACGGACGGCCTCCACTTGTAGCTTGATGAGCTCGCGGAGATAACTCTTAAATGAGAATTAACTAAGTCCCTATTGAGTTACGGAGGGCCTCCGCTTTTAGCTTGATGAGCTCGCGAAGATAACTCTTAAATGAGTATAAACTAAGTGCCTCTCGAGTGACGGAGGGCTTCCGCTTGTAGCTTGATGAGCTCGCGGAGATAACTCTTAAATGAGTATAAACTAAGTCCCTCTCGAGTGACGGAGGGCCTCCGCCTGTAGCTTGATGAGCTCGAAGAGATAACCCTTAAATGAGTATAAACTAAGGCCATCTCGAGTGACGGACGGCCTCCACTTGTAGCTTGATGAGCTCGCGGAGATAACTCTTAAATGAGAATTAACTAAGTCCCTCTCGAGTTATGGAGGGCCTCCGCTTTTAGCTTGATGAGCTCGCGAAGATAACTCTTAAATGAGTATAAACTAAGTGCCTCTCGAGTGACGGAGGACCTCCGCTTGTAGCAAGATGAGCCCGCGGAGATAACTCTTAAATGAGTGTAAACTAAGTCGATCTCGAGTGACGGAGGGGCTCTGCTTGTAGCTTGATGAGCTCGCAGAGATAACTCTTAAATGAGTATAAACTAAGTCCCTCTTGAGTAACGGAGGGCTTCTGCTTATAGCTTGATGAGCTCGCGGAGATACTTCTTAAATGAGTATAAATTAAGTCCCTTTCGAGTGACGGAGGGTCTCCGCTTGTAGCTTGATGAGCTCGCGGAGATAACTCTTAAATGAGTATAAACTAAGTCCCTCTCGAGTGACAGAGGGCCTCCGCTTGTAGCTTCATTTGCTCGTGGAGATAACTCTTAAATGAGCATAAACTAAGTCCCTCTCGAGTGACGGAGGGCCTCCGCTTATAGCTTGATGAGCTCGCGAAGATAACTCTTAAATGAGTATAAACTAAGTCCCTCTCGAGTTACGGAGGGCATCCGCTTGTAGCTTGATGAGCCCGCGGAGATAACTCTTAAATGAGTATAAACTAAGTGCCTCTCGAGTGACGGAGGGCCTCCGCTTGTAGCTTGATGAGCTCACGGAGATAACTCTTAAAAGAGTATAAACTAAGTCCCTCTCGAGTGATGGAGAGCCTCCGCTTGTAGCTTGATGAGCTCGCGGAGATAACCCTTAAATGAGTATAAACTAAGGCCATCTCAAGTGGCGGACGGCCTCCACTTGTAGCTGGATGAGCTCGCGGAGATAACTCTTAAATGAGAATTAACTAAGTCCCTCTCGAGGTACGGAGGGCCTCCGCTTTTAGCTTGATGAGCTCGCGAAGATAACTCTTAAATGAGTATAAACTAAGTGCCTCTCGAGTGACGGAGGGTCTCCGCTTGTAGCTTGATGAGCTCGCGGAGATAACTCTTAAATGAGTATAAACTAAGTCCCTCTCGAGTGACGGAGGGCCTCCGCTTGTAGCTTCATTTGCTCGTGGAGATAACTCTTAAATGAGCATAAACTAAGTCCCTCTCGAGTGACGGAGGGCCTCCGCTTATAGCTTGATGAGCTCGCGAAGATAACTCTTAAATGAGTATAAACTAAGTCCCTCTCGAGTTACGGAGGGCATCCGCTTGTAGCTTGATGAGCCCGCAGAGATAACTCTTAAATGAGTATAAACTAAGTGCCTCTCGAGTGACGGAGGGCCTCCGCTTGTAGCTTGATGAGCTCACGGAGATAACTCTTAAAAGAGTATAAACTAAGTCCCTCTCGAGTGATGGAGGGCCTCCGCTTGTAGCTTGATGAGCTCGCGGAGATAACCCTTAAATGAGTATAAACTAAGGCCATCTCGAGTGACGGACGGCCTCCACTTGTAGCTTGATGAGCTCGCGGAGATAACTCTTAAATGAGAATTAACTAAGTCCCTCTTGAGTTACGGAGGGCCTCCGCTTTTAGCTTGATGAGCTCGCGAAGATAACTCTTAAATGAGTATAAACTAAGTGCCTCTCGAGTGACGGAGGGCATCCGCTTGTAGCTTGATGAGCCCGCGGAGATAACTCTTAAATGAGTATAAACTAAGTGCCTCTCGAGTGACGGAGGGCCTCCGCTTGTAGCTTGATGAGCTCACGGAGATAACTCTTAAAAGAGTATAAACTAAGTCCCTCTCGAGTGATGGAGGGCCTCCGCTTGTAGCTTGATGAGCTCGCGGAGATAACCCTTAAATGAGTATAAACTAAGGCCATCTCGAGTGACAGACGGACTCCACTTGTAGCTTGATGAGCTCGCGGAGATAACTCTTAAATGAGAATTAACCAAGTCCCTCTTGAGTTACGGAGGGCCTCCGCTTTTAGCTTGATGAGCTCGCGAAGATAACTCTTAAATGAGTATAAACTAAGTGCCTCTCGAGTGACGGAGGGTCTCCGCTTGTATCTTGATGAGCTCGCGGAGATAACTCTTAAATGAGTATAAACTAAGTCCCTCTCGAGTGACGGAGGGCCTCCGCTTGTAGCTTGATGAGCTCGAAGAGATAACCCTTAAATGAGTATAAACTAAGGCCATCTCGAGTGACGGACGGCCTCCGCTTGTAGCTTGATGAGCTCGCGGAGATAACTCTTAAATGAGAATTAACTAAGTCCCTCTCGAGTTACGGAGGGCCTCCGCTTTTAGCTTGATGAGCTCGCGAAGATAACTCTTAAATGAGTACAAACTAAGTGCCTCTCGAGTGACGGAGGACCTCCGCTTGTAGCTTGATGAGCCCGCGGAGATAACTCTTAAATGAGTGTAAACTAAGTCCATCTCGAGCGACGGAGGGGCTCCGCTTGTAGCTTGATGAGCTCGCAGAGATAACTCTTAAATGAGTATAAACTAAGTCCCTCTTGAGTGACGGAGGGCTTCCGCTTGTAGCTTGATGAGCTCGCGGAGATAACTCTTAAATGAGTATAAACTAAGTCCCTCTTGAGTGACGGAGGGTCTCCGCTTGTAGCTTGATGAGCTCGCGGAGATAACTCTTAAATGAGTATAAACTAAGTCCCTCTCGAGTGACGGAGGGCCTCCGCTTGTAGCTTCATTTGCTCGTGGAGATAACTCTTAAATGAGCATAAACTAAGTCCCTCTCGAGTGACGGAGGGCCTCCGCTTGTAGCTTGATGAGCTCGCGGAGATAACCCTTAAATGAGTATAAACTAAGGCCATCTCGAGTGACGGACGGCCTCCACTTGTAGCTTGATGAGCTCGCGGAGATAACTCTTAAATGAGAATTAACTAAGTCCCTCTCGAGGTACGGAGGGCCTCCGCTTGTAGCTTGATGAGCTCGCGGAGATAACTCTTAAATGAGGATAAACTAAGTCCCTCTCGAGTGACGGAGGGCCTCCGCTTGTAGCTTGATGAGCTCGAAGAGATAACCCTTAAATGAGTATAAACTAAGGCCATCTCGAGTGACGGACGGCCTCCGCTTGTAGCTTGATGAGCTCGCGGAGATAACTCTTAAATGAGAATTAACTAAGTCCCTCTCGAGTTACGGAGGGCCTCCGCTTTTAGCTTGATGAGCTCGCGAAGATAACTCTTAAATGAGTATAAACTAAGTGCCTCTCGAGTGACGGAGGACCTCCGCTTGTAGCTTGATGAGCCCGCAGAGATAACTCTTAAATGAGTGTAAACTAAGTCCATCTCGAGCGACGGAGGGGCTCCGCTTGTAGCTTGATGAGCTCGCAGAGATAACTCTTAAATGAGTATAAACTAAGTGCCTCTCGAGTGACGGAGGGTCTCCGCTTGTAGCTTGATGAGCTCACGGAGATAACTCTTAAATGAGTATAAACTAAGTCCCTCTCGAGTGACGGAGGGCCTCCGCTTGTAGCTTCATTTGCTCGTGGAGATAACTCTTAAATGAGCATAAAATAAGTCCCTCTCGAGTGACGGAGGGCCTCCGCTTGTAGCTTGATGAGCTCGCGGAGATAACCCTTAAATGAGTATAAACTAAGGCCATCTCGAGTGACGGACGGCCTCCACTTGTAGCTTGATGAGCTCGCGGAGATAACTCTTAAATGAGAATTAACTAAGTCCCTCTTGAGTTAAGGAGGGCCTCCGCTTTTAGCTTGATGAGCTCGCGAAGATAACTCTTAAATGAGTATAAACTAAGTGCCTCTCGAGTGCAGAGGGCTTCCGCTTGTAGCTTGATGAGCTCGCGGAGATACTTCTTAAATGAGTATAAATTAAGTCCCTTTCGAGTGACGGAGGGTCTCCGCTTGTAGCTTGATGAGCTCGCGGAGATAACTCTTAAATGAGTATAAACTAAGTCCCTCTCGAGTGACGGAGGGCCTCCGCTTGTAGCTTCATTTGCTCGTGGAGATAACTCTTAAATGAGCATAAACTAAGTCCCTCTCGAGTGACGGAGGGCCTCCGCTTGTAGCTTGATGAGCTCGCGGAGATAACCCTTAAATGAGTATAAACTAAGGCCATCTCGAGTGACGGACGGCCTCCACTTGTAGCTTGATGAGCTCGCGGAGATAACTCTTAAATGAGAATTAACTAAGTCCCTCTCGAGGTACGGAGGGCCTCCGCTTTTAGCTTGATGAGCTCGCGAAGATAACTCTTAAATGAGTATAAACTAAGTGCCTCTCGAGTGACGGAGGGTCTCCGCTTGTAGCTTGATGAGCTCGCGGAGATAACTCTTAAATGAGTATAAACTAAGTCCCTCTGGAGTGACGGAGGGCCTCCGCTTGTAGCTTCATTTGCTCGTGGAGATAACTCTTAAATGAGCATAAACTAAGTCCCTCTCGAGTGACGGAGGGCCTCCGCTTATAGATTGATGAGCTCGCGAAGATAACTCTTAAATGAGTATAAACTAAGTCCCTCTCGAGTTACGGAGGGCATCCGCTTGTAGCTTGATGAGCCCGCGGAGATAACTCTTAAATGAGTATAAACTAAGTGCCTCTCGAGTGACGGAGGGCCTCTGCTTGTAGCTTGATGAGCTCACGGAGATAACTCTTAAAAGAGTATAAACTAAGTCCCTCTCGAGTGATGGTGGGCCTCCGCTTGTAGCTTGATGAGCTCACGGAGATAACCCTTAAATGAGTATAAACTAAGGCCATCTCGAGTGACGGACGGCCTCCACTTGTAGCTTGATGAGCTCGCGGAGATAACTCTTAAATGAGAATTAACTAAGTCCCTCTTGAGTTACGGAGGGCCTCCGCTTTTAGCTTGATGAGCTCGCGAAGATAACTCTTAAATGAGTATAAACTAAGTGCCTCTCGAGTGACGGAGGGCCTCCGCTTGTAGCTTGATGAGCTCGAAGAGATAACCCTTAAATGAGTATAAACTAAGGCCATCTCGAGTGACGGACGGCCTCCGCTTGTAGCTTGATGAGCTCGCGGAGATAACTCTTAAATGAGAATTAACTAAGTCCCTCTCGAGTTACGGAGGGCCTCCGCTTTTAGCTTGATGAGCTCGCGAAGATAACTCTTAAATGAGTATAAACTAAGTGCCTCTCGAGTGACGGAGGACCTCCGCTTGTAGCTTGATGAGCCCGCGGAGATAACTCTTAAATGAGTGTAAACTAAGTCCATCTCGAGCGACGGAGGGGCTCCGCTTGTAGCTTGATGAGCTCGCAGAGATAACTCTTAAATGAGTATAAACTAAGTCCCTCTTGAGTGACGGAGGGCTTCCGCTTGTAGCTTGATGAGCTCGCGGAGATAACTCTTAAATGAGTATAAACTAAGTCCCTCTTGAGTGACGGAGGGTCTCCGCTTGTAGCTTGATGAGCTCGCGGAGATAACTCTTAAATGAGTATAAACTAAGTCCCTCTCGAGTGACGGAGGGCCTCCGCTTGTAGCTTCATTTGCTCGTGGAGATAACTCTTAAATGAGCATAAACTAAGTCCCTCTCGAGTGACGGAGGGCCTCCGCTTGTAGCTTGATGAGCTCGCGGAGATAACCCTTAAATGAGTATAAACTAAGGCCATCTCGAGTGACGGACGGCCTCCACTTGTAGCTTGATGAGCTCGCGGAGATAACTCTTAAATGAGAATTAACTAAGTCCCTCTCGAGGTACGGAGGGCCTCCGCTTGTAGCTTGATGAGCTCGCGGAGATAACTCTTAAATGAGGATAAACTAAGTCCCTCTCGAGTGACGGAGGGCCTCCGCTTGTAGCTTGATGAGCTCGAAGAGATAACCCTTAAATGAGTATAAACTAAGGCCATCTCGAGTGACGGATGGCCTCCGCTTGTAGCTTGATGAGCTCGCGGAGATAACTCTTAAATGAGAATTAACTAAGTCCCTCTCGAGTTACGGAGGGCCTCTGCTTTTAGCTTGATGAGCTCGCGAAGATAACTCTTAAATGAGTATAAACTAAGTGCCTCTCGAGTGACGGAGGACCTCCGCTTGTAGCTTGATGAGCCCGCAGAGATAACTCTTAAATGAGTGTAAACTAAGTCCATCTCGAGCGACGGAGGGGCTCCGCTTGTAGCTTGATGAGCTCGCAGAGATAACTCTTAAATGAGTATAAACTAAGTGCCTCTCGAGTGACGGAGGGCCTCCGCTTTTAGCTTGATGAGCTCGCGAAGATAACTCTTAAATGAGTATAAACTAAGTGCCTCTCGAGTGACGGAGGGTCTCCGCTTGTATCTTGATGAGCTCGCGGAGATAACTCTTAAATGAGTATAAACTAAGTCCCTCTCGAGTGACGGAGGGCCTCCGCTTGTAGCTTGATGAGCTCGAAGAGATAACCCTTAAATGAGTATAAACTAAGGCCATCTCGAGTGACGGACGGCCTCCGCTTGTAGCTTGATGAG
Source organism: Persicaria tinctoria (assembly GCA_037127255.1). NCBI lineage: Eukaryota > Viridiplantae > Streptophyta > Magnoliopsida > Caryophyllales > Polygonaceae > Persicaria > Persicaria tinctoria. Next base: position 32,516,053 of record JBANSL010000007.1, on the reverse strand, counting down.
CTCGCGGAGATAACTCTTAAATGAGAATTAACTAAGTCCCTCTCGAGTTACGGAGGGCCTCCGCTTTTAGCTTGATGAGCTCGCGAAGATAACTCTTAAATGAGTATAAACTAAGTGCCTCTCGAGTGACGGAGGACCTCCGCTTGTAGCTTGATGAGCCCGCGGAGATAACTCTTAAATGAGTGTAAACTAAGTCCATCTCGAGCGACGGAGGGGCTCCGCTTGTAGCTTGATGAGCTCGCAGAGATAACTCTTAAATGAGTATAAACTAAGTCCCTCTTGAGTGACGGAGGGCTTCCGCTTGTAGCTTGATGAGCTCGCGGAGATAACTCTTAAATGAGTATAAACTAAGTCCCTCTTGAGTGACGGAGGGTCTCCGCTTGTAGCTTGATGAGCTCGCGGAGATAACTCTTAAATGAGTATAAACTAAGTCCCTCTCGAGTGACGGAGGGCCTCCGCTTGTAGCTTCATTTGCTCGTGGAGATAACTCTTAAATGAGCATAAACTAAGTCCCTCTCGAGTGACGGAGGGCCTCCGCTTGTAGCTTGATGAGCTCGCGGAGATAACCCTTAAATGAGTATAAACTAAGGCCATCTCGAGTGACGGACGGCCTCCACTTGTAGCTTGATGAGCTCGCGGAGATAACTCTTAAATGAGAATTAACTAAGTCCCTCTCGAGGTACGGAGGGCCTCCGCTTGTAGCTTGATGAGCTCGCGGAGATAACTCTTAAATGAGGATAAACTAAGTCCCTCTCGAGTGACGGAGGGCCTCCGCTTGTAGCTTGATGAGCTCGAAGAGATAACCCTTAAATGAGTATAAACTAAGGCCATCTCGAGTGACGGACGGCCTCCGCTTGTAGCTTGATGAGCTCGCGGAGATAACTCTTAAATGAGAATTAACTAAGTCCCTCTCGAGTTACGGAGGGCCTCCGCTTTTAGCTTGATGAGCTCGCGAAGATAACTCTTAAATGAGTATAAACTAAGTGCCTCTCGAGTGACGGAGGACCTCCGCTTGTAGCTTGATGAGCCCGCAGAGATAACTCTTAAATGAGTGTAAACTAAGTCCATCTCGAGCGACGGAGGGGCTCCGCTTGTAGCTTGATGAGCTCGCAGAGATAACTCTTAAATGAGTATAAACTAAGTGCCTCTCGAGTGACGGAGGGTCTCCGCTTGTAGCTTGATGAGCTCACGGAGATAACTCTTAAATGAGTATAAACTAAGTCCCTCTCGAGTGACGGAGGGCCTCCGCTTGTAGCTTCATTTGCTCGTGGAGATAACTCTTAAATGAGCATAAAATAAGTCCCTCTCGAGTGACGGAGGGCCTCCGCTTGTAGCTTGATGAGCTCGCGGAGATAACCCTTAAATGAGTATAAACTAAGGCCATCTCGAGTGACGGACGGCCTCCACTTGTAGCTTGATGAGCTCGCGGAGATAACTCTTAAATGAGAATTAACTAAGTCCCTCTTGAGTTACGGAGGGCCTCCGCTTTTAGCTTGATGAGCTCGCGAAGATAACTCTTAAATGAGTATAAACTAAGTGCCTCTCGAGTGCAGAGGGCTTCCGCTTGTAGCTTGATGAGCTCGCGGAGATACTTCTTAAATGAGTATAAATTAAGTCCCTTTCGAGTGACGGAGGGTCTCCGCTTGTAGCTTGATGAGCTCGCGGAGATAACTCTTAAATGAGTATAAACTAAGTCCCTCTCGAGTGACGGAGGGCCTCCGCTTGTAGCTTCATTTGCTCGTGGAGATAACTCTTAAATGAGCATAAACTAAGTCCCTCTCGAGTGACGGAGGGCCTCCGCTTGTAGCTTGATGAGCTCGCGGAGATAACCCTTAAATGAGTATAAACTAAGGCCATCTCGAGTGACGGACGGCCTCCACTTGTAGCTTGATGAGCTCGCGGAGATAACTCTTAAATGAGAATTAACTAAGTCCCTCTCGAGGTACGGAGGGCCTCCGCTTTTAGCTTGATGAGCTCGCGAAGATAACTCTTAAATGAGTATAAACTAAGTGCCTCTCGAGTGACGGAGGGTCTCCGCTTGTAGCTTGATGAGCTCGCGGAGATAACTCTTAAATGAGTATAAACTAAGTCCCTCTGGAGTGACGGAGGGCCTCCGCTTGTAGCTTCATTTGCTCGTGGAGATAACTCTTAAATGAGCATAAACTAAGTCCCTCTCGAGTGACGGAGGGCCTCCGCTTATAGATTGATGAGCTCGCGAAGATAACTCTTAAATGAGTATAAACTAAGTCCCTCTCGAGTTACGGAGGGCATCCGCTTGTAGCTTGATGAGCCCGCGGAGATAACTCTTAAATGAGTATAAACTAAGTGCCTCTCGAGTGACGGAGGGCCTCTGCTTGTAGCTTGATGAGCTCACGGAGATAACTCTTAAAAGAGTATAAACTAAGTCCCTCTCGAGTGATGGTGGGCCTCCGCTTGTAGCTTGATGAGCTCACGGAGATAACCCTTAAATGAGTATAAACTAAGGCCATCTCGAGTGACGGACGGCCTCCACTTGTAGCTTGATGAGCTCGCGGAGATAACTCTTAAATGAGAATTAACTAAGTCCCTCTTGAGTTACGGAGGGCCTCCGCTTTTAGCTTGATGAGCTCGCGAAGATAACTCTTAAATGAGTATAAACTAAGTGCCTCTCGAGTGACGGAGGGTCTCCGCTTGTAGCTTGATGAGCTCGCGGAGATAACTCTTAAATGAGTATAAACTAAGTCCCTCTCGAGTGACGGAGGGCCTCCGCTTGTAGCTTGATGAGCTCGAAGAGATAACCCTTAAATGAGTATAAACTAAGGCCATCTCGAGTGACGGACGGCCTCCACTTGTAGCTTGATGAGCTCGCGGAGATAACTCTTAAATGAGTATAAACTAAGTCCCTCTCGAGTTACGGAGGGCATCCGCTTGTAGCTTGATGAGCCCGCGGAGATAACTCTTAAATGAGTATAAACTAAGTGCCTCTCGAGTGACGGAGGGCCTCCGCTTGTAGCTTGATGAGCTCACGGAGATAACTCTTAAAAGAGTATAAACTAAGTCCCTCTCGAGTGATGGAGGGCCTCCGCTTGTAGCTTGATGAGCTCGCGGAGATAACCCTTAAATGAGTATAAACTAAGGCCATCTCAAGTGGCGGACGGCCTCCACTTGTAGCTGGATGAGCTCGCGGAGATAACTCTTAAATGAGAATTAACTAAGTCCCTCTCGAGGTACGGAGGGCCTCCGCTTTTAGCTTGATGAGCTCGCGAAGATAACTCTTAAATGAGTATAAACTAAGTGCCTCTCGAGTGACGGAGGGTCTCCGCTTGTAGCTTGATGAGCTCGCGGAGATAACTCTTAAATGAGTATAAACTAAGTCCCTCTCGAGTGACGGAGGGCCTCCGCTTGTAGCTTGATGAGCTCGAAGAGATAACCCTTAAATGAGTATAAACTAAGGCCATCTCGAGTGACGGACGGCCTCCACTTGTAGCTTGATGAGCTCGCGGAGATAACTCTTAAATGAGTATAAACTAAGTCCCTCTCGAGTTACGGAGGGCATCCGCTTGTAGCTTGATGAGCCCGCGGAGATAACTCTTAAATGAGTATAAACTAAGTGCCTCTCGAGTGACGGAGGGCCTCCGCTTGTAGCTTGATGAGCTCACGGAGATAACTCTTAAAAGAGTATAAACTAAGTCCCTCTCGAGTGATGGAGGGCCTCCGCTTGTAGCTTGATGAGCTCGCGGAGATAACCCTTAAATGAGTATAAACTAAGGCCATCTCAAGTGGCGGACGGCCTCCACTTGTAGCTGGATGAGCTCGCGGAGATAACTCTTAAATGAGAATTAACTAAGTCCCTCTCGAGGTACGGAGGGCCTCCGCTTTTAGCTTGATGAGCTCGCGAAGATAACTCTTAAATGAGTATAAACTAAGTGCCTCTCGAGTGACGGAGGGTCTCCGCTTGTAGCTTGATGTGCTCGCGGAGATAACTCTTAAATGAGTATAAACTAAGTCCCTCTCGAGTGACGGAGGGCCTCCGCTTGTAGCTTCATTTGCTCGTGGAGATAACTCTTAAATGAGCATAAACTAAGTCCCTCTCGAGTGACGGAGGGCCTCCGCTTATAGCTTGATGAGCTCGCGGAGGTAACACTTAAATGAGTATAAACTAAGTCCCTCTCGAGTGACGGAGGGCATCCGCTTGTAGCTTGATGAGCCCGCGGAGATAACTCTTAAATGAGTATAAACTAAGTCCCTCTCGAGTGACGGAGGGCCTCCGCTTGTAGCTTGATGAGCTCGCGGAGATAACCCTTAAATGAGTATAAACTAAGGCCATCTCGAGTGACGGACGGCCTCCACTTGTAGCTTGATGAGCTCGCGGAGATAACTCTTAAATGAGAATTAACTAAGTCCCTCTTGAGTTACGGAGGGCCTCCGCTTTTAGCTTGATGAGCTCGCGAAGATAACTCTTAAATGAGTATAAACTAAGTGCCTCTCGAGTGACGGAGGGCTTCCGCTTGTAGCTTGATGAGCTCGCGGAGATACTTCTTAAATGAGTATAAATTAAGTCCCTTTCGAGTGACGGAGGGTCTCCGCTTGTAGCTTGATGAGCTCGCGGAGATAACTCTTAAATGAGTATAAACTAAGTCCCTCTCGAGTGACGGAGGGGCTCCGCTTGTAGCTTCATTTGCTCGTGGAGATAACTCTTAAATGAGCATAAACTAAGTCCCTCTCAAGTGACGGAGGGCCTCCGCTTGTAGCTTGATGAGCTCGCGGAGATAACCCTTAAATGAGTATAAACTAAGGCCATCTCGAGTGACGGACGGCCTCCACTTGTAGCTTGATGAGCTCGCGGAGATAACTCTTAAATGAGAATTAACTAAGTCCCTCTCGAGGTACGGAGGGCCTCCGCTTTTAGCTAGATGAGCTCGCGAAGATAACTCTTAAATGAGTATAAACTAAGTGCCTCTCGAGTGACGGAGGGCCTCCGCTTGTAGCTTGATGAGCTCGCGGAGATAACTCTTAAATGAGTATAAACTAAGTCCCTCTCGAGTGACGGAGGGCCTCCGCTTATAGCTTGATGAGCTCGCGAAGATAACTCTTAAATGAGGATAAACTAAGTCCCTCTCGAGTTACGGAGGGCATCCGCTTGTAGCTTGATGAGCCCGCGGAGATAACTCTTAAATGAGTATAAACTAAGTCCCTCTCGAGTTACGGAGGGCATCCGCTTGTAGCTTGATGAGCCCGCGGAGATAACTCTTAAATGAGTATAAACTAAGTGCCTCTCGAGTGACGGAGGGCCTCCGCTTGTAGCTTGATGAGCTCACGGAGATAACTCTTAAAAGAGTATAAACTAAGTCCCTCTCGAGTGATGGAGGGCCTCCGCTTGTAGCTTGATGAGCTCGCGGAGATAACCCTTAAATGAGTATAAACTAAGTGCCTCTCGAGTGACGGAGGGCCTCCGCTTGTAGCTTGATGAGCTCACGGAGATAACTCTTAAATGAGTATAAACTAAGTCCCTCTCGAGTGACGGAGGGGCTCCGCTTGTAGCTTCATTTGCTCGTAGAGATAACTCTTAAATGAGCATAAACTAAGTCCCTCTCAAGTGACGGAGGGCCTCCGCTTGTAGCTTGATGAGCTCGCGGAGATAACCCTTAAATGAGTATAAACTAAGGCCATCTCGAGTGACGGACGGCCTCCACTTGTAGCTTGATGAGCTCGCGGAGATAACTCTTAAATGAGAATTAACTAAGTCCCTCTCGAGGTACGGAGGGCCTCCGCTTTTAGCTAGATGAGCTCGCGAAGATAACTCTTAAATGAGTATAAACTAAGTGCCTCTCGAGTGACGGAGGGCCTCCGCTTGTAGCTTGATGAGCTCGCGGAGATAACTCTTAAATGAGTATAAACTAAGTCCCTCTCGAGTGACGGAGGGCCTCCGCTTATAGCTTGATGAGCTCGCGAAGATAACTCTTAAATGAGGATAAACTAAGTCCCTCTCGAGTTACGGAGGGCATCCGCTTGTAGCTTGATGAGCCCGCGGAGATAACTCTTAAATGAGTATAAACTAAGTCCCTCTCGAGTTACGGAGGGCATCCGCTTGTAGCTTGATGAGCCCGCGGAGATAACTCTTAAATGAGTATAAACTAAGTGCCTCTCGAGTGACGGAGGGCCTCCGCTTGTAGCTTGATGAGCTCACGGAGATAACTCTTAAAAGAGTATAAACTAAGTCCCTCTCGAGTGATGGAGGGCCTCCGCTTGTAGCTTGATGAGCTCGCGGAGATAACCCTTAAATGAGTATAAACTAAGGCCATCTCGAGTGACGGACGGCCTCCACTTGTAGCTTGATGAGCTCGCGGAGATAACTCTTAAATGAGAATTAACTAAGTCCCTCTTGAGTTACGGAGGGCCTCCGCTTTTAGCTTGATGAGCTCGCGAAGATAACTCTTAAATGAGTATAAACTAAGTGCCTCTCGAGTGACGGAGGGCTTCCGCTTGTAGCTTGATGAGCTCGCGGAGATACTTCTTAAATGAGTATAAATTAAGTCCCTTTCGAGTGACGGAGGGTCTCCGCTTGTAGCTTGATGAGCTCGCGGAGATAACTCTTAAATGAGTATAAACTAAGTCCCTCTCGAGTGACGGAGGGCCTCCGCTTGTAGCTTCATTTGCTCGTGGAGATAACTCTTAAATGAGCATAAACTAAGTCCCTCTCAAGTGACGGAGGGCCTCCGCTTGTAGCTTGATGAGCTCGCGGAGATAACCCTTAAATGAGTATAAACTAAGGCCATCTCGAGTGACGGACGGCCTCCACTTGTAGCTTGATGAGCTCGCGGAGATAACTCTTAAATGAGAATTAACTAAGTCCCTCTCGAGGTACGGAGGGCCTCCGCTTTTAGCTAGATGAGCTCGCGAAGATAACTCTTAAATGAGTATAAACTAAGTGCCTCTCGAGTGACGGAGGGCCTCCGCTTGTAGCTTGATGAGCTCGCGGAGATAACTCTTAAATGAGTATAAACTAAGTCCCTCTCGAGTGACGGAGGGCCTCCGCTTATAGCTTGATGAGCTCGCGAAGATAACTCTTAAATGAGTATAAACTAAGTCCCTCTCGAGTTACGGAGGGCATCCGCTTGTAGCTTGATGAGCCCGCGGAGATAACTCTTAAATGAGTATAAACTAAGTGCCTCTCGAGTGACGGAGGGCCTCCGCTTGTAGCTTGATGAGCTCACGGAGATAACTCTTAAATGAGTATAAACTAAGTCCCTCTCGAGTGATGGAGGGCCTCCGCTTGTAGCTTGATGAGCTCGCGGAGATAACCCTTAAATGAGTATAAACTAAGGCCATCTCGAGTGACGGACGGCCTCCACTTGTAGCTTGATGAGCTCGCGGAGATAACTCTTAAATGAGAATTAACTAAGTCCCTCTTGAGTTACGGAGGGCCTCCGCTTTTAGCTTGATGAGCTCGCGAAGATAACTCTTAAATGAGTATAAACTAAGTGCCTCTCGAGTGACGGAGGGCTTCCGCTTTTAGCTTGATGAGCTCGTGGAGATACTTCTTAAATGAGTATAAATTAAGTCCCTTTCGAGTGACGGAGGGTCTCCGCTTGTAGCTTGATGAGCTCGCGGAGATAACTCTTAAATGAGTATAAACTAAGTCCCTCTCGAGTGACGGAGGGCCTCCGCTTGTAGCTTCATTTGCTCGTGGAGATAACTCTTAAATGAGCATAAACTAAGTCCCTCTCAAGTGACGGAGGGCCTCCGCTTGTAGCTTGATGAGCTCGCGGAGATAACCCTTAAATGAGTATAAACTAAGGCCATCTCGAGTGACGGACGGCCTCCACTTGTAGCTTGATGAGCTCGCGGAGATAACTCTTAAATGAGAATTAACTAAGTCCCTCTCGAGGTACGGAGGGCCTCCGCTTTTAGCTAGATGAGCTCGCGAAGATAACTCTTAAATGAGTATAAACTAAGTGTCTCTCGAGTGACGGAGGGCCTCCGCTTGTAGCTTGATGAGCTCGCGGAGATAACTCTTAAATGAGTATAAACTAAGTCCCTCTCGAGTGACGGAGGGCCTCCGCTTATAGCTTGTTGAGCCCGAGGAGATAACTCTTAAATGAGTATAAACTAAGTGCCTCTCGAGTGACGGAGGGCCTCCGCTTGTAGCTTGATGAGCTCACGGAGATAACTCTTAAAAGAGTATAAACTAAGTCCCTCTCGAGTGATGGAGGGGCTCCGCTTGTAGCTTGATGAGCTCGCGGAGATAACCCTTAAATGAGTATAAACTAAGGCCATCTCGAGTGACAGACGGACTCCACTTGTAGCTTGATGAGCTCGCGGAGATAACTCTTAAATGAGAATTAACCAAGTCCCTCTTGAGTTACGGAGGGCCTCCGCTTTTAGCTTGATGAGCTCGCGAAGATAACTCTTAAATGAGTATAAACTAAGTGCCTCTCGAGTGACGGAGGGTCTCCGCTTGTAGCTTGATGAGCTCGCGGAGATAACTCTTAAATGAGTATAAACTAAGTCCCTCTCGAGTGACGGAGGGCCTCCGCTTGTAGCTTGATGAGCTCGAAGAGATAACCCTTAAATGAGTATAAACTAAGGCCATCTCGAGTGACGGACGGCCTCCACTTGTAGCTTGATGAGCTCGCGGAGATAACTCTTAAATGAGAATTAACTAAGTCCCTCTCGAGTTACGGAGGGCCTCCGCTTTTAGCTTGATGAGCTCGCGAAGATAACTCTTAAATGAGTATAAACTAAGTGCCTCTCGAGTGACGGAGGACCTCCGCTTGTAGCGTGATGAGCCCGCGGAGATAACTCTTAAATGAGTGTAAACTAAGTCCATATCGAGTGACGGAGGGGCTCCGCTTGTAGCTTGATGAGCTCGCAGAGATAACTCTTAAATGAGTATAAACTAAGTCCCTCTTGAGTGACGGAGGGCTTCCGCTTGTAGCTTGATGAGCTCGCGGAGATACTTCTTAAATGAGTATAAATTAAGTCCCTCTCGAGTGACGGAGGGCCTCCGCTTGTAGCTTCATTTGCTCGTGGAGATAACTCTTAAATGAGCATAAACTAAGTCCCTCTCGAGTGACAGAGGGCCTCCGCTTGTAGCTTGATGAGCTCGCGGAGATAACCCTTAAATGAGTATAAACTAAGGCCATCTCGAGTGACGGACGGCCTCCACTTGTAGCTTGATGAGCTCGCGGAGATAACTCTTAAATGAGAATTAACTAAGTCCCTCTCGAGGTACGGAGGGCCTCCGCTTTTAGCTTGATGAGCTCGCGAAGATAACTCTTAAATGAGTATAAACTAAGTCCCTCTCGAGTGACGGAGGGCCTCCGCTTGTAGCTTCATTTGCTCGTGGAGATAACTCTTAAATGAGCATAAACTAAGTCCCTCTCGTGTGACGGAGGGCCTCCGCTTGTAGCTTGATGAGCTCGCGGAGATAACCCTTAAATGAGTATAAACTAAGGCCATCTCGAGTGACGGACGGCCTCCACTTGTAGCTTGATGAGCTCGCGGAGATAACTCTTAAATGAGAATTAACTAAGTCCCTCTTGAGTTACGGAGGGCCTCCGCTTTTCGCTTGATGAGCTCGCGAAGATAACTCTTAAATGAGTATAAACTAAGTGCCTCTCGAGTGCAGAGGGCTTCCGCTTGTAGCTTGATGAGCTCGCGGAGATACTTCTTAAATGAGTATAAATTAAGTCCCTTTCGAGTGACGGAGGGTCTCCGCTTGTAGCTTGATGAGCTCGCGGAGATAACTCTTAAATGAGTATAAACTAAGTCCCTCTCGAGTGACGGAGGGCCTCCGCTTGTAGCTTCATTTGCTCGTGGAGATAACTCTTAAATGAGCATAAACTAAGTCCCTCTCGAGTGACGGAGGGCCTCCGCTTGTAGCTTGATGAGCTCGCGGAGATAACCCTTAAATGAGTATAAACTAAGGCCATCTCGAGTGACGGACGGCCTCCACTTGTAGCTTGATGAGCTCGCGGAGATAACTCTTAAATGAGAATTAACTAAGTCCCTCTCGAGGTACGGAGGGCCTCCGCTTTTAGCTTGATGAGCTCGCGAAGATAACTCTTAAATGAGTATAAACTAAGTGCCTCTCGAGTGACGGAGTGTCTCCGCTTGTAGCTTGATGAGCTCGCGGAGATAACTCTTAAATGAGTATAAACTAAGTCCCTCTCGAGTGACGGAGGGCCTCCGCTTGTAGCTTCATTTGCTCGTGGAGATAACTCTTAAATGAGCATAAACTAAGTCCCTCTCGAGTGACGGAGGGCCTCCGCTTATAGATTGATGAGCTCGCGAAGATAACTCTTAAATGAGTATAAACTAAGTCCCTCTCGAGTTACGGAGGGCATCCGCTTGTAGCTTGATGAGCCCGCGGAGATAACTCTTAAATGAGTATAAATAAGTGCCTCTCGAGTGACGGAGGGCCTCTGCTTGTAGCTTGATGAGCTCACGGAGATAACTCTTAAAAAGAGTATAAACTAAGTCCCTCTCGAGTGATGGTGGGCCTCCGCTTGTAGCTCGATGAGCTCGCGGAGATAAACCTTAAATGAGTATAAACTAAGGCCATCTCGAGTGACGGACGGCCTCCACTTGTAGCTTGATGAGCTCGCGGAGATAACTCTTAAATGAGAATTAACTAAGTCCCTCTTGAGTTACGGAGGGCCTCCGCTTTTAGCTTGATGAGCTCGCGAAGATAACTCTTAAATGAGTATAAACTAAGTGACTCTCGAGTGACGGAGGGTCTCCGCTTGTAGCTTGATGAGCTCGCGGAGATAACTCTTAAATGAGTATAAACTAAGTCCCTCTCGAGTGACGGAGGGCCTCCGCTTGTAGCTTGATGAGCTCGAAGAGATAACCCTTAAATGAGTATAAACTAAGGCCATCTCGAGTGACGGACGGCCTCCACTTGTAGCTTGATGAGCTCGCGGAGATAACTCTTAAATGAGAATTAACTAAGTCCCTCTCGAGTTACGGAGGGCCTCCGCTTTTAGCTTGATGAGCTCGCGAAGATAACTCTTAAATGAGTATAAACTAAGTGCCTCTCGAGTGACGGAGGACCTCCACTTGTAGCTTGATGAGCCCGCGGAGATAACTCTTAAATGAGTGTAAACTAAGTCCATCTCGAGTGACGGAGGGGCTCCGCTTGTAGCTTGATGAGCTCGCGGAGATAACTCTTAAATGAGAATTAACTAAGTCCCTCTCGAGTTACGGAGGGCCTCCGCTTTTAGCTTGATGAGCTCGCGAAGATAACTCTTAAATGAGTATAAACTAAGTGCCTCTCGAGTGATGGAGGACCTCCGCTTGTAGCTTGATGAGCCCGCGGAGATAACTCTTAAATGAGTGTAAACTAAGTCCATGTCGAGTGACGGAGGGGCTCCGCTTGTAGCTTGATGAGCTCGCAGAGATAACTCTTAAATGAGTATAAACTAAGTCCCTCTTGAGTGACGGAGGGCTTCCGCTTGTAGCTTGATGAGCTCGCGGAGATACTTCTTAAATGAGTATAAATTAAGTCCCTTTCGAGTGACGGAGGGTCTCCGCTTGTAGCTTGATGAGCTCGCGGAGATAACTCTTAAATGAGAATTAACTAAGTCCCTCTCGAGGTACGGAGGGCCTCCGCTTTTAGCTTGATGAGCTCGCGAAGATAACTCTTAAATGAGTATAAACTAAGTGCCTCTCGAGTGACGGAGGGTCTCCGCTTGTAGCTTGATGAGCTCGCGGAGATAACTCTTAAATGAGTATAAACTAAGTCCCTCTCGAGTGACGGAGGGCCTCCGCTTGTAGCTTCATTTGCTCGTGGAGATAACTCTTAAATGAGCATAAACTAAGTCCCTCTCGAATGACGGAGGGCCTCCGCTTATAGCTTGATGAGCTCGCGAAGATAACTCTTAAATGAGTATAAACTAAGTCCCTCTCGAGTTACGGAGGGCATCCGCTTGTAGCTTGATGAGCCCGCGGAGATAACTCTTAAATGAGTATAAACTAAGTGCCTCTCGAGTGACGGAGGGCCTCCGCTTGTAGCTTGATGAGCTCACGGAGATAACTCTTAAAAGAGTATAAACTAAGTCCCTCTCGAGTGATGGTGGGCCTCCGCTTGTAGCTTGATGAGCTCGCGGAGATAACCCTTAAATGAGTATAAACTAAGGCCATCTCGAGTGACGGACGGCCTCCACTTGTAGCTTGATGAGCTCGCGGAGATAACTCTTAAATGAGAATTAACTAAGTCCCTCTTGAGTTACGGAGGGCCTCCGCTTTTAGCTTGATGAGCTCGCGAAGATAACTCTTAAATGAGTATAAACTAAGTGCCTCTCGAGTGACGGAGGGTCTCCGCTTGTAGCTTGATGAGCTCGCGGAGATAACTCTTAAATGAGTATAAACTAAGTCCGTCTCGAGTGACGGAGGACCTCCGCTTGTAGCTTGATGAGCTCGAAGAGATAACCCTTAAATGAGTATAAACTAAGGCCATCTCGAGTGACGGACGGCCTCCACTTGTAGCTTGATGAGCTCGCGGAGATAACTCTTAAATGAGAATTAACTAAGTCCCTCTCGAGTTACGGAGGGCCTCCGCTTTTAGCTTGATGAGCTCGCGAAGATAACTCTTAAATGAGTATAAACTAAGTGCCTCTCGAGTGACGGAGGACCTCCGCTTGTAGCTTGATGAGCCCGCGGAGATAACTCTTAAATGAGTGTAAACTAAGTCCATCTCGAGTGACGGAGGGGCTCTGCTTGTAGCTTGATGAGCTCGCGGAGATAACTCTTAAATGAGAATTAACTAAGTCCCTCTCGAGTTACGGAGGGCCTCCGCTTTTAGCTTGATGAGCTCGCGAAGATAACTCTTAAATGAGTATAAACTAAGTGCCTCTCGAGTGATGGAGGACCTCCGCTTGTAGCTTGATGAGCCCGCGGAGATAACTCTTTAATGAGTGTAAACTAAGTCCATGTCGAGTGACGGAGGGGCTCCGCTTGTAGCTTGATGAGCTCGCAGAGATAACTCTTAAATGAGTATAAACTAAGTCCCTCTTGAGTGACGAAGGGCTTCCGCTTGTAGCTTGATGAGCTCGCGGAGATACTTCTTAAATGAGTATAAATTAAGTCCCTTTCGAGTGACGGAGGGTCTCCGCTTGTAGCTTGATGAGCTCGCGGAGATAACTCTTAAATGAGTATAAACTAAGTCCCTCTCGAGTGAAGGAGGGCCTCCGCTTGTAGCTTCATTTGCTCGTGGAGATAACTCTTAAATGAGCATAAACTAAGTCCCTCTCGAGTGACGGAGGGCCTCCGCTTGTAGCTTGATGAGCTCGCGGAGATAACCCTTAAATGAGTATAAACTAAGGCCATCTCGAGTGACGGACGGCCTCCACTTGTAGCTTGATGAGCTCGCGGAGATAACTCTTAAATGAGAATTAACTAAGTCCCTCTCGAGGTACGGAGGGCCTCTGCTTTTAGCTTGATGAGCTCGCGAAGATAACTCTTAAATGAGTATAAACTAAGTGCCTCTCGAGTGACGGAGGGTCTCCGCTTGTAGCTTGATGAGCTCGCGGAGATAACTCTTAAATGAGTATAAACTAAGTCCCTCTCGAGTGACGGAGGGCCTCCGCTTGTAGCTTCATTTGCTCGTAGAGATAACTCTTAAATGAGCATAAACTAAGTCCCTCTCGAGTGACGGAGGGCCTCCGCTTATGGCTTGATGAGCTCGCGAAGATAACTCTTAAATGAGTATAAACTAAGTCCCTCTCGAGTTACGGAGGGCATCCGCTTGTAGCTTGATGAGCCCGCGGAGATAACTCTTAAATGAGTATAAACTAAGTGCCTCTCGAGTGACGGAGGGCCTCCGCTTGTAGCTTGATGAGCTCACGGAGATAACTCTTAAAAGAGTATAAACTAAGTCCCTCTCGAGTGATGGTGGGCCTCCGCTTGTAGCTTGATGAGCTCGCGGAGATAACCCATAAATGAGTATAAACTAAGGCCATCTCGAGTGACGGACGGCCTCCACTTGTAGCTTGATGAGCTCGCGGAGATAACTCTTAAATGAGAATTAACTAAGTCCCTCTTGAGTTACGGAGGGCCTCCGCTTTTAGCTTGATGAGCTCGCAAAGATAACTCTTAAATGAGTATAAACTAAGTGCCTCTCGAGTGACGGAGGGTCTCCGCTTGTAGCTTGATGAGCTCGCGGAGATAACTCTTAAATGAGTATAAACTAAGTCCGTCTCGAGTGACGGAGGGCCTCCGCTTGTAGCTTGATGAGCTCGAAGAGATAACCCTTAAATGAGTATAAACTAAGGCCATCTCGAGTGACGGACGGCCTCCACTTGTAGCTTGATGAGCTCGCGGAGATAACTCTTAAATGAGAATTAACTAAGTCCCTCTCGAGTTACGGAGGGCCTCCGCTTTTAGCTTGATGATCTCGCGAAGATAACTCTTAAATGAGTATAAACTAAGTGCCTCTCGAGTGACGGAGGACCTCCGCTTGTAGCTTGATGAGCCCGCGGAGATAACTCTTAAATGAGTGTAAACTAAGTCCATCTCGAGTGACGGAGGGGCTCTGCTTGTAGCTTGATGAGCTCGCGGAGATAACTCTTAAATGAGAATTAACTAAGTCCCTCTCGAGTTACGGAGGGCCTCCGCTTTTAGCTTGATGAGCTCGCGAAGATAACTCTTAAATGAGTATAAACTAAGTGCCTCTCGAGTGATGGAGGACCTCCGCTTGTAGCTTGATGAGCCCGCGGAGATAACTCTTTAATGAGTGTAAACTAAGTCCATGTCGAGTGACGGAGGGGCTCCGCTTGTAGCTTGATGAGCTCGCAGAGATAACTCTTAAATGAGTATAAACTAAGTCCCTCTTGAGTGACGAAGGGCTTCCGCTTGTAGCTTGATGAGCTCGCGGAGATACTTCTTAAATGAGTATAAATTAAGTCCCTTTCGAGTGACGGAGGGTCTCCGCTTGTAGCTTGATGAGCGCGCGGATATAACTCTTAAATGAGTATAAACTAAGTCCCTCTCGAGTGAAGGAGGGCCTCCGCTTGTAGCTTCATTTGCTCGTGGAGATAACTCTTAAATGAGCATAAACTAAGTCCCTCTCGAGTGACGGAGGGCCTCCGCTTGTAGCTTGATGAGCTCGCGGAGATAACCCTTAAATGAGTATAAACTAAGGCCATCTCGAGTGACGGACGGCCTCCACTTGTAGCTTGATGAGCTCGCGGAGATAACTCTTAAATGAGAATTAACTAAGTCCCTCTCGAGGTACGGAGGGCCTCTGCTTTTAGCTTGATGAGCTCGCGAAGATAACTCTTAAATGAGTATAAACTAAGTGCCTCTCGAGTGACGGAGGGCATCCGCTTGTAGCTTGATGAGCCCGCGGAGATAACTCTTAAATGAGTATAAACTAAGTGCCTCTCGAGTGACGGAGGGCCTCCGCTTGTAGCTTGATGAGCTCACGGAGATAACTCTTAAAAGAGTATAAACTAAGTCCCTCTCGAGTGATGGTGGGCCTCCGCTTGTAGCTTGATGAGCTCGCGGAGATAACCCTTAAATGAGTATAAACTAAGGCCATCTCGAGTGACGGACGGCCTCCACTTGTAGCTTGATGAGCTCGCGGAGATAACTCTTAAATGAGAATTAACTAAGTCCCTCTCGAGTTACGGAGGGCCTCCGCTTTTAGCTTGATGAGCTCGCGAAGATAACTCTTAAATGAGTATAAACTAAGTGCCTCTCGAGTGACGGAGGACCTCCGCTTGTAGCTTGATGAGCCCGCGGAGATAACTCTTAAATGAGTGTAAACTAAGTCCATCTCGAGTGACGGAGGGGCTCCGCTTGTAGCTTGATGAGCTCGCGGAGATAACTCTTAAATGAGAATTAACTAAGTCCCTCTCGAGTTACGGAGGGCCTCCGCTTTTAGCTTGATGAGCTCGCGAAGATAACTCTTAAATGAGTATAAACTAAGTGCCTCTCGAGTGATGGAGGACCTCCGCTTGTAGCTTGATGAGCCCGCGGAGATAACTCTTAAATGAGTGTAAACTAAGTCCATGTCGAGTGACGGAGGGGCTCCGCTTGTAGCTTGATGAGCTCGCAGAGATAACTCTTAAATGAGTATAAACTAAGTCCCTCTTGAGTGACGGAGGGCTTCCGCTTGTAGCTTGATGAGCTCGCGGAGATACTTCTTAAATGAGTATAAATTAAGTCCCTTTCGAGTGACGGAGGGTCTCCGCTTGTAGCTTGATGAGCTCGCGGAGATAACTCTTAAATGAGAATTAACTAAGTCCCTCTCGAGGTACGGAGGGCCTCCGCTTTTAGCTTGATGAGCTCGCGAAGATAACTCTTAAATGAGTATAAACTAAGTGCCTCTCGAGTGACGGAGGGTCTCCGCTTGTAGCTTGATGAGCTCGCGGAGATAACTCTTAAATGAGTATAAACTAAGTCCCTCTCGAGTGACGGAGGGCCTCCGCTTGTAGCTTCATTTGCTCGTGGAGATAACTCTTAAATGAGCATAAACTAAGTCCCTCTCGAGTGACGGAGGGCCTCCGCTTATAGCTTGATGAGCTCGCGAAGATAACTCTTAAATGAGTATAAACTAAGTCCCTCTCGAGTTACGGAGGGCATCCGCTTGTAGCTTGATGAGCCCGCGGAGATAACTCTTAAATGAGTATAAACTAAGTGCCTCTCGAGTGACGGAGGGCCTCCGCTTGTAGCTTGATGAGCTCACGGAGATAACTCTTAAAAGAGTATAAACTAAGTCCCTCTCGAGTGATGGTGGGCCTCCGCTTGTAGCTTGATGAGCTCGCGGAGATAACCCTTAAATGAGTATAAACTATGGCCATCTCGAGTGACGGACGGCCTCCACTTGTAGCTTGATGAGCTCGCGGAGATAACTCTTAAATGAGAATTAACTAAGTCCCTCTTGAGTTACGGAGGGCCTCCGCTTTTAGCTTGATGAGCTCGCGAAGATAACTCTTAAATGAGTATAAACTAAGTGCCTCTCGAGTGACGGAGGGTCTCCGCTTGTAGCTTGATGAGCTCGCGGAGATAACTCTTAAATGAGTATAAACTAAGTCCGTCTCGAGTGACGGAGGGCCTCCGCTTGTAGCTTGATGAGCTCGAAGAGATAACCCTTAAATGAGTATAAACTAAGGCCATCTCGAGTGACGGACGGCCTCCACTTGTAGCTTGATGAGCTCGCGCAGATAACTCTTAAATGAGAATTAACTAAGTCCCTCTCGAGTTACGGAGGGCCTCCGCTTTTAGCTTGATGAGCTCGCGAAGATAACTCTTAAATGAGTATAAACTAAGTGCCTCTCGAGTGACGGAGGACCTCCGCTTGTAGCTTGATGAGCCCGCGGAGATAACTCTTAAATGAGTGTAAACTAAGTCCATCTCGAGTGACGGAGGGGCTCTGCTTGTAGCTTGATGAGCTCGCGGAGATAACTCTTAAATGAGAATTAACTAAGTCCCTCTCGAGTTACGGAGGGCCTCCGCTTTTAGCTTGATGAGCTCGCGAAGATAACTCTTAAATGAGTATAAACTAAGTGCCTCTCGAGTGATGGAGGACCTCCGCTTGTAGCTTGATGAGCCCGCGGAGATAACTCTTTAATGAGTGTAAACTAAGTCCATGTCGAGTGACGGAGGGGCTCCGCTTGTAGCTTGATGAGCTCGCAGAGATAACTCTTAAATGAGTATAAACTAAGTCCCTCTTGAGTGACGAAGGGCTTCCGCTTGTAGCTTGATGAGCTCGCGGAGATACTTCTTAAATGAGTATAAATTAAGTCCCTTTCGAGTGACGGAGGGTCTCCGCTTGTAGCTTGATGAGCTCGCGGAGATAACTCTTAAATGAGTATAAACTAAGTCCCTCTCGAGTGAAGGAGGGCCTCCGCTTGTAGCTTCATTTGCTCGTGGAGATAACTCTTAAATGAGCATAAACTAAGTCCCTCTCGAGTGACGGAGGGCCTCCGCTTGTAGCTTGATGAGCTCGCGGAGATAACCCTTAAATGAGTATAAACTAAGGCCATCTCGAGTGACGGACGGCCTCCACTTGTAGCTTGATGAGCTCGCGGAGATAACTCTTAAATGAGAATTAACTAAGTCCCTCTCGAGGTACGGAGGGCCTCTGCTTTTAGCTTGATGAGCTCGCGAAGATAACTCTTAAATGAGTATAAACTAAGTGCCTCTCGAGTGACGGAGGGTCTCCGCTTGTAGCTTGATGAGCTCGCGGAGATAACTCTTAAATGAGTATAAACTAAGTCCCTCTCGAGTGACGGAGGGCCTCCGCTTGTAGCTTCATTTGCTCGTGGAGATAACTCTTAAATGAGCATAAACTAAGTCCCTCTCGAGTGACGGAGGGCCTCCGCTTATGGCTTGATGAGCTCGCGAAGATAACTCTTAAATGAGTATAAACTATGTCCCTCTCGAGTTACGGAGGGCATCCGCTTGTAGCTTGATGAGCCCGCGGAGATAACACTTAAATGAGTATAAACTAAGTGCCTCTCGAGTGACGGAGGGCCTCCGCTTGTAGCTTGATGAGCTCACGGAGATAACTCTTAAAAGAGTATAAACTAAGTCCCTCTCGAGTGATGGTGGGCCTCCGCTTGTAGCTTGATGAGCTCGCGGAGATAACCCTTAAATGAGTATAAACTAAGGCCATCTCGAGTGACGGACGGCCTCCACTTGTAGCTTGATGAGCTCGCGGAGATAACTCTTAAATGAGAATTAACTAAGTCTCTCTTGAGTTACGGAGGGCCTCCGCTTTTAGCTTGATGAGCTCGCGAAGATAACTCTTAAATGAGTATAAACTAAGTGCCTCTCGAGTGACGGAGGGTCTCCGCTTGTAGCTTGATGAGCTCGCGGAGATAACTCTTAAATGAGTATAAACTAAGTCCCTCTCGAGTGACGGAGGGCCTCCGCTTGTAGCTTGATGAGCTCGAAGAGATAACCCTTAAATGAGTATAAACTAAGGCCATCTCGAGTGACGGACGGCCTCCACTTGTAGCTTGATGAGCTCGCGGAGATAACTCTTAAATGAGAATTAACTAAGTCCCTCTCGAGTTACGGAGGGCCTCCGCTTTTAGCTTGATGAGCTCGCGAAGATAACTCTTAAATGAGTATAAACTAAGTGCCTCTCGAGTGACGGAGGACCTCCGCTTGTAGCTTGATGAGCCCGCGGAGATAACTCTTAAATGAGTGTAAACTAAGTCCATCTCGAGTGACGGATGGGCTCCGCTTGTAGCTTGATGAGCTCGCGGAGATAACTCTTAAATGAGAATTAACTAAGTCCCTCTCGAGTTACGGAGGGCCTCCGCTTTTAGCTTGATGAGCTCGCGAAGATAACTCTTAAATGAGTATAAACTAAGTGCCTCTCGAGTGATGGAGGACCTCCGCTTGTAGCTTGATGAGCCCGCGGAGATAACTCTTAAATGAGTGTAAACTAAGTCCATGTCGAGTGACGGAGGGGCTCCGCTTGTAGCTTGATGAGCTCGCAGAGATAACTCTTAAATGAGTATAAACTAAGTCCCTCTTGAGTGACGGAGGGCTTCCGCTTGTAGCTTGATGAGCTCGCGGAGATACTTCTTAAATGAGTATAAATTAAGTCCCTTTCGAGTGACGGAGGGTCTCCGCTTGTAGCTTGATGAGCTCGCGGAGATAACTCTTAAATGAGTATAAACTAAGTCCCTCTCGAGTGAAGGAGGGCCTCCGCTTGTAGCTTCATTTGCTCGTGGAGATAACTCTTAAATGAGCATAAACTAAGTCCCTCTCGAGTGACGGAGGGCCTCCGCTTGTAGCTTGATGAGCTCGCGGAGATAACCCTTAAATGAGTATAAACTAAGGCCATCTCGAGTGACGGACGGCCTCCACTTGTAGCTTGATGAGCTCGCGGAGATAACTCTTAAATGAGAATTAACTAAGTCCCTCTCGAGGTACGGAGGGCCTCCGCTTTTAGCTTGATGAGCTCGCGAAGATAACTCTTAAATGAGTATAAACTAAGTGCCTCTCGAGTGACGGAGGGTCTCCGCTTGTAGCTTGATGAGCTCGCGGAGATAACTCTTAAATGAGTATAAACTAAGTCCCTCTCGAGTGACGGAGGGCCTCCGCTTATAGCTTGATGAGCTCGCGAAGATAACTCTTAAATGAGTATAAACTAAGTCCCTCTCGAGTTACGGAGGGCATCCGCTTGTAGCTTGATGAGCCCGCGGAGATAACTCTTAAATGAGTATAAACTAAGTGCCTCTCGAGTGACGGAGGGCCTCCGCTTGTAGCTTCATTTGCTCGTGGAGATAACTCTTAAATGAGCATAAACTAAGTCCCTCTCGAGTGACGGAGGGCCTCCGCTTGTAGCTTCATTTGCTCGTGGAGATAACTCTTAAATGAGCATAAACTAAGTCCCTCTCGAGTGACGGAGGGCCTCCGCTTATAGCTTGATGAGCTCGCAAAGATAACTCTTAAATGAGTATAAACTAAGTCCCTCTCGAGTGACGGAGGGCCTCCGCTTGTAGCTTGATGAGCTCGAAGAGATAACCCTTAAATGAGTATAAACTAAGGCCATCTCGAGTGACGGACGGCCTCCACTTGTAGCTTGATGAGCTCGCGGAGATAACTCTTAAATGAGAATTAACTAAGTCCCTCTCGAGTTACGGAGGGCCTCCGCTTTTAGCTTGATGAGCTCGCGAAGATAACTCTTAAATGAGTATAAACTAAGTGCCTCTCGAGTGACGGAGGACCTCCGCTTGTAGCTTGATGAGCCCGCGGAGATAACTCTTAAATGAGTGTAAACTAAGTCCATCTCGAGTGACGGATGGGCTCCGCTTGTAGCTTGATGAGCTCGCGGAGATAACTCTTAAATGAGAATTAACTAAGTCCCTCTCGAGTTACGGAGGGCCTCCGCTTTTAGCTTGATGAGCTCGCGAAGATAACTCTTAAATGAGTATAAACTAAGTGCCTCTCGAGTGATGGAGGACCTCCGCTTGTAGCTTGATGAGCCCGCTGAGATAACTCTTAAATGAGTGTAAACTAAGTCCATCTCGAGTGACGGAGGGGCTCCGCTTGTAGCTTGATGAACTCGCGGAGATAACTCTTAAATGAGAATTAACTAAGTGCCTCTCGAGTGATGGAGGACCTCCGCTTGTAGCTTGATGAGCCCGCGGAGATAACTCTTAAATGAGTGTAAACTAAGTCCATGTCGAGTGACGGAGGGGCTCCGCTTGTAGCTTGATGAGCTCGCAGAGATAACTCTTAAATGAGTATAAACTAAGTCCCTCTTGAGTGACGGAGGGCTTCCGCTTGTAGCTTGATGAGCTCGCGGAGATACTTCTTAAATGAGTATAAATTAAGTCCCTTTCGAGTGACGGAGGGTCTCCGCTTGTAGCTTGATGAGCTCGCGGAGATAACTCTTAAATGAGTATAAACTAAGTCCCTCTCGAGTGAAGGAGGGCCTCCGCTTGTAGCTTCATTTGCTCGTGGAGATAACTCTTAAATGAGCATAAACTAAGTCCCTCTCGAGTGACGGAGGGCCTCCGCTTGTAGCTTGATGAGCTCGCGGAGATAACCCTTAAATGAGTATAAACTAAGGCCATCTCGAGTGACGGACGGCCTCCACTTGTAGCTTGATGAGCTCGCGGAGATAACTCTTAAATGAGAATTAACTAAGTCCCTCTCGAGGTACGGAGGGCCTCCGCTTTTAGCTCGATGAGCTCGCGAAGATAACTCTTAAATGAGTATAAACTAAGTGCCTCTCGAGTGACGGAGGGTCTCCGCTTGTAGCTTGATGAGCTCGCGGAGATAACTCTTAAATGAGTATAAACTAAGTCCCTCTCGAGTGACGGAGGGCCTCCGCTTATAGCTTGATGAGCTCGCGAAGATAACTCTTAAATGAGTATAAACTAAGTCCCTCTCGAGTTACGGAGGGCATCCGCTTGTAGCTTGATGAGCCCGCGGAGATAACTCTTAAATGAGTATAAACTAAGTGCCTCTCGAGTGACGGAGGGCCTCCGCTTGTAGCTTCATTTGCTCGTGGAGATAACTCTTAAATGAGCATAAACTAAGTCCCTCTCGAGTGACGGAGGGCCTCCGCTTGTAGCTTCATTTGCTCGTGGAGATAACTCTTAAATGAGCATAAACTAAGTCCCTCTCGAGTGACGGAGGGCCTCCGCTTATAGCTTGATGAGCTCGCAAAGATAACTCTTAAATGAGTATAAACTAAGTCCCTCTCGAGTTACGGAGGGCATCCGCTTGTAGCTTGATGAGCCCGCGGAGATAACTCTTAAATGAGTATAAACTAAGTCCCTCTCGAGTGACGGAGGGCCTCCGCTTGTAGCTTCATTTGCTCGTGGAGATAACTCTTAAATGAGCATAAACTAAGTCCCTCTCGAGTGACGGAGGGCCTCCGCTTGTAGCTTGATGAGCTCGCGGAGATAACCCTTAAATGAGTATAAACTAAGGCCATCTCGAGTGACGGACGGCCTCCACTTGTAGCTCGATGAGCTCGCGGAGATAACTCTTAAATGAGAATTAACTAAGTCCCTCTTGAGTTACGGAGGGCCTCCGCTTTTAGCTTGATGAGCTCGCGAAGATAACTCTTAAATGAGTATAAACTAAGTGCCTCTCGAGTGACGGAGGGTCTCCGCTTGTAGCTTGATGAGCTCGCGGAGATAACTCTTAAATGAGTATAAACTAAGTCCCTCTCGAGTGACGGAGGGCCTCCGCTTGTAGCTTGATGAGCTCGAAGAGATAACCCTTAAATGAGTATAAACTAAGGCCATCTCGAGTGACGGACGGCCTCCACTTGTAGCTTGATCAGCTCGCGGAGATAACTCTTAAATGAGAATTAACTAAGTCCCTCTCGAGTTACGGAGGGCCTCCGCTTTTAGCTTGATGAGCTCGCGAAGATAACTCTTAAATGAGTATAAACTAAGTGCCTCTCGAGTGACGGAGGACCTCCGCTTGTAGCTTGATGAGCCCGCGGAGATAACTCTTAAATGAGTGTAAACTAAGTCCATCTCGAGTGACGGAGGGGCTCCGCTTGTAGCTTGATGAGCTCGCGGAGATAACTCTTAAATGAGAATTAACTAAGTCCCTCTCGAGTTACGGAGGGCCTCTGCTTTTAGCTTGATGAGCTCGCGAAGATAACTCTTAAATGAGTATAAACTAAGTGCCTCTCGAGTGATGGAGGACCTCCGCTTGTAGCTTGATGAGCCCGCGGAGATAACTCTTAAATGAGTGTAAACTAAGTCCATGTCGAGTGACGGAGGGGCTCCGCTTGTAGCTTGATGAGCTCGCAGAGATAACTCTTAAATGAGTATAAACTAAGTCCCTCTTGAGTGACGAAGGGCTTCCGCTTGTAGCTTGATGAGCTCGCGGAGATACTTCTTAAATGAGTATAAATTAAGTCCCCTTCGAGTGACGGAGGGTCTCCGCTTGTAGCTTGATGAGCTCGCGGAGATAACTCTTAAATGAGTATAAACTAAGTCCCTCTCGAGTGTAGGAGGGCCTCCGCTTGTAGCTTCATTTGCTCGTGGAGATAACTCTTAAATGAGCATAAACTAAGTCCCTCTCGAGTGACGGAGGGCCTCCGCTTGTAGCTTGATGAGCTCGCGGAGATAACCCTTAAATGAGTATAAACTAAGGCCATCTCGAGTGACGGACGGCCTCCACTTGTAGCTTGATGAGCTCGCGGAGATAACTCTTAAATGAGAATTAACTAAGTCCCTCTCGAGGTACGGAGGGCCTCCGCTTTTAGCTTGATGAGCTCGCGAAGATAACTCTTAAATGAGTATAAACTAAGTGCCTCTCGAGTGACGGAGGGCATCCGCTTGTAGCTTGATGAGCCCGCGGAGATAACTCTTAAATGAGTATAAACTAAGTGCCTCTCGAGTAACGGAGGGCCTCCGCTTGTAGCTTGATGAGCTCACGGAATAACTCTTAAAAGAGTATAAACTAAGTCCCTCTCGAGTGATGGTGGGCCTCCGCTTGTAGCTTGATGAGCTCGCGGAGATAACCCTTAAATGAGTATAAACTAAGGCCATCTCGAGTGACGGACGGCCTCCACTTGTAGCTTGATGAGCTCGCGGAGATAACTCTTAAATGAGACTTAACTAAGTCCCTCTTGAGTTACGGAGGGCCTCCGCTTTTAGCTTGATGAGCTCGCGAAGATAACTCTTAAATGAGTATAAACTAAGTGCCTCTCGAGTGACGGAGGGTCTCCGCTTGTAGCTTGATGAGCTCGCGGAGATAACTCTTAAATGAGCATAAACTAAGTCCCTCTCGAGTGACGGAGGGCCTCCGCTTATAGCTTGATGAGCTCGCAAAGATAACTCTTAAATGAGTATAAACTAAGTCCCTCTCGAGTTACGGAGGGCATCCGCTTGTAGCTTGATGAGCCCGCGGAGATAACTCTTAAATGAGTATAAACTAAGTCCCTCTCGAGTGACGGAGGGCCTCCGCTTGTAGCTTCATTTGCTCGTGGAGATAACTCTTAAATGAGCATAAACTAAGTCCCTCTCGAGTGACGGAGGGCCTCTGCCTTTAGCTTGATGAGCTCGCGGAGATAACCCTTAAATGAGTATAAACTAAGGCCATCTCGAGTGACGGACGGCCTCCACTTGTAGCTTGATGAGCTCGCGGAGATAACTCTTAAATGAGAATTAACTAAGTCCCTCTTGAGTTACGGAGGGCCTCCGCTTTTAGCTTGATGAGCTCGCGAAGATAACTCTTAAATGAGTATAAACTAAGTGCCTCTCGAGTGACGGAGGGTCTCCGCTTGTAGCTTGATGAGCTCGCGGAGATAACTCTTAAATGAGTATAAACTAAGTCCCTCTCGAGTGAAGGAGGGCCTCCGCTTGTAGCTTCATTTGCTCGTGGAGATAACTCTTAAATGAGCATAAACTAAGTCCCTCTCGAGTGACGGAGGGCCTCCGCTTGTAGCTTGATGAGCTCGCGGAGATAACCCTTAAATGAGTATAAACTAAGGCCATCTCGAGTGACGGACGGCCTCCACTTGTAGCTTGATGAGCTCGCGGAGATAACTCTTAAATGAGAATTAACTAAGTCCCTCTCGAGGTACGGAGGGCCTCCGCTTTTAGCTTGATGAGCTCGCGAAGATAACTCTTAAATGAGTATAAACTAAGTGCCTCTCGAGTGACGGAGGGCATCCGCTTGTAGCTTGATGAGCCCGCGGAGATAACTCTTAAATGAGTATAAACTAAGTGCCTCTCGAGTAACGGAGGGCCTCCGCTTGTAGCTTGATGAGCTCACGGAATAACTCTTAAAAGAGTATAAACTAAGTCCCTCTCGAGTGATGGTGGGCCTCCGCTTGTAGCTTGATGAGCTCGCGGAGATAACCCTTAAATGAGTATAAACTAAGGCCATCTCGAGTGACGGACGGCCTCCACTTGTAGCTTGATGAGCTCGCGGAGATAACTCTTAAATGAGAATTAACTAAGTCCCTCTTGAGTTACGGAGGGCCTCCGCTTTTAGCTTGATGAGCTCGCGAAGATAACTCTTAAATGAGTATAAACTAAGTGCCTCTCGAGTGACGGAGGGTCTCCGCTTGTAGCTTGATGAGCTCGCGGAGATAACTCTTAAATGAGCATAAACTAAGTCCCTCTCGAGTGACGGAGGGCCTCCGCTTATTGCTTGATGAGCTCGCAAAGATAACTCTTAAATGAGTATAAACTAAGTCCCTCTCGAGTTACGGAGGGCATCCGCTTGTAGCTTGATGAGCCCGCGGAGATAACTCTTAAATGAGTATAAACTAAGTCCCTCTCGAGTGACGGAGGGCCTCCGCTTGTAGCTTCATTTGCTCGTGGAGATAACTCTTAAATGAGCATAAACTAAGTCCCTCTCGAGTGACGGAGGGCCTCCGCTTGTAGCTTGATGAGCTCGCGGAGATAACCCTTAAATGAGTATAAACTAAGGCCATCTCGAGTGACGGACGGCCTCCACTTGTAGCTTGATGAGCTCGCGGAGATAACTCTTAAATGAGAATTAACTAAGTCCCTCTTGAGTTACGGAGGGCCTCCGCTTTTAGCTTGATGAGCTCGCGAAGATAACTCTTAAATGAGTATAAACTAAGTGCCTCTCGAGTGACGGAGGGTCTCCGCTTGTAGCTTGATGAGCTCGCGGAGATAACTCTTAAATGAGTATAAACTAAGTCCCTCTCGAGTGAAGGAGGGCCTCCGCTTGTAGCTTCATTTGCTCGTGGAGATAACTCTTAAATGAGCATAAACTAAGTCCCTCTCGAGTGACGGAGGGCCTCCGCTTGTAGCTTGATGAGCTCGCGGAGATAACCCTTAAATGAGTATAAACTAAGGCCATCTAGAGTGACGGACGGCCTCCACTTGTAGCTTGATGAGCTCGCGGAGATAACTCTTAAATGAGAATTAACTAAGTCCCTCTCGAGGTACGGAGGGCCTCCGCTTTTAGCTTGATGAGCTCGCGAAGATAACTCTTAAATGAGTATAAACTAAGTGCCTCTCGAGTGACGGAGGGTCTCCGCTTGTAGCTTGATGAGCTCGCGGAGATAACTCTTAAATGAGTATAAACTAAGTCCCTCTCGAGTGACGGAGGGCCTCCGCTTGTAGCTTCATTTGCTCGTGGAGATAACTCTTAAATGAGCATAAACTAAGTCCCTCTCGAGTGACGGAGGGCCTCCGCTTATAGCTTGATGAGCTCGCGAAGATAACTCTTAAATGAGTATAAACTAAGTCCCTCTCGAGTTACGGAGGGCATCCGCTTGTAGCTTGATGAGCCCGCGGAGATAACTCTTAAATGAGTATAAACTAAGTGCCTCTCGAGTGACGGAGGGCCTCCGCTTGTAGCTTCATTTGCTCGGGGAGATAACTCTTAAATGAGCATAAACTAAGTCCCTCTCGAGTGATGGAGGGCCTCCGCTTGTAGCTTCATTTGCTCGTGGAGATAACTCTTAAATGAGCATAAACTAAGTCCCTCTCGAGTGACGGAGGGCCTCCGCTTATAGCTTGATGAGCTCGCAAAGATAACTCTTAAATGAGTATAAACTAAGTCCCTCTCGAGTTACGGAGGGCATCCGCTTGTAGCTTCATAAGCCCGCGGAGATAACTCTTAAATGAGTATAAACTAAGTCCCTCTCGAGTGACGGAGGGCCTCCGCTTGTAGCTTCATTTGCTCGTGGAGATAACTCTTAAATGAGCATAAACTAAGTCCCTCTCGAGTGACGGAGGGCCTCCGCTTGTAGCTTGATGAGCTCGCGGAGATAACCCTTAAATGAGTATGAACTAAGGCCATCTCGAGTGACGGACGGCCTCCACTTGTAGCTTGATGAGCTCGCGGAGATAACTCTTAAATGAGAATTAACTAAGTCCCTCTTGAGTTACGGAGGGCCTCCGCTTTTAGCTTGATGAGCTCGCGAAGATAACTCTTAAATGAGTATAAACTAAGTGCCTCTCGAGTGACGGAGGGTCTCCACTTGTAGCTTGATGAGCTCGCGGAGATAACTCTTAAATTAGTATAAACTAAGTCCCTCTCGAGTGACGGAGGGCCTCCGCTTGTAGCTTGATGAGCTCGAAGAGATAACCCTTAAATGAGTATAATCTAAGGCCATCTCGAGTGACGGACGGCCTCCACTTGTAGCTTGACGAGCTCGCGGAGATAACTCTTAAATGAGAATTAACTAAGTCCCTCTCGAGTTACGGAGGGCCTCCGCTTTTAGCTTGATGAGCTCGCGAAGATAACTCTTAAATGAGTATAAACTAAGTGCCTCTCGAGTGACGGAGGACCTCCGCTTGTAGCTTGATGAGCCCGCGGAGATAACTCTTAAATGAGTGTAAACTAAGTCCATCTCGAGTGACGGAGGGGCTCCGCTTGTAGCTTGATGAGCTCGCGGAGATAACTCTTAAATGAGAATTAACTAAGTCCCTCTCGAGTTACGGAGGGCCTCCGCTTCTAGCTTGATGAGCTCGCGAAGATAACTCTTAAATGAGTATAAACTAAGTGCCTCTCGAGTGATGGAGGACCTCCGCATGTAGCTTGATGAGCCCGCGGAGATAACTCTTAAATGAGTGTAAACTAAGTCCATGTCGAGTGACGGAGGGGCTCCGCTTGTAGCTTGATGAGCTCGCAGAGATAACTCTTAAATGAGTATAAACTAAGTCCCTCTTGAGTGACGGAGGGCTTCCGCTTGTAGCTTGATGAGCTCGCGGAGATACTTCTTAAATGAGTATAAATTAAGTCCCTTTCGAGTGACGGAGGGTCTCCGCTTGTAGCTTGATGAGCTCGCGGAGATAACTCTTAAATGAGTATAAACTAAGTCCCTCTCGAGTGAAGGAGGGCCTCCGCTTGTAGCTTCATTTGCTCGTGGAGATAACTCTTAAATGAGCATAAACTAAGTCCCTCTCGAGTGACGGAGGGCCTCCGCTTGTAGCTTGATGAGCTCGCGGAGATAACCCTTAAATGAGTATAAACTAAGGCCATCTCGAGTGACGGACGGCCTCCACTTGTAGCTTGATGAGCTCGCGGAGATAACTCTTAAATGAGAATTAACTAAGTCCCTCTCGAGGTACGGAGGGCCTCCGCTTTTAGCTTGATGAGCTCGCGAAGATAACTCTTAAATGAGTATAAACTAAGTGCCTCTCGAGTGACGGAGGACCTCCGCTTGTAGCTTGATGAGCCCGCGGAGATAACTCTTAAATGAGTGTAAACTAAGTCCATCTCGAGTGACGGAGGGGCTCCGCTTGTAGCTTGATGAGCTCGCGGAGATAACTCTTAAATGAGAATTAACTAAGTCCCTCTCGAGTTACGGAGGGCCTCCGCTTTTAGCTTGATGAGCTCGCGAAGATAACTCTTAAATGAGTATAAACTAAGTGCCTCTCGAGTGATGGAGGACCTCCGCTTGTAGCTTGATGAGCCCGCGGAGATAACTCTTAAATGAGTGTAAACTAAGTCCATGTCGAGTGACGGAGGGGCTCCGCTTGTAGCTTGATGAGCTCGCAGAGATAACTCTTAAATGAGTATAAACTAAGTCCCTCTTGAGTGACGGAGGGCTTCCGCTTGTAGCTTGATGAGCTCGCGGAGATACTTCTTAAATGAGTATAAATTAAGTCCCTTTCGAGTGACGGAGGGTCTCCGCTTGTAGTTTGATGAGCTCGCGGAGATAACTCTTAAATGAGTATAAACTAAGTCCCTCTCGAGTGAAGGAGGGCCTCCGCTTGTAGCTTCATTTGCTCGTGGAGATAACTCTTAAATGAGCATAAACTAAGTCCCTCTCGAGTGACGGAGGGCCTCCGCTTGTAGCTTGATGAGCTCGCGGAGATAACCCTTAAATGAGTATAAACTAAGGCCATCTCGAGTGACGGACGACCTCCACTTGTAGCTTGATGAGCTCGCGGAGATAACTCTTAAATGAGAATTAACTAAGTCCCTCTCGAGGTACGGAGGGCCTCCGCTTTTAGCTTGATGAGCTCGCGAAGATAACTCTTAAATGAGTATAAACTAAGTGCCTCTCGAGTGACGGAGGGTCTCCGCTTGTAGCTTGATGAGCTCGCGGAGATAACTCTTAAATGAGTATAAACTAAGTCCCTCTCGAGTGACGGAGGGCCTCTGCTTGTAGCTTCATTTGCTCGTGGAGATAACTCTTAAATGAGCATAAACTAAGTCCTTCTCGAGTGACGGAGGGCCTCCGCTTATAGCTTGATGAGCTCGCGAAGATAACTCTTAAATGAGTATAAACTAAGTCCCTCTCGAGTTACGGAGGGCATCCGCTTGTAGCTTGATGAGCCCGCGGAGATAACTCTTAAATGAGTATAAAGTAAGTGCCTCTCGAGTGACGGAGGGCCTCCGCTTGTAGCTTGATGAGCTCACGGAGATAACTCTTAAAAGAGTATAAACTAAGTCCCTCTCGAGTGATGGTGGGCCTCCGCTTGTAGCTTGATGAGCTCGCGGAGATAACCCTTAAATGAGTATAAACTAAGGCCATCTCGAGTGACGGACGGCCTCCACTTGTGGCTTGATGAGCTCGCGGAGATAACTCTTAAATGAGAATTAACTAAGTCCCTCTTGAGTTACGGAGGGCCTC
Organism: Persicaria tinctoria; assembly: GCA_037127255.1. Lineage (NCBI taxonomy): Eukaryota > Viridiplantae > Streptophyta > Magnoliopsida > Caryophyllales > Polygonaceae > Persicaria > Persicaria tinctoria. Next base: position 32,486,055 of record JBANSL010000007.1, on the reverse strand, counting down.
CGCTTTTAGCTTGATGAGCTCGCGAAGATAACTCTTAAATGTGTATAAACTAAGTGCCTCTCGAGTGACGGAGGGTCTCCGCTTGTAGCTTGATGAGCTCGCGGAGATAACTCTTAAATGAGTATAAACTAAGTCCCTCTCGAGTGACGGAGGGCCTCCGCTTGTAGCTTGATGAGCTCGAAGAGATAACCCTTAAATGAGTATAAACTAAGGCCATCTCGAGTGACGGACGGCCTCCACTTGTAGCTTGATGAGCTCGCGGAGATAACTCTTAAATGAGAATTAACTAAGTCCCTCTCGAGTTACGGAGGGCCTCCGCTTTTAGCTTGATGAGCTCGCGAAGATAACTCTTAAATGAGTATAAACTAAGTGCCTCTCGAGTGACGGAGGACCTCCGCTTGTAGCTTGATGAGCCCGCGGAGATAACTCTTAAATGAGTGTAAACTAAGTCCATCTCGAGTGACGGAGGGGCTCCGCTTGTAGCTTGATGAGCTCGCGGAGATAACTCTTAAATGAGAATTAACTAAGTCCCTCTCGAGTTACGGAGGGCCTCCGCTTTTAGCTTGATGAGCTCGCGAAGATAACTCTTAAATGAGTATAAACTAAGTGCCTCTCGAGTGACGGAGGGTCTCCGCTTGTAGCTTGATGAGCTCGCAGAGATAACTCTTAAATGAGTATAAACTAAGTCCCTCTCGAGTGACGGAGGGCCTCTGCTTGTAGCTTCATTTGCTCATGGAGATAACTCTTAAATGAGCATAAACTAAGTCCCTCTCGAGTGACGGAGGGCCTCCCCTTATAGCTTGATGAGCTCGCGAAGATAACTCTTAAATGAGTATAAACTAAGTCCCTCTCGAGTTACGGAGGGCATCCGCTTGTAGCTTGATGAGCCCGCGGAGATAACTCTTAAATGAGTATAAAGTAAGTGCCTCTCGAGTGACGGAGGGCCTCCGCTTGTAGCTTGATGAGCTCACGGAGATAACTCTTAAAAGAGTATAAACTAAGTCCCTCTCGAGTGATGGTGGGCCTCCGCTTGTAGCTTGATGAGCTCGCGGAGATAACCCTTAAATGAGTATAAACTAAGGCCATCTCGAGTGACGGACGGCCTCCACTTGTGGCTTGATGAGCTCGCGGAGATAACTCTTAAATGAGAATTAACTAAGTCCCTCTTGAGTTACGGAGGGCCTCCGCTTTTAGCTTGATGAGCTCGCGAAGATAACTCTTAAATGAGTATAAACTAAGTGCCTCTCGAGTGACGGAGGGTCTCCGCTTGTAGCTTGATGAGCTCGCGGAGATAACTCTTAAATGAGTATAAACTAAGTCCCTCTCGAGTGACGGAGGGCCTCCGCTTGTAGCTTGATGAGCTCGAAGAGATAACCCTTAAATGAGTATAAACTAAGGCCATCTCGAGTGACGGACGGCCTCCACTTGTAGCTTGATGAGCTCGCGGAGATAACTCTTAAATGAGAATTAACTAAGTCCCTCTCGAGTTACGGAGGGCCTCCGCTTTTAGCTTGATGAGCTCGCGAAGATAACTCTTAAATGAGTATAAACTAAGTGCCTCTCGAGTGACGGAGGACCTCCGCTTGTAGCTTGATGAGCCCGCGGAGATAACTCTTAAATGAGTGTAAACTAATTCCATCTCGAGTGACGGAGGGGCTCCGCTTGTAGCTTGATGAGCTCGCAGAGATAACTCTTAAATGAGTATAAACTAAGTCCCTCTTGAGTGACGGAGGGCTTCCGCTTGTAGCTTGATGAGCTCGCGGAGATACTTCTTAAATGAGTATAAATTAAGTCCCTTTCGAGTGACGGAGGGTCTCCGCTTGTAGCTTGATGAGCTCGCGGAGATAACTCTTAAATGAGTATAAACTAAGTCCCTCTCGAGTGAAGGAGGGCCTCCGCTTGTAGCTTCATTTGCTCGTGGAGATAACTCTTAAATGAGCATAAACTAAGTCCCTCTCGAGTGACGGAGGGCCTCCGCTTGTAGCTTGATGAGCTCGAAGAGATAACCCTTAAATGAGTATAAACTAAGGCCATCTCGAGTGACGGACGGCCTCCACTTGTAGCTTGATGAGCTCGCGGAGATAACTCTTAAATGAGAATTAACTAAGTCCCTCTCGAGTTACGGAGGGCCTCCGCTTTTAGCTTGATGAGCTCGCGAAGATAACTCTTAAATGAGTATAAACTAAGTGCCTCTCGAGTGACGGAGGACCTCCGCTTGTAGCTTGATGAGCCCGCGGAGATAACTCTTAAATGAGTGTAAACTAAGTCCATCTCGAGTGACGGAGGGGCTCCGCTTGTAGCTTGATGAGCTCGCGGAGATAACTCTTAAATGAGAATTAACTAAGTCCCTCTCGAGTTACGGAGGGCCTCCGCTTTTAGCTTGATGAGCTCGCGAAGATAACTCTTAAATGAGTATAAACTAAGTGCCTCTCGAGTGACGGAGGGTCTCCGCTTGTAGCTTGATGAGCTCGCAGAGATAACTCTTAAATGAGTATAAACTAAGTCCCTCTCGAGTGACGGAGGGCCTCCGCTTGTAGCTTCATTTGCTCATGGAGATAACTCTTAAATGAGCATAAACTAAGTCCCTCTCGAGTGACGGAGGGCCTCCGCTTATAGCTTGATGAGCTCGCGAAGATAACTCTTAAATGAGTATAAACTAAGTCCCTCTCGAGTTACGGAGGGCATCCGCTTGTAGCTTGATGAGCCCGCGGAGATAACTCTTAAATGAGTATAAACTAAGTGCCTCTCGAGTGACGGAGGGCCTCCGCTTGTAGCTTGATGAGCTCACGGAGATAACTCTTAAAAGAGTATAAACTAAGTCCCTCTCGAGTGATGGTGGGCCTCCGCTTGTAGCTTGATGAGCTCGCGGAGATAACCCTTAAATGAGTATAAACTAAGGCCATCTCGAGTGACGGACGGCCTCCACTTGTGGCTTGATGAGCTCGCGGAGATAACTCTTAAATGAGAATTAACTAAGTCCCTCTTGAGTTACGGAGGGCCTCCGCTTTTAGCTTGATGAGCTCGCGAAGATAACTCTTAAATGAGTATAAACTAAGTGCCTCTCGAGTGACGGAGGGTCTCCGCTTGTAGCTTGATGAGCTCGCGGAGATAACTCTTAAATGAGTATAAACTAAGTCCCTCTCGAGTGACGGAGGGCCTCCGCTTGTAGCTTGATGAGCTCGAAGAGATAACCCTTAAATGAGTATAAACTAAGGCCATCTCGAGTGACGGACGGCCTCCACTTGTAGCTTGATGAGCTCGCGGAGATAACTCTTAAATGAGAATTAACTAAGTCCCTCTCGAGTTACGGAGGGCCTCCGCTTTTAGCTTGATGAGCTCGCGAAGATAACTCTTAAATGAGTATAAACTAAGTGCCTCTCGAGTGACGGAGGACCTCCGCTTGTAGCTTGATGAGCCCGCGGAGATAACTCTTAAATGAGTGTAAACTAATTCCATCTCGAGTGACGGAGGGGCTCCGCTTGTAGCTTGATGAGCTCGCAGAGATAACTCTTAAATGAGTATAAACTAAGTCCCTCTTGAGTGACGGAGGGCTTCCGCTTGTAGCTTGATGAGCTCGCGGAGATACTTCTTAAATGAGTATAAATTAAGTCCCTTTCGAGTGACGGAGGGTCTCCGCTTGTAGCTTGATGAGCTCGCGGAGATAACTCTTAAATGAGTATAAACTAAGTCCCTCTCGAGTGAAGGAGGGCCTCCGCTTGTAGCTTCATTTGCTCGTGGAGATAACTCTTAAATGAGCATAAACTAAGTCCCTCTCGAGTGACGGAGGGCCTCCGCTTGTAGCTTGATGAGCTCGAAGAGATAACCCTTAAATGAGTATAAACTAAGGCCATCTCGAGTGACGGACGGCCTCCACTTGTAGCTTGATGAGCTCGCGGAGATAACTCTTAAATGAGAATTAACTAAGTCCCTCTCGAGTTACGGAGGGCCTCCGCTTTTAGCTTGATGAGCTCGCGAAGATAACTCTTAAATGAGTATAAACTAAGTGCCTCTCGAGTGACGGAGGACCTCCGCTTGTAGCTTGATGAGCCCGCGGAGATAACTCTTAAATGAGTGTAAACTAAGTCCATCTCGAGTGACGGAGGGGCTCCGCTTGTAGCTTGATGAGCTCGCGGAGATAACTCTTAAATGAGAATTAACTAAGTCCCTCTCGAGTTACGGAGGGCCTCCGCTTTTAGCTTGATGAGCTCGCGAAGATAACTCTTAAATGAGTATAAACTAAGTGCCTCTCGAGTGACGGAGGGTCTCCGCTTGTAGCTTGATGAGCTCGCAGAGATAACTCTTAAATGAGTATAAACTAAGTCCCTCTCGAGTGACGGAGGGCCTCCGCTTGTAGCTTCATTTGCTCATGGAGATAACTCTTAAATGAGCATAAACTAAGTCCCTCTCGAGTGACGGAGGGCCTCCGCTTATAGCTTGATGAGCTCGCGAAGATAACTCTTAAATGAGTATAAACTAAGTCCCTCTCGAGTTACGGAGGGCATCCGCTTGTAGCTTGATGAGCCCGCGGAGATAACTCTTAAATGAGTATAAACTAAGTGCCTCTCGAGTGACGGAGGGCCTCCGCTTGTAGCTTGATGAGCTCACGGAGATAACTCTTAAAAGAGTATAAACTAAGTCCCTCTCGAGTGATGGTGGGCCTCCGCTTGTAGCTTGATGAGCTCGCGGAGATAACCCTTAAATGAGTATAAACTAAGGCCATCTCGAGTGACGGACGGCCTCCACTTGTGGCTTGATGAGCTCGCGGAGATAACTCTTAAATGAGAATTAACTAAGTCCCTCTTGAGTTACGGAGGGCCTCCGCTTTTAGCTTGATGAGCTCGCGAAGATAACTCTTAAATGAGTATAAACTAAGTGCCTCTCGAGTGACGGAGGGTCTCCGCTTGTAGCTTGATGAGCTCGCGGAGATAACTCTTAAATGAGTATAAACTAAGTCCCTCTCGAGTGACGGAGGGCCTCCGCTTGTAGCTTGATGAGCTCGAAGAGATAACCCTTAAATGAGTATAAACTAAGGCCATCTCGAGTGACGGACGGCCTCCACTTGTAGCTTGATGAGCTCGCGGAGATAACTCTTAAATGAGAATTAACTAAGTCCCTCTCGAGTTACGGAGGGCCTCCGCTTTTAGCTTGATGAGCTCGCGAAGATAACTCTTAAATGAGTATAAACTAAGTGCCTCTCGAGTGACGGAGGACCTCCGCTTGTAGCTTGATGAGCCCGCGGAGATAACTCTTAAATGAGTGTAAACTAATTCCATCTCGAGTGACGGAGGGGCTCCGCTTGTAGCTTGATGAGCTCGCGGAGATAACTCTTAAATGAGAATTAACTAAGTCCCTCTCGAGTTACGGAGGGCCTCCGCTTTTAGCTTGATGAGCTCGCGAAGATAACTCTTAAATGAGTATAAACTAAGTGCCTCTCGAGTGATGGAGGACCTCCGCATGTAGCTTGATGAGCCCGCGGAGATAACTCTTAAATGAGTGTAAACTAAGTCCATGTTGAGTGACGGAGGGGCTCCGCTTGTAGCTTGATGAGCTCGCAGAGATAACTCTTAAATGAGTATAAACTAAGTCCCTCTTGAGTGACGGAGGGCTTCCGCTTGTAGCTTGATGAGCTCGCGGAGATACTTCTTAAATGAGTATAAATTAAGTCCCTTTCGAGTGACGGAGGGTCTCCGCTTGTAGCTTGATGAGCTCGCGGAGATAACTCTTAAATGAGTATAAACTAAGTCCCTCTCGAGTGAAGGAGGGCCTCCGCTTGTAGCTTCATTTGCTCGTGGAGATAACTCTTAAATGAGCATAAACTAAGTCCCTCTCGAGTGACGGAGGGCCTCCGCTTGTAGCTTGATGAGCTCGAAGAGATAACCCTTAAATGAGTATAAACTAAGGCCATCTCGAGTGACGGACGGCCTCCACTTGTAGCTTGATGAGCTCGCGGAGATAACTCTTAAATGAGAATTAACTAAGTCCCTCTCGAGTTACGGAGGGCCTCCGCTTTTAGCTTGATGAGCTCGCGAAGATAACTCTTAAATGAGTATAAACTAAGTGCCTCTCGAGTGACGGAGGACCTCCGCTTGTAGCTTGATGAGCCCGCGGAGATAACTCTTAAATGAGTGTAAACTAAGTCCATCTCGAGTGACGGAGGGGCTCCGCTTGTAGCTTGATGAGCTCGCGGAGATAACTCTTAAATGAGAATTAACTAAGTCCCTCTCGATTTACGGAGGGCCTCCGCTTTTAGCTTGATGAGCTCGCGAAGATAACTCTTAAATGAGTATAAACTAAGTGCCTCTCGAGTGATGGAGGACCTCCGCATGTAGCTTCATGAGCCCGCGGAGATAACTCTTAAATGAGTGTAAACTAAGTCCATGTCGAGTGACGGAGGGGCTCCGCTTGTAGCTTGATGAGCTCGCAGAGATAACTCTTAAATGAGTATAAACTAAGTCCCTCTTGAGTGACGGAGGGCTTCCGCTTGTAGCTTGATGAGCTCGCGGAGATACTTCTTAAATGAGTATAAATTAAGTCCCTTTCGAGTGACGGAGGGTCTCCGCTTGTAGCTTGATGAGCTCGCGGAGATAACTCTTAAATGAGTATAAACTAAGTCCCTCTCGAGTGAAGGAGGGCCTCCCCTTGTAGCTTCATTTGCTCGTGGAGATAACTCTTAAATGAGCATAAACTAAGTCCCTCTCGAGTGACGGAGGGCCTCCGCTTGTAGCTTGATGAGCTCGCGGAGATAACCCTTAAATGAGTATAAACTAAGGCCATCTCGAGTGACGGACGGCCTCCACTTGTAGCTTGATGAGCTCGCGGAGATAACTCTTAAATGAGAATTAACTAAGTCCCTCTCGAGGTACGGAGGGCCTCCGCTTTTAGCTTGATGAGCTCGCGAAGATAACTCTTAAATGAGTATAAACTAAGTGCCTCTCGAGTGACGGAGGGTCTCCGCTTGTAGCTTGATGAGCTCGCGGAGATAACTCTTAAATGAGCATAAACTAAGTCCCTCTCGAGTGACGGAGGGCCTCCGCTTATAGCTTGATGAGCTCGCGAAGATAACTCTTAAATGAGTATAAACTAAGTCCCTCTCGAGTTACGGAGGGCATCCGCTTGTAGCTTGATGAGCCCGCGGAGATAACTCTTAAATGAGTATAAACTAAGTGCCTCTCGAGTGACGGAGGGCCTCCGCTTGTAGCTTGATGAGCTCACGGAGATAACTCTTAAAAGAGTATAAACTAAGTCCCTCTCGAGTGATGGTGGGCCTCCGCTTGTAGCTTGATGAGCTCGCGGAGATAACCCTTAAATGAGTATAAACTAAGGCCATCTCGAGTGACGGACGGCCTCCACTTGTAGCTTGATGAGCTCGCGGAGATAACTCTTAAATGAGAATTAACTAAGTCCCTCTTGAGTTACGGAGGGCCTCCGCTTTTAGCTTGATGAGCTCGCGAAGATAACTCTTAAATGAGTATAAACTAAGTGCCTCTCGAGTGATGGAGGACCTCCGCTTCTAGCTTGATGAGCCCGTGGAGATAACTCTTAAATGAGTATAAACTAAGTGCCTCTCGAGTGATGGAGGACCTCCGCATGTAGCTTCATGAGCCCGCGGAGATAACTCTTAAATGAGTGTAAACTAAGTCCATGTCGAGTGACGGAGGGGCTCCGCTTGTAGCTTGATGAGCTCGCAGAGATAACTCTTAAATGAGTATAAACTAAGTCCCTCTTGAGTGACGGAGGGCTTCCGCTTGTAGCTTGATGAGCTCGCGGAGATACTTCTTAAATGAGTATAAATTAAGTCCCTTTCGAGTGACGGAGGGTCTCCGCTTGTAGCTTGATGAGCTCGCGGAGATAACTCTTAAATGAGTATAAACTAAGTCCCTCTCGAGTGAAGGAGGGCCTCCCCTTGTAGCTTCATTTGCTCGTGGAGATAACTCTTAAATGAGCATAAACTAAGTCCCTCTCGAGTGACGGAGGGCCTCCGCTTGTAGCTTGATGAGCTCGCGGAGATAACCCTTAAATGAGTATAAACTAAGGCCATCTCGAGTGACGGACGGCCTCCACTTGTAGCTTGATGAGCTCGCGGAGATAACTCTTAAATGAGAATTAACTAAGTCCCTCTCGAGGTACGGAGGGCCTCCGCTTTTAGCTTGATGAGCTCGCGAAGATAACTCTTAAATGAGTATAAACTAAGTGCCTCTCGAGTGACGGAGGGTCTCCGCTTGTAGCTTGATGAGCTCGCGGAGATAACTCTTAAATGAGCATAAACTAAGTCCCTCTCGAGTGACGGAGGGCCTCCGCTTATAGCTTGATGAGCTCGCGAAGATAACTCTTAAATGAGTATAAACTAAGTCCCTCTCGAGTTACGGAGGGCATCCGCTTGTAGCTTGATGAGCCCGCGGAGATAACTCTTAAATGAGTATAAACTAAGTGCCTCTCGAGTGACGGAGGGCCTCCGCTTGTAGCTTGATGAGCTCACGGAGATAACTCTTAAAAGAGTATAAACTAAGTCCCTCTCGAGTGATGGTGGGCCTCCGCTTGTAGCTTGATGAGCTCGCGGAGATAACCCTTAAATGAGTATAAACTAAGGCCATCTCGAGTGACGGACGGCCTCCACTTGTAGCTTGATGAGCTCGCGGAGATAACTCTTAAATGAGAATTAACTAAGTCCCTCTTGAGTTACGGAGGGCCTCCGCTTTTAGCTTGATGAGCTCGCGAAGATAACTCTTAAATGAGTATAAACTAAGTGCCTCTCGAGTGATGGAGGACCTCCGCTTCTAGCTTGATGAGCCCGTGGAGATAACTCTTAAATGAGTATAAACTAAGTGCCTCTCGAGTGATGGAGGACCTCCGCATGTAGCTTCATGAGCCCGCGGAGATAACTCTTAAATGAGTGTAAACTAAGTCCATGTCGAGTGACGGAGGGGCTCCGCTTGTAGCTTGATGAGCTCGCAGAGATAACTCTTAAATGAGTATAAACTAAGTCCCTCTTGAGTGACGGAGGGCTTCCGCTTGTAGCTTGATGAGCTCGCGGAGATACTTCTTAAATGAGTATAAATTAAGTCCCTTTCGAGTGACGGAGGGTCTCCGCTTGTAGCTTGATGAGCTCGCGGAGATAACTCTTAAATGAGTATAAACTAAGTCCCTCTCGAGTGAAGGAGGGCCTCCCCTTGTAGCTTCATTTGCTCGTGGAGATAACTCTTAAATGAGCATAAACTAAGTCCCTCTCGAGTGACGGAGGGCCTCCGCTTGTAGCTTGATGAGCTCGCGGAGATAACCCTTAAATGAGTATAAACTAAGGCCATCTCGAGTGACGGACGGCCTCCACTTGTAGCTTGATGAGCTCGCGGAGATAACTCTTAAATGAGAATTAACTAAGTCCCTCTCGAGGTACGGAGGGCCTCCGCTTTTAGCTTGATGAGCTCGCGAAGATAACTCTTAAATGAGTATAAACTAAGTGCCTCTCGAGTGACGGAGGGTCTCCGCTTGTAGCTTGATGAGCTCGCGGAGATAACTCTTAAATGAGCATAAACTAAGTCTCTCTCGAGTGACGGAGGGCCTCCGCTTATAGCTTGATGAGCTCGCGAAGATAACTCTTAAATGAGTATAAACTAAGTCCCTCTCGAGTTACGGAGGGCATCCGCTTGTAGCTTGATGAGCCCGCGGAGATAACTCTTAAATGAGTATAAACTAAGTGCCTCTCGAGTGACGGAGGGCCTCCGCTTGTAGCTTGATGAGCTCACGGAGATAACTCTTAAAAGAGTATAAACTAAGTCCCTCTCGAGTGATGGTGGGCCTCCGCTTGTAGCTTGATGAGCTCGCGGAGATAACCCTTAAATGAGTATAAACTAAGGCCATCTCGAGTGACGGACGGCCTCCACTTGTAGCTTGATGAGCTCGCGGAGATAACTCTTAAATGAGAATTAACTAAGTCCCTCTTGAGTTACGGAGGGCCTCCGCTTTTAGCTTGATGAGCTCGCGAAGATAACTCTTAAATGAGTATAAACTAAGTGCCTCTCGAGTGACGGAGGGTCTCCGCTTGTAGCTTGATGAGCTCGCGGAGATAACTTTTAAATGAGTATAAACTAAGTCCCTCTCGAGTGACGGAGGGCCTCCGCTTGTAGCTTGATGAGCTCGAAGAGATAACCCTTAAATGAGTATAAACTAAGGCCATCTCGAGTGACGGACGGCCTCCACTTGTAGCTTGATGAGCTCGCGGAGATAACTCTTAAATGAGAATTAACTAAGTCCCTCTCGAGTTACGGAGGGCCTCCGCTTTTAGCTTGATGAGCTCGCGAAGATAACTCTTAAATGAGTATAAACTAAGTGCCTCTCGAGTGACGGAGGACCTCCGCTTGTAGCTTGATGAGCCCGCGGAGATAACTCTTAAATGAGTGTAAACTAAGTCCATCTCGAGTGACGGAGGGGCTCCGCTTGTAGCTTGATGAGCTCGCGGAGATAACTCTTAAATGAGAATTAACTAAGTCCCTCTCGAGTTATGGAGGGCCTCCGCTTTTAGCTTGATGAGCTCGCGAAGATAACTCTTAAATGAGTATAAACTAAGTGCCTCTCGAGTGATGGAGGACCTCCGCTTGTAGCTTGATGAGCCCGCGGAGATAACTCTTAAATGAGTGTAAACTAAGTCCATGTCGAGTGACGGAGGGGCTCCGCTTGTAGCTTGATGAGCTCGCAGAGATAACTCTTAAATGAGTATAAACTAAGTCCCTCTTGAGTGACGGAGGGCTTCCGCTTGTAGCTTGATGAGCTCGCGGAGATACTTCTTAAATGAGTATAAATTAAGTCCCTTTCGAGTGACGGAGGGTCTCCGCTTGTAGCTTGATGAGCTCGCGGAGATAACTCTTAAATGAGTATAAACTAAGTCCCTATCGAGTGAAGGAAGGCCTCCGCTTGTAGCTTCATTTGCTCGTGGAGATAACTCTTAAATGAGCATAAACTAAGTCCCTCTCGAGTGACGGAGGGCCTCCGCTTGTAGCTTGATGAGCTCGCGGAGATAACCCTTAAATGAGTATAAACTAAGGCCATCTCGAGTGACGGACGGCCTCCACTTGTAGCTTGATGAGCTCGCGGAGATAACTCTTAAATGAGAATTAACTAAGTCCCTCTCGAGGTACGGAGGGCCTCCGCTTTTAGCTTGATGAGCTTGCGAAGATAACTCTTAAATGAGTATAAACTAAGTGCCTCTCGAGTGACGGAGGGTCTCCGCTTGTAGCTTGATGAGCTCGCGGAGATAACTCTTAAATGAGTATAAACTAAGTCCCTCTCGAGTGACGGAGGGCCTCCGCTTGTAGCTTCATTTGCTCGTGGAGATAACTCTTAAATGAGCATAAACTAAGTCCCTCTCGAGTGACGGAGGGCCTCCGCTTATAGCTTGATGAGCTCACGAAGATAACTCTTAAATGAGTATAAACTAAGTCCCTCTCGAGTTACGGAGGGCATCCGCTTGTAGCTTGATGAGCCCGCAGAGATAACTCTTAAATGAGTATAAACTAAGTGCCTCTCGAGTGACGGAGGGCCTCCGCTTGTAGCTTCATTTGCTCGTGGACATAACTCTTAAATGAGCATAAACTAAGTCCCTCTCGAGTGACGGAGGGCCTCCGCTTGTAGCTTCATTTGCTCGTGGAGATAACTCTTAAATGAGCATAAACTAAGTCCCTCTCGAGTGACGGAGGGCCTCCGCTTGTAGCTTGATGAGCTCGCGGAGATAACCCTTAAATGAGTATAAACTAAGGCCATCTCGAGTGACGGACGGCCTCCACTTGTAGCTTGATGAGCTCGCGGAGATAACTCTTAAATGAGAATTAACTAAGTCCCTCTTGAGTTACGGAGGGCCTCCGCTTTTAGCTTGATGAGCTCGCGAAGATAACTCTTAAATGAGTATAAACTAAGTGCCTCTCGAGTGACGGAGGGTCTCCGCTTGTAGCTTGATGAGCTCGCGGAGATAACTTTTAAATGAGTATAAACTAAGTCCATCTCGAGTGACGGAGGGGCTCCGCTTGTAGCTTGATGAGCTCGCGGAGATAACTCTTAAATGAGAATTAACTAAGTCCCTCTCGAGTTACGGAGGGCCTCCGCTTTTAGCTTGATGAGCTCGCGAAGATAACTCTTAAATGAGTATAAACTAAGTGCCTCTCGAGTGATGGAGGACCTCCGCTTGTAGCTTGATGAGCCCGCGGAGATAACTCTTAAATGAGTGTAAACTAAGTCCATGTCGAGTGACGGAGGGGCTCCGCTTGTAGCTTGATGAGCTCGCAGAGATAACTCTTAAATGAGTATAAACTAAGTCCCTCTTGAGTGACGGAGGGCTTCCGCTTGTAGCTTGATGAGCTCGCGGAGATACTTCTTAAATGAGTATAAATTAAGTCCCTTTCGAGTGACGGAGGGTCTCCGCTTGTAGCTTGATGAGCTCGCGGAGATAACTCTTAAATGAGTATAAACTAAGTCCCTATCGAGTGAAGGAGGGCCTCCGCTTGTAGCTTCATTTGCTCGTGGAGATAACTCTTAAATGAGCATAAACTAAGTCCCTCTCGAGTGACGGAGGGCCTCCGCTTGTAGCTTGATGAGCTCGCGGAGATAACCCTTAAATGAGTATAAACTAAGGCCATCTCGAGTGACGGACGGCCTCCACTTGTAGCTTGATGAGCTCGCGGAGATAACTCTTAAATGAGAATTAACTAAGTCCCTCTCGAGGTACGGAGGGCCTCCGCTTTTAGCTTGATGAGCTTGCGAAGATAACTCTTAAATGAGTATAAACTAAGTGCCTCTCCAGTGACGGAGGGTCTCCGCTTGTAGCTTGATGAGCTCGCGGAGATAACTCTTAAATGAGTATAAACTAAGTCCCTCTCGAGTGACGGAGGGCCTCCGCTTGTAGCTTCATTTGCTCGTGGAGATAACTCTTAAATGAGCATAAACTAAGTCCCTCTCGAGTGATGGAGGGCCTCCGCTTATAGCTTGATGAGCTCGCGAAGATAACTCTTAAATGAGTATAAACTAAGTCCCTCTCCAGTTACGGAGGGCATCCGCTTGTAGCTTGATGAGCCCGCGGAGATAACTCTTAAATGAGTATAAACTAAGTGCCTCTCGAGTGACGGAGGGCCTCCGCTTGTAGCTTCATTTGCTCGTGGACATACCTCTTAAATGAGCATAAACTAAGTCCCTCTCGAGTGACGGAGGGCCTCCGCTTGTAGCTTCATTTGCTCGTGGAGATAACTCTTAAATGAGCATAAAATAAGTCCCTCTCGAGTGACGGAGGGCCTCCTCTTATAGCTTGATGAGCTCGCAAAGATAACTCTTAAATGAGTATAAACTAAGTCCCTCTCGAGTTACGGAGGGCATCCGCTTGTAGCTTGATGAGCCCGCGGAGATAACTATTAAATGAGTATAAACTAAGTCCCTCTCGAGTGACGGAGGGCCTCCGCTTGTAGCTTCAGTTGCTCGTGGAGATAACTCTTAAATGAGCATAAACTAAGTCCCTCTCGAGTGACGGAGGGCCTCCGCTTGTAGCTTGATGAGCTCGCGGAGATAACCCTTAAATGAGTATAAACTAAGGCCATCTCGAGTGACGGACGGCCTCCACTTGTAGCTTGATGAGCTCGCGGAGATAACTCTTAAATGAGAATTAACTAAGTCCCTCTTGAGTTACGGAGGGCCTCCGCTTTTAGCTTGATGAGCTCGCGGAGATAACTCTTAAATGAGAATTAACTAAGTCCCTCTCGAGTTACGGAGGGCCTCCGCTTTTAGCTTGATGAGCTCGCGAAGATAACTCTTAAATGAGTATAAACTAAGTGCCTCTCGAGTGACGGAGGACCTCCGCTTGTAGCTTGATGAGCCCGCGGAGATAACTCTTAAATGAGTATAAACTAAGTCCATCTCGAGTGACGGAGGGGCTCCGCTTGTGGCTTCATTTGCTCGTGGAGATAACTCTTAAATGAGCATAAACTAAGTCCCTCTCGAGTGACGGAGGGCCTCCACTTGTAGCTTGATGAGCTCGCGGAGATAACTCTTAAATGAGAATTAACTAAGTCCCTCTCGAGTTACGGAGGGCCTCCGCTTTTAGCTTGATGAGCTCGCGAAGATAACTCTTAAATGAGTATAAACTAAGTGCCTCTCGAGTGACGGAGGACCTCCGCTTGTAGCTTGATGAGCCCGCGGAGATAACTCTTAAATGAGTGTAAACTAAGTCCATCTCGAGTGACGGAGGGGCTCCGCTTGTAGCTTGATGAGCTCGCGGAGATAACTCTTAAATGAGAATTAACTAAGTCCCTCTCGAGTTACGGAGGGCCTCCGCTTTTAGCTTGATGAGCTCGCGAAGATAACTCTTAAATGAGTATAAACTAAGTGCCTCTCGAGTGATGGAGGACCTCCGCTTGTAGCTTGATGAGCCCGCGGAGATAACTCTTAAATGAGTGTAAACTAAGTCCATGTCGAGTGACGGAGGGGCTCCGCTTGTAGCTTGATGAGCTCGCAGAGATAACTCTTAAATGAGTATAAACTAAGTCCCTCTTGAGTGACGGAGGGCTTCCGCTTGTAGCTTGATGAGCTCGCGGAGATACTTCTTAAATGAGTATAAATTAAGTCCCTTTCGAGTGACGGAGGGTCTCCGCTTGTAGCTTGATGAGCTCGCGGAGATAACTCTTAAATGAGTATAAACTAAGTCCCTATCGAGTGAAGGAGGGCCTCCGCTTGTAGCTTCATTTGCTCGTGGAGATAACTCTTAAATGAGCATAAACTAAGTCCCTCTCGAGTGACGGAGGGCCTCCGCTTGTAGCTTGATGAGCTCGCGGAGATAACCCTTAAATGAGTATAAACTAAGGCCATCTCGAGTGACGGACGGCCTCCACTTGTAGCTTGATGAGCTCGCGGAGATAACTCTTAAATGAGAATTAACTAAGTCCCTCTCGAGGTACGGAGGGCCTCCGCTTTTAGCTTGATGAGCTTGCGAAGATAACTCTTAAATGAGTATAAACTAAGTGCCTCTCCAGTGACGGAGGGTCTCCGCTTGTAGCTTGATGAGCTCGCGGAGATAACTCTTAAATGAGTATAAACTAAGTCCCTCTCGAGTGACGGAGGGCCTCCGCTTGTAGCTTCATTTGCTCGTGGAGATAACTCTTAAATGAGCATAAACTAAGTCCCTCTCGAGTGACGGAGGGCCTCCGCTTATAGCTTGATGAGCTCGCGAAGATAACTCTTAAATGAGTATAAACTAAGTCCCTCTCCAGTTACGGAGGGCATCCGCTTGTAGCTTGATGAGCCCGCGGAGATAACTCTTAAATGAGTATAAACTAAGTGCCTCTCGAGTGACGGAGGGCCTCCGCTTGTAGCTTCATTTGCTCGTGGACATACCTCTTAAATGAGCATAAACTAAGTCCCTCTCGAGTGACGGAGGGCCTCCGCTTGTAGCTTCATTTGCTCGTGGAGATAACTCTTAAATGAGCATAAAATAAGTCCCTCTCGAGTGACGGAGGGCCTCCGCTTATAGCTTGATGAGCTCGCAAAGATAACTCTTAAATGAGTATAAACTAAGTCCCTCTCGAGTTACGGAGGGCATCCGCTTGTAGCTTGATGAGCCCGCGGAGATAACTATTAAATGAGTATAAACTAAGTCCCTCTCGAGTGACGGAGGGCCTCCGCTTGTAGCTTCAGTTGCTCGTGGAGATAACTCTTAAATGAGCATAAACTAAGTCCCTCTCGAGTGACGGAGGGCCTCCGCTTGTAGCTTGATGAGCTCGCGGAGATAACCCTTAAATGAGTATAAACTAAGGCCATCTCGAGTGACGGACGGCCTCCACTTGTAGCTTGATGAGCTCGCGGAGATAACTCTTAAATGAGAATTAACTAAGTCCCTCTTGAGTTACGGAGGGCCTCCGCTTTTAGCTTGATGAGCTCGCGGAGATAACTCTTAAATGAGAATTAACTAAGTCCCTCTCGAGTTACGGAGGGCCTCCGCTTTTAGCTTGATGAGCTCGCGAAGATAACTCTTAAATGAGTATAAACTAAGTGCCTCTCGAGTGACGGAGGACCTCCGCTTGTAGCTTGATGAGCCCGCGGAGATAACTCTTAAATGAGTATAAACTAAGTCCATCTCGAGTGACGGAGGGGCTCCGCTTGTGGCTTCATTTGCTCGTGGAGATAACTCTTAAATGAGCATAAACTAAGTCCCTCTCGAGTGACGGAGGGCCTCCGCTTGTAGCTTGATGAGCTCGCGGAGATAACTCTTAAATGAGTATAAACTAAGTCCCTCTCGAGTGACGGAGGGCCTCCGCTTGTAGCTTCATTTGCTCGTGGAGATAACTCTTAAATGAGCATAAACAAAGTCCCTCTCGAGTGACGGAGGGCCTCCGCTTATAGCATGATGAGCTCGCAAAGATAACTCTTAAATGAGTATAAACTAAGTCCCTCTCGAGTTACGGAGGGCATCCGCTTGTAGCTTGATGAGCCCGCGGAGATAACTCTTAAATGAGTATAAACTAAGTCCCTCTCGAGTGACGGAGGGCCTCCGCTTGTAGCTTCATTTGCTCGTGGAGATAACTCTTAAATGAGCATAAACTAAGTCCCTCTCGAGTGACGGAGGGCCTCCGCTTGTAGCTTGATGAGCTCGCGGAGATAACCCTTAAATGAGTATAAACTAAGGCCATCTCGAGTGACGGACGGCCTCCACTTGTAGCTGGATGAGCTCGCGGAGATAACTCTTAAATGAGTATAAACTAAGGCCATCTCGAGTGACGGACGGCCTCCACTTGTAGCTTGATGAGCTCGCGGAGATAACTCTTAAATGAGAATTAACTAAGTCCCTCTCGAGGTACGGAGGGCCTCCGCTTTTAGCTTGATGAGCTTGCGAAGATAACTCTTAAATGAGTATAAACTAAGTGCCTTTCGAGTGACGGAGGGTCTCCGCTTGTAGCTTGATGAGCTCGCGGAGATAACTCTTAAATGAGTATAAACTAAGTCCCTCTCGAGTGACGGAGGGCCTCCGCTTGTAGCTTCATTTGCTCGTGGAGATAACTCTTAAATGAGTATAAACTAAGTCCCTCTTGAGTGACGGAGGGCTTCCGCTTGTAGCTTGATGAGCTCGCGGAGATACTTCTTAAATGAGTATAAATTAAGTCCCTTTCGAGTGACGGAGGGTCTCCGCTTGTAGCTTGATGAGCTCGCGGAGATAACTCTTAAATGAGTATAAACTAAGTCCCTCTCGAGTGACGGAGGGCCTCCGCTTGTAGCTTCATTTGCTCGTGGAGATAACTCTTAAATGAGCATAAACTAAGTCTCTCTCGAGTGACGGAGGGCCTCCGCTTGTAGCTTGATGAGCTCGCGGAGATAACCCTTAAATGAGTATAAACTAAGGCCATCTCGAGTGACGGACGGCCTCCACTTGTTGCTTGATGAGCTCGCGGAGATAACTCTTAAATGAGAATTAACTAAGTCCCTCTCGAGGTACGGAGGGCCTCCGCTTTTAGCTTGATGAGCTCCCGAAGATAACTCTTAAATGAGTATAAACTAAGTGCCTCTCGAGTGACGGAGGGTCTCCGCTTGTAGCTTGATGAGCTCGCGGAGATAACTCTTAAATGAGTATAAACTAAGTCCCTCTCGAGTGACGGAGGGCCTCCGCTTGTAGCTTCATTTGCTCGTGGAGATAACTCTTAAATGAGCATAAACTAAGTCCCTCTCGAGTGACGGAGGGCCTCCGCTTATAGCTTGATGAGCTCGCGAAGAGAACTCTTAAATGAGTATAAACTAAGTCCCTCTCGAGTTACGGAGGGCATCCGCTTGTAGCTTGATGAGCCCGCGGAGATAACTCTTAAATGAGTATAAACTAAGTGCCTCTCGAGTAACGGAGGGCCTCCGCTTGTAGCTTGATGAGCTCACGGAGATAACTCTTAAAAGAGTATAAACTAAGTCCCTCTCGAGTGATGGTGGGCCTCCGCTTGTAGCTTGATGAGCTCGCGGAGATAACCCTTAAATGAGTATAAACTAAGTCCCTCTCGAGTGACGGAGGGCCTCCGCTTGTAGCTTGATGAGCTCGAAGAGATAACCCTTAAATGAGTATAAACTAAGGCCATCTCGAGTGACGGACGGCCTCCACTTGTAGCTTGATGAGCTCGCGGAGATAACTCTTAAATGAGAATTAACTAAGTCCCTCTTGAGTTACGGAGGGCCTCCGCTTTTAGCTTGATGAGCTCGCGAAGATAACTCTTAAATGAGTATAAACTAAGTGCCTCTCGAGTGACGGAGGGTCTCCGCTTGTAGCTTGATGAGCTCGCGGAGATAACTCTTAAATGAGTATAAACTAAGTCCCTCTCGAGTGACGGAGGGCCTCCGCTTGTAGCTTGATGAGCTCGAAGAGATAACCCTTAAATGAGTATAAACTAAGGCCATCTCGAGTGACGGACGGCCTCCACTTGTAGCTTGATGAGCTCGCGGAGATAACTCTTAAATGAGAATTAACTAAGTCCCTCTCGAGTTACGGAGGGCCTCCGCTTTTAGCTTGATGAGCTCGCGAAGATAACTCTTAAATGAGTATAAACTAAGTGCCTCTCGAGTGACGGAGGATCTCCGCTTGTAGCTTGATGAGCCCGCGGAGATAACTCTTAAATGAGTGTAAACTAAGTCCATCTCGAGTGACGGAGGGGCTCCGCTTGTAGCTTGATGAGCTCGCGGAGATAACTCTTAAATGAGAATTCACTAAGTCCCTCTCGAGTTACGGAGGGCCTCCGCTTTTAGCTTGATGAGCTCGCGAAGATAACTCTTAAATGAGTATAAACTAAATGCCTCTCGAGTGATGGAGGACCTCCGCTTGTAGCTTGATGAGCCCGCGGAGATAACTCTTAAATGAGTGTAAACTAAGTCCATCTCGAGTGACGAAGGGGCTCCGCTTGTAGCTTGATGAGCTCGCAGAGATAACTCTTAAATGAGTATAAACTAAGTCCCTCTTGAGTGACGGAGGGCTTCCGCTTGTAGCTTGATGAGCTCGCGGAGATACTTCTTAAATGAGTATAAATTAAGTCCCTTTCGAGTGACGGAGGGTCTCCGCTTGTAGCTTGATGAGCTCGCGGAGATAACTCTTAAATGAGTATAAACTAAGTCCCTCTCGAGTGAAGGAGGGCCTCCGCTTGTAGCTTCATTTGCTCGTGGAGATAACTCTTAAATGAGCATAAACTAAGTCCCTCTTGAGTGACGGAGGGCCTCCGCTTGTAGCTTGATGAGCTCGCGGAGATAACCCTTAAATGAGTATAAACTAAGGCCATCTCGAGTGACGGACGGCCTCCCCTTGTAGCTTGATGAGCTCGCGGAGATAACTCTTAAATGAGAATTAACTAAGTCCCTCTCGAGGTACGAAGGGCCTCCGCTTTTAGCTTGATGAGCTCGCGAAGATAACTCTTAAATGAGTATAAACTAAGTGCCTCTCGAGTGACGGACGGTCTCTGCTTGTAGCTTGATGAGCTCGCGGAGATAACTCTTAAATGAGTATAAACTAAGTCCCTCTCGAGTGACGGAGGGCCTCCGCTTGTAGCTTCATTTGCTCGTGGAGATAACTCTTAAATGAGCATAAACTAAGTCCCTCTCGAGTGACGGAGGGCCTCCGCTTATAGCTTGATGAGCTCGCGAAGATAACTCTTAAATGAGTATAAACTAAGTCCCTCTCGAGTTATGGAGGGCATCCGCTTGTAGCTTGATGAGCCCGCGGAGATAACTCTTAAATGAGTATAAACTAAGTGCCTCTCGAGTGACGGAGGGCCTCCGCTTGTAGCTTCATTTGCTCGTGGAGATAACTCTTAAATGAGCATAAACTAAGTCCCTCTCGAGTGACGGAGGGCCTCCGCTTGTAGCTTGATGAGCTCGCGAAGATAACTCTTAAATGAGTAAAAACTAAGTCCCTATCGAGTTACGGAGGGCATTCGCTTGTAGCTTGATGAGCCCGCGGAGATAACTCTTAAATGAGTATAAACTAAGTCTCTTTCGAGTGTCGGAGGGTCTGCGCTTGTAGCTTGACGAGCTCGCGGAGATAACTTTTAAATGATTATAAACTAATTAGTCCGTCTCGAGTGACGGAGGGCCTCCGCTTGTAGCTTGATGAGCTCACGGAGATAACTCTTAAATTAGAATAAACTAAGTCCCTCTCGAGTGACGGAGGGCCACCGCTTGTAGCTTGATGAGCTCGCGGAGATAACCCTTAAATGAGTATAAACTAAGGCTATCTCGAGTGACGGACGGCCTCCACTTGTAGCTTGATGAGCTCGCGGAGGTAACTCTTAAATGAGTATAAACTAAGTGCCTCTCGAGTGATGGAGGATCTCCGCTTGTAGCTTGATGAGCCCGCGGAGATAACTCTTCATTGAGTGTAAACTAAGTCCATCTCGAGTGACGGAGGGCCTCCGCTTGTAGCTTGACGAGCTCGCGGAGATAACTCTGAAATGAGTATAAACTAAGTCCCTCTCGAGTGACGGAGGGCCTCCGCTTGTAGCTTGATGAGCTCGCAGAGATAACGCTTAAATGAGTATAAACTAAGTCCCTCTCGAGTTACGGAGGGCCTCCGCTTGTAGCTTGATGAGCTCGCAAAGATAACCCTTAAATGAGTATAAACTAAGTCCCTCTCGAGTTACGGAGGGCATCCGCTTGTAGCTTGATGAGCCCGCGGAGATAACTCTTAAATGAGTATAAATTAAGTCCCTATCGAGTGACGGAGGGCCTCCGCTTGTAGCTTGATGAGCTCGTGGAGATAACTCCTAACTGAGTATAAACTAAGTCCCTCTCGAGTGACGGAGGGCCTCCGCTTGTATCTTGATGAGCTCGCGGAGATAACTCTTAAATGATTATAAACTAAGTCCCTCTCGAGTGACGGAGGGCCTCCGCTTGTAGCTTGATGAGCTCGAGGAGATAACCCTTAAATGAGTATAAACTAAGGCCATCTCGAGTGACGGACGGCCTCCACTTGTAGCTTGATGAGCTCGCGAAGATAACTCTTAAATGAGAATTAACTAAGTCCCTCTCGAGTTACGGAGGGCCTCCGCTTTTAGCTTGATGAGCTCGCGAAGATTACTCTTAAATGAGTATAAACTAAGTCCCTCTCGAGTTACGGAGGGCCTCCGCTTTTAGCTTGATGAGCTCGCGAAGATAACTCTTAAATGAGTATAAACTAAGTGCCTCTCGAGTGATGGAGGACCTCCGCTTGTAGCTTGATGAGCCCGCGGAGATAACTCTTAAATGAGCATAAACTAAGTCCCTCTCGAGTGACACAGGCCTCCGCTTGTAGCTTGATGAGCTCGCGGAGATAACTCTTAAATGAGTATAAACTAAGTCCCTCTTGAGTGACGGAAGGCTTCCGCTTGTAGCTTGATGAGCTTGCGGAGATACTTCTTAAATGAGTATAAATTAAGTCCCTTTCGAGTGACGGAGGGTCTCCACTTGTAGCTTGATGAGCTCGCGGAGATAACTCTTAAATGAGTATAAACTAAGTCCCTCTCGAGTGACGGAGGGCCTCCGCTTGTAGCTTCATTTGCTCGTGGAGATAACTCTTAAATGAGCATAAACTAAGTCCCTCTCGAGTGACGGAGGGCCTCCGCTTGTAGCTTGATGAACTCGCGAAGATAACTCTTAAATGAGTAAAAACTAAGTCCCTCTCGAGTTACGGAGGGCATTCGCTTGTAGCTTCATGAGCCCGCGGAGATAACTCTTAAATGAGTATAAACTAAGTCTCTTTCGAGTGACGGAGGGTCTGCGCTTGTAGCTTGACGAGCTCGCGGAGATAACTTTTAAATGAGTATAAACTAATTTGTCTGTCTCGAGTGACGGAGGGCCTCCGCTTGTAGCTTGATGAGCTTCCGGAGATAACTCTTAAATGAGTATAAACTAAGTCCCTCTCGAGTGACGGAGGGCCTCCGCTTGTAGCTTGATGAGCTCGCAGAGATAACCCTTAAATGAGTATAAACTAAGTCCCTCTCGAGTGACGGACGGCCTCCGCTTGTAGCTTGATGAGCTCGCGAAGATAACTCTTAAATGAGTATAAACTAAGTCCCTCTCGAGTGATGGACGGCCTCCACTTGTAGCTTGATGAGCTCGCGGAGATAACTCTTAAATGAGAATTAACTAAGTCCCTCTCGAGTTACGGAGGGCCTCCGCTTTTAGCTTGATGAGCTCGCGAAGATAACTCTTAAATGAGTATAAACTAAGTCCCTCTCGAGTTACGGAGGGCCTCCGCTTTTAGCTTGATGAGCTCGCGAAAATAACTCTTAAATGAGTATAAACTAAGTGCCTCTCGAGTGATGGAGGACCTCCGCTTGTAGCTTGATGAGCCCGCGGAGATATCTCTTAAATGAGCATAAACTAAGTCCCTCTCGAGTGACGGAGGGCCTCCGCTTGTAGCTTGATGAGCTCGCGGAGATAACTCTTAAATGAGTATAAAATAAGTCCCTCTCGAGTGACGGAGGGCCTCCGCTTGTAGCTTGATGAGCTCGAAGAGATAACCCTTAAATGAGTATAAACTAAGGCCATCTCGAGTAACGGACGGCCTCCACTTGTAGCTTGATGAGCTCGCGGAGATAACTCTTAAATGAGAATTAACTAAGTCCCTCTCGAGTTACGGAGGGCCTCCGCTTTTAGCTTGATGAGCTCGCGAAGATAACTCTTAAATGAGTATAAACTAAGTCCCTCTCGAGTTACGGAGGGCCTCCGCTTTTAGCTTGATGAGCTCGCGAAGATAACTCTTAAATGAGTATAAACTAAGTGCCTCTCGAGTGATGGAGGACCTCCGCTTGTAGCTTGATGAGCCCGCGGAGATAACTCTTAAATGAGCATAAACTAAGTCCCTCTCGAGTGACGGAGGGCCTCCGCTTGTAGCTTGATGAGCTCGCGGAGATAACTCTTAAATGAGTATAAACTAATTCTCTCTTGAGTGACGGAAGGCTTCCGCTTGTAGCTTGATGAGCTCGCGGAGATACTTCTTAAATGAGTATAAATTAAGTCCCTTTCGAGTGACGGAGGGTCTCCACTTGTAGCTTGATGAGCTCGCGGAGATAACTCTTAAATGAGTATAAACTAAGTCCCTCTCGAGTGACGGAGGGCCTCCGCTTGTAGCTTCATTTGCTCGTGGAGATAACTCTTAAATGAGCATAAACTAAGTCCCTCTCGAGTGACGGAGGGCCTCCGCTTGTAGCTTGATGAGCTCGCGAATATAACTCTTAAATGAGTAAAAACTAAGTCCCTCTCGAGTTACGGAGGGCATTCGCTTGTAGCTTGATGAGCCCGCGGAGATAACTCTTAAATGAGTATAAACTAAGTCTCTTTCGAGTGACGGAGGGTCTGCGCTTGTAGCTTGACGAGCTCGCGGAGATAACTTTTAAATGAGTATAAACTAATTAGTCTGTCTCGAGTGACAGAGGGCCTCCGCTTGTAGCTTGATGAGCTCGCGGAGATAACTCTTAAATGAGTATAAACTAAGTCCCTCTCGAGTGACGGAGGGCCTCCGCTTGTAGCTTGATGAGCTCGCAAAGATAACCCTTAAATGAGTATAAATTAAGTCCCTCTCGAGTGACGGACGGCCTCCGCTTGTAGCTTGATGAGCTCGCGAAGATAACTCCTAAATGAGTATAAACTAAGTCCCTCTCGAGTGACGGACGGCCTCCACTTGTAGCTTGATGAGCTCGCGGAGATAACTCTTAAATGAGAATTAACTAAGTCCCTCTCGAGTTACGGAGGGCCTCCGCTTTTAGATTGATGAGCTCGCGAAGATAACTCTTAAATGAGTATAAACTAAGTCCCTCTCGAGTTACGGAGGGCCTCCGCTTTTAGCTTGATGAGCTCGCGAAGATAACTCTTAAATGAGTATAAACTAAGTCCCTCTCGAGTTACGGAGGGCCTCCGCTTTTAGCTTGATGAGCTCGCGAAGATAACTCTTAAATGAGTATAAACTAAGTGCCTCTCGAGTGATGGAGGACCTCCACTTGTAGCTTGATGAGCCCGCGGAGATAACTCTTAAATGAGCATAAACTAAGTCCCTCTCGAGTGACAGAGACCTCCGCTTGTAGCTTGATGAGCTCGCGGAGATAACTCTTAAATGAGTATAAACTAAGTCCCTCTTGAGTGACGGAAGGCTTTCGCTTGTAGCTTGATGAGCTCGCGGAGATACTTCTTAAATGAGTATAAATTAAGTCCCTTTCGAGTGACGGAGGGTCTCCACTTGTAGCTTGATGAGCTCGCGGAGATAACTCTTAAATGAGTATAAACTAAGTCCCTCTCGAGTGACGGAGGGCCTCCGCTTGTAGCTTCATTTGCTCGTGGAGATAACTCTTAAATGAGCATAAACTAAGTCCCTCTCGAGTGACGGAGGGCCTCCGCTTGTAGCTTGTTGAGCTCGCGAAGATAACTCTTAAATGAGTAAAAACTAAGTCCCTCTCGAGTTACGGAGGGCATTCGCTTGTAGCTTCATGAGCCCGCGGAGATAACTCTTAAATGAGTATAAACTAAGTCTCTTTCGAGTGACGGAGGGTCTGCGCTTGTAGCTTGACGAGCTCGCGGAGATAACTTTTAAATGAGTATAAACTAATTTGTCTGTCTCGAGTGACGGAGGGCCTCCGCTTGTAGCTTGATGAGCTTGCGGAGATAACTCTTAAATGAGTATAAACTAAGTCCCTCTCGAGTGACGGAGGGCCTCCGCTTGTAGCTTGATGAGCTCGCAGAGATAACCCTTAAATGAGTATAAACTAAGTCCCTCTCGAGTGACGGACGGCCTCCGCTTGTAGTTTGATGAGCTCGCGAAGATAACTCTTAAATGAGTATAAACTAAGTCCCTCTCGAGTGACGGACGGCCTCCCCTTGTAGCTTGATGAGCTCGCGGAGATAACTCTTAAATGAGAATTAACTAAGTCCCTCTCGAGTTACGGAGGGCCTCCGCTTTTAGCTTGATGAGCTCGCGAAGATAACTCTTAAATGAGTATAAACTAAGTCCCTCTCGAGTTACGGAGGGCCTCCGCTTTTAGCTTGATGAGCTCGCGAAGATAACTCTTAAATGAGTGTAAACTAAGTGCCTCTCGAGTGATGGAGGACCTCCGCTTGTAGCTTGATGAGCCCGCGGAGATAACTCTTAAATGAGCATAAACTAAGTCCCTCTCGAGTGACGGAGGGCCTCCGCTTGTAGCTTGATGAGCTCGCGGAGATAACTCTTAAATGAGTATAAACTAAGTCCCTCTCGAGTGACGGAGGGCCTCCGCTTGTAGCTTGATGAGCTCGAAGAGATAACCCTTAAATGAGTATAAACTAAGGCCATATCGAGTAACGGACGGCCTCCACTTGTAGCTTGATGAGCTCGCGGAGATAACTCTTAAATGAGAATTAACTAAGTCCCTCTCGAGTTACGGAGGGCCTCCGCTTTTAGCTTGATGAGCTCGCGAAGATAACTCTTAAATGAGTATAAACTAAGTCCCTCTCGAGTTACGGAGGGCCTCCGCTTTTAGCTTGATGAGCTCGCGAAGATAACTCTTAAATGAGGATAAACTAAGTGCCTCTCGAGTGATGGAGGACCTCCGCTTGTAGCTTGATGAGCCCGCGGAGATAACTCTTAAATGAGCATAAACTAAGTCCCTCTCGAGTGACGGAGGGCCTCCGCTTGTAGCTTGATGAGCTCGCGGAGATAACTCTTAAATGAGTATAAACTAAGTCTCTCTTGAGTGACGGAAGGCTTCCGCTTGTAGCTTGATGAGCTCGCGGAGATACTTCTTAAATGAGTATAAATTAAGTCCCTTTCGAGTGACGGAGGGTCTCCACTTGTAGCTTGATGAGCTCGCGGAGATAACTCTTAAATGAGTATAAACTAAGTCCCTCTCGAGTGACGGAGGGCCTCCGCTTGTAGCTTCATTTGCTCGTGGAGATAACTCTTAAATGAGTATAAACTAAGTCTCTCTTGAGTGACGGAAGGCTTCCGCTTGTAGCTTGATGAGCTCGCGGAGATACTTCTTAAATGAGTATAAATTAAGTCCCTTTCGAGTGACGGAGGGTCTCCACTTGTAGCTTGATGAGCTCGCGGAGATAACTCTTAAATGAGTATAAACTAAGTCCCTCTCGAGTGACGGAGGGCCTCCGCTTGTAGCTTCATTTCCTCGTGGAGATAACTCTTAAATGAGTATAAACTAAGTCCCTCTCGAGTGACGGAGGGCCTCCGCTTGTAGCTTCATTTGCTCGTGGAGATAACTCTTAAATGAGCATTAACTAAGTCCCTCTCGAGTTACGGAGGGCATTCGCTTGTAGCTTGATGAGCCCGCGGAGATAACTCTTAAATGAGTATAAACTAAGTCTCTTTCGAGTGAAGGAGGGTCTGCGCTTGTAGCTTGACGAGCTCGCGGAGATAACTTTTAAATGAGTATAAACTAATTAGTCTGTCTCGAGTGACGGAGGGCCTCCGCTTGTAGCTTGATGAGCTCGCGGAGATAACTCTTAAATGAGTATAAACTAAGTCCCTCTCGAGTGACGGAGGGCCTCCGCTTGTAGCTTGATGAGCTCGCAGAGATAACCCTTATATGAGTATAAACTAAGTCCCTCTCGAGTGACGGACGGCCTCCGCTTGTAGCTTGATGAGCTCGCGAAGGTAACTCCTAAATGAGTATAAACTAAGTCCCTCTCGAGTGACGGACGGCCTCCACTTGTAGCTTGATGAGCTCGCGGAGATAACTCTTAAATGAGTATAAACTAAGTCCCTCTCGAGCTACGGAGGGCCTCCGCTTTTAGCTTGATGAGCTCGCGAAGATAACTCTTAAATGAGTATAAACTAAGTGCCTCTCGAGTGATGGAGGACCTCCGCTTGTAGCTTGATGAGCCCGCGGAGATAACTCTTGAATGAGCATAAACTAAGTCCCTCTCGAGTGACGGAGGGCCTCCGCTTGTAGCTTGATGAGCTCGCGGAGATAACCCTTAAATGAGTATAAACTAAGGCCATCTCGAGTAACGGACGGCCTCCACTTGTAGCTTGATGAGCTCGCGGAGATAACTCTTAAATGAGAATTAACTAAGTCCCTCTCGAGTTACGGAGGGCCTCCGCTTTTAGCTTTATGAGCTCGCGAAGAGAACTCTTAAATGAGTATAAACTAAGTCCCTCTCGAGTTACGGAGGGCCTCCGCTTTTAGCTTGATGAGCTCGCGAAGATAACTCTTAAATGAGTATAAACTAAGTGCCTCTCGAGTGATGGAGGACCTCCGCTTGTAGCTTGATGAGCCCGCGGAGATAACTCTTAAATGAGCATAAACTAAGTCCCTCTCGAGTGACGGAGGGCCTCCGCTTGTAGCTTGATGAGCTCGCGGAGATAACTCTTAAATGAGTATAAACTAAGTCTCTCTGGAGTGACGGAAGGCTTCCGCTTGTAGCTTGATGAGCTCGCGGAGATACTTCTTAAATGAGTATAAATTAAGTCCCTTTCGAGTGACGGAGGGTCTCCACTTGTAGCTTGATGAGCTCGCGGAGATAACTCTTAAATGAGTATAAACTAAGTCCCTCTCGAGTGACGGAGGGCCTCCGCTTGTAGCTTCATTTGCTCGTGGAGATAACTCTTAAATGAGCATAAACTAAGTCCCTCTCGAGTGACGGAGGGCCTCCGCTTGTAGCTTGATGAGCTCGCGAAGATAACTCTTAAATGAGTAAAAACTAAGTCCCTCTCGAGTTACGGAGGGCATTCGCTTGTAGCTTGATGAGCCCGCGGAGATAACTCTTAAATGAGTATAAACTAAGTCTCTTTCGAGTGACGGAGGGTCTGCGCTTGTAGCTTGACGAGCTCGCGGAGATAATTTTTAAATGAGTATAAACTAAGTCCCTCTCGAGTGACGGAGGGCCTCCGCTTGTAGCTTGATGAGCTCGCAGAGATAACCCTTAAATGAGTATAAACTAAGTCCCTCTCGAGTGACGGACGGCCTTCGCTTGTAGCTTGATGAGCTCGCGGAGATACTTCTTAAATGAGTATAAATTAAGTCCCTTTCGAGTGACGGTGGGTCTCCACTTGTAGCTTGATGAGCTCGCGGAGATAACTCTTAAATGAGTATAAACTAAGTCCCTCTCGAGTGACGGAGGGCCTCCGCTTGTAGCTTTATTTGCTCGTATAGATAACTCTTAAATGAGCATAAACTAAGTCCCTCTCGAGTGACGGAGGGCCTCCGCTTGTAGCTTGATGAGCTCGCGAAGGTAACTCTTAAATGAGTAAAAACTAAGTCCCTCTCGAGTTTCGGAGGGCATTCGCTTGTAGCTTGATGAGCCCGCGGAGATAACTCTTAAATGAGTATAAACTAAGTCTCTTTCGAGTGACGGAGGGTCTGCGCTTGTAGCTTGACGAGCTCGCGGAGATAACTTTTAAATGAGTATAAACTAAGTCCCTCTTGAGTGACGGAGGGCCTCCGCTTGTAGCTTGATGAGCTCGCAGAGATAACTCTTAAATGAGTATAAACTAAGTCCCTCTCGAGTGACGGACGGCCTCCACTTGTAGCTTGATGAGCTCGCGGAGATAACTCTTAAATGAGAATTAACTAAGTGCCTCTCGAGTTACGGAGGGCCTCCGCTTTTAGCTTGATGAGCTCGCGAAGATAACTCTTAAATGAGTATAAACTAAGTCCCTCTCGAGTTACGGAGGGCCTCCGCTTTTAGCTTGATGAGCTCGCGAAGATAACTCTTAAATGAGGATAAACTAAGAGCCTCTCGAGTGATGGAGGACCTCCGCTTGTAGCTTGATGAGCCCGCGGAGATAACTCTTAAATGAGCATAAACTAAGTCCCTCTCGAGTGACGGAGGGCCTCCGCTTGTAGCTTGATGAGCTCGTGCAGATAACTCTTAAATGAGCATAAACTAAGTCCCTCTCGAGTGACGGAGGGCCTCCGCTTGTAGCTTGATGAGCTCGCGAAGATAACTCTTAAATGAGTAAAAACTAAGTCCCTCTCGAGTTACGGAGGGCATTCGCTTGTAGCTTGATGAGCCCGCGGAGATAACTCTTAAATGAGTATAAACTAAGTCTCTTTCGAGTGACGGAGGGTCTGCGCTTGTAGCTTGACGAGCTCGCGGAGATAACTTTTAAATGAGTATAAACTAATTAGTCTGTCTCGAGTGACGGAGGGCCTCCGCTTGTAGCTTGATGAGCTCGCGGAGATAACTCTTAAATGAGTATAAACTAAGTCCCTCTCGAGTGACGGAGGGCCTCCGCTTGTAGCTTCATTTGCTCGTGGAGATAACTCTTAAATAAGCATAAACTAAGTCCCTCTCGAGTGACGGAGGGCCTCCGCTTATAGCTTGATGAGCTCGCGAAGATAACTCTTAAATGAGTATTAACTAAGTCCCTCTCGAGTTACGGAGGGCATCCGCTTGTAGCATGATGAGCCCGCGGAGATAACTCCTAAATGAGTATAAACTAAGTCCCTCTCGAGTGATGGAGGGCCTCCGCTTGTAGCTTGATGAGCTCGCGGAGATAACTCTTAAATGAGTATAAACTAAGTCCCTCTCGAGTGACGGAGGGCCTCCGCTTGTAGCTTGATGAGCTCGCAGAGATAACCCTTATATGAGTATAAACTAAGTCCCTCTCGAGTGACGGACGGCCTCCGCTTGTAGCTTGATGAGCTCGCGAAGATAACTCCTAAATGAGTATAAACTAAGTCCCTCTCGAGTGACGGACGGCCTCCACTTGTAGCTTGATGAGCTCGCGGAGATAACTCTTAAATGAGAATTAACTAAGTCCCTCTCGAGTTACGGAGGGCCTCCGCTTTTAGCTTGATGAGCTCGTAAAGATAACTCTTAGATGAGTATAAACTAAGTCCCTCTCGAGTTACGGAGGGCCTCCGCTTTTAGCTTGATGAGCTCGCGAAGATAACTCTTAAATGAGTATAAACTAAGTGCCTCTCGAGTGATGGAGGACCTCCGCTTGTAGCTTGATGAGCCCGCGGAGATAACTCTTGAATGAGCATAAACTAAGTCCCTCTCGAGTGACGGAGGGCCTCCGCTTGTAGCTTGATGAGCTCGCGGAGATAACCCCTAAATGAGTATAAACTAAGGCCATCTCGAGTAACGGACGGCCTCCACTTGTAGCTTGATGAGCTCGCGGAGATAACTCTTAAATGAGAATTAACTAAGTCCCTCTCGAGTTACGGAGGGCCTCCGCTTTTAGCTTGATGAGCTCGCGAAGAGAACTCTTAAATGAGTATAAACTAAGTCCCTCTGGAGTTACGGAGGGCCTCCGCTTTTAGGTTGATGAGCTCGCGAAGATAACTCTTAAATGAGTATAAACTAAGTGCCTCTCGAGTGATGGAGGACCTCCGCTTGTAGCTTGATGAGCCCGCGGAGATAACTCTTAAATGAGCATAAACTAAGTCCCTCTCGAGTGACGGAGGGCCTCCGCTTGTAGCTTGATGAGCTCGCGGAGATAACTCTTAAATGAGTATAAACTAAGTCTCTCTGGAGTGACGGAAGGCTTCCGCTTGTAGCTTGATGAGCTCGCGGAGATACTTCTTAAATGAGTATAAATTAAGTCCCTTTCGAGTGACGGAGGGTCTCCACTTGTAGCTTGATGAGCTCGCGGAGATAACTCTTAAATGAGTATAAACTAAGTCCCTCTCGAGTGACGGAGGGCCTCCGCTTGTAGCTTCATTTGCTCGTGGAGATAACTCTTAAATGAGCATAAACTAAGTCCCTCTCGAGTGACGGAGGGCCTCCGCTTGTAGCTTGATGAGCTCGCGAAGATAACTCTTAAATGAGTAAAAACTAAGTCCCTCTCGAGTTACGGAGGGCATTCGCTTGTAGCTTGATGAGCCCGCGGAGATAACTCTTAAATGAGTATAAACTAAGTCTCTTTCGAGTGACGGAGGGTCTGCGCTTGTAGCTTGACGAGCTCGCGGAGATAATTTTTAAATGAGTATAAACTAAGTCCCTCTCGAGTGACGGAGGGCCTCTGCTTGTAGCTTGATGAGCTCGCAGAGATAACCCTTAAATGAGTATAAACTAAGTCCCTCTCGAGTGACGGACGGCCTCCGCTTGTAGCTTTATTTGCTCGTATAGATAACTCTTAAATGAGCATAAACTAAGTCCCTCTCGAGTGACGGAGGGCCTCCGCTTGTAGCTTGATGAGCTCGCGAAGATAACTCTTAAATGAGTAAAAACTAAGTCCCTCTCGAGTTACGGAGGGCATTCGCTTGTAGCTTGATGAGCCCGCGGAGATAACTCTTAAATGAGTATAAACTAAGTCTCTTTCGAGTGACGGAGGGTCTGCGCTTGTAGCTTGACGAGCTCGCGGAGATAACTTTTAAATGAGTATAAACTAAGTCCCTCTTGAGTGACGGAGGGCCTCCGCTTGTAGCTTGATGAGCTCGCAGAGATAACTCTTAAATGAGTATAAACTAAGTCCCTCTCGAGTGACGGACGGCCTCCACTTGTAGCTTGATGAGCTCGCGGAGATAACTCTTAAATGAGAATTAACTAAGTCCCTCTCGAGTTACGGAGGGCCTCCGCTTTTAGCTTGATGAGCTCGCGAAGATAACTCTTAAATGAGTATAAACTAAGTCCCTCTCGAGTTACGGAGGGCCTCCGCTTTTAGCTTGATGAGCTCGCGAAGATAACTCTTAAATGAGTATAAACTAAGAGCCTCTCGAGTGATGGAGGACCTCCGCTTGTAGTTTGATGAGCCCGCGGAGATAACTCTTAAATGAGCATAAACTAAGTCCCTCTCGAGTGACGGAGGGCCTCCGCTTGTAGCTTGATGAGCTCGTGGAGATAACTCTTAAATGAGCATAAACTAAGTCCCTCTCGAGTGACGGAGGGCCTCCGCTTGTAGCTTGATGAGCTCGCGAAGATAACTCTTAAATGAGTAAAAACTAAGTCCCTCTCGAGTTACGGAGGGCATTCGCTTGTAGCTTGATGAGCCCGCGGAGATAACTCTTAAATGAGTATAAACTAAGTCTCTTTCGAGTGACGGAGGGTCTACGCTTGTAGCTTGACGAGCTCGCGGAGATAACTTTTAAATGAGTATAAACTAATTAGTCTGTCTCGAGTGACGGAGGGCCTCCGCTTGTAGCTTGATGAGCTCGCGGAGATAACTCTTAAATGAGTATAAACTAAGTCCCTCTCGAGTGACGGAGGGCCTCCGCTTGTAGCTTCATTTGCTCGTGGAGATAACTCTTAAATAAGCATAAACTAAGTCCCTCTCGAGTGACGGAGGGCCTCCGCTTATAGCTTGATGAGCTCGCGAAGATAACTCTTAAATGAGTATTAACTAAGTCCCTCTCGAGTTACGGAGGGCATCCGCTTGTAGCTTGATGAGCCCGCGGAGATAACTCTTAAATGAGTATAAACTAAGTCCCTCTCCAGTGATGGAGGGCCTCCGCTTGTAGCTTGATGAGCTCGCGGAGATAACTTTTAAATGAGTATAAACTAAGTCCCTCTCGAGTGACGGAGGGTCTCCGCTTGTAGCTTGATGAGCTCGCGGAGATAACTCTTAAATGTGTATAAACTAAGTCCCTCTCGAGTGACGAAAGGCCTCCGCTTGTAGCTTGATGAGCTCGCGGAGATAACTCTTCAATGAGTGCAAACTAAGTCCATCTCGAGTGACGGAGGGGCTCCGCTTGTAGCTTGATGAGCTCGCGGAGATAACTCTTAAATGGGTATAAACTAAGTCCCTCTCGAGTTACGGAGGGCATTCGCTTGTAGCTTCATGAGCCCGCGGAGATAACTCTTAAATGAGTATAAACTAAGTCTCTTTCGAGTGACGGAGGGTCTGCGCTTGTAGCTTGACGAGCTCGCGGAGATAACTTTTAAATGAGTATAAACTAATTAGTCTGTCTCGAGTGACGGAGGGCCTCCGCTTGTAGCTTGATGAGCTCGCGGAGATAACTCTTAAATGAGTATAAACTAAGTCCCTCTCGAGTGACGGAGGGCCTCCGCTTGTAGCTTCATTTGCTCGTGGAGATAACTCTTAAATAAGCATAAACTAAGTCCCTCTCGAGTGACGGAGGGCCTCCGCTTATAGCTTGATGAGCTCGCGAAGATAACTCTGAAATGAGTATAAACTAAGTCCCTCTCGACTTACGGAGGGCATCCGCTTGTAGCTTGATGAGCCCGCGGAGATAACTCTTAAATGAGTATAAACTAAGTCCCTCTCGAGTGATGGAGGGCCTCCGCTTGTAGCTTGATGAGCTCGCGGAGATAACTCTTAAATGAGTATAAACTAAGTCCCTCTCGAGTGACGGAGGGTCTCCGCTTGTAGCTTGATGAGCTCGCGGAGATAACTCTTAAATGAGTATAAACTAAGTCCCTCTCGAGTGACGAAAGGCATCCGCTTGTAGCTTGATGAGCTCGCGGAGATAACTCTTAAATGAGTATAAACTAAGTCCCTCTTGAGTGACGGAGGGCTTCCGCTTGTAGCTTGATGAGCTCGCGGAGATAACTCTTAAATGAGTATAAATTAAGTCCCTTTCGAGTGACGGAGGGTCTCCGCTTGTAGCTTGATGAGCTCGCGGAGATAACTCTTAAATGTGTATAAACTAAGTCCCTCTCGAGTGACGGAGGGCCTCCGCTTGTAGCTTCATTTGATCGTGGAGATAACTCTTAAATGAGAATAAACTAAGTCCCTCTCGAGTGACGGAGGGCCTCCGCTTGTACCTTGATGAGCTCGCGAAGATAACTCTTAAATGAGTAAAAACTAAGTCCCTCTCGAGTTACGGAGGGCATTCGCTTGTAGCTTGATGAGCCCGCGGAGATAACTCTTAAATGAGTATAAACTAAGTCTCTTTCGAGTGACGGAGGGTCTGCGCTTGTAGCTTGACGAGCTCGCGGAGATAAATTTTAAATGAGTATAAACTAATTAGTCCGTCTCGAGTGCCGGAGGGCCTCCGCTTGTAGCTTGATTAGCTCGCGGAGATAACTCTTAAAAGAGTATAAACTAAGTCCCTCTAGAGTGACGGAGGGCCACCGCTTGTAGCTTGATGAGCTCGCGGAGATAACTCTTAAATTAGTATAAACTAAGTCCCTCTCGAGTGACGGAGGGCCTCCGCTTGTAGCTTGATGAGCTCGCGGAGATAACCCTTAAATGAGTATAAACTAAGGCTATCTCGAGTGACGGACGGCCTCCACTTGTAGCTTGATGAGCTCGCGGAGATAACTCTTAAATGAGAATTAACTAAGTCCCTCTCGAGTTACGGAGGGCCTCCACTTTTAGCTTGATGAGCTCGCGAAGATAACTCTTAAATGAGTATAAACTAAGTGCCTCTCGAGTGATGGAGGACCTCCGCTTGTAGCTTGATGAGCCCGCGGAGATAACTCTTAAATGAGTGTAAACTAAGTCCATCTCGAGTGACGGAGGGCCTCCGCTTGTAGCTTGACGAGCTCGCGGAGATAACTCTTAAATGAGTATAAACTAAGTCCCTCTCGAGTGACGGAGGGCCTCCGCTTGTAGCTTGATGAGCTCGCAGAGATAACCCTTAAATGAGTATAAACTAAGTCCCTCTCGAGTGACGGACGACCTCCGCTTGTAGTTTGATGAGCTCGCGAAGATAACTCTTAAATGAGTATAAACTAAGTCCCTCTCGAGTGACGGAGGGCCTCCGCTTGTATCTTGATGAGCTCGCGGAGATAACTCTTAAATGAGTATAAACTAAGTCCCTCTCGAGTGACGAAGGGCCTCCGCTTGTAGCTTGATGAGCCCGCGGAGATAACTCTTAAATGAGTATAAACTAAGTCCCTCTCGAGTGACGGAGGGTCTGCGCTTGTAGCTTGACGAGCTCGCGGAGATAACTGTTAAATGAGTATAAACTAATTAGTCTGTCTCGAGTGACGGAGTGCCTCCGCTTGTAGCTTGATGAGCTCGCGGAGATAACTCTTAAATGAGTATAAACTAAGTCCCTCTCGAGTGACGGAGGGCCTCCGCTTGTAGCTTCATTTGCTCGTGGAGATAACTCTTAAATAAGCATAAACTAAGTCCCTCTCGAGTGACGGAGGGCCTCCGCTTATAGCTTGATGAGCTCGCGAAGATAACTCTGAAATGAGTATAAACTAAGTCCCTCTCGAGTTACGGAGGGCATCCGCTTGTAGCTTGATGAGCCCGCGGAGATAACTCTTAAATGAGTATAAACTAAGTCCCTCTCGAGTGATGGAGGGCCTCCGCTTGTAGCTTGATGAGCTCGCGGAGATAACTCTTAAATGAGTATAAACTAAGTCCCTCTCGAGTGACGGAGGGTCTCCGCTTGTAGCTTGATGAGCTCGCGGAGATAACTCTTAAATGAGTATAAACTAAGTCCCTCTCGAGTGACGAAAGGCATCCGCTTGTAGCTTGATGAGCTCGCGGAGATAACTCTTAAATGAGTATAAACTAAGTCCCTCTTGAGTGACGGAGGGCTTCCGCTTGTAGCTTGATGAGCTCGCGGAGATAACTCTTAAATGAGTATAAATTAAGTCCCTTTCGAGTGACGGAGGGTCTCCGCTTGTAGCTTGATGAGCTCGCGGAGATAACTCTTAAATGTGTATAAACTAAGTCCCTCTCGAGTGACGGAGGGCCTCCGCTTGTAGCTTCATTTGATCGTGGAGATAACTCTTAAATGAGAATAAACTAAGTCCCTCTCGAGTGACGGAGGGCCTCCGCTTGTACCTTGATGAGCTCGCGAAGATAACTCTTAAATGAGTAAAAACTAAGTCCCTCTCGAGTTACGGAGGGCATTCGCTTGTAGCTTGATGAGCCCGCGGAGATAACTCTTAAATGAGTATAAACTAAGTCTCTTTCGAGTGACGGAGGGTCTGCGCTTGTAGCTTGACGAGCTCGCGGAGATAAATTTTAAATGAGTATAAACTAATTAGTCCGTCTCGAGTGCCGGAGGGCCTCCGCTTGTAGCTTTATTAGCTCGCGGAGATAACTCTTAAAAGAGTATAAACTAAGTCCCTCTAGAGTGACGGAGGGCCACCGCTTGTAGCTTGATGAGCTCGCGGAGATAACTCTTAAATTAGTATAAACTAAGTCCCTCTCGAGTGACGGGGGGCCTCCGCTTGTAGCTTGATGAGCTCGCGGAGATAACCCTTAAATGAGTATAAACTAAGTCCCTCTCGAGTGACGGACGACCTCCGCTTGTAGTTTGATGAGCTCGCGAAGATAACTCTTAATTGAGTATAAACTAAGTCCCTCTCGAGTGACGGAGGGCCTCCGCTTGTATCTTGATGAGCTCGCGGAGATAACTCTTAAATGAGTATAAACTAAGTCCCTCTCGAGTGACGAAGGGCCTCCGCTTGTAGCTTGATGAGCCCGCGGAGATAACTCTTAAATGAGTATAAACTAAGTCCCTCTCGAGTGACGGAGGGTCTGCGCTTGTAGCTTGACGAGCTCGCGGAGATAACTGTTAAATGAGTATAAACTAATTAGTCTGTCTCGAGTGACGGAGGGCCTCCGCTTGTAGCTTGATGAGCTCGCGGAGATAACTCTTAAATGAGTATAAACTAAGTCCCTCTCGAGTGACGGAGGGCCTCCGCTTGTAGCTTCATTTGCTCGTGGAGATAACTCTTAAATAAGCATAAACTAAGTCCCTCTCGAGTGACGGAGGGCCTCCGCTTATAGCTTGATGAGCTCGCGAAGATAACTCTGAAATGAGTATAAACTAAGTCCCTCTCGAGTTACGGAGGGCATCCGCTTGTAGCTTGATGAGCCCGCGGAGATAACTCTTAAATGAGTATAAACTAAGTCCCTCTCGAGTGATGGAGGGCCTCCGCTTGTAGCTTGATGAGCTCGCGGAGATAACTCTTAAATGAGTATAAACTAAGTCCCTCTCGAGTGACGGAGGGTCTCCGCTTGTAGCTTGATGAGCTCGCGGAGATAACTCTTAAATGAGTATAAACTAAGTCCCTCTCGAGTGACGAAAGGCATCCGCTTGTAGCTTGATGAGCTCGCGGAGATAACTCTTAAATGAGTATAAACTAAGTCCCTCTTGAGTGACGGAGGGCTTCCGCTTGTAGCTTGATGAGCTCGCGGAGATAACTCTTAAATGAGTATAAATTAAGTCCCTTTCGAGTGACGGAGGGTCTCCGCTTGTAGCTTGATGAGCTCGCGGAGATAACTCTTAAATGTGTATAAACTAAGTCCCTCTCGAGTGACGGAGGGCCTCCGCTTGTAGCTTCATTTGATCGTGGAGATAACTCTTAAATGAGAATAAACTAAGTCCCTCTCGAGTGACGGAGGGCCTCCGCTTGTACCTTGATGAGCTCGCGAAGATAACTCTTAAATGAGTAAAAACTAAGTCCCTCTCGAGTTACGGAGGGCATTCGCTTGTAGCTTGATGAGCCCGCGGAGATAACTCTTAAATGAGTATAAACTAAGTCTCTTTCGAGTGACGGAGGGTCTGCGCTTGTAGCTTGACGAGCTCGCGGAGATAAATTTTAAATGAGTATAAACTAATTAGTCCGTCTCGAGTGCCGGAGGGCCTCCGCTTGTAGCTTGATTAGCTCGCGGAGATAACTCTTAAATTAGTATAAACTAAGTCCCTCTCGAGTGACGGGGGGCCTCCGCTTGTAGCTTGATGAGCTCGCGGAGATAACCCTTAAATGAGTATAAACTAAGGCTATCTCGAGTGACGGACGGCCTCCACTTGTAGCTTGATGAGCTCGCGGAGATAACTCTTAAATGAGAATTAACTAAGTCCCTCTCGAGTTACGGAGGGCCTCCACTTTTAGCTTGATGAGCTCGCGAAGATAACTCTTAAATGAGTATAAACTAAGTGCCTCTCGAGTGATGGAGGACCTCCGCTTGTAGCTTGATGAGCCCGCGGAGATAACTCTTAAATGAGTGTAAACTAAGTCCATCTCGAGTGACGGAGGGCCTCCGCTTGTAGCTTGACGAGCTCGCGGAGATAACTCTTAAATGAGTATAAACTAAGTCCCTCTCGAGTGACGGAGGGCCTCCGCTTGTAGCTTGATGAGCTCGCAGAGATAACCCTTAAATGAGTATAAACTAAGTCCCTCTCGAGTGACGGACGACCTCCGCTTGTAGTTTGATGAGCTCGCGAAGATAACTCTTAAATGAGTATAAACTAAGTCCCTCTCGAGTGACGGAGGGCCTCCGCTTGTATCTTGATGAGCTCGCGGAGATAACTCTTAAATGAGTATAAACTAAGTCCCTCTCGAGTGACGAAGGGCCTCCGCTTGTAGCTTCATGAGCCCGCGGAGATAACTCTTAAATGAGTATAAACTAAGTCCCTCTCGAGTGACAGAGAGCCTCCGCTTGTAGCTTGATGAGCTCGCGGAGATAACTCTTAAATGAGTATAAACTAAGTCCCTCTCGAGTGACGGAGGGCCTCCGCATGTAGCTTGATGAGCTCGAAGAGATAACCCTTAAATGAGTATAAACTAAGGTCATCTCGAGTGACGGACGGCCTCCATTTGTAGCTTGATGAGCTCGCGGAGATAACTCTTAAATGAGAAATAACTAAGTCCCTCTCGAGTTACGGAGGGCCTCCGCTTTTAGCTTGATGAGCTCGCGAAGATAACTCTTAAATGAGTATAAACTAAGTGCCTCTCGAGTGATGGAGAACCTCCGCTTGTAGCTTGATGAGCCCGCGGAGATAACTCTTAAATGAGTGTAAACTAAGTCCATCTCGAGTGACGGAGGGGCTCCGCTTGTAGCTTGATGAGCTCGCGGAGATAACTCTTAAATGAGTAAAAACTAAGTCCCTCTCGAGTTACGGAGGGCATTCGCTTGTAGCTTGATGAGCCCGCGGAGATAACTCTTAAATGAGTATAAACTAATTAGTCCGTCTCGAGTGCCGGAGGGCCTCCGCTTGTAGCTTGATTAGCTCGCGGAGATAACTCTTAAAAGAGTATAAACTAAGTCCCTCTAGAGTGACGGAGGGCCACCGCTTGTAGCTTGATGAGCTCGCGGAGATAACTCTTAAATTAGTATAAACTAAGTCCCTCTCGAGTGACGGAGGGCCTCCGCTTGTAGCTTGATGAGCTCGCGGAGATAACCCTTAAATGAGTATAAACTAAGGCTATCTCGAGTG
This sequence comes from Persicaria tinctoria, assembly GCA_037127255.1. NCBI lineage: Eukaryota > Viridiplantae > Streptophyta > Magnoliopsida > Caryophyllales > Polygonaceae > Persicaria > Persicaria tinctoria. The sequence goes on along the minus strand of JBANSL010000007.1, from coordinate 32,447,080 downwards.
ACGGACGGCCTCCACTTGTAGCTTGATGAGCTCGCGGAGATAACTCTTAAATGAGAATTAACTAAGTCCCTCTCGAGTTACAGAGGGCCTCCGCTTTTAGCTTGATGAGCTCGCGAAGATAACTCTTAAATGAGTATAAACTAAGTGCCTCTCGAGTGATGGAGGACCTCCGCTTGTAGCTTGATGTGCCCGCGGAGATAACTCTTAAATGAGTGTAAACTAAGTCCATCTCGAGTGACGGAGGGCCTCCGCTTGTAGCTTGACGAGCTCGCGGAGATAACTCTTAAATGAGTATAAACTAAGTCCCTCTCGAGTGACGGAGGGCCTCCGCTTGTAGCTTGATGAGCTCGCAGAGATAACCCTTAAATGAGTATAAACTAAGTCCCTCTCGAGTGACGGACGGCCTCCGCTTGTAGCTTCATGAGCTCGCGAAGATAACTCTTAAATGAGTATAAACTAAGTCCCTCTCGAGTGACGGAGGGCCTCCGCTTGTAGCTTGATGAGACCGTGGAGATAACTCTTAAATGAGTATAAACTAAGTCCCTCTCGAGTGACGGAGGGCCTCCGCTTGTAGCTTGATGAGCTCGCGAAGATAACTCTTAAATGAGTAAAAACTAAGTCCCTCTCGAGTTACGGAGGGCATTCGCTTGTAGCTTGATGAACCCGCGGAGATAACTCTTAAATGAGTATAAACTAAGTCTCTTTCGAGTGACGGAGGGTCTGCGCTTGTAGCTTGACGAGCTCGCGGAGATAACTTTTAAATGAGTATAAACGTATTAGTCCGTCTCGAGTGACGGAGGGCCTCCGCTTGTAGCTTGATGAGCTCGCGGAGATAACTCTTAAAAGAGTACAAACTAAGTCCCTCTCGAGTGACGGAGGGTCTCCGCTTGTAGCTTGATGAGCTCGCGGAGATAACTCTTCAATGAGTGCAAACTAAGTCCCTCTCGAGTTACGGAGGGATTCACTTGTAGCTTGATGAGCCCGCGGAGATAACTCTTAAATGAGTATAAACTAAGTCTCTTTCGAGTGACGGAGGGTCTGCGCTTGTAGCTTGACGAGCTCGCGGAGATAACTTTTAAATGAGTATAAACTAAGTCCCTCTCGAGTGACGGAGGGTCTCCGCTTGTAGCTTGATGAGCTCGCGGAGATAACTCTTAAATGAGTATAAACTAAGTCCCTCTCGAGTGACGAAAGGCCTCCGCTTGTAGCTTGATGAGCTCGCGGAGATAACTCTTCAATGAGTGCAAACTAAGTCCATCTCGAGTGACGGAGGGGCTCCGCTTGTAACTTGATGAGCTCGCGGAGATAACTCTTAAATGAGTATAAACTAAGTCCCTCTTGAGTGACGGAGGGCTTCCGCTTGTAGCTTGATGAGCTCGCGGAGATAACTCTTAAATGAGTATAAATTAAGTCCCTTTCGAGTGACGGAGGGTCTCCGCTTGTGACTTGATGAGCTCGCGGAGATAACTCTTAAATGTGTATAAACTAAGTCCCTCTCGAGTGACGGAGGGCCTCCGCTTGTAGCTTCATTTGCTCGTCGAGATAACTCTTAAATGAGCATAAACTAAGTCCCTCTCGAGTGACGGAGGGCCTCCGCTTGTAGCTTGATGAGCTCGCGAAGATAACTCTTAAATGAGTAAAAACTAAGTCCCTCTCGAGTTACGGAGGGCATTCGCTTGTAGCTTGATGAGCCCGCGGAGATAACTCTTAAATGAGTATAAACTAAGTCTCTTTCGAGTGACGGAGGGTCTGCGCTTGTAGCTTGACGAGCTGGCGGAGATAACTTTTAAATGAGTATAAACTAATTAGTCCGTCTCGAGTGCCGGAGGGCCTCCGCTTGTAGCTTGATTAGCTCGCTGAGATAACTCTTAAAATAGTATAAACTAAGTCCCTCTAGAATGACGGAGGGCCACCGCTTGTAGCTTGATGAGCTCGCGGAGATAACTCTTAAATTAGTATAAACTAAGTCCCTCTCGAGTGACGGAGGGCCTCCGCTTGTAGCTTGATGAGCTCGCGGAGATATCCCTTAAATGAGTATAAACTAAGGCTATCTCGAGTGACGGACGGCCTCCACTTGTAGCTTGATGAGCTCGCGGAGATAACTCTTAAATGAGAATTAACTAAGTCCCTCTCGAGTTACGTAGGGCCTCCGCTTTTAGCTTGATGAGCTCGCGAAGATAACTCTTAAATGAGTATAAACTAAGTGCCTCTGGAGTGATGGAGGACCTCCGCTTGTAGCTTGATGAGCCCGCGGAGATAACTCTTAAATGAGTGTAAACTAAGTCCATCTCGAGTGATGGAGGGCCTCCGCTTGTAGCTTGACGAGCTCGCGGAGATAACTCTTAAATGAGTATAAACTAAGTCCCTCTCGAGTGACGGAGGGCCTCCGCTTGTAGCTTGATGAGCTCGCAGAGATAACCCTTAAATGAGTATAAACTAAGTCCCTCTCGAGTGACGGACGGCCTCTGCTTGTAGCTTGATGAGCTCGTGAAGATAACTCTTAAATGAGTATAAACTAAGTCCCTCTCGAGTGACGGAGGGCCTCCGCTTGTAGCTTGATGAGACCGTGGAGATAACTCTTAAATGAGTATGAACTAAGTCCATCTCGAGTGACGGGGGGCCTCCGCTTGTAGCTTGATGAGCTCGGGGAGATAACTCTTAAATGTGTATAAACTAAGTCCCTCTCGAGTGACGGAGGGCCTCCGCTTGTATCTTGATGAGCTCGCGGAGATAACTCTTAAATGAGTATAAACTAAGTCCCTCTCGAGTGACGAAGGGCCTCCGCTTGTAGCTTGATGAGCCCGCGGAGATAACTCTTAAATGAGTATAAACTAAGTCCCTCTCGAGTGACGGAGAGCCTCCGCTTGTAGTTTGATGAGCTCGCGGAGATAACTCTTAAATGAGTATAAACTAAGTCCCTCTCGAGTGAAGGAGGGCCTCCGCTTGTAGCTTGATGAGCTCGAAGAGATAACCCTTAAATGAGTATAAACTATGGTCATCTCGAGTGACGGACGGCCTCCACTTGTAGCTTGATGAGCTCGCGGAGATAACTCTTAAATGAGTATAAATTAAGTCCCTTTCGAGTTACGGAGGGCCTCCGCTTTTAGCTTGATGAGCTCGCGAAGATAACTCTTAAATGAGTAAAAACTAAGTGCCTCTCGAGTCATGGAGGACCTCCGCTTGTAGCTTGATGAGCCCGCGGAGATCACTCTTTAATGAGTGTAAACTAAGTCCATCTCGAGTGACGGAGGGGCTCCGCTTGTAGCTTGATGAGCTCGCGGAGATAACTCTTAAATGAGTATAAACTAAGTCCCTCTTGAGTGACGGAGGGCTTCCGCTTGTAGCATGATGAGCTCGCGGAGATAACTCTTAAATGAGTATAAATTAAGTCCCTTTCGAGTGACGGAGGGTCTCCGCTTGTAGCTTGATGAGCTCGCGGAGATAACTCTTAAATGTGTATAAACTAAGTCCCTCTCGAGGGACGGAGGGCCTCCGCTTGTAGCTTCATTTGCTCGTGGAGATAACTCTTAAATGAGCATAAACTAAGTCCCTCTCTAGTGACGGAGGGCCTCCGCTTGTAGCTTGATGAGCTCGCGAAGATAACTCTTAAATGAGTAAAAACTAAGTCCCTATCGAGTTACGGAGGGCATTCGCTTGTAGCTTGATGAGCCCGCGGAGATAACTCTTAAATGAGTATAAACTAAGTCTCTTTCGAGTGACGGAGGGTCTGCGCTTGTAGCTTGACGAGCTCGCGGAGATAACTTTTAAATGAGTATAAACTAATTAGTCCGTCTCGAGTGCCGGAGGGCCTCCGCTTGTAGCTTGATTAGCTCGCGGAGATAACTCTTAAAAGAGTATAAACTAAGTCCCTCTAGAGTGACGGAGGGCCACCGCTTGTAGCTTGATGAGCTCGCGGAGATAACTCTTAAATTAGTATAAACTAAGTCCCTCTCGAGTGACGGAGGGCCTCCGCTTGTAGCTTGATGAGCTCGCGGAGATAACCCTTAAATGAGTATAAACTAAGGCTATCTCGAGTGACGGACGGCCTCCACTTGTAGCTTGATGAGCTCGCGGAGATAACTCTTAAATGAGAATTAACTAAGTCCCTCTCGAGTTACGGAGGGCCTCCGCTTTTAGCTTGATGAACTCGCGAAGATAACTCTTAAATGAGTATAAACTAAGTGCCTCTCGAGTGATGGAGGACCTCCGCTTGTAGCTTGATGAGCCCGCGGAGATAACTCTTAAATGAGTGTAAACTAAGTCCATCTCGAGTGACGGAGGGCCTCCGCTTGTAGCTTGACGAGCTCGCGGAGATAACTCTTAAATGAGTATAAACTAAGTCCCTCTCGAGTGACGGAGGGCCTCCCCTTGTAGCTTGATGAGCTCGCAGAGATAACCGTTAAATGAGTATAAACCTAGTGCCTCTCGAGTGACGGAGGGCCTCCGCTTGTAGCTTGATGAGCTCGCGAAGATAACTCTTAAATGAGTAAAAACTAAGTCCCTCTCGAGTTACGGAGGGCATTCGCTTGTAGCTTGATGAGCCCGCGGAGATAACTCTTAAATGAGTATAAACTAAGTCTCTTTCGAGTGACGGAGGGTCTGCGCTTGTAGCTTGACGAGCTCGCGGAGATAACTTTTAAATGAGTATAAACTAATTAGTCCGTCTCGAGTGCCGGAGGGCCTCCGCTTGTAGCTTGATTAGCTCGTGGAGATAACTCTTAAAAGAGTATAAACTAAGTCCCTCTAGAGTGACGGAGGGCCACCGCTTGTAGCTTGATGAGCTCGTGGAGATAACTCTTAAATTAGTATAAACTAAGTCCCTCTCGAGTGACGGAGGGCCTCCGCTTGTAGCTTGATGAGCTCGCGGAGATAACCCTTAAATGAGTATAAACTAAGGCTATCTCGAGTGACGGACGGCCTCCACTTGTAGCTTGATGAGCTCGCGGAGATAACTCTTAAATGAGAATTAGCTAAGTCCCTCTCGAGTTACGGAGGGCCTCCGCTTTTAGCTTGATGAGCTCGCGAAGATAACTCTTAAATGAGTATAAACTAAGTGCCTCTCGAGTGATGGAGGACCTCCGCTTGTAGCTTGATGAGCCCTCGGAGATCACTCTTCAATGAGTGTAAACTAAGTCCATCTCGAGTGACGGAGGGGCTCCGCTTGTAGCTTGATGAGCTCGCGGAGATAACTCTTAAATGAGTATAAACTAAGTCCCTCTTGAGTGACGGAGGGCTTCCGCTTGTAGCTTGATGAGCTCGCGGAGATAACTCTTAAATGAGTATAAATTAAGTCCCTTTCGAGTGACGGAGGGTCTCCGCTTGTAGCTTGATGAGCTCGCGGAGATAACTCTTAAATGTGTATAAACTAAGTCCCTCTCGAGTGACGGAGGGCCTCCGCTTGTAGCTTCATTTGCTCGTGGAGATAACTCTTAAATGAGCATAAACTAAGTCCCTCTCGAGGGACGGAGGGCCTCCGCTTGTAGCTTGATGAGCTCGCGAAGATAACTCTTAAATGAGTAAAAACTAAGTCCCTCTCGAGTTACGGAGGGCATTCGCTTGTAGCTTGATGAGCCCGCGGAGATAACTCTTAAATGAGTATAAACTAAGTCTCTTTCGAGTGACGGAGGGTCTGCGCTTGTAGCTTGACGAGCTCGCGGGGATAACTTTTAAATGAGTATAAACTAATTAGTCCGTCTCGAGTGCCGGAGGGCCTCCGCTTGTAGCTTGATTAGCTCGCGGAGATAACTCTTAAAAGAGTATAAACTAAGTCCCTCTAGAGTGATGGAGGGCCACCGCTTGTAGCTTGATGAGCTCGCGGAGATAACTCTTAAATTAGTATAAACTAAGTCCCTCTCGAGTGACGGAGGGCCTCCGCTTGTAGCTTGATGAGCTCGCGGAGATAACCCTTAAATGAGTATAAACTAAGGCTATCTCGAGTGACGGACGGCCTCCACTTGTAGCTTGATGAGCTCGCGGAGATAACTCTTAAATGAGAATTAACTAAGTCCCTCTCGGGTTACGGAGGGCCTCCGCTTTTAGGTTGATGAGCTCGCGAAGATAACTCTTAAATGAGTATAAACTAAGTCCCTCTCGAGTGACGGAGGGCCTCCGCTTGTAGCTTGATGAGCTCGCGAAGATAACTCTTAAATGAGTAAAAACTAAGTCCCTCTCGAGTTACGGAGGGCATTCGCTTGTACCTTGATGAGCCCTCGGAGATAACTCTTAAATGAGTGTAAACTAAGTCCATCTCGAGTGACGGAGGGCCTCCGCTTGTAGCTTGACGAGCTCGCGGAGATAACTCTTAAATGAGTATAAACTAAGTCCCTCTCGAGTGACGGAGGGCCTCCCCTTGTAGCTTGATGAGCTCGCAGAGATAACCGTTAAATGAGTATAAACCTAGTGCCTCTCGAGTGACGGAGGGCCTCCGCTTGTAGCTTGATGAGCTCGCGAAGATAACTCTTAAATGAGTAAAAACTAAGTCCCTCTCGAGTTACGGAGGGCATTCGCTTGTAGCTTGATGAGCCCGCGGAGATAACTCTTAAATGAGTATAAACTAAGTCTCTTTCGAGTGACGGAGGGTCTGCGCTTGTAGCTTGACGAGCTCGCGGAGATAACTTTTAAATGAGTATAAACTAATTAGTCCGTCTCGAGTGCCGGAGGGCCTCCGCTTGTAGCTTGATTAGCTCGTGGAGATAACTCTTAAAAGAGTATAAACTAAGTCCCTCTAGAGTGACGGAGGGCCACCGCTTGTAGCTTGATGAGCTCGCGGAGATAACTCTTAAATTAGTATAAATTAAGTCCCTCTCGAGTGACGGAGGGCCTCCGCTTGTAGCTTGATGAGCTCGCGGAGATAACCCTTAAATGAGTATAAACTAAGGCTATCTCGAGTGACGGACGGCCTCCACTTGTAGCTTGATGAGCTCGCGGAGATAACTCTTAAATGAGAATTCGCTAAGTCCCTCTCGAGTTACGGAGGGCCTCCGCTTTTAGCTTGATGAGCTCGCGAAGATAACTCTTAAATGAGTATAAACTAAGTGCCTCTCGAGTGATGGAGGACCTCCGCTTGTAGCTTGATGAGCCCTCGGAGATCACTCTTCAATGAGTGTAAACTAAGTCCATCTCGAGTGACGGAGGGGCTCCGCTTGTAGCTTGATGAGCTCGCGGAGATAACTCTTAAATGAGTATAAACTAAGTCCCTCTTGAGTGACGGAGGGCTTCCGCTTGTAGCTTGATGAGCTCGCGGAGTTAACTCTTAAATGAGTATAAATTAAGTCCCTTTCGAGTGACGGAGGGTCTCCGCTTGTAGCTTGATGAGCTCGCGGAGATAACTCTTAAATGTGTATAAACTAAGTCCCTCTCGAGTGACGGAGGGCCTCCGCTTGTAGCTTCATTTGCTCGTGGAGATAACTCTTAAATGAGCATAAACTAAGTCCCTCTCGAGTGACGGAGGGCCTCCGCTTGTAGCTTGATGAGCTCGCGAAGATAACTCTTAAATGAGTAAAAACTAAGTCCCTCTCGAGTTACGGAGGGCATTCGCTTGTAGCTTGATGAGCCCGCGGAGATAACTCTTAAATGAGTATAAACTAAGTCTCTTTCGAGTGACGGAGGGCCTGCGCTTGTAGCTTGACGAGCTCGCGGGGATAACTTTTAAATGAGTATAAACTAATTAGTCCGTCTCGAGTGCCGGAGGGCCTCCGCTTGTAGCTTGATTAGCTCGCGGAGATAACTCTTAAAAGAGTATAAACTAAGTCCCTCTAGAGTGATGGAGGGCCACCGCTTGTAGCTTGATGAGCTCGCGGAGATAACTCTTAAATTAGTATAAACTAAGTCCCTCTCGAGTGACGGAGGGCCTCCGCTTGTAGCTTGATGAGCTCGCGGAGATAACCCTTAAATGAGTATAAACTAAGGCTATCTCGAGTGACGGACGGCCTCCACTTGTAGCTTGATGAGCTCGCGGAGATAACTCTTAAATGAGAATTAACTAAGTCCCTCTCGGGTTACGGAGGGCCTCCGCTTTTAGGTTGATGAGCTCGCGAAGATAACTCTTAAATGAGTATAAACTAAGTCCCTCTCGAGTGACGGAGGGCCTCCGCTTGTAGCTTGATGAGCTCGCGAAGATAACTCTTAAATGAGTAAAAACTAAGTCCCTCTCGAGTTACGGAGGGCATTCGCTTGTACCTTGATGAGCCCTCGGAGATAACTCTTAAATGAGTGTAAACTAAGTCCATCTCGAGTGACGGAGGGCCTCCGCTTGTAGCTTGACGAGCTCGCGGAGATAACTCTTAAATGAGTATAAACTAAGTCCCTCTCGAGTGACGGAGGGCCTCCCCTTGTAGCTTGATGAGCTCGCAGAGATAACCGTTAAATGAGTATAAACCTAGTGCCTCTCGAGTGACGGAGGGCCTCCGCTTGTAGCTTGATGAGCTCGCGAAGATAACTCTTAAATGAGTAAAAACTAAGTCCCTCTCGAGTTACGGAGGGCATTCGCTTGTAGCTTGATGAGCCCGCGGAGATAACTCTTAAATGAGTATAAACTAAGTCTCTTTCGAGTGACGGAGGGTCTGCGCTTGTAGCTTGACGAGCTCGCGGAGATAACTTTTAAATGAGTATAAACTAATTAGTCCGTCTCGAGTGCCGGAGGGCCTCCGCTTGTAGCTTGATTAGCTCGTGGAGATAACTCTTAAAAGAGTATAAACTAAGTCCCTCTAGAGTGACGGAGGGCCACCGCTTGTAGCTTGATGAGCTCGCGGAGATAACTCTTAAATTAGTATAAATTAAGTCCCTCTCGAGTGACGGAGGGCCTCCGCTTGTAGCTTGATGAGCTCGCGGAGATAACCCTTAAATGAGTATAAACTAAGGCTATCTCGAGTGACGGACGGCCTCCACTTGTAGCTTGATGAGCTCGCGGAGATAACTCTTAAATGAGAATTCGCTAAGTCCCTCTCGAGTTACGGAGGGCCTCCGCTTTTAGCTTGATGAGCTCGCGAAGATAACTCTTAAATGAGTATAAACTAAGTGCCTCTCGAGTGATGGAGGACCTCCGCTTGTAGCTTGATGAGCCCTCGGAGATCACTCTTCAATGAGTGTAAACTAAGTCCATCTCGAGTGACGGAGGGGCTCCGCTTGTAGCTTGATGAGCTCGCGGAGATAACTCTTAAATGAGTATAAACTAAGTCCCTCTTGAGTGACGGAGGGCTTCCGCTTGTAGCTTGATGAGCTCGCGGAGATAACTCTTAAATGAGTATAAATTAAGTCCCTTTCGAGTGACGGAGGGTCTCCGCTTGTAGCTTGATGAGCTCGCGGAGATAACTCTTAAATGTGTATAAACTAAGTCCCTCTCGAGTGACGGAGGGCCTCCGCTTGTAGCTTCATTTGCTCGTGGAGATAACTCTTAAATGAGCATAAACTAAGTCCCTCTCGAGTGACGGAGGGCCTCCGCTTGTAGCTTGATGAGCTCGCGAAGATAACTCTTAAATGAGTAAAAACTAAGTCCCTCTCGAGTTACGGAGGGCATTCGCTTGTACCTTGATGAGCCCTCGGAGATAACTCTTAAATGAGTGTAAACTAAGTCCATCTCGAGTGACGGAGGGCCTCCGCTTGTAGCTTGACGAGCTCGCGGAGATAACTCTTAAATGAGTATAAACTAAGTCCCTCTCGAGTGACGGAGGGCCTCCCCTTGTAGCTTGATGAGCTCGCAGAGATAACCGTTAAATGAGTATAAACCTAGTGCCTCTCGAGTGACGGAGGGCCTCCGCTTGTAGCTTGATGAGCTCGCGAAGATAACTCTTAAATGAGTAAAAACTAAGTCCCTCTCGAGTTACGGAGGGCATTCGCTTGTAGCTTGATGAGCCCGCGGAGATAACTCTTAAATGAGTATAAACTAAGTCTCTTTCGAGTGACGGAGGGTCTGCGCTTGTAGCTTGACGAGCTCGCGGAGATAACTTTTAAATGAGTATAAACTAATTAGTCCGTCTCGAGTGCCGGAGGGCCTCCGCTTGTAGCTTGATTAGCTCGTGGAGATAACTCTTAAAAGAGTATAAACTAAGTCCCTCTAGAGTGACGGAGGGCCACCGCTTGTAGCTTGATGAGCTCGCGGAGATAACTCTTAAATTAGTATAAATTAAGTCCCTCTCGAGTGACGGAGGGCCTCCGCTTGTAGCTTGATGAGCTCGCGGAGATAACCCTTAAATGAGTATAAACTAAGGCTATCTCGAGTGACGGACGGCCTCCACTTGTAGCTTGATGAGCTCGCGGAGATAACTCTTAAATGAGAATTCGCTAAGTCCCTCTCGAGTTACGGAGGGCCTCCGCTTTTAGCTTGATGAGCTCGCGAAGATAACTCTTAAATGAGTATAAACTAAGTGCCTCTCGAGTGATGGAGGACCTCCGCTTGTAGCTTGATGAGCCCTCGGAGATCACTCTTCAATGAGTGTAAACTAAGTCCATCTCGAGTGACGGAGGGGCTCCGCTTGTAGCTTGATGAGCTCGCGGAGATAACTCTTAAATGAGTATAAACTAAGTCCCTCTTGAGTGACGGAGGGCTTCCGCTTGTAGCTTGATGAGCTCGCGGAGATAACTCTTAAATGAGTATAAATTAAGTCCCTTTCGAGTGACGGAGGGTCTCCGCTTGTAGCTTGATGAGCTCGCGGAGATAACTCTTAAATGTGTATAAACTAAGTCCCTCTCGAGTGACGGAGGGCCTCCGCTTGTAGCTTCATTTGCTCGTGGAGATAACTCTTAAATGAGCATAAACTAAGTCCCTCTCGAGTGACGGAGGGCCTCCGCTTGTAGCTTGATGAGCTCGCGAAGATAACTCTTAAATGAGTAAAAACTAAGTCCCTCTCGAGTTACGGAGGGCATTCGCTTGTAGCTTGATGAGCCCGCGGAGATAACTCTTAAATGAGTATAAACTAAGTCTCTTTCGAGTGACGGAGGGCCTGCGCTTGTAGCTTGACGAGCTCGCGGGGATAACTTTTAAATGAGTATAAACTAATTAGTCCGTCTCGAGTGCCGGAGGGCCTCCGCTTGTAGCTTGATTAGCTCGCGGAGATAACTCTTAAAAGAGTATAAACTAAGTCCCTCTAGAGTGATGGAGGGCCACCGCTTGTAGCTTGATGAGCTCGCGGAGATAACTCTTAAATTAGTATAAACTAAGTCCCTCTCGAGTGACGGAGGGCCTCCGCTTGTAGCTTGATGAGCTCGCGGAGATAACCCTTAAATGAGTATAAACTAAGGCTATCTCGAGTGACGGACGGCCTCCACTTGTAGCTTGATGAGCTCGCGGAGATAACTCTTAAATGAGAATTAACTAAGTCCCTCTCGGGTTACGGAGGGCCTCCGCTTTTAGGTTGATGAGCTCGCGAAGATAACTCTTAAATGAGTATAAACTAAGTCCCTCTCGAGTGACGGAGGGCCTCCGCTTGTAGCTTGATGAGCTCGCGAAGATAACTCTTAAATGAGTAAAAACTAAGCCCCTCTCGAGTTACGGAGGGCATTCGCTTGTAGCTTGATGAGCCCTCGGAGATAACTCTTAAATGAGTATAAACTAAGTCTCTTTCGAGTGACGGAGGGTCTGCGCTTGTAGCTTGACGAGCTCGCGGAGATAACTTTTAAATGAGTATAAACTAATTAGTCCGTCTCGAGTGCTGGAGGGTCTCCGCTTGTAGCTTGATTAGCTCGCGGAGATAAATCTTAAAAGAGTATAAACTAAGTCCCTCTAAAGTGACGGAGGGCCTCCGCTTGTAGCTTGATGAGCTCGCGGAGATAACTCTTAAATTAGTATAAACTAAGTCCCTCTCGAGTGAGGGAGGGCCTCCGCTTGTAGCTTGATGAGCTCGTGGAGATAACTCTTAAATGAGTATAAACTAAGTCCCTCTCGAGTGACGGAGGGCCTCCGCTTGTATCTTGATGAGCTCGTGGAGATAACTCTTAAATGAGTATAAACTAAGTCCCTCTCGAGTGACGAAGCGCCTCCGCTTGTTGCTTGATGAGCCCGCGGAGATAACTCTTAAATGAGTATAAACTAAGTCCCTCTCGAGTGACGGAGAGCCTCCGCTTGTAGCTTGATGAGCTCGCGGAGATAACTCTTAAATGAGTATAAACTAAGTCCCTCTCGAGTGAAGGAGGGCCTCCGCTTGTAGCTTGATGAGCTCGAAGAGATAACCCTTAAATGAGTATAAACTATGGTCATCTCGAGTGACGGACGGCCTCCACTTGTAGCTTGATGAGCTCGCGGAGATACCTCTTAAATGAGTATAAATTAAGTCCCTTTCGAGTTACGGAGGGCCTCCGCTTTTAGCTTGATGAGCTCGCGAAGATAACTCTTAAATGAGTATAAACTAAGTGCCTCTCGAGTGATGGAGGACCTCCGCTTGTAGCTTGATGAGCCCGCGGAGATCACTCTTCAATGAGTGTAAACTAAGTAAATCTCGAGTGACGGAGGGGCTCCGCTTCTAGCTTGATGAGCTCGCGGAGATAACTCTTAAATGAGTATAAACTAAGTCCCTCTTGAGTGACGGAGGGCTTCCGCTTGTAGCTTGATGAGCTCGCGGAGATAACTCTTAAATGAGTATAAATTAAGTCCCTTTCGAGTGACGGAGGGTCTCCGCTTGTAGCTTGATGAGCTCGCGGAGATAACTCTTAAATGTGTATAAACTAAGTCCCTCTCGAGTGACGGAGGGCCTCCGCTTGTAGCTTCATTTGCTCGTGGAGATAACTCTTAAATGAGCATAAACTAAGTCCCTCTCGAGTGACGGAGGGCCTCCGCTTGTAGCTTGATGAGCTCGCGAAGATAACTCTTAAATGAGTAAAAACTAAGTCCCTCTCGAGTTACGGAGGGCATTCGCTTGTAGCTTGATGAGCCCTCGGAGATAACTCTTAAATGAGTATAAACTAAGTCTCTTTCGAGTGACGGAGGGTCTGCGCTTGTAGCTTGACGAGCTCGCGGAGATAACTTTTAAATGAGTATAAACTAATTAGTCCGTCTCGAGTGCCGGAGGGTCTCCGCTTGTAGCTTGATTAGCTCGCGGAGATAACTCTTAAAAGAGTATAAACTAAGTCCCTCTAGAGTGACGGAGGGCCTCCGCTTGTAGCTTGATGAGCTCGCGGAGATAACTCTTAAATTAGTATAAACTAAGTCCCTCTCGAGTGACGGAGGGCCTCCGCTTGTAGCTTGATGAGCTCGGGGAGATAACTCTTAAATGAGTATAAACTAAGTCCCTCTCGAGTGACGGAGGGCCTCCGCTTGTATCTTGATCAGCTCGCGGAGATAACTCTTAAATGAGTATAAACTAAGTCCCTCTCGAGTGACGAAGGGCCTCCGCTTGTAGCTTGATGAGCCCGCGGAGATAACTCTTAAATGAGTATAAACTAAGTCCCTCTCGAGTGACGGAGAGCCTCCGCTTGTAGCTTGATGAGCTCGCGGAGATAACTCTTAAATGAGTATAAACTAAGTCCCTCTCGAGTGAAGGAGGGCCTCCGCTTGTAGCTTGATGAGCTCGAAGAGATAACCCTTAAATGAGTATAAACTATGGTCATCTCGAGTGACGGACGGCCTCCACTTGTAGCTTGATGAGCTCGCGGAGATAACTCTTAAATGATTATAAATTAAGTCCCTTTCGAGTTACGGAGGGCCTCCGCTTTTAGCTTGATGAGCTCGCGAAGATAACTCTTAAATGAGTATAAACTAAGTGCCTCTCGAGTGATGGAGGACCTCCGCTTGTAGCTTGATGAGCCCGCGGAGATCACTCTTCAATGAGTGTAAACTAAGTCCATCTCGAGTGACGGAGGGGCTCCGCTTGTAGCTTGATGAGCTCGCGGAGATAACTCTTAAATGAGTATAAACTAAGTCCCTCTTGAGTGACGGAGGGCTTCCGCTTGTAGCTTGATGAGCTCGCGGAGATAACTCTTAAATGAGTATAAATTAAGTCCCTTTCGAGTGACGGAGGGTCTCCGCTTGTAGCTTGATGAGCTCGCGGAGATAACTCTTAAATGTGTATAAACTAAGTCCCTCTCGAGTGACGGAGGGCCTCCGCTTGTAGCTTCATTTGCTCGTGGAGATAACTCTTAAATGAGCATAAACTAAGTCCCTCTCGAGTGACGGAGGGCCTCCGCTTGTTGCTTGATGAGCTCGCGAAGATAACTCTTAAATGAGTAAAAACTAAGTCCCTCTCGAGTTACGGAGGGCATTCGCTTGTAGCTTGATGAGCCCTCGGAGATAACTCTTAAATGAGTATAAACTAAGTCTCTTTCGAGTGACGGAGGGTCTGCGCTTGTAGGTTGACGAACTCGCGGAGATAACTTTTAAATGAGTATAAACTAATTAGTCCGTCTCGAGTGCCGGAGGGTCTCCGCTTGTAGCTTGATTAGCTCGCGGAGATAACTCTTAAAAGAGTATAAACTAAGTCCCTTTAGAGTGACGGAGGGCCTCCGCTTGTAGCTTGATGAGCTCGCGGAGATAACTCTTAAATTAGTATAAACTAAGTCCCTCTCGAGTGACGGAGGGCCTCCGCTTGTAGCTTGATGAGCTCGGGGAGATAACTCTTAAATGAGTATAAATTAAGTCCCTCTCGAGTGACGGAGGGCCTCCGCTTGTATCTTGATGAGCTCGCGGAGATAACTCTTAAATGAGTATAAACTAAGTCCCTCTCGAGTGACGAAGGGCCTCCGCTTGTAGCTTGATGAGCCCGCGGAGATAACTCTTAAATGAGTATAAACTAAGTCCCTTTCGAGTGACGGAGAGCCTCCGCTTGTAGCTTGATGAGCTCGAAGAGATAACCCTTAAATGAGTATAAACTATGGTCATCTCGAGTGACGGACGGCCTCCACTTGTAGCTTGATGAGCTCGCGGAGATAACTCTTAAATGAGTATAAATTAAGTCCCTTTCGAGTTACGGAGGGCCTCCGCTTTTAGCTTGATGAGCTCGCGAAGATAACTCTTAAATGAGTATAAACTAAGTGCCTCTCGAGTGATGGAGGACCTCCGCTTGTAGCTTGATGAGCCCGCGGAGATCACTCTTCAATGAGTGTAAACTAAGTCCATCTCGAGTGACGGAGGGGCTCCGCTTGTAGCTTGATGAGCTCGCGGAGATAACTCTTAAATGAGTATAAACTAAGTCCCTCTTGAGTGACGGAGGGCTTCCGCTTGTAGCTTGATGAGCTCGCGGAGATAACTCCTAAATGAGTATAAATTAAGTCCCTTTCGAGTGACGGAGGGTCTCCGCTTGTAGCTTGATGAGCTCGCGGAGATAACTCTTAAATGTGTATAAACTAAGTCCCTCTCGAGTGACGGAGGGCCTCCGCTTGTAGCTTCATTTGCTCGTGGAGATAACTCTTAAATGAGCATAAACTAAGTCCCTCTCGAGTGACGGAGGGCCTCCGCTTGTAGCTTGATGAGCTCGCGAAGATAACTCTTAAATGAGTAAAAACTAAGTCCCTCTCGAGTTACGGAGGGCATTCGCTTGTAGCTTGATGAGCCCTCGGAGATAACTCTTAAATGAGTATAAACTAAGTCTCTTTCGAGTGACGGAGGGTCTGCGCTTGTAGCTTGACGAGCTCGCGGAGATAACTTTTAAATGAGTATAAACTAATTAGTCCGTCTCGGGTGCCGGAGGGTTTCCGCTTGTAGCTTGATTACCTCGCGGAGATAACTCTTAAAAGAGTATAAACTAAGTCCCTCTAGAGTGACGGAGGGCCACCGCTTGTAGCTTGATGAGCTCGCGGAGATAACTCTTAAATTAGTATAAACTAAGTCCCTCTCGAGTGACGGAGGGCCTCCGCTTGTAGCTTGATTAGCTCGCGGAGATAACCCTTAAATGAGTATAAACTAAGGCTATCTCGAGTGACGGACGGCCTCCACTTGTAGCTTGATGAGCTCGCGGAGATAACTCTTAAATGAGTATAAACTAAGTCCCTCTCGAGTGACGGAGGGCCTCCGCTTGTAGCTGAATGAGCTCGAAGAGATAACCCTTAAATGAGTATAAACTAAGGTCATCTCGAGTGACGGACGGCCTCCACTTGTAGCTTGATGAGCTCGCGGAGATAACTCTTAAATGAGTATAAATTAAGTCCCTTTCGAGTTACGGAGGGCCTCCGCTTTTAGCTTGATGAGCTCGAGAAGATAACTCTTAAATGAGTATAAACAAAGGGCCTCTCGAGTGACAGAGGGCCTCCGCTTGTAGCTTGATGAGACCGTGGAGATAACTCTTAAATGAGTATAAACTAAGTCCATCTCGAGTGACGGAGGGCCTCCGCTTGTAGATTGATGAGCTCGTGGAGATAACTCTTAAATGAGTATAAACTAAGTCCCTCTCGAGTGACGGATGGCCTCCGCTTGTATCTTGATGAGCTCGCGGAGATAACTCTTAAATGAGTATAAACTAAGTCCCTCTCGAGTGACGAAGGGTCTCCGCTTGTAGCTTGATGAGCCCGCGGAGATAACTCTTAAATGAGTATAAACTAAGTCCCTCTCGAGTGACGGAGGGCCTCCGCTTGTAGCTTGATGAGCTCGAAGAGATAACCCTTAAATGAGTATAAACTAAGGTCATCTCGAGTGACGGACGGCCTCCACTTGTAGCTTGATGAGCTCGCGGAGATAACTCTTAAATGAGTATATATTGAGTCCCTTTCGAGTTACGGAGGGCCTCCGCTTTTAGCTTGATGAGCTCGCGAAGATAACTCTTAAATGAGTATAAACTAAGTGCCTCTCGAGTGATGGAGGACCTCCGCTTGTAGCTTGATAAGCCCGCGGAGATAACTCTTCAATGAGTGTAAACTAAGTCCATCTCGAGCGACGGAGGGGCTCCGCTTGTAGCTTGATGAGCTCGCGGAGATAACTCTTAAATGATTATAAACTAAGTCCCTCTTGAGTGACGGAGGGCTTCCGCTTGTAGCTTGATGAGATCGCGGAGATAACTTTTAAATGCGTATAAATTAAGTCCCTTTCGAGTGACGGAGGGTCTCCGCTTGTAGCTTGATGAGCTCGCGGAGATAACTCTTAAATGTGTATAAACTAAGTCCCTCTCGAGTGACGGAGGGCCTCCGCTTGTAGCTTCATTTGCTCGTGGAGATAACTCTTAAATGAGCATAAACTAAGTCCCTCTCGAGTGACGGAGGTCCTCCGCTTGTAGCTTGATGAGCTCGCGAAGATAACTCTTAAATGAGTAAAAACTAAGTCCCTCTCGAGTTACGGAGGGCATTCGCTTGTAGCTTGATGAGCCCGCGGAGATAACTCTTAAATGAGTATAAACTAAGTCTCTTTCGAGTGACGGAGGGTCTGCGCTTGTAGCTTGACGAGCTCGCGGAGATAACTTTTAAATGAGTATAAACTAATTCGTCCGTCTCGAGTGCCGGAGGGCCTCTGCTTGTAGCTTGATTAGCTCGCGGAGATAACTCTTAAAAGAGTATAAACTAAGTCCCTCTAGAGTGACGGAGGGCCACCCCTTGTAGCTTGATGAGCTCGCGGAGATAACTCTTAAATTAGTATAAACTAAGTCCCTCTCGAGTGACGGAGGGCCTCCGCTTGTAGCCTGATGAGTTCGCGGAGATAACCCTTAAATGAGTATAAACTAAGGCTATCTCGAGTGACGGACGGCCTCCACTTGTAGCTTGATGAGCTCGCGGAGATAACTCTTAAATGAGTATAAACTAAATCCCTCTCGAGTGACGGAGGGCCTCCGCTTAAGCTTGATGAGCTCGAAGAGATAACCCTTAAATGAGTATAAACTAAGGTCATCTCGAGTGACGGACGGCCTCCACTTGTAGCTTGATGAGCTCGCGGAGATAACTCTTAAATGAGTATAAATTAAGTCCCTTTCGAGTTACGGAGGGCCTCCGCTTTTAGCTTGATGAGCTCGCGAAGATAACTCTTAAATGAGTATAAACTAAGTGCCTCTCGAGTGATAGAGGACTTCCGCTTGTAGCTTGATGAGCCCGCGGAGATAACTCTTCAATGAGTGTAAACTAAGTCCATCTCGAGTGACGGAGGGGCTCCACTTGTAGCTTGATGAGCTCGCAGAGATAACTCTTAAATGAGTATAAACTAAGTCCCTCTTGAGTGACGGAGGGCTTCCGCTTGTAGCTTGATGAGATCGCGGAGATAACTTTTAAATGAGTATAAATTAAGTCCCTTTCGAGTGACGGAGGGTCTCCGCTTGTAGCTTGATGAGCTCGCGGAGATAACTCTTAAATGTGTATAAACTAAGTCCCTCTCGAGTGACGGAGGGCCTCCGCTTGTAGCTTCATTTGCTCGTGAAGATAACTCTTAAATGAGCATAAACTAAGTCCCTCTCGAGTGACGGAGGTCCTCCGCTTGTAGCTTGATGAGCTCGCGAAGATAACTCTTAAATGAGTAAAAACTAAGTCCCTCTCGAGTTACGGAGGGCATTCGCTTGTAGCTTGATGAGCCCGCGGAGATAACTCTTAAATGAGTATAAACTAAGTCTCTTTCGAGTGACGGAGGGTCTGCGCTTGTAGCTTGACGAGCTCGCGGAGATAACTTTTAAATGAGTATAAACTAATTCGTCCGTCTCGAGTGCCGGAGGGCCTCCGCTTGTAGCTTGATTAGCTCGCGGAGATAACTCTTAAAAGAGTATAAACTAAGTCCCTCTAGAGTGACGGAGGGCCACCCCTTGTAGCTTGATGAGCTCGCGGAGATAACTCTTAAATTAGTATAAACTAAGTCCCTCTCGAGTGACGGAGGGCCTCCGCTTGTAGCCTGATGAGTTCGCGGAGATAACCCTTAAATGAGTATAAACTAAGGCTGTCTCGAGTGACGGACGGCCTCCACTTGTAGCTTGATGAGCTCGCGGAGATAACTCTTAAATGAGTATAAACTAAATCCCTCTCGAGTGACGGAGGGCCTCCGCTTGTAGCTTGATGAGCTCGAAGAGATAACCCTTAAATGAGTATAAACTAAGGTCATCTCGAGTGACGGACGGCCTCCACTTGTAGCTTGATGAGCTCGCGGAGATAACTCTTAAATGAGTATAAATTAAGTCCCTTTCGAGTTACGGAGGGCCTCCGCTTTTAGCTTAATGAGCTCGCGAAGATAACTCTTAAATGAGTATAAACTAAGTGCCTCTCGAGTGATTGAGGACTTCCGCTTGTAGCTTGATGAGCCCGCGGAGATAACTCTTCAATGAGTGTAAACTAAGTCCATCTCGAGTGACGGAGGGGCTCCACTTGTAGCTTGATGAGCTCGCAGAGATAACTCTTAAATGAGTATAAACTAAGTCCCTCTTGAGTGACGGAGGGCTTCCGCTTGTAGCTTGATGAGATCGCGGAGATAACTTTTAAATGAGTATAAATTAAGTCCCTTTCGAGTGACGGAGGGTCTCCGCTTGTAGCTTGATGAGCTCGCGGAGATAACTCTTAAATGTGTATAAACTAAGTCCCTCTCGAGTGACGGAGGGCCTCCGCTTGTAGCTTCATTTGCTCGTGGAGATAACTCTTAAATGAGCATAAACTAAGTCCCTCTCGAGTGACGGAGGTCCTCCGCTTGTAGCTAGATGAGCTCGCGAAGATAACTCTTAAATGAGTAAAAACTAAGTCCCTCTCGAGTTACGGAGAGCATTCGCTTGTAGCTTGATGAGCCCGCGGAGATAACTCTTAAATGAGTATAAACTAAGTCTCTTTCGAGTGACGGAGGGTCTACGCTTGTAGCTTGACGAGCTCGCGGAGATAACTTTTAAATGAGTATAAACTAATTCGTCCGTCTCGAGTGCCGGAGGGCCTCCGCTTGTAGCTTGATTAGCTCGCGGAGATAACTCTTAAAAGAGTATAAACTAAGTCCCTCTAGAGTGACGGAGGGCCACCCCTTGTAGCTTGATGAGCTCGCGGAGATAACTCTTAAATTAGTATAAACTAAGTCCCTCTCGAGTGACGGAGGGCCTCCGCTTGTAGCCTGATGAGTTCGCGGAGATAACCCTTAAATGAGTATAAACTAAGGCTATCTCGAGTGACGGACGGCCTCCACTTGTAGCTTGATGAGCTCGCGGAGATAACTCTTAAATGAGTATAAACTAAATCCCTCTCGAGTGACGGAGGGCCTCCGCTTGTAGCTTGATGAGCTCGAAGAGATAACTCTTAAATGAGTATAAACTAAGGTCATCTCGAGTGACGGACGGCCTCCACTTGTAGCTTGATGAGCTCGCGGAGATAACTCTTAAATGAGTATAAATTAAGTCCCTTTCGAGTTACGGAGGGCCTCCGCTTTTAGCTTGATGAGCTCGCAAAGATAACTCTTAAATGAGTATAAACTAAGTGCCTCTCGAGTGATAGAGGACTTCCGCTTGTAGCTTGATGAGCCCGCGGAGATAACTCTTCAATGAGTGTAAACTAAGTCCATCTCGAGTGACGGAGGGGCTCCACTTGTAGCTTGATGAGCTCGCAGAGATATCTCTTAAATGAGTCTAAACTAAGTCCCTCTCGAGTGACGGAGGGCCTCCGCTTGTATCTTGATGAGCTCGCGGAGATAACTCTTAAATGAGTATAAACTAAGTCCCTCTCGAGTGACGAAGGGCCTCCGCTTGTAGCTTGATGAGCCCGCGGAGATAACTCTTAAATGAGTATAAACTAAGTCCCTCTCGAGTGACGGAGAGCCTCCGCTTGTAGCTTGATGAGCTCGCGGAGATAACTCTTAAATGAGTATAAACTAAGTCCCTCTCGAGTGATGGAGGGCCTCCGCTTGTAGCTTGATGAGCTCGAAGAGATTACCCTTAAATGAGTATAAACTAAGGTCATCTCGAGTGACGGACGGCCTCCACTTGTAGCTTGATGAGCTCGCGAAGATAACTCTTAAATGAGTATAAATTAAGTCCCTTTCGAGTTACGGAGGGCCTCCGCTTTTAGCTTGATGAGCTCGCGAAGGTAACTCTTAAATGAGTATAAACTAAGTGCCTCTCGAGTGATGGAGGACCTCTGCTTGTAGCTTGATGAGCCCGCGGAGATAACTCTTCAATGAGTGTAAACTAAGTCCATCTCGAGTGACGGAGGGACTCCGCTTGTAGCTTGATGAGCTCGCGGAGATAACTCTTAAATGATTATAAACTAAGTCCCTCTTGAGTGACGGAGGGCTTCCGCTTGTAGCTTGATGAGCTCGCGGAGATAACTTTTAAATGAGTATAAATTAAGTCCCTTTCGAGTGACGGAGGGTCTCCGCTTGTAGCTTGATGAGCTCGCGGAGATAACTCTTAATTGTGTATAAACTAAGTCCCTCTCGAGGGACGGAGGGCCTCCGCTTGTAGCTTCATTTGCTCGTGGAGATAACTCTTAAATGAGCATAAACTAAGTCCCTCTCGAGTGACGGAGGGCCTCCGCTTGTAGCTTGATAAGCCCGCGGAAATAACTCTTCAATGAGTGTAAACTAAGTCCATCTCGAGTGACGGAGGGGCTCCGCTTGTAGCTTGATGAGCTCGCAGAGATAACTCTTAAATGAGTATAAAATAAGTCCCTCTCGAGTGACGGAGGGCCTCCGCTTGTATCTTGATGAGCTCGCGGAGATAACTCTTAAATGAGTGTAAACTAAGTCCCTCTCGAGTGACGAAGGGCCTCCGCTTGTAGCTTGATGAGCCCGCGGAGATAACTCTTAAATGAGTATAAAATAAGTCCCTCTCGAGTGACGGAGAGCCTCCGCTTGTAGCTTGATGAGCTCGCGGAGATAACTCTTAAATGAGTATATACTAAGTCCCTCTCGAGTGACGGAGGGCCTCCGCTTGTAGCTTGATGAGCTCGCGAAGATAACTCTTAAATGAGTAAAAACTAAGTCCCTCTCGAGTTACGGAGGGCATTCGCTTGTAGCTTGATGAGCCCACAGATATAACTCTTAAATGAGTATAAACTAAGTCTCTTTCGAGTGACGGAGGGTCTGCGCTTGTAGCTTGACGAGCTCGCGGAGATAACTTTTAAATGAGTATAAACTAATTAGTCTGTCTCGAGTGCCGGAGGGCCTCCGCTTGTAGCTTGATTAGCTCGCGGAGATAACTCTTAAAAGAGTATAAACTAAGTCCCTCTAGAGTGACGGAGGGCCACCGCTTGTAGCTTGATGAGCTCGCGGAGATAACTCTTAAATTAGTATAAACTAAGTCCCTCTCGAGTGACGGAGGGCCTCCGCTTGTAGCCTGATGAGTTCCCGGAGATAACCCTTAAATGAGTATAAACTAAGGCTATCTCGAGTGACGGACGGCCTCCACTTGTAGCTTGATGAGCTCGCGGAGATAACTCTTAAATGAGTATAAACTAAGTCCCTCTCGAGTGACGGAGGGCCTCCGCTTGTAGCTTGATGAGCTCGAAGAGATAACCCTTAAATGAGTATAAATTAAGGTCATCTCGAGTGACGGACGGCCTCCACTTGTAGCTTGATGAGCTCGCGGAGATAACTCTTAAATGAGTATAAATTAAGTGCCTCTCGAGTGATAGAGGGCCTCCGCTTGTAGCTTGATGAGCCCGCGGAGATAACTCTTAAATGAGTATAAACTAAGTGCCTCTCGAGTGATAGAGGACCTCCGCTTGTAGCTTGATGAGCCCGCGGAAATAACTCTTCAATGAGTGTAAACTAAGTCCATCTCGAGTGACGGAGGGGCTCCGCTTGTAGCTTGATGAGCTCGCAGAGATAACTCTTAAATGAGTATAAACTAAGTCCCTCTCGAGTGACGGAGGGCCTCCGCTTGTATCTTGATGAGCTCGCAGAGATAACTCTTAAATGAGTGTAAACTAAGTCCCTCTCGAGTGACGAAGGGCCTCCGCTTGTAGCTTGATGAGCCCGCGGAGATAACTCTTAAATGAGTATAAAATAAATCCCTCTCGAGTGACGGAGAGCCTCCGCTTGTAGCTTGATGAGCTCGCTGAGATAACTCTTAAATGAGTATATACTAAGTCCCTCTCGAGTGACGGAGGGCCTCCGCTTGTAGCTTGATGAGCTCGCGAAGATAACTCTTAAATGAGTAAAAACTAAGTCCCTCTCGAGTTACGGAGGGCATTCGCTTGTAGCTTGATGAGCCCGCGGAGATAACTCTTAAATGAGTATAAACTAAGTCTCTTTCGAGTGACGGAGGGTCTGCGCTTGTAGCTTGACGAGCTCGCGGAGATAACTTTTAAATGAGTATAAACTAATTAGTCTGTCTCGAGTGCCGGAGGGCCTCCGCTTGTAGCTTGATTAGCTCGCGGAGATAACTCTTAAAAGAGTATTTACTAAGTCCCTCTAGAGTGACGGAGGGCCACCGCTTGTAGCTTGATGAGCTCGCGGAGATAACTCTTAAATTAGTATAAACTAAGTCCCTCTCGAGTGACGGAGGGCCTCCGCTTGTAGCTTGATGAGCTCGCGGAGATAACCCTTAAATGAGTATAAACTAAGGCTATCTCGAGTGACGGACGGCCTCGACTTGTAGCTTGATGAGCTCGCGGAGATAACTCTTAAATGAGAATTAACTAAGTCCCTCTCGAGTTACGGAGGGCCTCCGCTTTTAGCTTGATGAGCTCGCGAAGATAACTCTTAAATGAGTATAAACTAAGTGCCTCTCGAGTGATGGAGGACCTCCGCTTGTAGCTTGATGAGCCCGCGGAGATAACTCTTAAATGAGTGTAAACTAAGTCCATCTCGAGTGACGGAGGGTCTCCGCTTGTAGCTTGACGAGCTCACGGAGATAACTCTTAAATGAGTATAAACTAAGTCCCTCTCGAGTGACGGAGGGCCTCCGCTTTTAGCTTGATGAGCTCGCAGAGATAACCCTTAAATGAGTATAAACTAAGTCCCTCTCGAGTGACGGAGGGCCTCCGCTTGTAGCTTCATTTGCTCGTGGAGATAACTCTTAAATGAGTATAAACTAAGTCCCTCTCGAGTGACGGAGGGCCTCCGCTTGTAGCTTGATGAGCTCGCGAAGATAACTCTTAAATGAATAAAAACTAAGTCCCTCTCGAGTTACGGAGGGCATTCGCTTGTAGCTTGATGAGCCCGCGGAGATAACTCTTAAATGAGTATAAACTAAGTCTCTTTCGAGTGACGGAGGGTCTGCGCTTGTAGCTTGACGAGCTCGCGGAGATAACTTTTAAATGAGTATAAACTAATTAGTCCGTCTCGAGTGCCGGAGGGCCTCCGCTTGTAGCTTGATTAGCTCGCGGAGATAACTCTTAAAAGAGTATAAACTAAGTCCCTCTAGAGTGATGGAGGGCCACCGCTTGTAGCTTGATGAGCTCGCGGAGATAACTCTTAAATTAGTATAAACTAAGTCCCTCTCGAGTGACGGAGGGCCTCCGCTTGTAGCTTGATGAGCTCGCGGAGATAACCCTTAAATGAGTATAAACTAAGGCTATCTCGAGTGACGGCCGGCCTCCACTTGTAGCTTGATGAGCTCGTGGAGATAACTCTTAAATGAGAATTAACTAAGTCCCTCTCGAGTTACGGAGGGCCTCCGCTTTTAGCTTGATGAGCTCGCGAAGATAACTCTTAAATGAGTATAAACTAAGTGCCTCTCGAGTGATGGAGGACCTCCGCTTGTAGCTTCATGAGCCCGCGGAGATAACTCTTAAATGAGTGTAAACTAAGTCCATCTCGAGTGACGGAGGGCCTCCGCTTGTAGCTTGACGAGCTCACAGAGATAACTCTTAAATGAGTATAAACTAAGTCCCTCTCGAGTGACGGAGGGCCTCCGCTTGTAGCTTGATGAGCTCGCAGAGATAACCCTTAAATGAGTATAAACTAAGTCCCTCTCGAGTGACGGACGGCCTCCGCTTGTAGCTTGATGAGCTCGCGAAGATAACTTTTAAATGAGTATAAACTAAGTCCCTCTCGAGTGACGGAGGGCGTCCGCTTGTAGCTTGATGAGCTCGCCAAGATAACTCCTAAATGAGTAAAAACTAAGTCCCTCTCGAGTTACGGAGGGCATTCGCTTGTAGCTTGATGAGCCCGCGGAGATAACTCTTAAATGAGTATAAACTAAGTCTCTTTCGAGTGATGGAGGTTCTGCGCTTGTAGCTTGACGAGCTCGCGGAGATAACTTTTAAATGAGTATAAACTAATTAGTTCGTCTCGAGTGACGGAGGGCCTCCGCTTGTAGCTTGATGAGCTCGCGGAGATAACTCTTAAAAGAGTATAAACTAAGTCCCTCTAGAGTGACGGAGGGCCACCGCTTGTATCTTGATAAGCTCGCGGAGATAACTCTTAAATTAGTATAAACTAAGTCCCTCTCGAGGGACGGAGGGCCTCCGCTTGTAGCTTGATGAGCTCGAAGAGATAACCCTTAAATAAGTATAAACTAAGGTCATCTCGAGTGACGGACGGCCTCCACTTGTAGCTTGATGAGCTCGCAGAGATAACTCTTAAATGAGAATTAACTAAGTCCCTCTCGAGTTACGGAGGGCCTCCGCTTTTAGCTTGATGAGCTCGCGAAGATAACTCTTAAATGAGTATAAACTAAGTGCCTCTCGAGTGATGGAGGACCTCCGCTTGTAGCTTGATGAGCCCGCGGAGATAACTCTTAAATGAGTGTAAACTAAGTCCATCTCGAGTGACGGAGGGGCTCCGCTTGTAGCTTGATGAGCTCGCGGAGATAACTCGTAAATGAGTATAAACTAAGTCCCTCTTGAGTGACGGAGGGCTTCCGCTTGTAGCTTGATGAGCTCGCGGAGATAACTCTTAAATGAGTATAAATTAAGTCCCTTTCGAGTGACGGAGGGTCTCTGCTTGTAGCTTGATGATCTCGCGGAGATAACTCTTAAATGAGTATAAACTAAGTCCCTCTCGAGTGACGGAGGGCCTCCGCTTGTAGCTTCATTTACTCGTGGAGATAACTCTTAAATGAGCATAAACTAAGTCCCTCTCGAGTGACGGAGGGCCTCCGCTTGTAGCTTGATGAGCTCACGAAGATAACTCTTAAATGAGTAAAAACTAAGTCCCTCTCGAGTTACGGAGGGCATTCGCTTGTAGCTTGATGAGCCCGCGGAGATAACTCTTAAATGAGTATAAACTAAGTCTCTTTCGAGTGACGGAGGGTCTGCGCTTCTAGCTTGACGAGCTCGCGGAGATAACTTTTAAATGAGTATACACTAATTAGTCCGTCTCGAGTGACGGAGGGCCTCCGCTTGTAGCTTGATGAGCTCGCGGAGATAACTCTTAAAAGAGTATAAACTAAGTCCCTCTAGAGTGACGGAGGGCCACCGCTTGTAGCTTGATGAGCTCGCGGAGATAACCCTTAAATGAGTATAAACTAAGGCTATCTCGAGTGACGGAGGGCCTCCGCTTGTAGCTTCATTTGCTCGTGGAGATAACTCTTAAATGAGTATAAACTAAGTCCCTCTCGAGTGACGGAGGGCCTCCGCTTGTAGCTTGATGAGCTCGAAGAGATAACCCTTAAATGAGTATAAATTAAGGTCATCTCTAGTGACGGACGGCCTCCACTTTTAGCTTGATGAGCTCGCGGAGATAACTCTTAAATGAGTATAAACTAAGTGCCGCTCGAGTGATAGAGGACCTCCGCTTGTAGCTTGATGAGCCCGCGGAGATAACTCTTAAATGAGTGTAAACTAAGTCCATCTCGAGTGACGGAGGGTCTCCGCTTGTAGCTTGACGAGCTCACGGAGATAACTCTTAAATGAGTATAAACTAAGTCCCTCTCGAGTGACGGAGGGCCTCTGCTTGTAGCTTGATGAGCTCGCAGAGATAACCCTTAAATGAGTATAAACTAAGTCCCTCTCGAGTGACGGAGGGCCTCCGCTTGTAGCTTCATTTGCTCGTGGAGATAACTCTTAAATGAGTATAAACTAAGTCCCTCTCGAGTGACGGAGGGCCTCCGCTTGTAGCTTGATGAGCTCGCGAAGATAACTCTTAAATGAGTAAAAACTAAGTCCCTCTCGAGTTACGGAGGGCATTCGCTTGTAGCTTGATGAGCCCGCGGAGATAACTCTTAAATGAGTATAAACTAAGTCTCTTTCGAGTGACGGAGGATCTGCGCTTGTAGCTTGACGAGCTCGCGGAGATAACTTTTAAATGAGTATAAACTAATTAGTCCGTCTCGAGTGCCGGAGGGCCTCCGCTTGTAGCTTGATTAGCTCGCGGAGATAACTCTTAAAAGAGTATAAACTAAGTCCCTCTAGAGTGATGGAGGGCCACCGCTTGTAGCTTGATGAGCTCGCGGAGATAACTCTTAAATTAGTATAAACTAAGTCCCTCTCGAGTGACGGAGGGCCTCCGCTTGTAGCTTGATGAGCTCGCGGAGATAACCCTTAAATGAGTATAAACTAAGGCTATCTCGAGTGACGGACGGCCTCCACTTGTAGCTTGATGAGCTCGCGGAGATAACTCTTAAATGAGAATTAACTAAGTCCCTCTCGAGTTACGGAGGGCCTCCGCTTTTAGCTTGATGAGCTCGCGAAGATAACTCTTAAATGAGTATAAACTAAGTGCCTCTCGAGTGATGGAGGACCTCCGCTTGTAGCTTCATGAGCCCGCGGAGATAACTCTTAAATGAGTGTAAACTAAGTCCATCTCGAGTGACGGAGGGCCTCCGCTTGTAGCTTGACGAGCTCACAGAGATAACTCTTAAATGAGTATAAACTAAGTCCCTCTCGAGTGACGGAGGGCCTCCGCTTGTAGCTTGATGAGCTCGCAGAGATAACCCTTAAATGAGTATAAACTAAGTCCCTCTCGAGTGACGGACGGCCTCCGCTTGTAGCTTGATGAGCTTGCGAAGATAACTCTTAAATGAGTATAAACTAAGTCCCTCTCGAGTGACGGAGGGCGTCCGCTTGTAGCTTGATGAGCTCGCCAAGATAACTCTTAAATGAGTAAAAACTAAGTCCCTCTCGAGTTACGGAGGGCATTCGCTTGTAGCTTGATGAGCCCGCGGAGATAACTCTTAAATGAGTATAAACTAAGTCTCTTTCGAGTGATGGAGGTTCTGCGCTTGTAGCTTGACGAGCTCGCGGAGATAACTTTTAAATGAGTATAAACTAATTAGTTCGTCTCGAGTGACGGAGGGCCTCCGCTTGTAGCTTGATGAGCTCGCGGAGATAACTCTTAAAAGAGTATAAACTAAGTCCCTCTAGAGTGACGGAGGGCCACCGCTTGTAGCTTGATAAGCTCGCGGAGATAACTCTTAAATTAGTATAAACTAAGTCCCTCTCGAGTGACGGAGGGCCTCCGCTTGTAGCTTGATGAGCTCGAAGAGATAACCCTTAAATAAGTATAAACTAAGGTCATCTCGAGTGACGGACGGCCTCCACTTGTAGCTTGACGAGCTCGCAGAGATAACTCTTAAATGAGAATTAACTAAGTCCCTCACGAGTTACGGAGGGCCTCCGCTTTTAGCTTGATGAGCTCGCGAAGATAACTCTTAAATGAGTATAAACTAAGTGCCTCTCGAGTGATGGAGGACCTCCGCTTGTAGCTTGATGAGCCCGCGGAGATAACTCTTAAATGAGTGTAAACTAAGTCCATCTCGAGTGACGGAGGGGCTCCGCTTGTAGCTTGATGAGCTCGCGGAGATAACTCGTAAATGAGTATAAACTAAGTCCCTCTTGAGTGACGGAGGGCTTCCGCTTGTAGCTTGATGAGCTCGCGGAGATAACTCTTAAATGAGTATAAATTAAGTCCCTTTCGAGTGACGGAGGGTCTCTGCTTGTAGCTTGATGAGCTCGCGGAGATAACTCTTAAATGAGGATAAACTAAGTCCCTCTCGAGTGACGGAGGGCCTCCGCTTGTAGCTTCATTTACTCGTGGAGATAACTCTTAAATGAGCATAAACTAAGTCCCTCTCGAGTGACGGAGGGCCTCCGCTTGTAGCTTGATGAGCTCACGAAGATAACTCTTAAATGAGTAAAAACTCAGTCCCTCTCGAGTTACGGAGGGCATTCGCTTGTAGCTTGATGAGCCCGCGGAGATAACTCTTAAATGAGTATAAACTAAGTCCCTCTCGAGTTACGGAGGGCCTCCGCTTTTAGCTTGATGAGCTCGCGAAGATAACTCTTAAATGAGTATAAACTAAGTGCCTCTCGAGTAATGGAGGACCTCCGCTTGTAGCTTGATGAGCCCGCGGAGATAACTCTTAAATGAGTGTAAACTAAGTCCATCTCGAGTGACGGAGGGGCTCCGCTTGTAGCTTGATGAGCTCGCGGAGATAACTCGTAAATGAGTATAAACTAAGTCCCTCTTGAGTGACGGAGGGCTTCCGCTTGTAGCTTGATGAGCTCGCGGAGATAACTCTTAAATGAGTATAAATTAAGTCCCTTTCGAGTGACGGAGGGTCTCTGCTTGTAGCTTGATGAGCTCGCGGAGATAACTCTTAAATGAGTATAAACTAAGTCCCTCTCGAGTGACGGAGGGCCTCCGCTTGTAGCTTCATTTACTCGTGGAGATAACTCTTAAATGAGCATAAACTAAGTCCCTCTCGAGTGACGGAGGGCCTCCGCTTGTAGCTTGATGAGCTCACGAAGATAACTCTTAAATGAGTAAAAACTAAGTCCCTCTCGAGTTACGGAGGGCATTCGCTTGTAGCTTGATGAGCCCGCGGAGATAACTCTTAAATGAGTATAAACTAAGTCTCTTTCGAGTGACGGAGGGTCTGCGCTTCTAGCTTGACGAGCTCGCGGAGATAACTTTTAAATGAGTATAAACTAATTAGTCCGTCTCGAGTGACGGAGGGCCTCCGCTTGTAGCTTGATGAGCTCGCGGAGATAACTCTTAAAAGAGTATAAACTAAGTCCCTCTAGAGTGACGGAGGGCCACCGCTTGTAGCTTGATGAGCTCGCGGAGATAACCCTTAAATGAGTATAAACTAAGGCTATCTCGAGTGACGGAGGGCCTCCGCTTGTAGCTTCATTTGCTCGTGGAGATAACTCTTAAATGAGTATAAACTAAGTCCCTCTCGAGTGACGGAGGGCCTCCGCTTGTAGCTTGATGAGCTCGCGGAGATAACCCTTAAATGAGTATAAACTAAGGCTATCTCGAGTGACGGAGGGCCTCCGCTTGTAGCTTCATTTGCTCGTGGAGATAACTCTTAAATGAGTATAAACTAAGTCCCTCTCGAGTGACGGAGGGCCTCCGCTTGTAGCTTGATGAGCTCGAAGAGATAACCCTTAAATGAGTATAAATTAAGGTCATCTCGAGTTACGGACGGCCTCCACTTGTAGCTTGATGAGCTCGCGGAGATAACTCTTAAATGAGTATAAACTAAGTGCCTCTCGAGTGATAGAGGGCCTCTGCTTGTAGCTTGATGAGCCCGCGGAGATAAATCTTAAATGAGTATAAACTAAGTGCCTCTCGAGTGATAGAGGACCTCCGCTTGTAGCTTGATGAGCCCGCGGAAATAACTCTTCAATGAGTGTAAACTAAGTCCATCTCGAGTGACGGAGGGGCTCCGCTTGTAGCTTGATGAGCTCGCAGAGATAACTCTTAAATGAGTATAAACTAAGTCCCTCTCGAGTGACGGAGGGCCTCCGCTTGTAGCTTGATTAGCTCGCGGAGATAACCCTTAAATGAGTATAAACTAAGGCTATCTCGAGTGACGGACGGCCTCCACTTGTAGCTTGATGAGCTCGCGGAGATAACTCTTAAATGAGTATAAACTAAGTCCCTCTCGAGTGACGGAGGGCCTCCGCTTGTAGCTTAATGAGCTCGAAGAGATAACCCTTAAATGAGTATAAACTAAGGTCATCTCGAGTGACGGACGGCCTCCACTTGTAGCTTGATGAGCTCGCGGAGATAACTCTTAAATGAGTATAAATTAAGTCCCTTTCGAGTTACGGAGGGCCTCCGCTTTTAGCTTGATGAGCTCGAGAAGATAACTCTTAAATGAGTATAAACAAAGTGCCTCTCGAGTGACAGAGGGCCTCCGCTTGTAGCTTGATGAGACCGTGGAGATAACTCTTAAGTGAGTATAAACTAAGTCCATCTCGAGTGACGGAGGGCCTCCGCTTGTAGATTGATGAGCTCGTGGAGATAACTCTTAAATGAGTATAAACTAAGTCCCTCTCGAGTGACGGAGGGCCTCCGCTTGTATCTTGATGAGCTCGCGGAGATAACTCTTAAATGAGTATAAACTAAGTCCCTCTCGAGTGACGAAGGGCCTCCGCTTGTAGCTTGATGAGCCCGCGGAGATAACTCTTAAATGAGTATAAACTAAGTCTCTTTCGAGTGACGGAGGGTCTGCGCTTCTAGCTTGACGAGCTCGCGGAGATAACTTTTAAATGAGTATAAACTAATTAGTCCGTCTCGAGTGACGGAGGGCCTCCGCTTGTAGCTTGATGAGCTCGCGGAGATAACTCTTAAAAGAGTATAAACTAAGTCCCTCTAGAGTGACGGAGGGCCACCGCTTGTAGCTTGATGAGCTCGCGGAGATAACCCTTAAATGAGTATAAACTAAGGCTATCTCGAGTGACGGAGGGCCTCCGCTTGTAGCTTCATTTGCTCGTGGAGATAACTCTTAAATGAGTATAAACTAAGTCCCTCTCGAGTGACGGAGGGCCTCCGCTTGTAGCTTGATGAGCTCGAAGAGATAACCCTTAAATGAGTATAAATTAAGGTCATCTCGAGTTACGGACGGCCTCCACTTGTAGCTTGATGAGCTCGCGGAGATAACTCTTAAATGAGTATAAACTAAGTGCCTCTCGAGTGATAGAGGGCCTCCGCTTGTAGCTTGATGAGCCCGCGGAGATAAATCTTAAATGAGTATAAACTAAGTGCCTCTCGAGTGATAGAGGACCTCCGCTTGTAGCTTGATGAGCCCGCGGAAATAACTCTTCAATGAGTGTAAACTAAGTCCATCTCGAGTGACGGAGGGGCTCCGCTTGTAGCTTGATGAGCTCGCGGAGATAACTCTTAAATGATTATAAACTAAGTCCCTCTTGAGTGACGGAGGGCTTCCGCTTGTAGCTTGATGAGATCGCGGAGATAACTTTTAAATGAGTATAAATTAAGTCCCTTTCGAGTGACGGAGGGTCTCCGCTTGTAGCTTGATGAGCTCGCGGAGATAACTCTTAAATGTGTATAAACTAAGTCCCTCTCGAGTGACGGAGGGCCTCCGCTTGTAGCTTCATTTGCTCGTGGAGATAACTCTTAAATGAGCATAAACTAAGTCCCTCTCGAGTGACGGAGGTCCTCCGCTTGTAGCTTGATGAGCTCGCGAAGATAACTCTTAAATTAGTAAAAACTAAGTCCCTCTCGAGTTACGGAGGGCATTCGCTTGTAGCTTGATGAGCCCGCGGAGATAACTCTTAAATGAGTATAAACTAAGTCTCTTTCGAGTGACGGAGGGTCTGCGCTTGTAGCTTGACGAGCTCGCGGAGATAACTTTTAAATGAGTATAAACTAATTCGTCCGTCTCGAGTGCCGGAGGGCCTCCGCTTGTAGCTTGATTAGCTCGCGGAGATAACTCTTAAAAGAGTATAAACTAAGTCCCTCTAGAGTGACGGAGGGCCTCCGCTTGTAGCTTGATGAGCTCGCGGAGATAACTCTTAAATTAGTATAAACTAAGTCCCTCTCGAGTGACGGAGGGCCTCCGCTTGTAGCCTGATGAGTTCGCGGAGATAACCCTTAAATGAGTATAAACTAAGGCTATCTCGAGTGACGGACGGCCTCCACTTGTAGCTTGATGGGCTCGCGGAGATAACTCTTAAATGAGTATAAACTAAATCCCTCTCGAGTGACGGAGGGCCTCCGCTTGTAGCTTGATGAGCTCGAAGAGATAACCCTTAAATGAGTATAAACTAAGGTCATCTCGAGTGACGGACGGCCTCCCCTTGTAGCTTGATGAGCTCGCGGAGATAACTCTTAAATGAGTATAAATTAAGTCCCTTTCGAGTTACGGAGGGCCTCCGCTTTTAGCTTGATGAGCTCGCGAAGATAACTCTTAAATGAGTATGAACTAAGTGCCTCTCGAGTGATAGAGGACTTCCGCTTGTAGCTTGATGAGCCCGCGGAGATAACTCTTCAATGAGTATAAACTAAGTCCATCTCGAGTGACGGAGGGGCTCCGCTCGTAGCTTGATGAGCTCGCAGAGATAACTCTTAAATGAGTATAAACTAAGTCCCTCTCGAGTGACGGAGGGCCTCCGCTTGTATCTTGATGAGCTCGCGGAGATAACTCTTAAATGAGTATAAACTAAGTCCCTCTCGAGTGACGAAGGGCCTCCGCTTGTAGCTTGATGAGCCCGCGGAGATAACTCTTAAATGAGTATAAACTAAGTCCCTCTCGAGTGACGGAGAGCCTCCGCTTGTAGCTTGATGAGCTCGCGGAGATAACTCTTAAATGAGTATAAACTAAGTCCCTCTCGAGTGACGGAGGGCCTCCGCTTGTAGCTTGATGAGCTCGAAGAGATAACCCTTAAATGAGTATAAACTAAGGTCATCTCGAGTGACGGACGGCCTCCACTTGTAGCTTGATGAGCTCGCGGAGATAACTCTTAAATGAGTATAAATTAAGTCCCTTTCGAGTTACGGAGGGCCTCCGCTTTTAGCTTGATGAGCTCGCGAAGGTAACTCTTAAATGAGTATAAACTAAGTGCCTCTCGAGTGATGGAGGACCTCTGCTTGTAGCTTGATGAGCCCGCGGAGATAACTCTTCAATGAGTGTAAACTAAGTCCATCTCGAGTGACGGAGGGACTCCGCTTGTAGCTTGATGAGCTCGCGGAAATAACTCTTAAATGATTATAAACTAAGTCCCTTTTGAGTGACGGAGGGCTTCCGCTTGTAGCTTGATGAGCTCGCGGAGATTACTTTTAAATGAGTATAAATTAAGTCCCTTTCGAGTGACGGAGGGTCTCCGCTTGTAGCTTGATGAGCTCGCGGAGATAACTCTTAAATGTGTATAAACTAAGTCTCTCTCGAGTGACGGAGGGCCTCCGCTTGTAGCTTCATTTGCTCGTGGAGATAACTCTTAAATGAGCATAAACTAAGTCCCTCTCGAGTGACGGAGGGCTTCCGCTTGTAGCTTGATGAGCTCGCGAAGATAACTCTTAAATGAGTAAAAACTAAGTCCCTCTCGAGTTACGGAGGGCATTCGCTTGTAGCTTGATGAGCCCGCGGAGATAACTCTTAAATGAGTATAAACTAAGTCTCTTTCGAGTGACGGAGGGTCTGCGCTTGTAGCTTGACGAGCTCGCGGAGATAACTTTTAAATGAGTATAAACTAATTCGTCCGTCTCGAGTGCCGGAGGGCCTCCGCTTGTAGCTTGATTAGCTCGCGGAGATAACTCTTAAAAGAGTATAAACTAAGTCCCTCTAGAGTGACGGAGGGCCACCGCTTGTAGCTTGATGAGCTCGCGGAGATAACTCTTAAATTAGTATAAACTAAGTCCCTCTCGAGTGACGGAGGGCCTCCGCTTGTAGCCTGATGAGTTCGCGGAGATAACCCTTAAATGAGTATAAACTAAGGCTATCTCGAGTGACGGACGGCCTCCACTTGTAGCTTGATGAGATCGCGGAGATAACTCTTAAATGAGTATAAACTAAGTCCCTCTCGAGTGACGGAGGGCCTCCGCTTGTAGCTTGATGAGCTCGAAGAGATAACCCTTAAATGAGTATAAATTAAGGTCATCTCGAGTGACGGACGGCCTCCACTTGTAGCTTGATGAGCTCGCGGAGATAACTCTTAAATGAGTATAAACTAAGTGCCTCTCGAGTGATAGAGGGCCTCCGCTTGTAGCTTGATGAGCCCGCGGAGATAACTCTTAAATGAGTATAAACTAAGTGCCTCTCGAGTGAAAGAGGACCTCCGCTTGTAGCTTGATGAGCCCGCGGAAATAACTCTTCAATGAGTGTAAACTAAGTCCATCTCGAGTGACGGAGGGGCTCCGCTTGTAGCTTGATGATCTCGCAGAGATAACTCTTAAATGAGTATAAACTAAGTCCCTCTCGAGTGACGGAGGGCCTCCGCTTGTATCTTGATGAGCTCGCGGAGATAACTCTTAAATGAGTGTAAACTAAGTCCCTCTCGAGTGACGAAGGGCCTCCGCTTGTAGCTTGATGAGCCCGCGGAGATAACTCTTAAATGAGTATAAAATAAGTCCCTCTCGAGTGACGGAGAGCCTCCGCTTGTAGCTTGATGAGCTCGCGGAGATAACTCTTAAATGAGTATATACTAAGTCCCTCTCGAGTGACGGAGGGCCTCCGCTTGTAGCTTGATGAGCTCGCGAAGATAACTCTTAAATGAGTAAAAACTAAGTCCCTCTCGAGTTACGGAGGGCATTCGCTTGTAGCTTGATGAGCCCGCGGAGATAACTCTTAAATGAGTATAAACTAAGTCTCTTTCGAGTGACGGAGGGTCTGCGCTTGTAGCTTGACGAGCTCGCGGAGATAACTTTTAAATGAGTATAAACTAATTCGTCCGTCTCGAGTGCCGGAGGGCCTCCGCTTGTAGCTTGATTAGCTCGCGGAGATAACTCTTAAAAGAGTATAAACTAAGTCCCTCTAGAGTGACGGAGGGCCACCGCTTGTAGCTTGATGAGCTCGCGGAGATAACTCTTAAATTAGTATAAACTAAGTCCCTCTCGAGTGACGGAGGGCCTCCGCTTGTAGCCTGATGAGTTCGCGGAGATAACCCTTAAATGAGTATAAACTAAGGCTATCTCGAGTGACGGACGGCCTCCACTTGTAGCTTGATGAGCTCGCGGAGATAACTCTTAAATGAGTATAAACTAAATCCCTCTTGAGTGACGGAGGGCCTCCGCTTGTAGCTTGATGAGCTCGAAGAGATAACCCTTAAATGAGTATAAACTAAGGTCATCTCGAGTGACGGACGGCCTCCACTTGTAGCTTGATGAGCTCGCGGAGATAACTCTTAAATGAGTATAAATTAAGTCCCTTTCGAGTTACGGAGGGCCTCCGCTTTTAGCTTGATGAGCTCGCGAAGATAACTCTTAAATGAGTATAAACTAAGTGCCTCTCGAGTGATAGAGGACTTCCGCTTGTAGCTTGATGAGCCCGCGGAGATAACTCTTCAATGAGTGTAAACTAAGTCCATCCCGAGTGACGGAGGGGCTCCGCTCGTAGCTTGATGAGCTCGCAGAGATAACTCTTAAATGAGTATAAACTAAGTCCCTCTCGAGTGACGGAGGGCCTCCGCTTGTATCTTGATGAGCTCGCGGAGATAACTCTTAAATGAGTATAAACTAAGTCCCTCTCGAGTGACGAAGGGCCTCCGCTTGTAGCTTGATGAGCCCGCGGAGATAACTCTTAAATGAGTATAAACTAAGTCCCTCTCGAGTGACGGAGAGCCTCCGCTTGTAGCTTGATGAGCTCGCGGAGATAACTCTTAAATGAGTGTAAACTAAGTCCCTCTCGAGTGACGGAGGGCCTCCGCTTGTAGCTTGATGAGCTCGAAGAGATAACCCTTAAATGAGTATAAACTAAGGTCATCTCGAGTGACGGACGGCCTCCACTTGTAGCTTGATGAGCTCGCGGAGATAACTCTTAAATGAGTATAAATTAAGTCTCTTTCGAGTTACGGAGGGCCTCCGCTTTTAGCTTGATGAGCTCGCGAAGGTAACTCTTAAATGAGTATAAACTAAGTGCCTCTCGAGTGATGGAGGACCTCTGCTTGTAGCTTGATGAGCCCGCGGAGATAACTCTTCAATGAGTGTAAACTAAGTCCATCTCGAGTGACGGAGGGACTCCGCTTGTAGCTTGATGAGCTCGCGGAGATAACTCTTAAATGATTATAAACTAAGTCCCTCTTGAGTGACGGAGGGCTTCCGCTTGTAGCTTGATGGGCTCGCGGAGATAACTTTTAAATGAGTATAAATTAAGTCCCTTTCGAGTGACGGAGGGTCTCCGCTTGTAGCTTGATGAGCTCGCGGAGATAACTCTTAAATGTGTATAACCTAAGTCCCTCTCGAGTGACGGAGGGCCTCCGCTTGTAGCTTCATTTGCTCGTGGAGATAACTCTTAAATGAGCATAAACTAAGTCCCTCTCGAGTGACGGAGGGCGTCCGCTTGTAGCTTGATGAGCTCGCGAAGATAACTCTTAAATGAGTAAAAACTAAGTCCCTCTCGAGTTACGGAGGGCATTCGCTTGTAGCTTGATGAGCCCGCGGAGATAACTCTTAAATGAGTATAAACTAAGTCTCTTTCGAGTGACGGAGGGTCTGCGCTTGTAGCTTGACGAGCTCGCGGAGATAACTTTTAAATGAGTATAAACTAATTCGTCCGTCTCGAGTGCCGGAGGGCCTCCGCTTGTAGCTTGATTAGCTCGCGGAGATAACTCTTAAAAGAGTATAAACTAAGTCCCTCTAGAGTGACGGAGGGCCACCGCTTGTAGCTTGATGAGCTCGCGGAGATAACTCTTAAATTAGTATAAACTAAGTCCCTCTCGAGTGACGGAGGGCCTCCGCTTGTAGCCTGATGAGTTCGCGGAGATAACCCTTAAATGAGTATAAACTAAGGCTATCTCGAGTGACGGACGGCCTCCACTTGTAGCTTGATGAGCTCGCGGAGATAACTCTTAAATGAGTATAAACTAAGTCCCTCTCGAGTGACGGAGGGCCTCCGCTTGTAGCTTGATGAGCTCGAAGAGATAACCCTTAAATGAGTATAAATTAAGGTCATCTCGAGTGACGGACGGCCTCCACTTGTAGCTTGATGAGCTCGCGGAGATAACTCTTAAATGAGTATAAACTAAGTGCCTCTCGAGTGATAGAGGGCCTCCGCTTGTAGCTTGATGAGCCCGCGGAGATAACTCTTAAATGAGTATAAACTAAGTGCCTCTCGAGTGAAAGAGGACCTCCGCTTGTAGCTTGATGAGCCCGCGGAAATAACTCTTCAATGAGTGTAAACTAAGTCCATCTCGAGTGACGGAGGGGCTCCGCTTGTAGCTTGATGATCTCGCAGAGATAACTCTTAAATGAGTATAAACTAAGTCCCTCTCGAGTGACGGAGGGCCTCCGCTTGTATCTTGATGAGCTCGCGGAGATAACTCTTAAATGAGTGTAAACTAAGTCCCTCTCGAGTGACGAAGGGCCTCCGCTTGTAGCTTGATGAGCCCGCGGAGATAACTCTTAAATGAGTATAAAATAAGTCCCTCTCGAGTGACGGAGAGCCTCCGCTTGTAGCTTGATGAGCTCGCGGAGATAACTCTTAAATGAGTATATACTAAGTCCCTCTCGAGTGACGGAGGGCCTCCGCTTGTAGCTTGATGAGCTCGCGAAGATAACTCTTAAATGAGTAAAAACTAAGTCCCTCTCGAGTTACGGAGGGCATTCGCTTGTAGCTTGATGAGCCCGCGGAGATAACTCTTAAATGAGTATAAACTAAGTCTCTTTCGAGTGACGGAGGGTCTGCGCTTGTAGCTTGACGAGCTCGCGGAGATAACTTTTAAATGAGTATAAACTAATTCGTCCGTCTCGAGTGCCGGAGGGCCTCCGCTTGTAGCTTGATTAGCTCGCGGAGATAACTCTTAAAAGAGTATAAACTAAGTCCCTCTAGAGTGACGGAGGGCCACCGCTTGTAGCTTGATGAGCTCGCGGAGATAACTCTTAAATTAGAATAAACTAAGTCCCTCTCGAGTGACGGAGGGCCTCCGCTTGTAGCCTGATGAGTTCGCGGAGATAACCCTTAAATGAGTATAAACTAAGGCTATCTCGAGTGACGGACGGCCTCCACTTGTAGCTTGATGAGCTCGCGGAGATAACTCTTAAATGAGTATAAACTAAATCCCTCTTGAGTGACGGAGGGCCTCCGCTTGTAGCTTGATGAGCTCGAAGAGATAACCCTTAAATGAGTATAAACTAAGGTCATCTCGAGTGACGGACGGCCTCCACTTGTAGCTTGATGAGCTCGCGGAGATAACTCTTAAATGAGTATAAATTAAGTCCCTTTCGAGTTACGGAGGGCCTCCGCTTTTAGCTTGATGAGCTCGCGAAGATAACTCTTAAATGAGTATAAACTAAGTGCCTCTCGAGTGATAGAGGACTTCCGCTTGTAGCTTGATGAGCCCGCGGAGATAACTCTTCAATGAGTGTAAACTAAGTCCATCCCGAGTGACGGAGGGGCTCCGCTCGTAGCTTGATGAGCTCGCAGAGATAACTCTTAAATGAGTATAAACTAAGTCCCTCTCGAGTGACGGAGGGCCTCCGCTTGTATCTTGATGAGCTCGCGGAGATAACTCTTAAATGAGTATAAACTAAGTCCCTCTCGAGTGACGAAGGGCCTCCGCTTGTAGCTTGATGAGCCCGCGGAGATAACTCTTAAATGAGTATAAACTAAGTCCCTCTCGAGTGACGGAGAGCCTCCGCTTGTAGCTTGATGAGCTCGCGGAGATAACTCTTAAATGAGTGTAAACTAAGTCCCTCTCGAGTGACGGAGGGCCTCCGCTTGTAGCTTGATGAGCTCGAAGAGATAACCCTTAAATGAGTATAAACTAAGGTCATCTCGAGTGACGGACGGCCTCCACTTGTAGCTTGATGAGCTCGCGGAGATAACTCTTAAATGAGTATAAATTAAGTCCCTTTCGAGTTACGGAGGGCCTCCGCTTTTAGCTTGATGAGCTCGCGAAGGTAACTCTTAAATGAGTATAAACTAAGTGCCTCTCGAGTGATAGAGGACTTCCGCTTGTAGCTTGATGAGCCCGCGGAGATAACTCTTCAATGAGTGTAAACTAAGTCCATCCCGAGTGACGGAGGGGCTCCGCTCGTAGCTTGATGAGCTCGCAGAGATAACTCTTAAATGAGTATAAACTAAGTCCCTCTCGAGTGACGGAGGGCCTCCGCTTGTATCTTGATGAGCTCGCGGAGATAACTCTTAAATGAGTATAAACTAAGTCCCTCTCGAGTGACGAAGGGCCTCCGCTTGTAGCTTGATGAGCCCGCGGAGATAACTCTTAAATGAGTATAAACTAAGTCCCTCTCGAGTGACGGAGAGCCTCCGCTTGTAGCTTGATGAGCTCGCGGAGATAACTCTTAAATGAGTGTAAACTAAGTCCCTCTCGAGTGACGGAGGGCCTCCGCTTGTAGCTTGATGAGCTCGAAGAGATAACCCTTAAATGAGTATAAACTAAGGTCATCTCGAGTGACGGACGGCCTCCACTTGTAGCTTGATGAGCTCGCGGAGATAACTCTTAAATGAGTATAAATTAAGTCCCTTTCGAGTTACGGAGGGCCTCCGCTTTTAGCTTGATGAGCTCGCGAAGGTAACTCTTAAATGAGTATAAACTAAGTGCCTCTCGAGTGATGGAGGACCTCTGCTTGTAGCTTGATGAGCCCGCGGAGATAACTCTTCAATGAGTGTAAACTAAGTCCATCTCGAGTGACGGAGGGACTCCGCTTGTAGCTTGATGAGCTCGCGGAGATAACTCTTAAATGATTATAAACTAAGTCCCTCTTGAGTGACGGAGGGCTTCCGCTTGTAGCTTGATGGGCTCGCGGATATAACTTTTAAATGAGTATAAATTAAGTCCCTTTCGAGTGACGGAGGGTCTCCGCTTGTAGCTTGATGAGCTCGCGGAGATAACTCTTAAATGTGTATAACCTAAGTCCCTCTCGAGTGACGGAGGGCCTCCGCTTGTAGCTTCATTTGCTCGTGGAGATAACTCTTAAATGAGCATAAACTAAGTCCCTCTCGAGTGACGGAGGGCGTCCGCTTGTAGCTTGATGAGCTCGCGAAGATAACTCTTAAATGAGTAAAAACTAAGTCCCTCTCGAGTTACGGAGGGCATTCGCTTGTAGCTTGATGAGCCCGCGGAGATAACTCTTAAATGAGTATAAACTAAGTCTCTTTCGAGTGACGGAGGGTCTGCGCTTGTAGCTTGACGAGCTCGCGGAGATAACTTTTAAATGAGTATAAACTAATTCGTCCGTCTCGAGTGCCGGAGGGCCTCCGCTTGTAGCTTGATTAGCTCGCGGAGATAACTCTTAAAAGAGTATAAACTAAGTCCCTCTAGAGTGACGGAGGGCCACCGCTTGTAGCTTGATGAGCTCGCGGAGATAACTCTTAAATTAGTATAAACTAAGTCCCTCTCGAGTGACGGAGGGCCTCCGCTTGTAGCCTGATGAGTTCGCGGAGATAACCCTTAAATGAGTATAAACTAAGGCTATCTCGAGTGACGGACGGCCTCCACTTGTAGCTTGATGAGCTCGCGGAGATAACTCTTAAATGAGTATAAACTAAGTCCCTCTCGAGTGACGGAGGGCCTCCGCTTGTAGCTTGATGAGCTCGAAGAGATAACCCTTAAATGAGTATAAATTAAGGTCATCTCGAGTGACGGACGGTCTCCACTTGTAGCTTGATGAGCTCGCGGAGATAACTCTTAAATGAGTATAAACTAAGTGCCTCTCGAGTGATAGAGGGCCTCCGCTTGTAGCTTGATGAGCCCGCGGAGATAACTCTTAAATGAGTATAAACTAAGTGCCTCTCGAGTGATAGAGGACCTCCGCTTGTAGCTTGATGAGCCCGCGGAAATAACTCTTCAATGAGTGTAAACTAAGTCCATCTCGAGTGACGGAGGGGCTCCGCTTGTACCTTGATGAGCTCGCAGAGATAACTCTTAAATGAGTATAAACTAAGTCCCTCTCGAGTGACGGAGGGCCTCCGCTTGTATCTTGATGAGCTCGCGGAGATAACTCTTAAATGAGTGTAAACTAAGTCCCTCTCGAGTGACGAAGGGCCTCCGCTTGTAGCTTGATGAGCCCGCGGAGATAACTCTTAAATGAGTATAAAATAAGTCCCTCTCGAGTGACGGAGAGCCTCCGCTTGTAGCTTGATGAGCTCGCGGAGATAACTCTTAAATGAGTATATACTAAGTCCCTCTCGAGTGACGGAGGGCCTCCGCTTGTAGCTTGATGAGCTCGCGAAGATAACTCTTAAATGAGTAAAAACTAAGTCCCTCTCGAGTTACGGAGGGCATTCGCTTGTAGCTTGATGAGCCCGCGGAGATAACTCTTAAATGAGTATAAACTAAGTCTCTTTCGAGTGACGGAGGGTCTGCGCTTGTAGCTTGACGAGCTCGCGGAGATAACTTTTAAATGAGTATAAACTAATTAGTCTGTCTCGAGTGCCGGAGGGCCTCCGCTTGTAGCTTGATTAGCTCGCGGAGATAACTCTTAAAAGAGTATAAACTAAGTCCCTCTAGAGTGACGGAGGGCCACCGCTTGTAGCTTGATGAGCTCGCGGAGATAACTCTTAAATTAGTATAAACTAAGTCCCTCTCGAGTGACGGAGGGCCTCCGCTTGTAGCTTGATGAGCTCGCGGAGATAACCCTTAAATGAGTATAAACTAAGGCTATCTCGAGTGACGGACGGCCTCGACTTGTAGCTTGATGAGCTCGCGGAGATAACTCTTAAATGAGAATTAACTAAGTCCCTCTCGAGTTACGGAGGGCCTCCGCTTTTAGCTTGATGAGCTCGCGAAGATAACTCTTAAATGAGTATAAACTAAGTGCCTCTCGAGTGATGGAGGACCTCCGCTTGTAGCTTGATGAGCCCGCGGAGATAACTCTTAAATGAGTGTAAACTAAGTCCATCTCGAGTGACGGAGGGT
This sequence comes from Persicaria tinctoria, assembly GCA_037127255.1. Classification (NCBI taxonomy): domain Eukaryota; kingdom Viridiplantae; phylum Streptophyta; class Magnoliopsida; order Caryophyllales; family Polygonaceae; genus Persicaria; species Persicaria tinctoria. The sequence goes on along the minus strand of JBANSL010000007.1, from coordinate 32,404,630 downwards.
CTCCGCTTGTAGCTTGACGAGCTCACGGAGATAACTCTTAAATGAGTATAAACTAAGTCCCTCTCGAGTGACGGAGGGCCTCCGCTTGTAGCTTGATGAGCTCGCAGAGATAACCCTTAAATGAGTATAAACTAAGTCCCTCTCGAGTGACGGAGGGCCTCCGCTTGTAGCTTCATTTGCTCGTGGAGATAACTCTTAAATGAGTATAAACTAAGTCCCTCTCGAGTGACGGAGGGCCTCCGCTTGTAGCTTGATGAGCTCGCGAAGATAACTCTTAAATGAGTAAAAACTAAGTCCCTCTCGAGTTACGGAGGGCATTCGCTTGTAGCTTGATGAGCCCGCGGAGATAACTCTTAAATGAGTATAAACTAAGTCTCTTTCGAGTGACGGAGGGTCTGCGCTTGTAGCTTGACGAGCTCGCGGAGATAACTTTTAAATGAGTATAAACTAATTAGTCCCTCTCGAGTGCCGGAGGGCCTCCGCTTGTAGCTTGATTAGCTCGCGGAGATAACTCTTAAAAGAGTATAACCTAAGTCCCTCTAGAGTGATGGAGGGCCACCGCTTGTAGCTTGATGAGCTCGCGGAGATAACTCTTAAGTTAGTATAAACTAAGTCCCTCTCGAGTGACGGAGGGCCTCCGCTTGTAGCTTGATGAGCTCGCGGAGATAACCCTTAAATGAGTATAAACTAAGGCTATCTCGAGTGACGGACGGCCTCCACTTGTAGCTTGATGAGCTCGCGGAGATAACTCTTAAATGAGAATTAACTAAGTCCCTCTTGAGTTACGGAGGGCCTCCGCTTTTAGCTTGATGAGCTCGCGAAGATAACTCTTAAATGAGTATAAACTAAGTGCCTCTCGAGTGATGGAGGACCTCCGCTTGTAGCTTGATGAGCCCGCGGAGATAACTCTTAAATAAGTGTAAACTAAGTCCATCTCGAGTGACGGAGGGTCTCCGCTTGTAGCTTGACGAGCTCACGGAGATAACTCTTAAATGAGTATAAACTAAGTCCCTCTCGAGTGACGGAGGGCCTCCGCTTGTAGCTTGATGAGCTCGCAGAGATAACCCTTAAATGAGTATAAACTAAGTCCCTCTCGAGTGACGGAGGGCCTCCGCTTGTAGCTTCATTTGCTCGTGGAGATAACTCTTAAATGAGTATAAACTAAGTCCCTCTCAAGTGACGGAGGGCCTCCGCTTGTAGCTTGATGAGCTCGCGAAGATAACTCTTAAATGAGTAAAAACTAAGTCCCTCTCGAGTTACGGAGGGCATTCGCTTGTAGCTTGATGAGCCCGCGGAGATAACTCTTAAATGAGTATAAACTAAGTCTCTTTCGAGTGACGGAGGGTCTGCGCTTGTAGCTTGACGAGCTCGCGGAGATAACTTTTAAATGAGTATAAACTAATTAGTCCGTCTCGAGTGCCGGAGGGCCTCCGCTTGTAGCTTGATTAGCTCGCGGAGATAACTCTTAAAAGAGTATAACCTAAGTCCCTCTAGAGTGATGGAGGGCCACCGCTTGTAGCTTGATGAGCTCGCGGAGATAACTCTTAAGTTAGTATAAACTAAGTCCCTCTCGAGTGACGGAGGGCCTCCGCTTGTAGCTTGATGAGCTCGCGGAGATAACCCTTAAATGAGTATAAACTAAGGCTATCTCGAGTGACGGACGGCCTCCACTTGTAGCTTGATGAGCTCGCGGAGATAACTCTTAAATGAGAATTAACTAAGTCCCTATTGAGTTACGGAGGGCCTCCGCTTTTAGCTTGATGAGCTCGCGAAGATAACTCTTAAATGAGTATAAACTAAGTGCCTCTCGAGTGATGGAGGACCTCCGCTTGTAGCTTGATGAGCCCGCGGAGATAACTCTTAAATAAGTGTAAACTAAGTCCATCTCGAGTGACGGAGGGTCTCCGCTTGTAGCTTGACGAGCTCACGGAGATAACTCTTAAATGAGTATAAACTAAGTCCCTCTCGAGTGACGGAGGGCCTCCGCTTGTAGCTTGATGAGCTCGCAGAGATAACCCTTAAATGAGTATAAACTAAGTCCCTCTCGAGTGACGGAGGGCCTCCGCTTGTAGCTTCATTTGCTCGTGGAGATAACTCTTAAATGAGTATAAACTAAGTCCCTCTCGAGTGACGGAGGGCCTCCGCTTGTAGCTTGATGAGCTCGCGAAGATAACTCTTAAATGAGTAAAAACTAAGTCCCTCTCGAGTTACGGAGGGCATTCGCTTGTAGCTTGATGAGCCCGCGGAGATAACTCTTAAATGAGTATAAACTAAGTCTCTTTCGAGTGACGGAGGGTCTGCGCTTGTAGCTTGACGAGCTCGCGGAGATAACTTTTAAATGAGTATAAACTAATTAGTCCGTCTCGAGTGCCGGAGGGCCTCCGCTTGTAGCTTGATTAGCTCGCGGAGATAACTCTTAAATGAGTATAAACTAAGTCCCTCTAGAGTGATGGAGGGCCACCGCTTGTAGCTTGATGAGCTCGCGGAGATAACTCTTAAGTTAGTATAAACTAAGTCCCTCTCGAGTGACGGAGGGCCTCCGCTTGTAGCTTGATGAGCTCGCGGAGATAACCCTTAAATGAGTATAAACTAAGGCTATCTCGAGTGACGGACGGCCTCCACTTGTAGCTTGATGAGCTCGCGGAGATAACTCTTAAATGAGAATTAACTAAGTCCCTCTCGAGTTACGGAGGGCCTCCGCTTTTAGCTTGATGAGCTCGCGAAGATAACTCTTAAATGAGTATAAACTAAGTGCCTCTCGAGTGATGGAGGACCTCCGCTTGTAGCTTCATGAGCCCGCGGAGATAACTCTTAAATGAGTGTAAACTAAGTCCATCTCGAGTGACGGAGAGCCTCCGCTTGTAGCTTGACGAGCTCACAGAGATAACTCTTAAATGAGTATAAACTAAGTCCCTCTCGAGTGACGGAGGGCCTCCGCTTGTAGCTTGATGAGCTCGCAGAGATAACCCTTAAATGAGTATAAACTAAGTCCCTCTCGAGTGACGGACGGCCTCCGCTTGTAGCTTGATGAGCTCGCGAAGATAACTCTTAAATGAGTATAAACTAAGTCCCTCTCGAGTGACGGAGGGCGTCCGCTTGTAGCTTGATGAGCTCGCCAAGATAACTCTTAAATGAGTAAAAACTAAGTCCCTCTCGAGTTACGGAGGGCATTCGCTTGTAGCTTGATGAGCCCGCGGAGATAACTCTTAAATGAGTATAAACTAAGTCTCTTTCGAGTGATGGAGGTTCTGCGCTTGTAGCTTGACGAGCTCGCGGAGATAACTTTTAAATGAGTATAAACTAATTAGTTCGTCTCGAGTGACGGAGGGCCTCCGCTTGTAGCTTGATGAGCTCGCGGAGATAACTCTTAAAAGAGTATAAACTAAGTCCCTCTAGAGTGACGGAGGGCCACCGCTTGTAGCTTGATAAGCTCGCGGAGATAACTCTTAAATTAGTATAAACTAAGTCCCTCTCGAGTGACGGAGGGCCTCCGCTTGTAGCTTGATGAGCTCGAAGAGATAACCCTTAAATAAGTATAAACTAAGGTCATCTCGAGTGACGGACGGCCTCCACCTGTAGCTTGATGAGCTCGCAGAGATAACTCTTAAATGAGAATTAACTAAGTCCCTCTCGAGTTACGGAGGGCCTCCGCTTTTAGCTTGATGAGCTCGCGAAGATAACTCTTAAATGAGTATAAACTAAGTGCCTCTCGAGTGATGGAGGACCTCCGCTTGTAGCTTGATGAGCCCGCGGAGATAACTCTTAAATGAGTGTAAACTAAGTCCATCTCGAGTGACGGAGGGGCTCCGCTTGTAGCTTGATGAGCTCGCGGAGATAACTCGTAAATGAGTATAAACTAAGTCCCTCTTGAGTGACGGAGGGCTTCCGCTTGTAGCTTGATGAGCTCGCGGAGATAACTCTTAAATGAGTATAAATTAAGTCCCTTTCGAGTGACGGAGGGTCTCTGCTTGTAGCTTGATGAGCTCGCGGAGATAACTCTTAAATGAGTATAAACTAAGTCCCTCTCGAGTGACGGAGGGCCTCCGCTTGTAGCTTCATTTACTCGTGGAGATAACTCTTAAATGAGCATAAACTAAGTCCCTCTCGAGTGACGGAGGGCCTCCGCTTGTAGCTTGATGAGCTCACGAAGATAACTCTTAAATGAGTAAAAACTAAGTCCCTCTCGAGTTACGGAGGGCATTCGCTTGTAGCTTGATGAGCCCGCGGAGATAACTCTTAAATGAGTATAAACTAAGTCTCTTTCGAGTGACGGAGGGTCTGCGCTTCTAGCTTGACGAGCTCGCGGAGATAACTTTTAAATGAGTATAAACTAATTAGTCCGTCTCGAGTGACGGAGGGCCTCCGCTTGTAGCTTGATGAGCTCGTGGAGATAACTCTTAAAAGAGTATAAACTAAGTCCCTCTAGAGTGACGGAGGGCCACCGCTTGTAGCTTGATGAGCTCGCGGAGATAACCCTTAAATGAGTATAAACTAAGGCTATCTCGAGTGACGGAGGGCCTCCGCTTGTAGCTTCATTTGCTCGTGGAGATAACTCTTAAATGAGTATAAACTAAGTCCCTCTCGAGTGACGGAGGGCCTCCGCTTGTAGCTTGATGAGCTCGAAGAGATAACCCTTAAATGAGTATAAATTAAGGTCATCTCGAGTGACGGACGGCCTCCACTTGTAGCTTGATGAGCTCGCGGAGATAACCCTTAAATGAGTATAAACTAAGGCTATCTCGAGTGACGGACGGCCTCCACTTGTAGCTTGATGAGCTCGCGGAGATAACTCTTAAATGAGAATTAACTAAGTCCCTCTTGAGTTACGGAGGGCCTCCGCTTTTAGCTTGATGAGCTCGCGAAGATAACTCTTAAATGAGTATAAACTAAGTGCCTCTCGAGTGATGGAGGACCTCCGCTTGTAGCTTGATGAGCCCGCGGAGATAACTCTTAAATAAGTGTAAACTAAGTCCATCTCGAGTGACGGAGGGTCTCCGCTTGTAGCTTGACGAGCTCACGGAGATAACTCTTAAATGAGTATAAACTAAGTCCCTCTCGAGTGACGGAGGGCCTCCGCTTGTAGCTTGATGAGCTCGCAGAGATAACCCTTAAATGAGTATAAACTAAGTCCCTCTCGAGTGATGGAGGGCCTCCGCTTGTAGCTTCATTTGCTCGTGGAGATAACTCTTAAATGAGTATAAACTAAGTCCCTCTCGAGTGACGGAGGGCCTCCGCTTGTAGCTTGATGAGCTCGCGAAGATAACTCTTAAATGAGTAAAAACTAAGTCCCTCTCGAGTTACGGAGGGCATTCGCTTGTAGCTTGATGAGCCCGCGGAGATAACTCTTAAATGAGTATAAACTAAGTCTCTTTCGAGTGACGGAGGGTCTGCGCTTGTAGCTTGACGAGCTCGCGGAGATAACTTTTAAATGAGTATAAACTAATTAGTCCGTCTCGAGTGCCGGAGGGCCTCCGCTTGTAGCTTGATTAGCTCGCGGAGATAACTCTTAAAAGAGTATAAACTAAGTCCCTCTAGAGTGATGGAGGGCCACCGCTTGTAGCTTGATGAGCTCGCGGAGATAACTCTTAAGTTAGTATAAACTAAGTCCCTCTCGAGTGACGGAGGGCCTCCGCTTGTAGCTTGATGAGCTCGCGGAGATAACCCTTAAATGAGTATAAACTAAGGCTATCTCGAGTGACGGACGGCCTCCACTTGTAGCTTGATGAGCTCGCGGAGATAACTCTTAAATGAGAATTAACTAAGTCCCTCTCGAGTTACGGAGGGCCTCCGCTTTTAGCTTGATGAGCTCGCGAAGATAACTCTTAAATGAGTATAAACTAAGTGCCTCTCGAGTGATGGAGGACCTCCGCTTGTAGCTTCATGAGCCCGCGGAGATAACTCTTAAATGAGTGTAAACTAAGTCCTTCTCGAGTGACGGAGGGCCTCCGCTTGTAGCTTGACGAGCTCACAGAGATAACTCTTAAATGAGTATAAACTAAGTCCCTCTCGAGTGACGGAGGGCCTCCGCTTGTAGCTTGATGAGCTCGCAGAGATAACCCTTAAATGAGTATAAACTAAGTCCCTCTCGAGTGACGGACGGCCTCCGCTTGTAGCTTGATGAGCTCGCGAAGATAACTCTTAAATGAGTATAAACTAAGTCCCTCTCGAGTGACGGAGGGCGTCCGCTTGTAGCTTGATGAGCTCGCCAAGATAACTCTTAAATGAGTAAAAACTAAGTCCCTCTCGAGTTACGGAGGGCATTCGCTTGTAGCTTGATGAGCCCGCGGAGATAACTCTTAAATGAGTATAAACTAAGTCTCTTTCGAGTGATGGAGGTTCTGCGCTTGTAGCTTGACGAGCTCGCGGAGATAACTTTTAAATGAGTATAAACTAATTAGTTCGTCTCGAGTGACGGAGGGCCTCCGCTTGTAGCTTGATGAGCTCGCGGAGATAACTCTTAAAAGAGTATAAACTAAGTCCCTCTAGAGTGACGGAGGGCCACCGCTTGTAGCTTGATAAGCTCGCGGAGATAACTCTTAAATTAGTATAAACTAAGTCCCTCTCGAGTGACGGAGGGCCTCCGCTTGTAGCTTGATGAGCTCGAAGAGATAAGCCTTAAATAAGTATAAACTAAGGTCATCTCGAGTGACGGACGGCCTCCACCTGTAGCTTGATGAGCTCGCAGAGATAACTCTTAAATGAGAATTAACTAAGTCCCTCTCGAGTTACGGAGGGCCTCCGCTTTTAGCTTGATGAGCTCGCGAAGATAACTCTTAAATGAGTATAAACTAAGTGCCTCTCGAGTGATGGAGGACCTCCGCTTGTAGCTTGATGAGCCCGCGGAGATAACTCTTAAATGAGTGTAAACTAAGTCCATCTCGAGTGACGGAGGGGCTCCGCTTGTAGCTTGATGAGCTCGCGGAGATAACTCGTAAATGAGTATAAACTAAGTCCCTCTTGAGTGACGGAGGGCTTCCGCTTGTAGCTTGATGAGCTCGCGGAGATAACTCTTAAATGAGTATAAATTAAGTCCCTTTCGAGTGACGGAGGGTCTCTGCTTGTAGCTTGATGAGCTCGCGGAGATAACTCTTAAATGAGTATAAACTAAGTCCCTCTCGAGTGACGGAGGGCCTCCGCTTGTAGCTTCATTTACTCGTGGAGATAACTCTTAAATGAGCATAAACTAAGTCCCTCTCGAGTGACGGAGGGCCTCCGCTTGTAGCTTGATGAGCTCACGAAGATAACTCTTAAATGAGTAAAAACTAAGTCCCTCTCGAGTTACGGAGGGCATTCGCTTGTAGCTTGATGAGCCCGCGGAGATAACTCTTAAATGAGTATAAACTAAGTCTCTTTCGAGTGACGGAGGGTCTGCGCTTCTAGCTTGACGAGCTCGCGGAGATAACTTTTAAATGAGTATAAACTAATTAGTCCGTCTCGAGTGACGGAGGGCCTCCGCTTGTAGCTTGATGAGCTCGCGGAGATAACTCTTAAAAGAGTATAAACTAAGTCCCTCTAGAGTGACGGAGGGCCACCGCTTGTAGCTTGATGAGCTCGCGGAGATAACCCTTAAATGAGTATAAACTAAGGCTATCTCGAGTGACGGAGGGCCTCCGCTTGTAGCTTCATTTGCTCGTGGAGATAACTCTTAAATGAGTATAAACTAAGTCCCTCTCGAGTGACGGAGGGCCTCCGCTTGTAGCTTGATGAGCTCGAAGAGATAACCCTTAAATGAGTATAAATTAAGGTCATCTCGAGTGACGGACGGCCTCCACTTGTAGCTTGATGAGCTCGCGGAGATAACTCTTAAATGAGTATAAATTAAGTCCCTTTCGAGTTATGGAGGGCCTCCGCTTGTAGCTTGATGAGCCCGCGGAGATATCTCTTAAATGAGTATAAACTAAGTGCCTCTCGAGTGATAGAGGACCTCCGCTTGTAGCTTGATGAGCCCGCGGAGATAACTCTTCAATGAGTGTAAACTAAGTCCATCTCGAGTGACGGAGGGGCTCCGCTTGTAGCTTGATGAGCTCGCAGAGATAACTCTTAAATGAGTATAAACTAAGTCCCTCTCGAGTGACGGAGGGCCTCCGCTTGTATCTTGATGAGCTCGCAGAGATAACTCTTAAATGAGTATAAACTAAGTCCCTCTCGAGTGACGAAGGGCCTCCGCTTGTAGCTTGATGAGCCCGCGGAGATAACTCTTAAATGAGTATAAACTAAGTCCCTCTCGAGTGACGGAGGGTCTCCGCTTGTAGCTTGACGAGCTCACGGAGATAACTCTTAAATGAGTATAAACTAAGTCCCTCTCGAGTGACGGAGGGCCTCCGCTTGTAGCTTGATGAGCTCGCAGAGATAACCCTTAAATGAGTATAAACTAAGTCCCTCTCGAGTGATGGAGGGCCTCCGCTTGTAGCTTCATTTGCTCGTGGAGATAACTCTTAAATGAGTATAAACTAAGTCCCTCTCGAGTGACGGAGGGCCTCCGCTTGTAGCTTGATGAGCTCGCGAAGATAACTCTTAAATGAGTAAAAACTAAGTCCCTCTCGAGTTACGGAGGGCATTCGCTTGTAGCTTGATGAGCCCGCGGAGATAACTCTTAAATGAGTATAAACTAAGTCTCTTTCGAGTGACGGAGGGTCTGCGCTTGTAGCTTGACGAGCTCGCGGAGATAACTTTTAAATGAGTATAAACTAATTAGTCCGTCTCGAGTGCCGGAGGGCCTCCGCTTGTAGCTTGATTAGCTCGCGGAGATAACTCTTAAAAGAGTATAAACTAAGTCCCTCTAGAGTGATGGAGGGCCACCGCTTGTAGCTTGATGAGCTCGCGGAGATAACTCTTAAGTTAGTATAAACTAAGTCCCTCTCGAGTGACGGAGGGCCTCCGCTTGTAGCTTGATGAGCTCGCGGAGATAACCCTTAAATGAGTATAAACTAAGGCTATCTCGAGTGACGGACGGCCTCCACTTGTAGCTTGATGAGCTCGCGGAGATAACTCTTAAATGAGAATTAACTAAGTCCCTCTCGAGTTACGGAGGGCCTCCGCTTTTAGCTTGATGAGCTCGCGAAGATAACTCTTAAATGAGTATAAACTAAGTGCCTCTCGAGTGATGGAGGACCTCCGCTTGTAGCTTCATGAGCCCGCGGAGATAACTCTTAAATGAGTGTAAACTAAGTCCATCTCGAGTGACGGAGGGCCTCCGCTTGTAGCTTGACGAGCTCACAGAGATAACTCTTAAATGAGTATAAACTAAGTCCCTCTCGAGTGACGGAGGGCCTCCGCTTGTAGCTTGATGAGCTCGCAGAGATAACCCTTAAATGAGTATAAACTAAGTCCCTCTCGAGTGACGGACGGCCTCCGCTTGTAGCTTGATGAGCTCGCGAAGATAACTCTTAAATGAGTATAAACTAAGTCCCTCTCGAGTGACGGAGGGCGTCCGCTTGTAGCTTGATGAGCTCGCCAAGATAACTCTTAAATGAGTAAAAACTAAGTCCCTCTCGAGTTACGGAGGGCATTTGCTTGTAGCTTGATGAGCCCGCGGAGATAACTCTTAAATGAGTATAAACTAAGTCTCTTTCGAGTGATGGAGGTTCTGCGCTTGTAGCTTGACGAGCTCGCGGAGATAACTTTTAAATGAGTATAAACTAATTAGTTCGTCTCGAGTGACGGAGGGCCTCCGCTTGTAGCTTGATGAGCTCGCGGAGATAACTCTTAAAAGAGTATAAACTAAGTCCCTCTAGAGTGACGGAGGGCCACCGCTTGTAGCTTGATAAGCTCGCGGAGATAACTCTTAAATTAGTATAAACTAAGTCCCTCTCGAGTGACGGAGGGCCTCCGCTTGTAGCTTGATGAGCTCGAAGAGATAAGCCTTAAATAAGTATAAACTAAGGTCATCTCGAGTGACGGACGGCCTCCACCTGTAGCTTGATGAGCTCGCAGAGATAACTCTTAAATGAGAATTAACTAAGTCCCTCTCGAGTTACGGAGGGCCTCCGCTTTTAGCTTGATGAGCTCGCGAAGATAACTCTTAAATGAGTATAAACTAAGTGCCTCTCGAGTGATGGAGGACCTCCGCTTGTAGCTTGATGAGCCCGCGGAGATAACTCTTAAATGAGTGTAAACTAAGTCCATCTCGAGTGACGGAGGGGCTCCGCTTGTAGCTTGATGAGCTCGCGGAGATAACTCGTAAATGAGTATAAACTAAGTCCCTCTTGAGTGACGGAGGGCTTCCGCTTGTAGCTTGATGAGCTCGCGGAGATAACTCTTAAATGAGTATAAATTAAGTCCCTTTCGAGTGACGGAGGGTCTCTGCTTGTAGCTTGATGAGCTCGCGGAGATAACTCTTAAATGAGTATAAACTAAGTCCCTCTCGAGTGACGGAGGGCCTCCGCTTGTAGCTTCATTTACTCGTGGAGATAACTCTTAAATGAGCATAAACTAAGTCCCTCTCGAGTGACGGAGGGCCTCCGCTTGTAGCTTGATGAGCTCACGAAGATAACTCTTAAATGAGTAAAAACTAAGTCCCTCTCGAGTTACGGAGGGCATTCGCTTGTAGCTTGATGAGCCCGCGGAGATAACTCTTAAATGAGTATAAACTAAGTCTCTTTCGAGTGACGGAGGGTCTGCGCTTCTAGCTTGACGAGCTCGCGGAGATAACTTTTAAATGAGTATAAACTAATTAGTCCGTCTCGAGTGACGGAGGGCCTCCGCTTGTAGCTTGATGAGCTCGCGGAGATAACTCTTAAAAGAGTATAAACTAAGTCCCTCTAGAGTGACGGAGGGCCACCGCTTGTAGCTTGATGAGCTCGCGGAGATAACCCTTAAATGAGTATAAACTAAGGCTATCTCGAGTGACGGAGGGCCTCCGCTTGTAGCTTCATTTGCTCGTGGAGATAACTCTTAAATGAGTATAAACTAAGTCCCTCTCGAGTGACGGAGGGCCTCCGCTTGTAGCTTGATGAGCTCGAAGAGATAACCCTTAAATGAGTATAAATTAAGGTCATCTCGAGTGACGGACGGCCTCCACTTGTAGCTTGATGAGCTCGCGGAGATAACTCTTAAATGAGTATAAATTAAGTCCCTTTCGAGTTATGGAGGGCCTCCGCTTGTAGCTTGATGAGCCCGCGGAGATATCTCTTAAATGAGTATAAACTAAGTGCCTCTCGAGTGATAGAGGACCTCCGCTTGTAGCTTGATGAGCCCGCGGAGATAACTCTTCAATGAGTGTAAACTAAGTCCATCTCGAGTGACGGAGGGGCTCCGCTTGTAGCTTGATGAGCTCGCAGAGATAACTCTTAAATGAGTATAAACTAAGTCCCTCTCGAGTGACGGAGGGCCTCCGCTTGTATCTTGATGAGCTCGCAGAGATAACTCTTAAATGAGTATAAACTAAGTCCCTCTCGAGTGACGAAGGGCCTCCGCTTGTAGCTTGATGAGCCCGCGGAGATAACTCTTAAATGAGTATAAACTAAGTCCCTCTCGAGTGACGAAGGGCCTCCGCTTGTAGCTTGATGAGCTCGCGGAGATAACCCTTAAATGAGTATAAACTAAGTCCCTCTCGAGTGACGGAGGGCCTCCGCTTGTAGCTTGATGAGCTCGAAGAGATAACCCTTAAATGAGTATAAACTAAGGTCATCTCGAGTGACGGACGGCCTCCACTTGTAGCTTGATGAGCTCGCGGAGATAACTCTTAAATGAGTATAAATTAAGTCCCTTTCGAGTTACGGAGGGCCTCCGCTTTTAGCTTGATGAGCTCACGAAGATAACTCTTAAATGAGTATAAACTAAGTGCCTCTCGAGTGATGGAGGACCTCCGCTTGTAGCTTGATGAGCCCGCGGAGATAACTCTTCAATGAGTGTAAACTAAGTCCATCTCGAGTGACGGAGGGGCTCCGCTTGTAGCTTGATGAGCTCGCGGAGATAACTCTTAAATGAGTATAAACTAAGTCCCTCTTGAGTGACGGAGGGCTTCCGCTTGTAGCTTGATGAGCTCGCGGAGATAACTCTTAAATGAGTATAAATTAAGTCCCTTTCGAGTGACGGAGGGTCTCCGCTTGTAGCTTGATGAGCTCGCGGAGATAACTCTTAAATGTGTATAAACTAAGTCCCTCTCGAGTGACGGAGGGCCTCCGCTTGTAGCTTCATTTGCTCGTGGAGATAACTCTTAAATGAGCATAAACTAAGTCCCTCTCGAGTGATGGAGGGCCTCCGCTTGTAGCTTGATTAGCTCGCGAAGATAACTCTTAAATGAGTAAAAACTAAGTCCCTCTCGAGTTACGGAGGGCATTCGCTTGTAGGTTGATGAGCCCGCGGAGATAACTCTTAAATGAGTATAAACTAAGTCTTTTTCGAGTGACGGAGGGTCTGCGCTTGTAGCTTGACGAGCTCGCGGAGATAACTTTTAAATGAGTATAAACTAATTAGTCTGTCTCGAGTGCCGGACGGCCTCCGCTTGTAGCTTGATTAGCTCGCAGAGATAACTCTTAAAAGAGTATAAACTAAGTCCCTCTAGAGTGACGGAGGGCCACCGCTTGTAGCTTGATGAGCTCGCGGAGATAACTCTTAAATTAGTATAAACTAAGTCCCTCTCGAGTGACGGAGGGCCTCCACTTGTAGCTTGATGAGCTCGCGGAGATAACCCTTAAATGAGTATAAACTAAGGCTATCTCGAGTGACGGACGGCCTCCACTTGTAGCTTGATGAGCTCGCGGAGATAACTCTTAAATGAGAATTAACTAAGTCCCTCTCGAGTTACGGAGGGCCTCCGCTTTTAGCTTGATGAGCTCGCGAAGATAACTCTTAAATGAGTATAAACTAAGTGCCTCTCGAGTGATGGAGGACCTCCGCTTGTAGCTTGATGAGCCCGCGGAGATAACTCTTAAATGAGTGTAAACTAAGTCCATCTCGAGTGACGGAGGGTCTCCGCTTGTAGCTTGACGAGCTCACGGAGATAACTCTTAAATGAGTATAAACTAAGTCCCTCTCGAGTGACGGAGGGCCTCCGCTTGTAGCTTGATGAGCTCGCAGAGATAACCCTTAAATGAGTATAAACTAAGTCCCTCTCGAGTGACGGAGGGCCTCCGCTTGTAGCTTCATTTGCTCGTGGAGATAACTCTTAAATGAGTATAAACTAAGTCCCTCTCGAGTGACGGAGGGCCTCCGCTTGTAGCTTGATGAGCTCGCGAAGATAACTCTTAAATGAGTAAAAACTAAGTCCCTCTCGAGTTACGGAGGGCATTCGCTTGTAGCTTGATGAGCCCGCGGAGATAACTCTTAAATGAGTATAAACTAAGTCTCTTTCGAGTGACGGAGGGCCTGCGCTTGTAGCTTGACGAGCTCGCGGAGATAACTTTTAAATGAGTATAAACTAATTAGTCCGTCTCGAGTGCCGGAGGGCCTCCGCTTGTAGCTTGATTAGCTCACGGAGATAACTCTTAAAAGAGTATAAACTAAGTCCCTCTAGAGTTATGGGGGGCCACCGCTTGTAGCTTGATGAGCTCGCGGAGATAACTCTTAAATTAGTATAAACTAAGTCCCTCTCGAGTGACGGAGGGCCTCCGCTTGTAGCTTGATGAGCTCGCGGAGATAACCCTTAAATGAGTATAAACTAAGGCTATCTCGAGTGACGGACGGCCTCCACTTGTAGCTTGATGAGCTCGCGGAGATAACTCTTAAATGAGAATTAACTAAGTCCCTCTCGAGTTACGGAGGGCCTCCGCTTTTAGCTTGATGAGCTCGCGAAGATAACTCTTAAATGAGTATAAACTAAGTGCCTCTCGAGTGATGGAGGACCTCCGCTTGTAGCTTCATGAGCCCGCGGAGATAACTCTTAAATGAGTGTAAACTAAGTCCATCTCGAGTGACGGAGGGCCTCCGCTTGTAGCTTGACGAGCTCACAGAGATAACTCTTAAATGAGTATAAACTAAGTCCCTCTCGAGTGACGGAGGGCCTCCGCTTGTAGCTTGATGAGCTCGCAGAGATAACCCTTAAATGAGTATAAACTAAGTCCCTCTCGAGTGACGGACGGCCTCCGCTTGTAGCTTGATGAGCTCGCGAAGATAACTCTTAAATGAGTATAAACTAAGTCTCTCTCGAGTGACGGAGGGCGTCCGCTTGTAGCTTGGTGAGCTCGCCAAGATAACTCTTAAATGTGTAAAAACTAAGTCCCTCTCGTGTTACGGAGGGCATTCGCTTGTAGCTTGATGAGCCCGCGGAGATAACTCTTAAATGAGTATAAACTAAGTCTCTTTCGAGTGATGAAGGTTCTGCGCTTGTAGCTTGACGAGCTCGCGGAGATAACTTTTAAATGAGTATAAACTAATTAGTTCGTCTCGAGTGACGGAGGGCCTCCGCTTGTAGCTTGATGAGCTCGCGGAGATAACTCTTAAAAGAGTATAAACAAAGTCCCTCTAGAGTGACGGAGGGCCACCGCTTGTAGCTTGATGAGCTCGCGGAGATAACTCTTAAATTAGTATAAACTAAGTCCCTCTCGAGTGACGGAGGGCCTCCGCTTGTAGCTTGATGAGCTCGAAGAGATAACCCTTAAATAAGTATAAACTAAGGTCATCTCGAGTGACGGACGGCCTCCACTTGTAGCTTGATGAGCTCGCAGAGATAACTCTTAAATGAGAATTAACTAAGTCCCTCTCGAGTTACGGAGGGCCTCCGCTTTTAGCTTGATGAGCTCGCGAAGATAACTCTTAAATGAGTATAAACTAAGTGCCTCTCGAGTGATGGAGGACCTCCGCTTGTAGCTTGATGAGCCCGCGGAGATAACTCTTAAATGAGTGTAAACTAAGTCCATCTCGAGTGACGGAGGGGCTCCGCTTGTAGCTTGATGAGCTCGCGGAGATAACTCGTAAATGAGTATAAACTAAGTCCCTCTTGAGTGACGGAGGGCTTCCGCTTGTAGCTTGATGAGCTCGCGGAGATAACTCTTAAATGAGTATAAATTAAGTCCCTTTCGAGTGACGGAGGGTCTCCGCTTGTAGCTTGATGAGCTCGCGGAGATAACTCTTAAATGTGTATAAACTAAGTCCCTCTCGAGTGACGGAGGGCCTCCGCTTGTAGCTTCATTTGCTCGTGGAGATAACTCTTAAATGAGCATAAACTAAGTCCCTCTCGAGTGACGGAGGGCCTCCGCTTGTAGCTTGATTAGCTCGCGAAGATAACTCTTAAATGAGTAAAAACTAAGTCCCTCTCGAGTGACGGAGGGTCTGCGCTTGTAGCTTGACGAGCTCGCGGAGATAACTTTTAAATGAGTATAAACTAATTAGTCTGTCTCGAGTGCCGGACGGCCTCCGCTTGTAGCTTGATTAGCTCGCAGAGATAACTCTTAAAAGAGTATAAACTAAGTCCCTCTAGAGTGACGGAGGGCCACCGCTTGTAGCTTGATGAGCTCGCGGAGATAACTCTTAAATTAGTATAAACTAAGTCCCTCTCGAGTGACGGAGGGCCTCCACTTGTAGCTTGATGAGCTCGCGGAGATAACCCTTAAATGAGTATAAACTAAGGCTATCTCGAGTGACGGACGGCCTCCACTTGTAGCTTGATGAGCTCGCGGAGATAACTCTTAAATGAGAATTAACTAAGTCCCTCTCGAGTTACGGAGGGCCTCCGCTTTTAGCTTGATGAGCTCGCGAAGATAACTCTTAAATGAGTATAAACTAAGTGCCTCTCGAGTGATGGAGGACCTCCGCTTGTAGCTTGATGAGCCCGCGGAGATAACTCTTAAATGAGTGTAAACTAAGTCCATCTCGAGTGACGGAGGGTCTCCGCTTGTAGCTTGACGAGCTCACGGAGATAACTCTTAAATGAGTATAAACTAAGTCCCTCTCGAGTGACGGAGGGCCTCCGCTTGTAGCTTGATGAGCTCGCAGAGATAACCCTTAAATGAGTATAAACTAAGTCCCTCTCGAGTGACGGAGGGCCTCCGCTTGTAGCTTCATTTGCTCGTGGAGATAACTCTTAAATGAGTATAAACTAAGTCCCTCTCGAGTGACGGAGGGCCTCCGCTTGTAGCTTGATGAGCTCGCGAAGATAACTCTTAAATGAGTAAAAACTAAGTCCCTCTCGAGTTACGGAGGGCATTCGCTTGTAGCTTGATGAGCCCGCGGAGATAACTCTTAAATGAGTATAAACTAAGTCTCTTTCGAGTGACGGAGGGTCTGCGCTTGTAGCTTGACGAGCTCGCGGAGATAACTTTTAAATGAGTACAAACTAATTAGTCCGTCTCGAGTGCCGGAGGGCCTCCGCTTGTAGCTTGATTAGCTCGCGGAGATAACTCTTAAAAGAGTATAAACTAAGTCCCTCTAGAGTGATGGAGGGCCACCGCTTGTAGCTTGATGAGCTCGCGGAGATAACTCTTAAATTAGTATAAACTAAGTCCCTCTCGAGTGACGGAGGGCCTCCGCTTGTAGCTTGATGAGCTCGCGGAGATAACCCTTAAATGAGTATAAACTAAGGCTATCTCGAGTGACGGACGGCCTCCACTTGTAGCTTGATGAGCTCGCGGAGATAACTCTTAAATGAGAATTAACTAATTCCCTCTCGAGTTACGGAGGGCCTCCGCTTTTAGCTTGATGAGCTCGCGAAGATAACTCTTAAATGAGTATAAACTAAGTGCGTCTCGAGTGATGGAGGACCTCCGCTTGTAGCTTCATGAGCCCGCGGAGATAACTCTTAAATGAGTGTAAACTAAGTCCATCTCGAGTGACGGAGGGCCTCCGCTTGTAGCTTGACGAGCTCACAGAGATAACTCTTAAATGAGTATAAACTAAGTCCCTCTCGAGTGACGGAGGGCCTCCGCTTGTAGCTTGATGAGCTCGCAGAGATAACCCTTAAATGAGTATAAACTAAGTCCCTCTCGAGTGACGGACGGCCTCCGCTTGTAGCTTGATGAGCTCGCGAAGATAACTCTTAAATGAGTATAAACTAAGTCCCTCTCGAGTGACGGAGGGCGTCCGCTTGTAGCTCGATGAGCTCGCCAAGATAACTCTAAAATGAGTAAACACTAAGTCCCTCTCGAGTTACGGAGGGCATTCGCTTGTAGCTTGATGAGCCCGCGGAGATAACTCTTAAATGAGTATAAACTAAGTCTCTTTCGAGTGATGGAGGTTCTGCGCTTGTAGCTTGACGAGCTCGCGGAGATAACTTTTAAATGAGTATAAACTAATTAGTTCGTCTCGAGTGACGGAGGGCCTCCGCTTGTAGCTTGATGAGCTCGCGGAGATAACTCTTAAAAGAGTATAAACTAAGTCCCTCTAGAGTGACGGAGGGCCACCGCTTGTAGCTTGATGAGCTCGCGGAGATAACTCTTAAATTAGTATAAACTAAGTCCCTCTCGAGTGACGGAGGGCCTCCGCTTGTAGCTTGATGAGCTCGAAGAGATAACCCTTAAATAAGTATAAACTAAGGTCATCTCGAGTGATGGACGGCCTCCACTTGTAGCTTGATGAGCTCGCAGAGATAACTCTTAAATGAGAATTAACTAAGTCCCTCTCGAGTTACGGAGGGCCTCCGCTTTTAGCTTGATGAGCTCGCGAAGATAACTCTTAAATGAGTATAAATTAAGTGCCTCTCGAGTGATGGAGGACCTCCGCTTGTAGCTTGATGAGCCCGCGGAGATAACTCTTAAATGAGTGTAAACTAAGTCCATCTCGAGTGACGGAGGGGCTCCGCTTGTAGCTTGATGAGCTCGCGGAGATAACTCGTAAATGAGTATAAACTAAGTCCCTCTTGAGTGACGGAGGGCTTCCGCTTGTAGCTTGATGAGCTCGCGGAGATAACTCTTAAATGAGTATAAATTAAGTCCCTTTCGAGTGACGGAGGGTCTCTGCTTGTAGCTTGATGAGCTCGCGGAGATAACTCTTAAATGAGTATAAACTAAGTCCCTCTCGAGTGACGGAGGGCCTCCGCTTGTAGCTTCATTTACTCGTGGAGATAACTCTTAAATGAGCATAAACTAAGTCCCTCTCGAGTGACGGAGGGCCTCCGCTTGTAGCTTGATGAGCTCACGAAGATAACTCTTAAATGAGTAAAAACTAAGTCCCTCTCGAGTTACGGAGGGCATTCGCTTGTAGCTTGATGAGCCCGCGGAGATAACTCTTAAATGAGTATAAACTAAGTCTCTTTCGAGTGACGGAGGGTCTGCGCTTCTAGCTTGACGAGCTCGCGGAGATAACTTTTAAATGAGTATAAACTAATTAGTCCGTCTCGAGTGACGGAGGGCCTCCGCTTGTAGCTTGATGAGCTCGCGGAGATAACTCTTAAAAGAGTATAAACTAAGTCCCTCTAGAGTGACGGAGGGCCACCGCTTGTAGCTTCATGAGCCCGCGGAGATAACTCTTAAATGAGTGTAAACTAAGTCCATCTCGAGTGACGGAGGGCCTCCGCTTGTAGCTTGATGAGCTCGCGGAGATAACCCTTAAATGAGTATAAACTAAGGCTATCTCGAGTGACGGAGGGCCTCCGCTTGTAGCTTCATTTGCTCGTGGAGATAACTCTTAAATGAGTATAAACTAAGTTCCTCTCGAGTGACGGAGGGCCTCCGCTTGTAGCTTGATGAGCTCGAAGAGATAACCCTTAAATGAGTATAAATTAAGGTCATCTCGAGTGACGGACGGCCTCCACTTGTAGCTTGATGAGCTCGCGGAGATAACTCTTAAATGAGTAGAAACTAAGTGCCTCTCGAGTGATAGAGGGCCTCCGCTTGTAGCTTGATGAGCCCGCGGAGATAACTCTTAAATGAGTATAAACTAAGTGCCTCTCGAGTGATAGAGGACCTCCGCTTGTAGCTTGATGAGCCCGCGGAGATAACTCTTAAATGAGTGTAAACTAAGTCCATCTCGAGTGACGGAGGGGCTCCGCTTGTAGCTTGATGAGCTCGCGGAGATAACTCGTAAATGAGTATAAACTAAGTCCCTCTTGAGTGACGGAGGGCTTCCGCTTGTAGCTTGATGAGCTCGCGGAGATAACTCTTAAATGAGTATAAATTAAGTCCCTTTCGAGTGACGGAGGGTCTCTGCTTGTAGCTTGATGAGCTCGCGGAGATAACTCTTAAATGAGTATAAACTAAGTCCCTCTCGAGTGACGGAGGGCCTCCGCTTGTAGCTTCATTTACTCGTGGAGATAACTCTTAAATGAGCATAAACTAAGTCCCTCTCGAGTGACGGAGGGCCTCCGCTTGTAGCTTGATGAGCTCACGAAGATAACTCTTAAATGAGTAAAAACTAAGTCCCTCTCGAGTTACGGAGGGCATTCGCTTGTAGCTTGATGAGCCCGCGGAGATAACTCTTAAATGAGTATAAACTAAGTCTCTTTCGAGTGACGGAGGGTCTGCGCTTCTAGCTTGACGAGCTCGCGGAGATAACTTTTAAATGAGTATAAACTAATTAGTCCGTCTCGAGTGACGGAGGGCCTCCGCTTGTAGCTTGATGAGCTCGCGGAGATAACTCTTAAAAGAGTATAAACTAAGTCCCTCTAGAGTGACGGAGGGCCACCGCTTGTAGCTTGATGAGCTCGCGGAGATAACTCTTAAATTAGTATAAACTAAGTCCCTCTCGAGTGACGGAGGGCCTCCGCTTGTAGCTTGATGAGCTCGCGGAGATAACCCATTAAATGAGTATAAACTAAGGCTATCTCGAGTGACGGAGGGCCTCCGCTTGTAGCTTCATTTGCTCGTGGAGATAACTCTTAAATGAGTATAAACTAAGTCCCTCTCGAGTGACGGAGGGCCTCCGCTTGTAGCTTGATGAGCTCGAAGAGATAACCCTTAAATGAGTATAAATTAAGGTCATCTCGAGTGACGGACGGCCTCCACTTGTAGCTTGATGAGCTCGCGGAGATAACTCTTAAATGAGTATAAACTAAGTGCCTCTCGAGTGATAGAGGGCCTCCGCTTGTAGCTTGATGAGCCCGCGGAGATAACTCTTAAATGAGTATAAACTAAGTGCCTCTCGAGTGATAGAGGACCTCCGCTTGTAGCTTGATGAGCCCGCGGAAATAACTCTTCAATGAGTGTAAACTAAGTCCATCTCGAGTGACGGAGGGCCTCCGCTTGTAGCTTGATGAGCTCGCGGAGATAACCCATTAAATGAGTATAAACTAAGGCTATCTCGAGTGACGGAGGGCCTCCGCTTGTAGCTTCATTTGCTCGTGGAGATAACTCTTAAATGAGTATAAACTAAGTCCCTCTCGAGTGACGGAGGGCCACCGCTTGTAGCTTGATGAGCTCGAAGAGATAACCCTTAAATGAGTATAAATTAAGGTCATCTCGAGTGACGGACGGCCTCCACTTGTAGCTTGATGAGCTCGCGGAGATAACTCTTAAATGAGTATAAACTAAGTGCCTCTCGAGTGATAGAGGGCCTCCGCTTGTAGCTTGATGAGCCCGCGGAGATAACTCTTAAATGAGTATAAACTAAGTGCCTCTCGAGTGATAGAGGACCTCCGCTTGTAGCTTGATGAGCCCGCGGAAATAACTCTTCAATGAGTGTAAACTAAGGTCATCTCGAGTGACGGACGGCCTCCACTTGTAGCTTGATGAGCTCGCGGAGATAACTCTTAAATGAGTATAAATTAAGTCCCTTTCGAGTTATGGAGGGCCTCCGCTTTTAGCTTGATGAGCTCGCGAAGATAACTCTTAAATGAGTATAAACTAAGTGCCTCTCGAGTGATAGAGGACCTCCGCTTGTAGCTTGATGAGCCCGCGGAGATAACTCTTCAATGAGTGTAAACTAAGTCCATCTCGAGTGACAGAGGGGCTCCGCTTGTAGCTTGATGAGCTCGCAGAGATAACTCTTAAATGAGTATAAACTAAGTCCCTCTCGAGTGACGGAGGGCCTCCGCTTGTATCTTGATGAGCTCGCGGAGATAACTCTTAAATGAGTATAAACTAAGTCCCTCTCGAGTGACGGAGAGCCTCCGCTTGTAGCTTGATGAGCTCGCGGAGATAACTCTTAAATGAGTATAAACTAAGTCCCTCTCGAGTGACGGAGAGCCTCCGCTTGTAGCTTGATGAGCTCGCGGAGATAACTCTTAAATGAGTATAAACTAAGTCCCTCTCGAGTGACGGAGGGCCTCCGCTTGTAGCTTGATGAGCTCGCGGAGATAACTCTTAAATGTGTATAAACTAAGTCCCTCTCGAGTGACGGAGGGCCTCCGCTTGTAGCTTCATTTGCTCGTGGAGATAACTCTTAAATGAGCATAAACTAAGTCCCTCTCGAGTGACGGAGGGCCTCCGCTTGTAGCTTGATTAGCTCGCGAAGATAACTCTTAAATGAGTAAAAACTAAGTCCCTCTCGAGTTACGGAGGGCATTCGCCTGTAGGTTGATGAGCCCGCGGAGATAACTCTTAAATGAGTATAAACTAAGTCTCTTTCGAGTGACGGAGGGTCTGCGCTTGTAGCTTGACGAGCTCGCGGAGATAACTTTTAAATGAGTATAAACTAATTAGTCTGTCTCGAGTGCCGGACGGCCTCCGCTTGTAGCTTGATTAGCTCGCAGAGATAACTCTTAAAAGAGTATAAACTAAGTCCCTCTAGAGTGACGGAGGGCCACCGCTTGTAGCTTGATGAGCTCGCGGAGATAACTCTTAAATTAGTATAAACTAAGTCCCTCTCGAGTGACGGAGGGCCTCCGCTTGTAGCTTGATGAGCTCGCGGAGATAACCCTTAAATGAGTATAAACTAAGGCTATCTCGAGTGACGGACGGCCTCCACTTGTAGCTTGATGAGCTCGCGGAGATAACTCTTAAATGAGAATTAACTAAGTCCCTCTCGAGTTACGGAGGGCCTCCGCTTTTAGCTTGATGAGCTCGCGAAGATAACTCTTAAATGAGTATAAACTAAGTGCCTCTCGAGTGATGGAGGACCTCCGCTTGTAGCTTGATGAGCCCGCGGAGATAACTGTTAAATGAGTGTAAACTAAGTCCATCTCGAGTGACGGAGGGGCTCCGCTTGTAGCTTGATGAGCTCGCGGAGATAACTCTTAAATGAGTATAAACTAAGTCCCTCTTGAGTGACGGAGGGCTTCCGCTTGTAGCTTGATGAGCTCGCGGAGATAACTCTTAAATGAGTATAAATTAAGTCCCTTTCGAGTGACGGAGGGTCTCAGCTTGTAGCTTGATGAGCTCGCGGAGATAACTGTTAAATGTGTATAAACTAAGTCCCTCTCGAGTGACGGAGGGCCTCCGCTTGTAGCTTCATTTGCTCGTGGAGATAACTCTTAAATGAGCATAAACTAAGTCCCTCTCGAGTGACGGAGGGCCTCCGCTTGTAGCTTGATTAGCTCGCGAAGATAACTCTTAAATGAGTAAAAACTAAGTCCCTCTCGAGTTACGGAGGGCATTCACTTGTAGGTTGATGAGCCCGCGGAGATAACTCTTAAATGAGTATAAACTAAGTCTCTTTCGACTGACGGAGGGTCTGCGCTTGTAGCTTGACGAGCTCGCGGAGATAACATTTAAATGACTATAAACTAATTAGTCTGTCTCGACTGCCGGACGGCCTCCGCTTGTAGCTTGATTAGCTCGCAGAGATAACTCTTAAAAGAGTATAAACTAAGTCCCTCTAGAGTGACGGAGGGCCACCGCTTGTAGCTTGATGAGCTCGCGGAGATAACTCTTAAATTAGTATAAACTAAGTCCCTCTCGAGTGACGGAGGGCCTCCACTTGTAGCTTGATGAGCTCGCGGAGATAACCCTTAAATGAGTATAAACTAAGGCTATCTCGAGTGACGGACGGCCTCCATTTGTAGCTTGATGAGCTCGCGGAGATAACTCTTAAATGAGAATTAACTAAGTCCCTCTCGAGTTACGGAGGGCCTCCGCTTTTAGCTTGATGAGCTCGCGAAGATAACTCTTAAATGAGTATAAACTAAGTGCCTCTCGAGTGATGGAGGACCTCCACTTGTAGCTTGATGAGCCCGCGGAGATAACTCTTAAATGAGTGTAAACTAAGTCCATCTCGAGTGACGGAGGGGCTCCGCTTGTAGCTTGATGAGCTCGCGGAGATAACTCTTAAATGAGTATAAACTAAGTCCCTCTTGAGTGACGGAGGGCTTCCGCTTGTAGCTTGATGAGCTCGCGGAGATAACTCTTAAATGAGTATAAATTAAGTCCCTTTCGAGTGACGGAGGGTCTCCGCTTGTAGCTTGATGAGCTCGCGGAGATAACTCTTAAATGTGTATAAACTAAGTCCCTCTCGAGTGACGGAGGGCCTCCGCTTGTAGCTTGATGAGCTCGCGAAGATAACTCTTAAATGAGTAAAAACTAAGTCCCTCTCGAGTTACGGAGGGCATTCGCTTGTAGCTTGATGAGCCCGCGGAGATAACTCTTAAATGAGTATAAACTAAGTCTCTTTCGAGTGACGGAGGGTCTGCGCTTGTAGCTTGACGAGCTCGCGGAGATAACTTTTAAATGAGTATAAACTAATTAGTCCGTCTCGAGTGCCGGAGGGCCTCCGCTTGTAGCTTGATTAGCTCGCGGAGATAACTCTTAAAAGAGTATAAACTAAGTCCCTCTAGAGTGATGGAGGGCCACCGCTTGTAGCTTGATGAGCTCGCGGAGATAACTCTTAAATTAGTATAAACTAAGTCCCTCTCGAGTGACGGAGGGCCTCCGCTTGTAGCTTGATGAGCTCGCGGAGATAACCCTTAAATGAGTATAAACTAAGGCTATCTCGAGTGACGGACGGCCTCCACTTGTAGCTTGATGAGCTCGCGGAGATAACTCTTAAATGAGAATTAACTAAGTCCCTCTCGAGTTACGGAGGGCCTCCGCTTTTAGCTTGATGAGCTCGCGAAGATAACTCTTAAATGAGTATAAACTAAGTGCCTCTCGAGTGATGGAGGACCTCCGCTTGTAGCTTCATGAGCCCGCGGAGATAACTCTTAAATGAGTGTAAACTAAGTCCATCTCGAGTGACGGAGGGCCTCCGCTTGTATCTTGACGAGCTCACAGAGATAACTCTTAAATGAGTATAAACTAAGTCCCTCTCGAGTGACGGAGGGCCTCCGCTTGTAGCTTGATGAGCT
This sequence comes from Persicaria tinctoria, assembly GCA_037127255.1. NCBI lineage: Eukaryota > Viridiplantae > Streptophyta > Magnoliopsida > Caryophyllales > Polygonaceae > Persicaria > Persicaria tinctoria. The sequence goes on along the minus strand of JBANSL010000007.1, from coordinate 32,380,602 downwards.
CGCAGAGATAACCCTTAAATGAGTATAAACTAAGTCCCTCTCGAGTGACGGACGGCCTCCGCTTGTAGCTTGATGAGCTCGCGAAGATAACTCTTAAATGAGTATAAACTAAGTCCCTCTCGAGTGACGGAGGGCGTCCGCTTGTAGCTCGATGAGCTCACCAAGATAACTCTAAAATGAGTAAAAACTAAGTCCCTCTCGAGTTACGGAGGGCATTCGCTTGTAGCTTGATGAGCCCGCGGAGATAACTCTTAAATGAGTATAAACTAAGTCTCTTTCGAGTGATGGAGGTTCTGCGCTTGTAGCTTGACGAGCTCGCGGAGATAACTTTTAAATGAGTATAAACTAATTAGTTCGTCTCGAGTGACGGAGGGCCTCCGCTTGTAGCTTGATGAGCTCGCGGAGATAACTCTTAAAAGAGTATAAACTAAGTCCCTCTAGAGTGACGGAGGGCCACCGCTTGTAGCTTGATGAGCTCGCGGAGATAACTCTTAAATTAGTATAAACTAAGTCCCTCTCGAGTGACGGAGGGCCTCCGCTTGTAGCTTGATGAGCTCGAAGAGATAACCCTTAAATAAGTATAAACTAAGGTCATCTCGAGTGATGGACGGCCTCCACTTGTAGCTTGATGAGCTCGCAGAGATAACTCTTAAATGAGAATTAACTAAGTCCCTCTCGAGTTACGGAGGGCCTCCGCTTTTAGCTTGATGAGCTCGCGAAGATAACTCTTAAATGAGTATAAACTAAGTGCCTCTCGAGTGATGGAGGACCTCCGCTTGTAGCTTGATGAGCCCGCGGAGATAACTCTTAAATGAGTGTAAACTAAGTCCATCTCGAGTGACGGAGGGGCTCCGCTTGTAGCTTGATGAGCTCGCGGAGATAACTCGTAAATGAGTATAAACTAAGTCCCTCTTGAGTGACGGAGGGCTTCCGCTTGTAGCTTGATGAGCTCGCGGAGATAACTCTTAAATGAGTATAAATTAAGTCCCTTTCGAGTGACGGAGGGTCTCTGCTTGTAGCTTGATGAGCTCGCGGAGATAACTCTTAAATGAGTATAAACTAAGTCCCTCTCGAGTGACGGAGGGCCTCCGCTTGTAGCTTCATTTACTCGTGGAGATAACTCTTAAATGAGCATAAACTAAGTCCCTCTCGAGTGACGGAGGGCCTCCGCTTGTAGCTTGATGAGCTCACGAAGATAACTCTTAAATGAGTAAAAACTAAGTCCCTCTCGAGTTACGGAGGGCATTCGCTTGTAGCTTGATGAGCCCGCGGAGATAACTCTTAAATGAGTATAAACTAAGTCTCTTTCGAGTGACGGAGGGTCTGCGCTTCTAGCTTGACGAGCTCGCGGAGATAACTTTTAAATGAGTATAAACTAATTAGTCCGTCTCGAGTGACGGAGGGCCTCCGCTTGTAGCTTGATGAGCTCGCGGAGATAACTCTTAAAAGAGTATAAACTAAGTCCCTCTAGAGTGACGGAGGGCCACCGCTTGTAGCTTCATGAGCCCGCGGAGATAACTCTTAAATGAGTGTAAACTAAGTCCATCTCGAGTGACGGAGGGCCTCCGCTTGTAGCTTGATGAGCTCGCGGAGATAACCCTTAAATGAGTATAAACTAAGGCTATCTCGAGTGACGGAGGGCCTCCGCTTGTAGCTTCATTTGCTCGTGGAGATAACTCTTAAATGAGTATAAACTAAGTTCCTCTCGAGTGACGGAGGGCCTCCGCTTGTAGCTTGATGAGCTCGAAGAGATAACCCTTAAATGAGTATAAATTAAGGTCATCTCGAGTGACGGACGGCCTCCACTTGTAGCTTGATGAGCTCGCGGAGATAACTCTTAAATGAGTAGAAACTAAGTGCCTCTCGAGTGATAGAGGGCCTCCGCTTGTAGCTTGATGAGCCCGCGGAGATAACTCTTAAATGAGTATAAACTAAGTGCCTCTCGAGTGATAGAGGACCTCCGCTTGTAGCTTGATGAGCCCGCGGAGATAACTCTTAAATGAGTGTAAACTAAGTCCATCTCGAGTGACGGAGGGGCTCCGCTTGTAGCTTGATGAGCTCGCGGAGATAACTCGTAAATGAGTATAAACTAAGTCCCTCTTGAGTAACGGAGGGCTTCCGCTTGTAGCTTGATGAGCTCGCGGAGATAACTCTTAAATGAGTATAAATTAAGTCCCTTTCGAGTGACGGAGGGTCTCTGCTTGTAGCTTGATGAGCTCGCGGAGATAACTCTTAAATGAGTATAAACTAAGTCCCTCTCGAGTGACGGAGGGCCTCCGCTTGTAGCTTCATTTACTCGTGGAGATAACTCTTAAATGAGCATAAACTAAGTCCCTCTCGAGTGACGGAGGGCCTCCGCTTGTAGCTTGATGAGCTCACGAAGATAACTCTTAAATGAGTAAAAACTAAGTCCCTCTCGAGTTACGGAGGGCATTCGCTTGTAGCTTGATGAGCCCGCGGAGATAACTCTTAAATGAGTATAAACTAAGTCTCTTTCGAGTGACGGAGGGTCTGCGCTTCTAGCTTGACGAGCTCGCGGAGATAACTTTTAAATGAGTATAAACTAATTAGTCCGTCTCGAGTGACGGAGGGCCTCCGCTTGTAGCTTGATGAGCTCGCGGAGATAACTCTTAAAAGAGTATAAACTAAGTCCCTCTAGAGTGACGGAGGGCCACCGCTTGTAGCTTGATGAGCTCGCGGAGATAACTCTTAAATTAGTATAAACTAAGTCCCTCTCGAGTGACGGAGGGCCTCCGCTTGTAGCTTGATGAGCTCGCGGAGATAACCCTTAAATGAGTATAAACTAAGGCTATCTCGAGTGACGGAGGGCCTCCGCTTGTAGCTTCATTTGCTCGTGGAGATAACTCTTAAATGAGTATAAACTAAGTCCCTCTCGAGTGACGGAGGGCCTCCGCTTGTAGCTTGATGAGCTCGAAGAGATAACCCTTAAATGAGTATAAATTAAGGTCATCTCGAGTGACGGACGGCCTCCACTTGTAGCTTGATGAGCTCGCGGAGATAACTCTTAAATGAGTATAAACTAAGTGCCTCTCGAGTGATAGAGGGCCTCCGCTTGTAGCTTGATGAGCCCGCGGAGATAACTCTTAAATGAGTATAAATTAAGTGCCTCTCGAGTGATAGAGGACCTCCGCTTGTAGCTTGATGAGCCCGCGGAAATAACTCTTCAATGAGTGTAAACTAAGTCCATCTCGAGTGACGGAGGGGCTCCGCTTGTAGCTTGATGAGCTCGAAGAGATAACCCTTAAATGAGTATAAACTAAGGTCATCTCGAGTGACGGACGGCCTCCACTTGTAGCTTGATGAGCTCGCGGAGATAACTCTTAAATGAGTATAAATTAAGTCCCTTTCGAGTTATGGAGGGCCTCCGCTTTTAGCTTGATGAGCTCGCGAAGATAACTCTTAAATGAGTATAAACTAAGTGCCTCTCGAGTGATAGAGGACCTCCGCTTGTAGCTTGATGAGCCCGCGGAGATAACTCTTCAATGAGTGTAAACTAAGTCCATCTCGAGTGACAGAGGGGCTCCGCTTGTAGCTTGATGAGCTCGCAGAGATAACTCTTAAATGAGTATAAACTAAGTCCCTCTCGAGTGACGGAGGGCCTTCGCTTGTATCTTGATGAGCTCGCGGAGATAACTCTTAAATGAGTATAAACTAAGTCCCTCTCGAGTGACGGAGAGCCTCCGCTTGTAGCTTGATGAGCTCGCGGAGATAACTCTTAAATGAGTATAAACTAAGTCCCTCTCGAGTGACGGAGGGCCTCCGCTTGTAGCTTGATGAGCTCGAGGAGATAACTCTTAAATGTGTATAAACTAAGTCCCTCTCGAGTGACGGAGGGCCTCCGCTTGTAGCTTCATTTGCTCGTGGAGATAACTCTTAAATGAGCATAAACTAAGTCCCTCTCGAGTGACGGAGGGCCTCCGCTTGTAGCTTGATTAGCTCGCGAAGATAACTCTTAAATGAGTAAAAACTAAGTCCCTCTCGAGTTACGGAGGGCATTCGCTTGTAGGTTGATGAGCCCGCGGAGATAACTCTTAAATGAGTATAAACTAAGTCTCTTTCGAGTGACGGAGGGTCTGCGCTTGTAGCTTGACGAGCTCGCGGAGATAACTTTTAAATGAGTATAAACTAATTAGTCTGTCTCGAGTGCCGGACGGCCTCCGCTTGTAGCTTGATTAGCTCGCAGAGATAACTCTTAAAAGAGTATAAACTAAGTCCCTCTAGAGTGACGGAGGGCCACCGCTTGTAGCTTGATGAGCTCGCGGAGATAACTCTTAAATTAGTATAAACTAAGTCCCTCTCGAGTGACGGAGGGCCTCCGCTTGTAGCTTGATGAGCTCGCGGAGATAACCCTTAAATGAGTATAAACTAAGGCTATCTCGAGTGACGGACGGCCTCCACTTGTAGCTTTATGAGCTCGCGGAGATAACTCTTAAATGAGAATTAACTAAGTCCCTCTCGAGTTACGGAGGGCCTCCGCTTTTAGCTTGATGAGCTCGCGAAGATAACTCTTAAATGAGTATAAACTAAGTGCCTCTCGAGTGATGGAGGACCTCCGCTTGTAGCTTGATGAGCCCGCGGAGATAACTGTTAAATGAGTGTAAACTAAGTCCATCTCGAGTGACGGAGGGGCTCCGCTTGTAGCTTGATGAGCTCGCGGAGATAACTCTTAAATGAGTATAAACTAAGTCCCTCTTGAGTGACGGAGGGCTTCCGCTTGTAGCTTGATGAGCTCGCGGAGATAACTCTTAAATGAGTATAAATTAAGTCCCTTTCGAGTGACGAAGGGTCTCAGCTTGTAGCTTGATGAGCTCGCGGAGATAACTGTTAAATGTGTATAAACTAAGTCCCTCTCGAGTGACGGAGCGCCTCCGCTTGTAGCTTCATTTGCTCGTGGAGATAACTCTTAAATGAGCATAAACTAAGTCCCTCTCGAGTGACGGAGGGCCTCCGCTTGTAGCTTGATTAGCTCGCGAAGATAACTCTTAAATGAGTAAAAACTAAGTCCCTCTCGAGTTACGGAGGGCATTCGCTTGTAGGTTGATGAGCCCGCGGCGATAACTCTTAAATGAGTATAAACTAAGTCTCTTTCGACTGACGGAGGGTCTGCACTTGTAGCTTGACGAGCTCGCGGAGATAACTTTTAAATGACTATAAACTAATTAGTCTGTCTCGACTGCCGGACGGCCTCCGCTTGTAGCTTGATTAGCTCGCAGAGATAACTCTTAAAAGAGTATAAACTAAGTCCCTCTAGAGAGACGGAGGGCCACCGCTTGTAGCTTGATGAGCTCGCGGAGATAACTCTTAAATTAGTATAAACTAAGTCCCTCTCGAGTGACGGAGGGCCTCCGCTTGTAGCTTGATGAGCTCGCGGAGATAACCCTTAAATGAGTATAAACTAAGGCTATCTCGAGTGACGGACGGCCTCCACTTGTAGCTTGATGAGCTCGCGGAGATAACTCTTAAATGAGAATTAACTAAGTCCCTCTCGAGTTACGGAGGGCCTCCGCTTTTAGCTTGATGAGCTCGCGAAGATAACTCTTAAATGAGTATAAACTAAGTGCCTCTCGAGTGATGGAGGACCTCCACTTGTAGCTTGATGAGCCCGCGGAGATAACTCTTAAATGAGTGTAAACTAAGTCCATCTCGAGTGACGGAGGGGCTCCGCTTGTAGCTTGATGAGCTCGCGGAGATAACTCTTAAATGAGTATAAACTAAGTCCCTCTTGAGTGACGGAGGGCTTCCGCTTGTAGCTTGATGAGCTCGCGGAGATAACTCTTAAATGAGTATAAATTAAGTCCCTTTCGAGTGACGGAGGGTCTCCGCTTGTAGCTTGATGAGCTCGCGGAGATAACTCTTAAATGTGTATAAACTAAGTCCCTCTCGAGTGACGGAGGGCCTCCGCTTGTATCTTCATTTGCTCGTGGAGATAACTCTTAAATGAGCATAAACTAAGTCCCTCTCGAGTGACGGAGGGCCTCCGCTTGTAGCTTGATTAGCTCGCGAAGATAACTCTTAAATGAGTAAAAACTAAGTCCCTCTCGAGTTACGGAGGGCATTCGCTTGTAGGTTGATGAGCCCGCGGAGATAACTCTTAAATGAGTATAAACTAAGTCTCTTTCGACTGACGGAGGGTCTGCGCTTGTAGCTTGACGAGCTCGCGGAGATAACTTTTAAATGAGTATAAACTAATTAGTCTGTCTCGAGTGCCGGACGGCCTCCGCTTGTAGCTTGATGAGCTCGCGGAGATAACTCTTAAATGAGTAAAAACTAAGTCCCTCTCGAGCTCATCAAGCTACAAGCGGTGGCCCTCCGTCACTCTAGAGGGACTTAGTGACGGAGGGCCTCCGCTTGTAGCTTGATGAGCTCGCGGAGATAACTCTTAAATGAGTATAAATTAAGTCCCTCTCGAGTGACGGAGGGCCTCCGCTTGTAGCTTGATGAGCTCGCAGAGATAACCCTTAAATGAGTATAAACTAAGTCCCTCTCGAGTGACGGAGGGCCTCCGCTTGTAGCTTGATTTGCTCGTGGAGATAACTCTTAAATGAGTATAAACTAAGTCCCTCTCGAGTGACGGAGGGCCTCCGCTTGTAGCTTGATGAGCTCGCGAAGATAACTCTTAAATGAGTAAAAACTAAGTCCCTCTCGAGTTACGGAGGGCATTCGCTTGTAGCTTGATGAGCCCGCGGAGATAACTCTTAAATGAGTATAAACTAAGTCTCTTTCGAGTGACGGAGGGTCTGCGCTTGTAGCTTGACGAGCTCGCGGAGATAACTTTTAAATGAGTATAAACTAATTAGTCCGTCTCGAGTGCCGGAGGGCCTCCGCTTGTAGCTTGATTAGCTCACGGAGATAACTCTAAAAAGAGTATAAACTAAGTCCCTCTAGAGTGACGGAGGGCCACCGCTTGTAGCTTGATGAGCTAGCGGAGATAACTCTTAAATTAGTATAAACTAAGTCCCTCTCGAGTGACGGAGGGCCTCCGCTTGTAGCTTGATGAGCTCGCGGAGATAACCCTTAAATGAGTATAAACTAAGGCTATCTCGAGTGACGGACGGCCTCCACTTGTAGCTTGATGAGCTCGCGGAGATAACTCTTAAATGAGAATTAACTAAGTCCCTCTCGAGTTACGGAGGGCCTCCGCTTTTAGCTTGATGAGCTCGCGAAGATAACTCTTAAATGAGTATAAACTAAGTGCCTCTCGAGTGATGGAGGACCTCCACTTGTAGCTTGATGAGCCCGCGGAGATAACTCTTAAATGAGTGTAAACTAAGTCCATCTCGAGTGACGGAGGGGCTCCGCTTGTAGCTTGATGAGCTCGCGGAGATAACTCTTAAATGAGTATAAACTAAGTCCCTCTTGAGTGACGGAGGGCTTCCGCTTGTAGCTTGATGAGCTCGCGGAGATAACTCTTAAATGAGTATAAATTAAGTCCCTTTCGAGTGACGGAGGGTCTCCGCTTGTAGCTTGATGAGCTCGCGGAGATAACTCTTAAATGTGTATAAACTAAGTCCCTCTCGAGTGACGGAGGGCCTCCGCTTGTATCTTCATTTGCTCGTGGAGATAACTCTTAAATGAGCATAAACTAAGTCCCTCTCGAGTGACGGAGGGCCTCCGCTTGTAGCTTGATTAGCTCGCGAAGATAACTCTTAAATGAGTAAAAACTAAGTCCCTCTCGAGTTACGGAGGGCATTCGCTTGTAGGTTGATGAGCCCGCGGAGATAACTCTTAAATGAGTATAAACTAAGTCTCTTTCGACTGACGGAGGGTCTGCGCTTGTAGCTTGACGAGCTCGCGGAGATAACTTTTAAATGAGTATAAACTAATTAGTCTGTCTCGAGTGCCGGACGGCCTCCGCTTGTAGCTTGATGAGCTCGCGGAGATAACTCTTAAATGAGTAAAAACTAAGTCCCTCTCGAGCTCATCAAGCTACAAGCGGTGGCCCTCCGTCACTCTAGAGGGACTTAGTGACGGAGGGCCTCCGCTTGTAGCTTGATGAGCTCGCGGAGATAACTCTTAAATGAGTATAAATTAAGTCCCTCTCGAGTGACGGAGGGCCTCCGCTTGTAGCTTGATGAGCTCGCAGAGATAACCCTTAAATGAGTATAAACTAAGTCCCTCTCGAGTGACGGAGGGCCTCCGCTTGTAGCTTGATTTGCTCGTGGAGATAACTCTTAAATGAGTATAAACTAAGTCCCTCTCGAGTGACGGAGGGCCTCCGCTTGTAGCTTGATGAGCTCGCGAAGATAACTCTTAAATGAGTAAAAACTAAGTCCCTCTCGAGTTACGGAGGGCATTCGCTTGTAGCTTGATGAGCCCGCGGAGATAACTCTTAAATGAGTATAAACTAAGTCTCTTTCGAGTGACGGAGGGTCTGCGCTTGTAGCTTGACGAGCTCGCGGAGATAACTTTTAAATGAGTATAAACTAATTAGTCCGTCTCGAGTGCCGGAGGGCCTCCGCTTGTAGCTTGATTAGCTCACGGAGATAACTCTAAAAAGAGTATAAACTAAGTCCCTCTAGAGTGACGGAGGGCCACCGCTTGTAGCTTGATGAGCTAGCGGAGATAACTCTTAAATTAGTATAAACTAAGTCCCTCTCGAGGGACGGAGGGCCTCCGCTTGTAGCTTGATGAGCTCGCGGAGATAACCCTTAAATGAGTATAAACTAAGGCTATCTCGAGTGACGGACGGCCTCCACTTGTAGCTTGATGAGCTCGCGGAGATAACTCTTAAATGAGAATTAACTAAGTCCCTCTCGAGTTACGGAGGGCCTCCGCTTTTAGCTTGATGAGCTCGCGAAGATAACTCTTAAATGAGTATAAACTAAGTGCCTCTCGAGTGATGGAGGACCTCCGCTTGTAGCTTGATGAGCCCGCGGAGATAACTCTTAAATGAGTGTAAACTAAGTCCATCTCGAGTGACGGAGGGTCTCCGCTTGTAGCTTGACGAGCTCACGGAGATAACTCTTAAATGAGTATAAATTAAGTCCCTCTCGAGTGACGGAGGGCCTCCGCTTGTAGCTTGATGAGCTCGCAGAGATAACCCTTAAATGAGTATAAACTAAGTCCCTCTCGAGTGACGGAGGGCCTCCGCTTGTAGCTTGATTTGCTCGTGGAGATAACTCTTAAATGAGTATAAACTATGTCCCTCTCGAGTGACGGAGGGCCTCCGCTTGTAGCTTGATGAGCTCGCGAAGATAACTCTTAAATGAGTAAAAACTAAGTCCCTCTCGAGTTACGGAGGGCATTCGCTTGTAGCTTGATGAGCCCGCGGAGATAACTCTTAAATGAGTATAAACTAAGTCTCTTTCGAGTGACGGAGGGTCTGCGCTTGTAGCTTGACGAGCTCGCGGAGATAACTTTTAAATGAGTATAAACTAATTAGTCCATCTCGAGTGCCGGAGGGCCTCCGCTTGTAGCTTGATTAGCTCGCGGAGATAACTCTTAAAAGAGTATAAACTAAGTCCCTCTAGAGTGACGGAGGGCTACCGCTTGTAGCTTGATGAGCTCGCGGAGATAACTCTTAAATTAGTATAAACTAAGTCCCTCTCGAGTTACGGAGGGCATTCGCTTGTAGCTTGATGAGCCCGCGGAGATAACTCTTAAATGAGTATAAACTAAGTCTCTTTCGAGTGACGGAGGGTCTGCGCTTGTAGCTTGACGAGCTCGCGGAGATAACTTTTAAATGAGTATAAACTAATTAGTCCGTCTCGAGTGCCGGAGGGCCTCCGCTTGTAGCTTGATTAGCTCGCGGAGATAACTCTTAAAAGAGTATAAACTAAGTCCCTCTAGAGTGACGGAGGGCCACCGCTTGTAGCTTGATGAGCTCGCGGAGATAACTCTTAAATTAGTATAAACTAAGTCCCTCTCGAGTGACGGAGGGCCTCCGCTTGTAGCTTGATGAGCTCGCGGAGATAACCCTTAAATGAGTATAAACTAAGGCTATCTCGAGTGACGGACGACCTCCACTTGTAGCTTGATGAGCTCGCGGAGATAACTCTTAAATGAGAATTAACTAAGTCCCTCTCGAGTGACGGAGGGCCTCCGCTTTTAGCTTGATGAGCTCGCGAAGATAACTCTTAAATGAGTATAAACTAAGTGCCTCTCGAGTGATGGAGGACCTCCGCTTGTAGCTTGATGAGCCCGCGGAGATAACTCTTAAATGAGTATAAACTAAGTCCCTCTTGAGTGACGGAGGGCTTCCGCTTGTAGCTTGATGAGCTCGCGGAGATAACTCTTAAATGAGTATAAATTAAGTCCCTCTCGAGTGACGGAGGGCCTCCGCTTGTAGCTTGATGAGCTCGCAGAGATAACCCTTAAATGAGTATAAACTAAGTCCCTCTCGAGTGACGGAGGGCCTCCGCTTGTAGCTTGATTTGCTCGTGGAGATAACTCTTAAATGAGTATAAACTAAGTCCCTCTCGAGTGACGGAGGGCCTCCGCTTGTAGCTTGATGAGCTCGCGAAGATAACTCTTAAATGAGTAAAAACTAAGTCCCTCTCGAGTTACGGAGGGCATTCGCTTGTAGCTTGATGAGCCCGCGGAGATAACTCTTAAATGAGTATAAACTAAGTCTCTTTCGAGTGACGGAGGGTCTGCGCTTGTAGCTTGACGAGCTCGCGGAGATAACTTTTAAATGAGTATAAACTAATTAGTCCGTCTCGAGTGCCGGAGGGCCTCCGCTTGTAGCTTGATTAGCTCGCGGAGATAACTCTTAAAAGAGTATAAACTAAGTCCCTCTAGAGTGATGGAGGGCCACCGCTTGTAGCTTGATGAGCTCGCGGAGATAACTCTTAAATTAGTATAAACTAAGTCCCTCTCGAGTGACGGAGGGCCTCCGCTTGTAGCTTGATGAGCTCGCGGAGATAACCCTTAAATGAGTATAAACTAAGGCTATCTCGAGTGACGGACGGCCTCCACTTGTAGCTTGATGAGCTCGCAGAGATAACTCTTAAATGAGAATTAACTAAGTCCCTCTCGAGTTACGGAGGGCCTCCGCTTTTAGCTTGATGAGCTCGCGAAGATAACTCTTAAATGAGTATAAACTAAGTGCCTCTCGAGTGATGGAGGACCTCCGCTTGTAGCTTGATGAGCCCGCGGAGATAACTCTTAAATGAGTATAAACTAAGTCCCTCTTGAGTGACGGAGGGCTTCCGCTTGTAGCTTGATGAGCTCGCGGAGATAACTCTTAAATGAGTATAAATTAAGTCCCTCTCGAGTGACGGAGGGCCTCCGCTTGTAGCTTGATGAGCTCGCAGAGATAACCCTTAAATGAGTATAAACTAAGTCCCTCTCGAGTGACGGAGGGCCTCCGCTTGTAGCTTGATTTGCTCGTGGAGATAACTCTTAAATGAGTATAAACTAAGTCCCTCTCGAGTGACGGAGGGCCTCCGCTTGTAGCTTGATGAGCTCGCGAAGATAACTCTTAAATGAGTAAAAACTAAGTCCCTCTCGAGTTACGGAGGGCATTCGCTTGTAGCTTGATGAGCCCGCGGAGATAACTCTTAAATGAGTATAAACTAAGTCTCTTTCGAGTGACGGAGGGTCTGCGCTTGTAGCTTGACGAGCTCGCGGAGATAACTTTTAAATGAGTATAAACTAATTAGTCCGTCTCGAGTGCCGGAGGGCCTCCGCTTGTAGCTTGATTAGCTCGCGGAGATAACTCTTAAAAGAGTATAAACTAAGTCCCTCTAGAGTGATGGAGGGCCACCGCTTGTAGCTTGATGAGCTCGCGGAGATAACTCTTAAATTAGTATAAACTAAGTCCCTCTCGAGTGACGGAGGGCCTCCGCTTGTAGCTTGATGAGCTCGCGGAGATAACCCTTAAATGAGTATAAACTAAGGCTATCTCGAGTGACGGACGGCCTCCACTTGTAGCTTGATGAGCTCGCGGAGATAACTCTTAAATGAGAATTAACTAAGTCCCTCTCGAGTTACGGAGGGCCTCCGCTTTTAGCTTGATGAGCTCGCGAAGATAACTCTTAAATGAGTATAAACTAAGTGCCTCTCGAGTGATGGAGGACCTCCGCTTGTAGCTTGATGAGCCCGCGGAGATAACTCTTAAATGAGTGTAAACTAAGTCCATCTCGAGTGACGGAGGGTCTCCGCTTGTAGCTTGACGAGCCCACGGAGATAACTCTTAAATGAGTATAAACTAAGTCCCTCTCGAGTGACGGAGGGCCTCCGCTTGTAGCTTGATGAGCTCGCAGAGATAACCCTTAAATGAGTATAAACTAAGTCCCTCTCGAGTGACGGAGGGCCTCCGCTTGTAGCTTGATTTGCTCGTGGAGATAACTCTTAAATGAGTATAAACTAAGTCCCTCTCGAGTGACGGAGGGCCTCCGCTTGTAGCTTGATGAGCTCGCGAAGATAACTCTTAAATGAGTAAAAACTAAGTCCCTCTCGAGTTACGGAGGGCATTCGCTTGTAGCTTGATGAGCCCGCGGAGATAACTCTTAAATGAGTATAAACTAAGTCTCTTTCGAGTGACGGAGGGTCTGCGCTTGTAGCTTGACGAGCTCGCGGAGATAACTTTTAAATGAGTATAAACTAATTAGTCCGTCTCGAGTGCCGGAGGGCCTCCGCTTGTAGCTTGATTAGCTCGCGGAGATAACTCTTAAAAGAGTATAAACTAAGTCCCTCTAGAGTGATGGAGGGCCACCGCTTGTAGCTTGATGAGCTCGCGGAGATAACTCTTAAATTAGTATAAACTAAGTCCCTCTCGAGTGACGGAGGGCCTCCGCTTGTAGCTTGATGAGCTCGCGGAGATAACCCTTAAATGAGTATAAACTAAGGCTATCTCGAGTGACGGACGGCCTCCACTTGTAGCTTGATGAGCTCGCGGAGATAACTCTTAAATGAGAATTAACTAAGTCCCTCTCGAGTTACGGAGGGCCTCCGCTTTTAGCTTGATGAGCTCGCGAAGATAACTCTTAAATGAGTATAAACTAAGTGCCTCTCGAGTGATGGAGGACCTCCGCTTGTAGCTTGATGAGCCCGCGGAGATAACTCTTAAATGAGTGTAAACTAAGTCCATCTCGAGTGACGGAGGGTCTCCGCTTGTAGCTTGACGAGCCCACGGAGATAACTCTTAAATGAGTATAAACTAAGTCCCTCTCGAGTGACGGAGGGCCTCCGCTTGTAGCTTGATGAGCTCGCAGAGATAACCCTTAAATGAGTATAAACTAAGTCCCTCTCGAGTGACGGAGGGCCTCCGCTTGTAGCTTGATTTGCTCGTGGAGATAACTCTTAAATGAGTATAAACTAAGTCCCTCTCGAGTGACGGAGGGCCTCCGCTTGTAGCTTGATGAGCTCGCGAAGATAACTCTTAAATGAGTAAAAACTAAGTCCCTCTCGAGTTACGGAGGGCATTCGCTTGTAGCTTGATGAGCCCGCGGAGATAACTCTTAAATGAGTATAAACTAAGTCTCTTTCGAGTGACGGAGGGTCTGCGCTTGTAGCTTGACGAGCTCGCGGAGATAACTTTTAAATGAGTATAAACTAATTAGTCCGTCTCGAGTGCCGGAGGGCCTCCGCTTGTAGCTTGATTAGCTCGCGGAGATAACTCTTAAAAGAGTATAAACTAAGTCCCTCTAGAGTGATGGAGGGCCACCGCTTGTAGCTTGATGAGCTCGCGGAGATAACTCTTAAATTAGTATAAACTAAGTCCCTCTCGAGTGACGGAGGGCCTCCGCTTGTAGCTTGATGAGCTCGCGGAGATAACCCTTAAATGAGTATAAACTAAGGCTATCTCGAGTGACGGACGGCCTCCACTTGTAGCTTGATGAGCTCGCGGAGATAACTCTTAAATGAGAATTAACTAAGTCCCTCTCGAGTTACGGAGGGCCTCCGCTTTTAGCTTGATGAGCTCGCGAAGATAACTCTTAAATGAGTATAAACTAAGTGCCTCTCGAGTGATGGAGGACCTCCGCTTGTAGCTTGATGAGCCCGCGGAGATAACTCTTAAATGAGTGTAAACTAAGTCCATCTCGAGTGACGGAGGGTCTCCGCTTGTAGCTTGACGAGCCCACGGAGATAACTCTTAAATGAGTATAAACTAAGTCCCTCTCGAGTGACGGAGGGCCTCCGCTTGTAGCTTGATGAGCTCGCAGAGATAACCCTTAAATGAGTATAAACTAAGTCCCTCTCGAGTGACGGAGGGCCTCCGCTTGTAGCTTGATTTGCTCGTGGAGATAACTCTTAAATGAGTATAAACTAAGTCCCTCTCGAGTGACGGAGGGCCTCCGCTTGTAGCTTGATGAGCTCGCGAAGATAACTCTTAAATGAGTAAAAACTAAGTCCCTCTCGAGTTACGGAGGGCATTCGCTTGTAGCTTGATGAGCCCGCGGAGATAACTCTTAAATGAGTATAAACTAAGTCTCTTTCGAGTGATGGAGGTTCTGCGCTTGTAGCTTGATGAGCTCGCAGAGATAACCCTTAAATGAGTATAAACTAAGTCCCTCTCGAGTGACGGACGGCCTCCGCTTGTCGCTTGATGAGCTCGCGAAGATAACTCTTAAATGAGTATAAACTAAGTCCCTCTCGAGTGACGGAGGGCGTCCGCTTGTAGCTTGATGAGCTCGCCAAGATAACTCTTAAATGAGTAAAAACTAAGTCCCTCTCGAGTTACGGAGGGCATTCGCTTGTAGCTTGATGAGCCCGCGGAGATAACTCTTAAATGAGTATAAACTAAGTCTCTTTCGAGTGATGGAGGTTCTGCGCTTGTAGATTGACGAGCTCGCGGAGATAACTTTTAAATGAGTATAAACTAATTAGTTCGTCTCGAGTGACGGAGGGCCTCCGCTTGTAGCTCGATGAGCTCGCGGAGATAACTCTTAAAAGAGTATAAACTAAGTCCCTCTAGAGTGACGGATGGCCACCGCTTGTAGCTTGATGAGCTCGCGGAGATAACTCTTAAATTAGTATAAACTAAGTCCCTCTCGAGTGACGGAGGGCCTCCGCTTGTAGCTTGATGAGCTCGAAGAGATAACCCTTAAATAAGTATAAACTAAGGTCATCTCGAGTGACGGACGGCCTCCACTTGTAGCTTGATGAGCTCGCAGAGATAACTCTTAAATGAGAATTAACTAAGTCCCTCTCGAGTTACGGAAGGCCTCCGCTTTTAGCTTGAAGAGCTCGCGAAGATAACTCTTAAATGAGTATAAACTAAGTGCCTCTCGAGTGATGGAGGACCTCCGCTTGTAGCTTGATGAGCCCGCGGAGATAACTCTTAAATGAGTGTAAACTAAGTCCATCTCGAGTGACGGAGGGGCTCCGCTTGTAGCTTGATGAGCTCGCGGAGATAACTCGTAAATGAGTATAAACTAAGTCCCTCTCGAGTGACGGAGGGCCTCCGCTTATAGCTTGATGAGCTCGCGGAGATAACTCTTAAATGAGTATAAATTAAGTCCCTTTCGAGTGACGGAGGGTCTCTGCTTGTAGCTTGATAAGCTCGCGGAGATAACTCTTAAATGAGTATAAACTAAGTCCCTCTCGAGTGACGGAGGGCCTCCGCTTGTAGCTTCATTTGCTCGTGGAGATAACTCTTAAATGAGCATAAACTAAGTCCCTCTCGAGTGACGGAGGGCCTCCGCTTGTAGCTTGATGAGCTCACGAAGATAACTCTTAAATGAGTAAAAACTAAGTCCCTCTCGAGTTACGGAGGGCATTCGCTTGTAGCTTGATGAGCCCGCGGAGATAACTCTTAAATGAGTATAAACTAAGTCTCTTTCGAGTGACGGAGGGTCTGCGCTTCTAGCTTGACGAGCTCGCGGAGATAACTTTTAAATGAGTATAATCTAATTAGTCCGTCTCGAGTGACGGAGGGCCTCCGCTTGTAGCTTGATGAGCTCGCGGAGATAACTCTTAAATTAGTATAAACTAAGTGCCTCTCGAGTGACGGAGGGCCTCCGCTTATAGCTTGATGAGCTCGCGGAGATAACCCTTAAATGAGTATAAACTAAGGCTATCTCGAGTGACGGAGGGCATCCGCTTGTAGCTTCATTTGCTCGTGGAGATAACTCTTAAATGAGTATAAACTAAGTCCCTCTCGAGTGACGGAGGGCCTCCGCTTGTAGCTTGATGAGCTCGCGAAGATAACTCTTAAATGAGTATAAACTAAGTGCCTCTCGAGTGATGGAGGACCTCCGCTTGTAGCTTGATGAGCCCGCGGAGATAACTCTTAAATGAGTGTAAACTAAGTCCATCTCGAGTGACGGAGGGCCTCCGCTTGTAGCTTGACGAGCTCGCGGAGATAACTCTTAAATGAGTATAAACTAAGTCCCTCTCGAGTGACGGAGGGCCTCCGCTTGTAGCTTGATGAGCTCTCAGAGATAACCCTTAAATGAGTATAAACTAAGGCTATCTCGAGTGACGGACGGCCTCCACTTGTAGCTTGATGAGCTCGCGGAGATAACTCTTAAATGAGAATTAACTAAGTCCCTCTCGAGTTACGGAGGGCCTCCGCTTTTAGCTTGATGAGCTCGCGAAGATAACTCTTAAATGAGTATAAACTAAGTGCCTCTCGAGTGATGGAGGACCTCCGCTTGTAGCTTGATGAGCCCGCGGAGATAACTCTTAAATGAGTGTAAACTAAGTCCATCTCGAGTGACGGAGGGTCTCCGCTTGTAGCTTGACGAGCCCACGGAGATAACTCTTAAATGAGTATAAACTAAGTCCCTCTCGAGTGACGGAGGGCCTCCGCTTGTAGCTTGATGAGCTCGCAGAGATAACCCTTAAATGAGTATAAACTAAGTCCCTCTCGAGTGACGGAGGGCCTCCGCTTGTAGCTTGATTTGCTCGTGGAGATAACTCTTAAATGAGTATAAACTAAGTCCCTCTCGAGTGACGGAGGGCCTCCGCTTGTAGCTTGATGAGCTCGCGAAGATAACTCTTAAATGAGTAAAAACTAAGTCCCTCTCGAGTTACGGAGGGCATTCGCTTGTAGCTTGATGAGCCCGCGGAGATAACTCTTAAATGAGTATAAACTAAGTCTCTTTCGAGTGATGGAGGTTCTGCGCTTGTAGCTTGATGAGCTCGCAGAGATAACCCTTAAATGAGTATAAACTAAGTCCCTCTCGAGTGACGGACGGCCTCCGCTTGTCGCTTGATGAGCTCGCGAAGATAACTCTTAAATGAGTATAAACTAAGTCCCTCTCGAGTGACGGAGGGCGTCCGCTTGTAGCTTGATGAGCTCGCCAAGATAACTCTTAAATGAGTAAAAACTAAGTCCCTCTCGAGTTACGGAGGGCATTCGCTTGTAGCTTGATGAGCCCGCGGAGATAACTCTTAAATGAGTATAAACTAAGTCTCTTTCGAGTGATGGAGGTTCTGCGCTTGTAGATTGACGAGCTCGCGGAGATAACTTTTAAATGAGTATAAACTAATTAGTTCGTCTCGAGTGACGGAGGGCCTCCGCTTGTAGCTCGATGAGCTCGCGGAGATAACTCTTAAAAGAGTATAAACTAAGTCCCTCTAGAGTGACGGATGGCCACCGCTTGTAGCTTGATGAGCTCGCGGAGATAACTCTTAAATTAGTATAAACTAAGTCCCTCTCGAGTGACGGAGGGCCTCCGCTTGTAGCTTGATGAGCTCGAAGAGATAACCCTTAAATAAGTATAAACTAAGGTCATCTCGAGTGACGGACGGCCTCCACTTGTAGCTTGATGAGCTCGCAGAGATAACTCTTAAATGAGAATTAACTAAGTCCCTCTCGAGTTACGGAAGGCCTCCGCTTTTAGCTTGAAGAGCTCGCGAAGATAACTCTTAAATAAGTATAAACTAAGTGCCTCTCGAGTGATGGAGGACCTCCGGTTGTAGCTTGATGAGCCCGCGGAGATAACTCTTAAATGAGTGTAAACTAAGTCCATCTCGAGTGACGGAGGGGCTCCGCTTGTAGCTTGATGAGCTCGCGGAGATAACTCGTAAATGAGTATAAACTAAGTCCCTCTCGAGTGACGGAGGGCCTCCGCTTATAGCTTGATGAGCTCGCGGAGATAACTCTTAAATGAGTATAAATTAAGTCCCTTTCGAGTGACGGAGGGTCTCTGCTTGTAGCTTGATGAGCTCGCGGAGATAACTCTTAAATGAGTATAAACTAAGTCCCTCTCGAGTGACGGAGGGCCTCCGCTTGTAGCTTCATTTGCTCGTGGAGATAACTCTTAAATGAGCATAAACTAAGTCCCTCTCGAGTGACGGAGGGCCTCCGCTTGTAGCTTGATGAGCTCACGAAGATAACTCTTAAATGAGTAAAAACTAAGTCCCTCTCGAGTTACGGAGGGCATTCGCTTGTAGCTTGATGAGCCCGCGGAGATAACTCTTAAATGAGTATAAACTAAGTCTCTTTCGAGTGACGGAGGGTCTGCGCTTCTAGCTTGACGAGCTCGCGGAGATAACTTTTAAATGAGTATAATCTAATTAGTCCGTCTCGAGTGACGGAGGGCCTCCGCTTGTAGCTTGATGAGCTCGCGGAGATAACTCTTAAATTAGTATAAACTAAGTGCCTCTCGAGTGACGGAGGGCCTCCGCTTATAGCTTGATGAGCTCGCGGAGATAACCCTTAAATGAGTATAAACTAAGGCCATCTCGAGTGACGGAGGGCATCCGCTTGTAGCTTCATTTGCTCGTGGAGATAACTCTTAAATGAGTATAAACTAAGTCCCTCTCGAGTGACGGAGGGCCTCCGCTTGTAGCTTGATGAGCTCGCGAAGATAACTCTTAAATGAGTATAAACTAAGTGCCTCTCGAGTGATGGAGGACCTCCGCTTGTAGCTTGATGAGCCCGCGGAGATAACTCTTAAATGAGTGTAAACTAAGTCCATCTCGAGTGACGGAGGGCCTCCGCTTGTAGCTTGACGAGCTCGCGGAGATAACTCTTAAATGAGTATAAACTAAGTCCCTCTCGAGTGACGGAGGGCCTCCGCTTGTAGCTTGATGAGCTCTCAGAGATAACCCTTAAATGAGTATAAACTAAGGCTATCTCGAGTGATGGACGGCCTCCACTTGTAGCTTGATGAGCTCGCGGAGATAACTCTTAAATGAGAATTAACTAAGTCCCTCTCGAGTTACGGAGGGCCTCCGCTTTTAGCTTGATGAGCTCGCGAAGATAACTCTTAAATGAGTATAAACTAAGTGCCTCTCGAGTGATGGAGGACCTCCGCTTGTAGCTTGATGAGCCCGCGGAGATAACTCTTAAATGAGTGTAAACTAAGTCCATCTCGAGTGACGGAGGGTCTCCGCTTGTAGCTTGACGAGCCCACGGAGATAACTCTTAAATGAGTATAAACTAAGTCCCTCTCGAGTGACGGAGGGCCTCCGCTTGTAGCTTGATGAGCTCGCAGAGATAACCCTTAAATGAGTATAAACTAAGTCCCTCTCGAGTGACGGAGGGCCTCCGCTTGTAGCTTGATTTGCTCGTGGAGATAACTCTTAAATGAGTATAAACTAAGTCCCTCTCGAGTGACGGAGGGCCTCCGCTTGTAGCTTGATGAGCTCGCGAAGATAACTCTTAAATGAGTAAAAACTAAGTCCCTCTCGAGTTACGGAGGGCATTCGCTTGTAGCTTGATGAGCCCGCGGAGATAACTCTTAAATGAGTATAAACTAAGTCTCTTTCGAGTGATGGAGGTTCTGCGCTTGTAGCTTGATGAGCTCGCAGAGATAACCCTTAAATGAGTATAAACTAAGTCCCTCTCGAGTGACGGACGGCCTCCGCTTGTCGCTTGATGAGCTCGCGAAGATAACTCTTAAATGAGTATAAACTAAGTCCCTCTCGAGTGACGGAGGGCGTCCGCTTGTAGCTTGATGAGCTCGCCAAGATAACTCTTAAATGAGTAAAAACTAAGTCCCTCTCGAGTTACGGAGGGCATTCGCTTGTAGCTTGATGAGCCCGCGGAGATAACTCTTAAATGAGTATAAACTAAGTCTCTTTCGAGTGATGGAGGTTCTGCGCTTGTAGATTGACGAGCTCGCGGAGATAACTTTTAAATGAGTATAAACTAATTAGTTCGTCTCGAGTGACGGAGGGCCTCCGCTTGTAGCTCGATGAGCTCGCGGAGATAACTCTTAAAAGAGTATAAACTAAGTCCCTCTAGAGTGACGGATGGCCACCGCTTGTAGCTTGATGAGCTCGCGGAGATAACTCTTAAATTAGTATAAACTAAGTCCCTCTCGAGTGACGGAGGGCCTCCGCTTGTAGCTTGATGAGCTCGAAGAGATAACCCTTAAATAAGTATAAACTAAGGTCATCTCGAGTGACGGACGGCCTCCACTTGTAGCTTGATGAGCTCGCAGAGATAACTCTTAAATGAGAATTAACTAAGTCCCTCTCGAGTTATGGAAGGCCTCCGCTTTTAGCTTGAAGAGCTCGCGAAGATAACTCTTAAATGAGTATAAACTAAGTGTGTCTCGAGTGATGGAGGACCTCCGCTTGTAGCTTGATGAGCCCGCGGAGATAACTCTTAAATGAGTGTAAACTAAGTCCATCTCGAGTGACGGAGGGGCTCCGCTTGTAGCTTGATGAGCTCGCGGAGATAACTCGTAAATGAGTATAAACTAAGTCCCTCTCGAGTGACGGAGGGCCTCCGCTTATAGCTTGATGAGCTCGCAGAGATAACTCTTAAATGAGTATAAATTAAGTCCCTTTCGAGTGACGGAGGGTCTCTGCTTGTAGCTTGATGAGCTCGCGGAGATAACTCTTAAATGAGTATAAACTAAGTCCCTCTCGAGTGACGGAGGGCCTCCGCTTGTAGCTTCATTTGCTCGTGGAGATAACTCTTAAATGAGCATAAACTAAGTCCCTCTGGAGTGACGGAGGGCCTCCGCTTGTAGCTTGATGAGCTCACGAAGATAACTCTTAAATGAGTAAAAACTAAGTCCCTCTCGAGTTACGGAGGGCATTCGCTTGTAGCTTGATGAGCCCGCGGAGATAACTCTTAAATGAGTATAAACTAAGTCTCTTTCGAGTGACGGAGGGTCTGCGCTTCTAGCTTGACGAGCTCGCGGAGATAACTTTTAAATGAGTATAATCTAATTAGTCCGTCTCGAGTGACGGAGGGCCTCCGCTTGTAGCTTGATGAGCTCGCGGAGATAACTCTTAAATTAGTATAAACTAAGTGCCTCTCGAGTGACGGAGGGCCTCCGCTTGTAGCTTGATGAGCTCGCGGAGATAACCCTTAAATGAGTATAAACTAAGGCTATCTCGAGTGACGGAGGGCATCCGCTTGTAGCTTCATTTGCTCGTGGAGATAACTCTTAAATGAGTATAAACTAAGTCCCTCTCGAGTGACGGAGGGCCTCCGCTTGTAGCTTGATGAGCTCGCGAAGATAACTCTTAAATGAGTATAAACTAAGTGCCTCTCGAGTGATGGAGGACCTCCGCTTGTAGCTTGATGAGCCCGCGGAGATAACTCTTAAATGAGTGTAAACTAAGTCCATCTCGAGTGACGGAGGGCCTCCGCTTGTAGCTTGACGAGCTCGCGGAGATAACTCTTAAATGAGTATAAACTAAGTCCCTCTCGAGTGACGGAGGGCCTCCGCTTGTAGCTTGATGAGCTCTCAGAGATAACCCTTAAATGAGTATAAACTAAGTCCCTCTCGAGTGACGGACGGCCTCCGCTTGTAGCTTGATGAGCTCGCGAAGATAACTCTTAAATGAGTATAAACTAAGTCCCTCTCGAGTGACGGAGGGCCTCCGCTTGTAGCTTGATGAGACCGTGGAGATAACTCTTAAATGAGTATAAACTAAGTCCATCTCGAGTGACGGAGGGCCTCCGCTTGTAGCTTGATGAGCTCGTGGAGATAACTCTTAAATGAGTATAAACAAAGTCCCTCTCGACTGACGGAGGGCCTCCGCTTGTATCTTGATGAGCTCGCGGAGATAACTCTTAAATGAGTATAAACTAAGTCCCTCTCGAGTGACGAAGGGCCTCCGCTTGTAGCTTGATGAGCCCGCGGAGATAACTCTTAAATGAGTATAAACTAAGTCCCTCTTGAGTGACGGAGGGCTTCCGCTTGTAGCTTTATGAGCTCGCGGAGATAACTCTTAAATGAGTATAAATTAAGTCCCTTTCGAGTGACGGAGGGTCTCTGCTTGTAGCTTGATGAGCTCGCGGAGATAACTCTTAAATGAGTATAAACTAAGTCCCTCTCGAGTGACAGAGGGCCTCCGCTTGTAGCTTCATTTGCTCGTGGAGATAACTCTTAAATGAGCATAAACTAAGTCCCTCTCGAGTGACGGAGGGCCTCCGCTTGTAGCTTGATGAGCTCACGAAGATAACTCTTAAATGAGTATAAACTAAGTCCCTCTCGAGTTACGGAGGGCATGCGCTTGTAGCTTGATAAGCCCGCGGAGATAACTCTTAAATGAGTATAAACTAAGTCTCTTTCGAGTGACGGAGGGTCTGCGCTTCTAGCTTGACGAGCTCGCGGAGATAACTTTTAAATGAGTATAAACTAATTAGTCCGTCTCGAGTGACGGAGGGCCTCCGCTTGTAGCTTGATGAGCTCGCGGAGATAACTCTTAAAAGAGTATAAACTAAGTCCCTCTAGAGTGACGAAGGGCCACCGCTTGTAGCTTGATGAGCTCGCGGAGATAACTCTTAAATTAGTATAAACTAAGTCCCTCTCGAGTGACGGAGGGCCTCCGCTTGTAGCTTGATGAGCTCGCGGAGATAACCCTTAAATGAGTATAAACTAAGGCTATCTCGAGTGACGGAGGGCCTCCGCTTGTAGCTTCATTTGCTCGTGGAGATAACTCTTAAATGAGCATAAACTAAGTCCCTCTCGAGTGACGGAGGGCCTCCGCTTGTAGCTTGATGAGCTCACGAAGATAACTCTTAAATGAGTATAAACTAAGTCCCTCTCGAGTTACGGAGGGCATTCGCTTGTAGCTTGATGAGCCCGCGGAGATAACTCTTAAATGAGTATAAACTAAGTCTCTTTCGAGTGACGGAGGGTCTGCGCTTCTAGCTTGACGAGCTCGCGGAGATAACTTTTAAATGAGTATAAACTAATTAGTCCGTCTCGAGTGACGGAGGGCCTCCGCTTGTAGCTTGATGAGCTCGCGGAGATAACTCTTAAAAGAGTATAAACTAAGTCCCTCTAGAGTGACGAAGGGCCACCGCTTGTAGCTTGATGAGCTCGCGGAGATAACTCTTAAATTAGTATAAACTAAGTCCCTCTCGAGTGACGGAGGGCCTCCGCTTGTAGCTTGATGAGCTCGCGGAGATAACCCTTAAATGAGTATAAACTAAGGCTATCTCGAGTGACGGAGGGCCTCCGCTTGTAGCTTCATTTGCTCGTGGAGATAACTCTTAAATGAGTATAAACTAAGTCCCTCTCGAGTGACGGAGGGCCTCCGCTTGTAACTTGATGAGCTCGCGAAGATAACTCTTAAATGAGTATAAACTAAGTGCCTCTTGAGTGATGGAGGACCTCCGCTTGTAGCTTGATGAGCCCGTGGAGATAACTCTTAAATGAGTGTAAACTAAGTCCATCTCGAGTGACGGAGGGCCTCCGCTTGTAGCTTGACGAGCTCGCGGAGATAACTCTTAAATGAGTATAAACTAAGTCCCTCTCGAGTGACGGAGGGCCTCCGCTTGTAGCTTGATGAGCTCGTGGAGATAACTCTTAAATGAGTATAAACAAAGTCCCTCTCGAGTGACGGAGGGCCTCCGCTTGTATCTTGGTGAGCTCGCGGAGATAACTCTTAAATGAGTATAAACTAAGTCCCTCTCGAGTGACGAAGGTCCTCCGCTTGTAGCTTGATGAGCCCGCGGAGATAACTCTTAAATGAGTATAAACTAAGTCCCTCTTGAGTGACGGAGGGCTTCCGCTTGTAGCTTGATGAGCTCGCGAAGATAACTCTTAAATGAGTATAAACTAAGTGCCTCTCGAGTGATGGAGGACCTCCGCTTGTAGCTTGATGAGCCCGCGGAGATAACTCTTAAATGAGTGTAAACTAAGTCCATCTCGAGTGACGGAGGGCCTCCGCTTGTAGCTTGACGAGCTCGCGGAGATAACTCTTAAATGAGTATAAACTAAGTCCCTCTCGAGTGACGGAGGGCCTCCGCTTGTAGCTTGATGAGCTCTTAGAGATAACCCTTAAATGAGTATAAACTAAGTCCCTCTCGAGTGACGGACGGCCTCCGCTTGTAGCTTGATGAGCTCGCGAAGATAACTCTTAAATGAGTATAAACTAAGTCCCTCTCGAGTGACGGAGGGCCTCCGCTTGTAGCTTGATGAGCCCGCGGAGATAACTCTTAAATGAGTATAAACTAAGTCCCTCTTGAGTGACGGAGGGCTTCCGCTTGTAGCTTGATGAGCTCGCGGAGATAACTCTTAAATGAGTATAAATTAAGTCCCTTTCGAGTGACGGAGGGTCTCTGCTTGTAGCTTGATGAGCTCGCGGAGATAACTCTTAAATGAGTATAAACTAAGTCCCTCTCGAGTGACAGAGGGCCTCCGCTTGTAGCTTCATTTGCTCGTGGAGATAACTCTTAAATGAGCATAAACTAAGTCCCTCTCGAGTGACGGAGGGCCTCCGCTTGTAGCTTGATGAGCTCACGAAGATAACTCTTAAATGAGTAAAAACTAAGTCCCTCTCGAGTTACGGAGGGCATTCGCTTGTAGCTTGATGAGCCCGCGGAGATAACTCTTAAATGAGTATAAACTAAGTCTCTTTCGAGTGACGGAGGGTCTGCGCTTGTAGCTTGATGAGCTCGAAGAGATAACCCTTAAATAAGTATAAACTAAGGTCATCTCGAGTGACGGACGGCCTCCACTTGTAGCTTGATGAGCTCGCAGAGATAACTCTGAAATGAGAATTAACTAAGTCCCTCTCGAGTTACGGAGGGCCTCCGCTTTTAGCTTGAAGAGCTCGCGAAGATAACTCTTAAATGAGTATAAACTAAGTGCCTCTCGAGTGATGGAGGACCTCCGCTTGTAGCTTGATGAGCCCGCGGAGATAACTCTTAAATGAGTGTAAACTAAGTCCATCTCGAGTGACGGAGGGGCTCCGCTTGTAGATTGATGAGCTCGCGGAGATAACTCGTAAATGAGTATAAACTAAGTCCCTCTTGAGTGACGGAGGGCTTCCGCTTGTAGCTTGATGAGCTCGCGGAGATAACTCTTAAATGAGTATAAATTAAGTCCCTTTCGAGTGACGGAGGGTCTCTGCTTGTAGCTTGATGAGCTCGCGGAGATAACTCTTAAATGAGTATAAACTAAGTCCCTCTCGAGTGACGGAGGGCCTCCGCTTGTAGCTTCATTTGCTCGTGGAGATAACTCTTAAATGAGCATAAACTAAGTCCCTCTCGAGTGACGGAGGGCCTCCGCTTGTAGCTTGATGAGCTCACGAAGATAACTCTTAAACGAGTAAAAACTAAGTCCCTCTCGAGTTACGGAGGGCATTCGCTTGTAGCTTGATGAGCCCGCGGAGATAACTCTTAAATGAGTATAAACTAAGTCTCTTTCGAGTGACGGAGGGTCTGCGCTTCTAGCTTGACGAGCTCGCGGAGATAACTTTTAAATGAGTATAAACTAATTAGTCCGTCTCGAGTGACGGAGGGCCTCCGCTTGTAGCTTGATGAGCTCGCGGAGAGAACTCTTAAAAGAGTATAAACTAAGTCCCTCTAGAGTGACGGAGGGCCACCGCTTGTAGCTTGATGAGCTCGCGGAGATAACTCTTAAATTAGTATAAACTAAGTCCCTCTCGAGTGACGGAGGGCCTCCGCTTGTAGCTTGATGAGCTCGCGGAGATAACCCTTAAATGAGTATAAACTAAGGCTATCTCGAGTGACGGAGGGCCTCCGCTTGTAGCTTCATTTGCTCGTGGAGATAACTCTTAAATGAGTATAAACTAAGTCCCTCTCGAGTGACGGAGGGCCTCCGCTTGTAGCTTGATGAGCTCGCGAAGATAACTCTTAAATGAGTATAAACTAAGTGCCTCTCGAGTGATGGAGGACCTCCGCTTGTAGCTTGATGAGCCCGCGGAGATAACTCTTAAATGAGTGTAAACTAAGTCCATCTCGAGTGACGGAGGGCCTCCGCTTGTAGCTTGACGAGCTCGCGGAGATAACTCTTAAATGAGTATAAACTAAGTCCCTCTCGAGTGACGGAGGGCCTCCGCTTGTAGCTTGATGAGCTCGCAGAGATAACCCTTAAATGAGTATAAACTAAGTCCCTCTCGAGTGACGGAGGGCCTCCGCTTGTAGCTTGATGAGCTCGCAAAGATAACTCTTAAATGAGTATAAACTAAGTCCCTCTCGAGTGACGGAGGGCCTCCGCTTGTAGCTTGATGAGACCGTGGAGATAACTCTTAAATGAGTATAAACTAAGTCCATCTCGAGTGACGGAGGGCCTCCGCTTGTAGCTTGATGAGCTCGTGGAGATAACTCTTAAATGAGTATAAACAAAGTCCCTCTCGAGTGACGGAGGGCCTCCGCTTGTATCTTGATGAGCTCGCGGAGATAACTCTTAAATGAGTATAAACTAAGTCCCTCTCGAGTGACGAAGGGCCTCCGCTTGTAGCTTGATGAGCCCGCGGAGATAACTCTTAAATGAGTATAAATTAAGTCCCTTTCGAGTGACGGAGGGTCTCTGCTTGTAGCTTGATGAGCTCGCGGAGATAACTCTTAAATGAGTATAAACTAAGTCCCTCTCGAGTGACGGAGGGCCACCGCTTGTAGCTTGATGAGCTCGCGGAGATAACTCTTAAATGAGCATAAACTAAGTCCCTCTCGAGTGACGGAGGGCCTCCGCTTGTAGCTTGATGAGCTCACGAAGATAACTCTTAAATGAGTAAAAACTAAGTCCCTCTCGAGTTACGGAGGGCATTCGCTTGTAGCTTGATGAGCCCGCGGAGATAACTCTTAAATGAGTATAAACTAAGTCTCTTTCGAGTGACGGAGGGTCTGCGCTTGTAGCTTGACGAGCTCGCGGAGATAACTTTTAAATGAGTATAAACTAATTAGTCCGTTTCGAGTGACGGAGGGCCTCCGCTTGTAGCTTGATGAGCTCGCGGAGATAACTATTAAAAGAGTATAAACTAAGTCCCTCTAGAGTGACGGAGGGCCACCGCTTGTAGCTTGATGAGCTCGCGGAGATAACTCTTAAATTAGTATAAACTAAGTCCCTCTCGAGTGACGGAGGGCCTCCGCTTGTAGCTTGATGAGCTCGCGGAGATAACCCTTAAATGAGTATAAACTAAGGCTATCTCGAGTGACGGACGGCCTCCACTTGTAGCTTGATGAGCTCGCGGAGATAACTCTTAAATGAGTATAAACTAAGTCTCTTTTGAGTGACGGAGGGTCTGCGCTTGTAGCTTGACGAGCTCGCGGAGATAACTTTTAAATGAGTATAAACTAATTAGTCCGTCTCGAGTGACGGAGGGCCTCCGCTTGTAGCTTGATGAGCTCGCGGAGATAACTATTAAAAGAGTATAAACTAAGTCCCTCTAGAGTGACGGAGGGCCACCGCTTGTAGCTTGATGAGCTCGCGGAGATAACTCTTAAATTAGTATAAACTAAGTCCCTCTCGAGTGACGGAGGGCCTCCGCTTGTAGCTTGATGAGCTCGCGGAGATAACCCTTAAATGAGTATAAACTAAGGCTATCTCGAGTGACGGACGGCCTCCACTTGTAGCTTAATGAGCTCGCGGAGATAACTCTTAAATGAGAATTAACTAAGTCCCTCTCGAGTTACGGAGGGCCTCCGCTTTTAGCTTGATGAGCTCGCGAAGAAAACTCTTAAATGAGTATAAACTAAGTGCCTCTCGAGTGATGGAGGACCTCCGCTTGTAGCTTGATGAGCCCGCGGAGATAACTCTTAAATGAGTGTAAACTAAGTCCATCTCGAGTGACGGAGGGCCTCCGCTTGTAGCTTGACGAGCTCGCGGAGATAACTTTTAAATGAGTATAAACTAAGTCCCTCTCGAGTGACGGAGGGCCTCCGCTTGTAGCTTGATGAGCTCGCAGAGATAACCCTTAAATGAGTATAAACTAAGTCCCTCTCGAGTGACGGACGGCCTCCGCTTGTAGCTTGATGAGCTCGCGAAGATAACTCTTAAATGAGTATAAACTAAGTCCCTCTCGAGTGACGGAGTGCCTCCGCTTGTAGCTTGATGAGACCGTGGAGATAACTCTTAAATGAGTATAAACTAAGTCCATCTCGAGTGACGGAGGGCCTCCGCTTGTAGCTTGATGAGCTCGTGGAGATAACTCTTAAATGAGTATAAACTAAGTCCCTCTCGAGTGACGGAGGGCCTCCGCTTGTATCTTGATGAGCTCGCGGAGATAACTCTTAAATGAGTATAAACTAAGTCCCTCTCGAGTGACGAAGGGCCTCCGCTTGTAGCTTGATGAGCCCGCGGAGATAAATCTTAAATGAGTATAAACTAAGTCCCTCTCGAGTGACGGAGAGCCTCCGCTTGTAGCTTGATGAGCTCGCGGAAATAACTCTTAAATGAGTATAAACTAAGTCCCTCTCGAGTGACGGAGGGCCTCCGCTTGTAGCTTGATGAGCTCGAAGAGATAACCCTTAAATGAGTATAAACTAAGGTCATCTCGAGTGACGGACGACCTCCACTTGTAGCTTGATGAGCTCGCGGAGATAACTCTTAAATGAGAATTAACTAAGTCCCTCTCGAGTTATGGAGGGCCTCCGCTTGTAGCTTGATGAGATCGCGAAGATAACTCTTAAATGAGTATAAACTAAGTGCCTCTGGAGTGATGGAGGACCTCCGCTTGTAGTTTGATGAGCCCGCGGAGATAACTCTTAAATGAGTGTAAACTAAGTCCATCTCGAGTGACGGAGGGGCTCCGCTTGTAGCTTGATGAGCTCGCGGAGATAACTCTTAAATGAGTATAAACTAAGTCCCTCTTGAGTGACGGAGGGCTTCCGCTTGTAGCTTGATGAGCTCGCGGAGATAACTCTTAAATGAGTATAAATTAAGTCCCTTTCGAGTGACGGAGGGTCTCCGCTTGTAGCTTGATGAGCTCGCGGAGATAACTCTTAAATGAGTATAAACTAAGTAACTCTCGAGTGACGGAGGGCCTCCGCTTGTAGCTTCATTTGCTCGTGGAGATAACTCTTAAATGACCATAAACTAAGTCCCTCTCGAGTGACGGAGGGCCTCCGCTTGTAGCTTGATGAGCTCGCGAAGATAACTCTTAAATGAGTAAAAACTAAGTCCCTCTCGAGTTACGGAGGGCATTCGCTTGTAGCTTGATGAGCCCGCGGAGATAACTCTTAAATGAGTATAAACTAAGTCTCTTTCGAGTGACGGAGGGTCTGCGCTTGTAGCTTGACGAGCTCGCGGAGATAACTTTTAAATGAGTATAAACTAATTAGTCCGTCTCGAGTGACGGAGGGCCTCCGCTTGTAGCTTGATGAGCTCGCGGAGATAACTCTTAAAAGAGTATAAAGTAAGTCCCTCTAGAGTGACGGAGGGCCACCGCTTGTAGCTTGATGAGCTCGCGGAGATAACTCTTAAATTAGTATAAACTAAGTCCCTCTCGAGTGACGGAGGGCCTCCGCTTGTAGCTTGATGAGCTCGAAGAGATAACCCTTAAATGAGTATAAACTAAGGTCATCTCGAGTGATGGAGGACCTCCGCTTGTAGCTTGATGAGCCCGCGGAGAAAACTCTTAAATGAGTGTAAACTAAGTCCATCTCGAGTGACGGAGGGCCTCCGCTTGTAGCTTGATGAGCTCGTGGAGATAACTCTTAAATGAGTATAAACTAAGTCCCTCTCGAGTGACGGAGTACCTCCGCTTGTAGCTTGATGAGCTCGAAGAGATAACCCTTAAATGAGTATAAACTAAGGTCATCTCGAGTGATGGAGGACCTCCGCTTGTAGCTTGATGAGCCCGCGGAGATAACTCTTAAATGAGTGTAAACTAAGTCCATCTCGAGTGACGGAGGGCCTCCACTTGTAGCTTGATGAGCTCGTGGAGATAACTCTTAAATGAGTATAAACTAAGTCCCTCTCGAGTGACGGAGGGCCTCCGCTTGTATCTTGATGAGCTCGCGGAGATAACTCTTAAATGAGTATAAACTAAGTCCCTCTCGAGTGACGAAGGGCCTCCGCTTGTAGCTTGATGAGCCCGCGAAGATAACTCTTAAATGAGTATAAACTAAGTCCCTCTTGAGTGACGGAGGGCTTCCGCTTGTAGCTTGATGAGCTCGCGGAGATAACTCTTAAATGAGTATAAATTAAGTCCCTTTCGAGTGACGGAGGGTCTCTGCTTGTAGCTTGATGAGCTCGCGGAGATAACTCTTAAATGAGTATAAACTAAGTCCCTCTCGAGTGACGGAGGGCCTCCGCTTGTAGCTTCATTTGCTCGTGGAGATAACTCTTAAATGAGCATATACTAAGTCCCTCTCGAGTGACGGAGGGCCTCCGCTTGTATCTTGATGAGCTCGCGGAGATAACTCTTAAATGAGTATAAACTAAGTCCCTCTCGAGTGACGAAGGGCCTCCGCTTGTAGCTTGATGAGCCCGCGGAGATAACTCTTAAATGAGTATAAACTAAGTCCCTCTTGAGTGACGGAGGGCTTCCGCTTGTAGCTTGATGAGCTCGCGGAGATAACTCTTAAATGAGTATAAATTAAGTCCCTTTCGAGTGACGGAGGGTCTCTGCTTGTAGCTTGATGAGCTCGTGGAGATAACTCTTAAATGAGCATAAACTAAGTCCCTCTCGAGTGACGGAGGGCCTCCGCTTGTAGCTTGATGAGCTCGCGGAAATAACTCTTAAATGAGTATAAACTAAGTCCCTCTCGAGTGACGGAGGGCCTCCGCTTGTAGCTTGATGAGCTCGAAGAGATAACCCTTAAATGAGTATAAACTAAGGTCATCTCGAGTGACGGACGACCTCCACTTGTAGCTTGATGAGCTCGCGGAGATAACTCTTAAATGAGAATTAACTAAGTCCCTCTCGAGTTATGGAGGGCCTCCGCTTGTAGCTTGATGAGATCGCGAAGATAACTCTTAAATGAGTATAAACTAAGTGCCTCTGGAGTGATGGAGGACCTCCGCTTGTAGTTTGATGAGCCCGCGGAGATAACTCTTAAATGAGTGTAAACTAAGTCCATCTCGAGTGACGGAGGGGCTCCGCTTGTAGCTTGATGAGCTCGCGGAGATAACTCTTAAATGAGTATAAACTAAGTCCCTCTTGAGTGACGGAGGGCTTCCGCTTGTAGCTTGATGAGCTCGCGGAGATAACTCTTAAATGAGTATAAATTAAGTCCCTTTCGAGTGACGGAGGGTCTCCGCTTGTAGCTTGATGAGCTCGCGGAGATAACTCTTAAATGAGTATAAACTAAGTAACTCTCGAGTGACGGAGGGCCTCCGCTTGTAGCTTCATTTGCTCGTGGAGATAACTCTTAAATGACCATAAACTAAGTCCCTCTCGAGTGACGGAGGGCCTCCGCTTGTAGCTTGATGAGCTCGCGAAGATAACTCTTAAATGAGTAAAAACTAAGTCCCTCTCGAGTTACGGAGGGCATTCGCTTGTAGCTTGATGAGCCCGCGGAGATAACTCTTAAATGAGTATAAACTAAGTCTCTTTCGAGTGACGGAGGGTCTGCGCTTGTAGCTTGACGAGCTCGCGGAGATAACTTTTAAATGAGTATAAACTAATTAGTCCGTCTCGAGTGACGGAGGGCCTCCGCTTGTAGCTTGATGAGCTCGCGGAGATAACTCTTAAAAGAGTATAAAGTAAGTCCCTCTAGAGTGACGGAGGGCCACCGCTTGTAGCTTGATGAGCTCGCGGAGATAACTCTTAAATTAGTATAAACTAAGTCCCTCTCGAGTGACGGAGGGCCTCCGCTTGTAGCTTGATGAGCTCGAAGAGATAACCCTTAAATGAGTATAAACTAAGGTCATCTCGAGTGATGGAGGACCTCCGCTTGTAGCTTGATGAGCCCGCGGAGAAAACTCTTAAATGAGTGTAAACTAAGTCCATCTCGAGTGACGGAGGGCCTCCGCTTGTAGCTTGATGAGCTCGTGGAGATAACTCTTAAATGAGTATAAACTAAGTCCCTCTCGAGTGACGGAGGGCCTCCGCTTGTAGCTTGATGAGCTCGAAGAGATAACCCTTAAATGAGTATAAACTAAGGTCATCTCGAGTGATGGAGGACCTCCGCTTGTAGCTTGATGAGCCCGCGGAGATAACTCTTAAATGAGTGTAAACTAAGTCCATCTCGAGTGACGGAGGGCCTCCGCTTGTAGCTTGATGAGCTCGTGGAGATAACTCTTAAATGAGTATAAACTAAGTCCCTCTCGAGTGACGGAGGGCCTCCGCTTGTATCTTGATGAGCTCGCGGAGATAACTCTTAAATGAGTATAAACTAAGTCCCTCTCGAGTGACGAAGGGCCTCCGCTTGTAGCTTGATGAGCCCGCGAAGATAACTCTTAAATGAGTATAAACTAAGTCCCTCTTGAGTGACGGAGGGCTTCCGCTTGTAGCTTGATGAGCTCGCGGAGATAACTCTTAAATGAGTATAAATTAAGTCCCTTTCGAGTGACGGAGGGTCTCTGCTTGTAGCTTGATGAGCTCGCGGAGATAACTCTTAAATGAGTATAAACTAAGTCCCTCTCGAGTGACGGAGGGCCTCCGCTTGTAGCTTCATTTGCTCGTGGAGATAACTCTTAAATGAGCATATACTAAGTCCCTCTCGAGTGACGGAGGGCCTCCGCTTGTATCTTGATGAGCTCGCGGAGATAACTCTTAAATGAGTATAAACTAAGTCCCTCTCGAGTGACGAAGGGCCTCCGCTTGTAGCTTGATGAGCCCGCGGAGATAACTCTTAAATGAGTATAAACTAAGTCCCTCTTGAGTGACGGAGGGCTTCCGCTTGTAGCTTGATGAGCTCGCGGAGATAACTCTTAAATGAGTATAAATTAAGTCCCTTTCGAGTGACGGAGGGTCTCTGCTTGTAGCTTGATGAGCTCGTGGAGATAACTCTTAAATGAGCATAAACTAAGTCCCTCTCGAGTGACGGAGGGCCTCCGCTTGTAGCTTGATGAGCTTGCGAAGATAACTCTTAAATGAGTAAAAACTAAGTCCCTCTCGAGTTACGGAGGGCATTCGCTTGTAGCTTGATGAGCCCGCGGAGATAACTCTTAAATGATTATAAACTAAGTCTCTTTCGAGTGACGGAGGGTCTGCGCTTGTAGCTTGACGAGCTCGCGGAGATAACTTTTAAATGAGTATAAACTAATTAGTCCGTCTCGAGTGACGGAGGGCCTCCGCTTGTAGCTTGATGAGCTCGCGGAGATAACTCTTAAAAGAGTATAAAGTAAGTCCCTCTAGAGTGACGGAGGGCCACCGCTTGTAGCTTGATGAGCTCGCGGAGATAACTCTTAAATTAGTATAAACTAAGTCCCTCTCGAGTGACGGAGGGCCTCCGCTTGTAGCTTGATGAGCTCGAAGAGATAACCCTTAAATGAGTATAAACTAAGGTCATCTCGAGTGATGGAGGACCTCCGCTTGTAGCTTGATGAGCCCGCGGAGAAAACTCTTAAATGAGTGTAAACTAAGTCCATCTCGAGTGACGGAGGGCCTCCGCTTGTAGCTTGATGAGCTCGTGGAGATAACTCTTAAATGAGTATAAAGTAAGTCCCTCTCGAGTGACGGAGGGCCTCCGCTTGTAGCTTGATGAGCTCGAAGAGATAACCCTTAAATGAGTATAAACTAAGGTCATCTCGAGTGATGGAGGACCTCCGCTTGTAGCTTGATGAGCCCGCGGAGATAACTCTTAAATGAGTGTAAACTAAGTCCATCTCGAGTGACGGAGGGCCTCCGCTTGTAGCTTGATGAGCTCGTGGAGATAACTCTTAAATGAGTATAAACTAAGTCCCTCTCGAGTGACGGAGGGCCTCCGCTTGTATCTTGATGAGCTCGCGGAGATAACTCTTAAATGAGTATAAACTAAGTCCCTCTCGAGTGACGAAGGGCCTCCGCTTGTAGCTTGATGAGCCCGCGGAGATAACTTTTAAATGAGTATAAACTAAGTCCCTCTTGAGTGACGGAGGGCTTCCGCTTGTAGCTTGATGAGCTCGCGGAGATAACTCTTAAATGAGTATAAATTAAGTCCCTTTCGAGTGACGGAGGGTCTCTGCTTGTAGCTTGATGAGCTCGCGGAGATAACTCTTAAATGAGTATAAACTAAGTCCCTCTCGAGTGACGGAGGGCCTCCGCTTGTAGCTTCATTTGCTCGTGGAGATAACTCTTAAATGAGCATATACTAAGTCCCTCTCGAGTGACGGAGGGCCTCCGCTTGTATCTTGATGAGCTCGCGGAGATAACTCTTAAATGAGTATAAACTAAGTCCCTCTCGAGTGACGAAGGGCCTCCGCTTGTAGCTTGATGAGCCCGCGGAGATAACTCTTAAATGAGTATAAACTAAGTCCCTCTCGAGTGACGAAGGGCCTCCGCTTGTAGCTTGATGAGCCCGCGGAGATAACTCTTAAATGAGTATAAACTAAGTCCCTCTTGAGTGACGGAGGGCTTCCGCTTGTAGCTTGATGAGCTCGCGGAGATAACTCTTAAATGAGTATAAATTAAGTCCCTTTCGAGTGACGGAGGGTCTCTGCTTGTAGCTTGATGAGCTCGTGGAGATAACTCTTAAATGAGCATAAACTAAGTCCCTCTCGAGTGACGGAGGGCCTCCGCTTGTAGCTTGATGAGCTTGCGAAGATAACTCTTAAATGAGTAAAAACTAAGTCCCTCTCGAGTTACGGAGGGCATTCGCTTGTAGCTTGATGAGCCCGCGGAGATAACTCTTAAATGATTATAAACTAAGTCTCTTTCGAGTGACGGAGGGTCTGCGCTTGTAGCTTGACGAGCTCGCGGAGATAACTTTTAAATGAGTATAAACTAATTAGTCCGTCTCGAGTGACGGAGGGCCTCCGCTTGTAGCTTGATGAGCTCGCGGAGATAACTCTTAAAAGAGTATAAAGTAAGTCCCTCTAGAGTGACGGAGGGCCACCGCTTGTAGCTTGATGAGCTCGCGGAGATAACTCTTAAATTAGTATAAACTAAGTCCCTCTCGAGTGACGGAGGGCCTCCGCTTGTAGCTTGATGAGCTCGAAGAGATAACCCTTAAATGAGTATAAACTAAGGTCATCTCGAGTGATGGAGGACCTCCGCTTGTAGCTTGATGAGCCCGCGGAGAAAACTCTTAAATGAGTGTAAACTAAGTCCATCTCGAGTGACGGAGGGCCTCCGCTTGTAGCTTGATGAGCTCGTGGAGATAACTCTTAAATGAGTATAAAGTAAGTCCCTCTCGAGTGACGGAGGGCCTCCGCTTGTAGCTTGATGAGCTCGAAGAGATAACCCTTAAATGAGTATAAACTAAGGTCATCTCGAGTGATGGAGGACCTCCGCTTGTAGCTTGATGAGCCCGCGGAGATAACTCTTAAATGAGTGTAAACTAAGTCCATCTCGAGTGACGGAGGGCCTCCGCTTGTAGCTTGATGAGCTCGTGGAGATAACTCTTAAATGAGTATAAACTAAGTCCCTCTCGAGTGACGGAGGGCCTCCGCTTGTATCTT
This sequence comes from Persicaria tinctoria, assembly GCA_037127255.1. NCBI lineage: Eukaryota > Viridiplantae > Streptophyta > Magnoliopsida > Caryophyllales > Polygonaceae > Persicaria > Persicaria tinctoria. The sequence goes on along the minus strand of JBANSL010000007.1, from coordinate 32,345,032 downwards.
GATGAGCTCGCGGAGATAACTCTTAAATGAGTATAAACTAAGTCCCTCTCGAGTGACGAAGGGCCTCCGCTTGTAGCTTGATGAGCCCGCGGAGATAACTTTTAAATGAGTATAAACTAAGTCCCTCTTGAGTGACGGAGGGCTTCCGCTTGTAGCTTGATGAGCTCGCGGAGATAACTCTTAAATGAGTATAAATTAAGTCCCTTTCGAGTGACGGAGGGTCTCTGCTTGTAGCTTGATGAGCTCGCGGAGATAACTCTTAAATGAGTATAAACTAAGTCCCTCTCGAGTGACGGAGGGCCTCCGCTTGTAGCTTCATTTGCTCGTGGAGATAACTCTTAAATGAGCATATACTAAGTCCCTCTCGAGTGACGGAGGGCCTCCGCTTGTATCTTGATGAGCTCGCGGAGATAACTCTTAAATGAGTATAAACTAAGTCCCTCTCGAGTGACGAAGGGCCTCCGCTTGTAGCTTGATGAGCCCGCGGAGATAACTCTTAAATGAGTATAAACTAAGTCCCTCTTGAGTGACGGAGGGCTTCCGCTTGTAGCTTGATGAGCTCGCGGAGATAACTCTTAAATGAGTATAAATTAAGTCCCTTTCGAGTGACGGAGGGTCTCTGCTTGTAGCTTGATGAGCTCGCGGAGATAACTCTTAAATGAGTATAAACTAAGTCCCTCTCGAGTGTCGGAGGGCCTCCGCTTGTAGCTTCATTTGCTCGTGGAGATAACTCTTAAATGAGCATATACTAAGTCCCTCTCGAGTGACGGAGGGCCTCCGCTTGTAGCTTGATGAGCTCACGAAGATAACTCTTAAATGAGTAAAAACTAAGTCCCTCTCGAGTTACGGAGGGCATTCGCTTGTAGCTTGATGAGCCCGCGGAGATAACTCTTAAATGAGTATAAACTAAGTCTCTTTCGAGTGACGGAGGGTCTGCGCTTGTAGCTTGACGAGCTCGCGGAGATAACTTTTAAATGAGTATAAACTAATTAGTCCGTCTCGAGTGACGGAGGGCCTCCGCTTGTAGCTTGATGAGCTCGCGGAGATAACTATTAAAAGAGTATAAACTAAGTCCCTCTACAGTGACGGAGGGCCACCGCTTGTAGCTTGATGAGCTCGCGGAGATAACTCTTAAATTAGTATAAACTAAGTCCCTCTCGAGTGACGGAGGGCCTCCGCTTGTAGCTTGATGAGCTCGCGGAGATAACCCTTAAATGAGTATAAACTAAGGCTATCTCGAGTGACGGACGGCCTCCACTTGTAGCTTAATGAGCTCGCGGAGATAACTCTTAAATGAGAATTAACTAAGTCCCTCTCGAGTTACGGAGGGCCTCCGCTTTTAGCTTGATGAGCTCGCGAAGATAACTCTTAAATGAGTATAAACTAAGTGCCTCTCGAGTGATGGAGGACCTCCGCTTGTAGCTTGATGAGCCCGCGGAGATAACTCTTAAATGAGTGTAAACTAAGTCCATCTCGAGTGACGGAGGGCCTCCGCTTGTAGCTTGACGAGCTCGCGGAGATAACTTTTAAATGAGTATAAACTAAGTCCCTCTCGAGTGACGGAGGGCCTCCGCTTGTAGCTTGATGAGCTCGTAGAGATAACCCTTAAATGAGTATAAACTAAGTCCCTCTCGAGTGACGGACGGCCTCCGCTTGTAGCTTGATGAGCTCGCGAAGATAACTCTTAAATGAGTATAAACTAAGTCCCTCTCGAGTGACGGAGGGCCTCCGCTTGTAGCTTGATGAGACCGTGGAGATAACTCTTAAATGAGTATAAACTAAGTCCATCTCGAGCGACGGAGGGCCTCCGCTTGTAGCTTGATGAGCTCGTGGAGATAACTCTTAAATGAGTATAAACTAAGTCCCTCTCGAGTGACGGAGGGCCTCCGCTTGTATCTTGATGAGCTCGCGAAGATAACTCTTAAATGAGTATAAACTAAGTCCCTCTCGAGTGACGGAGAGCCTCCGCTTGTAGCTTGATGAGCTCGCGGAGATAACTCTTAAATGAGAATTAACTAAGTCCCTCTCGAGTTACGGAGGGCCTCCGCTTTTAGCTTGATGAGCTCGCGAAGATAACTCTTAAATGAGTATAAACTAAGTGCCTCTGGAGTGATGGAGGACCTCCGCTTGTAGCTTGATGAGCCCGCGGAGATAACTCTTAAATGAGTGTAAACTTAGTCCATCTCGAGTGACGGAGGGGCTCCGCTTGTATCTTGATGAGCTCGCGGAGATAACTCTTATATGAGTATAAATTAAGTCCCTCTCGAGTGATGGAGGGCCTCCGCTTGTAGCTTGATGAGCTCGCGGAGATAACTCTTAAATGAGTATAAACTAAGTCCCTCTCGAGTGACGGAGGGCCTCCGCTTGTAGCTTCATTTGCTCGTGGAGATAACTCTTAAATGAGCATAAACTAAGTCCCTCTCGAGTGACGGAGGGCCTCCGCTTGTAGCTTGATGAGCTCGCGAAGATAACTCTTAAATGAGTAAAAACTAAGTCCCTCTCGAGTTACGGAGGGCATTCGCTTGTAGCTTGATGAGCCCGCGGACATAACTCTTAAATGAGTATAAACTAAGTCTCTTTCGAGTGACGGAGGGTCTGCGCTTGTAGCTTGACGAGCTCGCGGAGATAACTTTTAAATGAGTATAAACTAATTAGTCCGTCTCGAGTGACGGAGGGCCTCCGCTTGTAACTTGATGAGCTCGCGGAGATAACTCTGAAAAGAGTATAAACTAAGTCCCTCTCGAGTGACGGAGGGCCTCCGCTTGTAGCTTGATGAGCTCGCGAAGATAACTCTTAAATGAGTAAAAACTAAGTCCCTCTCGAGTTACGGAGGGCATTCGCTTGTAGCTTGATGAGCCCGCGGAGATAACTCTTAAATGAGTATAAACTAAGTCTTATTCGAGTGACGGAGGGTCTGCGCTTGTAGCTTGACGAGCTCGCGGAGATAACTTTTAAATGAGTATAAACTAATTAGTCCGTCTCGAGTGACGGAGGGCCTCCGCTTGTAACTTGATGAGCTCGCGGAGATAACTCTTAAAAGAGTATAAACTAAGTCCCTCTAGAGTGACGGAGGGCCACCGCTTGTAGCTTGATGAGCTCGCGGAGATAACTCTTAAATTAGTATAAACTAAGTCCCTCTCGAGTGACGGAGGGCCTCCGCTTGTAGCTTGATGAGCTCGAAGAGATAACCCTTAAATGAGTATAAACTAAGGTCATCTCGAGTGATGGAGGACCTCCGCTTGTAGCTTGATGAGCCCGCGGAGATAACTCTTAAATGAGTATAAACTAAGTCCCTCTTGAGTGACGGAGGGCTTCTGCTTGTAGCTTGATGAGCTCGCGGAGATAACTCTTAAATGAGTATAAATTAAGTCCCTTTCGAGTGACGGAGGGTCTCCGCTTGTAGCTTGATGAGCTCGCGGAGATAACTCTTAAATGAGTATAAACTAAGTCCCTCTCGAGTGACGGAGGGCCTCCGCTTGTAGCTTCATTTGCTCGTGGAGATAACTCTTAAATGAGCATAAACTAAGTCCCTCTCGAGTGACGGAGGGCCTCCGCTTGTAGCTTGATGAGCTCGCGAAGATAACTCTTAAATGAGTAAAAACTAAGTCCCTCTCGAGTTACGGAGGGCATTCGCTTGTAGCTTGATGAGCCCGCGGAGATAACTCATAAATGAGTATAAACTAAGTCTCTTTCGAGTGACGGAGGGTCTGCGCTTGTAGCTTGACGAGCTCGCGGAGATAACTTTTAAATGAGTATAAACTAATTAGTCCGTCTCGAGTGACGGACGGCCTCCGCTTGTAGCTTGATTAGCTCGCGGAGATAACTCTTAAAAGAGTATAAACTAAGTCCCTCTAGAGTGACGGAGGGCCACCGCTTGTAGCTTGATGAGCTCGCGGAGATAACTCTTAAATTAGTATAAACTAAGTCCCTCTCGAGTGACAGAGGGCCTCCGCTTGTAGCTTGATGAGCTCGCGGAGATAACCCTTAAATGAGTATAAACTAAGGCTATCTCGAGTGACAGACGGCCTCCACTTGTAGCTTGATGAGGTCGCGGAGATAACTCTTAAATGAGAATTAACTAAGTCCCTCTCGAGTTACGGAGGGCCTCCGCTTTTAGCTTGATGAGCTCGCGAAGATAACTCTTAAATGAGTATAAACTAAGTGCCTCTCGAGTGATGGAGGACCTCCGCTTGTAGCTTGATGAGCCCGCGGAGATAACTCTGAAATGAGCGTAAACTAAGTCCATCTCGAGTGACGGAGGGCCTCCGCTTGTAGCTTGACGAGCTCGCGGAGATAACTCTTAAATGAGTATAAACTAAGTCCCTCTCGAGTGACGGATGGCCTCCGCTTGTAGCTTGATAATCTCGAAGAGATAACGCTTAAATGAGTATAAACTAAGTCCATCTCGAGTGACGGAGGGCCTCCGCTTGTAGCTTGACGAGCTCGCGGAGATAACTCTTAAATGAGTATAAACTAAGTCCCTCTCGAGTGACGGAGGGCCTCCGCTTGTTGCTTGATGAGCTCGCGGAGATAACTCTTAAATGAGTATAAACTAAGTCCATCTCGAGTGACGGAGGGGCTCCGCTTGTAGCTTGATGAGCTCGCGGAGATAACTCTTAAATGAGTATAAACTAAGTCCCTCTCGAGTGACGGAGGGCCTCCGCTTGTAGCTTCATTTGCTCGTGGAGATAACTCTTAAATGAGCATAAACTAAGTCCCTCTCAAGTGACGGAGGGCCTCCGCTTGTAGCTTGATGAGCTCGCGAAGATAACTCTTAAATGAGTAAAAACTAAGTCCCTCTCGAGTTACGGAGGGCATTCGCTTGTAGCTTGATGAGCCCGCGGAGATAACTCTTAAATGAGTATAAACTAAGTCTCTTTCGAGTGACGGAGGGTCTGCGCTTGTAGCTTGACGAGCTCGCGGAGATAACTTTTAAATGAGTATAAACTAATTAGTCCGTCTCGAGTGACGGAGGGCCTCCTCTTGTAACTTGATGAGCTCGCGGAGATAACTCTGAAAAGAGTATAAACTAAGTCCCTCTCGAGTGACGGAGGGCCTCCGCTTGTAGCTTGATGAGCTCGCGAAGATAACTCTTAAATGAGTAAAAACTAAGTCCCTCTCGAGTTACGGAGGGCATTCGCTTGTAGCTTGATGAGCCCGCGGAGATAACTCTTAAATGAGTATAAACTAAGTCTCTTTCGAGTGACGGAGGGTCTGCGCTTGTAGCTTGACGAGCTCGCGGAGATAACTTTTAAATGAGTATAAACTAATTAGTCCGTCTCGAGTGACGGAGGGCCTCCGCTTGTAACTTGATGAGCTCGCGGAGATAACTCTTAAAAGAGTATAAACTAAGTCCCTCTAGAGTGACGGAGGGCCACCGCTTGTAGCTTAATGAGCTCGCGGAGATAACTCTTAAATTAGTATAAACTAAGTCCCTCTCGAGTGACGGAGGGCCTCCGCTTGTAGCTTGATGAGCTCGAAGAGATAACCCTTAAATGAGTATAAACTAAGGTCATCTCGAGTGATGGAGGACCTCCGCTTGTAGCTTGATGAGCCCGCGGAGATAACTCTTAAATGAGTGTAAATTAAGTCCATCTCGAGTGACGGAGGGGCTCCGCTTGTAGCTTGATGAGCTCGCGGAGATAACTCTTAAATGAGTATAAACTAAGTCCCTCTTGAGTGACGGAGGGCTTCTGCTTGTAGCTTGATGAGCTCGCGGAGATAACTCTTAAATGAGTATAAATTAAGTCCCTTTCGAGTGACGGAGGGTCTCCGCTTGTAGCTTGATGAGCTCGCGGAGATAACTCTTAAATGAGTATAAACTAAGTCCCTCTCGAGTGACGGAGGGCCTCCGCTTGTAGCTTCATTTGCTCGTGGAGATAACTCTTAAATGAGCATAAACTAAGTCCCTCTCGAGTGACGGAGGGCCTCCGCTTGTAGCTTGATGAGCTCGCGAAGATAACTCTTAAATGAGTAAAAACTAAGTCCCTCTCGAGTTACGGAGGGCATTCGCTTGTAGCTTGATGAGCCCGCGGAGATAACTCATAAATGAGTATAAACTAAGTCTCTTTCGAGTGACGGAGGGTCTGCGCTTGTAGCTTGACGAGCTCGCGGAGATAACTTTTAAATGAGTATAAACTAATTAGTCCGTCTCGAGTGACGGACGGCCTCCGCTTGTAGCTTGATTAGCTCGCGGAGATAACTCTTAAAAGAGTATAAACTAAGTCCCTCTAGAGTGACGGAGGGCCACCGCTTGTAGCTTGATGAGCTCGCGGAGATAACTCTTAAATTAGTATAAACTAAGTCCCTCTCGAGTGACAGAGGGCCTCCGCTTGTAGCTTGATGAGCTCGCGGAGATAACCCTTAAATGAGTATAAACTAAGGCTATCTCGAGTGACAGACGGCCTCCACTTGTAGCTTGATGAGGTCGCGGAGATAACTCTTAAATGAGAATTAACTAAGTCCCTCTCGAGTTACGGAGGGCCTCCGCTTTTAGCTTGATGAGCTCGCGAAGATAACTCTTAAATGAGTTTAAACTAAGTGCCTCTCGAGTGATGGAGGACCTCCGCTTGTAGCTTGATGAGCCCGCGGAGATAACTCTTAAATGAGTGTAAACTAAGTCCATCTCGAGTGACGGAGGGCCTCCGCTTGTAGCTTGACGAGCTCGCGGAGATAACTCTTAAATGAGTATAAACTAAGTCCCTCTCGAGTGACGGAGGGCCTCCGCTTGTAGCTTGATAATCTCGAAGAGATAACGCTTAAATGAGTATAAACTAAGGTCATCTCGAGTGATGGAGGACCTCCGCTTGTAGCTTGATGAGCCCGTGGAGATAACTCTTAAATGAGTGTAAACTAAGTCCATCTCGAGTGACGGAGGGGCTCCACTTGTAGCTTGATGAGCTCGCGGAGATAACTCTTAAATGAGTATAAACTAAGTCCCTCTTGAGTGACGGAGGGCTTCTGCTTGTAGCTTGATGAGCTCGCGGAGATAACTCTTAAATGAGTATAAATTAAGTCCCTTTCGAGTGACGGAGGGTCTCCGCTTGTAGCTTGATGAGCTCGCGGAGATAACTCTTAAATGAGTATAAACTAAGTCCCTCTCTAGTGACGGAGGGCCTCCGCTTGTAGCTTCATTTGCTCGTGGAGATAACTCTTAAATGAGCATAAACTAAGTCCCTCTCAAGTGACGGAGGGCCTCCGCTTGTAGCTTGATCAGCTCGCGAAGATAACTCTTAAATGAGTAAAAACTAAGTCCCTCTCGAGTTACGGAGGGCATTCGCTTGTAGCTTGATGAGCCCGCGGAGATAACTCTTAAATGAGTATAAACTAAGTCTCTTTCGAGTGACGGAGGGTCTGCGCTTGTAGCTTGACGAGCTCGCGGAGATAACTTTTAAATGAGTATAAACTAATTAGTCCGTCTCGAGTGACAGACGGCCTCCACTTGTAGCTTGATGAGGTCGCGGAGATAACTCTTAAATGAGAATTAACTAAGTCCCTCTCGAGTTACGGAGGGCCTCCGCTTTTAGCTTGATGAGCTCGCGAAGATAACTCTTAAATGAGTATAAACTAAGTGCCTCTCGAGTGATGGAGGACCTCCGCTTGTAGCTTGATGAGCCCGCGGAGATAACTCTTAAATGAGTGTAAACTAAGTCCATCTCGAGTGACGGAGGGCCTCCGCTTGTAGCTTGACGAGCTCGCGGAGATAACTCTTAAATGAGTATAAACTAAGTCCCTCTCGAGTGACGGAGGGCCTCCGCTTGTAGCTTGATAATCTCGAAGAGATAACGCTTAAATGAGTATAAACTAAGGTCATCTCGAGTGATGGAGGACCTCCGCTTGTAGCTTGATGAGCCCGTGGAGATAACTCTTAAATGAGTGTAAACTAAGTCCATCTCGAGTGACGGAGGGGCTCCACTTGTAGCTTGATGAGCTCACGGAGATAACTCTTAAATGAGTATAAACTAAGTCCCTCTTGAGTGACGGAGGGCTTCTGCTTGTAGCTTGATGAGCTCGCGGAGATAACTCTTAAATGAGTATAAATTAAGTCCCTTTCGAGTGACGGAGGGTCTCCGCTTGTAGCTTGATGAGCTCGCGGAGATAACTCTTAAATGAGTATAAACTAAGTCCCTCTCTAGTGACGGAGGGCCTCCGCTTGTAGCTTCATTTGCTCGTGGAGATAACTCTTAAATGAGCATAAACTAAGTCCCTCTCAAGTGACGGAGGGCCTCCGCTTGTAGCTTGATCAGCTCGCGAAGATAACTCTTAAATGAGTAAAAACTAAGTCCCTCTCGAGTTACGGAGGGCATTCGCTTGTAGCTTGATGAGCCCGCGGAGATAACTCTTAAATGAGTATAAACTAAGTCTCTTTCGAGTGACGGAGGGTCTGCGCTTGTAGCTTGACGAGCTCGCGGAGATAACTTTTAAATGAGTATAAACTAATTAGTCCGTCTCGAGTGACGGAGGGCCTCCGCTTGTAGCTTGATGAGCTCGCGGAGATAACTCTTAAAAGAGTATAAACTAAGTCCCTCTAGAGTGACGGAGGGCCACCGCTTGTAGCTTGATGAGCTCGCGGAGATAACTCTTAAATTAGTATAAACTAAGTCCCTCTCGAGTGACAGAGGGCCTCCGCTTGTAGCTTGATGAGCTCGCGGAGATAACCCTTAAATGAGTATAAACTAAGGCTATCTCGAGTGACAGACGGCCTCCACTTGTAGCTTGATGAGGTCGCGGAGATAACTCTTAAATGAGAATTAACTAAGTCCCTCTCGAGTTACGGAGGGCCTCCGCTTTTAGCTTGATGAGCTCGCGAAGATAACTCTTAAATGAGTATAAACTAAGTGCCTCTCGAGTGATGGAGGACCTCCGCTTGTAGCTTGATGAGCCCGCGGAGATAACTCTTAAATGAGTGTAAACTAAGTCCATCTCGAGTGACGGAGGGCCTCCGCTTTTAGCTTGACGAGCTCGCGGAGATAACTCTTAAATGAGTATAAACTAAGTCCCTCTCGAGTGACGGAGGGCCTCCGCTTGTAGCTTGATGAACTCGCAGAGATAACCCTTAAATGAGTATAAACTAAGTCCCTCTCGAGTGACGGACGGCCTCCGCTTGTAGCTTGATGAGCTCGCGAAGATAACTCTTAAATGAGTAAAAACTAAGTCCCTCTCGAGTTACGGAGGGCATTCGCTTGTAGCTTGATGAGCCCGCGGAGATAACTCTTAAATGAGTATAAACTAAGTCTCTTTCGAGTGACGGAGGGTCTGCGCTTGTAGCTTGACGAGCTCGCGGAGATAACTTTTAAATGAGTATAAACTAATTAGTCCGTCTCGAGTGACGGAGGGCCTCCGCTTGTAGCTTGATGAGCTCGCGGAGATAACTCTTAAAAGAGTATAAACTAAGTCCCTCTAGAGTGACGGAGGGCCACCGCTTGTAGCTTGATGAGCTCGCGGAGATAACTCTTAAATTAGTATAAACTAAGTCCCTCTCGAGTGACGGAGGGCCTCCGCTTGTAGCTTGATGAGCTCGCGGAGATAACCCTTAAGTGAGTATAAACTAAGGCTATCTCGAGTGACAGACGGCCTCCACTTGTAGCTTGATGAGCTCGCGGAGATAACTCTTAAATGAGAATTAACTAAGTCCCTCTCGAGTGACGGAGGGCCTCCGCTTGTAGCTTGATGAACTCGCAGAGATAACCCTTAAATGAGTATAAACTAAGTCCCTCTTGAGTGACGGACGGCCTCCGCTTGTAGCTTGATGAGATCGCGAAGATAACTCTTAAATGAGTATAAACTAAGTCCCTCTCGAGTGACGGAGGGCCTCCGCTTGTAGCTTGATGAGACCGTGGAGATAACTCTTAAATGAGTATAAACTAAGTCCATCTCGAGTGACGGAGGGCCTCCGCTTGTAGCTTGATGAGCTCGTGGAGATAACTCTTAAATGAGTATAAACTAAGTCCCTCTCGAGTGACGGAGGGCCTCCGCTTGTATCTTGATTAGCTCGCGGAGATAACTCTTAAATGAGTATAAACTAAGTCCCTCTCGAGTGACGAAGGGCCTCCACTTGTAGCTTCATTTGCTCGTGGAGATAACTCTTAAATGAGCATAAACTAAGTCCCTCTCGAGTGACGGAGGGCCTCCGCTTGTAGCTTGATGAGCTCCCGAAGATAACTCTTAAATGAGTAAAAACTAAGTCCCTCTCGAGTTACGGAGGGCATTCGCTTGTAGCTTGATGAGCCCGCGGAGATAACTCTTAAATGAGTATAAACTAAGTCTCTTTCGAGTGACGGAGGGTCTGCGCTTGTAGCTTGACGAGCTCGCGGAGATAACTTTTAAATGAGTATAAACTAATTAGTCCGTCTCGAGTGACGGAGGGCCTCCGCTTGTAGCTTGATGAGCTCGCGGAGATAACTCTTAAAAGAGTATAAACTAAGTCCCTCTAGAGTGACGGAGGGCCACCGCTTGTAGCTTGATGAGCTCGCGGAGATAACTCTTAAATTAGTATAAACTAAGTCCCTCTCGAATGACAGAGGGCCTCCGCTTGTAGCTTGATGAGCTCGCGGAGATAACCCTTAAATGAGTATAAACTAAGGCTATCTCGAGTGACAGACGGCCTCCACTTGTAGCTTGATGAGGTCGCGGAGATAACTCTTAAATGAGAATTAACTAAGTCCCTCTCGAGTTACGGAGGGCCTCCGCTTTTAGCTTGATGAGCTCGCGAAGATAACTCTTAAATGAGTATAAACTAAGTGCCTCTCGAGTGATGGAGGACCTCCGCTTGTAGCTTGATGAGCCCGCGGAGATAACTCTTAAATGAGTGTAAACTAAGTCCATCTCGAGTGACGGAGGGCCTCCGCTTTTAGCTTGACGAGCTCGCGGAGATAACTCTTAAATGAGTATAAACTAAGTCCCTCTCGAGTGACGGAGGGCCTCCGCTTGTAGCTTGATGAACTCGCAGAGATAACCCTTAAATGAGTATAAACTAAGTCCCTCTCGAGTGACGGACGGCCTCCGCTTGTAGCTTGATGAGCTCGCGAAGATAACTCTTAAATGAGTAAAAACTAAGTCCCTCTCGAGTTACGGAGGGCATTCGCTTGTAGCTTGATGAGCCCGCGGAGATAACTCTTAAATGAGTATAAACTAAGTCTCTTTCGAGTGACGGAGGGTCTGCGCTTGTAGCTTGACGAGCTCGCGGAGATAACTTTTAAATGAGTATAAACTAATTAGTCCGTCTCGAGTGACGGAGGGCCTCCGCTTGTAGCTTGATGAGCTCGCGGAGATAACTCTTAAAAGAGTATAAACTAAGTCCCTCTAGAGTGACGGAGGGCCACCGCTTGTAGCTTGATGAGCTCGCGGAGATAACTCTTAAATTAGTATAAACTAAGTCCCTCTCGAGTGACGGAGGGCCTCCGCTTGTAGCTTGATGAGCTCGCGGAGATAACCCTTAAGTGAGTATAAACTAAGGCTATCTCGAGTGACAGACGGCCTCCACTTGTAGCTTGATGAGCTCGCGGAGATAACTCTTAAATGAGAATTAACTAAGTCCCTCTCGAGTTACGGAGGGCCTCCGCTTTTAGCTTGATGAGCTTGTGAAGATAACTCTTAAATGAGTATAAACTAAGTGCCTCTCGAGTGATGGAGGACCTCCGCTTGTAGCTTGATGAGCCCGCGGAGATAACTCTTAAATGAGTGTAAACTAAGTCCATCTCGAGTGACGGAGGGCCTCCGCTTGTAGCTTGACGAGCTCGCGGAGATAACTCTTAAATGAGTATAAACTAAGTCCCTCTCGAGTGACGGAGGGCCTCCGCTTGTAGCTTGATGAACTCGCAGAGATAACCCTTAAATGAGTATAAACTAAGTCCCTCTCGAGTGACGGACGGCCTCCGCTTGTAGCTTGATGAGATCGCGAAGATAACTCTTAAATGAGTATAAACTAAGTCCCTCTCGAGTGACGGAGGGCCTCCGCTTGTAGCTTGATGAGACCGTGGAGATAACTCTTAAATGAGTATAAAATAAGTCCATCTCGAGTGACGGAGGGCCTCCGCTTGTAGCTTGATGAGCTCGTGGAGATAACTCTTAAATGAGTATAAACTAAGTCCCTCTCGAGTGACGGAGGGCCTCCGCTTGTATCTTGATTAGCTCGCGGAGATAACTCTTAAATGAGTATAAACTAAGTCCCTCTCGAGTGACGAAGGGCCTCCGCTTGTAGCTTCATTTGCTCGTGGAGATAACTCTTAAATGAGCATAAACTAAGTCCCTCTCGAGTGACGGAGGGCCTCCGCTTGTAGCTTGATGAGCTCCCGAAGATAACTCTTAAATGAGTAAAAACTAAGTCCCTCTCGAGTTACGGAGGGCATTCGCTTGTAGCTTGATGAGCCCGCGGAGATAACTCTTAAATGAGTATAAACTAAGTCTCTTTCGAGTGACGGAGGGTCTGCGCTTGTAGCTTGACGAGCTCGCGGAGATAACTTTTAAATGAGTATAAACTAATTAGTCCGTCTCGAGTGACGGAGGGCCTCCGCTTGTAGCTTGATGAGCTCGCGGAGATAACTCTTAAAAGAGTATAAACTAAGTCCCTCTAGAGTGACGGAGGGCCACCGCTTGTAGCTTGATGAGCTCGCGGAGATAACTCTTAAATTAGTATAAACTAAGTCCCTCTCGAGTGACGGAGGGCCTCCGCTTGTAGCTTGATGAGCTCGCGGAGATAACCCTTAAGTGAGTATAAACTAAGGCTATCTCGAGTGACAGACGGCCTCCACTTGTAGCTTGATGAGCTCGCGGAGATAACTCTTAAATGAGAATTAACTAAGTCCCTCTCGAGTTACGGAGGGCCTCCGCTTTTAGCTTGATGAGCTCGCGAAGATAACTCTTAAATGAGTATAAACTAAGTCCCTCTCGAGTGACGGAGGGCCTCCGCTTGTAGCTTGATGACCTCGCGGAGATAACTCTTAAATGAGTATAAACTAAGTCCCTCTTGAGTGACGGAGGGCTTCCGCTTGTAGCCTGATGAGCTCGCGGAGATAAATCTTAAATGAGTATAAACTAAGGTCATCTCGAGTGACGGACGGCCTCCACTTGTAGCTTGATGAGCTCGCGGAGATAACTCTTAAATGAGAATTAAGTAAGTCCCTCTCGAGTTACGGAGGGCCTCCGCTTTTAGCTTGATGAGCTCACGAAGATAACTCTTAAATGAGTACAAACTAAGTGCCTCTCGAGTGATGGAGGACCTCCGCTTGTAGCTTGATGAGCCTGCGGAGATAACTCTTAAATGAGTGTAAACTAAGTCCATCTCGAGTGACGGAGGGGCTCCGCTTGTAGCTTGATGAGCTCGCGGAGATAACTCTTATATGAGTATAAACTAAGTCCCTCTTGAGTGACGGAGGGCTTCCGCTTGTAGCTTGATGAGCTCGCGTAGATAACTCTTAAATGAGTATAAATTAAGTCCCTTTCGAGTGACGAAGGGTCTCCGCTCGTAGCTTGATGAGCTCGCGGAGATAACTCTTAAATGAGTATAAACAAAGTCCCTCTCGAGTGACGGAGGGCCTCCGCTTGTAGCTTCATTTGCTCGTGGAGATAACTCTTAAATGAGCATAAACTAAGTCCCTCTCGAGTGACGGAGGTCCTCCGCTTGTAGCTTGATGAGCTCGAAGAGATAACCCTTAAATGAGTATAAACTAAGGTCATCTCGAGTGACGGACGGCCTCCACTTGTAGCTTGATGAGCTCGCGGAGATAACTCTTAAATGAGAATTAACTAAGTCCCTCTCGAGTTACGGAGGGCCTCCGCTTTTAGCTTGATGAGCTCGCGAAGATAACTCTTAAATGAGTATAAACTAAGTGCCTCTCGAGTGATGGAGGACCTCCGCTTGTAGCTTGATGAGCCCGCGGAGATAACTCTTAAATGAGTGTAAACTAAGTCCATCTCGAGTGACGGAGGGCCTCCGCTTGTAGCTTGACGAGCTCGCAGAGATAACTCTTAAATGAGTATAAACTAAGTCCCTCTCAAGTGACGGAGGGCCTCCGCTTGTAGCTTGATGAGCTCGCAGAGATAACCCTTAAATGAGTATAAACTAAGTCCCTCTCGAGTGACGGACGGCCTCCGCTTGTAGCTTGATGAGCTCGCGAAGATAATTCTTAAATGAGTATAAACTAAGTCCCTCTCAAGTGACGGAGGGCCTCCGCTTGTAGCTTGATGAGCTCGCAGAGATAACCCTTAAATGAGTATAAACTAAGTCCCTCTCGAGTGACGGACGGCCTCCGCTTGTAGCTTGATGAGCTCGCGAAGATAATTCTTAAATGAGTATAAACTAAATCCCTCTCGAGTGACGGAGGGCCTCCGCTTGTAGCTTGATGAGCTCGCGAAGATAACTCTTAAATGAGTATAAACTAAGTGCCTCTCGAGTGATGGAGGACCTCCGCTTGTAGCTTGATGAGCCCGCGGAGATAACTCTTAAATGAGTGTAAACTAAGTCCATCTCGAGTGACGGAGGGCCTCCGCTTGTAGCTTGACGAGCTCGCAGAGATAACTCTTAAATGAGTATAAACTAAGTCCCTCTCAAGTGACGGAGGGCCTCCGCTTGTAGCTTGATGAGCTCGCAGAGATAACCCTTAAATGAGTATAAACTAAGTCCCTCTCGAGTGACGGACGGCCTCCGCTTGTAGCTTGATGAGCTCACGAAGATAATTCTTAAATGAGTATAAACTAAATCCCTCTCGAGTGACGGAGGGCCTCCGCTTGTAGCTTGATGAGACCGTGGAGATAACTCTTAAATGAGTATAAACTAAGTCCATCTCGAGTGACGGAGGGCCTCCGCTTGTAGCTTGATGAGCTCGTGGAGATAACTCTTAAATGAGTATAAACTAAGTCCCTCTCGAGTGACGGAGGGCCTCCGCTTGTAGCTTGATGAGCTCGAAGAGATAACCCTTAAATGAGTATAAACTAAGGTCATCTCGAGTGACGGACGACCTCCACTTGTAGCTTGATGAGCTCGCGGAGATAACTCTTAAATGAGAATTAACTAAGTCCCTCTCGAGTTACGGAGGGCCTCCGCTTTTAGCTTGATGAGCTCGCGAAGATAACTCTTAAATGAGTATAAACTAAGTGCCTCTCGAGTGATGGAGGACCTCCGCTTGCAGCTTGATGAGCCCGCGGAGATAACTCTTAAATGAGTGTAAACTAAGTCCATCTCGAGTGACAGAGGGGCTCCGCTTGTAGCTTGATGAGCTCGCGGAGATAACTCTTAAATGAGTATAAACTAAGTCCCTCTTGAGTGACGGAGGGCTTCCGCTTGTAGCTTGATGAGCTCGCGGAGATAACTCTTAAATGAGTATAAATTAAGTCCCTTTCGAGTGACGGAGGGTCTCCGCTTGTAGCTTGATGAGCTCGCGGAGATAACTCTTAAATGAGTATAAACTAAGTCCCTCTCGAGTAACGGAGGGCCTCCGCTTGTAGCTTCATTTGCTCGTGGAGATAACTCTTAAATGAGCATAAACTAAGTCCCTCTCGAGTGACGGAGGGCCTCCGCTTTTTGCTTGATGAACTCGCGAAGATAACTCTTAAATGAGTAAAAACTAAGTCCCTCTGGAGTTACGGAGGGCATTCGCTTGTAGCTTGATGAGCCCGTGGAGATAACTCTTAAATGAGTATAAACTAAGTCTCTTTCGAGTGACGGAGGGTCTGCGCTTGTAGCTTGACGAGCTCGCGGACATAACTTTTAAATGAGTATAAAGTAATTAGTCCTTCTCGAGTGACGGAGGGCCTCCGCTTGTAGCTTGATGAGCTCGCGGAGATAACTCATAAAAGAGTATAAACTAAGTCCCTCTAGAGTGACGGAGGGCCTCCGCTTGTAGCTTGATGAGCTCGCGGAGATAACCCTTAAATGAGTATAAACTAAGGCTATCTCGAGTGACGGACGGCCTCCACTTGTAGCTTGAAGAGCTCGCGGAGATAACTCTTAAATGAGAATTAACTAAGTCCCTCTCGAGTTACGGAGGGCCTCCGCTTTTAGCTTGATGAGCTCGCGAAGATAACTCTTAAATGAGTATAAACTAAGTGCCTCTCGAGTGATGGAGGACCTCCGCTTGCAGCTTGATGAGCCCGCGGAGATAACTCTTAAATGAGTGTAAACTAAGTCCATCTCGAGTGACAGAGGGGCTCCGCTTGTAGCTTGATGAGCTCGCGGAGATAACTCTTAAATGAGTATAAACTAAGTCCCTCTTGAGTGACGGAGAGCTTCCGCTTGTAGCTTGATGAGCTCGCGGAGATAACTCTTAAATGAGTATAAATTAAGTCCCTTTCGAGTGACGGAGGGTCTCCGCTTGTAGCTTGATGAGCTCGCGGAGATAACTCTTAAATGAGTATAAACTAAGTCCCTCTCGAGTGACGGAGGGCCTCCGCTTGTAGCTTCATTTGCTCGTGGAGATAACTCTTAAATGAGCATAAACTAAGTCCCTCTCGAGTGACGGAGGGCCTCCGCTTTTTGCTTGATGAACTCGCGAAGATAACTCTTAAATGAGTAAAAACTAAGTCCCTCTGGAGTTACGGAGGGCATTCGCTTGTAGCTTGATGAGCCCGTGGAGATAACTCTTAAATGAGTATAAACTAAGTCTCTTTCGAGTGACGGAGGGTCTGCGCTTGTAGCTTGACGAGCTCGCGGACATAACTTTTAAATGAGTATAAACTAATTAGTCCTTCTCGAGTGACGGAGGGCCTCCGCTTGTAGCTTGATGAGCTCGCGGAGATAACTCATAAAAGAGTATAAACTAAGTCCCTCTAGAGTGACGGAGGGCCTCCGCTTGTAGCTTGATGAGCTCGCGGAGATAACCCTTAAATGAGTATAAACTAAGGCTATCTCGAGTGACGGACGGCCTCCACTTGTAGCTTGATGAGCTCGCGGAGATAACTCTTAAATGAGAATTAACTAAGTCCCTCTCGAGTTACGGAGTGCCTCCACTTTTAGCTTGATGAGCTCGCGAAGAGAACTCTTAAATGAGTATAAACTAAGTGCCTCTCGAGTGATGGAGGACCTCCGCTTGTAGCTTGATGAGCCCGCGGAGATAACTCTTAAATGAGTGTAAACTAAGTCCATCTCGAGTGATGGAGGGGCTCCGCTTGTAGCTTGATGAGCTCGCGGAGATAACTCTTAAATGAGTATAAACTAAGTCCCTCTTGAGTGACGGAGGGCTTCCGCTTGTAGCTTGATGAGCTCGCGGAGATAACTCTTAAATGAGTATAAATTAAGTCCCTTTCGAGTGACGGAGGGTCTCCCCTTGTAGCTTGATGAGCTCGCGGAGATAACTCTTAAATGAGTATAAACTAAGTCCCTCTCGAAGGAGGGAGGGCCTCCGCTTGTAGCTTCATTTGCTCGTGGAGATAACTCTTAAATGAGCATAAACTAAGTCCCTCTCGAGTGACGGAGGGCCTCCGCTTGTAGCTTGGTGTGCTCGCGAAGATAACCCTTAAATGAGTATAAACTAAGTCCCTCTCGAGTGACGGAGGGCCTCCGCTTGTAGCTTGATGAGCTCGAAGAGATAACCCTTAAATGAGTATAAACTAAGGTCATCTCGAGTGACGGACGGCCTCCACTTGTAGCTTGATGAGCTCGCGGAGATAACTCTTAAATGAGAATTAACTAAGTCCCTCTCGAGTTACGGAGGGCCTCCACTTTTAGCTTGATGAGCTCGCGAAGATAACTCTTAAATGAGTATAAACTAAGTGCCTCTCGAGTGATGGAGGACCTCCGCTTGTAGCTTGATGAGCCCGCGGAGATAACTCTTAAATGAGTGTAAACTAAGTCCATCTCGAGTGACGGAGGGCCTCCGCTTTTAGCTTGACGAGCTCGCGGAGATAACTCTTAAATGAGTATAAACTAAGTCCCTCTCGAGTGACGGAGGGCCTCCGCTTGTAGCTTGATGAGCTCGCAGAGATAACCCTTAAATGAGTATAAACTAAGTCGCTCTCGAGTGACGGACGGCCTCCGCTTGTAGATTGATGAGCTCGCAAAGATAACTCTTAAATGAGTATAAACTATGTCCCTCTCGAGTGAAGGAGGGCCTCCGCTTGTTGCTTGATGAACTCGCGAAGATAACTCTTAAATGAGTAAAAACTAAGTCCCTCTCGAGTTACGGAGGGCATTCGCTTGTAGCTTGATGAGCCCGTGGAGATAACTCTTAAATGAGTATAAACTAAGTCTCTTTCGAGTGACGGAGGGTCTGCGCTTGTAGCTTGACGAGCTCGCGGAGATAACTTTTAAATGAGCATAAACTAATTAGTCCGTCTCGAGTGACGGAGGGCCTCCGCTTGTAGCTTGATGAGCTCGTGGAGATAACTCATAAAAGAGTATAAACTAAGTCCCTCTAGAGTGACGGAGGGCCACCGCTTGTAGCTTGATGAGCTCGCAGAGATAACTCTTAAATTAGTATAAACTAAGTCCCTCTCGAGTGACGGAGGGCCTCCGCTTGTAGCTTGATGAGCTCGCGGAGATAACCCTTAAATGAGTATAAACTAAGGCTATCTCGAGTGACGGACGGCCTCCACTTGTAGCTTGATGAGCTCGCGGAGATAACTCTTAAATGAGAATTAACTAAGTCCCTCTCGAGTTACGGAGGGCCTCCACTTTTAGCTTGATGAGCTCGCGAAGATAACTCTTAAATGAGTATAAACTAAGTGCCTCTCGAGTGATGGAGGACCTCCGCTTGTAGCTTGATGAGCCCGCGGACATAAATCTTAAATGAGTGTAAACTAAGTCCATCTCGAGTGACGGAGGCGCTCCGCTTGTAGCTTGATGAGCTCGCGGAGATAACTCTTAAATGAGTATAAACTAAGTCCCTCTTGAGTGACGGAGGGCTTCCGCTTGTAGCTTGATGAGCTCGCGGAGATAACTCTTAAATGAGTATAAATTAAGTCCCTTTCGAGTGACGGAGGGTCTCCGCTTGTAGCTTGATGAGCTCGCGGACATAACTCTTAAATGAGTATAAACTAAGTCCCTCTCGAGTGACGGAGGGCCTCCATTTGTAGCTTCATTTGCTCGTGGAGATAACTCTTAAATGAGCATAAACTAAGTCCCTCTCGAGTGACGGAGGGCCTCCGCTTGTTGCTTGATGAACTCGCGAAGATAACTCTTAAATGAGTAAAAACTAAGTCCCTCTCGAGTTACGGAGGGCATTCGCTTGTAGCTTGATGAGCCCGTGGAGATAACTCTTAAATGAGTATAAACTAAGTCTCTTTCGAGTGACGGAGGGTCTTCGCTTCTAGCTTGACGAGCTCGCGGAGATAACTTTTAAATGAGTATAAACTAATTAGTCCGTCTCGAGTGACGGAGGGCCTCCGCTTGTAGCTTGATGAGCTCGCGGAGATAACTCATAAAAGAGTATAAACTAAGTCCCTCTAGAGTGACGGAGGGCCACCGCTTGTAGCTTGATGAGCTCGCAGAGATAACTCTTAAATTAGTATAAACTAAGTCCCTCTCGAGTGACGGAGGGCCTCCGCTTGTAGCTTGATGAGCTCGCGGAGATAACCCTTAAATGAGTATAAACTAAGGCTATCTCGAGTGACGGACGGCCTCCACTTGTAGCTTGATGAGCTCGCGGAGATAACTCTTAAATGAGAATTAACTAAGTCCCTCTCGAGTTACGGAGGGCCTCCACTTTTAGCTTGATGAGCTCGCGAAGATAACTCTTAAATGAGTATAAACTAAGTGCCTCTCGAGTGATGGAGGACCTCCGCTTGTAGCTTGATGAGCCCGCGGAGATAACTCTTAAATTAGTGTAAACTAAGTCAATCTCGAGTGACGGAGGGGCTCCGCTTGTAGCTTGATGAGCTCGCGGAGATAACTCTTAAATGAGAATAAACTAAGTCCCTCTTGAGTGACGGAGGGCTTCCGCTTGTAGCTTGATGAGCTCGCGGAGATAACTCTTAAATGAGTATAAATTAAGTCCCTTTCGAGTGACGGAGGGTCTCCTCTTGTAGCTTGATGAGCTCGCGGAGATAACTCTTAAATGAGTATAAACTAAGTCCCTCTCGAGTGACGGAGGGCCTCCGCTTGTAGCTTCATTTGCTCGTAGAGATAACTCTTAAATGAGCATAAACTAAGTCCCTCTCGAGTGACGGAGGGCCTCCGCTTGTTGCTTGATGAACTCGCGAAGATAACTCTTAAATGAGTAAAAACTAAGTCCCTCTCGAGTTACGGAGGGCATTCGCTTGTAGCTTGATGAGCCCGTGGAGATAACTCTTAAATGAGTATAAACTAAGTCTCTTTCGAGTGACGGAGGGTCTGCGCTTGTAGCTTGACGAGCTCGCGGAGATAACTTTTAAATGAGTATAAACTAATTAGTCTTTCTCGAGTGACGGAGGGCCTCCGCTTGTAGCTTGATGAGCTCGCGGAGATAACTCATAAAAGAGTATAAACTAAGTCCCTCTAGAGTGACGGAGGGCCACCGCTTGTAGCTTGATGAGCTCGCAGAGATAACTCTTAAATTAGTATAAACTAAGTCCCTCTCGAGTGACGGAGGGCCTCCGCTTGTAGCTTCATTTGCTCGTGGAGATAACTCTTAAATGAGCATAAACTAAGTCCCTCTCGAGTGACGGAGGGCCTCCGCTTGTTGCTTGATGAACTCGCGAAGATAACTCTTAAATGAGTAAAAACTAAGTCCCTCTCGAGTTACGGAGGGCATTCGCTTGTAGCTTGATGAGCCCGTGGAGATAACTCTTAAATGAGTATAAACTAAGTCTCTTTCGAGTGACGGAGGGTCTGCGCTTGTAGCTTGACGAGCTCGCGGAGATAACTTTTAAATGAGTATAAACTAATTAGTCCGTCTCGAGTGACGGAGGGCCTCCGCTTGTAGTTTGATGAGCTCACGGAGATAACTCATAAAAGAGTATAAACTAAGTCCCTCTAGAGTGACGGAGGGCCACCGCTTGTAGCTTGATGAGCTCGCAGAGATAACTCTTAAATTAGTATAAACTAAGTCCCTCTCGAGTGACGGAGGGCCTCCGCTTGTAGCTTCATTTGCTCGTGGAGATAACTCTTAAATGAGCATAAACTAAGTCCCTCTCGAGTGACGGAGGGCCTCCGCTTGTTGCTTGATGAACTCGCGAAGATAACTCTTAAATGAGTAAAAACTAAGTCCCTCTCGAGTTACGGAGGGCATTCGCTTGTAGCTTGATGAGCCCGTGGAGATAACTCTTAAATGAGTATAAACTAAGTCTCTTTCGAGTGACGGAGGGTCTGCGCTTGTAGCTTGACGAGCTCGCGGAGATAACTTTTAAATGAGTATAAACTAATTAGTCCGTCTCGAGTGACGGAGGGCCTCCGCTTGTAGCTTGATGAGCTCGCGGAGATAACTCATAAAAGAGTATAAACTAAGTCCCTCTAGAGTGACGGAGGGCCACCGCTTGTAGCTTGATGAGCTCGCGGAGATAACCCTTAAATGAGTATAAACTAAGGCTATCTCGAGTGACGGACGGCCTCCACTTGTAGCTTGATGAGCTCGCGGAGATAACTCTTAAATGAGAATTAACTGAGTCCCTCTCGAGTTACGGAGGGCCTCCACTTTTAGCTTGATGAGCTCGCGAAGATAACTCTTAAATGAGTATAAACTAAGTGCCTCTCGAGTGAGGGAGGACCTCCGCTTGTAGCTTGATGAGCCCGCGGAGATAACTCTTAAATGAGTGTAAACTAAGTCCATCTCGAGTGACGGAGGGCCTCCGCTTGTAGCTTGACGAGCTCGCGTAGATAACTCTTAAATGAGTATAAACTAAGTCCCTCTCGAGTGACGGAGGGCCTCCGCTTGTAGCTTGATGAGCTCGCAGAGATAACCCTTAAATGAGTATAAACTAAGTCCCTCTCGAGTGACGGACGGCCTCCGCTTGTAGCTTGATGAGCTCGCGAAGATAACTCTTAAATGAGTATAAACTAAGTCCCTCTCGAGTGACGGAGGGCCTCCGCTTGTTGCTTGATGAACTCGCGAAGATAACTCTTAAATGAGTAAAAACTAAGTCCCTCTCGAGTTACGGACGGCATTCGCTTGTAGCTTGATGAGCCCGTGGAGATAACTCTTAAATGAGTATAAACTAAGTCTCTTTCGAGTGACGGAGGGTCTGCGCTTGTAGCTTGACGAGCTCGCGGAGATAACTTTTAAATGAGTATAAACTAATTCGTCCGTCTCGAGTGACGGAGGAACTCCGCTTGTAGCTTGATGAGCTCGCGGAGATAACTCATAAAAGAGTATAAACTAAGTCCCTCTAGAGTGACGGAGGGCCACCGCTTGTAGCTTGATGAGCTCGCAGAGATAACTCTTAAATTAGTATAAACTAAGTCCCTCTCGAGTGACGGAGGGCCTCCGCTTGTAGCTTGATGAGCTCGCGGAGATAACCCTTAAATGAGTATAAACTAAGGCTATCTCGAGTGACGGACGGCCTCCACTTGTAGCTTGATGAGCTCGCGGAGATAACTCTTAAATGAGAATTAACTAAGTCCCTCTCGAGTTACGGAGGGCCTCCACTTTTAGCTTGATGAGCTCGCGAAGATAACTCTTAAATGAGTATAAACTAAGTCCCTCTCGTGTGACGGAGGGCCTCCGCTTGTAGCTTGGTGAGCTCGCGAAGATAACCCTTAAATGAGTATAAACTAAGTCCCTCTCGAGTGACGGAGGGCCTCCGCTTGTAGCTTGATGAGCTCGAAGAGATAACCCTTAAATGAGTATAAACTAAGGTCATCTCGAGTGACGGACGGCCTCCACTTGTAGCTTGATGAGCTCGCGGAGATAACTCTTAAATGAGAATTAACTAAGTCCCTCTCGAGTTACGGAGGGCCTCCGCTTTTAGCTTGATGAGCTCGCGAAGATAACTCTTAAATGAGTACAAACTAAGTGCCTCTCGAGTGATGGAGGACCTCCGCTTGTAGCTTGATGAGCCCGCGGAGATAACTCTTAAATGAGTGTAAACTAAGTCTATCTCGAGTGACGGAGGGGCTCCGCTTGTAGCTTGATGAGCTCGCGGAGATAACTCTTAAATGAGTACAAACTAAGTCCCTCTTGAGTGACGGAGGGCTTCCGCTTGTAGCTTGATGAGCTCGCGGAGATAACTCTTAAATGAGTATAAATTAAGTCCCTTTCGAGTGACGGAGGGTCTCCGCTTGTAGCTTGATGAGCTCGCGGAGATAACTCTTAAATGAGTATAAACAAAGTCCCTCTCGAGTGACGGAGGGCCTCCGCTTGTAGCTTCATTTGCTCGTGGAGATAACTCTTAAATGAGCATAAACTAAGTCCCTCTCGAGTGACGGAGGTCCTCCGCTTGTAGCTTGATGAGCTCGAAGAGATAACCCTTAAATGAGTATAAACTAAGGTCATCTCGAGTGACGGACGACCTCCACTTGTAGCTTGATGAGCTCGCGGAGATAACTCTTAAATGAGAATTAACTAAGTCCCTCTCGAGTTACGGAGGGCCTCCGCTTTTAGCTTGATGAGCTCGCGAAGATAACTCTTAAATGAGTATAAACTAAGTGCCTCTCGAGTGATGGAGGACCTCCGCTTGTAGCTTGATGAGCCCACGGAGATAACTCTTAAATGAGTGTAAACTAAGTCCATCTCGAGTGACGGAGGGCCTCCGCTTGTAGCTTGACGAGCTCGCGGAGATAACTCTTAAATGAGTATAAACTAAGTCCCTCTCGACTGACGGAGGGCCTCCGCTTGTAGCTTGATGAGCTCGCAGAGATAACCCTTAAATGAGTATAAACTAAGTCCCTCTCGAGTTACGGAGGGCCTCCACTTTTAGCTTGATGAGCTCGCGAAGATAACTCTTAAATGAGTATAAACTAAGTGCCTCTCGAGTGACGGAGGACCTCCGCTTGTAGCTTGATGAGCCCGCGGAGATAACTCTTAAATGAGTGTAAACTAAGTCCATCTCGAGTGACGGAGGGCCTCCGCTTGTAGCTTGACGAGCTCGCGGAGATAACTCTTAAATGAGTATAAACTAAGTCCCTCTCGAGTGACGGAGGGCCTCCGCTTGTAGCTTGATGAGCTCGCAGAGATAACCCTTAAATGAGTATAAACTAAGTCCCTCTCGAGTGACGGACGGCCTCCGCTTGTAGCTTGATGAGCTCGCGAAGATAACTCTTAAATGAGTATAAACTAAATCCCTCTCGAGTGACGGAGGGCCTCCGCTTGTTGCGTGATGAACTCGCGAAGATAACTCTTAAATGAGTAAAAACTAAGTCCCTCTCGAGTTACGGAGGGCATTCGCTTGTAGCTTGATGAGCCCGTGGAGATAACTCTTAAATGAGTATAAACTAAGTCTCTTTCGAGTGACGGAGGGTCTGCGCTTGTAGCTTGACGAGCTCGCGGAGATAACTTTTAAATGAGTATAAACTAATTAGTCCGTCTCGAGTGACGGAGGGCCTCCGCTTGTAGTTTGATGAGCTCGCGGAGATAACCCTTAAATGAGTATAAACTAAGGCTATCTCGAGTGACGGACGGCCTCCACTTGTAGCTTGATGAGCTCGCGGAGATAACTCTTAAATGAGAATTAACTAAGTCCCTCTCGAGTTACGGAGGGCCTCCACTTTTAGCTTGATGAGCTCGCGAAGATAACTATTAAATGAGTATAAACTAAGTCCCTCTCGTGTGACGGAGGGCCTCCGCTTGTAGCTTGGTGAGCTCGCGAAGATAACCCTTAAATGAGTATAAACTAAGTCCCTCTCGAGTGACGGAGGGCCTCCGCTTGTAGCTTGATGAGCTCGAAGAGATAACCCTTAAATGAGTATAAACTAAGGTCATCTCGAGTGACGGACGGCCTCCACTTGTAGCTTGATGAGCTCGCGGAGATAACTCTTAAATGAGAATTAACTAAGTCCCTCTCGAGTTACGGAGGGCCTCCGCTTTTAGCTTGATGAGCTCGCGAAGATAACTCTTAAATGAGTACAAACTAAGTGCCTCTCGAGTGATGGAGGACCTCCGCTTGTAGCTTGATGAGCCCGCGGAGATAACTCTTAAATGAGTGTAAACTAAGTCTATCTCGAGTGACGGAGGGGCTCCGCTTGTAGCTTGATGAGCTCGCGGAGATAACTCTTAAATGAGAATTAACTAAGTCCCTCTCGAGTGACGGAGGGCCTCCGCTTGTAGCTTCATTTGCTCGTGGAGATAACTCTTAAATGAGCATAAACTAAGTCCCTCTCGAGTGACGGAGGTCCTCCGCTTGTAGCTTGATGAGCTCGAAGAGATAACCCTTAAATGAGTATAAACTAAGGTCATCTCGAGTGACGGACGACCTCCACTTGTAGCTTGATGAGCTCGCGGAGATAACTCTTAAATGAGAATTAACTAAGTCCCTCTCGAGTTACGGAGGGCCTCCGCTTTTAGCTTGATGAGCTCGCGAAGATAACTCTTAAATGAGTATAAACTAAGTGCCTCTCGAGTGATGGAGGACCTCCGCTTGTAGCTTGATGAGCCCACGGAGATAACTCTTAAATGAGTGTAAACTAAGTCCATCTCGAGTGACGGAGGGCCTCCGCTTGTAGCTTGACGAGCTCGCGGAGATAACTCTTAAATGAGTATAAACTAAGTCCCTCTCGACTGACGGAGGGCCTCCGCTTGTAGCTTGATGAGCTCGCAGAGATAACCCTTAAATGAGTATAAACTAAGTCCCTCTCGAGTTACGGAGGGCCTCCACTTTTAGCTTGATGAGCTCGCGAAGATAACTCTTAAATGAGTATAAACTAAGTGCCTCTCGAGTGATGGAGGACCTCCGCTTGTAGCTTGATGAGCCCGCGGAGATAACTCTTAAATGAGTGTAAACTAAGTCCATCTCGAGTGACGGAGGGCCTCCGCTTGTAGCTTGACGAGCTCGCGGAGATAACTCTTAAATGAGTATAAACTAAGTCCCTCTCGAGTGACGGAGGGCCTCCGCTTGTAGCTTGATGAGCTCGCAGAGATAACCCTTAAATGAGTATAAACTAAGTCCCTCTCGAGTGACGGACGGCCTCCGCTTGTAGCTTGATGAGCTCGCGAAGATAACTCTTAAATGAGTATAAACTAAATCCCTCTCGAGTGACGGAGGGCCTCCGCTTGTTGCTTGATGAACTCGCGAAGATAACTCTTAAATGAGTAAAAACTAAGTCCCTCTCGAGTTACGGACGGCATTCGCTTGTAGCTTGATGAGCCCGTGGAGATAACTCTTAAATGAGTATAAACTAAGTCTCTTTCGAGTGACGGAGGGTCTGCGCTTGTAGCTTGACGAGCTCGCGGAGATAACTTTTAAATGAGTATAAACTAATTAGTCCGTCTCGAGTGACGGAGGGCCTCCGCTTGTAGCTTGATGAGCTCGCGGAGATAACTCATAAAAGAGTATAAACTAAGTCCCTCTAGAGTGACGGAGGGCCACCGCTTGTAGCTTGATGAGCTCGCAGAGATAACTCTTAAATTAGTATAAACTAAGTCCCTCTCGAGTGACGGAGGGCCTCCGCTTGTAGCTTGATGAGCTCGCGGAGATAACCCTTAAATGAGTATAAACTAAGGCTATCTCGAGTGACGGACGGCCTCCACTTGTAGCTTGATGAGCTCGCGGAGATAACTCTTAAATGAGAATTAACTAAGTCCCTCTCGAGTTACGGAGGGCCTCCACTTTTAGCTTGATGAGCTCGCGAAGATAACTCTTAAATGAGTATAAACTAAGTCCCTCTCGTGTGACGGAGGGCCTCCGCTTGTAGCTTGGTGAGCTCGCGAAGATAACCCTTAAATGAGTATAAACTAAGTCCCTCTCGAGTGACGGAGGGCCTCCGCTTGTAGCTTGATGAGCTCGAAGAGATAACCCTTAAATGAGTATAAACTAAGGTCATCTCGAGTGACGGACGGCCTCCACTTGTAGCTTGATGAGCTCACGGAGATAACTCTTAAATGAGAATTAACTAAGTCCCTCTCGAGTTACGGAGGGCCTCCGCTTGTAGCTTGATGAGCTCGCAGAGATAACCCTTAAATGAGTATAAACTAAGTCCCTCTCGAGTGACGGACGGCCTCCGCTTGTAGCTTGATGAGCTCGCGAAGATAACTCTTAAATGAGTATAAACTAAATCCCTCTCGAGTGACGGAGGGCCTCCGCTTGTTGCTTGATGAACTCGCGAAGATAACTCTTAAATGAGTAAAAACTAAGTCCCTCTCGAGTTACGGACGGCATTCGCTTGTAGCTTGATGAGCCCGTGGAGATAACTCTTAAATGAGTATAAACTAAGTCTCTTTCGAGTGACGGAGGGTCTGCGCTTGTAGCTTGACGAGCTCGCGGAGATAACTTTTAAATGAGTATAAACTAATTAGTCCGTCTCGAGTGACGGAGGGCCTCCACTTGTAGCTTGATGAGCTCGCGGAGATAACTCATAAAAGAGTATAAACTAAGTCCCTCTAGAGTGACGGAGGGCCACCGCTTGTAGCTTGATGAGCTCGCAGAGATAACTCTTAAATTAGTATAAACTAAGTCCCTCTCGAGTGACGGAGGGCCTCCGCTTGTAGCTTGATGAGCTCGCGGAGATAACCCTTAAATGAGTATAAACTAAGGCTATCTCGAGTGACGGACGGCCTCCACTTGTAGCTTGATGAGCTCGCGGAGATAACTCTTAAATGAGAATTAACTAAGTCCCTCTCGAGTTACGGAGGGCCTCCACTTTTAGCTTGATGAGCTCGCGAAGATAACTCTTAAATGAGTATAAACTAAGTCCCTCTCGTGTGACGGAGGGCCTCCGCTTGTAGCTTGGTGAGCTCGCGAAGATAACCCTTAAATGAGTATAAACTAAGTCCCTCTCGAGTGACGGAGGGCCTCCGCTTGTAGCTTGATGAGCTCGAAGAGATAACCCTTAAATGAGTATAAACTAAGGTCATCTCGAGTGACGGACGGCCTCCACTTGTAGCTTGATGAGCTCGCGGAGATAACTCTTAAATGAGAATTAACTAAGTCCCTCTCGAGTTACGGAGGGCCTCCGCTTTTAGCTTGATGAGCTCGCGAAGATAACTCTTAAATGAGTACAAACTAAGTGCCTCTCGAGTGATGGAGGACCTCCGCTTGTAGCTTGATGAGCCCGCGGAGATAACTCTTAAATGAGTGTAAACTAAGTCTATCTCGAGTGACGGAGGGGCTCCGCTTGTAGCTTGATGAGCTCGCGGAGATAACTCTTAAATGAGTACAAACTAAGTCCCTCTTGAGTGACGGAGGGCTTCCGCTTGTAGCTTGATGAGCTCGCGGAGATAACTCTTAAATGAGTATAAATTAAGTCCCTTTCGAGTGACGGAGGGTCTCCGCTTGTAGCTTGATGAGCTCGCGGAGATAACTCTTAAATGAGTATAAACAAAGTCCCTCTCGAGTGACGGAGGGCCTCCGCTTGTAGCTTCATTTGCTCGTGGAGATAACTCTTAAATGAGCATAAACTAAGTCCCTCTCGAGTGACGGAGGTCCTCCGCTTGTAGCTTGATGAGCTCGAAGAGATAACCCTTAAATGAGTATAAACTAAGGTCATCTCGAGTGACGGACGACCTCCACTTGTAGCTTGATGAGCTCGCGGAGATAACTCTTAAATGAGAATTAACTAAGTCCCTCTCGAGTTACGGAGGGCCTCCGCTTTTAGCTTGATGAGCTCGCGAAGATAACTCTTAAATGAGTATAAACTAAGTGCCTCTCGAGTGATGGAGGACCTCCGCTTGTAGCTTGATGAGCCCACGGAGATAACTCTTAAATGAGTGTAAACTAAGTCCATCTCGAGTGACGGAGGGCCTCCGCTTGTAGCTTGACGAGCTCGCGGAGATAACTCTTAAATGAGTATAAACTAAGTCCCTCTCGACTGACGGAGGGCCTCCGCTTGTAGCTTGATGAGCTCGCAGAGATAACCCTTAAATGAGTATAAACTAAGTCCCTCTCGAGTTACGGAGGGCCTCCACTTTTAGCTTGATGAGCTCGCGAAGATAACTCTTAAATGAGTATAAACTAAGTGCCTCTCGAGTGACGGAGGACCTCCGCTTGTAGCTTGATGAGCCCGCGGAGATAACTCTTAAATGAGTGTAAACTAAGTCCATCTCGAGTGACGGAGGGCCTCCGCTTGTAGCTTGACGAGCTCGCGGAGATAACTCTTAAATGAGTATAAACTAAGTCCCTCTCGAGTGACGGAGGGCCTCCGCTTGTAGCTTGATGAGCTCGCAGAGATAACCCTTAAATGAGTATAAACTAAGTCCCTCTCGAGTGACGGACGGCCTCCGCTTGTAGCTTGATGAGCTCGCGAAGATAACTCTTAAATGAGTATAAACTAAATCCCTCTCGAGTGACGGAGGGCCTCCGCTTGTTGCTTGATGAACTCGCGAAGATAACTCTTAAATGAGTAAAAACTAAGTCCCTCTCGAGTTACGGAGGGCATTCGCTTGTAGCTTGATGAGCCCGTGGAGATAACTCTTAAATGAGTATAAACTAAGTCTCTTTCGAGTGACGGAGGGTCTGCGCTTGTAGCTTGACGAGCTCGCGGAGATAACTTTTAAATGAGTATAAACTAATTAGTCCGTCTCGAGTGACGGAGGGCCTCCGCTTGTAGTTTGATGAGCTCGCGGAGATAACCCTTAAATGAGTATAAACTAAGGCTATCTCGAGTGACGGACGGCCTCCACTTGTAGCTTGATGAGCTCGCGGAGATAACTCTTAAATGAGAATTAACTAAGTCCCTCTCGAGTTACGGAGGGCCTCCACTTTTAGCTTGATGAGCTCGCGAAGATAACTCTTAAATGAGTATAAACTAAGTCCCTCTCGTGTGACGGAGGGCCTCCGCTTGTAGCTTGGTGAGCTCGCGAAGATAACCCGTAAATGAGTATAAACTAAGTCCCTCTCGAGTGACGGAGGGCCTCCGCTTGTAGCTTGATGAGCTCGAAGAGATAACCCTTAAATGAGTATAAACTAAGGTCATCTCGAGTGACGGACGGCCTCCACTTGTAGCTTGATGAGCTCGCGGAGATAACTCTTAAATGAGAATTAACTAAGTCCCTCTCGAGTTACGGAGGGCCTCCGCTTTTAGCTTGATGAGCTCGCGAAGATAACTCTTAAATGAGTACAAACTAAGTGCCTCTCGAGTGATGGAGGACCTCCGCTTGTAGCTTGATGAGCCCGCGGAGATAACTCTTAAATGAGTGTAAACTAAGTCTATCTCGAGTGACGGAGGGGCTCCGCTTGTAGCTTGATGAGCTCGCGGAGATAACTCTTAAATGAGAATTAACTAAGTCCCTCTCGAGTGACGGAGGGCCTCCGCTTGTAGCTTCATTTGCTCGTGGAGATAACTCTTAAATGAGCATAAACTAAGTCCCTCTCGAGTGACGGAGGTCCTCCGCTTGTAGCTTGATGAGCTCGAAGAGATAACCCTTAAATGAGTATAAACTAAGGTCATCTCGAGTGACGGACGACCTCCACTTGTAGCTTGATGAGCTCGCGGAGATAACTCTTAAATGAGAATTAACTAAGTCCCTCTCGAGTTACGGAGGGCCTCCGCTTTTAGCTTGATGAGCTCGCGAAGATAACTCTTAAATGAGTATAAACTAAGTGCCTCTCGAGTGATGGAGGACCTCCGCTTGTAGCTTGATGAGCCCACGGAGATAACTCTTAAATGAGTGTAAACTAAGTCCATCTCGAGTGACGGAGGGCCTCCGCTTGTAGCTTGACGAGCTCGCGGAGATAACTCTTAAATGAGTATAAACTAAGTCCCTCTCGACTGACGGAGGGCCTCCGCTTGTAGCTTGATGAGCTCGCAGAGATAACCCTTAAATGAGTATAAACTAAGTCCCTCTCGAGTTACGGAGGGCCTCCACTTTTAGCTTGATGAGCTCGCGAAGATAACTCTTAAATGAGTATAAACTAAGTGCCTCTCGAGTGATGGAGGACCTCCGCTTGTAGCTTGATGAGCCCGCGGAGATAACTCTTAAATGAGTGTAAACTAAGTCCATCTCGAGTGACGGAGGGCCTCCGCTTGTAGCTTGACGAGCTCGCGGAGATAACTCTTAAATGAGTATAAACTAAGTCCCTCTCGAGTGACGGAGGGCCTCCGCTTGTAGCTTGATGAGCTCGCAGAGATAACCCTTAAATGAGTATAAACTAAGTCCCTCTCGAGTGACGGACGGCCTCCGCTTGTAGCTTGATGAGCTCGCGAAGATAACTCTTAAATGAGTATAAACTAAATCCCTCTCGAGTGACGGAGGGCCTCCGCTTGTTGCTTGATGAACTCGCGAAGATAACTCTTAAATGAGTAAAAACTAAGTCCCTCTCGAGTTACGGAGGGCATTCGCTTGTAGCTTGATGAGCCCGTGGAGATAACTCTTAAATGAGTATAAACTAAGTCTCTTTCGAGTGACGGAGTGTCTGCGCTTGTAGCTTGACGAGCTCGCGGAGATAACTTTTAAATGAGTATAAACTAATTAGTCCGTCTCGAGTGACGGAGGGCCTCCGCTTGTAGCTTGATGAGCTCGCGGAGATAACTCATAAAAGAGTATAAACTAAGTTCCTCTAGAGTGACGGAGGGCCACCGCTTGTAGCTTGATGAGCTCGCAGAGATAACTCTTAAATTAGTATAAACTAAGTCCCTCTCGAGTGACGGAGGGCCTCCGCTTGTAGCTTGATGAGCTCGCGGAGATAACCCTTAAATGAGTATAAACTAAGGCTATCTCGAGTGACGGACGGCCTCCACTTGTAGCTTGATGAGCTCGCGGAGATAACTCTTAAATGAGAATTAACTAAGTCCCTCTCGAGTTACGGAGGGTCTCCACTTTTAGCTTGATGAGCTCGCGAAGATAACTCTTAAATGAGTATAAACTAAGTCCCTCTCGTGTGACGGAGGGCCTCCGCT
Organism: Persicaria tinctoria; assembly: GCA_037127255.1. Classification (NCBI taxonomy): domain Eukaryota; kingdom Viridiplantae; phylum Streptophyta; class Magnoliopsida; order Caryophyllales; family Polygonaceae; genus Persicaria; species Persicaria tinctoria. Next base: position 32,313,204 of record JBANSL010000007.1, on the reverse strand, counting down.
TGTAGCTTGGTGAGCTCGCGAAGATAACCCTTAAATGAGTATAAACTAAGTCCCTCTCGAGTGACGGAGGGCCTCCGCTTGTAGCTTGATGAGCTCGAAGAGATAACCCTTAAATGAGTATAAACTAAGGTCATCTCGAGTGACGGACGGCCTCCACTTGTAGCTTGATGAGCTCGCGGAGATAACTCTTAAATGAGAATTAACTAAGTCCCTCTCGAGTTACGGAGGGCCTCCGCTTTTAGCTTGATGAGCTCGCGAAGATATCTCTTAAATGAGTACAAACTAAGTGCCTCTCGAGTGATGGAGGACCTCCGCTTGTAGCTTGATGAGCCCGCGGAGATAACTCTTAAATGAGTGTAAACTAAGTCTATCTCGAGTGACGGAGGGGCTCCGCTTGTAGCTTGATGAGCTCGCGGAGATAACTCTTAAATGAGTACAAACTAAGTCCCTCTTGAGTGACGGAGGGCTTCCGCTTGTAGCTTGATGAGCTCGCGGAGATAACTCTTAAATGAGTATAAATTAAGTCCCTTTCGAGTGACGGAGGGTCTCCGCTTGTAGCTTGATGAGCTCGCGGAGATAACTCTTAAATGAGTATAAACAAAGTCCCTCTCGAGTGACGGAGGGCCTCCGCTTGTAGCTTCATTTGCTCGTGGAGATAACTCTTAAATGAGCATAAACTAAGTCCCTCTCGAGTGACGGAGGTCCTCCGCTTGTAGCTTGATGAGCTCGAAGAGATAACCCTTAAATGAGTATAAACTAAGGTCATCTCGAGTGACGGACGACCTCCACTTGTAGCTTGATGAGCTCGCGGAGATAACTCTTAAATGAGAATTAACTAAGTCCCTCTCGAGTTACGGAGGGCCTCCGCTTTTAGCTTGATGAGCTCGCGAAGATAACTCTTAAATGAGTATAAACTAAGTGCCTCTCGAGTGATGGAGGACCTCCGCCTGTAGCTTGATGAGCCCACGGAGATAACTCTTAAATGAGTGTAAACTAAGTCCATCTCGAGTGACGGAGGGCCTCCGCTTGTAGCTTGACGAGCTCGCGGAGATAACTCTTAAATGAGTATAAACTAAGTCCCTCTCGACTGACGGAGGGCCTCCGCTTGTAGCTTGATGAGCTCGCAGAGATAACCCTTAAATGAGTATAAACTAAGTCCCTCTCGAGTTACGGAGGGCCTCCACTTTTAGCTTGATGAGCTCGCGAAGATAACTCTTAAATGAGTATAAACTAAGTGCCTCTCGAGTGATGGAGGACCTCCGCTTGTAGCTTGATGAGCCCGCGGAGATAACTCTTAAATGAGTGTAAACTAAGTCCATCTCGAGTGACGGAGGGCCTCCGCTTGTAGCTTGACGAGCTCGCGGAGATAACTCTTAAATGAGTATAAACTAAGTCCCTCTCGAGTGACGGAGGGCCTCCGCTTGTAGCTTGATGAGCTCGCAGAGATAACCCTTAAATGAGTATAAACTAAGTCCCTCTCGAGTGACGGACGGCCTCCGCTTGTAGCTTGATGAGCTCGCGAAGATAACTCTTAAATGAGTATAAACTAAGTCCCTCTCGAGTGACGGAGGGCCTCCGCTTGTTGCTTGATGAACTCGCGAAGATAACTCTTAAATGAGTAAAAACTAAGTCCCTCTCGAGTTACGGAGGGCATTCGCTTGTAGCTTGATGAGCCCGTGGAGATAACTCTTAAATGAGTATAAACTAAGTCTCTTTCGAGTGACGGAGGGTCTGCGCTTGTAGCTTGACGAGCTTGCGGAGATAACTTTTAAATGAGTATAAACTAATTAGTCCGTCTCGAGTGACGGAGGGCCTCCGCTTGTAGCTTGATGAGCTCGCGGAGATAACTCATAAAAGAGTATAAACTAAGTCCCTCTAGAGTGACGGAGGGCCACCGCTTGTAGCTTGATGAGCTCGCAGAGATAACTCTTAAATTAGTATAAACTAAGTCCCTCTCGAGTGACGGAGGGCCTCCGCTTGTAGCTTGATGAGCTCGCGGAGATAACCCTTAAATGAGTATAAACTAAGGCTATCTCGAGTGACGGACGGCCTCCACTTGTAGCTTGATGAGCTCGCGGAGATAACTCTTAAATGAGAATTAACTAAGTCCCTCTCGAGTTACGGAGGGCCTCCACTTTTAGCTTGATGAGCTCGCGAAGATAACTCTTAAATGAGTATAAACTAAGTCCCTCTCGTGTGACGGAGGGCCTCCGCTTGTAGCTTGGTGAGCTCGCGAAGATAACCCTTAAATGAGTATAAACTAAGTCCCTCTCGAGTGACGGAGGGCCTCCGCTTGTAGCTTGATAAGCTCGAAGAGATAACCCTTAAATGAGTATAAACTAAGGTCATCTCGAGTGACGGACGGCCTCCACTTGTAGCTTGATGAGCTCGCGGAGATAACTCTTAAATGAGAATTAACTAAGTCCCTCTCGAGTTACGGAGGGCCTCCGCTTTTAGCTTGATGAGCTCGCGAAGATAACTCTTAAATGAGTACAAACTAAGTGCCTCTCGAGTGATGGAGGACCTCCGCTTGTAGCTTGATGAGCCCGCGGAGATAACTCTTAAATGAGTGTAAACTAAGTCTATCTCGAGTGACGGAGGGGCTCCGCTTGTAGCTTGATGAGCTCGCGGAGATAACTCTTAAATGAGTACAAACTAAGTCCCTCTTGAGTGACGGAGGGCTTCCGCTTGTAGCTTGATGAGCTCGCGGAGATAACTCTTAAATGAGTATAAATTAAGTCCCTTTCGAGTGACGGAGGGTCTCCGCTTGTAGCTTGATGAGCTCGCGGAGATAACTCTTAAATGAGTATAAACAAAGTCCCTCTCGAGTGACGGAGGGCCTCCGCTTGTAGCTTCATTTGCTCGTGGAGATAACTCTTAAATGAGCATAAACTAAGTCCCTCTCGAGTGACGGAGGGCCTCCGCTTGTAGCTTCATTTGCTCGTGGAGATAACTCTTAAATGAGCATAAACTAAGTCCCTCTCGAGTGACGGAGGTCCTCCGCTTGTAGCTTGATGAGCTCGAAGAGATAACCCTTAAATGAGTATAAACTAAGGTCATCTCGAGTGACGGACGACCTGCACTTGTAGCTTGATGAGCTCGCGGAGATAACTCTTAAATGAGAATTAACTAAGTCCCTCTCGAGTTACGGAGGGCCTCCGCTTTTAGCTTGATGAGCTCGCGAAGATAACTCTTAAATGAGTATAAACTAAGTGCCTCTCGAGTGATGGAGGACCTCCGCTTGTAGCTTGATGAGCCCACGGAGATAACTCTTAAATGAGTGTAAACTAAGTCCATCTCGAGTGACGGAGGGCCTCCACTTGTAGCTTGACGAGCTCGCGGAGATAACTCTTAAATGAGTATAAACTAAGTCCCTCTCGACTGACGGAGGGCCTCCGCTTGTAGCTTGATGAGATCGCAGAGATAACCCTTAAATGAGTATAAACTAAGTCCCTCTCGAGTGACGGACGGCCTCCGCTTGTAGCTTGATGAGCTCGCGAAGATAACTCTTAAATGAGTATAAACTAAGTCCCTCTCGAGTGAGGGAGGGCCTCCGCTTGTAGCTTGATGAGACCGTGGAGATAACTCTTAAATGATTATAAACTAAGTCCATCTCGAGTGACGGAGGGCCTCCGCTTGTAGCTTGATGAGCTCGTGGAGATAACTCTTAAATGAGTATAAACTAAGTCCCTCTCGAGTGACGGAGGGCCTCCGCTTGTATCTTGATGAGCTCGCGGAGATAACTCTTAAATGAGTATAAACTAAGTCCCTCTCGAGTGACGAAGGGCCTCCGCTTGTAGCTTGATGAGCCCGCGGAGATAAATCTTAAATGAATATAAACTAAGTCCCTCTCGAGTGACGGAGAGCCTCCGCTTGTAGCTTGATGAGCTCGCGGAAATAACTCTTAAATGAGTATAAACTAAGTCCCTCTCGAGTGACGGAGGGCCTCCGCTTGTAGCTTGATGAGCTCGAAGAGATAACCCTTAAATGAGTATAAACTAAGGTCATCTCGAGTGACGGACGGCCTCCACTTGTAGCTTGATGAGCTCGCGGAGATAACTCTTAAATGAGAATTAACTAAGTCCCTCTCGAGTTACGGAGGGCCTCCGCTTTTAGCTTGATGAGCTCGCGAAGATAACTCTTAAATGAGTATAAACTAAGTGCCTCTCGAGTGATGGAGGACCTCCGCTTGTAGCTTGATGAGCCCGCGGAGATAACTCTTAAATGAGTGTAAACTAAGTCCATCTCGAGTGACGGAGGGTCTCCGCTTGTAGCTTGATGAGCTCGCGGAGATAACTCTTAAATGAGTATAGACTAAGTCCCTCTTGAGTGACGGAGGGCTTCCGCTTGTAGCTTGATGAGCTCGCGGAGATAACTCTTAAATGAGTATAAATTAAGTCCCTTTCGAGTGACGGAGGGTCTCCGCTTGTAGCTTGATGAGCTCGCGGAGATAACTCTTAAATGAGTATAAACTAAGTCCCTCTCGAGTGACGGAGGGCCTCCGCTTGTAGCTTCATTTGCTCATGGAGATAACTCTTAAATGAGCATAAACTAAGTCCCTCTCGAGTGACGGAGGGCCTCCGCTTGTTGCTTGATGAACTCGCGAAGATAACTCTTAAATGAGTAAAAACTAAGTCCCTCTCGAGTTACGGAGGGCATTCGCTTGTAGCTTGATGAGCCCGCGGAGATAACTCTTAAATGAGTATAAACTAAGTCTCTTTCGAGTGACGGAGGGTCTGCGCTTGTAGCTTGACGAGCTCGCGGAGATAACTTTTAAATGAGTATAAACTAATTAGTCCGTCTCGAGTGACGGAGGGCCTCCGCTTGTAGCTTGATGAGCTCGCGGAGATAACTCATAAAAGAGTATAAACTAAGTCCCTCTAGAGTGACGGAGGGCCACCGCTTGTAGCTTGATGAGCTCGCAGAGATAACTCTTAAATTAGTATAAACTAAGTCCCTCTCGAGTGACGGAGGGCCTCCGCTTGTAGCTTGATGAGCTCGCGGAGATAACCCTTAAATGAGTATAAACTAAGACTATCTCGAGTGACGGACGGCCTCCACTTGTAGCTTGATGAGCTCGCGGAGATAACTCCTAAATGAGAATTAACTAAGTCCCTCTCGAGTTACGGAGGGCCTCCACTTTTAGCTTGATGAGCTCGCGAAGATAACTCTTAAATGAGTATAAACTAAGTGCCTCTCGAGTGATGGAGGACCTCCGTTTGTAGCTTGATGAGCCCGCGGAGATAAATCTTAAATGAGTGTAAACTAAGTCCATCTCGAGTGACGGAGGCGCTCCGCTTGTAGCTTGATGAGCTCGCGGAGATAACTCTTAAATGAGTATAAACTAAGTCCCTCTTGAGTGACGGAGGGCTTCCGCTTGTAGCTTGATGAGCTCGCGGAGATAACTCTTAAATGAGTATAAATTAAGTCCCTTTCGAGTGACGGAGGGTCTCCGCTTGTAGCTTGATGAGCTCGCGGAGATAACTCTTAAATGAGTATAAACTAAGTCCCTCTCGAGTGACGGAGGGCCTCCATTTGTAGCTTCATTTGCTCGTGGAGATAACTCTTAAATGAGCATAAACTAAGTCCCTCTCGAGTGACGGAGGGCCTCCGCTTGTTGCTTGATGAACTCGCGAAGATAACTCTTAAATGAGTAAAAACTAAGTCCCTCTCGAGTTACGGAGGGCATTCGCTTGTAGCTTGATGAGCCCGTGGAGATAACTCTTAAATGAGTATAAACTAAGTCTCTTTCGAGTGACGGAGGGTCTTCGCTTCTAGCTTGACGAGCTCACGGAGATAAATCTTAAATGAGTATAAACTAATTAGTCCCTCTCGAGTGACGGAGGGCCTCCGCTTGTAGCTTGATGAGCTCGCGGAGATAACTCATAAAAGAGTATAAACTAAGTCCCTCTAGAGTGACGGAGGGCCACCGCTTGTAGCTTGATGAGCTCGCAGAGATAACTCTTAAATTAGTATAAACTAAGTCCCTCTCGAGTGACGGAGGGCCTCCGCTTGTAGCTTGATGAGCTCGCGGAGATAACCCTTAAATGAGTATAAACTAAGGCTATCTCGAGTGACGGACGGCCTCCACTTGTAGCTTGATGAGCTCGCGGAGATAACTCTTAAATGAGAATTAACTAAGTCCCTCTCGAGTTACGGAGGGCCACCGCTTGTAGCTTGATGAGCTCGCAGAGATAACTCTCAAATTAGTATAAACTAAGTCCCTCTCGAGTGACGGAGGGCCTCCGCTTGTAGCTTGATGAGCTCGCGGAGATAACCCTTAAATGAGTATAAACTAAGGCTATCTCGAGTGACGGACGGCCTCCACTTATAGCTTGATGAGCTCGCGGAGATAACTCTTAAATGAGAATTAACTAAGTCCCTCTCGAGTTACGGAGGGCCTCCACTTTTAGCTTGATGAGCTCGCGAAGATAACTCTTAAATGAGTATAAACTAAGTGCCTCTCGAGTGATGGAGGACCTCTGCTTGTATCTTGATGAGCCCGCGGAGATAACTCTTAAATTAGTGTAAACTAAGTCCATCTCGAGTGACGGAGGGGCTCCGCTTGTATCTTGATGAGCTCGCGGAGATAACTCTTAAATGAGTAAAAACTAAGTCCCTCTTGAGTGACGGAGGGCTTCCGCTTGTAGCTTGATGAGCTCGCGGAGATAACTCTTAAATGAGTATAAATTAAGTCCCTTTCGAGTGACGGAGGGTCTCCTCTTGTAGCTTGATGAGCTCGCGGAGATAACTCTTAATTGAGTATAAACTAAGTCCCTCTCGAGTGACGGAGGGCCTCCGCTTGTAGCTTCATTTGCTCGTGGAGATAACTCTTAAATGAGCATAAACTAAGTCCCTCTCGAGTGACGGAGGGCCTCCGCTTGTTTCTTGATGAACTCGCGAAGATAACTCTTAAATGAGTAAAAACTAAGTCCCTCTCGAGTTACGGAGGGCATTCGCTTGTAGCTTGATGAGCCCGTGGAGATAACTCTTAAATGAGTATAAACTAAGTCTCTTTCGAGTGATGGAGGGTCTGCGCTTGTAGCTTGACGAGCTCGCGGAGATAACTTTTAAATGAGTATAAACTAATTAGTCCGTCTCGAGTGACGGAGGGCCTCCGCTTGTAGTTTGATGAGCTCGCGGAGATAACTCATAAAAGAGTATAAACTAAGTCCCTCTAGAGTGACGGAGGGCCACCGCTTGTAGCTTGATGAGCTCGCAGAGATAACTCTTAAATTAGTATAAACTAAGTCCCTCTCGAGTGACGGAGGGCCTCCGCTTGTAGCTTCATTTGCTCGTGGAGATAACTCTTAAATGAGCATAAACTAAGTCCCTCTCGAGTGACGGAGGGCCTCCACTTGTTGCTTGATGAACTCGCGAAGATAACTCTTAAATGAGTAAAAACTAAGTCCCTCTCGAGTTACGGAGGGCATTCGCTTGTAGCTTGATGAGCCCGTGGAGATAACTCTTAAATGAGTATAAACTAAGTCTCTTTCGAGTGACGGAGGGTCTGCGCTTGTAGCTTGACGAGCTCGCGGAGATAACTTTTAAATGAGTATAAACTAATTAGTCCGTCTCGAGTGACGGAGGGCCTCCGCTTGTAGCTTGATGAGCTCGCGGAGATAACTCATAAAAGAGTATAAACTAAGTCCCTCTAGAGTGACGGAGGGCCACCGCTTGTAGCTTGATGAGCTCGCGGAGATAACCCTTAAATGAGTATAAACTAAGGCTATCTCGAGTGACGGACGGCCTCCACTTGTAGCTTGATGAGCTCGCGGAGATAACTCTTAAATGAGAATTAACTAAGTCCCTCTCGAGTTACGGAGGGCCTCCACTTTTAGCTTGATGAGCTCGCGAAGATAACTCTTAAATGAGTATAAACTAAGTGCCTCTCGAGTGATGGAGGACCTCCGCTTGTAGCTTGATGAGCCCGCGGAGATAACTCTTAAATGAGTGTAAACTAAGTCCATCTCGAGTGACGGAGGGCCTCCGCTTGTAGCTTGACGAGCTCGCGGAGATAACTCTTAAATTAGTATAAACTAAGTCCCTCTCGAGTGACGGAGGGCCTCCGCTTGTAGCTTGATGAACTCGCGAAGATAACTCTTAAATTAGTATAAACTAAGTCCCTCTCGAGTGACGGAGGGCCTCCGCTTGTAGCTTGATGAGCTCGCGGAGATAACCCTTAAATGAGTATAAACTAAGGCTATCTCGAGTGACGGACGGCCTCCACTTGTAGCTTGATGAGCTCGCGGAGATAACTCTTAAATGAGAATTAACTAAGTCCCTCTCGAGTTACGGAGGGCCTCCACTTTTAGCTTGATGAGCTCGCGAAGATAACTCTTAAATGAGTATAAACTAAGTGCCTCTCGAGTGATGGAGGACCTCCGCTTGTAGCTTGATGAGCCCGCGGAGATAAATCTTAAATGAGTGTAAACTAAGTCCATCTCGAGTGACGGAGGCGCTCCGCTTGTAGATTGATGAGCTCGCGGAGATAACTCTTAAATGAGTATAAACTAAGTCCCTCTTGAGTGACGGAGGGCTTCCGCTTGTAGCTTGATGAGCTCGCGGAGATAACTCTTAAATGAGTATAAATTAAGTCCCTTTCGAGTGACGGAGGGTCTCCGCTTGTAGCTTGATGAGCTCGCAGAGATAACTCTTAAATGAGTATAAACTAAGTCCCTCTCGAGTGACGGAGGGCCTCTGCTTGTAGCTTGATGAGCCCATGGAGATAACTCTTAAATCAGTATAAACTAAGTCCCTCTCGAGTGACGGAGGGCCTCCGCTTGTAGCTTGATGAGCTCGCGAAGATAACTCTTAAATGAGTATAAACTAAGTCCCTCTCGAGTGACGGAGGGCCTCCATTTGTAGCTTCATTTGCTCGTGGAGATAACTCTTAAATGAGCATAAACTAACTCCCTCTCGAGTGACGGAGGGCCTCCGCTTGTTGCTTGATGAACTCGCGAAGATAACTCTTAAATGAGTAAAAACTAAGTCCCTCTCGAGTTACGGAGGGCATTCGCTTGTAGCTTGATGAGCCCGTGGAGATAACTCTTAAATGAGTATAAACTAAGTCTCTTTCGAGTGACGGAGGGTCTTCGCTTCTAGCTTGACGAGCTCACGGAGATAAATCTTAAATGAGTATAAACTAATTAGTCCCTCTCGAGTGACGGAGGGCCTCCGCTTGTAGCTTGATGAGCTCGCGGAGATAACTCATAAAAGAGTATAAACTAAGTCCCTCTAGAGTGACGGAGGGCCACCGCTTGTAGCTTGATGAGCTCGCAGAGATAACTCTTAAATTAGTATAAACTAAGTCCCTCTCGAGTGACGGAGGGCCTCCGCTTGTAGCTTGATGAGCTCGCGGAGATAACCCTTAAATGAGTATAAACTAAGGCTATCTCGAGTGACGGACGGCCTCCACTTGTAGCTTGATGAGCTCGCGGAGATAACTCTTAAATGAGAATTAACTAAGTCCCTCTCGAGTTACAGAGGGCCTCCACTTTTAGCTTGATGAGCTCGCGAAGATAACTCTTAAATGAGTATAAACTAAGTGCCTCTCGAGTGATGGAGGACCTCTGCTTGTAGCTTGATGAGCCTGCGGAGATAACTCTTAAATTAGTGTAAACTAAGTCCATCTCGAGTGACGGAGGGGCTCCGCTTGTAGCTTGATGAGCTCGCGGAGATAACTCTTAAATGAGTAAAAACTAAGTCCCTCTTGAGTGACGGAGGGCTTCCGCTTGTAGCTTGATGAGCTCGCGGAGATAACTCTCAAATGAGTATAAATTAAGTCCCTTTCGAGTGACGGAGGGTCTCCTCTTGTAGCTTGATGAGCTCGCGGAGATAACTCTTAAATGAGTATAAACTAAGTCCCTCTCGAGTGACGGAGGGCCTCCGCTTGTAGCTTCATTTGCTCGTGGAGATAACTCTTAAATGAGCATAAACTAAGTCCCTCTCGAGTGACGGAGGGCCTCCGCTTGTTTCTTGATGAACTCGCGAAGATAACTCTTAAATGAGTAAAAACTAAGTCCCTCTCGAGTTACGGAGGGCATTCGCTTGTAGCTTGATGAGCCCGTGGAGATAACTCTTAAATGAGTATAAACTAAGTCTCTTTCGAGTGATGGAGGGTCTGCGCTTGTAGCTTGACGAGCTCGCGGAGATAACTTTTAAATGAGTATAAACTAATTAGTCTGTCTCGAGTGACGGAGGGCCTCCGCTTGTAGCTTGATGAGCTCGAGGAGATAACTCATAAAAGAGAATAAACTAAGTCCCTCTAGAGTGACGGAGGGCCACCGCTTGTAGCTTGATGAGCTCGCAGAGATAACTCTTAAATTAGTATAAACTAAGTCCCTCTCGAGTGACGGAGGGCCTCCGGTTGTAGCTTCATTTGCTCGTGGAGATAACTCTTAAATGAGCATAAACTAAGTCCCTCTCGAGTGACGGAGGGCCTCCGCTTGTTTCTTGATGAACTCGCGAAGATAACTCTTAAATGAGTAAAAACTAAGTCCCTCTCGAGTTACGGAGGGCATTCGCTTGTAGCTTGATGAGCCCGTGGAGATAACTCTTAAATGAGTATAAACTAAGTCTCTTTCGAGTGATGGAGGGTCTGCGCTTGTAGCTTGACGAGCTCGCGGAGATAACTTTTAAATGAGTATAAACTAATTAGTCTGTCTCGAGTGACGGAGGGCCTCCGCTTGTAGCTTGATGAGCTCGAGGAGATAACTCATAAAAGAGAATAAACTAAGTCCCTCTAGAGTGACGGAGGGCCACCGCTTGTAGCTTGATGAGCTCGCAGAGATAACTCTTAAATTAGTATAAACTAAGTCCCTCTCGAGTGACGGAGGGCCTCCGCTTGTAGCTTCATTTGCTCGTGGAGATAACTCTTAAATGAGCATAAACTAAGTCCCTCTCGAGTGACGGAGGGCCTCCGCTTGTTTCTTGATGAACTCGCGAAGATAACTCTTAAATGAGTAAAAACTAAGTCCCTCTCGAGTTACGGAGGGCATTCGCTTGTAGCTTGATGAGCCCGTGGAGATAACTCTTAAATGAGTATAAACTAAGTCTCTTTCGAGTGATGGAGGGTCTGCGCTTGTAGCTTGACGAGCTCGCGGAGATAACTTTTAAATGAGTATAAACTAATTAGTCTGTCTCGAGTGACGGAGGGCCTCCGCTTGTAGCTTGATGAGCTCGAGGAGATAACTCATAAAAGAGAATAAACTAAGTCCCTCTAGAGTGACGGAGGGCCACCGCTTGTAGCTTGATGAGCTCGCAGAGATAACTCTTAAATTAGTATAAACTAAGTCCCTCTCGAGTGACGGAGGGCCTCAGCTTGTAGCTTCATTTGCTCGTGGAGATAACTCTTAAATGAGCATAAACTAAGTCCCTCTCGAGTGACGGAGGGCCTCCGCTTGTTGCTTGATGAACTCGCGAAGATAACTCTTAAATGAGTAAAAACTAAGTCCCTCTCGAGTTACGGAGGGCATTCACTTGTAGCTTGATGAGCCCGTGGAGATAACTCTTAAATGAGTATAAACTAAGTCTCTTTCGAGTGACGGAGGGTCTGCGCTTGTAGCTTGACGAGCTCGCGGAGATAACTTTTAAATGAGTATAAACTAATTAGTCCGTCTCGAGTGACGGAGGGCCTCCGCTTGTAGTTTGATGAGCTCGCGGAGATAACTCATAAAAGAGTATAAACTAAGTCCCTCTAGAGTCACGGAGGGCCACCGCTTGTAGCTTGATGAGCTCGCAGAGATAACTCTTAAATTAGTATAAACTAAGTCCCTCTCGAGTGACGGAGGGCCTCAGCTTGTAGCTTCATTTGCTCGTGGAGATAACTCTTAAATGAGCATAAACTAAGTCCCTCTCGAGTGACGGAGGGCCTCCGCTTGTTGCTTGATGAACTCGCGAAGATAACTCTTAAATGAGTAAAAACTAAGTCCCTCTCGAGTTACGGAGGGCATTCGCTTGTAGCTTGATGAGCCCGTGGAGATAACTCTTAAATGAGTATAAACTAAGTCTCTTTCGAGTGATGGAGGGTCTGCGCTTGTAGCTTGACGAGCTCGCGGAGATAACTTTTAAATGAGTATAAACTAATTAGTCTGTCTCGAGTGACGGAGGGCCTCCGCTTGTAGCTTGATGAGCTCGAGGAGATAACTCATAAAAGAGAATAAACTAAGTCCCTCTAGAGTGACGGAGGGCCACCGCTTGTAGCTTGATGAGCTCGCAGAGATAACTCTTAAATTAGTATAAACTAAGTCCCTCTCGAGTGACGGAGGGCCTCCGGTTGTAGCTTCATTTGCTCGTGGAGATAACTCTTAAATGAGCATAAACTAAGTCCCTCTCGAGTGACGGAGGGCCTCCGCTTGTTTCTTGATGAACTCGCGAAGATAACTCTTAAATGAGTAAAAACTAAGTCCCTCTCGAGTTACGGAGGGCATTCGCTTGTAGCTTGATGAGCCCGTGGAGATAACTCTTAAATGAGTATAAACTAAGTCTCTTTCGAGTGATGGAGGGTCTGCGCTTGTAGCTTGACGAGCTCGCGGAGATAACTTTTAAATGAGTATAAACTAATTAGTCTGTCTCGAGTGACGGAGGGCCTCCGCTTGTAGCTTGATGAGCTCGAGGAGATAACTCATAAAAGAGAATAAACTAAGTCCCTCTAGAGTGACGGAGGGCCACCGCTTGAAGCTTGATGAGCTCGCAGAGATAACTCTTAAATTAGTATAAACTAAGTCCCTCTCGAGTGACGGAGGGCCTCCGCTTGTAGCTTCATTTGCTCGTGGAGATAACTCTTAAATGAGCATAAACTAAGTCCCTCTCGAGTGACGGAGGGCCTCCGCTTGTTTCTTGATGAACTCGCGAAGATAACTCTTAAATGAGTAAAAACTAAGTCCCTCTCGAGTTACGGAGGGCATTCGCTTGTAGCTTGATGAGCCCGTGGAGATAACTCTTAAATGAGTATAAACTAAGTCTCTTTCGAGTGATGGAGGGTCTGCGCTTGTAGCTTGACGAGCTCGCGGAGATAACTTTTAAATGAGTATAAACTAATTAGTCTGTCTCGAGTGACGGAGGGCCTCCGCTTGTAGCTTGATGAGCTCGAGGAGATAACTCATAAAAGAGAATAAACTAAGTCCCTCTAGAGTGACGGAGGGCCACCGCTTGTAGCTTGATGAGCTCGCAAAGATAACTCTTAAATTAGTATAAACTAAGTCCCTCTCGAGTGACGGAGGGCCTCAGCTTGTAGCTTCATTTGCTCGTGGAGATAACTCTTAAATGAGCATAAACTAAGTCCCTCTCGAGTGACGGAGGGCCTCCGCTTGTTGCTTGATGAACTCGCGAAGATAACTCTTAAATGAGTAAAAACTAAGTCCCTCTCGAGTTACGGAGGGCATTCACTTGTAGCTTGATGAGCCCGTGGAGATAACTCTTAAATGAGTATAAACTAAGTCTCTTTCGAGTGACGGAGGGTCTGCGCTTGTAGCTTGACGAGCTCGCGGAGATAACTTTTAAATGAGTATAAACTAATTAGTCCGTCTCGAGTGACGGAGGGCCTCCGCTTGTAGTTTGATGAGCTCGCGGAGATAACTCATAAAAGAGTATAAACTAAGTCCCTCTAGAGTCACGGAGGGCCACCGCTTGTAGCTTGATGAGCTCGCAGAGATAACTCTTAAATTAGTATAAACTAAGTCCCTCTCGAGTGACGGAGGGCCTCCGCTTGTAGCTTCATTTGCTCGTGGAGATAACTCTTAAATGAGCATAAACTAAGTCCCTCTCGAGTGACGGAGGGCCTCCGCTTGTTGCTTGATGAACTCGCGAAGATAACTCTTAAATGAGTAAAAACTAAGTCCCTCTCGAGTTACGGAGGACATTCGCTTGTAGCTTGATGAGCCCGTGGAGATAACTCTTAAATGAGTATAAACTAAGTCTCTTTCGAGTGACGGAGGGTCTGCGCTTGTAGCTTGACGAGCTCGCGGAGATAACTTTTAAATGAGTATAAACTAATTAGTCCGTCTCGAGTGACGGAGGGCCTCCGCTTGTAGCTTGATGAGCTCGCGGAGATAACTCATAAAAGAGTATAAACTAAGTCCCTCTCGAGTGACGGAGGGCCTCCGCTTGTAGCTTGATGAGCTCGCACAGATAACCCTTAAATGAGTATAAACTAAGTCCCTCTCGAGTGACGGACGGCCTCCGCTTGTAGCTTGATGAGCTCGCGAAGATAACTCTTAAATGAGTATAAACTAAGTCCCTCTCGAGTGACGGAGGGCCTCCGCTTGTTGCTTGATGAACTCGCGAAGATAACTCTTAAATGAGTAAAAACTAAGTCCCTCTCGAGTTACGGAGGGCATTCGCTTGTAGCTTGATGAGCCCGTGGAGATAACTCTTAAATGAGTATAAACTAAGTCTCTTTCGAGTGACGGAGGGTCTGCGCTTGTAGCTTGACGAGCTCGCGGAGATAACTTTTAAATGAGTATAAACTAATTAGTCCGTCTCGAGTGACGGAGGGCCTCCGCTTGTAGCTTGATGAGCTCGCGGAGATAACTCATAAAAGAGTATAAACTAAGTCCCTCTAGAGTGACGGAGGGCCACCGCTTGTAGCTTGATGAGCTCGCAGAGATAACTCTTAAATTAGTATAAACTAAGTCCCTCTCGAGTGACGGAGGGCCTCCGCTTGTAGCTTGATGAGCTCGCGGAGATAACCCTTAAATGAGTATAAACTAAGGCTATCTCGAGTGACGGACGGCCTCCACTTGTAGCTTGATGAGCTCGCGGAGATAACTCTTAAATGAGAATTAACTAAGTCCCTCTCGAGTTACGGAGGGCCTCCACTTTTAGCTTGATGAGCTCGCGAAGATAACTCATAAATGAGTATAAACTAAGTGCCTCTCGAGTGATGGAGGACCTCCGCTTGTAGCTTGATGAGCCCGCGGAGATAACTCTTAAATGAGTGTAAACTAAGTCCATCTCGAGTGAAGGAGGGGCTCCGCTTGTAGCTTGATGAGCTCGCGGAGATAACTCTTAAATGAGTATAAACTAAGTCCCTCTTGAGTGACGGAGGGCTTCCGCTTGTAGCTTGATGAGCCCGCGGAGATAACTCTTAAATGAGTATAAATTAAGTCCCTTTCGAGTGACGGAGGGTCTCCGCTTGTAGCTTGATGAGCTCGCGGAGATAACTCTTAAATGAGTATAAACTAAGTCCCTCGCGAGTGACGGAGGACCTCTGCTTGTAGCTTCATGTGCTCGTGGAGATAACTCTTAAATGAGTGTAAACTAAGTCCATCTCGAGTGACGGAGGGCCTCCGCTTGTAGCTTGACGAGCTCGCGGAGATAACTCTTAAATGAGTATAAACTAAGTCCCTCTCGACTGACGGAGGGCCTCCGCTTGTAGCTTGATGAGCTCGCAGAGATAACTCTTAAATGAGTATAAACTAAGTCCATCTCGAGTGACGGACGGCCTCCGCTTGTAGCTTGATGAGCTCGCGAAGATAACTCTTAAATGAGTATAAACTAAGTCCCTCTCGAGTGACGGAGGGCCTCCGCTTGTATCTTGATGAGCTCGCGGAGATAACTCTTAAATGAGTATAAACTAAGTCCCTCTCGAGTGACGAAGGGCCTCCGCTTGTAGCTTGATGAGCCCGCGGAGATAAATCTTAAATGAGTATAAACTAAGTCCCTCTCGAGTGACGGAGAGCCTCCGCTTGTAGGTTGATGAGCTCGCGGAGATAACTCTTAAATGAGTATAAACTAAGTCCCTCTCGAGTGACGAAGGGCCTCCGCTTGTAGCTTGATGAGCCCGCGGAGATAAATCTTAAATGAGTATAAACTAAGTCCCTCTCGAGTGACGGAGAGCCTCCGCTTGTAGGTTGATGAGCTCGCGGAAATAACTCTTAAATGAGTATAAACTAAGTCCCTCTTGAGTGACGGAGGGCCTCCGCTTGTAGCTTGGTGAGCTCGAAGAGATAACCCTTAAATGAGTATAAACTAAGGTCATCTCGAGTGACGGACGGCCTCCACTTGTAGCTTGATGAGCTCGCGGAGATAACTCTTAAATGAGAATTAACTAAGTCCCTCTCGAGTTACGGAGGGCCTCCGCTTTTAGCTTGATGAGCTCGAGGAGATAACTCATAAAAGAGAATAAACTAAGTCCCTCTAGAGTGACGGAGGGCCACCGCTTGAAGCTTGATGAGCTCGCAGAGATAACTCTTAAATTAGTATAAACTAAGTCCCTCTCGAGTGACGGAGGGCCTCCGCTTGTAGCTTCATTTGCTCGTGGAGATAACTCTTAAATGAGCATAAACTAAGTCCCTCTCGAGTGACGGAGGGCCTCCGCTTGTTTCTTGATGAACTCGCGAAGATAACTCTTAAATGAGTAAAAACTAAGTCCCTCTCGAGTTACGGAGGGCATTCGCTTGTAGCTTGATGAGCCCGTGGAGATAACTCTTAAATGAGTATAAACTAAGTCTCTTTCGAGTGATGGAGGGTCTGCGCTTGTAGCTTGACGAGCTCGCGGAGATAACTTTTAAATGAGTATAAACTAATTAGTCTGTCTCGAGTGACGGAGGGCCTCCGCTTGTAGCTTGATGAGCTCGAGGAGATAACTCATAAAAGAGAATAAACTAAGTCCCTCTAGAGTGACGGAGGGCCACCGCTTGTAGCTTGATGAGCTCGCAGAGATAACTCTTAAATTAGTATAAACTAAGTCCCTCTCGAGTGACGGAGGGCCTCAGCTTGTAGCTTCATTTGCTCGTGGAGATAACTCTTAAATGAGCATAAACTAAGTCCCTCTCGAGTGACGGAGGGCCTCCGCTTGTTGCTTGATGAACTCGCGAAGATAACTCTTAAATGAGTAAAAACTAAGTCCCTCTCGAGTTACGGAGGGCATTCACTTGTAGCTTGATGAGCCCGTGGAGATAACTCTTAAATGAGTATAAACTAAGTCTCTTTCGAGTGACGGAGGGTCTGCGCTTGTAGCTTGACGAGCTCGCGGAGATAACTTTTAAATGAGTATAAACTAATTAGTCCGTCTCGAGTGACGGAGGGCCTCCGCTTGTAGTTTGATGAGCTCGCGGAGATAACTCATAAAAGAGTATAAACTAAGTCCCTCTAGAGTCACGGAGGGCCACCGCTTGTAGCTTGATGAGCTCGCAGAGATAACTCTTAAATTAGTATAAACTAAGTCCCTCTCGAGTGACGGAGGGCCTCCGCTTGTAGCTTCATTTGCTCGTGGAGATAACTCTTAAATGAGCATAAACTAAGTCCCTCTCGAGTGACGGAGGGCCTCCGCTTGTTGCTTGATGAACTCGCGAAGATAACTCTTAAATGAGTAAAAACTAAGTCCCTCTCGAGTTACGGAGGACATTCGCTTGTAGCTTGATGAGCCCGTGGAGATAACTCTTAAATGAGTATAAACTAAGTCTCTTTCGAGTGACGGAGGGTCTGCGCTTGTAGCTTGACGAGCTCGCGGAGATAACTTTTAAATGAGTATAAACTAATTAGTCCGTCTCGAGTGACGGAGGGCCTCCGCTTGTAGCTTGATGAGCTCGTGGAGATAACTCATAAAAGAGTATAAACTAAGTCCCTCTCGAGTGACGGAGGGCCTCCGCTTGTAGCTTGATGAGCTCGCACAGATAACCCTTAAATGAGTATAAACTAAGTCCCTCTCGAGTGACGGACGGCCTCCGCTTGTAGCTTGATGAGCTCGCGAAGATAACTCTTAAATGAGTATAAACTAAGTCCCTCTCGAGTGACGGAGGGCCTCCGCTTGTTGCTTGATGAACTCGCGAAGATAACTCTTAAATGAGTAAAAACTAAGTCCCTCTCGAGTTACGGAGGGCATTCGCTTGTAGCTTGATGAGCCCGTGGAGATAACTCTTAAATGAGTATAAACTAAGTCTCTTTCGAGTGACGGAGGGTCTGCGCTTGTAGCTTGACGAGCTCGCGGAGATAACTTTTAAATGAGTATAAACTAATTAGTCCGTCTCGAGTGACGGAGGGCCTCCGCTTGTAGCTTGATGAGCTCGCGGAGATAACTCATAAAAGAGTATAAACTAAGTCCCTCTAGAGTGACGGAGGGCCACCGCTTGTAGCTTGATGAGCTCGCAGAGATAACTCTTAAATTAGTATAAACTAAGTCCCTCTCGAGTGACGGAGGGCCTCCGCTTGTAGCTTGATGAGCTCGCGGAGATAACCCTTAAATGAGTATAAACTAAGGCTATCTCGAGTGACGGACGGCCTCCACTTGTAGCTTGATGAGCTCGCGGAGATAACTCTTAAATGAGAATTAACTAAGTCCCTCTCGAGTTACGGAGGGCCTCCACTTTTAGCTTGATGAGCTCGCGAAGATAACTCATAAATGAGTATAAACTAAGTGCCTCTCGAGTGATGGAGGACCTCCGCTTGTAGCTTGATGAGCCCGCGGAGATAACTCTTAAATGAGTGTAAACTAAGTCCATCTCGAGTGAAGGAGGGGCTCCGCTTGTAGCTTGATGAGCTCGCGGAGATAACTCTTAAATGAGTATAAACTAAGTCCCTCTTGAGTGACGGAGGGCTTCCGCTTGTAGCTTGATGAGCCCGCGGAGATAACTCTTAAATGAGTATAAATTAAGTCCCTTTCGAGTGACGGAGGGTCTCCGCTTGTAGCTTGATGAGCTCGCGGAGATAACTCTTAAATGAGTATAAACTAAGTCCCTCGCGAGTGACGGAGGGCCTCTGCTTGTAGCTTCATGTGCTCGTGGAGATAACTCTTAAATGAGTGTAAACTAAGTCCATCTCGAGTGACGGAGGGCCTCCGCTTGTAGCTTGACGAGCTCGCGGAGATAACTCTTAAATGAGTATAAACTAAGTCCCTCTCGACTGACGGAGGGCCTCCGCTTGTAGCTTGATGAGCTCGCAGAGATAACTCTTAAATGAGTATAAACTAAGTCCATCTCGAGTGACGGACGGCCTCCGCTTGTAGCTTGATGAGCTCGCGAAGATAACTCTTAAATGAGTATAAACTAAGTCCCTCTCGAGTGACGGAGGGCCTCCGCTTGTATCTTGATGAGCTCGCGGAGATAACTCTTAAATGAGTATAAACTAAGTCCCTCTCGAGTGACGAAGGGCCTCCGCTTGTAGCTTGATGAGCCCGCGGAGATAAATCTTAAATGAGTATAAACTAAGTCCCTCTCGAGTGACGGAGAGCCTCCGCTTGTAGGTTGATGAGCTCGCGGAGATAACTCTTAAATGAGTATAAACTAAGTCCCTCTCGAGTGACGAAGGGCCTCCGCTTGTAGCTTGATGAGCCCGCGGAGATAAATCTTAAATGAGTATAAACTAAGTCCCTCTCGAGTGACGGAGAGCCTCCGCTTGTAGGTTGATGAGCTCGCGGAAATAACTCTTAAATGAGTATAAACTAAGTCCCTCTTGAGTGACGGAGGGCCTCCGCTTATAGCTTGGTGAGCTCGAAGAGATAACCCTTAAATGAGTATAAACTAAGGTCATCTCGAGTGACGGACGGCCTCCACTTGTAGCTTGATGAGCTCGCGGAGATAACTCTTAAATGAGAATTAACTAAGTCCCTCTCGAGTTACGGAGGGCCTCCGCTTTTAGCTTGATGAGCTCGCGAAGATAACTCTTAAATGAGTATAAACTAAGTGCCTCTCGAGTGATGGAGGACCTCCGCTTGTAGCTTGATGAGCCCGCGGAGATAACTCTTAAATGAGTGTAAACTAAGTCCATCTCGAGTGACGGAGGGTCTCCGCTTGTAGCTTGATGAGCTCGCGGAGATAACTCTTAAATGAGTATAGACTAAGTCCCTCTTGAGTGACGGAGGGCTTCCGCTTGTAGCTTGATGAGCTCGCGGAGATAACTCTTAAATGAGTATAAATTAAGTCCCTTTCGAGTGACGGAGGGTCTCCGCTTGTATCTTGATGAGCTCGCGGAGATAACTCTTAAATGAGTATAACTAAGTCCCTCTCGAGTGACGGAGGGCCTCCGCTTGTAGCTTCATTTGCTCATGGAGATAACTCTTAAATGAGCATAAACTAAGTCCCTCTCGAGTGACGGAGGGCCTCCGCTTGTTGCTTGATGAACTCGCGAAGATAACTCTTAAATGAGTAAAAACTAAGTCCCTCTCGAGTTACGGAGGGCATTCGCTTGTAGCTTGATGAGCCCGTGGAGATAACTCTTAAATGAGTATAAACTAAGTCTCTTTCGAGTGACGGAGGGTCTCCGCTTGTAGCTTGATGAGCTCGCGGAGATAACTCTTAAATGAGTATAAACTAAGTCCCTCTCGAGTGACGGAGGGCCTCTGCTTGTAGCTTCATGTGCTCGTGGAGATAACTCTTAAATGAGCATAAACTAAGTCCCTCTCGTGTGACGGAGGGCCTCCGCTTGTAGCTTGGTGAGCTCGCGAAGATAACCCTTAAATGAGTATAAACTAAGTCCCTCTAGAGTGACGGAGGGCCACCGCTTGTAGCTTGATGAGCTCGCAGAGATAACTCTTAAATTAGTATAAACTAAGTCCCTCTCGAGTGACGGAGGGCCTCCGCTTGTAGCTTGATGAGCTCGCGGAGATAACCCTTAAATGAGTATAAACTAAGGCTATCTCGAGTGACGGACGGCCTCCACTTGTAGCTTGATGAGCTCGCGGAGATAACTCTTAAATGAGAATTAACTAAGTCCCTCTCGAGTTACAGAGGGCCTCCAAATTTAGCTTGATGAGCTCGCGAAGATAACTCTTAAATGAGTATAAACTAAGTGCCTCTCGAGTGATGGAGGACCTCCGCTTGTAGCTTGATGAGCCCGCGGAGATAACTCTTAAATGAGTGTAAACTAAGTCCATCTCGAGTGACGGAGGGCCTCCGCTTGTAGCTTGACGAGCTCGCGGAGATAACTCTTAAATGAGTATAAACTAAGTCCCTCTCGAGTGACGGAGGGCCTCCGCTTGTTGCTTGATGAACTCGCGAAGATAACTCTTAAATGAGTAAAAACTAAGTCCCTCTCGAGTTACGGAGGGCCTCCGCTTTTAGCTTGATGAGCTCGCGAAGATAACTCTTAAATGAGTACAAACTAAGTGCCTCTCGAGTGACGGACGACCTCCACTTGTAGCTTGATGAGCTCGCGGAGATAACTCTTAAATGAGAATTAACTAAGTCCCTCTCGAGTTACGGAGGGCCTCCGCTTTTAGCTTGATGAGCTCGCGAAGATAACTCTTAAATGAGTATAAACTAAGTGCCTCTCGAGTGATGGAGGACCTCCGCTTGTAGCTTGATGAGCCCACGGAGATAACTCTTAAATGAGTGTAAACTAAGTCCATCTCGAGTGACGGAGGGCCTCCGCTTGTAGCTTGACGAGCTCGCGGAGATAACTCTTAAATGAGTATAAACTAAGTCCCTCTCGACTGACGGAGGGCCTCCGCTTGTAGCTTGATGAGCTCGCAGAGATAACCCTTAAATGAGTATAAACTAAGTCCCTCTCGAGTGACGGACGGCCTCCGCTTGTAGCTTGATGAGCTCGCGAAGATAACTCTTAAATGAGTATAAACTAAGTCCCTCTCGAGTGACGGAGGGCCTCCGCTTGTAGCTTGATGAGACCGTGGAGATAACTCTTAAATGAGTATAAACTAAGTCCATCTCGAGTGACGGAGGGCCTCCGCTTGTAGCTTGATGAGCTCGTGGAGATAACTCTTAAATGAGTATAAACTAAGTCCCTCTCGAGTGACGGAGGGCCTCCGCTTGTATCTTGATGAGCTCGCGGAGATAACTCTTAAATGAGTATAAACTAAGTCCCTCTCGAGTGACGAAGGGCCTCCGCTTGTAGCTTGATGAGCCCGCGGAGATAAATCTTAAATGAGTATAAACTAAGTCCCTCTCGAGTGACGGAGAGCCTCCGCTTGTAGGTTGATGAGCTCGCGGAAATAACTCTTAAATGAGTATAAACTAAGTCCCTCTCGAGTGACGGAGGGCCTCCGCTTGTAGCTTGGTGAGCTCGAAGAGATAACCCTTAAATGAGTATAAACTAAGGTCATCTCGAGTGACGGACGGCCTCCACTTGTAGCTTGATGAGCTCGCGGAGATAACTCTTAAATGAGAATTAACTAAGTCCCTCTCGAGTTACGGAGGGCCTCCGCTTTTAGCTTGATGAGCTCGCGAAGATAACTCTTAAATGAGTATAAACTAAGTGCCTCTCGAGTGATGGAGGACCTCCGCTTGTAGCTTGATGAGCCCGCGGAGATAACTCTTAAATGAGTGTAAACTAAGTCCATCTCGAGTGACGGAGGGTCTCCGCTTGTAGCTTGATGAGCTCGCGGAGATAACTCTTAAATGAGTATAGACTAAGTCCCTCTTGAGTGACGGAGGGCTTCCGCTTGTAGCTTGATGAGCTCGCGGAGATAACTCTTAAATGAGTATAAATTAAGTCCCTTTCGAGTGACGGAGGGTCTCCGCTTGTATCTTGATGAGCTCGCGGAGATAACTCTTAAATGAGTATAACTAAGTCCCTCTCGAGTGACGGAGGGCCTCCGCTTGTAGCTTCATTTGCTCATGGAGATAACTCTTAAATGAGCATAAACTAAGTCCCTCTCGAGTGACGGAGGGCCTCCGCTTGTTGCTTGATGAACTCGCGAAGATAACTCTTAAATGAGTAAAAACTAAGTCCCTCTCGAGTTACGGAGGGCATTCGCTTGTAGCTTGATGAGCCCGTGGAGATAACTCTTAAATGAGTATAAACTAAGTCTCTTTCGAGTGACGGAGGGTCTCCGCTTGTAGCTTGATGAGCTCGCGGAGATAACTCTTAAATGAGTATAAACTAAGTCCCTCTCGAGTGACGGAGGGCCTCTGCTTGTAGCTTCATGTGCTCGTGGAGATAACTCTTAAATGAGCATAAACTAAGTCCCTCTCGTGTGACGGAGGGCCTCCGCTTGTAGCTTGGTGAGCTCGCGAAGATAACCCTTAAATGAGTATAAACTAAGTCCCTCTAGAGTGACGGAGGGCCACCGCTTGTAGCTTGATGAGCTCGCAGAGATAACTCTTAAATTAGTATAAACTAAGTCCCTCTCGAGTGACGGAGGGCCTCCGCTTGTAGCTTGATGAGCTCGCGGAGATAACCCTTAAATGAGTATAAACTAAGGCTATCTCGAGTGACGGACGGCCTCCACTTGTAGCTTGATGAGCTCGCGGAGATAACTCTTAAATGAGAATTAACTAAGTCCCTCTCGAGTTACAGAGGGCCTCCAAATTTAGCTTGATGAGCTCGCGAAGATAACTCTTAAATGAGTATAAACTAAGTGCCTCTCGAGTGATGGAGGACCTCCGCTTGTAGCTTGATGAGCCCGCGGAGATAACTCTTAAATGAGTGTAAACTAAGTCCATCTCGAGTGACGGAGGGCCTCCGCTTGTAGCTTGACGAGCTCGCGGAGATAACTCTTAAATGAGTATAAACTAAGTCCCTCTCGAGTGACGGATGGCCTCCGCTTGTAGCTTGATGAGCTCGCAGAGATAACCCTTAAATGAGTATAAACTAAGTCCCTCTCGAGTGACGGACGGCCTCCGCTTGTAGCTTGATGAGCTCGCGAAGATAACTCTTAAATGAGTATAAACAAAGTCCCTCTCGAGTGACGGAGGGCCTCCGCTTGTAGCTTGATGAGACCGTGGAGATAACTCTTAAATGAGTGTAAACTAAGTCCATCTCGAGTGACGGAGGGCCTCCGCTTGTAGCTTGACGAGCTCGCGGAGATAACTCTTAAATGAGTATAAACTAAGTCCCTCTCGAGTGACGGATGGCCTCCGCTTGTAGCTTGATGAGCTCGCAGAGATAACCCTTAAATGAGTATAAACTAAGTCCCTCTCGAGTGACGGAGGGCCTCCGCTTTTAGCTTGATGAGCTCGCGAAGATAACTCTTAAATGAGTATAAACTAAGTGCCTCTCGAGTGATGGAGGACCTCCGCTTGTAGCTTGATGAGCTCACGGAGATAACTCTTAAATGAGTGTAAACTAAGTCCATCTCGAGTGACGGAGGGCCTCCGCTTGTAGGTTGACGAGCTCGCGGAGATAACTCTTAAATGAGTATAAACTAAGTCCCTCTCGACTGACGGAGGGCCTCCGCTTGTAGCTTGATGAGCTCGCAGAGATAACCCTTAAATGAGTATAAACTAAGTCCCTCTCGAGTGACGGACGGCCTCCGCTTGTAGCTTGATGAGCTCGCGAAGATAACTCTTAAATGAGTATAAACTAAGTCCCTCTCGAGTGACGGAGGGCCTCCGCTTGTAGCTTGATGAGACCGTGGAGATAACTCTTAAATGAGTATAAACTAAGTCCATCTCGAGTGACGGAGGGCCTCCGCTTGTAGCTTGATGAGCTCGTGGAGATAACTCTTAAATGAGTATAAACTAAGTCCCTCTCGAGTGACGGAGGGCCTCCGCTTGTATCTTGATGAGCTCGCGGAGATAACTCTTAAATGAGTATAAACTAAGTCCCTCTCGAGTGACGAAGGGCCTCCGCTTGTAGCTTGATGAGCCCGCGGAGATAAATCTTAAATGAGTATAAACTAAGTCCCTCTCGAGTGACGGAGAGCCTCCGCTTGTAGGTTGATGAGCTCGCGGAAATAACTCTTAAATGAGTATAAACTAAGTCCCTCTCGAGTGACGGAGGGCCTCCGCTTGTAGCTTGGTGAGCTCGAAGAGATAACCCTTAAATGAGTATAAACTAAGGTCATCTCGAGTGACGGACGGCCTCCACTTGTAGCTTGATGAGCTCGCGGAGATAACTCTTAAATGAGAATTAACTAAGTCCCTCTCGAGTTACGGAGGGCCTCCGCTTTTAGCTTGATGAGCTCGCGAAGATAACTCTTAAATGAGTATAAACTAAGTGCCTCTCGAGTGATGGAGGACCTCCGCTTGTAGCTTGATGAGCCCGCGGAGATAACTCTTAAATGAGTGTAAACTAAGTCCATCTCGAGTGACGGAGGGTCTCCGCTTGTAGCTTGATGAGCTCGCGGAGATAACTCTTAAATGAGTATAGACTAAGTCCCTCTTGAGTGACGGAGGGCTTCCGCTTGTAGCTTGATGAGCTCGCGGAGATAACTCTTAAATGAGTATAAATTAAGTCCCTTTCGAGTGACGGAGGGTCTCCGCTTGTATCTTGATGAGCTCGCGGAGATAACTCTTAAATGAGTATAACTAAGTCCCTCTCGAGTGACGGAGGGCCTCCGCTTGTAGCTTCATTTGCTCATGGAGATAACTCTTAAATGAGCATAAACTAAGTCCCTCTCGAGTGACGGAGGGCCTCCGCTTGTTGCTTGATGAACTCGCGAAGATAACTCTTAAATGAGTAAAAACTAAGTCCCTCTCGAGTTACGGAGGG
The DNA here is from genome assembly GCA_037127255.1 of Persicaria tinctoria. NCBI lineage: Eukaryota > Viridiplantae > Streptophyta > Magnoliopsida > Caryophyllales > Polygonaceae > Persicaria > Persicaria tinctoria. The sequence continues at coordinate 32,287,875 of JBANSL010000007.1, read as the reverse complement.
CATTCGCTTGTAGCTTGATGAGCCCGTGGAGATAACGCTTAAATGAGTATAAACTAAGTCTCTTTCGAGTGACGGAGGGTCTGCGCTTGTAGCTTGACGAGCTCGCGGAGATAACTTTTAAATGAGTATAAACTAATTAGTCCGTCTCGAGTGACGGAGGGCCTCCGCTTGTAGCTTGATGAGCTCGCGGAGATAACTCATAAAAGAGTATAAACTAAGTCCCTCTAGAGTGACGGAGGGCCACCGCTTGTAGCTTGATGAGCTCGCAGAGATAACTCTTAAATTAGTATAAACTAAGTCCCTCTCGAGTGACGGAGGGCCTCCGCTTGTAGCTTGATGAGCTCGCGGAGATAACCCTTAAATGAGTATAAACTAAGGCTATCTCGAGTGACGGACGGCCTCCACTTGTAGCTTGATGAGCTCACGGAGATAACTCTTAAATGAGAATTAACTAAGTCCCTCTCGAGTTACGGAGGGCCTCCACTTTTAGCTTGATGAGCTCGCGAAGATAACTCTTAAATGAGTATAAACTAAGTGCCTCTCGAGTGATGGAGGACCTCCGCTTGTAGCTTGATGAGCCCGCGGAGATAACTCTTAAATGAGTGTAAACTAAGTCCATCTCGAGTGACGGAGGGGCTCCGCTTGTAGCTTGATGAGCTCGCGGAGATAACTCTTAAATGAGTATAAGCTAAGTCCCTCTTGAGTGACGGAGGGCTTCCGCTTGTAGCTTGATGAGCTCGCGGAGATAACTCTTAAATGAGTATAAATTAAGTCCCTTTCGAGTGACGGAGGGTCTCCGCTTGTAGCTTGATGAGCTCGCGGAGATAACTCTTAAATGAGTATAAACTAAGTCCCTCTCGAGTGACGGAGGGCCTCCGCTTGTAGCTTCATTTGCTCGTGGAGATAACTCTTAAATGAGCATAAACTAAGTCCCTCTCGAGTGACGGAGGGCCTCCGCTTGTTGCTTGATGAACTCGCGAAGATAACTCTTAAATGAGTAAAAACTAAGTCCCTCTCGAGTTACGGAGGGCATTCGCTTGTAGCTTGATGAGCCCGTGGAGATAACTCTTAAATGAGTATAAACTAAGTCTCTTTCGAGTGACGGAGGGTCTGCGCTTGTAGCTTGACGAGCTCGCGGAGATAACTTTTAAATGAGTATAAACTAATTAGTCCGTCTCGAGTGACGGAGGGCCTCCGCTTGTAGCTTGATGAGCTCGCGGAGATAACTCATAAAAGAGTATAAACTAAGTCCCTCTAGAGTGACGGAGGGCCACCGCTTGTAGCTTGATGAGCTCGCAGAGATAACTCTTAAATTAGTATAAACTAAGTCCCTCTCGAGTGACGGAGGGCCTCCGCTTGTAGCTTGATGAGCTCGCGGAGATAACCCTTAAATGAGTATAAACTAAGGCTATCTCGAGTGACGGACGGCCTCCACTTGTAGCTTGATGAGCTCGCGGAGATAACTCTTAAATGAGAATTAACTAAGTCCTTCTCGAGTTACAGAGGGCCTCCAAATTTAGCTTGATGAGCTCGCGAAGATAACTCTTAAATGAGTATAAACTAAGTGCCTCTCGAGTGATGGAGGACCTCCGCTTGTAGCTTGATGAGCCCGCGGAGATAACTCTTAAATGAGTGTAAACTAAGTCCATCTCGAGTGACGGAGGGCCTCCGCTTGTAGCTTGACGAGCTCGCGGAGATAACTCTTAAATGAGTATAAACTAAGTCCCTCTCGAGTGACGGATGGCCTCCGCTTGTAGCTTGATGAGCTCGCAGAGATAACCCTTAAATGAGTATAAACTAAGTCCCTCTCGAGTGACGGACGGCCTCCGCTTGTAGCTTGATGAGCTCGCGAAGATAAATCTTAAATGAGTATAAACAAAGTCCCTCTCGAGTGACGGAGGGCCTCCGCTTGTAGCTTGATGAGACCGTGGAGATAACTCTTAAATGAGTGTAAACTAAGTCCATCTCGAGTGACGGAGGGCCTCCGCTTGTAGCTTGACGAGCTCGCGGAGATAACTCTTAAATGAGTATAAACTAAGTCCCTCTCGAGTGACGGATGGCCTCCGCTTGTAGCTTGATGAGCTCGCAGAGATAACCCTTAAATGAGTATAAACTAAGTCCCTCTCGAGTGACGGAGGGCCTCCGCTTTTAGCTTGATGAGCTCGCGAAGATAACTCTTAAATGAGTATAAACTAAGTGCCTCTCGAGTGATGGAGGACCTCCGCTTGTAGCTTGATGAGCTCACGGAGATAACTCTTAAATGAGTGTAAACTAAGTCCATCTCGAGTGACGGAGGGCCTCCGCTTGTAGGTTGACGAGCTCGCGGAGATAACTCTTAAATGAGTATAAACTAAGTCCCTCTCGACTGACGGAGGGCCTCCGCTTGTAGCTTGATGAGCTCGCAGAGATAACCCTTAAATGAGTATAAACTAAGTCCCTCTCGAGTGACGGACGGCCTCCGCTTGTAGCTTGATGAGCTCGCGAAGATAACTCTTAAATGAGTATAAACTAAGTCCCTCTCGAGTGACGGAGGGCCTCCGCTTGTAGCTTGATGAGACCGTGGAGATAACTCTTAAATGAGTATAAACTAAGTCCATCTCGAGTGACGGAGGGCCTCCGCTTGTAGCTTGATGAGCTCGTGGAGATAACTCTTAAATGAGTATAAACTAAGTCCCTCTCGAGTGACGGAGGGCCTCCGCTTGTATCTTGATGAGCTCGCGGAGATAACTCTTAAATGAGTATAAACTAAGTCCCTCTCGAGTGACGAAGGGCCTCCGCTTGTAGCTTGATGAGCCCGCGGAGATAAATCTTAAATGAGTATAAACTAAGTCCCTCTCGAGTGACGGAGAGCCTCCGCTTGTAGGTTGATGAGCTCGCGGAAATAACTCTTAAATGAGTATAAACTATGTCCCTCTCGAGTGACGGAGGGCCTCCGCTTGTAGCTTGGTGAGCTCGAAGAGATAACCCTTAAATGAGTATAAACTAAGGTCATCTCGAGTGACGGACGGCCTCCACTTGTAGCTTGATGAGCTCGCGGAGATAACTCTTAAATGAGAATTAACTAAGTCCCTCTCGAGTTACGGAGGGCCTCCGCTTTTAGCTTGATGAGCTCGCGAAGATAACTCTTAAATGAGTATAAACTAAGTGCCTCTCGAGTGATGGAGGACCTCCGCTTGTAGCTTGATGAGCCCGCGGAGATAACTCTTAAATGAGTGTAAACTAAGTCCATCTCGAGTGACGGAGGGTCTCCGCTTGTAGCTTGATGAGCTCGCGGAGATAACTCTTAAATGAGTATAGACTAAGTCCCTCTTGAGTGACGGAGGGCTTCCGCTTGTAGCTTGATGAGCTCGCGGAGATAACTCTTAAATGAGTATAAATTAAGTCCCTTTCGAGTGACGGAGGGTCTCCGCTTGTATCTTGATGAGCTCGCGGAGATAACTCTTAAATGAGTATAACTAAGTCCCTCTCGAGTGACGGAGGGCCTCCGCTTGTAGCTTCATTTGCTCATGGAGATAACTCTTAAATGAGCATAAACTAAGTCCCTCTCGAGTGACGGAGGGCCTCCGCTTGTTGCTTGATGAACTCGCGAAGATAACTCTTAAATGAGTAAAAACTAAGTCCCTCTCGAGTTACGGAGGGCATTCGCTTGTAGCTTGATGAGCCCGTGGAGATAACTCTTAAATGAGTATAAACTAAGTCTCTTTCGAGTGACGGAGGGTCTGCGCTTGTAGCTTGACGAGCTCGCGGAGATAACTTTTAAATGAGTATAAACTAATTAGTCCGTCTCGAGTGACGGAGGGCCTCCGCTTGTAGCTTGATGAGCTCGCGGAGATAACTCATAAAAGAGTATAAACTAAGTCCCTCTAGAGTGACGGAGGGCCACCGCTTGTAGCTTGATGAGCTCGCAGAGATAACTCTTAAATTAGTATAAACTAAGTCCCTCTCGAGTGACGGAGGGCCTCCGCTTGTAGCTTGATGAGCTCGCGGAGATAACCCTTAAATGAGTATAAACTAAGGCTATCTCGAGTGACGGACGGCCTCCACTTGTAGCTTGATGAGCTCACGGAGATAACTCTTAAATGAGAATTAACTAAGTCCCTCTCGAGTTACGGAGGGCCTCCACTTTTAGCTTGATGAGCTCGCGAAGATAACTCTTAAATGAGTATAAACTAAGTGCCTCTCGAGTGATGGAGGACCTCCGCTTGTAGCTTGATGAGCCCGCGGAGATAACTCTTAAATGAGTGTAAACTAAGTCCATCTCGAGTGACGGAGGGGCTCCGCTTGTAGCTTGATGAGCTCGCGGAGATAACTCTTAAATGAGTATAAGCTAAGTCCCTCTTGAGTGACGGAGGGCTTCCGCTTGTAGCTTGATGAGCTCGCGGAGATAACTCTTAAATGAGTATAAATTAAGTCCCTTTCGAGTGACGGAGGGTCTCCGCTTGTAGCTTGATGAGCTCGCGGAGATAACTCTTAAATGAGTATAAACTAAGTCCCTCTCGAGTGACGGAGGGCCTCCGCTTGTAGCTTCATTTGCTCGTGGAGATAACTCTTAAATGAGCATAAACTAAGTCCCTCTCGAGTGACGGAGGGCCTCCGCTTGTTGCTTGATGAACTCGCGAAGATAACTCTTAAATGAGTAAAAACTAAGTCCCTCTCGAGTTACGGAGGGCATTCGCTTGTAGCTTGATGAGCCCGTGGAGATAACTCTTAAATGAGTATAAACTAAGTCTCTTTCGAGTGACGGAGGGTCTGCGCTTGTAGTTTGACGAGCTCGCGGAGATAACTTTTAAATGAGTATAAACTAATTAGTCCGTCTCGAGTGACGGAGGGCCTCCGCTTGTAGCTTGATGAGCCCGCGGAGATAACTCATAAAAGAGTATAAACTAAGTCCCTCTAGAGTGACGGAGGGCCACCGCTTGTAGCTTGATAAGCTCGCAGAGATAACTCTTAAATTAGTATAAACTAAGTCCCTCTCGAGTGACGGAGGGCCTCCGCTTGTAGCTTGATGAGCTCGCGGAGATAACCCTTAAATGAGTATAAACTAAGGCTATCTCGAGTGACGGACGGCCTCCACTTGTAGCTTGATGAGCTCGCGGAGATAACTCTTAAATGAGAATTAACTAAGTCCCTCTCGAGTTACAGAGGGCCTCCAAATTTAGCTTGATGAGCTCGCGAAGATAACTCTTAAATGAGTATAAACTAAGTGCCTCTCGAGTGATGGAGGACCTCCGCTTGTAGCTTGATGAGCCCGCGGAGATAACTCTTAAATGAGTGTAAACTAAGTCCATCTCGAGTGACGGAGGGCCTCCGCTTGTAGCTTGACGAGCTCGCGGAGATAACTCTTAAATGAGTATAAACTAAGTCCCTCTCGAGTGACGGATGGCCTCCGCTTGTAGCTTGATGAGCTCGCAGAGATAACCCTTAAATGAGTATAAACTAAGTCCCTCTCGAGTGACGGACGGCCTCCGCTTGTAGCTTGATGAGCTCGCGAAGATAACTCTTAAATGAGTATAAACAAAGTCCCTCTCGAGTGACGGAGGGCCTCCGCTTGTAGCTTGATGAGCTCGCGGAGATAACTCTTAAATGAGTATAAACTAAGTCCCTCTCGAGTGACGGAGGGCCTCCGCTTGTAGCTTGATGAGCTCGCGGAGATAACTCTTAAATGAGTATAAACTAAGTCCCTCTCGAGTGACGAAGGGCGTCCACTTGTAGCTTGATGAGCTCGCGGAGATAACTCTTCAATGAGTACAAACTAAGTCCATCTCGAGTGACGGAGGGCCTCCGCTTGTAGCTTGATGAGCTCGCGGAGATAACTCTTAAATGAGTATAAACTAAGTCCCTCTTGAGTGACGGAGGGCCTCCGCTTGTAGCTTGATGAGCTCGCGGAGATAACACTTAAATGAGTATAAACTAAGTCCCTCTCGAGTGACGAAGGGCCTCCGCTTGTAGCTTGATGAGCTCGCGGAGATAACTCTTCAATGAGTACAAACTAAGTCCATCTCGAGTGACGGAGGGCCTCCGCTTGTAGCTTGATGAGCTCGCGGAGATAACTCTTAAATGAGTATAAACTATGTCCCTCTTGTGTGACAGAGGGCTTCCGCTTGTAGCTTGATGAGCTCGCGGATATAACTCTTAAATGAGTATAAATTAAGTCCCTTTCGAGTGACGGAGGGTCTCCGCTTGTAGCTTGATGAGCTCGCGGAGATAACTCTTAAATGAGTATAAACTAAGTCCCTCTCGAGTGACGAAGGGCGTCCGCTTGTAGCTTGATGAGCCTGCGGAGATAACTCTTAAATGAGTATAAACTAAGTCCCTCTCGAGTGACGGAGAGCCTCCGCTTGTAGCTTGATGAGCTCGCGGAGATAACTCTTAAATGAGTATAAACTAAGTCCCTCTCGAGTGACGGAGGGCCTCCGCTTGTAGCTTGATGAGCTCGAAGAGATAACCCTTAAATGAGTATAAACTAAGGCCATCTCGAGTGACGGACGGCCTCCACTTGTAGCTTGATGAGCTCGCGGAGATAACTCTTAAATGAGAATTAACTAAGTCCCTCTCGAGTTACGGAGGGCCTCCGCTTTTAGCTTGATGAGCTCGCGAAGATAACTCTTAAATGAGTATAAACTAAGTGCCTCTCGAGTGATGGAGGACCTCCGCTTTTAGCTTGATGAGCCCGCGGAGATAACTCTTAAATGAGTGTAAACTAAGTCCATCTCGAGTGACGGAGGGCCTCCGCTTGTAGCTTGACGAGCTCGCGGAGATAACTCTTAAATGAGTATAAACTAAGTCCCTCTCGAGTGACGAAGGGCCTCCGCTTGTAGCTTGATGAGCTCGCGGAGATAACTCTTAAATGAGTATAAACTAAGTCCCTCTCGAGTGACGGAGGGCCTCCGCTTGTAGCTTGATGAGCTCGCGGAGATAACTCTTAAATGAGTATAAACTAAGTCCCTCTCGAGTGACGAAGGGCCTCCGCTTGTAGCTTGATGAGCTCGCGGAGATAACTCTTAAATGAGTATAATCTAAGTCCCTCTCGAGTGACGGAGGGCCTCCGCTTGTAGCTTGATGAGCTCGCGGAGATAACTCTAAAATGAGTATAAACTAAGTCCCTCTCGAGTGACGAAGGGCGTCCACTTGTAGCTTGATGAGCTCGCGGAGATAACTCTTCAATGAGTACAAACTAAGTCCATCTCGAGTGACGGAGGGCCTCCGCTTGTAGCTTGATGAGCTCGCGGAGATAACTCTTAAATGAGTATAAACTAAGTCCCTCTTGAGTGACGGAGGGCCTCCGCTTGTAGCTTGATGAGCTCGCGGAGATAACACTTAAATGAGTATAAACTAAGTCCCTCTCGAGTGACGAAGGGCCTCCGCTTGTAGCTTGATGAGCTCGCGGAGATAACTCTTCAATGAGTACAAACTAAGTCCATCTCGAGTGACGGAGGGCCTCCGCTTGTAGCTTGATGAGCTCGCGGAGATAACTCTTAAATGAGTATAAACTATGTCCCTCTTGTGTGACAGAGGGCTTCCGCTTGTAGCTTGATGAGCTCGCGGATATAACTCTTAAATGAGTATAAATTAAGTCCCTTTCGAGTGACGGAGGGTCTCCGCTTGTAGCTTGATGAGCTCGCGGAGATAACTCATAAAAGAGTACAAACTAAGTCCATCTCGAGTGACGGAGGGCCTCCGCTTGTAGCTTGATGAGCTCGCGGAGATAACTCTTAAATGAGTATAAACTATGTCCCTCTTGTGTGACAGAGGGCTTCCGCTTGTAGCTTGATGAGCTCGCGGATATAACTCTTAAATGAGTATAAATTAAGTCCCTTTCGAGTGACGGAGGGTCTCCGCTTGTAGCTTGATGAGCTCGCGGAGATAACTCATAAAAGAGTATAAACTAAGTCCATCTAGAGTGACGGAGGGCCACCGCTTGTAGCTTGATGAGCTCGCAGAGATAACTCTTCAATGAGTACAAACTAAGTCCCTCTCGAGTGACGGAGGGCCTCCGCTTGTAGCTTGATGAGCTCGCGGAGATAACCCTTAAATGAGTATAAACTAAGGCTATCTCGAGTGACGGACGGCCTCCACTTGTAGCTTGATGAGCTCGCGGAGATAACTCTTAAATGAGTATAAACTATGTCCCTCTTGTGTGACAGAGGGCTTCCGCTTGTAGCTTGATGAGCTCGCGGATATAACTCTTAAATGAGTATAAATTAAGTCCCTTTCGAGTGACGGAGGGTCTCCGCTTGTAGCTTGATGAGCTCGCGGAGATAACTCATAGAAGAGTATAAACTAAGTCCCTCTAGAGTGACGGAGGGCCACCGCTTGTAGCTTGATGTGCTCGCAGAGATAACTCTTAAATTAGTATAAACTAAGTCCCTCTTGTGTGACAGAGGGCTTCCGCTTGTAGCTTGATGAGCTCGCGGATATAACTCTTAAATGAGTGTAAACTAAGTCCATCTCGAGTGACGGAGGGCCTCCGCTTGTAGCTTGACGAGCTCGCGGAGATAACTCTTAAATGAGTATAAACTAAGTCCCTCTCGAGTGACGAAGGGCCTCCGCTTGTAGCTTGATGAGCTCGCGGAGATAACTCTTAAATGAGTATAAACTAAGTCCCTCTCGAGTGACGGAGGGCCTCCGCTTGTAGCTTGATGAGCTCGCGGAGATAACTCTAAAATGAGTATAAACTAAGTCCCTCTCGAGTGACGAAGGGCGTCCACTTGTAGCTTGATGAGCTCGCGGAGATAACTCTTCAATGAGTACAAACTAAGTCCATCTCGAGTGACGGAGGGCCTCCGCTTGTAGCTTGATGAGCTCGCGGAGATAACTCTTAAATGAGTATAAACTAAGTCCCTCTTGAGTGACGGAGGGCCTCCGCTTGTAGCTTGATGAGCTCGCGGAGATAACACTTAAATGAGTATAAACTAAGTCCCTCTCGAGTGACGAAGGGCCTCCGCTTGTAGCTTGATGAGCTCGCGGAGATAACTCTTCAATGAGTACAAACTAAGTCCATCTCGAGTGACGGAGGGCCTCCGCTTGTAGCTTGATGAGCTCGCGGAGATAACTCTTAAATGAGTATAAACTATGTCCCTCTTGTGTGACAGAGGGCTTCCGCTTGTAGCTTGATGAGCTCGCGGATATAACTCTTAAATGAGTATAAATTAAGTCCCTTTCGAGTGACGGAGGGTCTCCGCTTGTAGCTTGATGAGCTCGCGGAGATAACTCATAAAAGAGTACAAACTAAGTCCATCTCGAGTGACGGAGGGCCTCCGCTTGTAGCTTGATGAGCTCGCGGAGATAACTCTTAAATGAGTATAAACTATGTCCCTCTTGTGTGACAGAGGGCTTCCGCTTGTAGCTTGATGAGCTCGCGGATATAACTCTTAAATGAGTATAAATTAAGTCCCTTTCGAGTGACGGAGGGTCTCCGCTTGTAGCTTGATGAGCTCGCGGAGATAACTCATAAAAGAGTATAAACTAAGTCCATCTAGAGTGACGGAGGGCCACCGCTTGTAGCTTGATGAGCTCGCAGAGATAACTCTTCAATGAGTACAAACTAAGTCCCTCTCGAGTGACGGAGGGCCTCCGCTTGTAGCTTGATGAGCTCGCGGAGATAACCCTTAAATGAGTATAAACTAAGGCTATCTCGAGTGACGGACGGCCTCCACTTGTAGCTTGATGAGCTCGCGGAGATAACTCTTAAATGAGTATAAACTATGTCCCTCTTGTGTGACAGAGGGCTTCCGCTTGTAGCTTGATGAGCTCGCGGATATAACTCTTAAATGAGTATAAATTAAGTCCCTTTCGAGTGACGGAGGGTCTCCGCTTGTAGCTTGATGAGCTCGCGGAGATAACTCATAGAAGAGTATAAACTAAGTCCCTCTAGAGTGACGGAGGGCCACCGCTTGTAGCTTGATGAGCTCGCAGAGATAACTCTTAAATTAGTATAAACTAAGTCCCTCTTGTGTGACAGAGGGCTTCCGCTTGTAGCTTGATGAGCTCGCGGATATAACTCTTAAATGAGTGTAAACTAAGTCCATCTCGAGTGACGGAGGGCCTCCGCTTGTAGCTTGACGAGCTCGCGGAGATAACTCTTAAATGAGTATAAACTAAGTCCCTCTCGAGTGACGAAGGGCCTCCGCTTGTAGCTTGATGAGCTCGCGGAGATAACTCTTAAATGAGTATAAACTAAGTCCCTCTCGAGTGACGGAGGGCCTCCGCTTGTAGCTTGATGAGCTCGAAGAGATAACCCTTAAATGAGTATAAACTAAGGCCACCTCGAGTGACGGACGGCCTCCACTTGTATCTTGATGAGCTCGCGGAGATAACTCTTAAATGAGAATTAACTAAGTCCCTCTTGAGTGACAGAGGGCTTCCGCTTGTAGCTTGATGAGCTCGCGGATATAACTCTTAAATGAGTGTAAACTAAGTCCATCTCGAGTGACGGAGGGCCTCCGCTTGTAGCTTGATGAGCTCGCGGAGATAACTCTTCAATGAGTACAAACTAAGTCCCTCTCGAGTGACGGAGGGCCTCCGCTTGTAGCTTGATGAGCTCGCGGAGATAACCCTTAAATGAGTATAAACTAAGGCTATCTCGAGTGACGGACGGCCTCCACTTGTAGCTTGATGAGCTCGCGGAGATAACTCTTAAATGAGTATAAACTATGTCCCTCTTGTGTGACAGAGGGCTTCCGCTTGTAGCTTGATGAGCTCGCGGATATAACTCTTAAATGAGTATAAATTAAGTCCCTTTCGAGTGACGGAGGGTCTCCGCTTGTAGCTTGATGAGCTCGCGGAGATAACTCATAAAAGAGTATAAACTAAGTCCATCTCGAGTGACGGAGGGCCTCCGCTTGTAGCTTGATGAGCTCGCGGAGATAACTCTTAAATGAGTATAAACTATGTCCCTCTTGTGTGACAGAGGGCTTCCGCTTGTAGCTTGATGAGCTCGCGGATATAACTCTTAAATGAGTATAAATTAAGTCCCTTTCGAGTGACGGAGGGTCTCCGCTTGTAGCTTGATGAGCTCGCGGAGATAACTCATAAAAGAGTACAAACTAAGTCCATCTCGAGTGACGGAGGGCCTCCGCTTGTAGCTTGATGAGCTCGCGGAGATAACTCTTAAATGAGTATAAACTATGTCCCTCTTGTGTGACAGAGGGCTTCCGCTTGTAGCTTGATGAGCTCGCGGATATAACTCTTAAATGAGTATAAATTAAGTCCCTTTCGAGTGACGGAGGGTCTCCGCTTGTAGCTTGATGAGCTCGCGGAGATAACTCATAAAAGAGTATAAACTAAGTCCCTCTAGAGTGACGGAGGGCCACCGCTTGTAGCTTGATGAGCTCGCAGAGATAACTCTTCAATGAGTACAAACTATGTCCCTCTCGAGTGACGGAGGGCCTCCGCTTGTAGCTTGATGAGCTCGCGGAGATAACCCTTAAATGAGTATAAACTAAGGCTATCTCGAGTGACGGACGGCCTCCACTTGTAGCTTGATGAGCTCGCGGAGATAACTCTTAAATGAGTATAAACTATGTCCCTCTTGTGTGACAGAGGGCTTCCGCTTGTAGCTTGATGAGCTCGCGGATATAACTCTTAAATGAGTATAAATTAAGTCCCTTTCGAGTGACGGAGGGTCTCCGCTTGTAGCTTGATGAGCTCGCGGAGATAACTCATAAAAGAGTATAAACTAAGTCCCTCTAGAGTGACGGAGGGCCACCGCTTGTAGCTTGATGAGCTCGCAGAGATAACTCTTAAATTAGTATAAACTAAGTCCCTCTTCTGTGACAGAGGGCTTCCGCTTGTAGCTTGATGAGCTCGCGGATATAACTCTTAAATGAGTGTAAACTAAGTCCATCTCGAGTGACGGAGGGCCTCCGCTTGTAGCTTGACGAGCTCGCGGAGATAACTCTTAAATGAGTATAAACTAAGTCCCTCTCGAGTGACGAAGGGCCTCCGCTTGTAGCTTGATGAGCTCGCGGAGATAACTCTTAAATGAGTATAAACTAAGTCCCTCTCGAGTGACGGAGGGCCTCCGCTTGTAGCTTGATGAGCTCGAAGAGATAACCCTTAAATGAGTATAAACTAAGGCCACCTCGAGTGACGGACGGCCTCCACTTGTATCTTGATGAGCTCGCGGAGATAACTCTTAAATGAGTATAACTAAGTCCCTCTCGAGTGACGGAGGGCCTCCGCTTGTAGCTTCATTTGCTCATGGAGATAACTCTTAAATGAGCATAAACTAAGTCCCTCTCGAGTGACGGAGGGCCTCCGCTTGTTGCTTGATGAACTCGCGAAGATAACTCTTAAATGAGTAAAAACTAAGTCCCTCTCGAGTTACGGAGGGCATTCGCTTGTAGCTTGATGAGCCCGTGGAGATAACTCTTAAATGAGTATAAACTAAGTCTCTTTCGAGTGACGGAGGGTCTGCGCTTGTAGCTTGACGAGCTCGCGGAGATAACTTTTAAATGAGTATAAACTAATTAGTCCGTCTCGAGTGACGGAGGGCCTCCGCTTGTAGCTTGATGAGCTCGCGGAGATAACTCATAAAAGAGTATAAACTAAGTCCCTCTAGAGTGACGGAGGGCCTCCACTTTTAGCTTGATGAGCTCGCGAAGATAACTCTTAAATGAGTATAAACTAAGTGCCTCTCGAGTGATGGAGGACCTCCGCTTGTAGCTTGATGAGCCCGCGGAGGTAACTCTTAAATGAGTGTAAACTAAGTCCATCTCGAGTGACGGAGGGGCTCCGCTTGTAGCTTGATGAGCTCGCGGAGATAACTCTTAAATGAGTATAAGCTAAGTCCCTCTTGAGTGACGGAGGGCTTCCGCTTGTAGCTTGTTGAGCTCGCGGAGATAACTCTTAAATGAGTATAAATTAAGTCCCTTTCGAGTGACGGAGGGTCTCCGCTTGTAGCTTGATGAGCTCGCGGAGATAACTCTGAAATGAGTATAAACTAAGTCCCTCTCGAGTGACGGAGGGCCTCCGCTTGTAGCTTCATTTGCTCATGGAGATAACTCTTAAATGAGCATAAACTAAGTCCCTCTCGAGTGACGGAGGGCCTCCGCTTGTTGCTTGATGAACTCGCGAAGATAACTCTTAAATGAGTAAAAACTAAGTCCCTCTCGAGTTACGGAGGGCATTCGCTTGTAGCTTGATGAGCCCGTGGAGATAACTCTTAAATGAGTATAAACTAAGTCTCTTTCGAGTGACGGAGGGTCTGCGCTTGTAGCTTGACGAGCTCGCGGAGATAACTTTTAAATGAGTATAAACTAATTAGTACGTCTCGAGTGACGGAGGGCCTCCGCTTGTAGCTTGATGAGCTCGCGGAGATAACTCATAAAAGAGTATAAACTAAGTCCCTCTAGAGTGACGGAGGGCCACCGCTTGTAGCTTGATGAGCTCGCAGAGATAACTCTTAAATTAGTATAAACTATGTCCCTCTCGAGTGACGGAGGGCCTCCGCTTGTAGCTTGATGAGCTCGCGGAGATAACCCTTAAATGAGTATAAACTAAGGCTATCTCGAGTGACGGACGGCCTCCACTTGTAGCTTGATGAGCTCGCGGAGATAACTCTTAAATGAGAATTAACTAAGTCCCTCTCGAGTTACAGAGGGCCTCCAAATTTAGCTTGATGAGCTCGCGAAGATAACTCTTAAATGAGTATAAACTAAGTGCCTCTCGAGTGATGGAGGACCTCCGCTTGTAGCTTGATGAGCCCGCGGAGATAACTCTTAAATGAGTGTAAACTAAGTCCATCTCGAGTGACGGAGGGCCTCCGCTTGTAGCTTGACGAGCTCGCGGAGATAACTCTTAAATGAGTATAAACTAAGTCCCTCTCGAGTGACGGATGGCCTCCGCTTGTAGCTTGATGAGCTCGCAGAGATAACCCTTAAATGAGTATAAACTAAGTCCCTCTCGAGTGACGGACGGCCTCCGCTTGTAGCTTGATGAGCTCGCGAAGATAACTCTTAAATGAGTATAAACAAAGTCCCTCTCGAGTGACGGAGGGCCTCCGCTTGTAGCTTGATGAGACCGTGGAGATAACTCTTAAATGAGTATAAACTAAGTCCATCTCGAGTGACGGAGGGCCTCCGCTTGTATCTTGATGAGCTCGCGGAGATAACTCTTAAATGAGTATAAACTAAGTCCCTCTCGAGTGACGAAGGGCGTCCGCTTGTAGCTTGATGAGCCCGCGGAGATAACTCTTAAATGAGTATAAACTAAGTCCCTCTCGAGTGACGGAGAGCCTCCGCTTGTAGCTTGATGAGCTCGCGGAGATAACTCTTAAATGAGTATAAACTAAGTCCCTCTCGGGTGACGGAGGGCCTCCGCTTGTAGCTTGATGAGCTCGAAGAGATAACCCTTAAATGAGTATAAACTAAGGCCATCTCGAGTGACGGACGGCCTCCACTTGTAGCTTGATGAGCTCGCGGAGATAACTCTTAAATGAGAATTAACTAAGTCCCTCTCGAGTTACGGAGGGCCTCCGCTTTTAGCTTGATGAGCTCGCGAAGATAACTCTTAAATGAGTATAAACTAAGTGCCTCTCGAGTGATGGAGGACCTCCGCTTTTAGCTTGATGAGCCTGCGGAGATAACTCTTAAATGAGTGTAAACTAAGTCCATCTCGAGTGACGGAGGGCCTCCGCTTGTAGCTTGACGAGCTCGCGGAGATAACTCTTAAATGAGTATAAACTAAGTCCCTCTCGAGTGACGAAGGGCCTCCGCTTGTAGCTTGATGAGCTCGCGGAGATAACTCTTAAATGAGTATAAACTAAGTCCCTCTCGAGTGACGGAGGGCCTCCGCTTGTAGCTTGATGAGCTCGCGGAGATAACTCTTAAATGAGTATAAACTAAGTCCCTCTCGAGTGACGAAGGGCCTCCGCTTGTAGCTTGATGAGCTCGCGGAGATAACTCTTAAATGAGTATAAACTAAGTCCCTCTCGAGTGACGGAGGGCCTCTGCTTGTAGCTTGATGAGCTCGCGGAGATAACTCTTAAATGAGTATAAACTAAGTCCCTCTCGAGTGACGAAGGGCGTCCACTTGTAGCTTGATGAGCTCGCGGAGATAACTCTTCAATGAGTACAAACTAAGTCCATCTCGAGTGACGGAGGGCCTCCGCTTGTAGCTTGATGAGCTCGCGGAGATAACTCTTAAATGAGTATAAACTAAGTCCCTCTTGAGTGACGGAGGGCCTCCGCTTGTAGCTTGATGAGCTCGCGGAGATAACACTTAAATGAGTATAAACTAAGTCCCTCTCGAGTGACGAAGGGCCTCCGCTTGTAGCTTGATGAGCTCGCGGAGATAACTCTTCAATGAGTACAAACTAAGTCCATCTCGAGTGACGGAGGGCCTCCGCTTGTAGCTTGATGAGCTCGCGGAGATAACTCTTAAATGAGTATAAACTATGTCCCTCTTGTGTGACAGAGGGCTTCCGCTTGTAGCTTGATGAGCTCGCGGATATAACTCTTAAATGAGTATAAATTAAGTCCCTTTCGAGTGACGGAGGGTCTCCGCTTGTAGCTTGATGAGCTCGCGGAGATAACTCTTAAATGAGTATAAACTAAGTCCCTCTCGAGTGACGAAGGGCGTCCGCTTGTAGCTTGATGAGCCTGCGGAGATAACTCTTAAATGAGTATAAACTAAGTCCCTCTCGAGTGACGGAGAGCCTCCGCTTGTAGCTTGATGAGCTCGCGGAGATAACTCTTAAATGAGTATAAACTAAGTCCCTCTCGAGTGACGGAGGGCCTCCGCTTGTAGCTTGATGAGCTCGAAGAGATAACCCTTAAATGAGTATAAACTAAGGCCATCTCGAGTGACGGACGGCCTCCACTTGTAGCTTGATGAGCTCGCGGAGATAACTCTTAAATGAGAATTAACTAAGTCCCTCTCGAGTTACGGAGGGCCTCCGCTTTTAGCTTGATGAGCTCGCGAAGATAACTCTTAAATGAGTATAAACTAAGTGCCTCTCGAGTGATGGAGGACCTCCGCTTTTAGCTTGATGAGCCCGCGGAGATAACTCTTAAATGAGTGTAAACTAAGTCCATCTCGAGTGACGGAGGGCCTCCGCTTGTAGCTTGACGAGCTCGCGGAGATAACTCTTAAATGAGTATAAACTAAGTCCCTCTCGAGTGACGAAGGGCCTCCGCTTGTAGCTTGATGAGCTCGCGGAGATAACTCTTAAATGAGTATAAACTAAGTCCCTCTCGAGTGACGGAGGGCCTCCGCTTGTAGCTTGATGAGCTCGCGGAGATAACTCTTAAATGAGTATAAACTAAGTCCCTCTCGAGTGACGAAGGGCCTCCGCTTGTAGCTTGATGAGCTCGCGGAGATAACTCTTAAATGAGTATAAACTAAGTCCCTCTCGAGTGACGGAGGGCCTCCGCTTGTAGCTTGATGAGCTCGCGGAGATAACTCTTAAATGAGTATAAACTAAGTCCCTCTCGAGTGACGAAGGGCGTCCACTTGTAGCTTGATGAGCTCGCGGAGATAACTCTTCAATGAGTACAAACTAAGTCCATCTCGAGTGACGGAGGGCCTCCGCTTGTAGCTTGATGAGCTCGCGGAGATAACTCTTAAATGAGTATAAACTAAGTCCCTCTTGAGTGACGGAGGGCCTCCGCTTGTAGCTTGATGAGCTCGCGGAGATAACACTTAAATGAGTATAAACTAAGTCCCTCTCGAGTGACGAAGGGCCTCCGCTTGTAGCTTGATGAGCTCGCGGAGATAACTCTTCAATGAGTACAAACTAAGTCCATCTCGAGTGACGGAGGGCCTCCGCTTGTAGCTTGATGAGCTCGCGGAGATAACTCTTAAATGAGTATAAACTATGTCCCTCTTGTGTGACAGAGGGCTTCCGCTTGTAGCTTGATGAGCTCGCGGATATAACTCTTAAATGAGTATAAATTAAGTCCCTTTCGAGTGACGGAGGGTCTCCGCTTGTAGCTTGATGAGCTCGCGGAGATAACTCATAAAAGAGTACAAACTAAGTCCATCTCGAGTGACGGAGGGCCTCCGCTTGTAGCTTGATGAGCTCGCGGAGATAACTCTTAAATGAGTATAAACTATGTCCCTCTTGTGTGACAGAGGGCTTCCGCTTGTAACTTGATGAGCTCGCGGATATAACTCTTAAATGAGTATAAATTAAGTCCCTTTCGAGTGACGGAGGGTCTCCGCTTGTAGCTTGATGAGCTCGCGGAGATAACTCATAAAAGAGTATAAACTAAGTCCATCTAGAGTGACGGAGGGCCACCGCTTGTAGCTTGATGAGCTCGCAGAGATAACTCTTCAATGAGTACAAACTAAGTCCCTCTCGAGTGACGGAGGGCCTCCGCTTGTAGCTTGATGAGCTCGCGGAGATAACCCTTAAATGAGTATAAACTAAGGCTATCTCGAGTGACGGACGGCCTCCACTTGTAGCTTGATGAGCTCGCGGAGATAACTCTTAAATGAGTATAAACTATGTCCCTCTTGTGTGACAGAGGGCTTCCGCTTGTAGCTTGATGAGCTCGCGGATATAACTCTTAAATGAGTATAAATTAAGTCCCTTTCGAGTGACGGAGGGTCTCCGCTTGTAGCTTGATGAGCTCGCGGAGATAACTCATAGAAGAGTATAAACTAAGTCCCTCTAGAGTGACGGAGGGCCACCGCTTGTAGCTTGATGAGCTCGCAGAGATAACTCTTAAATTAGTATAAACTAAGTCCCTCTTGTGTGACAGAGGGCTTCCGCTTGTAGCTTGATGAGCTCGCGGATATAACTCTTAAATGAGTGTAAACTAAGTCCATCTCGAGTGACGGAGGGCCTCCGCTTGTAGCTTGACGAGCTCGCGGAGATAACTCTTAAATGAGTATAAACTAAGTCCCTCTCGAGTGACGAAGGGCCTCCGCTTGTAGCTTGATGAGCTCGCGGAGATAACTCTTAAATGAGTATAAACTAAGTCCCTCTCGAGTGACGGAGGGCCTCCACTTGTATCTTGATGAGCTCGCGGAGATAACTCTTAAATGAGAATTAACTAAGTCCCTCTTGAGTGACAGAGGGCTTCCGCTTGTAGCTTGATGAGCTCGCGGATATAACTCTTAAATGAGTGTAAACTAAGTCCATCTCGAGTGACGGAGGGCCTCCGCTTGTAGCTTGATGAGCTCGCGGAGATAACTCTTCAATGAGTACAAACTAAGTCCCTCTCGAGTGACGGAGGGCCTCCGCTTGTAGCTTGATGAGCTCGCGGAGATAACCCTTAAATGAGTATAAACTAAGGCTATCTCGAGTGACGGACGGCCTCCACTTGTAGCTTGATGAGCTCGCGGAGATAACTCTTAAATGA
Source organism: Persicaria tinctoria (assembly GCA_037127255.1). Lineage (NCBI taxonomy): Eukaryota > Viridiplantae > Streptophyta > Magnoliopsida > Caryophyllales > Polygonaceae > Persicaria > Persicaria tinctoria. Next base: position 32,269,564 of record JBANSL010000007.1, on the reverse strand, counting down.
GTATAAACTATGTCCCTCTTGTGTGACAGAGGGCTTCCGCTTGTAGCTTGATGAGCTCGCGGATATAACTCTTAAATGAGTATAAATTAAGTCCCTTTCGAGTGACGGAGGGTCTCCGCTTGTAGCTTGATGAGCTCGCGGAGATAACTCATAAAAGAGTATAAACTAAGTCCATCTCGAGTGACGGAGGGCCTCCGCTTGTAGCTTGATGAGCTCGCGGAGATAACTCTTAAATGAGTATAAACTATGTCCCTCTTGTGTGACAGAGGGCTTCCGCTTGTAGCTTGATGAGCTCGCGGATATAACTCTTAAATGAGTATAAATTAAGTCCCTTTCGAGTGACGGAGGGTCTCCGCTTGTAGCTTGATGAGCTCGCGGAGATAACTCATAAAAGAGTACAAACTAAGTCCATCTCGAGTGATGGAGGGCCTCCGCTTGTAGCTTGATGAGCTCGCGGAGATAACTCTTAAATGAGTATAAACTATGTCCCTCTTGTGTGACAGAGGGCTTCCGCTTGTAGCTTGATGAGCTCGCGGATATAACTCTTAAATGAGTATAAATTAAGTCCCTTTCGAGTGACGGAGGGTCTCCGCTTGTAGCTTGATGAGCTCGCGGAGATAACTCATAAAAGAGTATAAACTAAGTCCCTCTAGAGTGACGGAGGGCCACCGCTTGTAGCTTGATGAGCTCGCAGAGATAACTCTTCAATGAGTACAAACTAAGTCCCTCTCGAGTGACGGAGGGCCTCCGCTTGTAGCTTGATGAGCTCGCGGAGATAACCCTTAAATGAGTATAAACTAAGGCTATCTCGAGTGACGGACGGCCTCCACTTGTAGCTTGATGAGCTCGCGGAGATAACTCTTAAATGAGTATAAACTATGTCCCTCTTGTGTGACAGAGGGCTTCCGCTTGTAGCTTGATGAGCTCGCGGATATAACTCTTAAATGAGTATAAATTAAGTCCCTTTCGAGTGACGGAGGGTCTCCGCTTGTAGCTTGATGAGCTCGCGGAGATAACTCATAAAAGAGTATAAACTAAGTCCCTCTAGAGTGACGGAGGGCCACCGCTTGTAGCTTGATGAGCTCGCAGAGATAACTCTTAAATTAGTATAAACTAAGTCCCTCTTGTGTGACAGAGGGCTTCCGCTTGTAGCTTGATGAGCTCGCGGATATAACTCTTAAATGAGTGTAAACTAAGTCCATCTCGAGTGACGGAGGGCCTCCGCTTGTAGCTTGACGAGCTCGCGGAGATAACTCTTAAATGAGTATAAACTAAGTCCCTCTCGAGTGACGAAGGGCCTCCGCTTGTAGCTTGATGAGCTCGCGGAGATAACTCTTAAATGAGTATAAACTAAGTCCCTCTCGAGTGACGGAGGGCCTTTGCTTGTAGCTTGATGAGCTCGAAGAGATAACCCTTAAATGAGTATAAACTAAGGCCACCTCGAGTGACGGACGGCCTCCACTTGTATCTTGATGAGCTCGCGGAGATAACTCTTAAATGAGAATTAACTAAGTCCCTCTTGAGTGACAGAGGGCTTCCGCTTGTAGCTTGATGAGCTCGCGGATATAACTCTTAAATGAGTGTAAACTAAGTCCATCTCGAGTGACGGAGGGCCTCCGCTTGTAGCTTGATGAGCTCGCAGAGATAACTCTTCAATGAGTACAAACTAAGTCCCTCTCGAGTGACGGAGGGCCTCCGCTTGTAGCTTGATGAGCTCGCGGAGATAACCCTTAAATGAGTATAAACTAAGGCTATCTCGAGTGACGGACGGCCTCCACTTGTAGCTTGATGAGCTCGCGGAGATAACTCTTAAATGAGTATAAACTATGTCCCTCTTGTGTGACAGAGGGCTTCCGCTTGTAGCTTGATGAGCTCGCGGATATAACTCTTAAATGAGTATAAATTAAGTCCCTTTCGAGTGACGGAGGGTCTCCGCTTGTAGCTTGATGAGCTCGCGGAGATAACTCATAAAAGAGTATAAACTAAGTCCCTCTAGAGTGACGGAGGGCCACCGCTTGTAGCTTGATGAGCTCGCAGAGATAACTCTTAAATTAGTATAAACTAAGTCCCTCTCGAGTGACGGAGGGCCTCCGCTTGTAGCTTGATGAGCTCGCGGAGATAACTCTTAAATGAGTATAAACAAAGTCCCTCTCGAGTGACGGACGGCCTCCGCTTGTAGCTTGATGAGACCGTGGAGATAACTCTTAAATGAGTATAAACTAAGTCCCTCTCGAGTGACGGAGGGCATCCGCTTGTATCTTGATGAGCTCGCGGAGATAACTCTTAAATGAGTATAAACTAAGTCCCTCTCGAGTGACGGAGGGCCTCCGCTTGTAGCTTGATGAGCTCGAAGAGATAACCCTTAAATGAGTATAAACTAAGGCCACCTCGAGTGACGGACGGCCTCCACTTGTATCTTGATGAGCTCGCGGAGATAACTCTTAAATGAGAATTAACTAAGTCCCTCTCGAGTTACGGAGGGCCTCCGCTTTTAGCTTGATGAGCTCGCGAAGATAACTCTTAAATGAGTATAAACTAAGTGCCTCTCGAGTGATGGAGGACCTCCGCTTTTAGCTTGATGAGCCCGCGGAGATAACTCTTAAATGAGTGTAAACTAAGTCCATCTCGAGTGACGGAGGGCCTCCGCTTGTAGCTTGACGAGCTCGCGGAGATAACTCTTAAATGAGTATAAACTAAGTCCCTCTCGAGTGACGAAGGGCCTCCGCTTGTAGCTTGATGAGCTCGCGGAGATAACTCTTAAATGAGTATAAACTAAGTCCCTCTCGAGTGACGGAGGGCCTCCGCTTGTAGCTTGATGAGCTCGCGGAGATAACTCTTAAATGAGTATAAACTAAGTCCCTCTCGAGTGACGAAGGGCGTCCACTTGTAGCTTGATGAGCTCGCGGAGATAACTCTTCAATGAGTACAAACTAAGTCCCTCTCGAGTGACGGAGGGCCTCCGCTTGTAGCTTGATGAGCTCGCGGAGATAACCCTTAAATGAGTATAAACTAAGGCTATCTCGAGTGACGGACGGCCTCCACTTGTAGCTTGATGAGCTCGCGGAGATAACTCTTAAATGAGTATAAACTATGTCCCTCTTGTGTGACAGAGGGCTTCCGCTTGTAGCTTGATGAGCTCGCGGATATAACTCTTAAATGAGTATAAATTAAGTCCCTTTCGAGTGACGGAGGGTCTCCGCTTGTAGCTTGATGAGCTCGCGGAGATAACTCATAAAAGAGTATAAACTAAGTCCCTCTAGAGTGACGGAGGGCCACCGCTTGTAGCTTGATGAGCTCGCAGAGATAACTCTTAAATTAGTATAAACTAAGTCCCTCTCGAGTGACGGAGGGCCTCCGCCTGTAGCTTGATGAGCTCGCGGAGATAACTCTTAAATGAGTATAAACAAAGTCCCTCTCGAGTGACGGACGGCCTCCGCTTGTAGCTTGATGAGACCGTGGAGATAACTCTTAAATGAGTATAAACTAAGTCCATCTCGAGTGACGGAGGGCCTCCGCTTGTAGCTTGACGAGCTCGCGGAGATAACTCTTAAATGAGTATAAACTAAGTCCCTCTCGAGTGACGAAGGGCCTCCGCTTGTAGCTTGATGAGCTCGCGGAGATAACTCTTAAATGAGTATAAACTAAGTCCCTCTCGAGTGACGGAGGGCCTCCGCTTGTAGCTTGATGAGCTCGCGGAGATAACTCTTAAATGAGTATAAACTAAGTCCCTCTCGAGTGACGAAGGGCGTCCACTTGTAGCTTGATGAGCTCGCGGAGATAACTCTTCAATGAGTACAAACTAAGTCCCTCTCGAGTGACGGAGGGCCTCCGCTTGTAGCTTGATGAGCTCGCGGAGATAACCCTTAAATGAGTATAAACTAAGGCTATCTCGAGTGACGGACGGCCTCCACTTGTAGCTTGATGAGCTCGCGGAGATAACTCTTAAATGAGTATAAACTATGTCCCTCTTGTGTGACAGAGGGCTTCCGCTTGTAGCTTGATGAGCTCGCGGATATAACTCTTAAATGAGTATAAATTAAGTCCCTTTCGAGTGACGGAGGGTCTCCGCTTGTAGCTTGATGAGCTCGCGGAGATAACTCATAAAAGAGTATAAACTAAGTCCCTCTAGAGTGACGGAGGGCCACCGCTTGTAGCTTGATGAGCTCGCAGAGATAACTCTTAAATTAGTATAAACTAAGTCCCTCTCGAGTGACGGACGGCCTCCGCTTGTAGCTTGATGAGACCGTGGAGATAACTCTTAAATGAGTATAAACTAAGTCCCTCTCGAGTGACGGAGGGCATCCGCTTGTATCTTGATGAGCTCGCGGAGATAACTCTTAAATGAGTATAAACTAAGTCCCTCTCGAGTGACGGAGGGCCTCCGCTTGTAGCTTGATGAGCTCGAAGAGATAACCCTTAAATGAGTATAAACTAAGGCCACCTCGAGTGACGGACGGCCTCCACTTGTATCTTGATGAGCTCGCGGAGATAACTCTTAAATGAGAATTAACTAAGTCCTCTCAAGTTACGGAGGGCCTCCGCTTTTAGCTTGATGAGCTCGCGAAGATAACTCTTAAATGAGTATAAACTAAGTGCCTCTCGAGTGATGGAGGACCTCCGCTTTTAGCTTGATGAGCCCGCGGAGATAACTCTTAAATGAGTGTAAACTAAGTCCATCTCGAGTGACGGAGGGCCTCCGCTTGTAGCTTGACGAGCTCGCGGAGATAACTCTTAAATGAGTATAAACTAAGTCCCTCTCGAGTGACGAAGGGCCTCCGCTTGTAGCTTGATGAGCTCGCGGAGATAACTCTTAAATGAGTATAAACTAAGTCCCTCTCGAGTGACGGAGGGCCTCCGCTTGTAGCTTGATGAGCTCGCGGAGATAACTCTTAAATGAGTATAAACTAAGTCCCTCTCGAGTGACGAAGGGAGTCCACTTGTAGCTTGATGAGCTCGCGGAGATAACTCTTCAATGAGTACAAACTAAGTCCATCTCGAGTGACGGAGGGCCTCCGCTTGTAGCTTGATGAGCTCGCGGAGATAACTCTTAAATGAGTATAAACTAAGTCCCTCTTGAGTGACGGAGGGCCTCCGCTTGTAGCTTGATGAGCTCGCGGAGATAACACTTAAATGAGTATAAACTAAGTCCCTCTCGAGTGACGAAGGGCCTCCGCTTGTAGCTTGATGAGCTCGCGGAGATAACTCTTCAATGAGTACAAACTAAGTCCATCTCGAGTGACGGAGGGCCTCCGCTTGTAGCTTGATGAGCTCGCGGAGATAACTCTTAAATGAGTATAAACTATGTCCCTCTTGTGTGACAGAGGGCTTCCGCTTGTAGCTTGATGAGCTCGCGGATATAACTCTTAAATGAGTATAAATTAAGTCCCTTTCGAGTGACGGAGGGTCTCCGCTTGTAGCTTGATGAGCTCGCGGAGATAACTCATAAAAGAGTATAAACTAAGTCCCTCTAGAGTGACGGAGGGCCACCGCTTGTAGCTTGATGAGCTCACAGAGATAACTCTTAAATTAGTATAAACTAAGTCCCTCTCGAGTGACGGAGGGCCTCCGCTTGTAGCTTGATGAGCTCGCGGAGATAACCCTTAAATGAGTATAAACTAAGGCTATCTCGAGTGACGGACGGCCTCCACTTGTTGCTTGATGAGCTCGCGGAGATAACTCTTAAATGAGTATAAACTATGTCCCTCTTGTGTGACAGAGGGCTTCCGCTTGTAGCTTGATGAGCTCGCGGATATAACTCTTAAATGAGTATAAATTAAGTCCCTTTCGAGTGACGGAGGGTCTCCGCTTGTAGCTTGATGAGCTCGCGGAGATAACTCATAAAAGAGTATAAACTAAGTCCCTCTAGAGTGACGGAGGGCCACCGCTTGTAGCTTGATGAGCTCGCAGAGATAACTCTTAAATTAGTATAAACTAAGTCCCTCTCGAGTGACGGAGGGCCTCCGCTTGTAGCTTGATGAGCTCGCGGAGATAACCCTTAAATGAGTATAAACTAAGGCTATCTCGAGTGACGGACGGCCTCCACTTGTAGCTTGATGAGGTCGCGGAGATAACTCTTAAATGAGAATTAACTAAGTCCCTCTCGAGTTACAGAGGGCCTCCACTTTTAGCTTGATGAGCTCGCGAAGATAACTCTTAAATGAGTATAAACTAAGTGCCTCTCGAGTGATGGAGGACCTCCGCTTGTAGCTTGATGAGCCCGCGGAGATAACTCTTAAATGAGTGTAAACTAAGTCCATCTCGAGTGACGGAGGGCCTCCGCTTGTAGCTTGACGAGCTCGCGGAGATAACTCTTAAATGAGTATAAACTAAGTCCCTCTCGAGTGACGGAGGGCCTCCGCTTGTAGCTTGATGAGCTCGCAGAGATAACCCTTAAATGAGTATAAACTAAGTCCCTCTCGAGTGACGGACGGCCTCCGCTTGTAGCTTGATGAGCTCGCGAAGATAACTCTTAAATGAGTATAAACTAAGTCCCTCTCGAGTGACGAAGGGCGTCCACTTGTAGCTTGATGAGACCGTGGAGATAACTCTTAAATGAGTATAAACTAAGTCCCTCTCGAGTGACGGAGGGCCTCCGCTTGTATCTTGATGAGCTCGCGGAGATAACTCTTAAATGAGTATAAACTAAGTCCCTCTCGAGTGACGGAGGGCCTCCGCTTGTAGCTTGATGAGCTCGAAGAGATAACCCTTAAATGAGTATAAACTAAGGCCACCTCGAGTGACGGACGGCCTCCACTTGTATCTTGATGAGCTCGCGGAGATAACTCTTAAATGAGAATTAACTAAGTCACTCTCGAGTTACGGAGGGCCTCCGCTTTTAGCTTGATGAGCTCGCGAAGATAACTCTTAAATGAGTATAAACTAAGTGCCTCTCGAGTGATGGAGGACCTCCGCTTTTAGCTTGATGAGCCCGCGGAGATAACTCTTAAATGAGTGTAAACTAAGTCCATCTCGAGTGACGGAGGGCCTCCGCTTGTAGCTTGACGAGCTCGCGGAGATAACTCTTAAATGAGTATAAACTAAGTCCCTCTCGAGTGACGGAGGGCCTCCGCATGTAGCTTGATGAGCTCGCGGAGATAACTCTTAAATGAGTATAAACTAAGTCCCTCTCGAGTGACGAAGGGCGTCCACTTGTAGCTTGATGAGCTCGCGGAGATAACTCTTCAATGAGTACAAACTAAGTCCATCTCGAGTGACGGAGGGCCTCCGCTTGTAGCTTGATGAGCTCGCGGAGATAACTCTTAAATGAGTATAAACTAAGTCCCTCTTGAGTGACGGAGGGCCTCCGCTTGTAGCTTGATGAGCTCGCGGAGATAACACTTAAATGAGTATAAACTAAGTCCCTCTCGAGTGACGAAGGGCCTCCGCTTGTAGGTTGATGACCTCGCGGAGATAACTCTTCAATGAGTACAAACTAAGTCCATCTCGAGTGACGGAGGGCCTCCGCTTGTAGCTTGATGAGCTCGCGGAGATAACTCTTAAATGAGTATAAACTATGTCCCTCTTGTGTGACAGAGGGCTTCCGCTTGTAGCTTGATGAGCTCGCGGATATAACTCTTAAATGAGTATAAATTAAGTCCCTTTCGAGTGACGGAGGGTCTCCGCTTGTAGCTTGATGAGCTCGCGGAGATAACTCATAAAAGAGTATAAACTAAGTCCCTCTAGAGTGACGGAGGGCCACCGCTTGTAGCTTGATGAGCTCGCAGAGATAACTCTTAAATTAGTATAAACTAAGTCCCTCTCGAGTGACGGAGGGCCTCCGCTTGTAGCTTGATGAGCTCGCGGAGATAACCCTTAAATGAGTATAAACTAAGGCTATCTCGAGTGACGGACGGCCTCCACTTGTAGCTTGATGAGCTCGCGGAGATAACTCTTAAATGAGTATAAACTATGTCCCTCTTGTGTGACAGAGGGCTTCCGCTTGTAGCTTGATGAGCTCGCGGATATAACTCTTAAATGAGTATAAATTAAGTCCCTTTCGAGTGACGGAGGGTCTCCGCTTGTAGCTTGATGAGCTCGCGGAGATAACTCATAAAAGAGTATAAACTAAGTCCCTCTAGAGTGACGGAGGGCAACCGCTTGTAGCTTGATGAGCTCGCAGAGATAACTCTTAAATTAGTATAAACTAAGTCCCTCTCGAGTGACGGAGGGCCTCCGCTTGTAGCTTGATGAGCCCGCGGAGATAACTCTTAAATCAGTGTAAACTAGAGTGACGGAGGGCCTCCGCTTGTAGCTTGACGAGCTTGCGGAGATAACTCTTAAATGAGTATAAACTAAGTCCCTCTCGAGTGACGGAGGGCCTCCGCTTGTAGCTTGATGAGCTCGCAGAGATAACCCTTAAATGAGTATAAACTAAGTCCCTCTCGAGTGACGGACGGCCTCCGCTTGTAGCTTGATGAGCTCGCGAAGATAACTCTTAAATGAGTATAAACAAAGTCCCTCTCGAGTGACGGATGGCCTCCGCTTGTAGCTTGATGAGACCGTGGAGATAACTCTTAAATGAGTATAAACTAAGTCCATCTCGAGTGACGGAGGGCCTCCGCTTGTAGCTTGATGAGTTCGTGGAGATAACTCTTAAATGAGTATAAACTAAGTCCCTCTCGAGTGACGGAGGGCCTCCGCTTGTATCTTGATGAGCTCGCGGAGATAACTCTTAAATGAGTATAAACTAAGTCCCTCTCGAGTGACGAAGGGCCTCCGCTTGTAGCTTGATGAGCCCGCGGAGATAACTCTTAAATGAGTATAAAATAAGTCCCTCTCGAGTGACGGAGAGACACCACTTGTAGCTTGATGAGCTCGCAGAGATAACTCTTAAATGAGTATAAACTAAGTCCCTCTCGAGTGACGGAGGGCCTCCGCTTGTAGCTTGATGAGCTCGAAGAGATAACCCTTAAATGAGTATAAACTAAGGCCATCTCGAGTGACGGACGGCCTCCACTTGTAGCTTGATGAGCTCGCGGAGATAACTCTTAAATGAGAATTAACTAAGTCCCTCTCGAGTTACGGAGGGCCTCCGCTTTTAGCTTGATGAGCTCGCGAAGATAACTCTTAAATGAGTATAAACTAAGTGCCTCTCGAGTGATGGAGGACCTCCGCTTTTAGCTTGATGAGCCCGCGGAGATAACTCTTAAATGAGTGTAAACTAAGTCCATCTCGAGTGACGGAGGGCCTCCGCTTGTAGCTTGACGAGCTCGCGGAGATAACACTTAAATGAGTATAAACTAAGTCCCTCTCGAGTGACGAAGGGCCTCCGCTTGTAGCTTGATGAGCTCGCGGAGATAACTCTTCAATGAGTACAAACTAAGTCCATCTCGAGTGTCGGAGGGCCTCCGCTTGTAGCTTGATGAGCTCGCGGAGATAACTCTTAAATGAGTATAAACTATGTCCCTCTTGTGTGCCAGAGGGCTTCCGCTTGTAGCTTGATGAGCTCGCGGATATAACTCTTAAATGAGTATAAATTAAGTCCCTTTCGAGTGACGGAGGGTCTCCGCTTGTAGCTTGATGAGCTCGCGGAGATAACTCATAAAAGAGTATAAACTAAGTCCCTCTAGAGTGACGGAGGGCCACCGCTTGTAGCTTGATGAGCTCGCAGAGATAACTCTTAAATTAGTATAAACTAAGTCCCTCTCGAGTGACGGAGGGCCTCCGCTTGTAGCTTGATGAGCTCGCGGAGATAACCCTTAAATGAGTATAAACTAAGGCTATCTCGAGTGACGGACGGCCTCCACTTGTAGCTTGATGAGCTCGCGGAGATAACTCTTAAATGAGTATAAACTATGTCCCTCTTGTGTGACAGAGGGCTTCCGCTTGTAGCTTGATGAGCTCGCGGATATAACTCTTAAATGAGTATAAATTAAGTCCCTTTCGAGTGACGGAGGGTCTCCGCTTGTAGCTTGATGAGCTCGCGGAGATAACTCATAAAAGAGTATAAACTAAGTCCCTCTAGAGTGACGGAGGGCCACCGCTTGTAGCTTGATGAGCTCGCAGAGATAACTCTTAAATTAGTATAAACTAAGTCCCTCTCGAGTGACGGAGGGCCTCCGCTTGTAGCTTGATGAGCTCGCGGAGATAACCCTTAAATGAGTATAAACTAAGGCTATCTCGAGTGACGGACGGCCTCCACTTGTAGCTTGATGAGCTCGCGGAGATAACTCTTAAATGAGTATAAACTATGTCCCTCTTGTGTGACAGAGGGCTTCCGCTTGTAGCTTGATGAGCTCGCGGATATAACTCTTAAATGAGTATAAATTAAGTCCCTTTCGAGTGACGGAGGGTCTCCGCTTGTAGCTTGATGAGCTCGCGGAGATAACTCATAAAAGAGTATAAACTAAGTCCCTCTAGAGTGACGGAGGGCCACCGCTTGTAGCTTGATGAGCTCGCAGAGATAACTCTTAAATTAGTATAAACTAAGTCCCTCTCGAGTGACGGAGGGCCTCCGCTTGTAGCTTGATGAGCTCGCGGAGATAACCCTTAAATGAGTATAAACTAAGTCCCTCTCGAGTGACGAAGGGCGTCCACTTGTAGCTTGATGAGCTCGCGGAGATAACTCTTCAATGAGTACAAACTAAGTCCATCTCGAGTGACGGAGGGCCTCCGCTTGTAGCTTGATGAGCTCGCGGAGATAACTCTTAAATGAGTATAAACTAAGTCCCTCTCGAGTGACGAAGGGCCTCCGCTTGTAGCTTGATGAGCTCGCGGAGATAACTCTTCAATGAGTACAAACTAAGTCCATCTCGAGTGACGGAGGGCCTCCGCTTGTAGCTTGATGAGCTCGCGGAGATAACTCTTAAATGAGTATAAACTAAGTCCCTCTCGAGTGACGAAGGGCCTCCGCTTGTAGCTTGATGAGCTCGCGGATATAACCCTTAAATGAGTATAAACTAAGTCCCTCTCGAGTAACGGAGGGCCTCCGCTTTGAGCTTGATGAGCTCGCGGAGATAACTCTTAAATGAGTATAAACTAAGTCCCTCTCGAGTGACGGAGGGCCTCCGCTTGTAGCTTGATGAGCTCGCGGAGATAACTCTTAAATGAGTATAAACTAAGTCCCTCTCGAGTGACGAAGGGCGTCCACTTGTAGCTTGATGAGCTCGCGGAGATAACTCTTCAATGAGTACAAACTAAGTCCATCTCGAGTGACGGAGGGCCTCCGCTTGTAGCTTGATGAGCTCGCGGAGATAACTCTTAAATGAGTATAAACTAAGTCCCTCTCGAGTGACGAAGGGCCTCCGCTTGTAGCTTGATGAGCTCGCGGAGATAACTCTTCAATGAGTACAAACTAAGTCCATCTCGAGTGACGGAGGGCCTCCGCTTGTAGCTTGATGAGCTCGCGGAGATAACTCTTAAATGAGTATAAACTATGTCCCTCTTGTGTGCCAGAGGGCTTCCGCTTGTAGCTTGATGAGCTCGCGGATATAACTCTTAAATGAGTATAAATTAAGTCCCTTTCGAGTGACGGAGGGTCTCCGCTTGTAGCTTGATGAGCTCGCGGAGATAACTCATAAAAGAGTATAAACTAAGTCCCTCTAGAGTGACAGAGGGCCACCGCTTGTAGCTTGATGAGCTCGCAGAGATAACTCTTAAATTAGTATAAACTAAGTCCCTCTCGAGTGACGGAGGGCCTCCGCTTGTAGCTTGATGAGCTCGCGGAGATAACCCTTAAATGAGTATAAACTAAGGCTATCTCGAGTGACGGACGGCCTCCACTTGTAGCTTGATGAGCTCGCGGAGATAACTCTTAAATGAGTATAAACTATGTCCCTCTTGTGTGACAGAGGGCTTCCGCTTGTAGCTTGATGAGCTCGCGGAGATAACCCTTAAATGAGTATAAACTAAGGCTATCTCGAGTGACGGACGGCCTCCACTTGTAGCTTGATGAGCTCGCGGAGATAACTCTTAAATGAGAATTAACTAAGTCCCTCTCGAGTTACAGAGGGCCTCCACTTTTAGCTTGATGAGCTCGCGAAGATAACTCTTAAATGAGTATAAACTAAGTGCCTCTCGAGTGATGGAGGACCTCCGCTTGTAGCTTGATGAGCCCGCGGAGATAACTCTTAAATCAGTGTAAACTAAGTCCATCTCGAGTGACGGAGGGCCTCCGCTTGTAGCTTGACGAGCTCGCGGAGATAACTCTTAAATGAGTATAAACTAAGTCCCTCTCGAGTGACGGAGGGCCTCCGCTTGTAGCTTGATGAGCTCGCAGAGATAACCCTTAAATGAGTATAAACTAAGTCCCTCTCGAGTGACGGACGGCCTCCGCTTGTAGCTTGATGAGCTCGCGAAGATAACTCTTAAATGAGTATAAACAAAGTCCCTCTCGAGTGACGGATGGCCTCCGCTTGTAGCTTGATGAGACCGTGGAGATAACTCTTAAATGAGTATAAACTAAGTCCATCTCGAGTGACGGAGGGCCTCCGCTTGTAGCTTGATGAGCTCGTGGAGATAACTCTTAAATGAGTATAAACTAAGTCCCTCTCGAGTGACGGTGGGCCTCCGCTTGTATCTTGATGAGCTCGCGGAGATAACTCTTAAATGAGTATAAACTAAGTCCCTCTCGAGTGACGAAGGGCCTCCGCTTGTAGCTTGATGAGCCCGCGGAGATAACTCTTAAATGAGTATAAAATAAGTCCCTCTCGAGTGACGGAGAGCCACCACTTGTAGCTTGATGAGCTCGCAGAGATAACTCTTAAATGAGTATAAACTAAGTCCCTCTCGAGTGACGGAGGGCCTCCGCTTGTAGCTTGATGAGCTCGAAGAGATAACCCTTAAATGAGTATAAACTAAGGCCATCTCGAGTGACGGACGGCCTCCACTTGTAGCTTGATGAGCTCGCGGAGATAACTCTTAAATGAGAATTAACTAAGTCCCTCTCGAGTTACGGAGGGCCTCCGCTTTTAGCTTGATGAGCTCGCGAAGATAACTCTTAAATGAGTATAAACTAAGTGCCTCTCGAGTGATGGAGGACCTCCGCTTTTAGCTTGATGAGCCCGCGGAGATAACTCTTAAATGAGTGTAAACTAAGTCCCTCTCGAGTGATGGAGGGTCTCCGCTTGTAGCTTGATGAGCTCGCGGAGATAACTCATAAAAGAGTATAAACTAAGTCCCTCTAGAGTGACGGAGGGCCACCGCTTGTAGCTTGATGAGCTCGCAGAGATAACTCTTAAATTAGTATAAACTAAGTCCCTCTTGAGTGACGGAGGGCCTCCGCTTGTAGCTTGATGAGCTCGCGGAGATAACACTTAAATGAGTATAAACTAAGTCCCTCTCGAGTGACGAAGGGCCTCCGCTTTTAGCTTGATGAGCTCGCGGAGATAACTCTTCAATGAGTACAAACTAAGTCCATCTCGAGTGACGGAGGGCCTCCGCTTGTAGCTTGATGAGCTCGCGGAGATAACTCTTAAATGAGTATAAACTATGTCCCTCTTGTGTGACAGAGGGCTTCCGCTTGTAGCTTGATGAGCTCGCGGATATAACTCTTAAATGAGTATAAATTAAGTCCCTTTCGAGTGACGGAGGGTCTCCGCTTGTAGCTTGATGAGCTCGCGGAGATAACTCATAAAAGAGTATAAACTAAGTCCCTCTAGAGTGACGGAGGCCCACCGCTTGTAGCTTGATGAGCTCGCAGAGATAACTCTTAAATTAGTATAAACTAAGTCCCTCTCGAGTGACGGAGGGCCTCCGCTTGTAGCTTGATGAGCTCGCGGAGATAACCCTTAAATGAGTATAAACTATGTCCCTCTTGTGTGACAGAGGGCTTCCGCTTGTAGCTTGATGAGCTCGCGGATATAACTCTTAAATGAGTATAAATTAAGTCCCTTTCGAGTGACGGAGGGTCTCCGCTTGTAGCTTGATGAGCTCGCGGAGATAACTCATAAAAGAGTATAAACTAAGTCCCTCTAGAGTGACGGAGGGCCACCGCTTGTAGCTTGATGAGCTCGCAGAGATAACTCTTAAATTAGTATAAACTAAGTCCCTCTCGAGTGACGGAGGGCCTCCGCTTGTAGCTTGATGAGCTCGCGGAGATAACCCTTAAATGAGTATAAACTAAGGCTATCTCGAGTGACGGACGGCCTCCACTTGTAGCTTGATGAGCTCGCGGAGATAACTCTTAAATGAGAATTAACTAAGTCCCTCTCGAGTTACAGAGGGCCTCCACTTTTAGCTTGATGAGCTCGCGAAGATAACTCTTAAATGAGTATAAACTAAGTGCCTCTCGAGTGATGGAGGACCTCCGCTTGTAGCTTGATGAGCCCGCGGAGATAACTCTTAAATCAGTGTAAACTAAGTCCATCTCGAGTGACGGAGGGCCTCCGCTTGTAGCTTGACGAGCTCGCGGAGATAACTCTTAAATGAGTATAAACTAAGTCCCTCTCGAGTGACGGAGGGCCTCCGCTTGTCGCTTGATGAGCTCGCAGAGATAACCCTTAAATGAGTATAAACTAAGTCCCTCTCGAGTGACGGACGGCCTCCGCTTGTAGCTTGATGAGCTCGCGAAGATAACTCTTATATGAGTATAAACAAAGTCCCTCTCGAGTGACGGATGGCCTCCGCTTGTAGCTTGATGAGACCGTGGAGATAACTCTTAAATGAGTATAAACTAAGTCCATCTCGAGTGACGGAGGGCCTCCGCTTGTAGCTTGATGAGCTCGTGGAGATAACTCTTAAATGAGTATAAACTAAGTCCCTCTCGAGTGACGGAGGGCCTCCGCTTGTATCTTGATGAGCTCGCGGAGATAACTCTTAAATGAGTATAAACTAAGTCCCTCTCGAGTGACGAAGGGCCTCCGCTTGTAGCTTGATGAGCCCGCGGAGATAACTCTTAAATGAGTATAAAATAAGTCCCTCTCGAGTGACGGAGAGCCACCACTTGTAGCTTGATGAGCTCGCAGAGATAACTCTTAAATGAGTATAAACTAAGTCCCTCTCGAGTGACGGAGGGCCTCCGCTTGTAGCTTGATGAGCTCGAAGAGATAACCCTTAAATGAGTATAAACTAAGGCCATCTCGAGTGACGGACGGCCTCCACTTGTAGCTTGATGAGCTCGCGGAGATAACTCTTAAATGAGAATTAACTAAGTCCCTCTCGAGTTACGGAGGGCCTCCGCTTTTAGCTTGATGAGCTCGCGAAGATAACTCTTAAATGAGTATAAACTAAGTGCCTCTCGAGTGAGGGAGGACCTCCGCTTTTAGCTTGATGAGCCCGCGGAGATAACTCTTAAATGAGTGTAAACTAAGTCCATCTCGAGTGACGGAGGGCCTCCGCTTGTAGCTTGACGAGCTCGCGGAGATAACTCTTAAATGAGTATAAACTAATTCCCTCTCGAGTGACGAAGGGCCTCCGCTTGTAGCTTGATGAGCTCGCGGAGATAACTCTTAAATGAGTATAAACTAAGTCCCTCTCGAGTGACGGAGGGCCTCCGCTTGTAGCTTGATGAGCTCGCGGAGATAACTCTTAAATGAGTATAAACTATGTCCGTCTCGAGTGACGAAGGGCGTCCACTTGTAGCTTGATGAGCTCGCGGAGATAACTCTTCAATGAGTACAAACTAAGTCCATCTTGAGTGACGGAGGGCCTCCGCTTGTAGCTTGATGAGCTCGCGGAGATAACTCATAAAAGAGTATAAACTAAGTCCCTCTAGAGTGACGGAGGGCCACCGCTTGTAGCCTGATGAGCTCGCAGAGATAACTCTTAAATTAGTATAAACTAAGTCCCTCTCGAGTGACGGAGGGCCTCCGCTTGTAGCTTGATGAGCTCGCGGAGATAACCCTTAAATGAGTATAAACTATGTCCCTCTTTTGTGACAGAGGGCTTCCGCTTGTAGCTTGATGAGCTCGCGGATATAACTCTTAAATGAGTATAAATTAAGTCCCTTTCGAGTGACGGAGGGTCTCCGCTTGTAGCTTGATGAGCTCGCGGAGATAACTCATAAAAGAGTATAAACTAAGTCCCTCTAGAGTGACGGAGGGCCACCGCTTGTAGCTTGATGAGCTCGCAGAGATAACTCTTAAATTAGTATAAACTAAGTCCCTCTCGAGTGACGGAGGGCCTCCGCTTGTAGCTTGATGAGCTCGCGGAGATAACCCTTAAATGAGTATAAACTAAGGCTATCTCGAGTGACGGACGGCCTCCACTTGTAGCTTGATGAGCTCGCGGAGATAACTCTTAAATGAGAATTAACTAAGTCCCTCTCGAGTTACAGAGGGCCTCCACTTTTAGCTTGATCAGCTCGCGAAGATAACTCTTAAATGAGTATAAACTAAGTGCCTCTCGAGTGATGGAGGACCTCCGCTTGTAGCTTGATGAGCCCGCGGAGATAACTCTTAAATCAGTGTAAACTAAGTCCATCTCGAGTGACGGAGGGCCTCCGCTTGTAGCTTGACGAGCTCGCGGAGATAACTCTTAAATGAGTATAAACTAAGTCCCTCTCGAGTGACGGAGGGCCTCCGCTTGTAGCTTGATGAGCTCGCAGAGATAACCCTTAAATGAGTATAAACTAAGTCCCTCTCGAGTGACGGACGGCCTCCGCTTGTAGCTTGATGAGCTCGCGAAGATAACTCTTAAATGAGTATAAACAAAGTCCCTCTCGAGTGACGGATGGCCTCCGCTTGTAGCTTGATGAGACCGTGGAGATAACTCTTAAATGAGTATAAACTAAGTCCATCTCGAGTGACGGAGGGCCTCCGCTTGTAGCTTGATGAGCTCGTGGAGATAACTCTTAAATGAGTATAAACTAAGTCCCTCTCGAGTGACGGAGGGCCTCCGCTTGTATCTTGATGAGCTCGCGGAGATAACTCTTAAATGAGTATAAACTAAGTCCCTCTCGAGTGACGAAGGGCCTCCGCTTGTAGCTTGATGAGCCCGCGGAGATAACTCTTAAATGAGTATAAAATAAGTCCCTCTCGAGTGACGGAGAGCCACCACTTGTAGCTTGATGAGCTCGCAGAGATAACTCTTAAATGAGTATAAACTAAGTTCCTCTCGAGTGACGGAGGGCCTCCGCTTGTAGCTTGATGAGCTCGAAGAGATAACCCTTAAATGAGTATAAACTAAGGCCATCTCGAGTGACGGACGGCCTCCACTTGTAGCTTGATGAGCTCGCGGAGATAACTCTTAAATGAGAATTAACTAAGTCCCTCTCGAGTTACGGAGGGCCTCCGCTTTTAGCTTGATGAGCTCGCGAAGATAACTCTTAAATGAGTATAAACTAAGTGCCTCTCGAGTGATGGAGGACCTCCGCTTTTAGCTTGATGAGCCCGCGGAGATAACTCTTAAATGAGTGTAAACTAAGTCCATCTCGAGTGACGGAGGGCCTCCGCTTGTAACTTGACGAGCTCGCGGAGATAACTCTTAAATGAGTATAAACTAAGTCCCTCTCGAGTGACGAAGGGCCTCCGCTTGTAGCTTGATGAGCTCGCGGAGATAACTCTTAAATGAGTATAAACTAAGTCCCTCTCGAGTGACGGAGGGCCTCCGCTTGTAGCTTGATGAGCTCGCGGAGATAACTCTTAAATGAGTATAAACTATGTCCCTCTCGAGTGACGAAGGGCGTCCACTTGTAGCTTGATGAGCTCGCGGAGATAACTCTTCAATGAGTACAAACTAAGTCCATCTCGAGTGACGGAGGGCCTCCGCTTGTAGCTTGATGAGCTCGCGGATATAACTCTTAAATGAGTATAAACTAAGTCCCTCTTGAGTGACGGAGGGCCTCCGCTTGTAGCTTGATGAGCTCGCGGAGATAACACTTAAATGAGTATAAACTAAGTCCCTCTCGAGTGACGAAGGGCCTCCGCTTTTAGCTTGATGAGCTCGCGGAGATAACTCTTCAATGAGTACAAACTAAGTCCATCTCGAGTGACGGAGGGCCTCCGCTTGTAGCTTGATGAGCTCGCGGAGATAACTCTTAAATGAGTATAAACTATGTCCCTCTTGTGTGACAGAGGGCTTCCGCTTGTAGCTTGATGAGCTCGCGGATATAACTCTTAAATGAGTATAAATTAAGTCCCTTTCGAGTGACGGAGGGTCTCCACTTGTAGCTTGATGAGCTCGCAGAGATAACTCATAAAAGAGTATAAACTAAGTCCCTCTAGAGTGACGGAGGGCCACCGCTTGTAGCTTGATGAGCTCGCAGAGATAACTCTTAAATTAGTATAAACTAAGTCCCTCTCGAGTGACGGAGGGCCTCCGCTTGTAGCTTGATGAGCTCGCGGAGATAACCCTTAAATGTGTATAAACTAAGGCTATCTCGAGTGACGGACGGCCTCCACTTGTAGCTTGATGAGCTCGCGGAGATAACTCTTAAATGAGAATTAACTAAGTCCCTCTCGAGTTACAGAGGGCCTCCACTTTTAGCTTGATGAGCTCGCGAAGATAACTCTTAAATGAGTATAAACTAAGTGCCTCTCGAGTGATGGAGGACCTCCGCTTGTAGCTTGATGAGCCCGCGGAGATAACTCTTAAATCAGTGTAAACTAAGTCCATCTCGAGTGACGGAGGGCCTCCGCTTGTAGCTTGACGAGCTCGCGGAGATAACTCTTAAATGAGTATAAACTAAGTCCCTCTCGAGTGACGGAGGGCCTCCGCTTGTAGCTTGATGAGCTCGCAGAGATAACCCTTAAATGAGTATAAACTAAGTCCCTCTCGAGTGACGGACGGCCTCCACTTGTAGCTTGATGAGCTCGCGAAGATAACTCTTAAATGAGCATAAACAAAGTCCCTCTCGAGTGACGGAGGGCCTCCGCTTGTAGCTTGATGAGACCGTGGAGATAACTCTTAAATGAGTATAAACTAAGTCCATCTCGAGTGACGGAGGGCCTCCGCTTGTAGCTTGATGAGCTCGTGGAGATAACTCTTAAATGAGTATAAACTAAGTCCCTCTCGAGTGACGGAGGGCCTCCGCTTGTAGCTTGACGAGCTCGCGGAGATAACTCTTAAATGAGTATAAAATAAGTCCCTCTCGAGTGACGGAGAGCCACCACTTGTAGCTTGATGAGCTCGCAGAGATAACTCTTAAATGAGTATAAACTAAGTTCCTCTCGAGTGACGGAGGGCCCTCCGCTTGTAGCTTGATGAGCTCGAAGAGATAACCCTTAAATGAGTATAAACTAAGGCCATCTCGAGTGACGGACGGCCTCCACTTGTAGCTTGATGAGCTCGCGGAGATAACTCTTAAATGAGAATTAACTAAGTCCCTCTCGAGTTACGGAGGGCCTCCGCTTTTAGCTTGATGAGCTCGCGAAGATAACTCTTAAATGAGTATAAACTAAGTGCCTCTCGAGTGATGGAGGACCTCCGCTTTTAGCTTGATGAGCCCGCGGAGATAACTCTTAAATGAGTGTAAACTAAGTCCATCTCGGGTGACGGAGGGCCTCCGCTTGTAGCTTGACGAGCTCGCAGAGATAACTCTTAAATGAGTATAAACTAAGTCCCTCTCGAGTGACGAAGGGCCTCCGCTTGTAGCTTGATGAGCTCGCGGAGATAACTCTTAAATGAGTATAAACTAAGTCCCTCTCGAGTGACGGAGGGCCTCCGCTTGTAGCTTGATGAGCTCGCGGAGATAACTCTTAAATGAGTATAAACTATGTCCCTCTCGAGTGACGAAGGGCGTCCACTTGTAGCTTGATGAGCTCGCGGAGATAACTCTTCAATGAGTACAAACTAAGTCCATCTCGAGTGACGGAGGGCCTCCGCTTGTAGCTTGATGAGCTCGCGGATATAACTCTTAAATGAGTATAAACTAAGTCCCTCTTGAGTGACGGAGGGCCTCCGCTTGTAGCTTGATGAGCTCGCGGAGATAACACTTAAATGAGTATAAACTAAGTCCCTCTCGAGTGACGAAGGGCCTCCGCTTTTAGCTTGATGAGCTCGCGGAGATAACTCTTCAATGAGTACAAACTAAGTCCATCTCGAGTGACGGAGGGCCTCCGCTTGTAGCTTGATGAGCTCGCGGAGATAACTCTTAAATGAGTATAAACTATGTCCCTCTTGTGTGACAGAGGGCTTCCGCTTGTAGCTTGATGAGCTCGCGGATATAACTCTTAAATGAGTATAAATTAAGTCCCTTTCGAGTGACGGAGGGTCTCCGCTTGTAGCTTGATGAGCTCGCAGAGATAACTCATAAAAGAGTATAAACTAAGTCCCTCTAGAGTGACGGAGGGCCACCGCTTGTAGCTTGATGAGCTCGCAGAGATAACTCTTAAATTAGTATAAACTAAGTCCCTCTCGAGTGACGGAGGGCCTCCGCTTGTATCTTGATGAGCTCGCGGAGATAACCCTTAAATGTGTATAAACTAAGGCTATCTCGAGTGACGGACGGCCTCCACTTGTAGCTTGATGAGCTCGCGGAGATAACTCTTAAATGAGAATTAACTAAGTCCCTCTCGAGTTACAGAGGGCCTCCACTTTTAGCTTGATGAGCTCGCGAAGATAACTCTTAAATGAGTATAAACTAAGTGCCTCTCGAGTGATGGAGGACCTCCGCTTGTAGCTTGATGAGCCCGCGGAGATAACTCTTAAATCAGTGTAAACTAATTCCATCTCGAGTGACGGAGGGCCTCCGCTTGTAGCTTGACGAGCTCGCGGAGATAACTCTTAAATGAGTATAAACTAAGTCCCTCTCGAGTGACGGAGGGCCTCCGCTTGTAGCTTGATGAGCTCGCAGAGATAACCCTTAAATGAGTATAAACTAAGTCCCTCTCGAGTGACGGACGGCCTCCACTTGTAGCTTGATGAGCTCGCGGAGATAACTCTTAAATGAGAATTAACTAAGTCCCTCTCGAGTTACGGAGGGCCTCCGCTTTTAGCTTGATGAGCTCGCGAAGATAACTCTTAAATGAGTATAAACTAAGTGCCTCTCGAGTGATGGAGGACCTCCGCTTTTAGCTTGATGAGCCCGCGGAGATAACTCTTAAATGAGTGTAAACTAAGTCCATCTCGAGTGACGGAGGGCCTCCGCTTGTAGCTTGACGAGCTCGCAGAGATAACTCTTAAATGAGTATAAACTAAGTCCCTCTCGAGTGACGAAGGGCCTCCGCTTGTAGCTTGACGAGCTCGCGGAGATAACTCTTAAATGAGTATAAAATAAGTCCCTCTCGAGTGACGGAGAGCCACCACTTGTAGCTTGATGAGCTCGCAGAGATAACTCTTAAATGAGTATAAACTAAGTTCCTCTCGAGTGACGGAGGGCCTCCGCTTGTAGCTTGATGAGCTCGAAGAGATAACCCTTAAATGAGTATAAACTAAGGCCATCTCGAGTGACGGACGGCCTCCACTTGTAGCTTGATGAGCTCGCGGAGATAACTCTTAAATGAGAATTAACTAAGTCCCTCTCGAGTTACGGAGGGCCTCCGCTTTTAGCTTGATGAGCTCGCGAAGATAACTCTTAAATGAGTATAAACTAAGTGCCTCTCGAGTGATGGAGGACCTCCGCTTTTAGCTTGATGAGCCCGCGGAGATAACTCTTAAATGAGTGTAAACTAAGTCCATCTCGAGTGACGGAGGGCCTCCGCTTGTAGCTTGACGAGCTCGCAGAGATAACTCTTAAATGAGTATAAACTAAGTCCCTCTCGAGTGACGAAGGGCCTCCGCTTGTAGCTTGATGAGCTCGCGGAGATAACTCTTAAATGAGTATAAACTAAGTCCCTCTCGAGTGACGGAGGGCCTCCGCTTGTAGCTTGATGAGCTCGCGGAGATAACTCTTAAATGAGTATAAACTATGTCCCTCTCGAGTGACGAAGGGCGTCCACTTGTAGCTTGATGAGCTCGCGGAGATAACTCTTCAATGAGTACAAACTAAGTCCATCTCGAGTGACGGAGGGCCTCCGCTTGTAGCTTGATGAGCTCGCGGATATAACTCTTAAATGAGTATAAACTAAGTCCCTCTTGAGTGACGGAGGGCCTCCGCTTGTAGCTTGATGAGCTCGCGGAGATAACACTTAAATGAGTATAAACTAAGTCCCTCTCGAGTGACGAAGGGCCTCCGCTTTTAGCTTGATGAGCTCGCGGAGATAACTCTTCAATGAGTACAAACTAAGTCCATCTCGAGTGACGGAGGGCCTCCGCTTGTAGCTTGATGAGCTCGCGGAGATAACTCTTAAATGAGTATAAACTATGTCCCTCTTGTGTGACAGAGGGCTTCCGCTTGTAGCTTGATGAGCTCGCGGATATAACTCTTAAATGAGTATAAATTAAGTCCCTTTCGAGTGACGGAGGGTCTCCGCTTGTAGCTTGATGAGCTCGCAGAGATAACTCATAAAAGAGTATAAACTAAGTCCCTCTAGAGTGACGGAGGGCCACCGCTTGTAGCTTGATGAGCTCGCAGAGATAACTCTTAAATTAGTATAAACTAAGTCCCTCTCGAGTGACGGAGGGCCTCCGCTTGTATCTTGATGAGCTCGCGGAGATAACCCTTAAATGTGTATAAACTAAGGCTATCTCGAGTGACGGACGGCCTCCACTTGTAGCTTGATGAGCTCGCGGAGATAACTCTTAAATGAGAATTAACTAAGTCCCTCTCGAGTTACAGAGGGCCTCCACTTTTAGCTTGATGAGCTCGCGAAGATAACTCTTAAATGAGTATAAACTAAGTGCCTCTCGAGTGATGGAGGACCTCCGCTTGTAGCTTGATGAGCCCGCGGAGATAACTCTTAAATCAGTGTAAACTAAGTCCATCTCGAGTGACGGAGGGCCTCCGCTTGTAGCTTGACGAGCTCGCGGAGATAACTCTTAAATGAGTATAAACTAAGTCCCTCTCGAGTGACGGAGGGCCTCCGCTTGTAGCTTGATGAGCTCGCAGAGATAACCCTTAAATGAGTATAAACTAAGTCCCTCTCGAGTGACGGACGGCCTCCACTTGTAGCTTGATGAGCTCGCGAAGATAACTCTTAAATGAGTATAAACAAAGTCCCTCTCGAGTGACGGAGGGCCTCCGCTTGTAGCTTGATGAGACCGTGGAGATAACTCTTAAATGAGTATAAACTAAGTCCATCTCGAGTGACGGAGGGCCTCCGCTTGTAGCTTGATGAGCTCGTGGAGATAACTCTTAAATGAGTATAAACTAAGTCCCTCTCGAGTGACGGAGGGCCTCCGCTTGTAGCTTGACGAGCTCGCGGAGATAACTCTTAAATGAGTATAAACTAAGTCCCTCTCGAGTGACGAAGGGCCTCCGCTTGTAGCTTGATGAGCTCGCGGAGATAACCCTTAAATGAGTATAAACTAAGTCCCTCTCGAGTGACGGACGGCCTCCACTTGTAGCTTGATGAGCTCGCGGAGATAACTCTTAAATGAGAATTAACTAAGTCCCTCTCGAGTGATGGAGGACCTCCGCTTTTAGCTTGATGAGCCCGCGGAGATAACTCTTAAATGAGTGTAAACTAAGTCCATCTCGAGTGACGGAGGGCCTCCGCTTGTAGCTTGACGAGCTCGCGGAGATAACTCTTAAATGAGTATAAACTAAGTCCCTCTCGAGTGACGAAGGGCCTCCGCTTGTAGCTTGATGAGCTCGCGGAGATAACTCTTAAATGAGTATAAACTAAGTCCCTCTCGAGTGACGGAGGGCCTCCGCTTGTAGCTTGATGAGCTCGCGGAGATAACTCTTAAATGAGTATAAACTATGTCCCTCTCGAGTGACGAAGGGCGTCCACTTGTAGCTTGATGAGCTCGCGGAGATAACTCTTCAATGAGTACAAACTAAGTCCATCTCGAGTGACGGAGGGCCTCCGCTTGTAGCTTGATGAGCTCGCGGATATAACTCTTAAATGAGTATAAACTAAGTCCCTCTTGAGTGACGGAGGGCCTCCGCTTGTAGCTTGATGAGCTCGCGGAGATAACACTTAAATGAGTATAAACTAAGTCCCTCTCGAGTGACGAAGGGCCTCCGCTTTTAGCTTGATGAGCTCGCGGAGATAACTCTTCAATGAGTACAAACTAAGTCCATCTCGAGTGACGGAGGGCCTCCGCTTGTAGCTTGATGAGCTCGCGGAGATAACTCTTAAATGAGTATAAACTATGTCCCTCTTGTGTGACAGAGGGCTTCCGCTTGTAGCTTGATGAGCTCGCGGATATAACTCTTAAATGAGTATAAATTAAGTCCCTTTCGAGTGACGGAGGGTCTCCGCTTGTAGCTCGATGAGCTCGCAGAGATAACTCATAAAAGAGTATAAACTAAGTCCCTCTAGAGTGACGGAGGGCCACCGCTTGTAGCTTGATGAGCTCGCAGAGATAACTCTTAAATTAGTATAAACTAAGTCCCTCTCGAGTGACGGAGGGCCTCCGCTTGTAGCTTGATGAGCTCGCGGAGATAACCCTTAAATGAGAATTAACTAAGTCCCTCTCGAGTTACAGAGGGCCTCCACTTTTAGCTTGATGAGCTCGCGAAGATAACTCTTAAATGAGTATAAACTAAGTGCCTCTCGAGTGATGGAGGACCTCCGCTTGTAGCTTGATGAGCCCGCGGAGATAACTCTTAAATCAGTGTAAACTAAGTCCATCTCGAGTGACGGAGGGCCTCCGCTTGTAGCTTGACAAGCTCGCGGAGATAACTCTTAAATGAGTATAAACTAAGTCCCTCTCGAGTGACGGAGGGCCTCCGCTTGTAGCTTGATGAGCTCGCAGAGATAACCCTTAAATGAGTATAAACTAAGTCCCTCTCGAGTGACGGACGGCCTCCAATTGTAGCTTGATGAGCTCGCGAAGATAACTCTTAAATGAGTATAAACAAAGTCCCTCTCGAGTGACGGAGGGCCTCCGCTTGTAGCTTGATTAGACCGTGGAGATAACTCTTAAATGAGTATAAACTAAGTCCATCTCGAGTGACGGAGGGCCTCCGCTTGTAGCTTGATGAGCTCGTGGAGATAACTCTTAAATGAGTATAAACTAAGTCCCTCTCGAGTGACGGAGGGCCTCCGCTTGTATCTTGATGAGCTCGCGGAGATAACTCTTAAATGAGTATAAACTAAGTCCCTCTCGAGTGACGAAGGGCCTCCGCTTGTAGCTTGATGAGCCCGCGGAGATAACTCTTAAATGAGTATAAACTAAGTCCCTCTCGAGTGACGGAGAGCCTCCGCTTGTAGCTTGATGAGCTCGCGGAGATAACTCTTAAATGAGTATAAACTAAGTC
The DNA here is from genome assembly GCA_037127255.1 of Persicaria tinctoria. Lineage (NCBI taxonomy): Eukaryota > Viridiplantae > Streptophyta > Magnoliopsida > Caryophyllales > Polygonaceae > Persicaria > Persicaria tinctoria. The sequence goes on along the minus strand of JBANSL010000007.1, from coordinate 32,244,438 downwards.
CCTCTCGAGTGACGGAGGGCCTCCGCTTGTAGCTTGATGAGCTCGAAGAGATAACCCTTAAATGAGTATAAACTAAGGCCATCTCGAGTGACGGACGGCCTCCACTTGTAGCTTGATGAGCTCGCGGAGATAACTCTTAAATGAGAATTAACTAAGTCCCTCTCGAGTTACGGAGGGTCTCCGCTTTTAGCTTGATGAGCTCGCGAAGATAACTCTTAAATGAGTATAAACTAAGTGTCTCTCGAGTGATGGAGGACCTCCGCTTTTAGCTTGATGAGCCCGCAGAGATAACTCTTAAATGAGTGTAAACTAAGTCCATCTCGAGTGACGGAGGGCCTCCGCTTGTAGCTTGACGAGCTCGCGGAGATAACTCTTAAATGAGTATAAACTAAGTCCCTCTCGAGTGACGGAGGGCCTCCGCTTGTAGCTTGATGAGCTCGCGGAGATAACTCTTAAATGAGTATAAACTAAGTCCCTCTCGAGTGACGAAGGGCGTCCACTTGTAGCTTGATGAGCTCGCGGAGATAACTCTTCAATGAGTACAAACTAAGTCCATCTCGAGTGACGGAGGGCCTCCGCTTGTAGCTTGATGAGCTCGCGGAGATAACTCTTAAATGAGTATAAACTAAGTCCCTCTTGAGTGACGGAGGGCCTCCGCTTGTAGCTTGATGAGCTCGCAGAGATAACACTTAAATGAGTATAAACTATGTCCCTCTTGTGTGACAGAGGGCTTCCGCTTGTAGCTTGATGAGCTCGCGGATATAACTCTTAAATGAGTATAAATTAAGTCCCTTTCGAGTGACGGAGTGGCTCCGCTTGTAGCTTGATGAGCTCGCGGACATAACTCATAAAAGAGTATAAACTAAGTCCCTCTAGAGTGACGGAGGGCCACCGCTTGTAGCTTGATGAGCTCGCAGAGATAACTCTTAAATTAGTATAAACTAAGTCCCTCTCGAGTGACAGAGGGCCTCCTCTTGTAGCTTGATGAGCTCGCGGAGATAACCCTTAAAATGAGTATAAACTAAGGCTATCTCGAGTGACGGACGGCCTCCACTTGTAGCTTGATGAGCTCGCGGAGATAACTCTTAAATGAGAATTAACTAAGTCCCTCTCGAGTTACAGAGGGCCTCCACTTTTAGCTTGATGAGCTCGCGAAGATAACTCTTAAATGAGTATAAACTAAATGCCTCTCGAGTGATGGAGGACCTCCGCTTGTAGCTTGATGAGCCCGCGGAGATAACTCTTAAATGAGTGTAAACTAAGTCCATCTCGAGTGACGGAGGGCCTCCGCTTGTAGCTTGACGAGCTCGCGGAGATAACTCTTAAATGAGTATAAACTAAGTCCCTCTCGAGTGACGGAGGGCCTCCGCTTGTAGCTTGATGAGCTCGCAGAGATAACCCTTAAATGAGTATAAACTAAGTCCCTCTCGAGTGACGGACGGCCTCCGCTTGTAGCTTGATGAGCTCGCGAAGATAACTCTTAAATGAGTATAAACAAAGTCCCTCTCGAGTGACGGACGGCCTCCGCTTGTAGCTTGATGAGACCGTGGAGATAACTCTTAAATGAGTATAAACAAAGTCCCTCTCGAGTGACGGAGGGCCTCCGCTTGTAGCTTGATGAGCTCGTGGAGATAACTCTTAAATGAGTATAAACTAAGTCCATCTCGAGTGACGGAGGGCCTCCGCTTGTAGCTTGATGAGCTCGTGGAGATAACTCTTAAATGAGTATAAACTAAGTCCCTCTCGAGTGACGGAGGGCCTCCGCTTGTATCTTGATGAGCTCGCGGAGATAACTCTTAAATGAGTATAAACTAAGTCCCTCTCGAGTGACGAAGGGCCTCCGCTTGTAGCTTGATGAGCCCGCGGAGATAACTCTTAAATGAGTATAAACTAAGTCCCTCTCGAGTGACGGAGGGCCTCCGCTTGTAGCTTGATGAGCTCGCGGAGATAACACTTAAATGAGTATAAACTAAGGCCATCTCGAGTGACGGACGGCCTCCACTTGTAGCTTGATGAGCTCGCGGAGATAACTCTTAAATAAGAATTAACTAAGTCCCTCTCGAGTTACGGAGGGCCTCCGCTTTTAGCTTGATGAGCTCGCGAAGATAACTCTTAAATGAGTATAAACTAAGTGCCTCTCGAGTGATGGAGGACCTCCGCTTTTAGCTTGATGAGCCCGCGGAGATAACTCTTAAATGAGTGTAAACTAAGTCCATCTCGAGTGACGGAGGGCCTCCTCTTGTAGCTTGACGAGCTCGCGGAGATAACTCTTAAATGAGTATAAACTAAGTCCCTCTCGAGTGACGAAGGGCCTCCGCTTGTAGCTTGATGAGCTCGCGGAGATAACTCTTAAATGAGTATAAACTAAGTCCCTCTCGAGTGACGGAGGGCCTCCACTTGTAGCTTGATGAGCTCGCGGAGATAACTCTTAAATGAGTATAAACTAAGTCCCTCTCGAGTGACGAAGGGCGTCCACTTGTAGCTTGATGAGCTCGCGGAGATAACTCTTCAATGAGTACAAACTAAGTCCATCTCGAGTGACGGAGGGCCTCCGCTTGTAGCTTGATGAGCTCGCGGAGATAACTCTTAAATGAGTATAAACTAAGTCCCTCTTGAGTGACGGAGGGCCTCCGCTTGTAGCTTGATGAGCTCGCGCAGATAACACTTAAATGAGTATAAACTAAGTCCCTCTCGAGTGACGAAGGGCCTCCGCTTGTAGCTTGATGAGCTCGCGGAGATAACTCTTCAATGAGTACAAACTAAGTCCATCTCGAGTGACGGAGGGCCTCCGCTTGTAGCTTGATGAGCTCGCGGAGATAACTCTTAAATGAGTATAAACTATGTCCCTCTTGTGTGACAGAGGGCTTCCGCTTGTATCTTGATGTGCTCGCGGATATAACTCTTAAATGAGTATAAATTAAGTCCCTTTCGAGTGACGGAGGGTCTCCGCTTGTAGCTTGATGAGCTCGCGGAGATAACTCATAAAAGAGTATAAACTAAGTCCCTCTAGAGTGACGGAGGGCCACCGCTTGTAGCTTGATGAGCTCGCAGAGATAACTCTTAAATTAGTATAAACTAAGTCCCTCTCGAGTGACGGAGGGCCTCCGCTTGTAGCTTGATGAGCTCGCGGAGATAACCCTTAAATGAGTATAAACTAAGGCTATCTCGAGTGACGGACGGCCTCCACTTGTAGCTTGATGAGCTCGCGGAGATAACTCTTAAATGAGTATAAACTAAGTGTCTCTCGAGTGATGGAGGACCTCCGCTTTTAGCTTGATGAGCCCGCGGAGATAACTCTTAAATGAGTGTAAACTAAGTCCATCTCGAGTGACGGAGGGCCTCCGCTTGTAGCTTGATGAGCTCGCGGAGATAACTCTTCAATGAGTACAAACTAAGTCCATCTCGAGTGATGGAGGGCCTCCGCTTGTAGCTTGATGAGCTCGCGGAGATAACTCTTAAATGAGTATAAACTAAGTCCCTCTTGAGTGACGGAGGGCCTCCGCTTGTAGCTTGATGAGCTCGCGGAGATAACTCTTAAATGAGTATAAACTAAGTCCCTCTCGAGTGACGAAGGGCCTCCGCTTGTAGCTTGATGAGCTCGCGGAGATAACTCTTCAATGAGTACAAACTAAGTCCATCTCGAGTGACGGAGGGCCTCCGCTTGTAGCTTGATGAGCTCGCGGAGATAACTCTTAAATGAGTATAAACTATGTCCCTCTTGTGTGACAGAGGGCTTCCGCTTGTAGCTTGATGAGCTCGCGGATATAACTCTTAAATGAGTATAAATTAAGTCCCTTTCGAGTGACGGAGGGTCTCCGCTTGTAGCTTGATGAGCTCGCGGAGATAACTCTTAAATGAGTATAAACTAAGTCTCTCTCGAGTGACGGAGGGCCTCCGCTTGTAGCTTGATGAGCTCGAAGAGATAACCCTTAAATGAGTATAAACTAAGGCCATCTCGAGTGACGGACGGCCTCCACTTGTAGCTTGATGAGCTCGCGGAGATAACTTTTAAATGAGAATTAACTAAGTCCCTCTCGAGTGACGGAGGGTCTCCGCTTTTAGCTTGATGAGCTCGCGAAGATAACTCTTAAATGAGTATAAACTAAGTGTCTCTCGAGTGATGGAGGACCTCCGCTTTTAGCTTGATGAGCCCGCGGAGATAACTCTTAAATGAGTGTAAACTAAGTCCATCTCGAGTGACGGAGGGCCTCCGCTTGTAGCTTGACGAGCTCGCGGAGATAACTCTTAAATGAGTATAAACTAAGTCCCTCTCGAGTGACGGAGGGCCTCCGCTTGTAGCTTGATGAGCTCGCGGAGATAACTCTTAAATGGGTATAAATTAAGTCCCTCTCGAGTGACGGAGGGCCTCCGCTTGTAGCTTGATGAGCTCGCGGAGATAACTCTTAAATGAGTATAAACTAAGTCCCTCTCGAGTGACGAAGGGCGTCCACTTGTAGCTTGATGAGCTCGCGAAGATAACTCTTAAATGAGTATAAACAAAGTCCCTCTCGAGTGACGGACGGCCTCCGCTTGTAGCTTGATGAGACCGTGGAGATAACTCTTAAATGAGTATAAACTAAGTCCATCTCGAGTGACGGAGGGCCTCCGCTTGTAGCTTGATGAGCTCGTGGAGATAACTCTTAAATGAGTATAAACTAAGTCCCTCTCGAGTGACGGAGGGCCTCCGCTTGTATCTTGATGAGCTCGCGGAGATAACTCTTAAATGAGTATAAACTAAGTCCCTCTCGAGTGACGAAGGGCCTCCGCTTGTAGCTTGATGAGCCCGCGGAGATAACTCTTAAATGAGTATAAACTAAGTCCCTCTCGAGTGACGGAGAGCCTCCGCTTGTAGCTTGATGAGCTCGCGGAGATAACTCTTAAATGAGTATAAACTAAGTCCCTCTCGAGTGACGGAGGGCCTCCGCTTGTAGCTTGATGAGCTCGAAGAGATAACCCTTAAATGAGTATAAACTAAGGCCATCTCGAGTGACGGACGGCCTCCACTTGTAGCTTGATGAGCTCGCGGAGATAACTCTTAAATAAGAATTAACTAAGTCCCTCTCGAGTTACGGAGGGCCTCCGCTTTTAGCTTGATGAGCTCGCGAAGATAACTCTTAAATGAGTATAAACTAAGTGCCTCTCGAGTGATGGAGGACCTCCGCTTTTAGCTTGATGAGCCCGCGGAGATAACTCTTAAATGAGTGTAAACTAAGTCCATCTCGAGTGACGGAGGGCCTCCTCTTGTAGCTTGACGAGCTCGCGGAGATAACTCTTAAATGAGTATAAACTAAGTCCCTCTCGAGTGACGGAGGGCCTCCACTTGTAGCTTGATGAGCTCGCGGAGATAACTCTTAAATGAGTATAAACTAAGTCCCTCTCGAGTGACGAAGGGCGTCCACTTGTAGCTTGATGAGCTCGCGGAGATAACTCTTCAATGAGTACAAACTAAGTCCATCTCGAGTGACGGAGGGCCTCCGCTTGTAGCTTGATGAGCTCGCGGAGATAACTCTTAAATGAGTATAAACTAAGTCCCTCTTGAGTGACGGAGGGCCTCCGCTTGTAGCTTGATGAGCTCGCGCAGATAACACTTAAATGAGTATAAACTAAGTCCCTCTCGAGTGACGAAGGGCCTCCGCTTGTAGCTTGATGAGCTCGCGGAGATAACTCTTCAATGAGTACAAACTAAGTCCATCTCGAGTGACGGAGGGCCTCCGCTTGTAGCTTGATGAGCTCGCGGAGATAACTCTTAAATGAGTATAAACTATGTCCCTCTTGTGTGACAGAGGGCTTCCGCTTGTATCTTGATGTGCTCGCCGATATAACTCTTAAATGAGTATAAATTAAGTCCCTTTCGAGTGACGGAGGGTCTCCGCTTGTAGCTTGATGAGCTCGCGGAGATAACTCATAAAAGAGTATAAACTAAGTCCCTCTAGAGTGACGGAGGGCCACCGCTTGTAGCTTGATGAGCTCGCAGAGATAACTCTTAAATTAGTATAAACTAAGTCCCTCTCGAGTGACGGAGGGCCTCCGCTTGTAGCTTGATGAGCTCGCGGAGATAACCCTTAAATGAGTATAAACTAAGGCTATCTCGAGTGACGGACGGCCTCCACTTGTAGCTTGATGAGCTCGCGGAGATAACTCTTAAATGAGTATAAACTAAGTGTCTCTCGAGTGATGGAGGACCTCCGCTTTTAGCTTGATGAGCCCGCGGAGATAACTCTTAAATGAGTGTAAACTAAGTCCATCTCGAGTGACGGAGGGCCTCCGCGTGTAGCTTGACGAGCTCGCGGAGATAACTCTTAAATGAGTATAAACTAAGTCCCTCTCGAGTGACGGAGGGCCTCCGCTTGTAGGTTGATGAGCTCGCGGAGATAACTCTTAAATGAGTATAAACTAAGTCCCTCTCGAGTGACGGAGGGCCTCCGCATGTAGCTTGATGAGCTCGCGGAGATAACCCTTAAATGAGTATAAACTAAGTCCCTCTCGAGTGACGAAGGGCGTCCACTTGTAGCTTGATGAGCTCGCGGAGATAACTCTTCAATGAGTACAAACTAAGTCCATCTCGAGTGATGGAGGGCCTCCGCTTGTAGCTTGATGAGCTCGCGGAGATAACTCTTAAATGAGTATAAACTAAGTCCCTCTTGAGTGACGGAGGGCCTCCGCTTGTAGCTTGATGAGCTCGCGGAGATAACTCTTAAATGAGTATAAACTAAGTCCCTCTCGAGTGACGAAGGGCCTCCGCTTGTAGCTTGATGAGCTCGCGGAGATAACTCTTCAATGAGTACAAACTAAGTCCATCTCGAGTGACGGAGGGCCTCCGCTTGTAGCTTGATGAGCTCGCGGAGATAACTCTTAAATGAGTATAAACTATGTCCCTCTTGTGTGACAGAGGGCTTCCGCTTGTAGCTTGATGAGCTCGCGGATATAACTCTTAAATGAGTATAAATTAAGTCCCTTTCGAGTGACGGAGGGTCTCCGCTTGTAGCTTGATGAGCTCGCGGAGATAACTCTTAAATGAGTATAAACTAAGTCCCTCTCGAGTGACGGAGGGCCTCCGCTTGTAGCTTGATGAGCTCGAAGAGATAACCCTTAAATGAGTATAAACTAAGGCCATCTCGAGTGACGGACGGCCTCCACTTGTAGCTTGATGAGCTCGCGGAGATAACTCTTAAATGAGAATTAACTAAGTCCCTCTCGAGTGACGGAGGGTCTCCGCTTTTAGCTTGATGAGCTCGCGAAGATAACTCTTAAATGAGTATAAACTAAGTGTCTCTCGAGTGATGGAGGACCTCCGCTTTTAGCTTGATGAGCCCGCGGAGATAACTCTTAAATGAGTGTAAACTAAGTCCATCTCGAGTGACGGAGGGCCTCCGCTTGTAGCTTGACGAGCTCGCGGAGATAACTCTTAAATGAGTATAAACTAAGTCCCTCTCGAGTGACGGAGGGCCTCCGCTTGTAGCTTGATGAGCTCGCGGAGATAACTCTTAAATGGGTATAAACTAAGTCCCTCTCGAGTGACGGAGGGCCTCCGCTTGTAGCTTGATGAGCTCGCGGAGATAACTCTTAAATGAGTATAAACTAAGTCCCTCTCGAGTGACGAAGGGCGTCCACTTGTAGCTTGATGAGCTCGCGGAGATAACTCTTCAATGAGTACAAACTAAGTCCATCTCGAGTGACGGAGGGCCTCCGCTTGTAGCTTGATGAGCTCGCGGAGATAACTCTTAAATGAGTATAAACTAAGTCCCTCTTGAGTGACGGAGGGCCTCCGCTTGTAGCTTGATGAGCTCGCGGAGATAACTCTTAAATGAGTATAAACTAAGTCCCTCTCGAGTGACGAAGGGCCTCCGCTTGTAGCTTGATGAGCTCGCGGAGATAACTCTTCAATGAGTACAAACTAAGTCCATCTCGAGTGACGGAGGGCCTCCGCTTGTAGCTTGATGAGCTCGCGGAGATAACTCTTAAATGAGTATAAACTATGTCCCTCTTGTGTGACAGAGGGCTTCCGCTTGTAGCTTGATGAGCTCGCGGATATAACTCTTAAATGAGTATAAATTAAGTCCCTTTCGAGTGACGGAGGGTCTCCGCTTGTAGCTTGATGAGCTCGCGGAGATAACTCTTAAATGAGTATAAACTAAGTCCCTCTCGAGTGACGGAGGGCCTCCGCTTGTAGCTTGATGAGCTCGTGGAGATAACTCTTAAATGAGTATAAACTAAGTCCCTCTCGAGTGACGGAGAGCCTCCGCTTGTAGCTTGATGAGCTCGTGGAGATAACTCTTAAATGAGTATAAACTAAGTCCCTCTCGAGTGACGGAGGCCCTCCGCTTGTAGCTTGATGAGCTCGAAGAGATAACTCTTAAATGAGTATAAACTAAGGCCATCTCGAGTGACGGACGGCCTCCACTTGTAGCATGATGAGCTCGCGGAGATAACTCTTAAATGAGAATTAACTAAGTCCCTCTCGAGTGACGGAGGGCCTCCGCTTGTAGCTTCATTTGCTCATGGAGATAACTCTTAAATGAGCATAAACTAAGTCCCTGTCGAGTGACGGAGGGCCTCCGCTTGTAGCTTGATGAGCTCGCGAAGATAACTCTTACATGAGTATAAACTAAGTCCCTCTCGAGTTACGGAGGGCATTCGCTTGTAGCTTGATGAGCCCGCGGAGATAACTCTTAAATGAGTATAAACTAAGTCCCTCTCGAGTGACGAAGGGCGTCCACTTGTAGCTTGATGAGCTCGCGGAGATAACTCTTCAATGAGTACAAACTAAGTCCATCTCGAGTGACGGAGGGCCTCCGCTTGTAGCTTGATGAGCTCGCGAAGATAACTCTTAAATGAGTATAAACTAAGTCTCTCTCGAGTGACGGAGGGCCTCCGCTTGTAGCTTGATGAGACCGTGGAGATAACTCTTAAATGAGTATAAACTAAGTCCATCTCGAGTGACGGAGGGCCTCCGCTTGTAGCTTGACGAGCTCGCGGAGATAACTCTTAAATGAGTATAAACTAAGTCCCTCTCGAGTGACGGAGGGCCTCCGCTTGTAGCTTGATGAGCTCGCGGAGATAACTCTTAAATGGGTATAAACTAAGTCCCTCTCGAGTGACGGAGGGCCTCCGCTTGTAGCTTGATGAGCTCGCGGAGATAACTCTTAAATGAGTATAAACTAAGTCCCTCTCGAGTGACGAAGGGCGTCCACTTGTAGCTTGATGAGCTCGCGGAGATAACTCTTCAATGAGTACAAACTAAGTCCATCTCGAGTGACGGAGGGCCTCCGCTTGTAGCTTGATGAGCTCGCGGAGATAACTCTTAAATGAGTATAAACTAAGTCCCTCTTGAGTGACGGAGGGCCTCCGCTTGTAGCTTGATGAGCTCGCGGAGATAACTCTTAAATGAGTATAAACTAAGTCCCTCTCGAGTGACGAAGGGCCTCCGCTTGTAGCTTGATGAGCTCGCGGAGATAACTCTTCAATGAGTACAAACTAAGTCCATCTCGAGTGACGGAGGGCCTCCGCTTGTAGCTTGATGAGCTCGCGGAGATAACTCTTAAATGAGTATAAACTATGTCCCTCTTGTGTGACAGAGGGCTTCCGCTTGTAGCTTGATGAGCTCGCGGATATAACTCTTAAATGAGTATAAATTAAGTCCCTTTCGAGTGACGGAGGGTCTCCGCTTGTAGCTTGATGAGCTCGCGGAGATAACTCTTAAATGAGTATAAACTAAGTCCCTCTCGAGTGACGGAGGGCCTCCGCTTGTAGCTTGATGAGCTCGTGGAGATAACTCTTAAATGAGTATAAACTAAGTCCCTCTCGAGTGACGGAGAGCCTCCGCTTGTAGCTTGATGAGCTCGTGGAGATAACTCTTAAATGAGTATAAACTAAGTCCCTCTCGAGTGACGGAGGCCCTCCGCTTGTAGCTTGATGAGCTCGAAGAGATAACTCTTAAATGAGTATAAACTAAGGCCATCTCGAGTGACGGACGGCCTCCACTTGTAGCATGATGAGCTCGCGGAGATAACTCTTAAATGAGAATTAACTAAGTCCCTCTCGAGTGACGGAGGGCCTCCGCTTGTAGCTTCATTTGCTCATGGAGATAACTCTTAAATGAGCATAAACTAAGTCCCTGTCGAGTGACGGAGGGCCTCCGTTTGTAGCTTGATGAGCTCGCGAAGATAACTCTTACATGAGTATAAACTAAGTCCCTCTCGAGTTACGGAGGGCATTCGCTCGTAGCTTGATGAGCCCGCGGAGATAACTCTTAAATGAGTATAAACTAAGTCCCTCTCGAGTGACGAAGGGCGTCCACTTGTAGCTTGATGAGCTCGCGGAGATAACTCTTCAATGAGTACAAACTAAGTCCATCTCGAGTGACGGAGGGCCTCCGCTTGTAGCTTGATGAGCTCGCGAAGATAACTCTTAAATGAGTATAAACTAAGTCTCTCTCGAGTGACGGAGGGCCTCCGCTTGTAGCTTGATGAGACCGTGGAGATAACTCTTAAATGAGTATAAACTAAGTCCATCTCGAGTGACGGAGGGCCTCCGCTTGTATCTTGATGAGCTCACGGAGATAACTCTTAAATGAGTACAAATTAAGTCCCTTTTGAGTGACGGAGGGTCTCCGCTTGTAGCTTGATGAGCTCGCGGAGATAACTCTTAAATGAGTATAAACTAAGTCCCTCTCGAGTGACGAAGGGCGTCCACTTGTAGCTTGATGAGCTCGCGGAGATAACTCTTCAATGAGTACAAACTAAGTCCATCTCGAGTGACGGAGGGCCTCCGCTTGTAGCTTGATGAGCTCGCGAAGATAACTCTTAAATGAGTATAAACTAAGTCTCTCTCGAGTGACGGAGGGCCTCCGCTTGTAGCTTGATGAGACCGTGGAGATAACTCTTAAATGAGTATAAACTAAGTCCATCTCGAGTGACGGAGGGCCTCCGCTTGTAGCTTCATTTGCTCGTGGAGATAACTGTTAAATGAGCATAAACTAAGTCCCTGTCGAGTGACGGAGGGCCTCCGCTTGTAGCTTGATGAGCTCGTGAAGATAACTCTTACATGAGTATAAACTAAGTCCCTCTCGAGTTACGGAGGGCATTCGCTCGTAGCTTGATGAGCCCGCGGAGACAACTCTTAAATGAGTATAAACTAAGTCTCTTTCGAGTGACGGGGAGTCTGCGCTTGTAGCTTGATGAGCTCGCGGAGATAACTCTTAAATGAGTGTAAACTAAGTCCATCTCGAGTGACGGAGGGCCTCCGCTTGTAGCTTGATGAGCTCACGGAGATAACTCTTAAATGAGTACAAATTAAGTCCCTTTTGAGTGACGGAGGGTCTCCGCTTGTAGCTTGATGAGCTCGCGGAGATAACTCTTAAATGAGTATAAACTAAGTCCCTCTCGAGTGACGAAGGGCGTCCACTTGTAGCTTGATGAGCTCGCGGAGATAACTCTTCAATGAGTACAAACTAAGTCCATCTCGAGTGACGGAGGGCCTCCGCTTGTAGCTTGATGAGCTCGCGAAGATAACTCTTAAATGAGTATAAACTAAGTCTCTCTCGAGTGACGGAGGGCCTCCGCTTGTAGCTTGATGAGACCGTGGAGATAACTCTTAAATGAGTATAAACTAAGTCCATCTCGAGTGACGGAGGGCCTCCGCTTGTAGCTTGATGAGCTCGTGGAGATAATTCTTAAATGAGTATAAACTAAGTCCCTTTTGAGTGACGGAGGGCCTCCGCTTGTAGCTTGATGAGACCGTGGAGATAACTCTTAAATGAGTATAAACTAAGTCCACCTCGAGTGACGGAGGGCCTCCGCTTGTAGCTTGATGAGCTCGTGGAGATAACTCTTAAATGAGTATAAACTAAGTCCCTCTCGAGTGACGGAGGGTCTCCGCTTGTATCTTGATGAGCTCGCGGAGATAACTCTTAAATGAGAATTAACTAAGTCCCTCTCGAGTTACAGAGGGCCTCCACTTATAGCTTGATGAGCTCGCGAAGATAACTCTTAAATGAGTATAAACTAAGTGCCTCTCGAGTGATGGAGGACCTCCACTTGTAGCTTGATGAGCCCGCGGAGATAACTCTTAAATGAGTGTAAACTAAGTCCATCTCCAGTGACGGAGGGCCTCCGCTTGTAGCTTGACGAGCTCGCGGAGATAACTCTTAAATGAGTATAAACTAAGTCCCTCTCGAGTGACGGAGGGCCTCCGCTTGTAGCTTGATGAGCTCGCAGAGATAACCCTTAAATGAGTATAAACTAAGTCCCTCTCGAGTGACGGACGACCTCCGCTTGTAGCTTGATGAGCTCGTGAAGATAACTCTTAAATGAGTTTAAACTAAGTCCATCTCGAGTGACGGAGGGCCTCCGCTTGTAGCTTGATGAGCTCGTGGAGATAACTCTTAAATGAGTACAAACTAAGTCCCTCTCGAGTGACGGAGGGTCTCCGCTTGTATCTTGATGAGCTCGCGGAGATAACTCTTAAATGAGTATAAACTAAGTCCCTCTTGAGTGACGAAGGGCCTCCGCTTGTAGCTTGATGAGCCCGCGGAGATAACTCTTAAATGAGTATAAACTAAGTCCCTCTCGAGTGACGGAGAGCCTCCGCTTGTAGCTTGATGAGCTCGCGGAGATAACTCTTAAATGAGTATAAACTAAGTCCCTCTCGAGTGACGGAGGGCCTCCGCTTGTAGCTTGATGAGCTCGAAGAGATAACCATTAAATGAGTATAAACTAAGGCCATCTCGAGTGACGGACGGCCTCCACTTGTAGCATGATGAGCTCGCAGAGATAACTCTTAAATGAGAATTAACTAAGTCCCTCTCGAGTGACGGAGGGCCTCCGCTTGTAGCTTCATTTGCTCGTGGAGATAACTCTTAAATGAGCATAAACTAAGTCCCTGTCGAGTGACGGAGGGCCTCCGCTTGTAGCTTGATGAGCTCGCGAAGATAACTCTTACATGAGTATAAACTAAGTCCCTCTCGAGTTACAGAGGGCATTCGCTCGTAGCTTGATGAGCCCGCAGAGATAACTCTTAAATGAGTATAAACTAAGTCTCTTTCGAGTGACGGGGAGTCTGCGCTTGTAGCTTGATGAGCTCGCGGAGATAACTCTTAAATGAGTATAAACTAAGTCCATCTCGAGTGACGGAGGGCCTCCGCTTGTAGCTTGATGAGCTCACGGAGATAACTCTTAAATGAGTACAAATTAAGTCCCTTTTGAGTGACGGAGGGTCTCCGCTTGTAGCTTGATGAGCTCGCGGAGATAACTCTTAAATGAGTATAAACTAAGTCCCTCTCGAGTGACGAAGGGCGTCCACTTGTAGCTTGATGAGCTCGCGGAGATAACTCTTCAATGAGTACAAACTAAGTCCATCTCGAGTGACGGAGGGCCTCCGCTTGTAGCTTGATGAGCTCGCGAAGATAACTCTTAAATGAGTATAAACTAAGTCTCTCTCGAGTGACGGAGGGCCTCCGCTTGTAGCTTGATGAGACCGTGGAGATAACTCTTAAATGAGTATAAACTAAGTCCATCTCGAGTGACGGAGGGCCTCCGCTTGTAGCTTGATGAGCTCGTGGAGATAACTCTTAAATGAGTATAAACTAAGTCCCTTTTGAGTGACGGAGGGCCTCCGCTTGTATCTTGATGAGCTCGCAGAGATAACCCTTAAATGAGTATAAACTAAGTCCCTCTCGAGTGACGGACGACCTCCGCTTGTAGCTTGATGAGCTCGCGAAGATAACTCTTAAATGAGTATAAACTAAGTCCCTCTCGAGTGACGGAGGGCCTCCGCTTGTAGCTTGATGAGACCGTGGAGATAACTCTTAAATGAGTATAAACTAAGTCCATCTCGAGTGACGGAGGGCCTCCGCTTGTAGCTTGATGAGCTCGTGGAGATAACTCTTAAATGAGTATAAACTAAGTCCCTCTCGAGTGACGGAGGGTCTCCGCTTGTATCTTGATGAGCTCGCGGAGATAACTCTTAAATGAGTATAAACTAAGTCCCTCTCGAGTGACGAAGGGCCTCCGCTTTTAACTTGATGAGCTCGCGGAGATAACTCTTAAATGAGTATAAACTAAGTCCCTCTCGAGTGACGGAGAGCCTCCGCTTGTAGCTTGATGAGCTCGCGGAGATAACTCTTAAATGAGTATAAACTAAGTCCCTCTCCAGTGACGGAGGGCCTCCGCTTGTAGCTTGACGAGCTCGAAGAGATAACTCTTAAATGAGTATAAACTAAGGCCATCTCGAGTGACGGAGGGCCTCCGCTTGTAGCTTGATGAGCTCGCGGAGATAACCCTTAAATGAGTATAAACTAAGTCCCTCTCGAGTGACGGACGACCTCCGCTTGTAGCTTGATGAGCTCGCGAAGATAACTCTTAAATGAGCATAAACTAAGTCCCTGTCGAGTGACGGAGGGCCTCCGCTTGTAGCTTGATGAGCTCGCGAAGATAACTCTTAAATGAGTATAAACTAAGTCCCTCTCGAGTTACAGAGGGCATTCGCTCGTAGCATGATGAGCCCGCGGAGATAACTCTTAAATGAGTATAAACTAAGTCTCTTTCGAGTGTCGGGGAGTCTGCGCTTGTAGCTTGATGAGCTCGCGGAGATAACTCTTAAATGAGTATAAACTAAGTCCATCTCGAGTGACGGAGGGCCTCCGCTTGTAGCTTGATGAGCTCACGGAGATAACTCTTAAATAAGTATAAATTAAGTCCCTTTTGAGTGACGGAGGGTCTCCGCTTGTAGCTTGATGAGCTCGCGGAGATAACTCTTAAATGAGTATAAACTAAGTCCCTCTCGAGTGACGAAGGGCGTCCACTTGTAGCTTGATGAGCTCGCGGAGATAACTCTTCAATGAGTACAAACTAAGTCCATCTCGAGTGACGGAGGGCCTCCGCTTGTAGCTTGATGAGCTCGCGGAGATAACTCTTAAATGAGTATAAACTAAGTCCCTCTCGAGTGACGAAGGGCGTCCACTTGTAGCTTGATGAGCTCGCGGAGATAACTCTTAGATGAGTATAAACTAAGTCCCTCTCGAGTGACGGAGGGCCTCCGCTTGTAGCTTGATGAGCTCGCGGAGATAACTCTTAAATGAGTATAAACTAAGTCCCTCTCGAGTGACGAAGGGCGTCCACTTGTAGCTTGATGAGCTCGCGGAGATAACTCTTCAATGAGTACAAACTAAGTCCATCTCGAGTGACGGAGGGCCTCCACTTGTAGCTTGATGACCTCGCGGAGATAACTCTTAAATGAGTATAAACTAAGTCCCACTTGAGTGACGGAGGGCCTCCGCTTATAGCTTGATGAGCTCGCGGAGATAACTCTTAAATGAGTAGAAACTAAGTCCCTCTCGAGTGACGAAGGGCCTCCGCTTGTAACTTGATGAGCTCGCGGAGATAACTCTTCAATGCGTACAAACTAAGTCCATCTCGAGTGACGGAGGGCCTCCGCTTGTAGCTTGATGAGCTCGCGGAGATAACTCTTAAATGAGTATAAACTAAGTGCCTCTCGAGTGACGGAGGGCCTCCGCTTGTAGCTTGATGAGCTCACGGAGATAACTCTTAAATTAGTATAAACTAAGACCCTCTCGAGTGACGGAGGGCCTCCGCTTGTAGCTTGATGAGCTCGCGGAGATAACTCTTAAATGAGTATAAACTAAGTCCCTTTCGAGTGACGAAGGGCCTCCACTTGTAGCTTGATGAGCTCGCGGAGATAACTCTTCAATGAGTACAAACTTAGTCCATCTCGAGTGACGGAGGGCCTCCGCTTGTAGCTTGATGAGCTCACGGAGATAACTCTTAAATGAGTATAAACTAAGTCCCTCTTGAGTGACGGAGGGCCTCCGCTTGTAGCTTGATGAGCTCACGGAGATAACTCTTAAATGAGTATAAATTAAGTCCCTTTTGAGTGACGGAGGGGCTCCGCTTGTAGCTTGATGAGCTCGCGGAGATAACTCTTAAATGAGTATAAACTAAGTCCCTCTCGAGTGACGGAGGGCCTCCGCTTTTAGCTTCATTTGCTCGTGGAGATAACTCTTAAATGAGCATAAACTAAGTCCCTCTCGAGTGACGGAGGCCCTCCGCTTGTAGCTTGGTGAGCTCGCGAAGATAACCCATAAATGAGTATAAACTAAGTCCCTCTCGAGTGACGGACGGCCTCCGCTTGTAGCTTGATGAGCTCGCGAAGATAACTGTTAAATGAGTATAAACTAAGTCCCTCTCGAGTGACGGAGGGCCTCCGCTTGTAGCTTGATGAGACCGTGGAGATAACTCTTAAATGAGTATAAACTAAGTCCATCTCGAGTGACGGAGGGCCTCCGCTTGTAGCTTGATGAGCTCGCGGAGATAACTCTTAAATGAGTATAAACTAAGTCCCTCTCGAGTGACGGAGGGCATTCGCTTGTAGCTTGATGAGCCCGCGGAGATAACTCTTAAATGAGTATAAACTAAGTCTCTTTCGAGTGACGGGGAGTCTGCGCTTGTAGCTTGATGAGCTCGCGGAGATAACTCTTAAAAGAGTATAAACTAAGTCCCTCTAGAGTGACGGAGGGCCTCCGCTTGTAGCTTGATGAGCTCGCGGAAATAACTCTTAAATGAGTATAAACTAAGTCCCTCTCGAGTGACGGAGGGCCTCCGCTTGTAGCTTGATGAGCTCGAAGAGATAACCCTTAAATGAGTATAAACTAAGGCCATCTCGAGTGACGGACGGCCTCGACTTGTAGCTTGATGAGCTCGCGGAGATAACTCTTAAATCAGTATAAACTAAGTCCCTTTCGAGTGACGAAGGGCCTCCACTTGTAGCTTGATGAGCTCGCGGAGATAACTCTTCAATGAGTACAAACTTAGTCCATCTCGAGTGACGGAGGGCCTCCGCTTGTAGCTTGATGAGCTCACGGAGATAACTCTTAAATGAGTATAAACTAAGTCCCTCTTGAGTGACGGAGGGCCTCCGCTTGTAGCTTGATGAGCTCACGGAGATAACTCTTAAATGAGTATAAATTAAGTCCCTTTTGAGTGACGGAG
Source organism: Persicaria tinctoria (assembly GCA_037127255.1). Taxonomy (NCBI): domain Eukaryota; kingdom Viridiplantae; phylum Streptophyta; class Magnoliopsida; order Caryophyllales; family Polygonaceae; genus Persicaria; species Persicaria tinctoria. The sequence goes on along the minus strand of JBANSL010000007.1, from coordinate 32,227,435 downwards.
GGGCTCCGCTTGTAGCTTGATGAGCTCGCGGAGATAACTCTTAAATGAGTATAAACTAAGTCCCTCTCGAGTGACGGAGGGCCTCCGCTTTTAGCTTCATTTGCTCGTGGAGATAACTCTTAAATGAGCATAAACTAAGTCCCTCTAGAGTGACGGAGGCCCTCCGCTTGTAGCTTGGTGAGCTCGCGAAGATAACCCTTAAATGAGTATAAACTAAGTCCCTCTCGAGTGACGGACGGCCTCCGCTTGTAGCTTGATGAGCTCGCGAAGATAACTGTTAAATGAGTATAAACTAAGTCCCTCTCGAGTGACGGAGGGCCTCCGCTTGTAGCTTGATGAGACCGTGGAGATAACTCTTAAATGAGTATAAACTAAGTCCATCTCGAGTGACGGAGGGCCTCCGCTTGTAGCTTGATGAGCTCGCGGAGATAACTCTTAAATGAGTATAAACTAAGTCCCTCTCGAGTGACGGAGGGCATTCGCTTGTAGCTTGATGAGCCCGCGGAGATAACTCTTAAATGAGTATAAACTAAGTCTCTTTCGAGTGACGGGGAGTCTGCGCTTGTAGCTTGATGAGCTCGCGGAGATAACTCTTAAAAGAGTATAAACTAAGTCCCTCTAGAGTGACGGAGGGCCTCCGCTTGTAGCTTGATGAGCTCGCGGAAATAACTCTTAAATGAGTATAAACTAAGTCCCTCTCGAGTGACGGAGGGCCTCCGCTTGTAGCTTGATGAGCTCGAAGAGATAACCCTTAAATGAGTATAAACTAAGGCCATCTCGAGTGACGGACGGCCTCGACTTGTAGCTTGATGAGCTCGCGGAGATAACTCTTCAATGAGTACAAACTAAGTCCATCTCGAGTGACGGAGGGCCTCCACTTGTAGCTTGATGACCTCGCGGAGATAACTCTTAAATGAGTATAAACTAAGTCCCACTTGAGTGACGGAGGGCCTCCGCTTATAGCTTGATGAGCTCGCGGAGATAACTCTTAAATGAGTAGAAACTAAGTCCCTCTCGAGTGACGAAGGGCCTCCGCTTGTAACTTGATGAGCTCGCGGAGATAACTCTTCAATGCGTACAAACTAAGTCCATCTCGAGTGACGGAGGGCCTCCGCTTGTAGCTTGATGAGCTCGCGGAGATAACTCTTAAATGAGTATAAACTAAGTGCCTCTCGAGTGACGGAGGGCCTCCGCTTGTAGCTTGATGAGCTCACGGAGATAACTCTTAAATGAGTATAAACTAAGACCCTCTCGAGTGACGGAGGGCCTCCGCTTGTAGCTTGATGAGCTCGCGGAGATAACTCTTAAATGAGTATAAACTAAGTCCCTTTCGAGTGACGAAGGGCCTCCACTTGTAGCTTGATGAGCTCGCGGAGATAACTCTTCAATGAGTACAAACTTAGTCCATCTCGAGTGACGGAGGGCCTCCGCTTGTAGCTTGATGAGCTCACGGAGATAACTCTTAAATGAGTATAAACTAAGTCCCTCTTGAGTGACGGAGGGCCTCCGCTTGTAGCTTGATGAGCTCACGGAGATAACTCTTAAATGAGTATAAATTAAGTCCCTTTTGAGTGACGGAGGGGCTCCGCTTGTAGCTTGATGAGCTCGCGGAGATAACTCTTAAATGAGTATAAACTAAGTCCCTCTCGAGTGACGGAGGGCCTCCGCTTTTAGCTTCATTTGCTCGTGGAGATAACTCTTAAATGAGCATAAACTAAGTCCCTCTCGAGTGACGGAGGCCCTCCGCTTGTAGCTTGGTGAGCTCGCGAAGATAACCCTTAAATGAGTATAAACTAAGTCCCTCTCGAGTGACGGACGGCCTCCGCTTGTAGCTTGATGAGCTCGCGAAGATAACTGTTAAATGAGTATAAACTAAGTCCCTCTCGAGTGACGGAGGGCCTCCGCTTGTAGCTTGATGAGACCGTGGAGATAACTCTTAAATGAGTATAAACTAAGTCCATCTCGAGTGACGGAGGGCCTCCGCTTGTAGCTTGATGAGCTCGCGGAGATAACTCTTAAATGAGTATAAACTAAGTCCCTCTCGAGTGACGGAGGGCATTCGCTTGTAGCTTGATGAGCCCGCGGAGATAACTCTTAAATGAGTATAAACTAAGTCTCTTTCGAGTGACGGGGAGTCTGCGCTTGTAGCTTGATGAGCTCGCGGAGATAACTCTTAAAAGAGTATAAACTAAGTCCCTCTAGAGTGACGGAGGGCCTCCGCTTGTAGCTTGATGAGCTCGCGGAAATAACTCTTAAATGAGTATAAACTAAGTCCCTCTCGAGTGACGGAGGGCCTCCGCTTGTAGCTTGATGAGCTCGAAGAGATAACCCTTAAATGAGTATAAACTAAGGCCATCTCGAGTGACGGACGGCCTCGACTTGTAGCTTGATGAGCTCGCGGAGATAACTCTTAAATCAGTATAAACTAAGTCCCTTTCGAGTGACGAAGGGCCTCCACTTGTAGCTTGATGAGCTCGCGGAGATAACTCTTCAATGAGTACAAACTTAGTCCATCTCGAGTGACGGAGGGCCTCCGCTTGTAGCTTGATGAGCTCACGGAGATAACTCTTAAATGAGTATAAACTAAGTCCCTCTTGAGTGACGGAGGGCCTCCGCTTGTAGCTTGATGAGCTCACGGAGATAACTCTTAAATGAGTATAAATTAAGTCCCTTTTGAGTGACGGAGGGGCTCCGCTTGTAGCTTGATGAGCTCGCGGAGATAACTCTTAAATGAGTATAAACTAAGTCCCTCTCGAGTGACGGAGGGCCTCCGCTTTTAGCTTCATTTGCTCGTGGAGATAACTCTTAAATGAGCATAAACTAAGTCCCTCTAGAGTGACGGAGGCCCTCCGCTTGTAGCTTGGTGAGCTCGCGAAGATAACCCTTAAATGAGTATAAACTAAGTCCCTCTCGAGTGACGGACGGCCTCCGCTTGTAGCTTGATGAGCTCGCGAAGATAACTGTTAAATGAGTATAAACTAAGTCCCTCTCGAGTGACGGAGGGCCTCCGCTTGTAGCTTGATGAGACCGTGGAGATAACTCTTAAATGAGTATAAACTAAGTCCCTTTCGAGTGACGAAGGGCCTCCACTTGTAGCTTGATGAGCTCGCGGAGATAACTCTTCAATGAGTACAAACTAAGTCCATCTCGAGTGACGGAGGGCCTCCGCTTGTAGCTTGATGACCTCGCGGAGATAACTCTTAAATGAGTATAAACTAAGTCCCACTTGAGTGACGGAGGGCCTCCGCTTATAGCTTGATGAGCTCGCGGAGATAACTCTTAAATGAGTAGAAACTAAGTCCCTCTCGAGTGACGAAGGGCCTCCGCTTGTAACTTGATGAGCTCGCGGAGATAACTCTTCAATGAGTACAAACTAAGTCCATCTCGAGTGACGGAGGGCCTCCGCTTGTAGCTTGATGAGCTCGGGGAGATAACTCTTAAATGAGTATAAACTAAGTGCCTCTCGAGTGACGGAGGGCCTCCGCTTGTAGCTTGATGAGCTCACGGAGATAACTCTTAAATGAGTATAAACTAAGACCCTCTCGAGTGACGGAGGGCCTCTGCTTGTAGCTTGATGAGCTCGCGGAGATAACTCTTAAATGAGTATAAACTAAGTCCCTTTCGAGTGACGAAGGGCCTCCACTTGTAGCTTGATGAGCTCGCGGAGATAACTCTTCAATGAGTACAAACTTAGTCCATCTCGAGTGACGGAGGGCCTCCGCTTGTAGCTTGATGAGCTCGCGGAGATAACTCTTAAATGAGTATAAACTAAGTCCCTCTTGAGTGACGGAGGGCCTCCGCTTGTAGCTTGATGAGCTCGCGGAGATAACTCTTAAATGAGTATAAACTAAGTCCCTCTTGAGTGACGGAGGGCCTCCGCTTGTAGCTTGATGAGCTCGCGGAGATAACTCTTAAATGAGAATTAACTACGTCCCTCCCGCTTTTAGCTTGATGAGCTCGCGAAGATAACTCTTAAATGAGTATAAACTAAGTCCATCTCGAGTGACGGAGGACCTCCGCTTGTAGCTTGATGACCCCGCGGAGATAACTCTTTAATGAGTGTAAACGAAGTCCATCTCGAGTAACGGAGGGCCTCCACTTGTAGCTTGGCGAGCTCGCGGAGATAACTCTTAAATGAGTATAAACTAAGTCCCTCTCGAGTGACGGAGGGCCTCCGCTTGTAGCTTGATGAGCTCGCGGAGATAACTCTTAAATGAGTATAAACTAAGTCCCTCTCGAGTGACGGAGGGCCTCCGCTTGTAGCTTGATGAGCTCGCGGAGATAACTCTTAAATGAGTATAAACTAAGTCCCTTTCGAGCGACGAAGGGCCTCCACTTGTAGCTTGATGAGCTCGCGGAGATAACTCTTCAATGAGTACAAACTAAGTCCATCTCGAGTGACGGAGGGCCTCCGCTTGTAGCTTGATGACCTCGCGGAGATAACTCTTAAATGAGTATAAACTAAGTCCCACTTGAGTGACGGAGGGCCTCCGCTTATAGCTTGATGAGCTCGCGGAGATAACTCTTAAATGAGTAGAAACTAAGTCCCTCTCGAGTGACGAAGGGCCTCCGCTTGTAACTTGATGAGCTCGCGGAGATAACTCTTCAATGAGTACAAACTAAGTCCATCTCGAGTGACGGAGGGCCTCCGCTTGTAGCTTGATGAGCTCGCGGAGATAACTCTTAAATGAGTATAAACTAAGTGCCTCTCGAGTGACGGAGGGCCTCCGCTTGTAGCTTGATGAGCTCACGGAGATAACTCTTAAATGAGTATAAACTAAGACCCTCTCGAGTGACGGAGGGCCTCCGCTTGTAGCTTGATGAGCTCGCGGAGATAACTCTTAAATGAGTATAAACTAAGTCCCTTTCGAGTGACGAAGGGCCTCCACTTGTAGCTTGATGAGCTCGCGGAGATAACTCTTCAATGAGTACAAACTTAGTCCATCTCGAGTGACGGAGGGCCTCCGCTTGTAGCTTGATGAGCTCGCGGAGATAACTCTTAAATGAGTATAAACTAAGTCCCTCTTGAGTGACGGAGGGCCTCCGCTTGTAGCTTGATGAGCTCACGGAGATAACTCTTAAATGAGTATAAATTAAGTCCCTTTTGAGTGACGGAGGGTCTCCGCTTGTAGCTTGATGAGCTCGCGGAGATAACTCTTAAATGAGTATAAACTAAGTCCCTCTCGAGTGACGGACGGCCTCCGCTTGTAGCTTCATTTGCTCGTGGAGATAACTCTTAAATGAGCATAAATTAAGTCCCTCTCGAGTGACGGAGGGCCTCCGCTTGTAGCTTGGTGAGCTCGCGAAGATAACCCTTAAATGAGTATAAACTAAGTCCCTCTCGAGTGACGGACGGCCTCCGCTTGTAGCTTGATGAGCTCGCGAAGATAACTCTTAAATGAGTATAAACTAAGTCCCTATCGAGTGACGGAGGGCCTCCGCTTGTAGCTTGATGAGACCGTGGAGATAACTCTTAAATGAGTATAAACTAAGTCCATCTCGAGTGACGGAGGGCCTCCGCTTGTAGCTTGATGAGCTCGTGGAGATAACTCTTAAATGAGTATAAACTAAGTCCCTCTCGAGTGACGAAGGGCCTCCGCTTGTAGCTTGATGAGCCCGCGGAGATAACTCTTAAATGAGTATAAATTAAGTCCCTTTTGAGTGACGGAGGGTCTCCGCTTGTAGCTTGATGAGCTCGCGGAGATAACTCTTAAATGAGTATAAACTAAGTCCCTCTCGAGTGACGGACGGCCTCCGCTTGTAGCTTCATTTGCTCGTGGAGATAACTCTTAAATGAGCATAAATTAAGTCCCTCTCGAGTGACGGAGGGCCTCCGCTTGTAGCTTGGTGAGCTCGCGAAGATAACCCTTAAATGAGTATAAACTAAGTCCCTCTCGAGTGACGGACGGCCTCCGCTTGTAGCTTGATGAGCTCGCGAAGATAACTCTTAAATGAGTATAAACTAAGTCCCTATCGAGTGACGGAGGGCCTCCGCTTGTAGCTTGATGAGACCGTGGAGATAACTCTTAAATGAGTATAAACTAAGTCCATCTCGAGTGACGGAGGGCCTCCGCTTGTAGCTTGATGAGCTCGTGGAGATAACTCTTAAATGAGTATAAACTAAGTCCCTCTCGAGTGACGAAGGGCCTCCGCTTGTAGCTTGATGAGCCCGCGGAGATAACTCTTAAATGAGTATAAACTAAGTCCATCTCGAGTGACGGAGAGCCTCCACTTGTAGCTTGATGAGCTCGCGGAGATAACTCTTAAATGAGTATAAACTAAGTCCCTCTCGAGTGACGGAGGGCCTCCGCTTATAGCTTGATGAGCTCGAAGAGATAACCCTTAAATGAGTATAAACTAAGGCCATCTATAGTGACGGACGGCCTCCACTTGTAGCTTGATGAGCTCGCGGAGATAACTCTTAAATGAGAATTAACTAAGTCCCTCCCGCTTGTAGCTTCATTTGCTCGTGGAGATAACTGTTAAATGAGCATAAACTAAGTCCCTGTCGACTGACGGAGGGCCTCCGCTTGTAGCTTGATGAGCTCGCGAAGATAACTCTTTAATGAGTGTAAACTAAGTCCCTCTCGAGTAACGGAGGGCATTCGCTTGTAGCTTGATGAGCCCGCGGAGATAACTCTTAAATGAGTATAAACTAAGTCTCTTTCGAGTGACGGGGAGTCTGCGCTTGTAGCTTGATGAGCTCGCGGAGATAACTCTTAAAAGAGTATAAACTAAGTCCCTCTAGAGTGACGGAGGGCCTCCGCTTGTAGCTTGATGAGCTCGCAGAAATAACTCTTAAATGAGTATAAACTAAGTCCCTCTCGAGTGACGGAGGGCCTCCGCTTGTAGCTTGATGAGCTCGAAGAGATAACCCTTAAATGAGTATAAACTAAGGCCATCTCGAGTGACGGACGGCCTCGACTTGTAGCTTGATGAGCTCGCGGAGATAACTCTTAAATGAGAATTAACTAAGTCCCTCTCGAGTTACGGAGGGCCTCCGCTTTTAGCTTGATGAGCTCGCGAAGATAACTCTTAAATGAGTATAAACTAAGTGCCTCTCGAGTGATGGAGGACCTCCGTTTGTAGCTTGATGAGCCCGCGGAGATAACTCTTTAATGAGTGTAAACTAAGTCCATCTCGACTGACGGAGGGCCTCCGCTTGTAGCTTGACGAGCTCGCGGAGATAACTCTTAAATGAGTATAAACTAAGTCCCTCTCGAGTGACGGAGGGCCTCCGCTTGTAGCTTGATGAGCTCGCGGAGATAACTCTTAAATGAGTATAAATTAAGTCCCTCTCGAGTGACGAAGGGCGTCCACTTGTAGCTTGATGAGCTCGCGGAGATAACTCTTCAATGAGTACAAACTAAGTCCATCTCGAGTGACGGAGGGCCTCCGCTTGTAGCTTGATGAGCTCGCGGAGATAACTCTTAAATGAGTATAAACTAAGTCCCTCTTGAGTGACGGAGGGCCTCCGCTTGTAGCTTGATGAGCTCGCGGAGATAACTCTTAAATGAGTATAAACTAAGTCCCTCTCGAGTGACGAAGGGCCTCCGCTTGTAACTTGATGAGCTCGCGGAGATAACTCTTCAATGAGTACAAACTAAGTCCATCTCGAGTGACGGAGGGCCTCCGCTTGTAGCTTGATGAGCTCGCGGAGATAACTCTTAAATGAGTATAAACTAAGTCCCTCTTGAGTGACGGAGGGCCTCCGCTTGTAGCTTGATGAGCTCGCGGAGATAACTCTTAAATGAGTATAAACTAAGTCCCTCTCGAGTGACGAAGGGCCTCCGCTTGTAACTTGGTGAGCTCGCGGAGATAACTCTTCAATGAGTACAAACTAAGTCCTTCTCGAGTGACGGAGGGCCTCCCCTTGTAGCTTGATGAGCTCGCGGAGATAACTCTTAAATGAGTATAAACTAAGTCCCTCTCGAGTGACGGAGGGCCTCCGCTTGTAGCTTGGTGAGTTCGCGAAGATAACTCTTAAATGAGTATAAACTAAGTCCATCTCGAGTGACGGAGGGCCTCCGCTTGTAGCTTGATGAGCTCGTGGAGATAACTCTTAAATAAGTATAAACTAAGTCCCTCTTGAGTGACGGAGGGCCTCCGCTTGTAGCTTGATGAGCTCACGGAGATAACTCTTAAATGAGTATAAACTAAGTCCCTTTCGAGTGACGGAGGGCCTCCGCTTTTAGCTTGATGAGCTCGCGAAGATAACTCTTAAATGAGTATAAACTAAGTGCCTCTCGAGTGATGGAGGACCTCCGTTTGTAGCTTGATGAGCCCGCGGAGATAACTCTTTAATGAGTGTAAACTAAGTCCATCTCGACTGACGGAGGGCCTCCGCTTGTAGCTTGACGAGCTCGCGGAGATAACTCTTAAATGAGTATAAACTAAGTCCCTCTCGAGTGACGGAGGGCCTCCGCTTGTAGCTTGATGAGCTCGCGGAGATAACTCTTAAATGAGTATAAACTAAGTCCCTCTCGAGTGACGGAGGGCCTCCGCTTGTAGCCTGATGAGCTCGCGGAGATAACTCTTAAATGAGTATAAATTAAGTGCCTCTCGAGTGACGAAGGGCGTCCACTTGTAGCTTGATGAGCTCGCGGAGATAACTCTTCAATGAGTACAAACTAAGTCCATCTCGAGTGACGGAGGGCCTCCGCTTGTAGCTTGATGAGCTCGCGGAGATAACTCTTAAATGAGTATAAACTAAGTCCCTCTTGAGTGACGGAGGGCCTCCGCTTGAAGCTTGATGAGCTCGCGGAGATAACTCTTAAATGAGTATAAACTAAGTCCCTCTCGAGTGACGAAGGGCCTCCGCTTGTAACTTGATGAGCTCGCGGAGATAACTCTTCAATGAGTACAAACTAAGTCCATCTCGAGTGACGGAGGGCCTCCGCTTGTAGCTTGATGAGCTCGCGGAGATAACTCTTAAATGAGTATAAACTAAGTCCCTCTTGAGTGACGGAGGGCCTCCGCTTGTAGCTTGATGAGCTCGCGGAGATAACTCTTAAATGAGTATAAACTAAGTCCCTCTCGAGTGACGAAGGGCCTCCGCTTGTAACTTGGTGAGCTCGCGGAGATAACTCTTCAATGAGTACAAACTAAGTCCTTCTCGAGTGACGGAGGGCCTCCCCTTGTAGCTTGATGAGCTCGCGGAGATAACTCTTAAATGAGTATAAACTAAGTCCCTCTCGAGTGACGGAGGGCCTCCGCTTGTAGCTTGGTGAGTTCGCGAAGATAACTCTTAAATGAGTATAAACTAAGTCCATCTCGAGTGACGGAGGGCCTCCGCTTGTAGCTTGATGAGCTCGCGGAGATAACTCTTAAATGAGTATAAACTAAGTCCCTCTTGAGTGACGGAGGGCCTCCGCTTGTAGCTTGATGAGCTCACGGAGATAACTCTTAAATGAGTATAAACTAAGTCCCTTTCGAGTGACGGAGGGCCTCCGCTTGTAGCTTGATGAGCTCGCGAAGATAACTCTTAAATGAGCATAAACTAAGTCCCTCTCGAGTGACGGAGGGCCTCCGCTTGTAGCTTGATGAGCTCGCGAAGATAACTCTTAAATGAGTATAAACTAAGTCCCTCTCGAGTTACGGAGGGCATCCGTTTGTAGCTTGATGAGCCCGCGGAGATAACTCTTAAATGAGTATAAACTAAGTCCCTCTCGAGTGACGGAGGGCCTCTACTTGTAGCTTGATGAGCCCGCGGAGATAACTCTTAAATGAGTATAAACTAAGTCCCTCTCGAGTGACGGAGGGCCTCTACTTGTAGCTTGATGAGCCCGCGGAGATAACTCTTAAATGAGTATAAACTAAGTCCCTCTCGAGTGACGGAGGGTCTCCGCTTGTACCTTGATGAGCTCGCGGAGATAACTCTTAAATGAGCATAAACTAAATCCCTCTCGAGTGACGAAGGGCCTCCGCTTATAGCTTGATGAGCTCGCGGAGATAACTCTTCAATGAGTACAAACTAAGTCCATCTCGAGTGACGGAGGGCCTCCGCTTGTAGCTTGATGAGCTCGCGGAGATAACTCTTAAATGAGTATAAACTAAGTCCCTCTTGAGTGACGGAGGGCCTCCTCTTGTAGCTTGATGAGCTCGAGGAGATAACTATTAAATGAGTATAAATTATGTCCCTCTTGAGTGACAGAGGGCTTCCGCTTGTAGCTTGATGAGCTCGCGGATATAACTCTTAAATGAGCATAAACTAAATCCCTCTCGAGTGACGAAGGGCCTCCGCTTGTAGCTTGATGAGCTCGCGGAGATAACTCTTAAATGAGTATAAACTAAGTCCCTCTCGAGTGACGGTGGGCCTCTACTTGTGGCTTGATGAGCCCGCGGAGATAACTCTTAAATGAGTATAAACTAAGTCCCTCTCGAGTGACGGAGGGCCTCTACTTGTAGCTTGATGAGCCCGCGGAGATAACTCTTAAATGAGTATAAACTAAGTCCCTCTCGAGTGACGGAGGGCCTCTACTTGTAGCTTGATGAGCCCGCGGAGATAACTCTTAAATGAGTATAAACTAAGTCCCTCTCGAGTGACGGAGGGCCTCCGCTTGTACCTTGATGAGCTCGCGGAGATAACTCTTAAATGAGCATAAACTAAATCCCTCTCGAGTGACGAAGGGCCTCCGCTTGTAGCTTGATGAGCTCGCGGAGATAACTCTTAAATGAGTATAAACTAAGTCCCTCTCGAGTGACGGAGGGCCTCTGCTTGTAGCTTGGTGAGTTCGCGAAGATAACTCTTAAATGAGTATAAACTAAGTCCATCTCGAGTGACGGAGGGCCTCCGCTTGTAGCTTGATGAGCTCGCGGAGATAACTCTTAAATGAGTATAAACTAAGTCCCTCTCGAGTGACGGAGGGCCTCCGCTTGTAGCTTCATTTGCTCGTGGAGATAACTCTTAAATGAGCATAAACTAAGTCCCTCTCGAGTGACGGAGGGCCTCCGCTTGTAGCTTGGTGAGTTCGCGAAGATAACTCTTAAATGAGTATAAACTAAGTCCCTCTCGAGTTACGGAGGGCATCCGTTTGTAGCTTGATGAGCCCGCTGAGATAACTCTTAAATGAGTATAAACTAAGTCCCTCTCGAGTGACGGAGGGCCTCTACTTGTAGCTTGATGAGCCCGCGGAGATAACTCTTAAATGAGTATAAACTAAGTCCCTCTCGAGTGACGGAGGGTCTCTACTTGTAGCTTGATGAGCCCGCGGAGATAACTCTTAAATGAGTATAAACTAAGTCCCTCTCGAGTGACGGAGGGCCTCCGCTTGTACCTTGATGAGCTCGCGGAGATAACTCTTAAATGAGCATAAACTAAATCCCTCTCGAGTGACGAAGGGCCTCCGCTTATAGCTTGATGAGCTCGCGGAGATAACTCTTCAATGAGTACAAACTAAGTCCATCTCGAGTGACGGAGGGCCTCCGCTTGTAGCTTGATGAGCTCGCGGAGATAACTCTTAAATGAGTATAAACTAAGTCCCTCTTGAGTGACGGAGGGCCTCCGCTTGTAGCTTGATGAGCTCGAGGAGATAACTATTAAATGAGTATAAATTATGTCCCTCTTGAGTGACAAAGGGCTTCCGCTTGTAGCTTGATGAGCTCGCGGATATAACTCTTAAATGAGTATAAATTAAGTCCCTTTCGAGTGACGGAGGGTCTCCGCTTGTAGCTTGATGAGCTCGCGGAGATAACTCTTAAATGATTATAAGCTAAGTCCCTCTCTAGTGACGGAGGGCCTCCGCTTGTAGCTTCATTTGCTCGTGGAGATAACTGTTAAATGAGCATAAACTAAGTCCCTGTCGACTAACGGAGGGCCTCCGCTTGTAGCTTGATGAGCTCGCGAAGATAACTCTTAAATGAGTATAAACTAAGTCCCTCTCGAGTTACGGAGGGCATTCGCTTGTAGCTTGATGAGCCCGCGGAGATAACTCTTAAATGAGTATAAACTAAGTCTCTTTCGAGTGACGGGGAGTCTGCGCTTGTAGCTTGATGAGCTCGCGGAGATAACCCTTAAATTAGTATAAACTAAGTCCCTCTCGAGTGACGGAGGGCCTCCGCTTGTAGCTTGATGAGCTCGCGGAGATAACCCTTAAATGAGTATAAACTAAGGCCATCTCGAGTGACGGACGGCCTCCACTTGTAGCTTGATGAGCTCGCGGAGATAACTCTTAAATGAGAATTAACTAAGTCCCTTTCGAGTGACGGAGGGTCTCCGCATGTAGCTTGATGAGCTCGCGGAGATAACTCTTAAATGAGTATAAACTTAGTCCCTCTCGAGTGACGGAGGGCCTCCGCTTGTAGCTTCATTTGCTCGTGGAGATAACTCTTAAATGAGCATAAACTAAGTCCCTGTCGAGTGACGGAGGGCCTCCGCTTGTAACTTGATGAGCACGCGAAGATAACTCTTAAATGAGTATAAACTAAGTCCCTCTTGAGTTACGGAGGGCATTCGCTTGTAGCTTGATGAGCCCGCGGAGATAACTCTTAAATGAGTATAAACTAAGTCCCTCTCGAGTGACGGAGGGCAACCGCTTGTAGCTTGGTGAGTTCGCAAAGATAACTCTTAAATGAGTATAAACTAAGTCCCTCTCGAGTTACGGAGGGCATCCGTTTGTAGCTTGATGAGCCCGCGGAGATAACTCTTAAATGAGTATAAACTAAGTCCCTCTCGATTGACGGAGGGCCTCTACTTGTAGCTTGATGAGCCCGCGGAGATAACTCTTAAATGAGTATAAACTAAGTCCCTCTTGAGTGACGGAGGGCCTCCGCTTGTAGCTTGATGAGCTCGAGGAGATAACTATTAAATGAGTATAAATTATGTCCCTCTTGAGTGACAAAGGGCTTCCGCTTGTAGCTTGATGAGCTCGCGGATATAACTCTTAAATGAGTATAAATTAAGTCCCTTTCGAGTGACGGAGGGTCTCCGCTTGTAGCTTGATGAGCTCGCGGAGATAACTCTTAAATGATTATAAACTAAGTCCCTCTCTAGTGACGGAGGGCCTCCGCTTGTAGCTTCATTTGCTCGTGGAGATAACTGTTAAATGAGCATAAACTAAGTCCCTGTCGACTAACGGAGGGCCTCCGCTTGTAGCTTGATGAGCTCGCGAAGATAACTCCTAAATGAGTATAAACTAAGTCCCTCTCGAGTTACGGAGGGCATTCGCTTGTAGCTTGATGAGCCCGCGGAGATAACTCTTAAATGAGTATAAACTAAGTCTCTTTCGAGTGACGGGGAGTCTGCGCTTGTAGCTTGATGAGCTCGCGGAGATAACCCTTAAATTAGTATAAACTAAGTCCCTCTCGAGTGACGGAGGGCCTCCGCTTGTAGCTTGATGAGCTCGCGGAGATAACCCTTAAATGAGTATAAACTAAGGCCATCTCGAGTGACGGACGGCCTCCACTTGTAGCTTGATGAGCTCGCGGAGATAACTCTTAAATGAGAATTAACTAAGTCCCTTTCGAGTGACGGAGGGTCTCCGCATGTAGCTTGATGAGCTCGCGGAGATAACTCTTAAATGAGTATAAACTTAGTCCCTCTCGAGTGACGGAGGGCAACCGCTTGTAGCTTGATGAGCCCGCGGAGATAACTCTTAAATGAGTATAAACTAAGTCCCTCTCGAGTGACGGAGGGCAACCGCTTGTAGCTTGGTGAGTTCGCGAAGATAACTCTTAAATGAGTATAAACTAAGTCCCTCTCGAGTTACGGAGGGCATCCGTTTGTAGCTTGATGAGCCCGCGGAGATAACTCTTAAATGAGTATAAACTAAGTCCCTCTCGAGTGACGGAGGGCCTCTACTTGTAGCTTTATGAGCCCGCGGAGATAACTCTTAAATGAGTATAAACTAAGTCCCTCTCGAGTGACGGAGGGCCTCTACTTGTAGCTTGATGAGCCCGCGAAGATAACTCTTAAATGAGTATAAACTAAGTCCCTCTAGAGTGACGGAGGGCCTCCGCTTGTAGCTTGATGAGCTCGCGAAGATGACTCTTAAATTAGTATAAACTAAGTCCCTCTCGAGTGACGGAGGGCCTCCGCTTGTAGCTTGATGAGCTCGCGGAGATAACCCTTAAATGAGTATAAACTAAGGCCATCTCGAGTGACGGACGGCCTCCACTTGTAGCTTGATGAGCTCGCGGAGATAACTCTTAAATGAAAATTAACTAAGTCCCTCTCGAGTTACGGAGGGCCTCCGCTTTTAGCATGATGAGCTCGCGAAGATAACTCTTAAATGAGTATAAACTAAGTGCCTCTCGAGTGATGGAGGACCTCCGCTTGTAGCTTGATGAGCCCGCGGAGATAACTCTTAAATGAGTGTAAACTAAGTCCATCTCGAGTGACGGAGGGCCTCCGCTTGTAGCTTGACGAGCTCGCGGAGATAACTCTTAAATGAGTATAAACTAAGTCCCTCTCGAGTGACGGAGGGCCTCCGCTTGTAGCTTGATGAGCTCGCGGAGATAACTCTTAAATGAGTATAAACTAAGTCCCTCTCGAGTGACGGAGGGCCTTCGCTTGTAGCTTGATGAGCTCGCGGAGATAACTCTTAAATGAGTATAAACTAAGTCCCTCTCCAGTGACGAAGGGCCTCCACTTGTAGCTTGATGAGCTCGCGGAGATAACTCTTCAATGAGTACAAACTTAGTCCATCTCGAGTGACGGAAGGCCTCCGCTTGTAGCTTGATGAGCTCGCGGAGATAACTCTTAAATGAGTATAAACTAAGTCCCTCTTGAGTGACGGAGGGCCTCCGCTTGTAGCTTGATGAGCTCACGGAGATAACTCTTAAATGAGTATAAATTAAGTCCCTTTCGAGTGACGGAGGGTCTCCGCTTGTAGCTTAATGAGCTCGCGGAGATAACTCTTAAATGAGTATAAACTAAGTCCCTCTCGAGTGACGGAGGGCCTCCGCTTGTAGCTTCATTTGCTCGTGGAGATAACTCTTAAATGAGCATAAACTAAGTCCCTCTCGAGTGACGGAGGGCCTCCGCTTTTAGCTTGGTGAGCTCGCGAAGATAACTCTTAAATGAGTATAAACTAAGTGCCTCTCGAGTTACGGAGGGCATCCGCTTGTAGCTTGATGAGCCCGCGGAGATAACTCTTCAATGAGTATAAACTAAGTCCCTCTCGAGTGACGGAGGGCCTCCGCTTATAGCTTGATAAGCTCGCGGAGATAACTCTTCAATGAGTACAAACTAAGTCCATCTCGAGTGACGGAGGGCCTCCGCTTGTAGCTTGATGAGCTCGCGGAGATAACTCTTAAATGAGTATAAACTAAGTCCCTCTAGAGTGACGGAGGGCCTCCGCTTGTAGCTTGATGAGCTCGCGAAGATGACTCTTAAATTAGTATAAACTAAGTCCCTCTCGAGTGACGGAGGGCCTCCGCTTGTAGCTTGATGAGCTCGCGGAGATAACCCTTAAATGAGTATAAACTAAGGCCATCTCGAGTGACGGACGGCCTCCACTTGTAGCTTGATGAGCTCGCGGAGATAACTCTTAAATGAAAATTAACTAAGTCCCTCTCGAGTTACGGAGGGCCTCCGCTTTTAGCATGATGAGCTCGCGAAGATAACTCTTAAATGAGTATAAACTAAGTGCCTCTCGAGTGATGGAGGACCTCCGCTTGTAGCTTGATGAGCCCGCGGAGATAACTCTTAAATGAGTGTAAACTAAGTCCATCTCGAGTGACGGAGGGCCTCCGCTTGTAGCTTGACGAGCTCGCGGAGATAACTCTTAAATGAGTATAAACTAAGTCCCTCTCGAGTGACGGAGGGCCTCCGCTTGTAGCTTGATGAGCTCGCGGAGATAACTCTTAAATGAGTATAAACTAAGTCCCTCTCGAGTGACGGAGGGCCTTCGCTTGTAGCTTGATGAGCTCGCGGAGATAACTCTTAAATGAGTATAAACTAAGTCCCTCTCCAGTGACGAAGGGCCTCCACTTGTAGCTTGATGAGCTCGCAGAGATAACTCTTCAATGAGTACAAACTTAGTCCATCTCGAGTGACGGAAGGCCTCCGCTTGTAGCTTGATGAGCTCGCGGAGATAACTCTTAAATGAGTATAAACTAAGTCCCTCTTGAGTGACGGAGGGCCTCCGCTTGTAGCTTGATGAGCTCACGGAGATAACTCTTAAATGAGTATAAATTAAGTCCCTTTCGAGAGACGGAGGGTCTCCGCTTGTAGCTTGATGAGCTCGCGGAGATAACTCTTAAATGAGTATAAACTAAGTCCCTCTCGAGTGACGGAGGGCCTCCGCTTGTAGCTTCATTTGCTCGTGGAGATAACTCTTAAATGAGTATAAACTAAGTCCCTCTTGAGTGACGGAGGGCCTCCGCTTGTAGCTTGATGAGCTCACGGAGATAACTCTTAAATGAGTATAAATTAAGTCCCTTTCGAGTGACGGAGGGTCTCCGCTTGTAGCTTAATGAGCTCGCGGAGATAACTCTTAAATGAGTATAAACTAAGTCCCTCTCGAGTGACGGAGGGCCTCCGCTTGTAGCTTCATTTGCTCGTGGAGATAACTCTTAAATGAGCATAAACTAAGTCCCTCTCGAGTGACGGAGGGCCTCCGCTTTTAGCTTGGTGAGCTCGCGAAGATAACTCTTAAATGAGTATAAACTAAGTGCCTCTCGAGTTACGGAGGGCATCCGCTTGTAGCTTGATGAGCCCGCGGAGATAACTCTTAAATGAGTATAAACTAAGTCCCTCTCGAGTGACGGAGGGCCTCCGCTTATAGCTTGATAAGCTCGCGGAGATAACTCTTCAATGAGTACAAACTAAGTCCATCTCGAGTGACGGAGGGCCTCCGCTTGTAGCTTGATGAGCTCGCGGAGATAACTCTTAAATGAGTATAAACTAAGTCCCTCTAGAGTGACGGAGGGCCTCCGCTTGTAGCTTGATGAGCTCGCGAAGATGACTCTTAAATTAGTATAAACTAAGTCCCTCTCGAGTGACGGAGGGCCTCCGCTTGTAGCTTGATGAGCTCGCGGAGATAACCCTTAAATGAGTATAAACTAAGGCCATCTCGAGTGACGGACGGCCTCCACTTGTAGCTTGATGAGCTCGCGGAGATAACTCTTAAATGAAAATTAACTAAGTCCCTCTCGAGTTACGGAGGGCCTCCGCTTTTAGCATGATGAGCTCGCGAAGATAACTCTTAAATGAGTATAAACTAAGTGCCTCTCGAGTGATGGAGGACCTCCGCTTGTAGCTTGATGAGCCCGCGGAGATAACTCTTAAATGAGTGTAAACTAAGTCCATCTCGAGTGACGGAGGGCCTCCGCTTGTAGCTTGACGAGCTCGCGGAGATAACTCTTAAATGAGTATAAACTAAGTCCCTCTCGAGTGACGGAGGGCCTCCGCTTGTCGCTTGATGAGCTCGCGGAGATAACTCTTAAATGAGTATAAACTAAGTCCCTCTCGAGTGACGGAGGGCCTTCGCTTGTAGCTTGATGAGCTCGCGGAGATAACTCTTAAATGAGTATAAACTAAGTCCCTCTCCAGTGACGAAGGGCCTCCACTTGTATCTTGATGAGCTCGCAGAGATAACTCTTCAATGAGTACAAACTTAGTCCATCTCGAGTGACGGAAGGCCTCCGCTTGTAGCTTGATGAGCTCGCGGAGATAACTCTTAAATGAGTATAAACTAAGTCCCTCTTGAGTGACGGAGGGCCTCCGCTTGTAGCTTGATGAGCTCACGGAGATAACTCTTAAATGAGTATAAATTAAGTCCCTTTCGAGAGACGGAGGGTCTCCGCTTGTAGCTTGATGAGCTCGCGGAGATAACTCTTAAATGAGTATAAACTAAGTCCCTCTCGAGTGACGGAGGGCCTCCGCTTGTAGCTTCATTTGCTCGTGGAGATAACTCTTAAATGAGCATAAACTAAGTCCCTCTCGAGTGACGGAGGGCCTCCGCTTTTAGCTTGGTGAGCTCGCGAAGATAACTCTTAAATGAGTATAAACTAAGTGCCTCTCGAGTTACGGAGGGCATCCGCTTGTAGCTTGATGAGCCCGCGGAGATAACTCTTAAATGAGTATAAACTAAGTCCCTCTCGAGTGACGGAGGGCCTCCGCTTATAGCTTGATAAGCTCGCGGAGATAACTCTTCAATGAGTACAAACTAAGTCCATCTCGAGTGACGGAGGGCCTCCGCTTGTAGCTTGATGAGCTCGCGGAGATAACTCTTAAATGAGTATAAACTAAGTCCCTCTAGAGTGACGGAGGGCCTCCGCTTGTAGCTTGATGAGCTCGCGAAGATGACTCTTAAATTAGTATAAACTAAGTCCCTCTCGAGTGACGGAGGGCCTCCGCTTGTAGCTTGATGAGCTCGCGGAGATAACCCTTAAATGAGTATAAACTAAGGCCATCTCGAGTGACGGACGGCCTCCACTTGTAGCTTGATGAGCTCGCGGAGATAACTCTTAAATGAAAATTAACTAAGTCCCTCTCGAGTTACGGAGGGCCTCCGCTTTTAGCATGATGAGCTCGCGAAGATAACTCTTAAATGAGTATAAACTAAGTGCCTCTCGAGTGATGGAGGACCTCCGCTTGTAGCTTGATGAGCCCGCGGAGATAACTCTTAAATGAGTGTAAACTAAGTCCATCTCGAGTGACGGAGGGCCTCCGCTTGTAGCTTGACGAGCTCGCGGAGATAACTCTTAAATGAGTATAAACTAAGTCCCTCTCGAGTGACGGAGGGCCTCCGCTTGTAGCTTGATGAGCTCGCGGAGATAACTCTTAAATGAGTATAAACTAAGTCCCTCTCGAGTGACGGAGGGCCTTCGCTTGTAGCTTGATGAGCTCGCGGAGATAACTCTTAAATGAGTATAAACTAAGTCCCTCTCCAGTGACGAAGGGCCTCCACTTGTATCTTGATGAGCTCGCAGAGATAACTCTTCAATGAGTACAAACTTAGTCCATCTCGAGTGACGGAAGGCCTCCGCTTGTAGCTTGATGAGCTCGCGGAGATAACTCTTAAATGAGTATAAACTAAGTCCCTCTTGAGTGACGGAGGGCCTCCGCTTGTAGCTTGATGAGCTCACGGAGATAACTCTTAAATGAGTATAAATTAAGTCCCTTTCGAGAGACGGAGGGTCTCCGCTTGTAGCTTGATGAGCTCGCGGAGATAACTCTTAAATGAGTATAAACTAAGTCCCTCTCGAGTGACGGAGGGCCTCCGCTTGTAGCTTCATTTGCTCGTGGAGATAACTCTTAAATGAGCATAAACTAAGTCCCTCTCGAGTGACGGAGGGCCTCCGCTTTTAGCTTGGTGAGCTCGCGAAGATAACTCTTAAATGAGTATAAACTAAGTCCCTCTCGAGTGACGGAGGGCCTCCGCTTTTAGCTTGGTGAGCTCGCGAAGATAACTCTTAAATGAGTATAAACTAAGTCCCTCTCGAGTTACGGAGGGCATCCGCTTGTAGCTTGATGAGCCCGCGGAGATAACTCTTAAATGAGTATAAACTAAGTCCCTCTCGAGTGACGGAGGGCCTCCGCTTATAGCTTGATAAGCTCGCGGAGATAACTCTTCAATGAGTACAAACTAAGTCCATCTCGAGTGACGGAGGGCCTCCGCTTGTAGCTTGATGAGCTCGCGGAGATAACTCTTAAATGAGTATAAACTAAGTCCCTCTAGAGTGACGGAGGGCCTCCGCTTGTAGCTTGATGAGCTCGCGAAGATGACTCTTAAATTAGTATAAACTAAGTCCCTCTCGAGTGACGGAGGGCCTCCGCTTGTAGCTTGATGAGCTCGCGGAGATAACCCTTAAATGAGTATAAACTAAGGCCATCTCGAGTGACGGACGGCCTCCACTTGTAGCTTGATGAGCTCGCGGAGATAACTCTTAAATGAGTATAAACTAAGTGCCTCTCGAGTGATGGAGGACCTCCGCTTGTAGCTTGATGAGCCCGCGGAGATAACTCTTAAATGAGTGTAAACTAAGTCCATCTCGAGTGACGGAGGGCCTCCGCTTGTAGCTTGACGAGCTAGCGGAGATAACTCTTAAATGAGTATAAACTAAGTGCCTTTCGAGTGATGGAGGACCTCCGCTTGTAGCTTGATGAGCCCGCGGAGATAACTCTTAAATGAGTGTAAACTAAGTCCATCTCGAGTGACGGAGGGCCTCCGCTTGTAGCTTGACGAGCTCGCGGAGATAACTCTTAAATGAGTATAAACTAAGTCCCTCTCGAGTGACGGAGGGCCTCCGCTTGTAGCTTGATGAGCTCGCGGAGATAACTCTTAAATGAGTATAAACTAAGTCCCTCTCGAGTGACGGAGGGCCTTCGCTTGTAGCTTGATGAGCTTGCGGAGATAACTCTTAAATGAGTATAAACTAAGTCCCTCTCCAGTGACGAAGGGCCTCCACTTGTAGCTTGATGAGCTCGCAGAGATAACTCTTCAATGAGTACAAACTTAGTCCATCTCGAGTGACGGAAGGCCTCCGCTTGTAGCTTGATGAGCTCGCGGAGATAACTCTTAAATGAGTATAAACTAAGTCCCTCTTGAGTGACGGAGGGCCTCCGCTTGTAGCTTGATGAGCTCACGGAGATAACTCTTAAATGAGTATAAATTAAGTCCCTTTCGAGTGACGGAGGGTCTCCGCTTGTAGCTTGATGAGCTCGCGGAGATAACTCTTAAATGAGTATAAACTAAGTCCCTCTCGAGTGACGGAGGGCCTCCGCTTGTAGCTTCATTTGCTCGTGGAGATAACTCTTAAATGAGCATAAACTAAGTCCCTCTCGAGTGACGGAGGGCCTCCGCTTTTAGCTTGGTGAACTCGCGAAGATAACTCTTAAATGAGTATAAACTAAGTCCCTCTCGAGTTACGGAGGGCATCCGCTTGTAGCTGGATGAGCCCGCGGAGATAACTCTTAAATGAGTATAAACTAAGTCCCTCTCGAGTGACGAAGGGCCTCCGCTTGTAGCTTGATGAGCTCGCGGAGATAACTCTTAAATGAGTATAAACTAAGTCCCTCTAGAGTGACGGAGGGCCTCCGCTTGTAGCTTGATGAGCTCGCGAAGATGACTCTTAAATTAGTATAAACTAAGTCCCTCTCGAGTGACGGAGGGCCTCCGCTTGTAGCTTGATGAGCTCGCGGAGATAACCCTTAAATGAGTATAAACTAAGGCCATCTCGAGTGACGGACGGCCTCCACTTGTAGCTTGATGAGCTCGCGGAGATAACTCTTAAATGAGTATAAACTAAGTGCCTCTCGAGTGATGGAGGACCTCCGCTTGTAGCTTGATGAGCCCGCGGAGATAACTCTTAAATGAGTGTAAACTAAGTCCATCTCGAGTGACGGAGGGCCTCCGCTTGTAGCTTGACGAGCTAGCGGAGATAACTCTTAAATGAGTATAAACTAAGTGCCTCTCGAGTGATGGAGGACCTCCGCTTGTAGCTTGATGAGCCCGCGGAGATAACTCTTAAATGAGTGTAAACTAAGTCCATCTCGAGTGACGGAGGGCCTCCGCTTGTAGCTTGACGAGCTCGCGGAGATAACTCTTAAATGAGTATAAACTAAGTCCCTCTCGAGTGACGGAGGGCCTCCGCTTGTAGCTTGATGAGCTCGCGGAGATAACTCTTAAATGAGTATAAACTAAGTCCCTCTCGAGTGACGGAGGGCCTTCGCTTGTAACTTGATGAGCTTGCGGAGATAACTCTTAAATGAGTATAAACTAAGTCCCTCTCCAGTGACGAAGGGCCTCCACTTGTAGCTTGATGAGCTCGCAGAGATAACTCTTCAATGAGTACAAACTTAGTCCATCTCGAGTGACGGAAGGCCTCCGCTTGTAGCTTGATGAGCTCGCGGAGATAACTCTTAAATGAGTATAAACTAAGTCCCTCTTGAGTGACGGAGGGCCTCCGCTTGTAGCTTGATGAGCTCACGGAGATAACTCTTAAATGAGTATAAATTAAGTCCCTTTCGAGTGACGGAGGGTCTCCGCTTGTAGCTTGATGAGCTCGCGGAGATAACTCTTAAATGAGTATAAACTAAGTCCCTCTCGAGTGACGGAGGGCCTCCGCTTGTAGCTTCATTTGCTCGTGGAGATAACTCTTAAATGAGCATAAACTAAGTCCCTCTCGAGTGACGGAGGGCCTCCGCTTTTAGCTTGGTGAACTCGCGAAGATAACTCTTAAATGAGTATAAACTAAGTCCCTCTCGAGTTACGGAGGGCATCCGCTTGTAGCTGGATGAGCCCGCGGAGATAACTCTTAAATGAGTATAAACTAAGTCCCTCTCGAGTGACGAAGGGCCTCCGCTTATAGCTTGATAAGCTCGCGGAGATAACTCTTCAATGAGTACAAACTAAGTCCATCTCGAGTGACGGAGGGCCTCCGCTTGTAGCTTGATGACCTCGCGGAGATAACTCTTAAATGAGTATAAACTAAGTCCCTCTTGAGTGACGGAGGGCCTCCGCTTGTAGCTTGATGAGCTCGAGGAGATAACTATTAAATGAGTATAAATTAAGTCCCTTTCGAGTGACGGAGGGTCTCCGCTTGTAGCTTGATGAGCTCGAGGAGATAACTATTAAATGAGTATAAATTAAGTCCCTGTCGACTGACGGAGGGCCTCCGCTTGTAGCTTGATGAGCTCGCGAAGATAACTCTTAAATGAGTATAAACTAAGTCCCTCTCGAGTTACGGATGGCATTCGCTTGTAGCTTGATGAGTCCGCGGAGATAACTCTTAAATGAGTATAAACTAAGTCTCTTTCGAGTGACGGGGAGTCTGCGCTTGTAGCTTGATGAGCTCGCAGAGATAACTCTTAAAAGAGTATAAACTAAGTCCCTCTAGAGTGACGGAGGGCCTCCGCTTGTAGCTTGATGAGCTCGCGGAGATAACTCTTAAATTAGTATAAACTAAGTCCCTCTCGAGTGACGGAGGGCCTCCGCTTGTAGCTTGATGAGCTCGCGGAGATAACCCTTAAATGAGTATAAACTAAGGCCATCTCGAGTGACGGACGGCCTCCACTTGTAGCTTGATGAGCTCGCGGAGATAACTCTTAAATGAGAATTAACTAAGTCCCTTTCGAGTGACGGAGGGTCTCCGCATGTAGCTTGATGAGCTCGCGGAGATAACTCTTAAATGAGTATAAACTTAGTCCCTCTCGAGTGACGGAGGGCCTCCGCTTGTAGCTTCATTTGCTCGTGGAGATAACTCTTAAATGAGCATAAACTAAGTCCCTGTCGAGTGACGGAGGGCCTCCGCTTGTAACTTGATGAGCACGCGAAGATAACTCTTAAATGAGTATAAACTAAGTCCCTCTCGAGTTACGGAGGGCATTCGCTTGTAGCTTGATGAGCCCGCGGAGATAACTCTTAAATGAGTATAAACTAAGTCCCTCTCGAGTGACGGAGGGCATCCGCTTGTAGCTTGGTGAGTTCGCGAAGATAACTCTTAAATGAGTATAAACTAAGTCCCTCTCGAGTTACGGAGGGCATCCGTTTGTAGCTTGATGAGCCCGCGGAGATAACTCTTAAATGAGTATAAACTAAGTCCCTCTCGAGTGACGGAGGGCCTCTACTTGTAGCTTGATGAGCCCGCGGAGATAACTCTTAAATGAGTATAAACTAAGTCCCTCTCGAGTGACGGAGGGCCTCTACTTGTAGCTTGATGAGCCCGCGGAGATAACTCTTAAATGAGTATAAACTAAGTCCCTCTAGAGTGACGGAGGGCCTCCGCTTGTAGCTTGATGAGCTCGCGAAGATGACTCTTAAATTAGTATAAACTAAGTCCCTCTCGAGTGACGGAGGGCCTCCGCTTGTAGCTTGATGAGCTCGCGGAGATAACCCTTAAATGAGTATAAACTAAGGCCATCTCGAGTGACGGACGGCCTCCACTTGTAGCTTGATGAGCTCGCGGAGATAACTCTTAAATTAAAATTAACTAAGTCCCTCTCGAGTTACGGAGGGCCTCCGCTTTTAGCATGATGAGCTCGCGAAGATAACTCTTAAATGAGTATAAACTAAGTGCCTCTCGAGTGATGGAGGACCTCCGCTTGTAGCTTGATGAGCCCGCGGAGATAACTCTTAAATGAGTGTAAACTAAGTCCATCTCGAGTGACAGAGGGCCTCCGCTTGTAGCTTGACGAGCTCGCGGAGATAACTCTTAAATGAGTATAAACTAAGTCCCTCTCGAGTGACGGAGGGCCTCCGCTTGTAGCTTGATGAGCTCGCGGAGATAACTCTTAAATGAGTATAAACTAAGTCCCTCTCGAGTGACGGAGGGCCTTCGCTTGTAGCTTGATGAGCTCGCGGAGATAACTCTTAAATGAGTATAAACTAAGTCCCTCTCCAGTGACGAAGGGCCTCCACTTGTAGCTTGATGAGCTCGCGGAGATAACTCTTCAATGAGTACAAACTTAGTCCATCTCGAGTGACGGAAGGCCTCCGCTTGTAGCTTGATGAACTCGCGGAGATAACTCTTAAATGAGTATAAACTAAGTCCCTCTTGAGTGACGGAGGGCCTCCGCTTGTAGCTTGATGAGCTCACGGAGATAACTCTTAAATGAGTATAAATTAAGTCCCTTTCGAGTGACGGAGGGTCTCCGCTTGTAGCTTGATGAGCTCGCGGAGATAACTCTTAAATGAGTATAAACTAAGTCCCTCTCGAGTGACGGAGGGCCTCCGCTTGTAGCTTCATTTGCTCGTGGAGATAACTCTTAAATGAGCATAAACAAAGTCCCTCTCGAGTGACGGAGGGCCTCCGCTTTTAGCTTGGTGAGCTCGCGAAGATAACTCTTAAATGAGTATAAACTAAGTCCCTCTCGAGTTACGGAGGGCATCCGCTTGTAGCTTGATGAGCCCGCGGAGATAACTCTTAAATGAGTATAAACTAAGTCCCTCTCGAGTGACGGAGGGCCTCCTCTTATAGCTTGATAAGCTCGCGGAGATAACTCTTCAATGAGTACAAACTAAGTCCATCTCGAGTGACGGAGGGCCTCCGCTTGTAGCTTGATGAGCTCGCGGAGATAACTCTTAAATGAGTATAAACTAAGTCCCTCTAGAGTGACGGAGGGCCTCCGCTTGTAGCTTGATGAGCTCGCGAAGATGACTCTTAAATTAGTATAAACTAAGTCCCTCTCGAGTGACGGAGGGCCTCCGCTTGTAGCTTGATGAGCTCGCGGAGATAACCCTTAAATGAGTATAAACTAAGGCCATCTCGAGTGACGGACGGCCTCCACTTGTAGCTTGATGAGCTCGCGGAGATAACTCTTAAATGAAAATTAACTAAGTCCCTCTCGAGTTACGGAGGGCCTCCGCTTTTAGCATGATGAGCTCGCGAAGATAACTCTTAAATGAGTATAAACTAAGTGCCTCTCGAGTGATGGAGGACCTCCGCTTGTAGCTTGATGAGCCCGCGGAGATAACTCTTAAATGAGTGTAAACTAAGTCCATCTCGAGTGACGGAGGGCCTCCGCTTGTAGCTTGACGAGCTCGCGGAGATAACTCTTAAATGAGTATAAACTAAGTCCCTCTCGAGTGACGGAGGGCCTCCGCTTGTAGCTTGATGAGCTCGCGGAGATAACTCTTAAATGAGTATAAACTAAGTCCCTCTCGAGTGACGGAGGGCCTTCGCTTGTAGCTTGATGAGCTCGCGGAGATAACTCTTAAATGAGTATAAACTAAGTCCCTCTCCAGTGACGAAGGGCCTCCACTTGTAGCTTGATGAGCTCGCAGAGATAACTCTTCAATGAGTACAAACTTAGTCCATCTCGAGTGACGGAAGGCCTCCGCTTGTAGCTTGATGAGCTCGCGGAGATAACTCTTAAATGAGTATAAACTAAGTCCCTCTTGAGTGACGGAGGGCCTCCGCTTGTAGCTTGATGAGCTCACGGAGATAACTCTTAAATGAGTATAAATTAAGTCCCTTTCGAGTGACGGAGGGTCTCCGCTTGTAGCTTGATGAGCTCGCGGAGATAACTCTTAAATGAGTATAAACTAAGTCCCTCTCGAGTGACGGAGGGCCTCCGCTTGTAGCTTCATTTGCTCGTGGAGATAACTCTTAAATGAGCATAAACTAAGTCCCTCTCGAGTGACGGAGGGCCTCCGCTTTTAGCTTGGTGAGCTCGCGAAGATAACTCTTAAATGAGTATAAACTAAGTCCCTCTCGAGTTACGGAGGGCATCCGCTTGTAGCTTGATGAGCCCGCGGAGATAACTCTTAAATGAGTATAAACTAAGTCCCTCTCGAGTGACGAAGGGCCTCCGCTTATAGCTTGATAAGCTCGCGGAGATAACTCTTCAATGAGTACAAACTAAGTCCATCTCGAGTGACGGAGGGCCTCCGCTTGTAGCTTGATGAGCTCGCGGAGATAACTCTTAAATGAGTATAAACTAAGTCCCTCTCGAGTGACGGAGGGCCTCTACTTGTAGCTTGATGAGCCCGCGGAGATAACTCTTAAATGAGTATAAACTAAGTCCCTCTCGAGTGACGGAGGGCCTCTACTTGTAGCTTGATGAGCCCGCGGAGATAACTCTTAAATGAGTATAAACTAAGTCCCTCTAGAGTGACGGAGGGCCTCCGCTTGTAGCTTGATGAGCTCGCGAAGATGACTCTTAAATTAGTATAAACTAAGTCCCTCTCGAGTGACGGAGGGCCTCCGCTTGTAGCTTGATGAGCTCGCGGAGATAACCCTTAAATGAGTATAAACTAAGGCCATCTCGAGTGACGGACGGCCTCCACTTGTAGCTTGATGAGCTCGCGGAGATAACTCTTAAATTAAAATTAACTAAGTCCCTCTCGAGTTACGGAGGGCCTCCGCTTTTAGCATGATGAGCTCGCGAAGATAACTCTTAAATGAGTATAAACTAAGTGCCTCTCGAGTGATGGAGGACCTCCGCTTGTAGCTTGATGAGCCCGCGGAGATAACTCTTAAATGAGTGTAAACTAAGTCCATCTCGAGTGACAGAGGGCCTCCGCTTGTAGCTTGACGAGCTCGCGGAGATAACTCTTAAATGAGTATAAACTAAGTCCCTCTCGAGTGACGGAGGGCCTCCGCTTGTAGCTTGATGAGCTCGCGGAGATAACTCTTAAATGAGTATAAACTAAGTCCCTCTCGAGTGACGGAGGGCCTTCGCTTGTAGCTTGATGAGCTCGCGGAGATAACTCTTAAATAAGTATAAACTAAGTCCCTCTCTAGTGACGAAGGGCCTCCACTTGTAGCTTGATGAGCTCGCGGAGATAACTCTTCAATGAGTACAAACTTAGTCCATCTCGAGTGACGGAAGGCCTCCGCTTGTAGCTTGATGAGCTCGCGGAGATAACTCTTAAATGAGTATAAACTAAGTCCCTCTTGAGTGACGGAGGGCCTCCGCTTGTAGCTTGATGAGCTCACGGAGATAACTCTTAAATGAGTATAAATTAAGTCCCTTTCGAGTGACGGAGGGTCTCCGCTTGTAGCTTGATGAGCTCGCGGAGATAACTCTTAAATGAGTATAAACTAAGTCCCTCTCGAGTGACGGAGGGCCTCCGCTTGTAGCTTCATTTGCTCGTGGAGATAACTCTTAAATGAGCATAAACTAAGTCCCTCTCGAGTGACGGAGGGCCTCCGCTTTTAGCTTGGTGAGCTCGCGAAGATAACTCTTAAATGAGTATAAACTAAGTCCCTCTCGAGTTACGGAGGGCATCCGCTTGTAGCTTGATGAGCCCGCGGAGATAACTCTTAAATGAGTATAAACTAAGTCCCTCTCGAGTGACGGAGGGCCTCCTCTTATAGCTTGATAAGCTCGCGGAGATAACTCTTCAATGAGTACAAACTAAGTCCATCTCGAGTGACGGAGGGCCTCCGCTTGTAGCTTGATGAGCTCGCGGAGATAACTCTTAAATGAGTATAAACTAAGTGCCTCTCGAGTGATGGAGGACCTCCGCTTGTAGCTTGATGAGCCCGCGGAGATAACTCTTAAATGAGTGTAAACTAAGTCCATCTCGAGTGACAGAGGGCCTCCGCTTGTAGCTTGACGAGCTCGCGGAGATAACTCTTAAATGAGTATAAACTAAGTCCCTCTCGAGTGACGGAGGGCCTCCGCTTGTAGCTTGATGAGCTCGCGGAGATAACTCTTAAATGAGTATAAACTAAGTCCCTCTCGAGTGACGGAGGGCCTTCGCTTGTAGCTTGATGAGCTCGCGGAGATAACTCTTAAATGAGTATAAACTAAGTCCCTCTCCAGTGACGAAGGGCCTCCACTTGTAGCTTGATGAGCTCGCGGAGATAACTCTTCAATGAGTACAAACTTAGTCCATCTCGAGTGACGGAAGGCCTCCGCTTGTAGCTTGATGAGCTCGCGGAGATAACTCTTAAATGAGTATAAACTAAGTCCCTCTTGAGTGACGGAGGGCCTCCGCTTGTAGCTTGATGAGCTCACGGAGATAACTCTTAAATGAGTATAAAGTAAGTCCCTTTCGAGTGACGGAGGGTCTCCGCTTGTAGCTTGATGAGCTCGCGGAGATAACTCTTAAATGAGTATAAACTAAGTCCCTCTCGAGTGACGGAGGGCCTCCGCTTGTAGCTTCATTTGCTCGTGGAGATAACTCTTAAATGAGCATAAACTAAGTCCCTCTCGAGTGACGGAGGGCCTCCGCTTTTAGCTTGGTGAGCTCGCGAAGATAACTCTTAAATGAGTATAAACTAAGTCCCTCTCGAGTTACGGAGGGCATCCGCTTGTAGCTTGAATAGCCCGCGGAGATAACTCTTAAATGAGTATAAACTAAGTCCCTCTCGAGTGACGGAGGGCCTCCTCTTATAGCTTGATAAGCTCGCGGAGATAACTCTTCAATGAGTACAAACTAAGTCCATCTCGAGTGACGGAGGGCCTCCGCTTGTAGCTTGATGAGCTCGCGGAGATAACTCTTAAATGAGTATAAACTAAGTCCCTCTAGAGTGACGGAGGGCCTCCGCTTGTAGCTTGATGAGCTCGCGAAGATGACTCTTAAATTAGTATAAACTAAGTCCCTCTCGAGTGACGGAGGGCCTCCGCTTGTAGCTTGATGAGCTCGCGGAGATAACCCTTAAATGAGTATAAACTAAGGCCATCTCGAGTGACGGACGGCCTCCACTTGTAGCTTGATGAGCTCGCGGAGATAACTCTTAAATGAAAATTAACTAAGTCCCTCTCGAGTTACGGAGGGCCTCCGCTTTTAGCATGATGAGCTCGCGAAGATAACTCTTAAATGAGTATAAACTAAGTGCCTCTCGAGTGATGGAGGACCTCCGCTTGTAGCTTGATGAGCCCGCGGAGATAACTCTTAAATGAGTGTAAACTAAGTCCATCTCGAGTGACGGAGGGCCTCCGCTTGTAGCTTGACGAGCTCGCGGAGATAACTCTTAAATGAGTATAAACTAAGTCCCTCTCGAGTGACGGAGGGCCTCCGCTTGTAGCTTGATGAGCTCGCGGAGATAACTCTTAAATGAGTATAAACTAAGTCCCTCTCGAGTGACGGAGGGCCTTCGCTTGTAGCTTGATGAGCTTGCGGAGATAACTCTTAAATGAGTATAAACTAAGTCCCTCTCCAGTGACGAAGGGCCTCCACTTGTAGCTTGATGAGCTCGCAGAGATAACTCTTCAATGAGTACAAACTTAGTCCATCTCGAGTGACGGAAGGCCTCCGCTTGTAGCTTGATGAGCTCGCGGAGATAACTCTTAAATGAGTATAAACTAAGTCCCTCTTGAGTGACGGAGGGCCTCCGCTTGTAGCTTGATGAGCTCACGGAGATAACTCTTAAATGAGTATAAATTAAGTCCCTTTCGAGTGACGGAGGGTCTCCGCTTGTAGCTTGATGAGCTCGCGGAGATAACTCTTAAATGAGTATAAACTAAGTCCCTCTCGAGTGACGGAGGGCCTCCGCTTGTAGCTTCATTTGCTCGTGGAGATAACTCTTAAATGAGCATAAACTAAGTCCCTCTCGAGTGACGGAGGGCCTCCGCTTTTAGCTTGGTGAGCTCGCGAAGATAACTCTTAAATGAGTATAAACTAAGTCCCTCTCGAGTTACGGAGGGCATCCGCTTGTAGCTTGATGAGCCCGCGGAGATAACTCTTAAATGAGTATAAACTAAGTCCCTCTCGAGTGACGAAGGGCCTCCGCTTATAGCTTGATAAGCTCGCGGAGATAACTCTTCAATGAGTACAAACTAAGTCCATCTCGAGTGACGGAGGGCCTCCGCTTGTAGCTTGATGAGCTCGCGGAGATAACTCTTAAATGAGTATAAACTAAGTCCCTCTTGAGTGACGGAGGGCCTCCGCTTGTAGCTTGATGAGCTCGAGGAGATAACTATTAAATGAGTATAAATTAAGTCCCTTTCGAGTGACGGAGGGTCTCCGCTTGTAGCTTGATGAGCTCGCGGAGATAACTCTTAAATGAGTATAAACTAAGTCCCTCTCGAGTGACGGAGGGCCTCCGCTTGTAGCTTCATTTGCTCGTGGAGGTAACTCTTAAATGAGCATAAACTAAGTCCCACTCGAGTGACGGAGGGCCTCCGCTTGTAGCTTGATGAGCTCGCGAAGATAACTCTTAAATGAGTATAAACTAAGTCCCTCTCGAGTTACGGAGGGCATTCGCTTGTAGCTTGATGAGCCCGCGGAGATAACTCTTAAATGAGTATAAACTAAGTCTCTTTCGAGTGACGGAGGGTCTGCGCTTGTAGCTTGACGAGCTCGCGGAGATAACTCTTAAATGAGTATAAACTAATTAGTCCCTCTCGAGTGACGGAGGGCCTCCGCTTGTAGCTTGATGAGCTCGCGGAGATAAATCTTAAAAGAGTATAAACTAAGTCCCTCTAGAGTGACGGAGGGCCTCCGCTTGTAGCTTGATGAGCTCGCGGAGATAACTCTTAAATTAGTATAAACTAAGTCCCTCTCGAGTGACGTAGGGCCTCCGCTTTTAGCTTGATGAGCTCGTGGAGATAACTCTTAAATGAAAATTAACTAAGTCCCTCTCAAGTTACGGAGGGCCTCCGCTTTTAGCATGATGAGCTCGCGAAGATAACTCTTAAATGAGTATAAACTAAGTGCCTCTCGAGTGATGGAGGACCTCCGCTTGTAGCTTGATGAGCCCGCGGAGATAACTCTTAAATGAGTGTAAACTAAGTCCATCTCGAGTGACGGAGGGCCTCCGCTTGTAGCTTTACGAGCTCGCGGAGATAACTATTAAATGAGTATAAACTAAGTCCCTCTCGAGTGACGAAGGGCCTCCGCTTATAGCTTGATGAGCTCGCGGAGATAACTCTTAAATGAGTATAAACTAAGTCCCTCTCGAGTGACGGAGGGCCTCTGCTTGTAGATTGATGAGCTCGCGGAGATAACTCTTAAATGAGTATAAACTAAGTCCCTCTCGAGTGATGGAGGGCCTCCGCTTGTAGCTTGATGAGCTCGCGGAGATAACTCTTAAATTAGTATAAACTAAGTGCCTCTCGAGTAACGGAGGGCCTTCGCTTGTGGCTTGATGAGCCCGCGGAGATAACTCTTAAATGAGTATACACTAAGTCCCTCTCGAGTTACGGAGGGCCTCCGCTTTTAGCATGATGAGCTCGCGAAGATAACTCTTAAATGAGTATAAACTAAGTGCCTCTCGAGTGATGGAGGACCTGCGCTTGTAGCTTGATGAGCCCGCGGAGATAACTCTTAAATGAGTGTAAACTAAGTCCATCTCGAGTGACGGAGGGCCTCCGCTTGTAGCTTGACGAGCTCGCGGAGATAACTCTTAAATGAGTATAAACTAAGTCCCTCTCGAGTGACGGAGGGCCTCCGCTTGTAGCTTGATGAGCTCGCGGAGAGAACTCTTAAATGAGTATAAACTAAGTCCCTCTCGAGTGACGGAGGTCCTCCGCTTGTAGCTTGATGAGCTCGCAGAGATAACTCTTAAATGAGTATAAACTAAGTCCCTCTCGAGTGACGAAGGGCCTCCACTTGTAGCTTGATGAGCTCGCGGAGATAACTCTTCAATGAGTACAAACATAGTCCATCTCGAGTGACGGAGGGCCTCCGCTTGTAGCTTGATGAGCTCGCGGAGATAACTCTTAAATGAGTATAAACTAAGTCCCTCTTGAGTGACGGAGGGCCTCCGCTTGTAGCTTGATGAGCTCACGGAGATAACTCTTAAATGAGTATAAATTAAGTCCCTTTCGAGTGACGGAGGGCCTCCACTTGTAGCTTGGTGAGCTTGCGAAGATAACTCTTAAATGAGTATAAACTAAGTCCCTCTCGAGTTACGGAGGGCATCCGCTTGTAGCTTGATGAGCCCGCGGAGATAACTCTTAAATGAGTATAAACTAAGTCCCTCTCGAGTGACGAAGGGCCTCCGCTTATAGCTTGATAAGCTCGCGTAGATAACTCTTCAATGAGTATAAACTAAGTCCCTCTTGAGTGACGGAGGGCCTCCGCTTGTAGCTTGATGAGCTCGAGGAGATAACTATTAAATGAGTATAAATTAAGTCCCTTTCGAGTGACGGAGGGTCTTCGCTTGTGGCTTGATGAGCTCGCGGAGATAACTCTTAAATGAGTATAAACTAAGTCCCTCTCGAGTGACGGAGGGCCTCCGCTTGTAGCTTCATTTGCTCGTGGAGGTAACTCTTAAATGAGTATAAACTAAGTCCCTCTCGAGTGACGGAGGGACTCCGCTTGTAGCTTGATGAGCTCGCGAAGATAACTCTTAAATGAGTATAAACTAAGTCTCTTTCGAGTGACGGAGGGTCTGCGCTTGTAGCTTGACGAGCTCGCGAAGATAACTCTTAAATGAGTATAAACTAATTAGTCCCTCTCGAGTGACGGAGGGCCTCCGCTTGTAGCTTGATGAGCTCGCGGAGATAACTCTTAAAAGAGTATAAACTAAGTCCCTCTAGAGTGACGGAGGGCCTCCGCTTGTAGCTTGATGAGCTCGCGAAGATAACTCTTAAATGAAAATTAACTAAGGCCCTCTCGAGTTACGGAGGGCCTCCGCTTTTAGCATGATGAGCTCGCGAAGATAACTCTTAAATGAGTATAAACTAAGTGCCTCTCGAGTGATGGAGGACCTCCGCTTGTAGCTTGATGAGCCCGCGGAGATAACTCTTAAATGAGTGTAAACTAAGTCCGTCTCGATTGACGGAGGGCCTCTGCTTGTAGCTTGACGAGCTCGCGGAGATAACTATTAAATGAGTATAAACTAAGTCCCTCTCGAGTGACGAAGGGCCTCCGCTTATAGCTTGATGAGCTCGCGGAGATAACTCTTAAATGAGTATAAACTAAGTCCCTCTCGAGTGACGGAGGGCCTCCGCTTGTAGATTGATGAGCTCGCGGAGATAACTCTTAAATGAGTATAAACTAAGTCCCTCTCGAGTGATGGAGGGCCTCCGCTTGTAGCTTGATGAGCTCGCGGAGATAACTCTTAAATGAGTATAAACTAAGTCCCTCTCGGGTGACGGAGGGCCTCCGCTTGTTGCTTGATGAGCCCGCGGAGATAACTCTTAAATGAGTATACACTAAGTCCCTCTCGAGTGACGGAGGGTCTCCGCTTGTAGCTTGAGGAGCTCGCGGAGATAACTCTTAAATTAGTATAAACTAAGTGCCTCTCGGGTGACGGAGGGCCTTCGCTTGTGGCTTGATGAGCCCGCGGAGATAACTCTTAAATGAGTATACACTAAGTCCCTCTCGAGTGACGGAGGGTCTCCGCTTTTAGCTTGATGAGCTCGCGGAGATAACTCTTAAATGAGTATAAACTAAGTCCCTCTCGAGTGACGGAGGGCCTCCGCTTGTAGCTTGATGAGCTCGCGGAAATAACTCTTAAATGAGTATAAACTAAGTGCCTCTCGAGTGACGGAGGACCTCCGCTTGTAGCTTGATGAGCCCGCGGAGATAACTCTTAAATTAGTATAAACTAAGTGCCTCTCGAGTGACGGAGGGCCTTCGCTTGTGGCTTGATGAGCCCGCGGAGATAACTCTTAAATGAGTATACACTAAGTCCCTCTCGAGTGACGGAGGGTCTCCGCTTTTAGCTTGATGAGCTCGCAGTTATAACTCTTAAATGACAATTAACTAAGTCCCTCTCGAGTTACGGAGGGCCTCCGCTTTTAGCATGATGAGCTCGCGAAGATAACTCTTAAATGAGTATAAACTAAGTGCCTCTCGAGTGATGGAGGACCTCCGCTTGTAGCTTGATGAGCCCGCGGAGATAACTCTTAAATGAGTATAAATTAAGTCCCTTTCGAGTGACGGAGGGTCTCCGCTTGTGGCTTGATGAGCTCGCGGAGATAACTCTTAAATGAGTATAAACTAAGTCCCTCTCGAGTGACGGAGGGCCTCCGCTTGTAGCTTCATTTGCTCGTGGAGGTAACTCTTAAATGAGTATAAACTAAGTCCCTCTCGAGTGACGGAGGGACTCCGCTTGTAGCTTGATGAGCTCGCGAAGATAACTCTTAAATGAGTATAAACTAAGTCTCTTTCGAGTGACGGAGGGTCTGCGCTTGTAGCTTGACGAGCTCGCGAAGATAACTCTTAAATGAGTATAAACTAATTAGTCCCTCTCGAGTGACGGAGGGCCTCCGCTTGTAGCTTGATGAGCTCGCGGAGATAACTCTTAAAAGAGTATAAACTAAGTCCCTCTAGAGTGACGGAGGGCCTCCGCTTGTAGCTTGATGAGCTCGCGGAGATAACTCTTAAATGAAAATTAACTAAGTCCCTCTCGAGTTACGGAGGGCCTCCGCTTTTAGCATGATGAGCTCGCGAAGATAACTCTTAAATGAGTATAAACTAAGTGCCTCTCGAGTGATGGAGGACCTCCACTTGTAGCTTGATGAGCCCGCGGAGATAACTCTTAAATGAGTGTAAACTAAGTCCGTCTCGATTGACGGAGGGCCTCTGCTTGTAGCTTGACGAGCTCGCGGAGATAACTATTAAATGAGTATAAACTAAGTCCCTCTCGAGTGACGAAGGGCCTCCGCTTATAGCTTGATGAGCTCGCGGAGATAACTCTTAAATGAGTATAAACTAAGTCCCTCTCGAGTGACGGAGGGCCTCCGCTTGTAGATTGATGAGCTCGCGGAGATAACTCTTAAATGAGTATAAACTAAGTCCCTCTCGAGTGATGGAGGGCCTCCGCTTGTAGCTTGATGAGCTCGCGGAGATAACTCTTAAATGAGTATAAACTAAGTCCCTCTCGGGTGACGGAGGGCCTCCGCTTGTTGCTTGATGAGCCCGCGGAGATAACTCTTAAATGAGTATACACTAAGTCCCTCTCGAGTGACGGAGGGTCTCCGCTTGTAGCTTGAGGAGCTCGCGGAGATAACTCTTAAATTAGTATAAACTAAGTGCCTCTCGGGTGACGGAGGGCCTTCGCTTGTGGCTTGATGAGCCCGCGGAGATAACTCTTAAATGAGTATACACTAAGTCCCTCTCGAGTGACGGAGGGTCTCCGCTTTTAGCTTGATGAGCTCGCGGAGATAACTCTTAAATGAGTATAAACTAAGTCCCTCTCGAGTGACGGAGGGCCTCCGCTTGTAGCTTGATGAGCTCGCGGAAATAACTCTTAAATGAGTATAAACTAAGTGCCTCTCGAGTGATGGAGGACCTCCGCTTGTAGCTTGATGAGCCCGCGGAGATAACTCTTAAATAAGTATAAACTAAGTGCCTCTCGAGTGACGGAGGGCTTTCGCTTGTGGCTTGATGAGCCCGCGGAGATAACTCTTAAATGAGTATACACTAAGTCCCTCTCGAGTGACGGAGGGTCTCCGCTTTTAGCTTGATGAGCTCACAGTTATAACTCTTAAATGACAATTAACTAAGTCCCTCTCGAGTTACGGAGGGCCTCCGCTTTTAGCATGATGAGCTCGCGAAGATAACTCTTAAATGAGTATAAACTAAGTGCCTCTCGAGTGATGGAGGACCTCCGCTTGTAGCTTGATGAGCCCGCGGAGATAACTCTTAAATGAGTATAAATTAAGTCCCTTTCGAGTGACGGAGGGTCTCCGCTTGTAGCTTGATGAGCTCGCGGAGATAACTCTTAAATGAGTATAAACTAAGTCCCTCTCGAGTGACGGAGGGCCTCCGCTTGTAGCTTCATTTGCTCGTGGAGATAACTCTTAAATGAGCATAAACTAAGTCCCTCTCGAGTGACGGAGGGCCTCCGCTTGTAGCTTGGTGAGCTCGCGAAGATAACTCTTAAATGAGTATAAACTAAGTCCCTCTCGAGTTACGGAGGGCATCCGCTTGTAGCTTGATGAGCCCGCGGAGATAACTCTTAAATGAGTATAAACTCAGTCCCTCTCGAGTGACGAAGGGCCTCCGCTTATAGCTTGATAAGCTCGCGTAGATAACTCTTCAATGAGTATAAACTAAGTCCCTCTTGAGTGACGGAGGGCCTCCGCTTGTAGCTTGATGAGCTCGAGGAGATAACTATTAAATGAGTATAAATTAAGTCCCTTTCGAGTGACGGAGGGTCTCCGCTTGTAGCTTGATGAGCTCGCGGAGATAACTCTTAAATGAGTATAAACTAAGTCCCTCTCGAGTGACGAAGGGCCTCCGCTTGTAGCTTCATTTGCTCGTGGAGGTAACTCTTAAATGAGCATAAACTAAGTCCCTCTCGAGTGACGGAGGGCCTCCGCTTGTAGCTTGATGAGCTCGCGAAGATAACTCTTAAATGAGTATAAACTAAGTCCCTCTCGAGTTACGGAGGGCATTCGCTTGTAGCTTGATGAGCCCGCGGAGATAACTCTTAAATGAGTATAAACTAAGTCTCTTTCGAGTGACGGATGGTCTGTGCTTGTAGCTTGACGAGCTCGCGAAGATAACTCTTAAATGAGTATAAACTAATTAGTCCCTCTCGAGTGACGGAGGGCCTCCGCTTGTAGCTTGATGAGCTCGCGGAGATAACTCTTAAAAGAGTATAAACTAAGTCCCTCTAGAGTGACGGAGGGCCTCCGCTTGTAGCTTGATGAGCTCGCGGAGATAACTCTTAAATGAAAATTAACTAAGTCCCTCTCGAGTTACGGAGGGCCTCCGCTTTTAGCATGATGAGCTCGCGAAGATAACTCTTAAATGAGTATAAACTAAGTGCCTCTCGAGTAATGGAGGACCTCCGCTTGTAGCTTGATGAGCCCGCGGAGATAACTCTTAAATGAGTGTAAACTAAGTCCATCTCGAGTGACGGAGGGCCTCCGCTTATAGCTTGACGAGCTCGCAGAGATAACTATTAAATGAGTATAAACTAAGTCCCTCTCGAGTGACGAAGGGCCTCCGCTTATAGCTTGATGAGCTCGCGGAGATAACTCTTAAATGAGTATAAACTAAGTCCCAATCGAGTGACGGAGGGCCTCCGCTTGTAGATTGATGAGCTCGCGGAGATAACTCTTAAATGAGTATAAACTAAGTCCCTCTCGAGTGATGGAGGGCCTCCGCTTGTAGCTTGATGAGCTCGCGGAGATAACTCTTAAATGAGTATAAACTAAGTCCCTCTCGGGTGACGGAGGGCCTCCGCTTGTGGCTTGATGAGCCCGCGGAGATAACTCTTAAATGAGTATACACTAAGTCCCTCTCGAGTGACGGAGGGTCTCCGCTTGTAACTTGAGGAGCTCGCGGAGATAACTCTTAAATTAGTATAAACTAAGTGCCTCTCGAGTGACGGAGGGCCTTCGCTTGTGGCTTGATGAGCCCGCGGAGATAACTCTTAAATGAGTATACACTAAGTCCCTCTCGAGTGACGGAGGGTCTCCGCTTTTAGCTTGATGAGCTCGCGGAGATAACTCTTAAATGAGTATAAACTAAGTCCCTCTCGAGTGACGGAGGGCCTCCGCTTGTAGCTTGATGAGCTCGCGGAGATAACTCTTAAATGAAAATTAACTAAGTCAATCTCGAGTTACGGAGGGCCTCCGCTTTTAGCATGATGAGCTCGCGAAGATAACTCTTAAATGAGTATAAACTAAGTGCCTCTCGAGTGATGGAGGCCCTCCGCTTGTAGCTTGATGAGCCCGCGGAGATAACTCTTAAATGAGTATAAACTAAGTCCCTCTTGAGTGACGGAGGGCCTCCGCTTGTAGCTTGATGAGCTCGAGGAGATAACTATTAAATGAGTATAAATTAAGTCCCTTTCGAGTGACGGAGGGTCTCCGCTTGTAGCTTGATGAGCTCGCGGAGATAACTCTTAAATGAGTATAAACTAAGTCCCTCTCGAGTGACGGAGGGCCTCCGCTTGTAGCTTCATTTGCTCATGGAGATAACTCTTAAATGAGCATAAACTAAGTCCCTCTCGAGTGACGGAGGGCCTCCGCTTGTA
Source organism: Persicaria tinctoria (assembly GCA_037127255.1). Taxonomy (NCBI): domain Eukaryota; kingdom Viridiplantae; phylum Streptophyta; class Magnoliopsida; order Caryophyllales; family Polygonaceae; genus Persicaria; species Persicaria tinctoria. Next base: position 32,189,209 of record JBANSL010000007.1, on the reverse strand, counting down.
GCTTGATGAGCTCGAGGAGATAACTATTAAATGAGTATAAATTAAGTCCCTTTCGAGTGACGGAGGGTCTCCGCTTGTAGCTTGATGAGCTCGCGGAGATAACTCTTAAATGAGTATAAACTAAGTCCCTCTCGAGTGACGGAGGGCCTCCGCTTGTAGCTTCATTTGCTCGTGGAGGTAACTCTTAAATGAGCATAAACTAAGTCCCTCTCGAGTGACGGAGGGCCTCCGCTTGTAGCTTGATGAGCTCGCGAAGATAACTCTTAAATGAGTATAAATTAAGTCCCTCTCGAGTTACGGAGGGCATTCGCTTGTAGCTTGATGAGCCCGCGGAGATAACTCTTAAATGAGTATAAACTAAGTCTCTTTCGAGCGACGGAGGGTCTGCGCTTGTAGCTTGACGAGCTCGCGAAGATAACTCTTAAATGAGTATAAACTAATTAGTCCCTCTCGAGTGACGGAGGGCCTCCGCTTGTAGCTTGATGAGCTCGCGTAGATAACTCTTAAAAGAGTATAAACTAAGTCCCTCTAGAGTGACGGAGGGCCTCCGCTTGTAGCTTGATGAGCTCGCGGAGATAACTCTTAAATGAAAATTAACTAAGTCCCTCTCGAGTTACGGAGGGCCTCCGCTATTAGCATGATGAGCTCGCGAAGATAACTCTTAAATGAGTATAAACTAAGTGCCTCTCGAGTGATGGAGGACCTCCGCTTGTAGCTTGATGAGCCCGCGGAGATAACTCTTAAATGAGTGTAAACTAAGTCCATCTCGAGTGACGGAGGGCCTCCGCCTGTAGCTTGACGAGCTCGCGGAGATAACTATTAAATGAGTATAAACTAAGTCCCTCTCGAGTGACGAAGGGCCTCCGCTTATAGCTTGATGAGCTCGCGGAGATAACTCTTAAATGAGTATAAACTAAGTCCCTCTCGAGTGACGGAGGGCCTCCGCTTGTAGATTGATGAGCTCGCGGAGATAACTCTTAAATGAGTATAAACTAAGTCCCTCTCGAGTGATGGAGGGCCTCCGCTTGTAGCTTGATGAGCTCGCGGAGATAACTCTTAAATGAGTATAAACTAAGTCCCTCTCGGGTGACGGAGGGCCTCCGCTTGTGGCTTGATGAGCCCGCGGAGATAACTCTTAAATGAGTATACACTAAGTCCCTCTCGAGTGACGGAGGGTCTCCGCTTGTAGCTTGAGGAGCTCGCGGAGATAACTCTTAAATTAGTATAAACTAAGTGCCTCTCGAGTGACGGAGGGCCTTCACTTGTGGCTTGATGAGCCCGCGGAGATAACTCTTAAATGAGTATACACTAAGTCCCTCTCGAGTGACGGAGGGTCTCCGCTTTTAGCTTGATGAGCTCGCGGAGATAACTCTTAAATGAGTATAAACTAAGTCCCTCTCGAGTGACGGAGGGCCTCCGCTTGTAGCTTGATGAGCTCGCGGAGATAACTCTTAAATGAAAATTAACTAAGTCCCTCTCGAGTTACGGAGGGCCTCCGCTTTTAGCATGATGAGCTCGCGAAGATAACTCTTAAATGAGTATAAACTAAGTGCCTCTCGAGTGATGGAGGACCTCCGCTTGTAGCTTGATGAGCCCGCGGAGATAACTCTTAAATGAGTGTAAACTAAGTCCATCTCGAGTGACGGAGGGCCTCCGCTTGTAGCTTGACGAGCTCGCGGAGATAACTATTAAATGAGTATAAACTAAGTCCCTCTCGAGTGACGAAGGGCCTCCGCTTATAGCTTGATGAGCTCGCGGAGATAACTCTTAAATGAGTATAAACTAAGTCCCTCTCGAGTGACGGAGGGCCTCCGCTTGTAGATTGATGAGCTCGCGGAGATAACTCTTAAATGAGTATAAACTAAGTCCCTCTCGAGTGATGGAGGGCCTCCGCTTGTAGCTTGATGAGCTCGCGGAGATAACTCTTAAATGAGTATAAACTAAGTTCCTCTCGAGTGATGGAGGGCCTCCGCTTGTGGCTTGATGAGCCCGCGGAGATAACTCTTAAATGAGTATACACTAAGTCCCTCTCGAGTGACGGAGGGTCTCCGCTTGTAGCTTGAGGAGCTCGCGGAGATAACTCTTAAATTAGTATAAACTAAGTGCCTCTCGAGTGACGGAGGGCCTTCACTTGTGGCTTGATGAGCCCGCGGAGATAACTCTTAAATGAGTATACACTAAGTCCCTCTCGAGTGACGGAGGGTCTCCGCTTTTAGCTTGATGAGCTCGCGGAGATAACTCTTAAATGAGTATAAACTAAGTCCCTCTCGAGTGACGGAGGGCCTCCGCTTGTAGCTTGATGAGCTCGCGGAGATAACTCTTAAATGAAAATTAACTAAGTCCCTCTCGAGTTACGGAGGGCCTCCGCTTTTAGCATGATGAGCTCGCGAAGATAACTCTTAAATGAGTATAAACTAAGTGCCTCTCGAGTGATGGAGGACCTCCGCTTGTAGCTTGATGAGCCCGCGGAGATAACTCTTAAATGAGTATAAACTAAGTCCCTCTTGAGTGACGGAGGGCCTCCGCTTGTAGCTTGATGAGCTCGAGGAGATAACTATTAAATGAGTATAAATTAAGTCCCTTTCGAGTGACGGAGGGTCTCCGCTTGTAGCTTGATGAGCTCGCGGAGATAACTCTTAAATGAGTATAAACTAAGTCCCTCTCGAGTGACGGAGGGCCTCCGCTTGTAGCTTCATTTGCTCGTGGAGATAACTCTTAAATGAGCATAAACTAAGTCCCTCTCGAGTGACGGAGGGCCTCCGCTTGTAGCTTGATGAGCTCGCGAAGATAACTCTTAAATGAGTATAAACTAAGTCCCTCTCGAGTTACGGAGGGCATTCGCTTGTAGCTTGATGAGCCCGAGGAGATAACTGTTAAATGAGTATAAACTAAGTGCCTCTCGAGTGATGGAGGACCTCCGCTTGTAGCTTGATGAGCTCGTGGAGATAACTCTTAGATGAGTATAAACTAAGTCCCTCTTGAGTGACGGAGGGCCTCCGCTTGTAGCTTGATGAGCTCGAGGAGATAACTATTAAATGAGTATAAATTAAGTCCCTTTCGAGTGACGGAGGGTCTCCGCTTGTAGCTTGATGAGCTCGCGGAGATAACTCTTAAATGAGTATAAACTAAGTCCCTCTCGAGTGACGGAGGGACTCCGCTTGTAGCTTCATTTGCTCGTGGAGATAACTCTTAAATGAGCATAAACTAAGTCCCTCTCGAGTGACGGAGGGCCTCCGCTTGGAGCTTGATGAGCTCACGAAGATAACTCTTAAATGAGTATAAACTAAGTCCCTCTCGAGTTACGGAGGGCATTCGCTTGTAGCTTGATGAGCCCGCGGAGATAACTCCTAAATGAGTATAAACTAAGTCTCTTTCGAGTGACGGAGGGTCTGCTCTTGTAACTTGACGTGCTCGCGAAGATAACTCTTAAATGAGTATAAACTAATTAGTCCCTCTCGAGTGACGGAGGGCCTCCGCTTGTAGCTTGATGAGCTCGCGGAGATAACTCTTAAAAGAGTATAAACTAAGTCCCTCTAGAGTGACGGAGGGCCTCCGCTTGTAGCTTGATGAGCTGTTGTGAGCAGAATTTTCCATGTTTTACAGTAACTTTTATATCGATTTCTGTATACATTGCATTCATTTGGGATTAGATAGTACAGAATCTGTGTAATTTATGTCTATTTGCCAAAATTATGGAATCTACACTAGTTTCTGTTTAAATCGCAGAAATCGAGGCGTTTTACAGCAATTCTACAGAAGGTCGGAAAAGCTCGGAAAACCGCTACAGAAGTCCAAAGATTTAAGCAGTGGAACAAGTCCAAAGACCCAGGCTACTCGATCTCGAGTAGGCCTGGTCGACCTAGACTAGCCATGACCGAGCAGACATGGTCGAGCAAGCCCGCTCGAGAAGCGAGCCAACCCAAGTCCCGTAGCCAACTCGATCTCGAGGACCGCTAGTCGAGGTCGACGAAGCCACAACACCAGATCCGGAGTCCCTCGAGGAGAGCTGCTCGAGAAACCCTAGTCGGCGAACCACCGTACTCGAAGTCCACTAGGGCTTGTCGAAGTCGACGAGCGCCTGAGTCCTTGTCCGAGCCGGTCGAGCACACCAAACCGAGGACGAGAAGCCGAGCCACCTCTACTCGATCTCGACTAACCCTTGTCGAGATCGACGAGCCGCCCTGAGCCATGTCCGAGCAACCCGGAGAGATCCACCCGAGGGAGTCTAGTCGATGACCCAACCCTTGTCGAGGTCGACAAGGCGTGGTCGAGGTCGACAAGCACCCAGGTGCCCAGGTCCGAGCACATCGAGCACATCGAGCACCAGCGAGCCGAGGCGACCAACCCTACTCGAGGTCGACAAGACCTTGTCGAGGTCGAGTAAGGCCGTATCCAGAATCTTCTCGACGAGCCCTTGTCCGAGTAGAATTGGATTCCTTGGTGCCGAAGGCGGAAAATTATATCCGAAATTGCTGAAATCTATCCGATCTATCAAGTCTATCCATGGAAGGAGCAAGATCTATCATCATGAAGACATGTTTCCTATTTAGTTTTATCTTTTCCGTTATAGATTTAATTCCATTATGTCATTTATTTATCTTTCAAGCAATTTAGATATAGATAGATATCTTCTTTCCTAGATTAGCTAGGGAATGAAGGCTATAAATAAGGCCCATGGGGCTCAGTTTTAATAATCATTCAACAGACAAGTAGTTAGTTCCATTCAGAATAGTGTAGGAGTTCAAAGGTTTTAGGGTTTTGGCAGTTGACGAGAGTTGGATTGCCGGAATTGTAAAATCGTTGAATTTAGTCTAATGCAAGTTGTTTTCTTTCAATTCAATGTCTGCGATTGCGATGAGGCGTGAGTAGTCCACCCACTTCTGGGGCTGGGGTGAGCCCGACAGTGGCCATGTGAGACGATGCGATAAAGGTCAGATCTTTTGTGCGATTCATCTTCTATCCCTATGAGCATGATTCTTTTGCGAGAGTTGAAGGTGATACTTGTTTGTGTTATTGAAGCGAAAGTGATCTTAATGCAACTTGGATTAATTATGTGAAAAGGGTTAGTAACAATTAGGGTTTATGCGAGAGCCTCTATATGCCTAGTTGTTAATGACGAAAGTTATTTGATGGAAAGCATGATCTTTTATGCCTTTATGTGTTGTTTTGCATGGTTACCGTTGTGGTGTTGAAACCCTAGCCTTGGAGGTCCTTTTATATATTGAGTTTATTTTCTGTCAAACAGCTGAGTTTGGGTTTTGAGCAATTGCAATTTAATTTCCTTTAAATTTCTGTTCTTGTCGACATAGACGAAACCCTTGTCGATCTCGAGTTGGCCTTAGTCGAGATCGAGTAGGTCCAGTCTAGGTCGAGTTGAAGTTTCTGTCTCTTGTCGATTTTCAAATTTCTGTCTTTACCTTTCTTCGTCGAAGTCGAGGAGGACTCTTGTCGAGGTCGAGTTGCCCTTGCCGGGATTTCTTGTCTGTTGTGATTGTCGACTTGCTGTTGTCGATTGCCGTGGTCGATCTCGAGTAAGAGTTTGTCGAGATCGACAAGACTGTTACTTTGCTTTTAGTTTCTGTTGTTTTCGTCTTTGCTTTGCTTTTATTTCCGTCTTTAGTTTGTCTATTTGCCTTTGTTTTAGTTACCCTTGCCGGGTTTATTTCTGCTTCTGCTTGTGTTTCTGTGCTTTTTCTGCTCTGCTGTTGTGAGAATCTGATAGCTACCTGAGAACTGCTGACGTGCTTCCTCGTGGATTCGATCCTGACTTTTCTCTTACTAAAACGGGAGGAAGTCTTGTAATTATTTGCTGAGATAGGGGAGTCGTTCTAAACCATATTCTATTCTATACTTGACTTACTCCTGCAGTCAACATGAGCTCGCGGAGATAACTCTTAAATGAAAATTAACTAAGTCCCTCTCGAGTTACGGAGGGCCTCCGCTTTTAGCATGATGAGCTCGCGAAGATAACTCTTAAATGAGTATAAACTAAGTGCCTCTCGAGTGAGGGAGGACCTCCGCTTGTAGCTTGATGAGCCCGCGGAGATAACTCTTAAATGAGTGTAAACTAAGTCCATCTCGAGTGACGGAGGGCCTCCGCTTGTAGCTTGACGAGCTCGCGGAGATAACTCTTAAATGAGTATAAACTAAGTCCCTCTCGAGTGACGAAGGGCCTCCGCTTATAGCTTGATGAGCTCGCGGAGATAACTCTTAAATGAGTATAAACTAAGTCCCTCTCGAGTGACAGAGGGCCTCCGCTTGTAGATTGATGAGCTCGCGGAGATAACTCTTAAATGAGTATAAACTAAGTCCCTCTCGAGTGATGGAGGGCCTCCGCTTGTAGCTTGATGAGCTCGCGGAGATAACTCTTAAATGAGTATAAACTAAGTTCCTCTCGAGTGACGGAGGGCCTCCGCTTGTGGCTTGATGAGCCCGCAGAGATAACTCCTAAATGAGTATAAACTAAGTCTCTTTCGAGTGACGGAGGGTCTGCTCTTGTAACTTGACGAGCTCGCGAAGATAACTCTTAAATGAGTATAAACTAATTAGTCCCTCTCGAGTGACGGAGGGCCTCCGCTTGTAGCTTGATGAGCTCGCGGAGATAACTCTTAAAAGAGTATAAACTAAGTCCCTCTAGAGTGACGGAGGGCCTCCGCCTGTAGCTTGATGAGCTGTTGTGAGCAGAATTTTCCATGTTTTACAGTAACTTTTATATCGATTTCTGTATACATTGCATTCATTTGGGATTAGATAGTACAGAATCTGTGTAATTTATGTCTATTTGCCAAAATTATGGAATCTACACTAGTTTCTGTTTAAATCGCAGAAATCGAGGCGTTTTACAGCAATTCTACAGAAGGTCGGAAAAGCTCGGAAAACCGCTACAGAAGTCCAAAGATTTAAGCAGCGGAACAAGTCCAAAGACCCAGGCTACTCGATCTCGAGTAGGCCTGGTCGACCTAGACTAGCCATGACCGAGCAGACATGGTCGAGCAAGCCCGCTCGAGAAGCGAGCCAACCCAAGTCCCGTAGCCAACTCGATCTCGAGGACCGCTAGTCGAGGTCGACGAAGCCACAACACCAGATCCGGAGTCCCTCGAGGAGAGCTGCTCGAGAAACCCTAGTCGGCGAACCACCGTACTCGAAGTCCACTAGGGCTTGTCGAAGTCGACGAGCGCCTGAGTCCTTGTCCGAGCCGGTCGAGCACACCAAACCGAGGACGAGAAGCCGAGCCACCTCTACTCGATCTCGACTAACCCTTGTCGAGATCGACGAGCCGCCCTGAGCCATGTCCGAGCAACCCGGAGAGATCCACCCGAGGGAGTCTAGTCGATGACCCAACCCTTGTCGAGGTCGACAAGGCGTGGTCGAGGTCGACAAGCACCCAGGTGCCCAGGTCCGAGCACATCGAGCACATCGAGCACCAGCGAGCCGAGGCGACCAACCCTACTCGAGGTCGACAAGACCTTGTCGAGGTCGAGTAAGGCCGTATCCAGAATCTTCTCGACGAGCCCTTGTCCGAGTAGAATTGGATTCCTTGGTGCCGAAGGCGGAAAATTATATCCGAAGTTGCTGAAATCTATCCGATCTATCAAGTCTATCCATGGAAGGAGCAAGATCTATCATCATGAAGACATGTTTCCTATTTAGTTTTATCTTTTCCGTTATAGATTTAATTCCATTATGTCATTTATTTATCTTTCAAGCAATTTAGATATAGATAGATATCTTCTTTCCTAGATTAGCTAGGGAATGAAGGCTATAAATAAGGCCCATGGGGCTCAGTTTTAATAATCATTCAACAGACAAGTAGTTAGTTCCATTCAGAATAGTTTAGGAGTTCAAAGGTTTTAGGGTTTTGGCAGTTGACGAGAGTTGGATTGCCGGAATTGTAAAATCGTTGAATCGAGTAAGGCCGTATCCAGAGTTGGATTGCCGGAATTGTAAAATCCTTGTTTGTGTTATTGAAGCGAAAGTAATCTTAATGCAACTTGGATTAATTATGTGAAAAGGGTTAGTAACAATTAGGGTTTATGCGAGAGCCTCTATATGCCTAGTTGTTAATGACGAAAGTTATTTGATGGAAAGCATGATCTTTTATGCCTTTATGTGTTGTTTTGCATGGTTACCGTTGTGGTGTTGAAACCCTAGCCTTGGAGGTCCTTTTATATATTGAGTTTATTTTCTGTCAAACAGCTGAGTTTGGGTTTTGAGCAATTGCAATTTAATTTCCTTTAAATTTCTGTTCTTGTCGACATAGACGAAACCCTTGTCGATCTCGAGTTGGCCTTAGTCGAGATCGAGTAGGTCCAGTCTAGGTCGAGTTGAAGTTTCTGTCTCTTGTCGATTTTCAAATTTCTGTCTTTACCTTTCTTCGTCGAAGTCGAGGAGGACTCTTGTCGAGGTCGAGTTGCCCTTGCCGGGATTTCTTGTCTGTTGTGATTGTCGACTTGCTGTTGTCGATTGCCGTGGTCGATCTCGAGTAAGAGTTTGTCGAGATCGACAAGACTGTTACTTTGCTTTTAGTTTCTGTTATTTTCGTCTTTGCTTTGCTTTTATTTCCGTCTTTAGTTTGTCTATTTGCCTTTGTTTTAGTTACCCTTGCCGGGTTTATTTCTGCTTCTGCTTGTGTTTCTGTGCTTTTTCTGCTCTGCTGTTGTGAGAATCTGATAGCTACCTGAGAACTGCTGACGTGCATCCTCGTGGATTCGATCCTGACTTTTCTCTTACTACAACGGGAGGAAGTCTTGTAATTATTTGCTGAGACAGGGGAGTCGTTCTAAACCATATTCTATTCTATACTTGATTTACTCCTGCAGTCAACAAATTGGCGCCGTTGCCGGGGAGGCAATCAATCGCGCCTTAGGTAGTCAGTTCTCACTGTCTCTTTGAGTTAGATTGCAGGTGTATGCGTCATTCTGGTCAAACACCTGAGTTTGACAGCTTAGACGAACCGGAGCGCTACCTACACATCCACTCCAAACTCAAAAAGATCATGAACAGTTAATCGCTAGGCTTACCAGGGAACTAGCCGCAAGGGATGCCGCTATCAACGCTAAAGATGCTGCTATCACCGCTGAGAGAGCAGGAAGGGAACAAGCACAAGTTGAGCTTGCCCAATATCCAACCACGGCAGAGGACTACATGCATCCAACTCTCGTCGTGCCTGAATCGGCGATTCTAAACCCTGAAAACTCTTTTGAAATTCGCACTCAATTTCTTATAGAGCTTAAAAATAATGCCTTTTACGGCAGATTTAATGAGTGTCCTCTTGAACATATTACTAACTTTCATGATATGTGCCGTACTCTTGCAGAAGGCACAACTCTGGAATATGTCAAGATGAAATCTTTTCGCTGGTCGCTCGCTGGACCTGCACTGAAATGGCTGGAAGGGCTGAAGGCAAGATCACTCACAACATGGGCCCAAGTAGAGCAAGAGTTTCTGAACAAATTCTTCCCACCTGGCAAAACAGCACATCTCCGCTAGAAAATCACCGCCTTTAAACAGCAGAAAGGGGAACCGCTGGCAAGGGCATGGGAGCGCTACAAAGAACTACTACGATCTTGCCCTACTCATGGACAGCCGCCCTACATCATTCAGGAGATCTTCTTCAACTCTCTTGATCAAGTCACTAAGGACAGAATCAACAATTATACTCGCTATGAGTATCTGACAATGCCGCCCAGTGACGCATGGGGAGTGCTGGAGAAGCTCACTACCTACGACAACAAGTATGGGTCTACTACAACTTATGAAGAGAACCCATACGCCAGGCCAGCACCATCCATGCCCCTCTATGAACCATCAAAGGAGATCGATCCAGATGTCAGGGAGCAATACTACAGAGACCAGAATAGGAAGCTCATCAGGCAAGTAAAGTATCTCTCTGTCAACCAGCCTTGCATAGAATGCGGATCGCAACGGCACACCACTCCTGAGTGCCCACACACAGAGCAAGTCAGATTGGCAGAGCACCATGAGGATGTAGCTTACGCAGGGGGACCCAATCGCTACATGGGGGACCAAAGGTTTCAGCAACCACAGTGGAACCAAGGTGTCCCTAGGAATCCCCCGCCCTACAGAGCTCCAGGACATCCAGAAAGAGAACAGAAAAAGGATGATATACAGCTGGTACTGGAGGAAATACGGAGAAACCACACAGAAACTAGGCAGTCCTTCAACTCCGTTTATACTCAGATGCAAGGTGTCAACTCTAGGCTTGGGGAAATTGATACATGGCGGAAAACAGTTGATACACAGATTGGTCAGCTAGCAGCGGGAATCCCTAGAAAATCAGGAGCACTCCCTGGATCTTCAGAACCAAATCCCAAGGGAAAGACTGGACACGTCGCTGCTGTAAAACTCAGGAGCGGCCATCAACTGCAAGAGCCAGAGGTTGGAAAGCAGCAGAACGACGAAGATCAGCAAGTCGACCTTGACAAATCCGTAGTCGATCTCGACAAAGACGTACTCGACCTCGACAAGACTCTCGTCGATCTCGAGGAGAAATTGCCAGAAACTTCGTCTGCGCCGAACAACAACTCGACTGCACCCAACCCAGTCGATCTCGACAAGGCTCTTGTCGATGTCGAGGAGCCCCTGGTCGAGAAATCTGCAACAACCCCGACATCTGTTCTGGCTCCGAATCAAAAAAAGAAGCTACCTTTCCCCACAAAATCTCTAAAGGACCCAGCGGAGAAAAAGTTTCAGCGCTTCATCAAGATGCTTCAGAAGCTGAACGTCACCATCCCCTTCACAGAAGCTCTCAATGAAATGCCGTCCTACGTCAAGTTCCTGAAAGAGATTCTGAGCAAAAAGCGATCGATGGCAGAAATCACAGAGGAGTGCAGCCATCTGGACATATTGGAGAAGAGGCCGGATCCAGGTAAGTTTGCTATAACTATTGGATTTGGTCCATACAAAATTAATGCCCTATGTGATCTTGGAGCCAGTGTTAGTATTATGCCTTTAACGATTTGGTCCAAGATTAAGATAGGTGCCCTGGAGCCTGTGGATGCTAGACTATACATGGCCAACAACACAGTGGTCATTCCAACAGGCATGGTGGAAAATGTACCAGTACAAGTAGGTAAATTCTTCGTTCCTGCTGATTTCCTAATTGTTGATATGCAAGAAGATCCTGCTTGTCCAATTATTCTAGGAAGACCATTCTTGGCAACGGTGGATGCCAACATAAGCGTAAGGAAAGGAGTGCTCACCTTCAACATCAGCGATGAGGTAATTGAGTATTCCTTTAATAAAACTGAAAGGCATACAGGTCCAATGGAAGAGGTCAAATCTATCTCAGCTGGCTACATCACCTGCGGGGAACCCAAGGTCAGAAATATGACCCCTGAGGAGATAGAAAAAAGGGATATGGAGGCCCAGGTGGAGGAGATCATGGCAATCCTCAAGGAAAACACAGAGAATCTCATTGACACAGACCAAGGTAAGTCCTTGTGGATTCATTATTTTTCGGATGCCTTGACAGGAGCTAAGTATGGGGTCAAGATCGACCAGGGCTCCTCGACATCGAGTAGAACCCTAGTCGATCTCGACCAGACCAAGGAGACTCCACCAGAGCCAGTTTCGTCGAGCAGCCAGACGGAAGCCACACCCTCGTCGATCTCGAGTAGGCTACTCGAGGTCGACAAGAACCCAGCCAACACGACTCCTGCTTCCTCGACACAGAAGCCGCCTGACGCACCATCTCTAGTCGAGATCGACAAGGGTCTTGTCGAGATCGACCACCCTTCGACGGCCTCAGCTTCTTCTTCATCGACGACGCTGACTCCAGGACCAGAACCCTCGTCGACCTCGAGTAGCCTTGTCGAGGTCGACCACCGCCAGGCGCCACCAGACCCTGTTTCCTCGATGAGCCACCTGCCAGGAGCAAAGTCCTTGTCGATGTCGAGTAGCCAACTCGAGGTCGACGAGCCACCTTCTTCATCGACATCTGCCTCTTCGACCAGACCACCACCAGAGCCAGCAGCCTCGTCGATCTCGAGGAGCCCTAGTCGAGATCGACCAAACACCCTGGTGCCCGATTCCGTTTCCGCAAAGGTAAGTCAAGGTATGGATCTTTCTTCTCCTATTTCCATTAAAGATTTATCTATACATTGGAGAGGTCTGCCTTGGTATGTGCGATTGTGTAGGATTTCCAATGATGAGCCTAAGGAGTATAAAGTTGGAGACAAGCTCTATGTCTCTAAATCGAAGGATCATTGGTTTCCCAACAAATTCAACAAGAAGCGGATGGGACCGTTTGTGGTGAACAAGATCCATTATGGAGGATTACAGCTGATGGACAAGAATGGAGTCTTATTTGAGGCCCAAGCTACATGGGCCCTGCAGATGCCACCTTGAGCATTGAATGAAAGTCGGCCAGCGACTATAAAATCTAGAGCGTGTACATAGACTTTTTAGGACATTTGAGACTTTGTTTTTGTTTTTGCTATTATGGGTATATGTCTTCTACTTTTTCAGGTCAATGGATAGAACCAAAGCTTACTCGGACTAAGAGGTGCTCCATTCAAAATTTTGCAGCTCTGCACATCTGTCTTGTGAGTTTCTTTCTTTACCCTTTACATTGTTTTTTATACAGTGAGGACACTGTAATGTTTAAGTATGGGGTGGGGGAAGGGCTTACTTTATGCATATTTTCCATATTTGACATTTTTTGTGCATACTTGTGTATTATTTCTTAGAATTGCTACATGGCTATTTTGGAATGCATTATTGATTTATGTGCCTATATGCATGTTTTCCAAAAATTTGAGAAAAATGACCCCCATTGAAAATTTTGAAATAATGTCATGGAAGCTTATATTGGACTCGACGATGCAAAATTGGATTCATTAGAGATATAGCATGAAATTGCCTAGTAAAGGGAAGTCACAATGAAGTGCATTATTTATTGAAAACCATGAAAGGAGGTAAAAATTTGAAGTTGCTTTTGACATGTTGCATGATAAGATGATGGTGGACTTTATATTTCCATATAATGCTCATTGTAAATTCCTAGCCATACCTATGCTTATGCATCACAAAAGCCATAATATGCCTTATTTCAAATATTGCTCCACATGATCTAAATATTTCCATTCTTTACCTTATCCAGGGATTATGTTGAGAATGATGTTACATTATGGAGATGTTATATGGTGTTGTGATTATTAAACATTATTGGGGTTTGGAAGGAAATTGTTTGAAATATATGGAAAATTTAATGAGGGAAAGAAAATCCAATCACCTCAGGAGATAAAGGTAGATTGACCCTGCTCTCTGAGATAATAGTTTGGAGAGATGGGACACATTGTGAGGAGTCCGATGCACTAAGTATCCGGGGCCATTCATAACACCCATGTTTGCGACTCGCGAGAAGGCAGTGCTGAGGTCAGAGAGGTAAAAGCATTATTTTTGAAAAAAGCAATATGAAAGGTGATGAATCAAAGGAAGAAAGGAATGTGGAATGAAACTCAAAGTTTGAAAGTGATCCATTTCCCCGGATCAAAAGCACCACATTGCCAAAAATTGCCCACCTTCTAGCCTTTTACCAATCTACTCCTTCATGAGCTTAAATTAAAGTCTTCTTGATTATTAATGCTTTGTCACTTATGAATGTTTTTGCATAACCCTCTTTTTATGAGTAGATGTTGCTTTTACATGTTTGCACATGCATGGATCTGTGACACTAGTACCTTTTCGAGGATGGTACTTGATTGCAGGGACATATGGCAATGAATCTAATATGTTGAGAGTTTTTATTTCTTCCCCTGAATGACAAGTAAAAGTATTGCTTGAGGAGAAGCAAGCTTAAGTATGGGGTGTTTGTTGTGAGCAGAATTTGCCATGTTTCACAGTAACTTTTATATCGATTTCTGTATACATTGCATTCATTTGGGATTAGATAGTACAGAATCTGTGTAATTTATGTCTATTTGCCAAAATTATGGAATCTACACCAGTTACTGTTTAAATCGCAGAAATCGAGGCGTTTTACAGCAATTCTACAGAAGGTCGGAAAAGCTCGGAAAACCGCTACAGAAGTCCAAAGATCAAAGAAGCGGAACAAGTCCAAAGACCCAGGCTACTCGATCTCGAGTAGGCCTGGTCGACCTAGACTATCCATGACCGAGCAGACATGGTCGAGCAAGCCCGCTCGAGAAGCGAGCCAACCCAAGTCCCGAAGCCAACTCGATCTCGAGGACCGCTAGTCGAGGTCGACGAAGCCACAGCACCAGATCCGGAGTCCCTCGAGGAGAGCTGCTCGAGAAACCCTAGTCGGCGAACCACCGTACTCGAAGTCGACTAGGGCTTGTCGAAGTCGACGAGCGCCTGAGTCCTTGTCCGAGCCGGTCGAGCACACCAAACCGAGGACGAGAAGCCAAGCCACCTCTACTCGATCTCGACTAACCCTTGTCGAGATCGACGAGCCGCCCTGAGCCATGTCCGAGCAACCCGGAGAGATCCACCCGAGGGAGTCTAGTCGATGACCCAACCCTTGTCGAGGTCGACAAGGCGTGGTCGAGGTCGACAAGCACCCAGGTGCCCAGGTCTGAGCACATCGAGCACATCGAGCACCAGCGAGCCGAGGCGACCAACCCTACTCGAGGTCGACAAGACCTTGTCGAGGTCGAGTAAGGCCGTATCCAGAATCTTCTCGACGAGCCCTTGTCCGAGTAGAATTGGATTCCTTGGTGCCGAAGGCGGAAAATTATATCCGAAGTTGCTGAAATCTATCCGATCTATCAAGTCTATCCATGGAAGGAGCAAGATCTATCATCATGAAGACATGTTTCCTATTTAGTTTTATCTTTTCCGTTATAGATTTAATTCCATTATGTCATTTATTTATCTTTCAAGCAATTTAGATATAGATAGATATCTTCTTTCCTAGATTAGCTAGGGAATGAAGGCTATAAATAAGGCCCATGGGGCTCAATTTTAATAATCATTCAACAGACAAGTAGTTAGTTCCATTCAGAATAGTGTAGGAGTTCAAAGGTTTTAGGGTTTTGGCAGTTGACGAGAGTTGGATTGCCGAAATTGTAAAATCGTTGAATTTAGTCTAATGCAAGTTGTTTTCTTTCAATTCAATGTCTGCGATTGCGATGAGGCGTGAGTAGTCATCCCACTTCTGAGCTGGGGTGAGCCCGACAGTGGCCATGTGAGACGATGCGATAAAGGTCAGATCTTTTGTGCGATTCATCTTCTATCCCTATGAGCATGATTCTTTTGCGAGAGTTGAAGGTGATCCTTGTTTGTGTTATTGAAGCGAAAGTGATCTTAATGCAACTTGGATTAATTATGTGAAAAGGGTTAGTAACAATTAGGGTTTATGCGAGAGCCTCTATATGCCTAGTTGTTAATGACGAAAGTTATTTGATGGAAAGCATGATCTTTTATGCCTTTATGTGTTGTTTTGCATGGTTACCGTTGTGGTGTTGAAACCCTAGCCTTGGAGGTCCTTTTATATATTGAGTTTATTTTCTGTCAAACAGCTGAGTTTGGGTTTTGAGCAATTGTAATTTAATTTCCTTTAAATTTCTGTTCTTGTCGACATAGACGAAACCCTTGTCGATCTCGAGTTGGCCTTAGTCGAGATCGAGTAGGTCCAGTCTAGGTCGAGTTGAAGTTTCTGTCTCTTGTCGATTTTCAAATTTCTGTCTTTACCTTTCTTCGTCGAAGTCGAGGAGGACTCTTGTCGAGGTCGAGTTGCCCTTGCCGGGATTTCTTGTCTGTTGTGATTGTCGACTTGCTGTTGTCGATTGCCGTGGTCGATCTCGAGTAAGAGTTTGTCGAGATCGACAAGACTGTTACTTTGCTTTTAGTTTCTGTTGTTTTCGTCTTTGCTTTGCTTTTATTTCCGTCTTTAGTTTGTCTATTTGCCTTTGTTTTAGTTACCCTTGCCGGGTTTATTTCTGCTTCTGCTTGTGTTTCTGTGCTTTTTCTGCTCTGCTGTTGTGAGAATCTGATAGCTACCTGAGAACTGCTGACGTGCTTCCTCGTGGATTCGATCCTGACTTTTCTCTTACTAAAACGGGAGGAAGTCTTGTAATTATTTGCTGAGATAGGGGAGTCGTTCTATACTTGACTTACTCCTGCAGTCAACATGAGCTCGCGGAGATAACTCTTAAATGAAAATTAACTAAGTCCCTCTCGAGTTACGGAGGGCCTCCGCTTTTAGCATGATGAGCTCGCGAAGATAACTCTTAAATGAGTATAAACTAAGTGCCTCTCGAGTGAGGGAGGACCTCCGCTTGTAGCTTGATGAGCCCGCGGAGATAACTCTTAAATGAGTGTAAACTAAGTCCATCTCGAGTGACGGAGGGCCTCCGCTTGTAGCTTGACGAGCTCGCGGAGATAACTCTTAAATGAGTATAAACTAAGTCCCTCTCGAGTGACGAAGGGCCTCCGCTTATAGCTTGATGAGCTCGCGGAGATAACTCTTAAATGAGTATAAACTAAGTCCCTCTCGAGTGACAGAGGGCCTCCGCTTGTAGATTGATGAGCTCGCGGAGATAACTCTTAAATGAGTATAAACTAAGTCCCTCTCGAGTGATGGAGGGCCTCCGCTTGTAGCTTGATGAGCTCGCGGAGATAACTCTTAAATGAGTATAAACTAAGTTCCTCTCGAGTGACGGAGGGCCTCCGCTTGTGGCTTGATGAGCCCGCAGAGATAACTCTTATATGAGTATACACTAAGTCCCTCTCGAGTGACGGAGGGTCTCCGCTTGTAGCTTGATGAGCTCGCGGAGATAACTCTTAAATTAGTATAAACTAAGTCCCTCTCGAGTGACGGAGGGCCTTCGCTTGTGGCTTGATGAGCCCGCGGAGATAACTCTTAAATGAGTATACAATAAGTCCCTCTCGAGTGACGGAGGGTCTCCGCTTTTAGCTTGATGAGCTCGCGGAGATAACTCTTAAATGAGTATAAACTAAGTCCCTCTCGAGTGATGGAGGGCCTCCGCTTGTAGCTTAATGAGCTCGCGGAGATAACTCTTAAATGAGTATAAACTAAGTCCCTCTCGAGTGACGAAGGGCCTTCGCTTGTGGCTTGATGAGCCCGCGGAGATAACTCTTAAATGAGTATACACTAAGTCCCTCTCGAGTGACGGAGGGTCTCCGCTTTTAGCTTGATGAGCTCGCAGAGATAACTCTTAAATGAGAATTAACTAAGTCCCTCTCGAGTTACGGAGTACCTCCGCTTTTAGCTTGATGAGCTCGCGAAGATAACTCTTAAATTAGTATAAACTAAGTGCCTCTCGAGTGATGGAGGACCTCCGCTTGTAGCTTGATGAGCCCGCGGAGATAACTCTTAAATGAGTGTAAACTAAGTCCATCTCGAGTGACAGAGGGCCTCCGCTTGTAGCTTGACGAGCTCGCGGAGATAACTCTTAAATGAGTATAAACTAAGTCCCTCTCGAGTGACGGAGGGCCTCCGCTTGTAGATTGATGAGCTCGCGGAGATAACTCTTAAATGAGTATAAACTAAGTCCCTCTCGAGTGATGGAGGGCCTCCGCTTGTGGCTTGATGAGCTCGCGGAGATAACTCTTAAATGAGTATAAACTAAGTCCCTCTCGAGTGGCGGAGGGCCTCCGCTTGTGGCTTGATGAGCCCGCGGAGATAACTCTTAAATGAGTATACACTAAGTCCCTCTCGAGTGACGGAGGGTCTCCGCTTGTAGCTTGATGAGCTCGCGGAGATAACTCTTAAATTAGTATAAACTAAGTCCCTCTCGAGTGACGGAGGGCCTTCGCTTGTAGCTTGATGAGCTCGCGGAGATAATTCTTAAATGAGTATAAACTAAGTCCCTCTCGAGTGACGGAGGGCCTCCGCTTGTAGCTTGATGAGCTCGCGGAGATAACTCTTAAAAGAGTATAAACTAAGTCCCTCTCTAGTGACGGAGTGCCTCCGCTTGTAGCTTGATGACCTCGCGGAGATAACTCTTAAATTAGTATAAATTAAGTCGCTCTCGAGTGACGGAGGGCCTCCGCTTGTAGCTTGATGAGCTCGCGGAGATAACCCTTAAATGAGTATAAACTAAGTCCCTCTCGAGTGACGGACGGCCTCCGCTTGTAGCTTGATGAGCTCGCGGAGATAACTCTTAAATGAGAATAAACTAAGTCCCTCTCGAATGACGGAGGGCCTCCGCTTGTAGCTTGATGAGCTCGCGAAGATAACTCTTAAATGAGTATATACTAAGTCCCTCTCGAGTGACGGAGGGCCTCCGTGATAAGGCATGTTTCCAATAGGCATTATAGGTTAGTTTAGTTGCATTTCATTGTTATATAATCATGTTTTAGTGTTAATTAGATTAGCATTCATTTTGTGGGAAAGTTCGGAATCTACGCTATTTCGATGGTTTTATGTAGATTCGTAGATCCGAGGCAAATAACACGAGGAACGGAGCTAAGAGAGACTAAACGAGACTTGGGAGAGCTTAAGGAAGAATTCCCGAAGAGAATGGAACAACGTAAGGAGCAACGGAGCACGAAATCGAGTTCTAAGAGCGAAAACGAGGGCGAGTCGCGAAAGCTGTCCGCTCGGCGAGCTGAACTTGTAACGCACTTTCCGGAGGCCTCGGATGTTCGATCGAAGCATATGAGCATGCGTTTGAAAGCTCTTTCAAATATCTACATGATGGTGTTCTGCTAGATTTTCGCTGACAGGGAATGGATTTCCGCTGCAGCGAATCAAGTCAACAACATCATGTGCGAGAAGGTGTCCTCAGCAGAACTCGCTGCCAGCGAATAGGATCTCGCTGCCAGCGACTGGAGTCAGCGGGAGGATGTCCGGGAACCAGCATGTCTCGCTGACAGTGAATGGAGTTCGCTGCCAGCGAGTCAAGTCAGCCGGGAGCCAGCGAGCAAACACCATCCGCTGCCAGCGACTGGACTCGCTGCAGCGAGTCATTCGCTGCCGCGGAAATAATTCGCTGCCAGCGGGAACCACCAGATCGATGAAGACTCGGCTACTCGCAGCTGCGGAAGGAAGGACTCGCTCCAGCGAGTGGGAGATCTCGCGACAGCGGAGGATGTGATTCACGACAGCGGAAATCTTCGCCGATAAGGGATCCGAGGAAGCTTGAAAATATTCTAAGGCATGGACATTCGCTGCCAGCGAGTGTGGTAGCGAGTGTGGTAGCGAAAATCCAACAGGAGCTTGATTGACGCCATTCGCTGCCAGCGGAAATTTTCGCTTATATACTTTCTAGTATGTTAGCTTTCATGTTCATGGCTCCTCCACTTTGATGTTGCTTTTGACAAGGTTAGTGCTTGAAGATCATATTTGTGGTATGATGGTTTTGCTCTTATTTTTGTATTGCTTGAGGACAAGCAAAAGGTTAAGTGTGGGGGAGTTTGATAAGGCATGTTTCCAATAGGCATTATAGGTTAGTTTAGTTGCATTTCATTGTTATATAATCATGTTTTAGTGTTAATTAGATTAGCATTCATTTTGTGGGAAAGTTCGGAATCTACGCTATTTCGATGGTTTTATGTAGATTCGTAGATCCGAGGCAAATAACACGAGGAACGGAGCTAAGAGAGACTAAACGAGACTTGGGAGAGCTTAAGGAAGAAGTCCCGAAGAGAATGGAACAACGTAAGGAGCAACGGAGCACGAAATCGAGTTCTAAGAGCGAAAACGAGGGCGAGTCGCGAAAGCTGTCCGCTCGGCGAGCTGAACTTGTAACGCACTTTCCGGAGGCCTCGGATGTCCGATCGACGCATATGAACATGCGTTGGAAAGCTCTTTCAAAGATCTACATGATGGTGTTCTGCTAGATTTTCGCTGACAGCGAATGGATTTCCGCCGCAGCGAATCAAGTCAACAACATCATGTGCGAGAAGGTGTCCTGAGCAGAACTCGCTACCAGCGAATAGGATCTCGCTGCCAGCGACTGGAGTCAGCGGGAGGATGTCCGGGAACCAGCATGTCTCGCTGCCAGCGAATGGAGTTCGCTGCCAGCGAGTCAAGTCAGCCGGGAGCCAGCGAGCAGACACCATCCGCTGCCAGCGACTGGACTCGCTGCAGCGAGTCATTCGCTGCCGCGGAAATAATTCGCTGCCAGCGGGAAGCACCGGTTCGATGAATACTCGGCTACTCGCAGCTGCGGAAGGAAGGACTCGCTCCAGCGAGTGGGAGCTCTCGCGACAGCGGAAGATGTGATTCGCGACAGCGGAAATCTTCGCCGACAAGGGATCCGAGGAAGCTTGAAAATATTCTAAGGCATGGACATTCGCTGCCAGCGAGTGTGGTAGCGAGTGTGGTAGCGAAAATCCAACAGGAGCTTGATTGACGCCATTCGCTGCCAGCGGAAATTTTCGCTGCCAGCGGAATTTGACGCTGAATTAAATTTGGAAAGTCTATCTTCTATCTAGTTTGTTTAGGAAGTTTCTATCTAATTTATCTATCTTTTACCTTATTTATGGAAGACATTAGGCTTATAAATAGGATGTTCTAGGCTTAGTTTTAATAGAAGAATTCCAAGTAGAGAAATCACCATTGAATAGAAGAAAGTTTAGGTAAGCCATGTTTGGCTAATTTTGTAGTTTCCGCCTACACTTTCGAGACTTGGTTGGTGGTTTGTGAGTTTCTAATTCAAGTTATTTTTCCTCTTTAATTCTTTCAACTTCTTTGTGTGATATTGATTATGTTATTATTGTTATCTTGATTCGCGACCTTGATAATATTGATTTCATGCTAGGATTTAATACTTTCGTATTTGTGTTATTTCCGTAGTAGCACGCATAAGATTGTGGATTCCGTGTTTGAAGCATGATTATGTAGGGAGTTGACATATATCTTAAACATCGATTTACCGTGTTTAATTGGTGTTATTTATATGCTCAAGTTCTTGGGATTATTTGCTATCTCTTTGTTAAATCTTGACCGTGTTAAGGTTGCATTGAGGTGTAAGGGATTAATTGGACTCGTAGGACTTTTAATCTACTTAAACCAAGACGAGAGGAATTCGTAGGAAAAGATAATAACTTGAAAAGGATTCGATGATCAATAAAACCAACCAAAGTCGAGAACTTGTAGGTGGAAACGCTTTTCTTCTATCCTTTACTGCTTTTGTCAATATTATTTTCTTTTATTTTCATTCATAAAAATCGTTTCTTTTATATTGATAAATACACAATATTTAGAAATACTTGATTCTCTAGGGTTCGACCCCTTACTTGCATACTATACTAGTTTGTTTATTTGGGATTTATTTTTGACGAGGTGAATCAACGACTTTTACCTCCGACAAATTGGCGCCGTTGCCGGGGAATCAAGTTTATTTCTTTGTTTTGTGTATTTATTAATATTTGTATATATCTATCCCCGTCGTGGACCTATCTTACGGTTCACGACACCTCGGTTCTAATTGTTTGCAATGAAGTTGGAGTTAGTGGACGACCGTGCTTCACGGGGTATCCAAGATGATTTGAAAGAACAAGTACTTTGCGTTCAAGATGGCATGCTTCCCGAGATACGAGAATTCGCCCAATCTTTGAAAAACGAAGGTTTTTATGGTTTGGATTGGCCGGAATTGTGGGATATTTTCCTTTGTGTGGGTGACATGGCAAAGGTGGAAGAAGAATACATGTTGGCATCCACACCCTTACCTTTCAAACCAATGGCGAGCGAGATACATGAGGGAAGCCAAGACGCAAGCACCAATGGTTCAATCGATGATGGTGAAGGGAGCTCGATACCTCTTGACATGGAGTCTCGTGAGCGCACGCATGAGGAACCATGTATTTTGGCACCTACTCCACCAATAGAAATCATCCCCAACGCACCTATTGAGGAACCAAGTCCGGAGCCGATTTTTGTGGCTCTTGAGCAAGGTAATGAGATTTTTGACACTTTTGTGGATTTTGGTGAATATGTAGATCCTTAAGAGCATTACTTCAACAAACCACCAGCGGAACTATGTTGGTGGTACTACATACCCTCGGCGAGAAGTCACGCTCGAGCATATGAAGAGTTGGAGACCTTCTTCAACACCACATCTTTTGACTTCGACTTCTTCATATGTGGTGCTCGCCTACCTAGATGGTGTGCACCGGAGTTTGATTTGCTAAAGAGAGCGTTGGCAATGTCTGAGTGAGTCTTGAACACATGGACGAATAAACCGTCGAGTCTATGACGATAAACAAGGACGCTTCTTGGGAGGCAACCCGAGGTATGTTTTCCTAAATTAGTTATTTCAATTCCTAGTTAATTAGTTAATTAGTTTTGTCATTTGATAAATGAGATTTCCTTTATATGTTAGATACATGCTTTCGGAATATTTTTGGAGCTAACCATGCAGGAAAAACGAAAAAGAAAAAAATAAAAAAAAAGACCCAAGAATAGAGAGTATGTGCTAAATTCGTTGTCGTTCTTCATCGTTCTTCTTCCGAGCTTCATCATCTTTGCCATTGAAAATTTTCCACAATGTGAGTTATTCTTTGCCCATTTTTTTCTCTCTCATATTTTCATGATTTGTTGTCTTTGATTTTCATTGAGGACAATGAAGAGTTTAAGTGTGGGGGAGGGTTGCATTCATAGATCCATGCATCCATTCATATTTATTTTTCCGTTGTGCATTCATGTTTATTTTTTTTCGTTAATTTATTGCATTGGAAAATGAAAAAAAAAATGAGAAAAAAAAAATCCAAAAAGAGCATGCATTGCATATATGTGTTTTTCAAATACCCATCTTGCCTTAGTTTGTCCTCTATTTTATTTTTATGAGTTTTACCATATATGTTCCATAATATGATTGAATTGCCTAGCCTTGTCACATACTTGAGATGATTTTTATTGGAGCGTAACTTGTTAGTTCAATTGAGCAAGTATGATTCTTTGTCTTGGGCAGTATTGAAATCCAACAAAACTTATCCTAGTGAGAATTTTTGGCCTTATAGGGATTTTCATCATATTTATTCCCTTTTGCTTTCTTGTGTGAGATTATACTCTCCTTAAGTACTTACCTCTTGAGATTGACATTGTTATCTATATTTGAGGCCGAATTTATATGTCTATTGCTTATGAGTTTCAAATGATAGAGGCATGATTTTCTTAGCCGTATTATTATCCATATCCACCCTACATTTGTATCCTTTGCTTGTAGCCAAATTTGAGCCTTAGCCTTTTCTTTGAAGCTCCACAAAATTTATCCTAGCCGATGATGAGCCTTACCCTATCCGGGAATTAGGATTAGAATTGGTGAATGATTGATTTGTTTGAGTGGAAAAGAGAATATTGTTGAGAAAGTTAAAAGTTTGGATGAGGATGTAATTTTAATTTTATTCCTCACATTGTGCATTATTGTTTTGGCTCTAAAGAAAAACAAAATTGAAAAAAAAAAGAAAAAAAAAAGAAAAAGAAAAAAAGAAAAAAAGATGAATAAAGAGCCTTTTATTTTCATTATGTATGTGAGAGTTGGAAATATGTATGGTTGAGTGAAAAGTTCTTTTGTTGAGTGTTTTGAGAGTGAATGTTTGAGTTACTTTGGTTTTGGAAGTATTTGGTTTTTGATGTTCTTCCGGTTGTTCTTAGGGATCCCTTTTTCCCGGATTTTTAACACCACAAACCTAAATATTTTCCTATCTTAATTTCTTACCAAGCCTCATTACAACCTTGATAAAAGACCTCTTGATGTTTCTTATAAGTGATGGCATCCACGGTGGAGAATATGTGATATTTGTGTCAATTTCTATGTAGCTTTTTGCATTTTGGAATGAGTCGAGAGATACATTGTTAAGCCTATACACATGAGAGTGAGAGTAAACACATAATCCCGGTGAGGTTGGATGAGATGTGCCTTTACTTTGAGTCGCTTATATACTTTCTAGTATGTTAGCTTTCATGTTCATGGCTCCTCCACTTTGATGTTGCTTTTGACAAGGTTAGTGCTTGAAGATCATATTTGTGGTATGATGGTTTTGCTCTTATTTTTGTATTGCTTGAGGACAAGCAAAAGGTTAAGTGTGGGGGAGTTTGATAAGGCATGTTTCCAATAGGCATTATAGGTTAGTTTAGTTGCATTTCATTGTTATATAATCATGTTTTAGTGTTAATTAGATTAGCATTCATTTTGTGGGAAAGTTCGGAATCTACGCTATTTCGATGGTTTTATGTAGATTCGTAGATCCGAGGCAAATAACACGAGGAACGGAGCTAAGAGAGACTAAACGAGACTTGGGAGAGCTTAAGGAAGAAGTCCCGAAGAGAATGGAACAACGTAAGGAGCAACGGAGCACGAAATCGAGTTCTAAGAGCGAAAACGAGGGCGAGTCGCGAAAGCTGTCCGCTCGGCGAGCTGAACTTGTAACGCACTTTCCGGAGGCCTCGGATGTCCGATCGACGCATATGAACATGCGTTGGAAAGCTCTTTCAAAGATCTACATGATGGTGTTCTGCTAGATTTTCTCTGACAGCGAATGGATTTCCGCCGCAGCGAATCAAGTCAACAACATCATGTGCGAGAAGGTGTCCTGAGCAGAACTCGCTACCAGCGAATAGGATCTCGCTGCCAGCGACAGGAGTCAGCGGGAGGATGTCCGGGAACCAGCATGTCTCGCTGCCAGCGAATGGAGTTCGCTGCCAGCGAGTCAAGTCAGCCGGGAGCCAGCGAGCAGACACCATCCGCTGCCAGCGACTGGACTCGCTGCAGCGAGTCATTCGCTGCCGCGGAAATAATTCGCTGCCAGCGGGAAGCACCGGTTCGATGAAGACTCGGCTACTCGCAGCTGCGGAAGGAAGGACTCGCTCCAGCGAGTGGGAGCTCTCGCGACAGCGGAAGATGTGATTCGCGACAGCGGAAATCTTCGCCGACAAGGGATCCGAGGAAGCTTGAAAATATTCTAAGGCATGGACATTCGCTGCCAGCGAGTGTGGTAGCGAGTGTGGTAGCGAAAATCCAACAGGAGCTTGATTGACGCCATTCGCTGCCAGCGGAAATTTTCGCTGCCAGCGGAATTTGACGCTGAATTAAATTTGGAAAGTCTATCTTCTATCTAGTTTGTTTAGGAAGTTTCTATCTAATTTATCTATCTTTGACCTTATTTATGGAAGACATTAGGCTTATAAATAGGATGTTCTAGGCTTAGTTTTAATAGAAGAATTCCAAGTAGAGACATCACCATTGAATAGAAGAAAGTTTAGGTAAGCCATGTTTGGCTAATTTTGTAGTTTCCGCCTACACTTTCGAGACTTGGTTGGTGGTTTGTGAGTTTCTAATTCAAGTTATTTTTCCTCTTTAATTCTTTCAACTTCTTTGTGTGATATTGATTATGTTATTATTGTTATCTTGATTCGCGACCTTGATAATATTGATTTCATGCTAGGATTTAATACTTTCGTATTTGTGTTATTTCCGTAGTAGCACGCATAAGATTGTGGATTCCGTGTTTGAAGCATGATTATGTAGGGAGTTGACATATATCTTAAACATCGATTTACCGTGTTTAATTGGTGTTATTTATATGCTCAAGTTCTTGGGATTATTTGCTATCTCTTTGTTAAATCTTGACCGTGTTAAGGTTGCATTGAGGTGTAAGGGATTAATTGGACTCGTAGGACTTTTAATCTACTTAAACCAAGACGAGAGGAATTTGTAGGAAAAGATAATAACTTGAAAAGGATTCGATGATCAATAAAACCAACCAAAGTCGAGAACTTGTAGGTGGAAACGCTTTTCTTCTATCCTTTACTGCTTTTGTCAATATTATTTTCTTTTATTTTCATTCATAAAAATCGTTTCTTTTATATTGATAAATACACAATATTTAGAAATACTTGATTCTCTAGGGTTCGACGCCTTACTTGCATACTATACTAGTTTGTTTGTTTGGGATTTATTTTTGACGAGGTGAATCAACGACTTTTACCTCCGTCACTCCGCTTGTAGCTTGATGAGCCCATGGAGATAACTTCTAAATGAGTATAAACTAAGTCCATCTCGAGTGACGGAGGGCCTCCGCTTGTAGCTTGATGTGCTCGCAGAGATATCTCTTAAATGAGTATAAACTAAGTCCCTCTCGAGTGACGGAGGGCCTCCGCTTGTATCTTGATGAGCTCGCGGAGATAACTCTTAAATGAGTATAAACTAAGTCCCTCTCGAGTGACGAAGGGCCTCCGCTTGTAGCTTAATGAGCCCGCGGAGATAACTCTTAAATGAGTACAAACTAAGTCCCTCTCGAGTGACGGAGGGCCTCCGCTCGTAGCTTGATGAGCTCGCGGAGATAACTCTTAAATGAGTATAAACTAAGTCCCTCTCGAGTGACGGAGGGCCTCCGCTTGTAGCTTGATGAGCTCGCGGAGATAACTCTTAAATGAGTATAAACTAAGTCCCTCTCGAGTGACGAAGGGCCTCCGCTTGTAGCTTGATGAGCTCGCGGAGATAACTCTTCAATGAGTATAAACTAAGTCCATCTCGAGTGACGGAGGGCCTCCGCTTGTTGCTTGATGAGCCCGCGGAGATAACTCTTAAATGAGTATAAACTAAGTCCCTCTCGAGTGACAGAGGGCCTCTGCTTGTAGCTTGATGAGCCCGCGGAGATAACTCTTAAATGAGTATAAACTAAGTCCCTCTCGACTAACGGAGGGCCTCCGCTTGTAGCTTGATGAGCTTGCGGAGATAACTCTTAAATGAGTATAAACTAAGTCCCTCTCGAGTGACGGAGGGCCTCCGCTTGTAGCTTGATGAGCTCGCGGAGATAACTCTTAAATGAGTATAAACTAAGTTCCTCTCGAGTGACGGAGGGCCTCCGCTTGTAGCTTGATGAGCTCGTGGAGATAACTCTTAAATAAGTATAAACTATGTCCCTCTCGAGTGACGGAGGGCCTCCGCTTGTAGCTTGATGACCCCGCGGAAATAACTCTTAAATGAGTATAAACTAAGTCCCTCTCGAGTGACGGAGGGCCTCCGCTTGTAGCTTGTTGAGCTCGCGGAGATAATTCTTGAATGAGTATAAACTATGTCCCTCTCGAGTGACGGAGGGCCTCCGCTTGTAGCTTGATGAGCTCGCGGAGATAACTCTTAAATGAGTATAAAGTAAGTCCCTCTCGAGTGACGGAGGGCCTCCGCTTGTAGCTCGATAAGCTTGTGGAGATATCTCTTAAATGAGTATAAACTAAGTCCCTCTCGAGTGATGGAGGGCCTCTGCTTGTTGCTTGATGAGCTCGCGGAGATCAAATTAAGCCTCTCCTAAACGAGGGATATGAATGAGTAACAAGCGCATACGATGCATCGGTATCGAATTTCAGTCGAGTCACGACTTAACTAAAATTCGAGGAGCTGTGATGATGCACGAAAAATAATTATTGATAGTCGTAATATCGAGAAATCAATAAGAAAATATAAATCATAAATAAGGTTCCGCGCTATATAAATAGAACCTTATCAGTATAAAAAATAGGTGAGTACTAGTCAAGATAGAGACTCAGGACGTCTACGGATGATAAACTATAAAGGCTCGGATTTTCAAATTCTAATTTCAGGAAAAAGGGAAATTAAAAATGAACTAAAATTGAATTTAAAACTCGTTTAGCGGATTCCGACCGAGATATAAAATTTGACGAATAATTTCCATCATTTTTTCTCAAAAATTTAAAATAATTATTGGATGGCGATATCCCTGTCAATTTTAAAAATCTAATTGATCGAGAGAACAATAGACGGGAAAACTAACATTTGAAAACTAATTTCGGGATTTATTTCCGGGTATTGGTTACCCAATTCAACACTCAATCGTCACCCACTCCCATCACTAACCATACCCACCCCTCACCCGGTCATTCATTCTGTCATTTCCATCACTCCCGCTCTTCTTCATCACCATACCCCGTCACTTCCTCCTCTTCATCACCACCATCTCCTCCTCACCATTTCGTCGCCACCACCCCGTCCCATCTTCATTCATCACCACCGTTACTCTTCCTCCTTCACCACCATCATCAGCTATTTCCACAATCGTCGCAAACATCTCCATCACCTTCCTCCATCGATCACCATTGGAACCAGCGCCACCAGCCCCATCCTCCTACCTCAAAGATACCAGTAGCAGCTGGAGCCTCCCAACGCCGCCCAGGAGCCGCCACAGAGCCACTGCAGCCCCGCCCTCTTCCTCCCCTGTTCAAGCTCGAACTCCGTTTAGGTAAGCCGTTCTCCTCCGTTTTCATTCGGAATCGTTCTCGAACCCTACCATCACGTTCACCCATGTTCGACGTAGGTCCGAGATGCCATCGCGAGCCTCCGACGACGCCCAGAACTCCGATCGAGAGCTCCGAAGTC
Organism: Persicaria tinctoria; assembly: GCA_037127255.1. NCBI lineage: Eukaryota > Viridiplantae > Streptophyta > Magnoliopsida > Caryophyllales > Polygonaceae > Persicaria > Persicaria tinctoria. The sequence goes on along the minus strand of JBANSL010000007.1, from coordinate 32,160,920 downwards.
GCGAACACGTCGTTAAGTTCCCAAGCTTTCTGTTCCTTCTCGATTCGAATTCTTGAATCCTTTATATGCTTAGATTAATTGGGGGTGAGTGAGAGCTGAGTGCGGGAAGTCGGGTGATCTCGTGAGCTCCGGCGAGAGCTCCGGCGAGCTCAATTGATGATGAACGAGATGCAGCAGGGCGATGCGGGGCAGAGTCGCGGACGAGAGAGCAAGCAGCAGCGAGTAGCAAGCAGCAGGGAGCTGAGAGACGAGCTGGCGGGAAAGGGTCGAGACCAGCGGTCTCGGACTGTCTTTTGGATTGGGAAGAAGATGAAGCTGACGCAGCACTTGTGGGCCCTGGACCTTCCAGATTCTGTTTTAACATTTGAACCGGGTGGGTTTATTTATATGGGTTCGGTTTGGTTCGGTTTAGGTTATCCGTTTATTATTCAACTAATTAGCGGTATTTAAATTATTATATAATATTGAGGATTTAAAAGATAAAATATTATTTTGGGAGATTTATATAGGGTTGGATTTTATCGAGTACAAACGGGTTGGAATTATTTCATAAAGGATTTAGAAATACTTTATAAGGGTGTTTTATTTATTGGTGTTTTAAAATATAACATAAAATCATTGGGATTTAGAAATAAATTACTAAGACTCGTCGATTTAAAAAGAGAATTTGGAAAAGAATTTCAAGGTCGGAAAATGATTTAATAAATAATAGAAAAAGGGAATTTTGCTAACACTTTCAAGGGTCGGGATTCTAACGCGGATTTGACACAGATTTGAATCTAAACTTGGGAATAAGACTTATTCGATGATTAACTAGCATGATAATATGAGTGTTTGACTAACGACATGATATGTGTGACTAATAGCATGACTTGTTGTGATTTACTATATGAGATTAAATGTTAGATATTATGATGTTTGATGATATATATATGTATGCCAAGTGTGAGTATGAAACGGTAATATGTGAAATTGGCTAAGTATGATATGGAGGTTGTCATGAGCTTATGAGGATGATGTTATGATCGAATTGAGAAAGATGTTAATTTATGAGATATGATGGGACAAGATGAGAATTGAAGATGATATGATAATGTTAATAATGACAAGATGGTTGAGTTATCATATGTGTGTGTATCTTATATGTTTCATATGTGACTTGTGTGCTTTGTGTAAATTAGACTTAGACTTGTGTAAATTAGACTTAGACTTATTATGTTATTTCTGGGATTACTAGGTGATCTCTGATATGTTGGATTGCTTGCCATTGCTGATCATTGTTTGGATTCTGCGCTTCTCCAGGTAAGTTCTTTGAACTTACTCATGATGGGCGCTCTATGCACTGGGTGTTATATAGTAGGCTAGTGTCCATGCACCATACGACTTAGAATCACGCTTACGAACTTAAATGAAAATCATATGATTGCTATATGTCCTTGCAAGAGAACGGCCGTTATCTGTGATAGTCCTAGAGTCTTTGCTATGGTCATAGGGTAGCCCAGCCTCATCGGGTACCCTGAGTCAATCAAGTCTATATGAGCATAATATGATAGCCCAGCACCATCGGGCAAGCGATGAGATGATATGATATGATGATGCCGTGGTTTGTGCACCACCACGAGGAAATTGCTATGCTATAGCATCGAACTGGCCAGTGTCTGCCCTATCGGAAGGGGGGTGGAGGTAGGAAAGGGACATGCCACTTGGCATTTGGTGTGGATCCATTTATCGCTTCCTGCATTATATTAAACTGTCTGTATATATGTATATGTGATTTAATTTCCGCATTGCATTACACATTTCATCGTAGGGATAGGATGCTTATTATATGCCTCTTAGAGTGTGTTTACACACGCGCATGAGTGACCTGATGATTGACCCAGATCCCCCTCTTTTTTTTTAGATTCAGGTACCCGTTTCACTCCTTGATTTCGTAATGTTATGACGGGGTCCATTCATATGGCGGAGAGTGAGTGTTGAACTCTGACTTCACCAGATTACACTTTTTGGGATTCCTTCCTACTTATACTCTGTTGACACGGCCTTACCGTCGTACTGGTTGTATCATTTTCAAAACTTAAGTCCTTTGCATGATAAAAGGTTTTATGCGTTGTAGACTTTTGACAGGTACAGGGGTTTACCCCGGGGTCTCCAACGGACCTTCAGGATTTGGGTGCGAAATCCCGCTTTAAACTACAAATCTTCGGTTTCAAACCTTCAACCTGTACTCGGAGCGCAAGATCCTAACGAGGGGTTTTATCCCTCGAAACGTAACTCGGGAATCATAATCCCGAGCCGTTACATAAACCATCCGCAGTTCCCGCATGCATGCAGGGACACGTGGCGTCCATGCCCCCCTTCCACATGTCATAGGGAACTTGACACCTGGCAATGTGTGGCCTCCATGTGGAAGTGCATGTTTACACTATAAATACATGAGAGGGGGAATGGAGAAAAGGGTCGGTTCCCATTATATTCCTAGGGGCACATGCCGGGAATAGGGGCTTTACAAGCCTATCTGAGCGGGTTCGTCTCGACTCAGAAATGAGCCGACGTTTGGTGAGATCATCGCCCGAAAAGTGGAACGAGTCGAGCACTAGGTCCGACGGCACAGGTCGAGGCCCCCATTTAGGATAGATAATAGGTGAAAGGGGCTTCAGGTAAGACCGTCGACCAACGGAAAATTGACACGCGGATCACCTCCCCCACGGGGACGTTGAAGGAGGTTCACTTTTCAAATGCGGTTTCATCATTATCATTAAATATATTATATTTTGAATTTAATGGCTTGATTATATTTTAGGGATCATTTTATTTATTTTTATAAAATAATAATAAATAAAGCATAGAATTATTATCTTTATTTAGGTTTGAAAATATTTATAAATTTTGAAAGCATTATATAGATTATTTTTTATTTATAATATGATTAGGAATCATAATTTCTATTTATAAAGTAAAAAATAACCTTAAAATTATTATCTATTTATAGTTTAAATACTTTTTTTAATAATTAAACTTTTTTCACTATTAAAAACGGTCTATAATTATATTTAAGTTATACAATTAATCGATAACATATATTTTTTAATTTAGGATAATTTAAAGAAAACAATTTATCTATGACAAATAAAATTGATCAAATTCATATTTTAAGCTGAAAAATATTAACTTTTTTTAATCGATAACTTTCTTTTTATATAAAATAAACTTTATATTTATATGGGAAAATTCACATGCCTTTTATCTCAAATTTTTTAAAAAAAATTATTGATTAATTGTATATCTTAAATATAATTATAGACCTTTTTCAATTTTTATCAAAGATAATTATTGCACAAAAATATTTAAACTGTAGACAAATAATAATATTTTTTAAATATTTAAATTATAAATAAATAAGAGTAATTTAAATAATATTTAAAAATTGATAAACATTATCAAACAAAAATTACAGTAATAATTCTAGGCTATATTTATTATTATATTTTTAAAAGTAATACCAAAAATATAATCGAACTCTTAAATTCAAATTTTGAATATACTTACAAACAAATTTGAGTTTAAAAATATTTAAATATATTATATTTAATGATAAATTAACAAAAATAGATTAATGGGTGGTGAGTCGCAAACAAATACCATTTAAGTGGTGGTTTTCTGTAATTTTGTATTCAATTGGTTGTTAAGTGAAAACACTCATATTTAAACGGTGGTTTTTTTTGTAAATTTCCCTATTTTAAATTGAGACTATTTTGGTCTCTTCACTTTTTTTTTTTTACAGTATGCAAACAGTTGGAGTTTGTTACGTAAAGTGTAACAAACAACCAGGATCATCCCTTAGGATGATGGAGTACAACTCCTACATAACGCGAGATGTAGGACTAGTACAAACGATACCCTTTTTAGCTATGAAGTCGGCTACTTTGTTTGCTTCTCTATAGCAGTGTTTGAACTGGATAAGCTGGAATTCTGTAGCCATAATGTTGATCTTCTCAACTTGATGAATGACTTCCCATGGAGTAGCGATCTCTTTCTTTATTGCTTTGATGATAGTCTCATTGTCGCTTTCAATGATGGCCTTCTGGATCCCTTTACTACTTGCATGCTTGATGCCTACAATGATAGCTTCTGCCTCTGTTTGTAATATCGAACCTGGAGATGTATTTTGAAAGAATACATCTATCAACCCGCTCTCAGAGTCACGAATGACCCCACCCACCTCGCATTCGCCCGTGGGTGTAACCGAGCCATCTATATTAATTTTATAGATACTGCTCGGTGGTTTGGTCCACCTAGTCTTACGTCTGGTATTATTTCGGGTTTTGTGGTTGTTTTCTACTTCTATTTGCGAGTTCCAAAGTTCTATGTTTGAAATAATCTCAAAGGCTAGGTTGATTGTTGCATTTGGTTTTTTATTTTTGAAAATGTAATTGTTTCTGGTGTCCCAGATGGTTTGCCAAATAAAGGCTAATTCTTTGATTGCTGATTTGCTATAACTCCTTTTATATTGTAGAATGTACTTTATATTCTCATCATAGTCTTCTTTGAGAAGGAGAATTTTTCCGCTTATGCTTTCATAGTTTTGGATTAGTTTCCTTGTAAATTCGCAGTTGATGAAAAGATGGTTGGTATCCTAATCAATCGAGTTACAAAGTGAGCATTGAGATGGCACTCTATTGAAATGTTTGTTTAGTCGCTGAGTGGTTGATAATCTGTCTACCATTATCTTCCAAAGTAAATTTTTTATCCTTGGTGGTATACCAAGTTTCCATATCCAGTTATAACCTTCCATATTGCCAGTGCTGGTGATGGGTTTTAGCCGAAGAGTTGATTTGGTCGAGAAAATACCATTCTTTTCAAGTTTCCAGATTAATTTATCGCTGGTTTCCCAATTGGGAATCTGTATATGTAGAATGTGGTCAACAATGTGTGTTGGGAACAAATCTCGCAGTTTTGTTATATTCCATTGCTTCTGATCGTTTATTAACTGGGAAACTTTGAGATTTTGATTTTCTAAACTTTGGTATTGACTTAGGTTGATTCCATCTAACCATGGGTCTCTCCAAACATTTACTTGGTTACCATTGCATATTAGCCATCTGATGCCCCTATTGAATTTTTCCCTTAAGGATAGTAGTCTCCCAAATTGCCAGGAGGTATTTTGATTATCTCTTTCATTTATTTGATTTGTTTGTAAATATTTTTCCTTTATAATTTTAACCCACATACTAGCGTTATCTGTATGAATTTTCCAAAGAAGTTTCATTTGTAAGCCTTCGTTAAGAGATTCCGCTTTCCTGATTCTCAATCCTCCTTCATCTTTACTTTTACATATAGTGTCCCAGCTTAGTAAAGGAGTATATCTTTGGGATTGGAGCTTATTCCAAAAGAAGTTTTTGTTAATTTGATCTATTTGGTGTAGAATTCCTTTCGGAAGTAAGAAGTTCTGCATAAGGTAATTTGTTTTGGAGCTGAGATTGGCTTTGATTAATATAGTTCTCCCTGCTTAGGATATGGAAGAGGATTTCCATTTAGAGAGTTGTTTTTTTAGATTTTGTAATGCTTCTTCAAAGACACAGTTTTTAACCCTTCCATTGACAAGGGGTATTCCTAGGTATTTTTCAATTGTTTTAGATATGGGGATTCCCATTTGATGTGCCAGGGATGTAGATAGTGTCGGACTAACATTTTTTTAGAACTGGATGTATTCTTTCAAGCATTCAATTCAACATAAGATAAAAGGAGTTATAGGTAATCGATTTTTCTATTCTATTCCCTTACACTAAATTGAAAAAAATTATATACCAAAATAGTAAATTACCATAGAAATCTAATTCAAAAAACTAAAAATTAAAAAAAAAATGCCATTATCCTATGCCCTTAGAGTATAGTATTGAAAAGTCGATAGTTAAATACAGAGTAGTAAATTATGGATGATGTGTGAAATGAATAGCTTCTCCGACTCAATTGGCGTGTAAGATTGGAAGAGTGAAGAATCTTCATGGATTGAAATATGGGCAACAAAAGCATGTGAAGTGGTGGTTGGATAATATGATCGGTGTTAATTGTTGAAATATATATACACATAGGAGAGGGGTCAGTTGCACTAATTGCACCCTCAACACCTTGTTTGGTTCGGATATCACGTGGACTCGATCGCCTCAAGATGGGGTCGACAGAGGTTGCGCCGTTGTTGTCCCTTCGTAAACGGTGAGTGTACATTGTGGTGTTGAGTTCGAGCATTGTCATCCTTTATATGTCAAAAAACTAAGAAGAAACCGTTGAGCATTCTTAATTTCAAGAAATCATAACAAAACAAGTTTTGAAATCAGTGGCAAAAGACAGGGGTTGAGGACTATAGTCTATAGTCCGACACAAAACCAGGAATGAAATTCTAGATAAGCTGGATTTGTATATTTTTATGTAATTTGATTTCTTTTTCCTTTTCTTGAAATTAACATTAGCAGTAAAAAAAAATTATACTACTCATATTTAGGAGATAAAATTAACGGATTTTTCGCCTGGTAACCCTGAGGTCTTACATATTTCGCATGGTAGCCAACTTTTTTACATATTTCGCTAAATAACCCTGAGGTTTTGTTTTTTTTCGTCAAATAACCCTGAGGTTTTGTTTTTTTCGCCAAATAACCTTGTATCCCAAATTATCCCAAATTCACGTTTTTTTTTTGTTTTTTTATAATTCCTTTATTAAATAACATTTAAAAAAAATAAAAAAATAAAACTACCTACTTGGTGATTTTGGGAGATTGACCATGGCAAAGAACAAGTACAAATCGGAAAAATAAACAAATCCAGAAAGTCAATAGTTCCAAGATGTGATGTGCTCAGCCCCGTGGAATCCAGGAAGTCAATAGTTGTTCGTATCATGGGTGCCTTTCTTATGTTAAAGTTGAGATTTGGATTGCTTTCTTTTGACTTGGTTGTGTCTTTCTTGTGTTAAGGCTGATTTGGATTGCCTTCTTTCGACTTGGTTGTGTAGATTTCCTACTAAATATTGTCTGGTATTAGCCCATTTTGCAGCGGATGGTTGATTTCTTATTGCTTTAAGATGTTGAGAAATCATTTCTTCTGTTAAGTATCTAATGATGCAAGTTTTCTTATTGTTTGCTAGAATGAAAACACATACAAATGGTAGGTTTTGAAGTTTGATAGATGTAAAATTCTTTTTTTTTTTTGCAAAGTGGGTGTATTTGATACAACCAATACATAAGCTAAAATCACCAACTAAGTCTAACAAGTGCAACAAGAACTACAACTAAAACAAACACCACCACCTAAGAATACAGTACAAATCTGGATTTGTTTATTTTTCCGATTTGTACTCGTTCTTTGCCATGGTCAATCTCCCAAAATCACCATGTAGGTAGTTTTATTTTTTTTTTATTTTTTTTTAAATGTTATTTAATAAAGAAATTATAAAAAAAACAAAAAAAAACGTGAATTTTTGATAATTTGGGATACAAGGTTATTTGGCGAAAAAACAAAACCTCATGGTTATTTGGCGAAAAAAAACAAAACCTCAAGATTATTTGGCGAAATATGTAAAAAAGTTGGGTATCACGCGAAATATGTAAAATCTCAGGGTTACTAGGCGAAAAATCCGTAAATTAACAAATAAAAAAAGATGACTTTAAAGAGCAGGGCAAATGCGGGAGGAAAAAGGAAAAAAATGTAGAGCACTTCAATTTGTCATAGTGGGGAATGGCTAGAGCTAAGCAGACATAAGCTAACCCGCCCGACCCGTCCAACCCGCCCTGTAAAATATGCGTGCTTGGGTAAGGTAATTAGCCCAATTGGGTCGACAGGCCCGGCTTGATTGGTCCATAAGGCCGGGGCTGATCAGGCCGGACTTGGACTTAGGGTATTACTTATATTAATTTTTATATATTTGTATTAAAATACTACGGAGTATATATATTGATTATATAATATCTAAACTTTTACATCTATTACTTTATAAATACTAATAGTATTTACATCGCATAGAAATTAAAAAGTACAATAGTAGACTGTTAGAAAAACGCGTGATCGCTACGAATTTAGTCACGTAAGCCACCTCGAAAATGACCTCGGAAAAGCTTGCCCCCGAAAATAACCTCATATTTAACCTCGGATTTAAATCCGACCCAATAAACGCGAGGCTAAATTTGATTACGAAAAATTAGCCTCGAAATTATTATTCGAGCTTAAATAGCATCGAATCTTTCTTTGAGGGCAATTTCTGTAACCATGAGTTTGAAGGCTATAACGTCAAATTTAGGGACAAATAAATTTCGAGCCCCTGTTCGAGGTATAAGAATTTGAGGCTAAAGAGTATCAAATGTTGATCACGAATTTGTTCGGTGGTAAATTTCGAGGTTAAACAGCCCTTAAATTTAACCTCAAAAATTTAGTTTATAGGCTCGAAAATTTGATTAAAAAAACATCATATTTTTTCAAATTTCTTGGTTACATTCGACGCTAATATATTACGAGGGTATTTTACCCCCAAATCTAGCAAAATATTTGATCTTACTTTTCTTTATATTTATATTCATCATATATAAGATATTATAAATTTCAACATTTAAAACTTTTGATCACAAAAGCACATTAACAAGCAATTCAACCATAAAGTAATAACTAATTCCATTAACAAAATATACCTTCAAGCTTCTTAATAAACCATGTTTAACTGCCCATTGACAAATATAGATGACAACTAACACTTGATATTCTTTCTAAATATGCATCTACTAGTTAGAGAATAAAAGGCTACTTCTATGTGTCATAGTTTATGACATGAGATGAGCAAAATGCACAAAATAATCATCTCCTGCAGCCCAACAAAAAATAACAGCTCAATCAACCTAAAACAGTAGCTAAAACAACCTAAAAACCATAAAACAATAGCATTAGAAAGTTGGGTTAGAGTTTGAACCATTTGAAGCTAGTACACATCTTGTTTTGACCTCCTTGAAGTTGCATGAATTGTTGCATGAATTCTCTTTGTTGGTTTTGTTGTTGTTGCATGAATTCTTAGAAAGTTGATCGCATCTCTTTTATCTCATCCTTTAGTGGTTGGATTTGAGCATCTTTAAATGGAATGGTGAATACTGATCCCTCTAACATGAAGATTTCAAATGTGCATTTGAAGTCTTTATGTTAGAGGGATGAGTATTCACCATTCCATTGCGAATAAGTGTTGCACCCTCTTCTCCTAACCCATAAATCCTCCCATGGCCGGTTAGGTCCGTCACAAGCTTGTATCCATAATTCCTTCTCAAGGTCTTTGTAAAGACTGGGAAATTTTAGAATATTAAAATATTAAAATAGTGATTTATAATCATCCCGATTTCTAAGATTTGGGAGGTTTGGAATTTTCGTCATTGAACTATTGGTTTTATTCTAAATATGTTAAAACGAGTTCCGGCATTATTTAGTTAAAAATTTAAAATATATTTTATCCCGCTTGTTTATGCGAAAATTGAAGATAATATTTAGAGTTCCTTATCAAGTTCGGAATTGGAAATTGGAAAATCACTTTAAGTCATTCGGGATAAGGTTAAGAAAACAGTTTCATAATTTGTTTTTCGGGTATTTGAGATATGTGGATTGAGACCACATATTTTCTTTTCCTTTTTTTTTCCTTTATCTCTCTCTCAGTCTGTTGAGTGGCCTGGCATCTCCCATTCTTGGCTAAACCCCATCTCCACTTTCAACTGTTCATGCCTGCTTCCCCCTCCAATTTTGGCAAGATGTCAATCCATCATCACGCCTCTTTTCTTACTCCAAGCCAGCTAACCCTTACCATTCAAAACAACCCAATTCTGGATCTGTGCTCTTCTGAAATTCAAGTCCCTTTCACTCTAAACACTTCTCCCACCTCCCATTTTCACTTTCAAACACATAACCCAAAAGGAAAGGTTTTCCCCTTCTATTGGTTTCCCATCGCCGAGCCACCACCACTATCAGATTGCATCTCTTCCCTCCCCCTCGTTCCTTGTCCGTCGAGCAGCAGCAACCGACTTCCGACGACCTAGATGAAGATCGATCCCAGGAGCGCCGCCAGAGTACCGCCAACGAGCCGCCTCTCACCTCTGTTCTTCCGAGAGGTCTGTTCCGTTCCCCTTTCGATTTCGATTCCAATCTCTTCGAAAACATGCATTGCTCATGTATATCCCTCCTAGGCTCAAGCCAGGCTCTCTTCCCCGTCGATTTGCAGCCGGAGCACCATCGTCGAAGCCAAGAAAGATCCGCGAAATCGCACTGTAAGACCTCATGTCCTCCCTTCCCTCTTTACGCGCGCTTCCCTCTTTCTGTGTGGAAATCAGTCGGAGTACCGTGTCGAGTCTCTGGGTAAAATTTGGGGAGGAATGGCCGCCGGCAGGCCGAGCTTCGCCCTCTGTCTCCTTCCGTTTCCGCCGGAGTGCGGAGTTGGGTTCTTGTTGGTTGAGGGAGACTGGTTCACTTCCTTTCTTTTCTTTTCCTCTTGAACCGGGTTTACTTCTTTCCTTTTGGGAACCGGCTGGCTCAGCCTTTTCTTGGGTTCACTTACACATGGGTTGGGCTTTGGATCTCGGCCGGATCTGAGCTTCTTCCGAGTTTGAGCCTAATCCTCTCTTCTTGGCTGCTGTTGTTGTTATTCTATTTATATGTGGGTTTTTTATATTATCAGATGTTATATAATTCCGTTATAGGCTTTTATTTAAGGTGAAATTATTTCTGAAATATTATTAATATTATTGACATTATGATTTGGTGATTCTATAAATTCTGGAATTTTATTATATTATAAAATGGTTTAAAAGAGGCATTATTGGAATATGTATTCAGTGTTGTTCTAATTTGTGATTTTAGAAGTTTGAAATGAATCACGAGTTTTGATTTATAAATATTGTTTGTGAAATTAGAATTATATTGGTGACTAGATGTCGGAATTTATTTATATAATGATTTGAAAACAAACGTGTCGGAATCGTTTTAATAATATGACTTTGGGAAATTGATTAAGGATTTAAATGATTAATGTCGGAATATGACCAAGTATGATTTGAGAAATTGTTTTGAATATGAGTTGATTTAACTCGATATTTAAGAGTTTGGAGAACCTCTGGAAATGAGTTTGGAAATATTGTTGATAAGATTATCGGAAGGGTTTTGGAAAATGGTTTCACTATCGGTTGGTTTTGAGTATGTGAGAACTTGAGTTTCGTGCGTGTGAATGTTGGTCCGGTGGCTTATAGAAATGGCTTGATGATAGGTGTATATTGCTTTTGGATTGCCTTGGATTTGCATTTGGGCTATTGCTTGTATTATCCTGTTGTTCTGCATCTTCAGGTAAGTTCCCTAGGGGGCTTACTCAGGTTGGACATTTATGCCTGTTGTAGCATTTTATGTTAGGTGTTGCATATGCATAAAAGCATGTCATGTAGTATCCTGTTTAGGTTGCACTAATTGAATGAGCATGCTAGTGTGTTTGACTTTCGTACTGCATTAGAGCATCTTTATTAGGTATAGAACATACTATGTGGCCTCAGCGAGGACTGCCGGTCCCGCATGAGTGGCTCGATCTGACTCCTTTTGATACGTTTGGGATACCCGATCCTTTGCCTGTGGGCTCAAGATCAAGAACCACATTGTATATTTGCTTAGATCTTGCAATGCTCTTTGATATCTCCTGATTGAAACAAATTTAAACAAGTAATTAAATTTCTGCAGTAGCGACAGTTTTAACACTTAGCGAAATTCAGCAAAATAAAGACTACAGATTTAGCGACAGAGAGAGAAGCGAGAGAGAGAGAGAGAGAGAGAGAGAGAGAGAGAGAGAGAGAGAGAGAGAGAGAGAGAGAGAGGTGAGAGAGAGAGAAGTGAGAGAGAGAGAAGCGAGGGACTGGGCGCGCGAGGTCACGGGCACACAGGTGTCTAGGCCTCAGGGTTTGCGTGCGGGAGTGTCCGGATACGCAAGGGCTTCTCTCGCTGGGGGCGAGTGTGTTGGAGAGAGGCGTGCGCGGGAGCGAAGACGAAAGTGCAGACGCGGGAGCGAGAGCGCCTGGGAGGACGCGGGAGCGAGGGCACTAGGAAGCGTCCGCGCTCCCTGGGAGCGGGCTGCTCGCGGATGACGCCAAAGGCTGGGCCTCTCTTCTTGCGACAGGGACTGTGTTTGAAGGATGTGTTTGGTTTAGGGTTTCCGATGGGAATCAAGATGATGGTGATGCTTTGTGATTGCCGAAAATCTCAAGAACACAAGAGCTTTTGGGATTGATAATCGAGAACCCTTTAATCCATAAAAGGGTTTTCTCAATTCTAATTCAATCTAATTAATTCAAAGGTGCATAACATGAATATATAGAAAACTATGGGAGATCTAACCAATCCTTCCTTGCAAAGGAAAGGAGTTTAGATAGATTAATTCCATCTAAAGATAAATAAAATAAATCTAAGATAAATAATTCCTTATAAGATAGATATTTAATAACTTGGTGGCCAAGGATTATATCTAGAAGAGATATAATTAATTCCACCTTATTTATCTAATTGCATAAAATAAAATAATATTCCCTCCGTTCCAAAATAAGTGTCTTTTGTCTTGTAGTGCACGTTTTTCAATGAGGTAAAAACACAATAAAATATCATTTTTTAATTAATTTTTTTAAATAATTTCATACTTGCTAGTCTTAAGTATGAACTTATAAAAACAAATTTATTAAAAAAATAATATTTGATAGAGTTTTTACCTCCTTAAAACGCGTGCCGAAAATGAAAGTGACTTTTATTGTGGAACAGAGGGAGTAACATAACTAATGTAATAGACTCGGCCCACAAGAGGAAGCACTCGGCCAAGCCCATAACTCCACTCGACATGTCCTTGGGCCGAGTGTCATGTATGTCTTGATCAAGGCGGGTGTAGACGAGTCTTCATGAGCTCCGTGTGTGGACGCAAGCTCACTTCTGGTGCCGGTGGTGTAACCTTGAGCCAAGTGATCCAGGGTGGCCTGAACACTTGCTCTAAAGTTCCATGGTGATGGACAAGAAAGGCTTTAGTTGCAATTTGAATCTTCTTGGCCCTTGCACGAGTGATAGGACCATCGAATGGAACCTTCATGTTGTCCTCAATGTCACCAGGAGTCATCGATAATTGCACGACGTCATTCTCCTCCACTTGCCTTCGATTTGTCCTCAAATCGTCGTCAGAGTCATCGTCAGGCACGAATAAGGATAGGTCGGCGACGTTGAATGTAGAATGGACGCTGTACTTATCGGCAAGGAGATCCGGCTTGTATGCATTAGGACCCATCTTCTAAACCACTATGAATGGTCCATCTCCCCTGGGGTCCAGCTTAGACTTCCGTTGTTGCGGAAACCTTTCCTTCCTGAGATGCAACTAGACCAGATCACCAACGTTGAACTGCACATCCTTGCGATGCTTGTCCTTCGAGGCCTTGTATTGCGCAGTCTTCCTCTCTAGATGCGCCTTGGTACGCTCTTGCAAGCTCTTGATGAAGTCCACTTGCTTAGCTGCATCCACGCTCTCCTTTTCCTTATATGGCCGAGGCAGCATGTCCACAGGAGTGAGTGAATTTCGGCCATATACCACTTCGAAGGGGGTAAGCTTTGTTGCATAGTGCCTAGACCTGTTATATGCAAATTCTACAAATGGTAGGCATTCTTCCCACCTCCGGAGGTTAGTTCGCAGCATGACTCTAAGGAGAGCCCCAGGAGTTCTATTTGTGACCTCAGTTTGGCCATCAGTTTGTGGGTGACAAGAAGTAGAAAATAGGATTTTTGTACCCAATTTAGACCATAAAGTTTTCCAAAAAGAGCTTAAAATTTTAGGATCACGATCAGACACAATAGATAATGGCAATCCATGTAGGCGAACAACGTCTTTGAAGAATAAATTAGCAACATGAATAGCATCATGAGTTTTGTGACATGGAATAAAAAGAGCCATTTTGGAAAACCTGTCTACAACAACAAAAATAGAATCATGACCCTTAGGAGTTCTAGGCAATCCTACAATAAAATCCATAGAAACATCTTCCCAAGGGCCATTAGCAATAGGTAAAGGTTGATATAGACCATTAGCATTAGATTTCGATTTGGCCTTAGCACATGTAACACAACCTTTGACAAATCTCAGCACATAATTAGACATTTTAGGCCAAAAGTAATGTTCCTTAAGTCCAGCTAAGGTTTTTTCGAAACCACCATGTCCTCTAGATTCATGAATTTCTTGAGTTAACAATCGACGAATAGAAGAAGATGGGATACAAAGCTTGCCCATCTTAAACAAATAACCATTATCAAGAAAATATGAATCAACTTCACCTTTAGACACACATTGAGCATATATAGTTTTAAAGAAACCATCAGAAGCATACAATTCCTTTATCAAAGCAAAACCCAAAACATGTGCATCCATATGGTTTAAGAGGACATACCTGCGTGATAGCGCGTCAGCTACCAGATTATCCTTTCCCTTCTTGTGGTGAACCACATAGGAAAAGGTCTCTATAAACTCCACCCATCGAGCAAGTCGCCTGCTGAGCACTGCTTGTTCTTTGAGGTACTTTAGAGCTTCATGATCCGAATGAATCAAAAACTCCTTAGGCCAGAGATAATATTTCCAAGTCTGTAAGCAGCGAACGATTACAAATAGCTCCTTGTCGTAGGTAGAATAGTTGAGCTCAGCGGAGCCTAACTTTTCGCTGAAGTAGGCGATGGGACGCTTGTTCTGCAGCAGGACCCCTCCAATGCCAGTCCCAGAACCGTCACACTCGAGCTCAAAAGGTTGAGTGAAGTCAGGTAACTGCAGCACTGGGGCGTGTGTGAGGCGATCCTTGAGAGCGTCGAAAGCCTTTTGATGTGAGTTTGTTCAGCAAAATGTCACATCTTTCTTTGTCAGCTCATTTAGGGGGCGGCAATCAGGCTGAAATCCTTGACAAAACGTCGATAGAAACCAGCAAGGCCCAAGAATGAGCGGACATGAGTGGGTGTATTCGGCCTGGCCCACTCTTGAATAGCACGAATCTTCTTCTCATCCACCTTCAATCGAGATGCAGTCACTACAAAACCAAGAAATATGGTAGGCTCGGATGCAAAAGAACACTTCTTTAAATTGGCATATAATTTTTCTTTCCTAAGACAATCAAAAACCAATTTAAAGTGACTTAAGTGATCATGCATATTCTTGCTATAGATTAAGATATCGTCAAAATAGACAACGATAAATTTTCCTAAGTGTCTTCTAAGCACATGGTTCATAAGCCTGATAAAAGTAGAAGGGGCATTTGTTAAACCAAAAGGCATTACTAACCATTCATATAAGTCATATTTAGTTTTAAAAGCCGTTTTCCATTCATCACCCTGTTTCATCCTAATTTGATGATATCCACTTCTAAGGTCAATTTTAGAAAAAATACAAGCACCATGAAGTTCATCAAGCATATCATCTAAACGAGGAATAGGGTGGCGATACTTAACCCTTATTTGGTTGATTGCGCGACAATCAACACACATGCGCCAGGAGCCATCCTTCTTTGGAACTAAAATGACAGGCACGGCGCAGGGAGAGAGGCTCTCTCGAACAAAGCCTTTATATCCATCAATTTTGTGACTTGGCGTTGCAGCTCTTTTGTTTCCTCAGGACTAGCTCTATAGGCGGCGCGATTAGGCAAGGCTGTCCCAGGCACAAAGTCAATCTGGTGCTCAATACCTCTACTAGGAGGCAAGCCTTGGGGTAGTTCAGTTGGAAGCACATCTAGATAATCCTGCAGAAGTGCAGCAATAGGTGCAGGAATATGACTCAATTCAACATTAAGTAATACCTGTTTCATTACCAGAAGAATATGAGGTCGATGAGCATTCCATGTGATGGTCCCTTTTTGAGGTTGAGAGACCAAAGATCGACTTTCTACAGAGCCCTTAAGTGTTGCAGAAGAGGGCTGAGTGGACGTCGAGTGGGAAGGAGTTGTTGCCGAGGGAGCCGCGGGTGCTGCTGTGGGGGCCGCGGGCGCGGCAGTAGTGGCAGCGGGGGCGGCCTGCTGGGCCGAGAGCTCTTTGAGTTTCTCCTTCCTATCAGCTTCTTTTTGAGCGTCATGTTGTTGCTTCTTGCGAACCTGGTCCTTCAGAATAGTTTGTGGCGAAAGGGGTAGGAGAGTAACTCTCCTCCCATCAAAAGTGAAAGCATATGTATTTGCATGACCATCATGAAGAACAGAACGATCATATAACCAAGGACAACCTAATAATATATGACTACAAACCATGCGAGCAACATCACATAATATTTTATCACGATATGTTCCAATAGAAAGGGAAACTAAACATTGTTTGGTGACCATTATATCAGAACCATCATCAGTAATGCCATTTAATTCATAGTGAGTAGCTCTAGGAGTAGTAGTTAAATGTAGGAAATCCACTACCTTTTCAGTGATGAGATTGCAGCAACTCCCACCGTCGATGATGAGGCTTAAGGTAGCTTCGTGAACTAAACATCTAGCATGGAATATGTTCTCCCTTTGATCAGCCATGGGAGATTCCTGAATGTGTAAGACCCGCCGGTTAATAATGCAAAGTAAGTTGGCGTACTCTGAACTATCGATCTCCTCAATAGGCTCAGACGGCTGGTCCTCCTCCACTTCACTCGAAATTACATGGTCCTCAACAGCCTCTTCCCCATAGTAATGGTCTCCCAAATCATTGAGAAGAACCTTCCTTTTTTGAGGGCAATTGCGAGAGACATGCCCAGAACCACCACAAGTGAAGCAGCGGATATCTTTGTTGCGATATGTAGAGGGTGCATCAACTCTTCTAGTTTCAAGCTGATAACCCTGTTGAGGTGAGTTGGAAACTCCCTTTTGCTGCATAGAAGGGTTAGAAGTAGAAGGCTTAGATTGACTAGAAGGGTTAAAGGACTAGAAGGGTTAAAGGGAACAAACCTGCAACCTTAAGCTTAACCTGCAACCTTGAGAGGTCTGGTCGAATCTAGTCCTCTGTTGCCGAAGTTGCTGCTGCTGTTGTTCATACATAAGCTGTGCTTTATGAGTCAAAGTGTTAATATCTCTAATGGAATAGATAGATAAAGGATTTTTAATAGAAATATTAAGATCAGCAAGAAATTGAGTACACAAAGCACGTTCAGTAAGATAAACATTAGCCTGATGGGAGAGTCGTTCAAGCTCATCCCTGTAGTCATTAGGAGAGCGAGTTCCTTGGCGGCAGGACGCGAGCTGCATCCTCATAGACTCCGTGTATTCCTCAGGTACATGTCTCGTTTTCAGGAGATAGCGAAGTTGTGGCCAAGTTTCAATAGGTTGCTTGTCCTGACGACGGCGCATCTCACGAGTGCGGAACCACCAGGTGTGAGCTTTACCTACTAAATGCAATATAACTACTTCCAACTTCTCCGTTTCCTCATAGCGTAAATGTTCAAGCAGATAGTCAGTATGATTTTCTCAAATAAGATAAGCTTCAGGATCAGTGTTAACATCAAAGGTTTCTAATTTAAGCTTAACATCTCGTCTTTGTATAGCTTGAGCATTAACAAATCTAGGATGACCAAAATTAGGAGGGGGTAAATCATCAAATTTAGGATTTACCTCATGGTAAGCATCCTCCAAATGTGGCGTCTCATGAAGATCATTATTGTTGCGGCTGTCATCCCAGTTAGCACGGGTATGAAATGGCTGGTGATGACGCTGATATGGCCTCCCTTGCTGATGTCGTGGTAGGGTGTGCTCACGGCGATCCTGGTGGCCATTGAAGCCCGCTAAAGGATCGTTGTCATTCTCTCCAGTGAAAGGGTTAGGAGTAGCAGACTTAAGCTGATAATGTAATTGACCAGAAGGGGGAGGTTTAACAGAATAAAAGGTGTTACCTGCAGGTTACGGATTACCTGTAGGGGGAACAGTACCTGAAGAAGGTGTAGTATCTGGGGGTGGTGGAGGCGGGTTACCTCCAGAGGGAGGTGTAGATCCAGAAGCCTCTGCCTGTTTTGCCTCCTCCAATTGCCGCGTGACTGCCTGTTTGATGAGGTCAGAGAAAAATACGCGGTCCTCTGTACGTTCGACAGCTCGACGATTTGCAGCCTCTTCCAGTTCCTTACGCATAGCCAGGGTAGAGGATTGAACAGCAGAATCAATAACAAACTGCATGTCAGCAGCCGAAATGGTAGTAGGTGGGGTAGGGGAAGAGGTGGGGTCGCTATTGATAATGCACATTTCTAATGGGCATTATAGGATAATTTAGTTGCATTTACATTGTAGAATATGCATGTTTTAGTGTTAATTTAGATAAAACACTTTTTGTGGAAAAGTTCGGAATCTACGCTATTTCGGTTGAATTATGCAGAATCGTAGATCCGACATGGTGGAAAGCAAGGGAAAGCTGTTAAACATGGCCAAGTGAAGTCAAGAAATCAAGCTAAGAAGAGGAAGAAAGGAGAAGAGAAAGAAAGAGGGAAGAACAATGAAGAATCGAGCTTCTGGGCATCTGTCGCTGCCAGCGAATGGGATCTCGCTGCCAGCGAGTGGAGTCAGTGAGAGCAGGTCCAGGAGCCAGCACATCTCGCTGCCAGCGAATGGAATCTCGCTGCCAGCGACTGGAGTCAGCGGAAGCATGTCCAGGAGCAGCATGACTCGCTGCCAGCGAAAGGAAACTCGCTGCCAGCGAATGGAGTCGCTGCCAGCGGACGGCCGGATTCGCGGCAGCGGAAATGATGACTCGCGGCAGCGGAAATGGTGACTCGCGGAAGCGGAAAGGAAGTACCCGAGAAGCTTGTGAGAAAATTCTAAGGCATGAAAGTCGCTGCCAGCGAGTGTGCCAGCGAGTTGGTAGCGGAAATCCAACAGAAGCTCAATCAAGGCCATTCGCTGCCAGCGGAAATTTCTCGCTGCCAGCGGATTCCGACGCTGAATTAATTTAGGAAAGTTCTATCTTTTATCTAGTTTGTTTAGGAAGTTTCTATCTTTTATCTATCTTTATCTACCTTTTATGGAAGACATTAGGCTTATAAATAGGATGTTCTAGGCTTAGTTTTAGAAGAAGGAATTAATTCCAAGTAGAGAAATCACCATTGAAGAGAAGAAAGCTTAGGTAAGCCATGTTTGGCTAATTTTGTAGTTTCCGCCTACACTTTCGAGACTTGGTTGGTGGTTTGTGAGTTTCTAATTCAAGTTATTTTTCCTCTTTAATTCTTTCAACTTCTTTGTGTGATATTGATTATGTTATTGATGTTATCTTGATTAGCTACCTTGATAATATTGATTTCATGCTAGGATTTAATACTTTCGTATTTGTGTTATTTCCGTAGTAGCACGCATAAGATTGTGGATTCCGTGTTTGAAGCATGATTATGTAGGGAGTTGACATATATCTTAAACATTGATTTACCGTGTTTAATTGGTGTTATTTATATGCTCAAGTTCTTGGGACTATTTGCTATCTCTTTGTTAAATCTTGACCGTGTTAAGGTTGCAATGAGGTGTAAGGGATTAATTGGACTCGTAGGACTTTTAATCTACTTAAACCAAGACGAGAGGAATTCGTAGGAAACGATAATAGCTTGAAAAGGATTCGATGATCAATAAAACCAACCAAAGTCGAGAACTTGTAGGTGGAAACGCTTTTCTTCTATCCTTTATTTGCTTTTGTCAATATTATTTTCTTTTATTTTCATTCATAAAAATCTTTTCTTTTTATATTGATAAATACACAATATTTAGAAATACTTGATTCTCTAGGGTTCGACCCCTTACTTGCATACTATACTAGTTTGTTCGTTTGGGAATTATTTTTGGCAAGGGAAATCAACGACTTTCCCTCCGTCAAAAATTGGCGCCGTTGCCGGGGAATCAAGTTTATTTCTTTGTTTTGTGTATTTATTAATATTTGTATATATATCTATCCCCGTTGTGGACCTATCTTACGGTTCACGACACCTCGTTACTAATTGTTTGTAATGGAGTTGAAGTTATGGCAATACCAAGGAGAATACTTTCACCATTACCTCACAAGAGTGCAAGATTTAGTGGACGACCGTGCTTCGCGGGGTATCCAAGATGATTTGAAAGAACAAGTACTTTGCGTTCAAGATGGCATGCTTCCCGAGATACGAGAATTCGCCCAATCTTTGAAAAACGAAGGTTTTTATGGTTTGGATTGGCTGGAATTGTGGGATATTTTCCTTTGTGTGGGTGACATGGCAAAGGTGGAAGAAGAATACATGTTGGCATCCACACCCTTACCTTTCAAACCAATGGCGAGCGAGATACATGAGGGAAGCCAAGACACAAGCACCAATGGTTCAATCGATGATGGAGAAGGGAGCTCGATACCTCTTGACATGGAGTCTCGTGAGTGCACGCATGAGGAACCATGTATTTTGGCACCTACTCCACCAATAGAAATCATCCCCAACGCACCTATTGAGGAACCTAGTCCGGAGCCGATTTCTGTGGCTCTTGAGCAAGGTAATGATATTTTTGACACGTTTGTGGATTTTGGTGAATATGTAGATCCTTGGGAGCATTACTTCAACAAGCCACCAGCGGAACTATGTTGGTGGTACTACATACCCTCGGCGAGAAGTCACGCTCGAGCATATGAAGAGTTGGAGACCTTCTTCAACACCACATCTTTTGACTTCGACTTCTTCATATGTGGTGCTCGCCTACCTAGATGGTGTGCACCGGAGTTTGATTTGCTAAAGAGAGCGTTGGCAATGTCTGAGTGAGTCTTGAACACATGGACGAATAAACCGTCGAGTCTATGACGATAAACAAGGACGCTTCTTGGGAGGCAACCCGAGGTAAGTTTTCCTAAATTAGTTATTTCAATTCCTAGTTAATTAGTTAATTAGTTTTGTCATTTGATAAATGAGATTTCCTTTATATGTTAGATAGATGCTTTCGGAATATTTTTGGAGCTAACCATGCAGGAAAAACGAAAAAGAAAAAAAAAGAAAAGACCCAAGAATAGAGAGTATGTGCTAAATTCGTTGTCGTTCTTCATCGTTCTTCTTCCGAGCTTCATCATCTTTGCCATTGAAAATTTTCCACAATGTGAGTTATTCTTTGCCCATTTTTTTCTCTCTCATATTTTCATGATTTGTTGTCTTTGATTTTCATTGAGGACAATGAAGAGTTTAAGTGTGGGGGAGGGTTGCATTCATAGATCCATGCATCCATTCATATTTATTTTTCCGTTATGCATTCATGTTTATTTTTTGTTATTTTATTGCATCGGAAAATGAAAAAAAAAAAATTTTAATTCCAAAAAGAGCATGCATTGCATATATGTGTTTTTCAAATACCCATCTTGCCTTAGTTTGTCATCTATTTTATTTTTATGAGTTTTACCATATATGTTCCATAATATGATTGAATTGCCTAGCCTTGTCACATACTTGAGATGATTTTTATGGGAGCATGACTTGTTAGTTCAATTGAGCAAGTATGATTCTTTGTCTTGGGCATTATTGAAATCCAACAAATATTGTCCTAGTGAGGAATTTTGGCCATATAGGGATTTTCATCATATTTATTCCCTTTTTGTTTCTTGTGTGACATTATACTCTCCTTATGCAATTACCTCTTGAGATTGACATTGTTATCTATATTTGAGGCCGATTTTATATGTCTATTACTTATGAGTTTCAAATGATAGAGGCATGATTTTCTTAGCCATATTATTATCCATATCCACCCTACATATGTGTCCTTTTCTTGTAGCCAAATTTGAGCCGTAGCCTTTTCTTTGAAGCTCCACAAAATTTATCCTTAGCCGATGATAAGCCTTACCCAATCCGGGAATTAGGATTAGAGTTGGTGAATGATTGATGTGGTTGAGTGGAAAAGAAAATATTGTTAAGAGAGTTACGAGTTGTGGATTATTATGTAATTTTGGTTTTATTCCTCACATTGTGCATTATTGTATTTTTGGCTCTAGAAAAGAAAAATTGAAAAAAAAAAGAAATAGAAGAAAAGAAAAAGAAAAAAGAAAAAGATGAATAAAGAGCCTTTTATTTTCATTATGTATGTGAGAGTTGGAAAAAAATGTATGGTTGAGAGAAAGGTCTTTTGTTGAGTGTTTTAAGAGTGAAAGTTTGAGTTATCTTGGTTTTGGAAGTATTTGGTTTTTGATGTTCTTCCAGTTGTTCTTAGGGATCCCTTTTTCCCGGATTTTTAGCACCACAAGCCTAAGTATTTCCTACCTTAAATTCCTTACCAAGCCCCATTACAACCTTGATAAAAGACCTCTTGATGTTTCTTATAAGTGATGGCATCCACGGTGGAGAATATGTGATATATGTGTCAATTTCTATGTAGCTCTTTTCATTTTGGATTGAGTCGAGAGATATATTATTAAGCCTAAACACAATGAGAGTGAGAGCAAACACATAATCCCGGTGAGGTTGGATGATATGTGCCTTATTTTGAATCATTCATATACTTGCTAGGATGTTAGCTTTCATGTTCATGGCTCCTCCACTTTGATGTTGCTTTTGACAAGGTTAGTGCTTGAAGATTATATGTGTGGGATGATGGTTTTGCTCTTCTTTATTTTGCATTGCTTGAGGACAAGCAAAAGGTTAAGTGTGGGGGAGTTTGATAATGCACATTTCTAATGGGCATTATAGGATAATTTAGTTGCATTTACATTGTAGAATATGCATGTTTTAGTGTTAATTTAGATAAAACACTTTTTGTGGAAAAGTTCGGAATCTACGCTATTTCGGTTGAATTATGCAGAATCGTAGATCCGACATGGTGGAAAGCAAGGAAAAGCTGTTAAACATGGCCAAGTGAAGTCAAGAAATCAAGCTAAGAAGAGGAAGAAAGGAGAAGAGAAAGAAAGAGGGAAGAACAATGAAGAATCGAGCTTCTGGGCATCTGTCGCTGCCAGCGAATGGGATCTCGCTGCCAGCGAGTGGAGTCAGTGAGAGCAGGTCCAGGAGCCAGCACATCTCGCTGCCAGCAAATGGAATCTCGCTGCCAGCGACTGGAGTCAGCGGAAGCATGTCCAGGAGCAGCATGACTCGCTGCCAGCGAAAGGAAACTCGCTGCCAGCGAATGGAGTCGCTGCCAGCGGACGGCCGGATTCGCGGCAGCGGAAATGATGACTCGCGGCAGCGGAAATGGTGACTCGCGGAAGCGGAAAGGAAGTACCCGAGAAGCTTGTGAGAAAATTCTAAGGCATGAAAGTCGCTGCCAGCGAGTGTGCCAGCGAGTTGGTAGCGGAAATCCAACAGAAGCTCAATCAAGGCCATTCGCTGCCAGCGGAAATTTCTCGCTGCCAGCGGATTCCGACGCTGAATTAATTTAGGAAAGTTCTATCTTTTATCTAGTTTGTTTAGGAAGTTTCTATCTTTTATCTATCTTTATCTACCTTTTATGGAAGACATTAGGCTTATAAATAGGATGTTCTAGGCTTAGTTTTAGAAGAAGGAATTAATTCCAAGTAGAGAAATCACCATTGAAGAGAAGAAAGCTTAGGTAAGCCATGTTTGGCTAATTTTGTAGTTTCCGCCTACACTTTCGAGACTTGGTTGGTGGTTTGTGAGTTTCTAATTCAAGTTATTTTTCCTCTTTAATTCTTTCAACTTCTTTGTGTGATATTGATTATGTTATTGATGTTATCTTGATTAGCTACCTTGATAATATTGATTTCATGCTAGGATTTAATACTTTCGTATTTATGTTATTTCCGTAGTAGCACGCATAAGATTGTGGATTCCGTGTTTGAAGCATGATTATGTAGGGAGTTGACATATATCTTAAACATTGATTTACCGTGTTTAATTGGTGTTATTTATATGCTCAAGTTCTTGGGACTATTTGCTATCTCTTTGTTAAATCTTGACCGTGTTAAGGTTGCAATGAGGTGTAAGGGATTAATTGGACTCGTAGGACTTTTAATCTACTTAAACCAAAACGAGAGGAATTCGTAGGAAACGATAATAGCTTGAAAAGGATTCGATGATCAATAAAACCAACCAAAGTCGAGAACTTGTAGGTGGAAACGCTTTTCTTCTATCCTTTATTTGCTTTTGTCAATATTATTTTCTTTTATTTTCATTCATAAAAATCTTTTCTTTTTATATTGATAAATACACAATATTTAGAAATACTTGATTCTCTAGGGTTCGACCCCTTACTTGCATACTATACTAGTTTGTTCGTTTGGGAATTATTTTTGGCAAGGGAAATCAACGACTTTCCCTCCGTCAGCTATCGTTTAACATGTTCCTACAATATCAGAAGAGCAACAAGTAAACGAAGCAAAGACCAGAAACCAAGTAATGCAAGCTCTAGTGATTCCTAAGAGTGATTCAAAATTTAAAAATCAAAGAGCGAGAAAACAAGGCACAGTATTCAAGCAAATCCCCTGGACACAAAATTTTGTAATATTGAAGACAGCAAGTAATAATCAAAATTGCAAATTAAATTAGCCACAAGTCGGATATCAAGGATAGCAAGTATAAACAAGCGGCTTAATGTGGATATAAAAGAACTACAATGTGATGCTTGACTAATATGAATGTGTAATAATCGACAATAGCAATCACAAGGGCAATCAAGTGCACACACTCCGTCAACTATTATCTGACGGTTGCAACACGGTTTAGAAAAAGAGGGGTGTGACCAAGGCTCCAGTGTCGGCACAACACAAAATCACACAAAGTAGGGTTCTTTTGTAATGCTTAAAACTGATCAGATCATCTAACATGTAGCAAGAAAAGAAATAACAAGGGAAGAGTTACTAACTCAACAACGTAATGTATGCTAAACTTTTCTTTCTTTCTCTTTTTCTTTTTTTTAAGCTCTCGGCTTTTTTTGTTTTTTTTTTTTGTTTTTTTTTTTTGGCTATGAAATAGCTGCTGTAAATAAAATGCAGAAACCGAAAATAAGAGAACAAAAATAAAAATAAAAATAATAAGCTACGATGATCTAAAAGTAAGCAAAAATAAAGAAAATAGGGAAAATAGGCTAGAAACTGGAGAAATTAGGGTTCTTTAGTGGTGCAAGTTCATATAATGCTTTTAATCCAAGAATCACAATCATAGACATGATATGTAGCAACTAGGAATAAAATATCACAACTTGCAGTCAAGAACTCAATATCTTCGAAATTAAAGATCCAAACAAAGAATATAAAAAATAAAGTGCCAATTTTGATGGGTGAATAATAAAGATTTAATTTTTATGCAGCGGCTATGGTGAAAAATCGGCACGAAAAATAAATCACTCAAATAAGAAATCAAGAGAGTAAAGAACTTGCATTAACCTGAAATCCGATACCACTTGATACGTTTGGGATACCCGATCCTTCGCCTGTGGGCTCAAGATCAAGAACCACGCCGTATATTTGCTTAGATCTTGCAATGCTCTTTGATATCTCCTAATTGGAACAAATTTAAACAAGTAATTAAATTTCTGCAGTAGCGATAGTTTTAACACTTAGCGAAATTCAGCAAAATAAAGACTACAGATTTAGCGACAGAGAGAGAGAGAGAGAGAGAGAGAGAGAGAGAGAGAGAAGCGAGGGACTGGGCGCGCGAGGTCATGGGCACACAGGCGTCTAGGCCTCAGGGTGTGCGTGCGGGAGTGTCCGGATGCGCGAGGGCTTCTCTCGCTGGGGGCGAGTGTGTTGGCGAGAGGCGTGCGCGGGAGCGAAGACGGAAGTGCAGACGCGGGAGCGAGAGCGCCTGGGAGGACGCGGGAGCGAGGGCGCTACGAAGCGTCCGCGCTCGCTGGGAGCGGGCTGCTCGCGGATGACGCCAAAGGCCGGGCCTCTCTTCTTGCGACAATGACTGTGTTTGAAGGATGTGTTTGGTTTAGGGTTTCCGATGGGAATCAAGATGATGGTGATGATTTGTGATTGCCGAAAATCTCAAGAACACAAGAGCTTTTGGGATTGATAATCGAGAACCCTTTAATCCATAAAGGGGTTTCTCAATTCTAATTCAATCTAATTAATTCAAATGTGCATAACATGAATATATAGAAAACTATGGGAGATCTAACCAATCCTTCCTTGCAAAGGAAAGGGGTTTGGATAGATTAATTCTATCTAAAGATAAATAAAATAAATCTAAGATAAATAATTCCTAATAAGATAGATATTTAATAACTTGGTGGCCAAGGATTATATCTAGAAGAGATATAATTAATTGCACCTTATTTATCTAATTACATAAAATAAAATAATAACATAACTAATGTAATAGACTCGGCCCACAAGAGGAAGCACTCGGCCAAGCCCATAACTCCTCGACATGTCCTTGGGCCGAGTGTCATGTATGTCTTGATCAAGGCGGGTGTAGACGAGTCTTCATGAGCTCCGTGTGTGGACGCAAGCTCACTTTTGGTGCCGGTGGTGTAACCTTGAGCCAAGTGATCCAGGGTGGTCTGAACCCTTGCTCTAAAGTTCCATGACGACGGACAAGAAAGGCTTTAGTTGCAATTTGAATCTTCTTGGCCCTTGCACGAGTGATAGGACCATCGAATGGAACCTTCATGTTGTCCTCAATGTCACCAGGAGTCATCGATAATTGCACGACATCACCTTTCCCCATTCTTTTTTCTAAGGTATTTCTGCAGATTTTGATTGCTCGATGTCTATATGACGGGGTTCCCTTTTTGCGAATCGAAGAACCTGACTAAATCTCTAACTCATTATAAATGGTAATCATCCACTTATGCTTTGGTTTTGACCCGGCTCTGCTGTGGCGCTTTGTATCTTAATTTTGGCTTCCGTCCTGCTTCCGTTTGAAATGAATTTCGCGAGTTAGTCCCTAGGACAGGTTAAGGGTACCCAACGACCCTATGATATTTTCAGGGTTCGAAATCCCTCTTTATTACTGACCATAAAAATGAGTTTGAAACCTCGACCCGTACCTGAATTGCAAGATCCGAACAAGGGGTTTCATCCCTTGAAACGTAACCCGAAAATCATAATTCCGGGTCGTTACAAAGATGGTATCAGAGCTAAGGTTGTGCAATTCGGGTATGCAAGGGTCGAGTGTATGTTTTGGAAAACCGCCCATGAATTTCAAAGGATTTGAAAGGATTTCAAGAAGGGCGAAATGAACTTAAGTTGCCTAACCGAAATTACAGTAAATAATGAACTTGACTTGTAATAAAAGAGGAAAACCGACCAAAAAGGGGACGCGAGTGGGTAGTAAAGGCGCTAGACCACCCCTATTGGGTGTAGTTGGGAACGGTAGGCAAAATATCAGCTTGTTCTTTACAGACGGGTCGGGAGACTCCAAGGAGATCATTATGAGTGTTATTGACCGATTCTATGCTGAGTGCTTGATGTGCTAAAGTCGGATTGGTATCCCTAACAATTAAATGTGCATTCACTAATCTGTGTAAATGTGATAGTGGGAGTACCCTTGTTTTGTGTGGCCAAACCCAGCTTGTGTGGAAGAACCCCCTTCCATTATGTTAACCTCTTGACGACTCTATCTAGCCTTTCCTTGGATGTCAGTGTCTTCCACGGGGAATTGGGTTGGTAACCACATTGTGTCGGGAATCATGGTTGGATATTAAGGTTGTCTAAGTGAGTGTTGGAATTTCTTGATGTCACTTTGAGTCAGATGTAAGGTGTTCCTGGGACTCTCTTTCCTTATTCTTATGATGATCAGCAGTGTCTTCTTTCCATGAAGAGTTATACCGGAGTCCCACGGGAAAGAGGGGTGATGAGTCGGTTAGGAAAGGTCAATGGTTGCCCTTAGGGATCTCTGTCCGGTTGTAATGGTTAATCTCTCTTAATTGCATGACATGATTTTGTAATCTCCCGCATGTACCTTACAAACACTCATTAGTAAAAAGCTGCTCATGTTATGCCTTCCCATTTGTCTTGATTTTATTGTTTAAGCTCATGTTCAGGTTAGTTACATTTCTCAAGTCTCGAGTTGTGTTTTTCCTTCTGTCATGATTGTATGTTGTTATAGCATGTTTACTTGGCCTATTGATCGTATGATTCTATATGTACTACTCTTTGACCTACGGATTGATCCCTAATGTGAAATTTTGCTTACATGTTTAACGTTTATGACGACCACTATATGGGTCCGAGTTACAGTTGTTACATCCCTATTATCCCACCATGTTTTACTTAGTATGTTGTATCGTCATACAAGTGCATGAATGTATATATCATATGTTGGAAAGCTGCATAATTGATGTCCTCCCTGTGAATAGGTTCATGATAGTGTGATCGCTCAGTTATGATATCATGATAGAGTGAATTCCTTACTTGATGGATAGGTGTTACAACTGGATGTCAACATGCCTTATGTGATATGTAATTCCCAGTACATTATATGATGATGATCTTTAATGCGAATTCGTGGTTGTATGACATTCTGTACCCATGCTTGCGCCCATTGCTTAGGTCTCGTGTTGCACCTTCCTTTTTGTTATGATTATATGTCGCATTCACAAGTATAATTAACCTGTTGTATTGGTGGTACTAATGACTGCTTAGAAGCATGACTGGCATGATACGAGTCTATGTAATTATTGTCTTCTCCTGGATTAGGTCCATGATAGTGTGAGAAGATTGCACTTGACTTTGTTTGATTAAATTAGTAGCTCTATCTGTGACCATGCTGTCGAAATAATGTCTTGATAAATTTACATCGCATTTAGTATTATTGAATTGGAACTCATGGCTTCGTATTCTACTTATATTGTCCTTTTATATAGGTTTTCATTACGCGTTGCTACATTCCTCCCATGCTCTATATCGCTCGATTATGTTAATGTGGTCTCTTATGTATCGTTGTGTTAGCCAATCAAGTGCATGTATGTATCGAATGTTGTATTCGCCCTGATTAGTCCTAGCATGTTTACATGATTATCTCTCGATAGTGTTCCCTATTACTCCATGATGGTATCTCGTGCTTACATGAATATATGACTCGACACTTCGCATGATCACACACCACGTTATATCATGTTTTTGCATATACATGACACCCGAATGTTAGGGTAGGTCTAGTCGAAGTGCCTTGATGAGTTCATGTTTGATATGTGCTAGTAGTATCCTATAAGGTTTATGAATTCCGATATGACTCCCTAGATGGTAAGTTTTCGTACTTACTGCATTGCGTAAACATGCTTCGCGAACCTTATGTTGAGTTCTCTTAGGCCACTCTTAACTATGTCATGCCTCATCGTGTATCACTAGCATCATGTAGGACCTATGCTTTCTAAATGTGACCCTTCGTCTAATTGCATGCAATTCTTGACTTATTATATGATCATGTTTGCCATATGTGATAGATATTATGCTGCTCTTATGTGTTCTCGTATAACATTAGGTCGGATTATTACGATAACCTCATCATGATGCATTGACCTTGATTGTTGATATATATACCCCGCTAGTGCATTGCTCATATATATGATATTTGCTTTGTTTGGTAAATCCCGCATATCTCGCTTAAGACTACTAGGAATTATGGCTTTCATGAATCGATAGACTGTTAGCTTGTCTCGCATGCACCTCAAGGTAGAACTCGAATGTGTCTTTTGAATGTACATGTATGTCGTTGATCTTCGAGATAGTCACATGTTAGTGTGGGTTGATATGGTTGATTGCTTGAGACGAACCCTTGCTGCTTGTCACAAATTGTACCTCATAGATTTTCATAGGGGCAATCGTTGTCATTCTCGGGTCAAAGTCTTGTCTCTAGTCTTGTCGTCCTTTAGCCTTGGTGTATGTTTGGTTCCGAAGTGAACATTGGGTTACCCGTCCTTGTCACTCCCCTATCTCTGATAACTTAGACTCCTCTGCGATATTTGGTGAGCGACTGCTTAAAAGAGAAAGGAAGTTGCATAACGATAGAGCAGTGTGTCGGAAGCGTGGGCCCATAACCCCCAAGCCTCATGATCGACGGTGTTGGTGGGACAGGTATGTTTTGAGGACTGCGGCTATCCAGTACGATATGACTTGCAGGCGAGAGTGTCCTCCGTTTGAATTGCGAACTTTTCTGAATATGTTGATAACCATGTTGCAATGCTTTGATGGTGACGTTTATGTGTTGATGTGCTGACTTGGTAATAATTGTTGTCTGATTGTCTGTTGTTTATGATGATATAATTCGGTGCCTTACAGTTCTAATGTACATGATGTCTTGATGTGTTGATGCTTGAGTTGCTAAGCATGATCTAAATTCGTTACCTATAAAATGTGAACTGCAAATGCTAAGAAACCTGAACTGTCTATTAGATAAGGTTATGATGAACTTGCTAGCTTGACTTGATTATGTGCATATATGATGATTGTTAATAATGATTGAGCATGGCGGTAAATTGAGATTTATCGACGCAGTTGTAATGTTTAATGCTGAACTAATGGTGCTATTGATATAAATGCTAGTTGATATGATGTTGTCCTTATGTGTAGTAATGTCCATGATTGCTTCTTCTTTGAACTTGTGAGTGAGGGTTCTCTTGTGGAGTGGTTGATGAGTGGTAAAATAATTCTAGGCGGTTAGGATGATCGATGGTATTACGAGGTAAGACGCGAGAGAGGGATCCATGTGGTTAGCAAGGTATGATGCTTGTGATGTCTTGAGTAGTATATGAAGTGTGGGGAATGACTTTTGAGAGTATTGAGGATATAGTATGAGAGGGTTCTCGAGTGTGAAGTTAGAGATAGGAGTTGAGTTCTTAGAGGTGGATGGTGTGTGGGAGTGGTTGATGAAATGAGGGGTGAGATTGGATTATCGAAATGAATTGGGATTTCTTCAGGGGATTTTGTCAGAGTTAGTGTTGTTGAGTCTAGAAGAGGATTAATCTTGGCTTGAGAGTAGAGATGGGTGAGTGGGGATTGTGTTTTATTTTGACTGGTATGATGTGAGAAATTTTCTTGATTTTGTGATTTATTTATATCTGATGGGATGATGTTAGATAACAACCATGATAACCTGATATGGAATTACATATTGATATGCAATATTAAAATCTAGTTGCAGGTAGCGACAAGTGTTACCATGATATATTAATACTTTGATATCCTGTTATATTGGTTTAGAAGCATGTTAGGACGTGTTGTGATATGATATATGAAGTAATGATGAGTATGAACTGTGGGATAATGATGTGCTATTATATGGAAGCATGATGTTTTATTATGTGGTAGTAAGCATGATGTGTACTATATGGTTGACAAGCATGATTATTGGTTATGTAAATGATGAATATGACTTGAAGTATGATCATGATTAGTATATATGAGATAATGGTGCATGATTTCTAAATGATTGTCATTCGATATTGTGATGAGTTAAGGTGATATCTTTCGGAGCATGCTGACATTTTGGTGTTTTATATACTGCTTGATCTTCCTTTTTTCTGAATCTTAATAGCATGATCGACTTTGTTGTGTTGATATGTTAACGTGATGAATCTGTTCTACTTGTGTTGCAATATCGATATGTGATAGTGAGATTTGATGTGTACTGACGTACTAACCCCATAACATCTAACCCGTTGATTTCTGGACATGTGTGCTTACGTGATGAGTGATGAGCATCTGATTATGCACTTATGATTCCTTCAGTATGATGTAGATATACCTTATGATTTGTAGTATGTTGAGGTTTGTTGTTCCTTTGTTACTTGAGACTTGTTGGCATGTTTATGTTTATATTAAACGGCTATGTGATGGTTTGTGACTATGATATGATGTGAGACTTGCCATGTGTGAGATGGCTTATGGTATTATGCTTATGTAAGAGTTGATGAGACTTTTGGTTATGGTACTTGTTGAGTTGTGAATGATGTTGCATGATCTGGAAACTAGGAAGAGAATATGGGATTAGCCCTTAGAGATGGATGATTCCACCTCCGAGCTTCTGAATTTGATTGATTGTTATGCGGGAAACTGATTTGGTTTTGGAGGATTTTGACGAAATTTGATCGAAAGGATTTTACTTGTTTTGGTGTAAAGTTGCTTGGTTAAATGTCTTATTTGAAGATTTTGAGCGGTTTGAAAAGGAATTACTTGGAATTTTAAAGAATAAACGTTAACGAGAATTTCAACGATTTTGAGGCCAATCTTTTCCAATGGAGGAATCCGTTTTTCTTGAGAATTTTCAAACTCGGTTTTATATTATAACGCCTCACGAAGTGGATACAAGCATCTTATAGGGGCGTGTTGACTGCAGGAGTAAGTCAAGTATAGAATAGAATATGGTTTAGAACGACTCCCCTGTCTCAGCAAATAATTACAAGACTTCCTCCCGTTGTAGTAAGAGAAAAGTCAGGATCGAATCCACGAGGAAGCACGTCAGCAGTTCTCAGGTAGCTATCAGATTCTCACAACAGCAGAGCAGAAAAAGCACAGAAACACAAGCAGAAGCAGAAATAAACCCGGCAAGGGTAACTAAAACAAAGGCAAATAGACAAACTAAAGACAGAAATAAAAGCAAAGCAAAGATGAAAACAACAGAAACTAAAAGCAAAGTAACAGTCTTGTCGATCTCGACAAACTCTTACTCGAGATCGACCACGGCAATCGACAACAGCAAGTCGACAATCACAACAGACAAGAAATCCCGGCAAGGGCAACTCGACCTCGACAAGAGGTACTCGACTTCGACGAAGAAAGGTAAAGACAGAAATTTGAAAATCGACAAGAGACAGAAACTTCAACTCGACCTAGACTGGACCTACTCGATCTCGACTAAGGCCAACTCGAGATCGACAAGGGTTTCGTCTATGTCGACAAGAACAGAAATTTAAAGGAAATTAAATTGCAATTGCTCAAAACCCAAACTCAGCTGTTTGACAGAAAATAAACTCAATATATAAAAGGACCTCCAAGGCTAGGGTTTCAATACCACAACGGTAACCATGCAAAACAACACATAAAGGCATAAAAGATCATGCTTTCCATCAAATAACTTTCGTCATTAACAACTAGGCATATAGAGGCTCTCGCATAAACCCTAATTGTTACTAACCCTTTTCACATAATTAATCCAAGTTGCATTAAGATCACTTTCGCTTCAATAACACAAACAAGGATCACCTTCAACTCTCGCAAAAGAATCATGCTCATAGGGATAGAAGATGAATCGCACAAAAGATCTGACCTTTATCGCATCGTCTCACATGGCCACTGTCGGGCTCACCCCAGCCCCAGAAGTGGGTGGACTACTCACGCCTCATCGCAATCGCAGACATCATTGAAAGAAAACAACTTGCATTAGACTAAATTCAACGATTTTACAATTCCGGCGATCCAACTCTCGTCAACTGCCAAAACCCTAAAACCCTTGAACTCCTAAACTATTCTGAATGGAACTAACTACTTGTCTGTTGAATGATTCATAAAACTGAGCCCCATGGGCTTTATTTATAGCCTTAATTCCCTAGCTATTCTAGGAAAGAAGATATCTATCTATATCTAAATTGCTTGAAAGATAAATAAATGACATAATGGAATTAAATCTATAACGGAAAAGATAAAACTAAATAGGAAACATGTCTTCATGATGATAGATCTTGCTCCTTCCATGGATAGACTTGATAGATCGGATAGATCTTCGATGGATTTGGATAGAATCTTCCGCCTTCGGTATCAAGCAACGTCAACTCCACTCGGACAGGGCTAGTCGAGAAGATTCTGGAAGCTGGTCTAGTCGACCTCGACGAAGTCCCGTCGACCTCGAGTAGGGTTAGTCGTCTCGGCTTGCTGGTGCTTGATGTGGCTCGTCATGGACTTCCTGGGCTCGTCGACCTCGAGTTGGCCTCGTCGATTTCGACAAGGGCTAGGGCCATCGACTAGACCTCCTCGGGTGGATCTCCTCGGGTTGCTCAGACATGGCTCAGGGCGGCTCGTCGATCTCGACAAGGGTTAGTCGAGATCGAGTAGAGGTGGCTCGGCTTCTCGTCCTCGGTTTGGTGTGCTCGACCGGCTCGGACAAGGACTCAGGCGCTCGTCGACTTCGACAAGCCCTAGTCGACTTCGAGTACGGTGGTTCGCCGACTAGGGTTTCTCGAGCAGCTCTCCTCGAGGGACTCCGGATCTGGTGATGTGGCTTCATCGACCTCGACTAGCGGTCCTCGAGATCGAGTTGGCTTCGGGACTTGGGTTGGCTGGCTTCTCGAGCGGGCTTGCTCGACCATGTCTGCTCGGTCATGGCTAGTCTAGGTCGACCAGGCCTACTCGAGATCGAGTAGCCTGGGTCTTTGGACTTGTTCCGCTGCTTTGATCTTTGGACTTCTGTAGCGGTTTTCCGAGCTTTTCCGACCTTCTGTAGAATTGCTGTAAAACGCCTCGATTTCTGCGATTTAAACAGAAACTGGTGTAGATTCCATAATTTTGGCAAATAGACATAAATTACACAGATTTTGTACTATCTAATCCCAAATGAATGCAATGTATACAGAAATCGATATAAAAGTTACTGTAAAACATGGCAAATTCTGCTCACAACAGGGCGCATATAGGATGCTTGCTAAGACCTAGTAAAGACGTTATGATTGATTTTCGAGTTATGATATAACCAAAAAGTCGGAGTAAGGATGTGATAGGGGCCCATATCGCATACTTACTACGACCAATTGGGGATATTATGATCACGTCAAGGGTGCTGTAAGGGTCTCATATGGGCCCTATGAGATGCTTACGGAATCAATGGCATAATCCTTGGACTCACCAATTTAAAACATCATCCCCGTGTTTTAGAGTGATTTTAGTCTCGGGGACGAGACTTGTTTTTAAAGGTGGATGATGTAAAGACCGGGAAATTTTAGAATATAAAATTATTAAAATAGTGATTTATAATCATCCCGATTTCTAAGATTTGGGAGATTTGGAATTTCCGTCATTGAGCTATTGGTTTTATTCTAAATATTTAAAAACGAGTTCCGGCATTATTTAGTTGAAAATTTAAAATATGTTTTATCCCGCTTGTTTATGCGAAAATTGAAGATAATATTTAGAGTTCCTTATCAAGTTCGGAATTGGAAATTGGAAAATCACTTTAAGTCAGTCGGGATAAGGTTAAGAAAACAGTTTCATAATTTGTTTTCCGGGTATTTGAGATTTGTGGATTGAGACCAGATTATTTTCTTTTCCTTTTTTTTTTTTCCTTTATCTCTCTCTCGGTCTATTGAGTAGCCTGGCATCTCCCATTCTTGGCTAGACCCCATCTCTAGTTTCAACTCTTCAGGCCTGCTTCCCCCTCCAATTTTGGCAAGATGTCAATCCATCACAACGCCTCTTTTCTTACTCCAAGCCAGCTAACCCTTGCCATTCAAAACAACCCAATTCTGGATCTGTGCTCTTATGAAATTCAAGTCCCTTTAACTCCAAACACTTCCCCTTCTACTGGTTTCCCATCGCCGAGCCACCACCACTATCAAACCGCATCTCTTCCCTCCCCCTCGTTCCTTGTCCGTCGAGCAGCAGCAACCGACTTCCGACGACCTAGATGAAGATTGATCCCAGGAGCGCCGCCAGAGCACCGCCAGCGAGCCGCCTCTCGCTTCTGTTCTTCCGAGAGGTCTGTTTCGTTCCCCTTTCGATTTTGATTCCAATCCCTTCGAAAACATGCCTTGCTCATGTATATCCCTCCTAGGCTCAAGCCATGCTCTCTTCCTCGTCGATTCGCAGCCGGAGCACCGCCGTCGAAGCCAGGAAAGTTCCGCGAAATCACACATTATAAGACCTCCTTTCCTCCCTTCCTTCTTTACGCGCGCTTCCATCTTTCTGTGTGGAAATCAGTCGGAATACCGTGTCGAGTCTCTGGGTAAAATTTAGGGAGGAATGGCCGCCGGGAGGCCGAGCTTCGCCCTCTGTCTCCTTCCGTTTCCGCCGGAGTGCAGAGCTGGGTTCTTGTGGGTTGAGGGAGACGGGTTCACTTCCTTTCTTTTCTTTTCCTCTTGAACCGGGTTTCCTTCTTTCCTTTTGGGAACCGGCCGGCTCAGCCTTTTCTTGGGTTCACTTAAACATGGGTTGGGCTTTGGATCTGGGCCGAATCCGAGTTTCTTCCGAGTTTGGGCCTAATCCTCTCTTCTTGGCTGCTGTTGTTGTTATTCTATTTATATGTGGGTTTTTTATATTATCAGATGTTATATAATTCCGTTATAGGCTTTTATTTAAGGTGAAATTATTTCTGAAATATTATTAATATTATTGACATTATGATTTGGTGATTCTATAAATTCTGGAATTTTATTATATTATAAAATGGTTTAAAATAGGCATTATTGGAATATGTATTGAGTGTTGTTCTAATTTGTGATTTTAGAAGTTTGAAATGAATCACGAGTTTTGATTTATAAATATGGTTTGTGAAATTAGAATTATATTGGTGACTAGATGTCAGAATTTATTTATATAATGATTTGAAAACAAACGTGTTGAGATCGTTTTAATAATATGACTTTGGGAAATTGGGTAAGGATTTAAATGATTAATGTCGGAATTTGGCCAAGTATGATTTGAGAAATTGTTTTGAATATGAGTT
This sequence comes from Persicaria tinctoria, assembly GCA_037127255.1. Classification (NCBI taxonomy): domain Eukaryota; kingdom Viridiplantae; phylum Streptophyta; class Magnoliopsida; order Caryophyllales; family Polygonaceae; genus Persicaria; species Persicaria tinctoria. The sequence continues at coordinate 32,124,409 of JBANSL010000007.1, read as the reverse complement.
TATTTATCTCGATATTTAAGAGTTTGGAGAACCTCTGGAAATGAGTTTGGAAATATTGTTGATATGATTATCGGAAGGGTTTTGGAAAATGGTTTCACTATTGGTTGGTTTTGAGTATGTGAGAACTTAAGTTTCGTGCGAGTGAATGTTGGTCCGGTGGCTTATAGAAATGGCTTGATGATAGGTGTATATTGCTTTTGGATTGCTTTGGACTTGCATTCGGGCCCTTGCTTGTATTATCCTGTTGTTCTACATCTTCAGGTAAGTTCCCTAGGGGGCTTATTCAGGTTGGACATTCATGTCTGTTGTTGCATTTTATGTTAGGCGTTGCATATGCATAAAAGCATGCAATGTAGTATCCTGTTTAGGTTGCACTAATTGAATGAGCATCTGCTTAATTAATGCGTTTGAAACAGAACGGCCGTTATCTATGATAGTCCTAGAGTCTTTGCTAGGGTCATAGGGTAGCCCAGCCTCATCGGGTACCCTGAGTCAATCGAGTCATGAACTTCCTTATATTATGAGATGCCTGCGGGCTTTATTGTGGAGCGGGTTAGGCATGCATGCCGCCCGATTATGATGGAATCCATTCACGAGTTGGCCAGTCTCCGCCCTATCGGAAGGGGGTGGAGGTAGGAGAGCGATATGCCACTTGGCATTGTCTTAGGCCCTTTACAGTATTTTTACACATTATTATAACTAGGAGCATGCTAGTGTGTTTGACTTTCGTACTGCATTAGAGCATCTTTATTAGGTATAGCACATACTATGTGGCCTCAGCGAGGACTGTCGGTCCCGCATGAGTGGCTCGATCTGACTCCTTTCCCCGTTCTTTTTTTAAGGTATTTCTGCATATTTTGATTGCTTGATGTCTATATGACGGGGTTCCCTTTTTGCGAATCGAAGAACCTGACTAAATCTCTAACTCATTATAAATGGTAATCATCCACTTATGTTTTGGTTTTGACCCGGCTCTGCCGCGACGCTTTGTATCTTAATTTTGCTTCCGTCCTGCTTCCGTTTGAAATGAATTTCGCGAGTTAGTCCCTAGGACAGGTTAAGGGTACCCAACGACCCTACGATATTTTCAGGGTTCGAAATCCCTCTTTATTACTGACCATAAAAATGAGTTCGAAACCTCGACCCGTACCTGAATTGCAAGATCCAAACAAGGGGTTTCATCCCTTGAAACGTAACCCGGAAATCATAATTCCGGGCCGTTACAGTCTTCACTCATTTCTTGAAGAAGCTCGTCATCGCAAGCATCCTCGGATGAAGGAAATTGAGTAGCAACTAAACGTTCAATCCTCCTAAGAGAATGATAAAAAAAAAGTCATTTAAAGAAAGAGAATAAAAATAAATAACCATAAAATTGAAAGATTTGGACCGTAGAATTTAAATAAAAAACATCAAGTTGAACAATAATTACTAGGCGAACAAATTCAGCCTAAAAGAATGATAAAACAAATCATTTAAGCAAAGAGAATTAAAAAAATGACCATAAAATAGCAAGGCAAGCTTCCATCAAATGTATACAATTCAACTACAAATAGCAAGTCGAATGTTTGAGCTTGCAAGCTGAACTACATAGAGAAAGCATTACAAAACAAAGTAAACATCAAAGCAAATCACTGTTTTTAGAGCATCAGCATTGGTGGGGAGGTATCCTCCCCATTTCACTTTTTCAAGGCTTTTGGGCAACCCGACTATTGTGGACAACCTCCCGATTTTTGGGGTGACTCAATATATTGGGAACCTTCCCAAATCCGAAACCAATCGGATTATGCCACGTGTCCATAAAATAAATCATTTTTTTAACTTTTCATAATTTTTTTAAACTTCTAGTTTTTCATTTTTTTTTAAACTTCAACCTTTATTTTTAACTTCTAGCCATTGTCATTTTTTTTAAACTTTCAGCCCTTATTTTTATATTTTTTTTAAACTTCCAGCTTTTTTTTTTGATGAAATTTAAACTTCCAGCTAACATATAGGTCATGTAATTTTTATTATTTTTGAATGACAATGTATGGCTAATGTAATTTTTATAATATTTAATATCACTAGTGTAAGAAATACTAGTTTAAATTAATTTTAATTCATATAAGATTTTTAAGATATTGAATAAATTTGTGATTGAAAGTATTTAATTGATAATTTTTAATTGTCGAATATATTCACTATTTATTTAAAAAAATTAATTACTAAAATTAATTATGAAATATAATTATAAAATCAAATTAACTATTTTAATATTTTAAATTATAGAGAAAATATAGTGGGGTATAGAAAAAGTGATAAGATAGATTTATTGGGGAACCCAACCATTGTGAAGGGTATAAAATAAATTGGGGAGGGTTGAGAATAAAATTAGTGGAATATGGGGTGGACGAATAAGAAAATGGGAGAGAAAGTTTGGGGCACCCCACCATTGGGGATGCTCTTAGGTAAACATCAAAGTAAATAAAGTAAACAACAGCTCACTTATGATCCCTTCCTTTTCTCACCCAGCAAATCAATAAAATATTGCAACAACCATGAAGAAACATCAAAGCAAACAAAGAGAGAGAGTTGTACAACTTTTAGAGAAACATGGAGTAAATTATGATGGCAAAAAAAAAAAACTTATACATATGATTTAGGTCGAGACCCGGTCCATTCTCCATCTGGTGTTGTAAATAGTTTCCGCACCAAATCTGAAATTTTTTGGCTTTGTACCCTCTTTTTTCTACAAATTCAAAGACAAATTAGTAATTAGTTTGAATCACTAAAAATAAAGAGTAAATAGATAAAGATGCTTACCATTAGCTCAAAATGCTTCGTGAGTTTGCGAGAACCACCTCGATAAACCCCACCATCAATTGCTTTTTGAGATGCCTTATTATTCTTGTTGACCGCAGCTTGATGCAACATGTTCTTGTCAGTTTTCCTAAGCTTCTCCATTGCTTGACATTGTTTAACACCTAGGAATTTTGGTACTATACCCTTTAAACGACATGACTTGAAGACATTGCGAATGTGATCAGCAGCTTGATGAAGAAATGTCTTCCTCATTTGGTTAGTGGAAACAGTCCAGTAAAACGTAAAGGCTCGGAAATTCAAATCCTAAATTTTCAGAAAAAGGAAATTAAAAATGAACTTAAACTGAATTTAAAACTCATTTAGCGGATTCCGACTGTAATGTAAAAATTTGGCGAACAATTTCTGTCATTTAACCTCGAAAATTCAAAATAATTATCGGATAGCGATATTCTTTTCGAGTTTAAAAGAAAAAAAAATCTAATTGATCGAGTAAGCAAGAGTCGGGGAAGCTAATTACGGGATTCGAAATTCACGTATCCGAAATTTAATTTCGGGTATTGATTAACCAATTCTACACATTACCCTCACCAACTCCCTCACCATACCTCTTCAACGTCATCCCTCACCCCGTCATTCACTCATTCATCATCACCCTCACCTGCTCCTTTCATCCAATTCATCACCCATCATCACCATCCCGTCTTCACCATACCCCATCACCATCCCTCTCCTTGTCAATCACCACCACTGTTCCTTCCTTCTATCCTTCTTCATCGTCATCTCAATCACCGCCACCTGCTGCTCCCCTTCGCTCCATCAACCATCACTTATCGCCACCGAGCCGCCACCACCATTTCCTCCCCTGTTGTCCAGAACGGTGGCAACAACAACTTCAACCCCGCCCCTCATCTTTCCTCGAACCCAGCGGCTGCAGCAGCTCCAGCCCTAGCTGCATCGACGCTCAACGCCACACTGGAGCCACCCAGGAGCCGTCCAGCGCCGCCACCGAGCCACCGGAGCTCCACCTTCCCCGTCCGAGCGCGAACACCGCTTCGTTCCGACGAGCCATCATTGTTAGATTGGAGCACAGATAACCACACTTACAGCAACACAAAGGCAACCACAGATACTTGAATCTGTGATCTACCAAATCGACCAAAACTGTGTTGAATGAGAGAGTAAAACTTGAGCCAATAACTTCTCTAATTGCATTCAGAAAACTGCTACAAACTTGACTACATACCCACACAAAAACTAACTCCATACCTGCTAGGCTAAGCTCCACTACATCCACTAACTTAGCCAAACTCAACGGCTAGAAAACTGACTTAAACTGACTCTCCTCTATGTCGACTAAAGCTCACAGGCTTCATAGACATCGAGTAACTTGTTCTTGACTCATAACTGAAATAACAGAAATTCAAACAACATAAAACTAAGCTTGAATCATAAGTGTCTAAGCTACACTTTCAACACCACCCCTTGATTCGAGCTTTCTCATTCCAAGTCTTTCCATGAAAAACTGATGCTTTGCTATGCTCAAAGCCTTGGTCATCAAATCTGCATTCTGATCATTTGTGCCACAGAATCTTAGCACAATTTCTTCCTTTGCAACCAACACTCGAATGAAGTGATGCTGCACTTCAATGTGCTTGGTCCTGGCATGGAATGCAGGATTCTTTGTCATGGCAATTGCAGACTTGTTGTCACACCACAGCTCTGTTGCACCTTCCTGCTTGCAACCCAGATCATCAAGCAACTTCTTCAACCACATAGCTTGTTTTGCTGCTCCTCCTGCAGCTACATACTCAGCTTCAGAGGATGACAAAGCAATCGTCTCTTGCTTCTTCGAGCTCCAAGTCACAGCTCCTGTACCAAAGCTGAAAACTGACCCTGAGGTGCTCTTTCTGTCATCTAAACATCCAGCCCAATCACTGTCAGTGAAACCTTGAAGCTTGAACTCTTCTTTCCTTCCATACCAAAGGTCATGATCTAGAGTTCCTGCAATGTACTTGAGAACCCTCTTGGCTGCTCCCATATGCTGCTTTGTTGGACCATGCATAAACCTTGACACCACACTCACAGAAAAGGTGATATCTGGTCTTGTATGTGCCAAATAATTCAAGCCTCCCACCAGACTTCTATACATTCTCTCATCTGCAACTCCAGTTCCATCCTCTCTGTGCAGCTTCTCATTCACATTCATGGGTGTGTATGCAACATCACATCCCTCCATATGGAACTTCTTCAGAAGATCCTTGGCATATTTCTTCTGACATAGATAGATACCCTCTTCTTGTTGATCTATCTCAAGCCCAAGGAAGTACTTCAACTCCTTTAAATCTGTCATCTCAAATTCTTCCATCATGGATCTCTTGAACACACTCAACATCTTCTGTGATGTGCTAAAGTAGATGATATCATCCACATACAAACACACCACTATAAACTCCCTCTTTCCTCTACCTTTCACATATAAAGTAGGTTCATTTTCACTCCTACTAAAACCATTCTTTTCAAAGAAGGAATCAATTCTGCTGTACCAAGCTCGTGGAGCTTGTTTTAATCCATACAAGGATTTCTTGAGCCTCAACACCTTACATTCTTCACCAGCTTTCACAAAACCAATGGGCTGCTCAACATAAACTTCTTCTTGAAGTTCTCCATTCAAAAATGCAGACTTGACATCCAACTGATACACATTCAGTTTCCACTGAGCAGCTAAGGCCAATACCACCCTTACTGTCTCAATTCTCACCACTGGTGAGAAGGTTTCTTCAAAGTCAATCCCCTCTTGTTGTGCATAACCTTTGGCCACCAGCCTTGCCTTATGCTTTGCAACACTTCCATCTGTATTAAACTTGGTTCTAAACACCCACTTCAGGCCAATTGCTCTCTTTTCTGCTGGCAATTCAACCAAATTCCAAGTTTCATTTCTCTGGATAGCATTCATCTCTTCTTTCATAGCTTTCATCCATTTGCCCTCACCCTTAGCTTCTTCAAAGCTTTCTGGATCTGCTGATGCAAGTGCAAATCCACAACTGGCATAGATGTCTGAGAGTGATCTAAATCTTCTTGGAGGAGTTTCACTCGATGAGCTTGAGGGAGATGAATGTTGGCTACCAGATGAGCTTGACTATTGTGCAGGTGATCCAGGAGTACTCCCATTCTGATCATTATCACCATCATCTTCAAACATATTTTCTTCACCCGTTTCTGCACTTGAACTGTCAATATTCACCACATCTCTAACACCTTGATCACTTGCTGGCTTCTCCCAGTCCCAGCTCACATATTCATTGAAAACTACATTTCTACTCACTATAGTTTTCTTACTCACTGGATTGTACAACTTGTAAGCTTTTGACTGAACTGCATAACCAATAAAGATGCACTTCTCAGCTTTGTCATCTAACTTTGACCTTAAGTTCACCATTGCATAGGCCACACATCCAAACACCTTAAGATGGCCAACAGATGGCTTCTTTTCTCTCCACACCTCAAAAGGTGTCCTATTCTCAACAGCTTTGTTGGAGAAATGTTGAGAATATATACTGCTGTAGCTGCTGCCTCACACCAAAACTGATTTGGGACCCTCCTTGCCTTCAACATGCACCTTGCCGTCTCAACTACAGTTCTATTCTTCCTTTCAGCCACCCCATTTTGCTCTGCTGTATAGGGTGATGTGAGCTCTCTCCTTATGCCATTCTCTTCACACCATGACATGAACTCAAATGACATAAACTCTCCTCCTCTATCACTCCTCAAAGCCTTCAACATCTTGCCTGACTGTTTTTCTGTAAGAGCTTTAAACTTCTTGAAGCACTCAAAAGCTTCAGACTTCAATCTCAGAAAGTAAATCCAACTCATTCTACTGAAATCATCAGTTATGAGAAAGAAATACTTGCTTCCTCCTAGTGAATCTGTTTGCATAGGTCCACAGAGATCTGCATGAACCAATTCTAAACATTCACTAGCTCTCCATGCTTCACCAGTTGGAAAGGGTCCCTTAAACTGCTTTCCATACACACAGCCTTCACATAAATCCAACTCATCTACCTTTGGTAGACCATTCACCATTAATTTTGTACTGAGCATCTTCAAAATTTGAATGTTTAAGTGCCCATACCTGTGATGCCACAACCTTGACTCATCACTTCCTTTCACTGTCATTGCTCTATTCACACCTCTTGCCAAATCAAGAGGAAACATTCTATTCTTAGTCATGCTCACTCTCACAACAACTTCACCTGTTCTCTTGTCTCTGATCACACAAGCATCCTCATCAAATAACACTGAATAGCCTGTCTCTTGGAGCTGACCAACACTCAACAGATTGTGAGCAAGCCCGGGCACATACTGAACATCTTGCAAGGACTTCTCTCCTCCTTGCTCACTCTTGATCACAATAGTTCCTCTCCCTTCAACCTTTAACACTTTGTTGTCTCCTAGCTTGACACTTCCCTTCTTAGATTCATCAAGCTCTCTAAACATTTCTCTTGAGCTTGACATATGGTTTGAACAACCACTGTCAAGATACCACATGCTGCTTGCAGTATCTCCAAATGAAGACAAAGCCATGAACAGCCTTTCCTCTTGCTCATTCTTCTCTGTATAGTTAACTCCCTTTTGCTCATTCTCCTGTTTCTCCCAACAGAAAGCCTCCTTGTGCCCGAATTTCTTGCAATATTAGCATTTGATGCCACTCTTCTGTTGCCTTGAGTCATTACCTTGATTCCTATTGGAATCCTTCCACTGTTCCTTTCCTTGCTCACCTCCATTTCCTCTACCTGAGCCACTCTATTGACCTCTGCCATAGCCTCTTCCTCCTCTACCTCTTTGATCGACCACCTCTATAGTTGCCTCTTCCTCTGCGACCTCCTCTGAAGCCACCCCTACTTGAAGAACCCTCATTCTTACTCTTCTGATTTTCATCTTTCACTTGAAAAACCTTCTCTTTCTTCTGCTCACTTGTCCTGCTCATTCTCTCTTCATGAGCTTGCAAGGAGCTAGACAATTCTTCAAATTTGTACACAGACAAATCTTTTGATTCTTCAATTGTTGCAACTACATGATCATACCTCTTTGTAAGGCTCCTCAAGACCTTACTCACTATGGTCTCACTGCTCATAGTCTCTCCATATATCCTCATATGGTTGACAATACCAGATACTCGAGACAAGAATACTTGAACAGTCTCTTTCTCTTGCATGACCAGAATCTCAAACTCCTTCCTTAAGGTCTGCAACTTGACTGTAACTACTCTCCCATTTCCCATGTATTCTTGCTTCAAAACTTCCCAAGCATCATGAGAAGTTGTAGAGGCTGCTATCCTTGGAAAGACCTCATCATCTAGAGCACTTTGAATCATGAAAAGTGCCTTAGAGTCTTTCTTTCTCTTATCTCTCAAGGCTTGATCTGGCTCTGGAGGATCTGCATCTTCAAATCCTTGATCAACAAGGCTCCAAACTTCCTGTGATTTGAACAAAGTGGTCATCTTCAGGCTCCAGAAGTGATAGTTCACTCCTTTGAAGATTGGCAACTGAGGATTGCCAACTCCTCCACCTCCATTGTTCTGCATATTGCTGAACACAGAATTCTCACAAGTGTTTCCCTGTGTTTAATCCTCACACCACTCAATTCCCAGAAGATAAACCCGATGAGATCTTTTAATCTCAGCTCTGATACCAATTGTTAGATTGGAGCACAGATAACCACACTTACAGCAACACAAAGGCAACCACAGATACTTGAATCTGTGATCTACCAAATCGACCAAAACTGTGTTGAATGACAGAGTAAAACTTGAGCCAATAACTTCTCTAATTGCATTCAAAAAACTGCTACAAACTTGACTACATACCCACACAAAAACTAACTCCATAACTGCTAGGCTAAGCTCCACTACATCCACTAACTTAGCCAAACTCAACTGCTAGAAAACTGACTTAAACTGACTCTCCTCTATGTCGACTAAAGCTCACAGGCTTCATAGACATCGAGTAACTTGTTCTTGACTCATAACTGAAATAACAGAAATTCAAACAACATAAAACTAAGCTTGAATCATAAGTGTCTAAGCTACACTTTCAACAATCAAGAGCCTCCGACGACGCCCGAGACTCTCATCGAGAGCTCCGAAGTCGCGAACCCCTCGGTGAGCTTCATCCATTTCCTTCCTTCCTTGATTCGATTTTGTGTTTCCTTCGATGTCTAGATTAGTCGAGAGTGAGCGAGGGCCGAGTGCGGGACGATCGGGTGGGCTCAAGAGCTCCGGCGAGCTCGAGAGCGAATTCCAGAGTGCGAGTCGAGCGTGAGGGCGCAGGAGAGTCGTGTGTGGGTGCGGGCGGGTGAGCACCGGGCGGCGAGGTGGTCCAGGCATGGGCGGTGTACTAGGGAGGTGAGCTGCGGGGTTGGTAAAGTCCGGGTGAGGCGGAGGAGTTGAGCTCGAGAGCGGGAGCATGGAGCCAAGTAAGGTCGAGCAGCAATGGCGGGAGTCTTCCATTTGAAGGAGGAAGAAGACATGTTGTGGGTCCCGCTTTCTTTTATATATATATATATATATATATATATATATATATATTATTTATTTGTTTGATCGGTTCGGTTCGGTTGGATTTAAGTGAGTTCGGTGTGGTTCGGGTTATCCGTTATTATTTAACTAATTAGGGGTAATTAAAATATATTAAAATATTATTTGATGAGATAAACGATAAAATATTATTTCGAGAGATTTATAAAGTGTTGGTTTTATCGAATATAAATGGGTTGAAATTATTTCATAAAGGATCTAGAAATACTCTATAAAAGTGTTAATATAATGGTGTTTCAAGTATCTATAAAATTATTTGGGATTTAAATAAAATATTCGAATATGTTAAATTAAAAAGGGAAGTTGAGAAAATGAATTTCAAGCTAGGAAATGATGTATTAAATAATTAAAAAAAGAGTTTTGCTAACATTCTTAAGAATTGGGATTTCTAACTGGTTGACTCGGATTTTGAAACGGCTTGGGACTAACTTAGGGATATAACTTATTCCATGACGTGTATAAGGCGCTCTGGGTCGTCTAAGCCGTAATACTCAGTTGGTCAAGTATTGAAATAGAAATCAAATATAGTTCAGATAGACTCCCCTATCTCAGCAAATAAATACAAGACTTCCTCCCGTTGTAGTAAGAGAAAAGTCAGGATCGAATCCACGAGGAAGCACGTCAGCAGTTCTCAGGTAGCTATCAGATTCTCACAACAGCAGCAGAGCAGCACAGACAGAAGCAGAAATAACACAGAAACAGTAATAAAACCAGCAAGGGCAACTAAAATAAAACCAAAGAAAAGACAGAAAGTAAAGACAAAGCAAAGACGAAAGCAAACAGGAACTAAAAGCAAAGCAACAGTCTCGTCGATCTCGACAAACTCCTACTCGAGATAGACCACGGCAATCGACAACAGCAAGTCGACAATCACAGCAGACAAGAAATCCCGGCAAGGGCAACTCGACACAGACGACAGAAAGTAACAATTGACAAAAGACAACAAAAACCCAACTCGACCTAGACCTGTCCTACTCGACTTCGACAAAGAACAACTCGAGATCGACAAAGGGCTAGTCTATGTCGACTAAGAACAGAAAAAAACCAAAACTGTAAATTTGCAGAATTTAAAGATAGAACTCAGAAATTCGATGAAATAAATCAATATATTAAAAGACTTCCAAGGCCAGGGTTTCAACACCACAACGATAACCATGCAAAACAACACATAAAGGCATAAAAGATCATGCTTTCCATCAAATAACTTTTGTCATTAACAAATAGGAATATAGAGGCTCTCGCATAAACCCTAATTGTTACTAACCCTTTTTCACATAATTAATCCAAGTTGCATTAAGATCACTTTCGCTTCAATAATACAAACAAGGATCACCTTCAATTCTCGCAAAAGAATCATGCTCATAGGGATAGAAGATGAATTGCACAAAAGATCTGACCTTTATCGCATCGCCTCACATGGCCACCGTCGGGCTCACCCCAGCCCCAGAAGTGGGTGGACTACTCACGCCTCATCGCAACAAAAGACATTGATGTAAAAGAAATAACTTGCATTAAAAACTAAATTCAAAGCCTTTACAATCCTGGCAATCAACTTTCGCTGTAAGCCAAAACCTTAAAACCTTCGAACTCCCTAAACCGTCTCTGTGGAACTACTTGTCTCTCTCTGAAATTGAATTGTGTTCGAATCTGAATAAAATTGAGCCCCCTAGGGCCTTATTTATAGCTATCCTTCCCTAGCTAATCTAGGAAAAGATCTTTTATCTATATCTAATTTCTATCTAAAAAGCCTTAATGATAAATAAATGTTTAAATGGAATTAAATCCATAAGCAAAGAGATAAAACTAAAGTAGGAAAGTCTTCATGATGATGGATTTCGTCTTCCATGGATAGACTTTGATAGATCGGATAGAATCTTCCGCCTTCGGCACCAAGGAATCCCAACTCTACTCAGACAAGGCAAGTCGAGAAGCTTCTGGAACTGGGCTCTTGTCGACCTCGAGTAGGGCTCGTCGAGGTCGAGTAAGGTGGCTCGGCTTGACTTGTCGTCTTGGCTAGATCTGCTCGATGTGGCTCATCTTGGCTCCTGGGTGTTCGTCGATCTCGACCACGCCTAGTCGATCTCGAGTAGGGTGGGTCATCGACTAGGGTTTCTCGAGTGGATCTCCTCGAAGGGCTCGGACATGGCTTCAGGGTCTTTGTCGATCTCGAGTAAGACTCGTCGAGATCGAGTTGGGTGCTCGGGTTGGCTCTCTCCGCTGGCAGCGACTGGTCTTGTCCGCGGCAGCGACTCTCCTCTTCCGCGGCAGCGACTGCTCCTGGTCATCCTCGGCTCCGTGGACAGCTCTTCCTCGAGGACTCCGGGTGGTCTGTCCGGGCTTCGTCGACCTAGACTAGTGCTTGTCTAGGTCGAGTAGGGTTCCGGAGTTCGGGGAGCTTGGTTTCTCGAGCAAGCTTGCTCGACTATGGCCGCTCGGTCATGGCTCGTCTAGGTCGAGTAGGGCCCACTCGATGTCGACTAGACTTGCTCTCCGATTCGTTCCGCTGCTTTGACCTTGGACTTCTGTAATGGTTTTCCGAGCTTTTTCGACCTTCTGTAGAATTGCTGTAAAATGCCTCGATTTCTGCGAATTAAACAGAAACTGGTGTAGATTCCATAATTTGGCAAATAAACATAAACTACATTGATTCTGTATTATCTTAACCCAAATGCATGCAATGTATACAGAAATCGATATAAAAGTTACTGTAAAACATGGCAGATTCTTCTCACAACAACTAACTAGCATGATGATATGATCAGTTGACTAACGGCATGATATGTGTGACTAATAGCATGACTTGTGGTGATTTATTATAAGAGGTTAAAAGGTTATATAATTGTGACGAGTTAGTAGGATATTATCGAACAAATTATGCTTTATGATTATGATGAACTGTTGGGATATATGCGGATATGATGAGTATGAGCATGCAGATTTGGTTGATGATTTATGGTGAGCGATGTGACTTTATGGAACGTGCGATACGATGACATATACGATATGTTACTTGTTCTATTGGTGTGTGTGCTTGAGTGCTCGATAGTTAGACATAGACTTATATATATTCTGGTTTAGTAATTAGGTGATACTTTGTGCTTATGAACGATGTATATGCTGGATCTTCTATTATGCTGTTCTGCATAGCCAGGTAAGTCTATTCGGAGCTTACTCAGATTGAAATAGAGCTATTCCCTGCTTTAGGAGCATGATATACTAGGTGCTTGCATTCATGACCAGCATGCCATGTAGTACCATGCTAGGTTGCATCGACCATTGAGCATTCTATTTCTGTATGCGTATGTAAACAGAACGGCCGTTATCTGTGAAGTAACTAGAGTCTTTGCTAGGGTTATAGGACGACCCAGTCCCATCGGGTCCGGTCCTGAGTCAATCGAGTCATGGAACTTCCTTTACTTATATTATGAGCTGCATGCGGGCTTTAGGGTTGGGCATGCGTGCCGCCCGATTATTATGGCATGCATGCCGTCACTTATGAGCTGCATGCGGGCTTTAGGGTTGGGCATGCGTATCGCCCGATTATTATGGGATGCATGTTGTCTCTGCCCTATCGGAAGGGGGTGGAGGTAGGAGAGGGATATACCACTTGGTATTTTGTGCTAAGGCCTTATTATTATTATGCACTTTATCTTAGGAGCAAGTTAGTGTTTTAATGTTCCGCCTCGCATCTAGAAGCTTCTTTATTAGGTATAGCGTATGTGTGTGCTTAGGGCCGGGATGCAGAGCCAAAGTGGGCATCGATCTGATCCCGCCCACTACCAATTTTTTTAGGTATCCGTTATGCTGATTTGGCTCCATGACCGCAGGGTCTAACATGGCGGAAAGAGAGAGTTGAGATTCCGACTTCACCAATTTAATTACGGTTTGGATTTGAATGGTTAATCATGTTTTGACCCGAATCTGCCGTGACACCCCCATGTATTATGATTTACTTTCGTAGACTTACGACATATACAGGGGGCTTCCCCGGGGATTCCAACGATCCCTTCGAATTTTGGGTATGAAATCCCACTTGAAAACGTTAGGATAGAATTTCAAACCTTCAACCTGTACTCGGGGCGCAAGGTCTTAACGGGGGGTTTCATACCTCGAAACGTAACCCGGGAATCATAATCCCGGACCGTTACATAAAAGCTCTTATGTACAAAGATGCAAGACCATTACTTAAGTTAATGCAACATAATTAATAAATTAAAACCTTTAGTAATAAAAACAGTGCAGTAAAAACTCTTCTCTTATTGTCACCTCGAACTAAATATATTAAGTTCATTTCAATGAATTTTTTTTGAAAATAATATATTTAGTACGTACTAAATATATTATTTTCAAAAAAAAAATTCATTGAAATGAACCTACATAAATATCACTCGTATAATGTGTAATTTCACATTTGTGTAACTTGTATACCTTTGTTTTGTATAAAATTTCAATCTTTTGAGACACTTAGCACATTTGTGTAGTTTGCAATCAAACGTAAAAATAATAAAATAAAAATAATATTTTACGAAATTATAATGGGCGGGCCGATGGGCTACCCGACCCACCCATGTGGGCGGGCTTGGACAAGAGAGTTGGCCCAAAAATTGGGTCTAGTCAAGCCCGGTCCGCTAAAATGGGCCAAGATATTCTCATAGGCCCGGCCCAAGCTTGCCCATGCTCAGGTCTAAGAATGGCAAGGGGATCTTCTATCACCCTCCCTACTCCACTAATTTTTTTTAACATTTATTTAATCTTAATAAAAATTATATTTATATTTCTAACATCTATTTTTATATGTTTATAAAATATTATTTTGAAAAATCATGTTTACAAATCTAAAAGTAGATATTAGGAATCTAAATATAATTTTTATAAGATTAAATAAATGTTAAATATTTTTGTAAGGTAGGGAGGGAAGTAGGGTTTGGTGATGCAGGAGATCTTGGTTAGGGAATGGTGAGTTTTGAACATGGAACCACTCCCATCCCTCCTTGTACCCTTTATCGTATCAAACTCTTTTGAACCATTCCTATTTTATTTTTAAAATGGGGTGGGCTTCACAACCAAGCCCTATATCAGTCATGGGTTATAAGCATATAACCATCCTTAACACGGAAGAAAAACGTAAATATCCTTTTTTATTATTATTTAATTTTTTTATACTGATTTAAGAGATAAAAAAAGGAAAAAATTTGGAAAACATGCACTTTATTTGGACGTATTTGTAAAATAGCCACGGGTTTGGACAATTTAGCAAAATAGCCGCTATTTATACCTATTCTCGCTTGTACGGACATTATTTTCTATTTTTCCAAATCCGAACTCTCTCTCTGCTACCAAACTCTCTCTTTGCGCTCTCAGGCGATGGAGCTCTCGATCCGGCGTCAGAGCCGCTGTCTGGTGGCGAGCGAGCGACCGGCGGAGTGAGCTCCGGAGGCCGGTGCGAGGTCGATCGAGCGAGCGCCGGATCCGAGTTCTCCTCGATCTCGGATCGAGGAAGCGAGGGAGCGGGAGCGTCCCCGGATCTCCTCCGCCAGATCTCGGATATTCTCGTCTCCTCAGAGCGAGCGAGGCCGAGCGAGGGAGCGAGGGAGGCCGAGCGAGGGAGCGATGGCCGGAGATCTCCTCTGAGAATCCGGAGCGGCCGGCTTAGCTTCTTTCCTCTCCGCGTTTCACACAGGTAAAATCTTAACCTAAATTGACTTCAAATTTGACTAAATTAGGGTTTTTCTCCATTAATTTTCTATGAATTCAAGGTTGCAATCTGGAAAAATTTGTAGTGAGCATCTCCTTATCTTTGCTCACCCACTAATTTCGGCTCATAGGTTCAACACAATGAAAAATATGTGATTGTTTGATCATTTCACCTATTCTAGCTCTTGCTTTTACAACTGTAGATCTTCAAATTGAATTTTTGAACCTATTTAGAAGCTGATGATGATGCTTCAAGTCAGAAGAGAGTGGATTGTCAACTCATGTTTTAAAGTTTGTATAAAATGAGTATAATTGATCAAGTGTTTCTTTCTAGTAGCTTGAATGGATTCTACAACGGTCTCTATAATTGTATTTGTGCATTCTCTGAAGAAAACATTAGCGAATGTGTTTTAGGCAGGGCAGAAAACAAAGTATGAATAAATGCAACAAATACTGTGTTGATTCCCTTTCATGGTTCTATAAACATTTGCATAATCGTGGTTGACTGCTTCCTGATGCCATTTGTTGTGTCTCTTGTTCATGTTGTTGTTTCATCATAGTTATTGATAATGTTATTGCTCCATTTATTGATCTTATTGTTATCTCAGAAGCTTTCATAAGCTGCTTGTGATGTATGGTATGATTTGATGTGCCTAGTTTGAGTAATACAATTTAGTTTGTTTGTTATGAATTTTCAGCAATAATTTGGGCTTCTGATTGAAATTTTCCAATTTCAGTTGGGTGCTGAGTCCCCTATCTCTCTTCTGTCATGTCAATGCCCCATTGTTGCCAGCTTCGAGTCTCCAGGCAGGATTATTCTCTCTTGATTTGGGGATCTAGGGTTTATGCTGGATTCTTAATCTGATAAATACCTGCCTGCATTGTCATCTGTTGTTTGATTCTTCTCCAGATCTTGAATTTTCACTTTGGGGGTTCTCTTTCTATATCCATTTCTCGATTCTGTTAATCTCTTCTTCATATTTGGGGTATATTTCATTTCCAGAGATTCAGAGATTGTAAGTTAGGCGGTTAGTGATCCAATTGTTGTTGATTCAGATATTTGCTCGACAAGGTTTGATCTGGCATTCATCCTTTTCGTATATAATATAAGTAGGAGACTAAGGAGAGTTTGTTGGTTCAAGTGTTATTGGTGGAGATGTTAGTTGAAACAAGGCTTGATGCCGAGAGGATTGGATTTAGTTGACCTGAGCTCAGACAGGGGAGGGTTTGAAGTGAGATTATGGGCTGCATTTCCTCCCAAGGAGCTTCTGCTAGTGAATATGTACAAAACCACCATGGTCGAGAGAAAGAAACGAGGTCGTCAAAGAGGTTTGTTGTCTCGTCGAAGAAAGATGAAACTGTGGTTGAGAACGATGGCAGTGTAAATGATGTCACCACAAGGCTGATTTCAGGAGCGCCCTTGGAGGATAACGCGGTTTCTCCCTCGGCAGGGTGGGAGGATGAGCTTAAGGATGGAGGTATTAGTGAAAACCCAGTAAGATCCCAGATTCAGAGGCACTCGACAAGGGACAATAGTGGAAATGGGGAGGCTGAAGTTGCACAGACAAAATCATCAAGGATTGCCAGCATGCCTAATGGAGCTCAGGTTGCACACATTGCTGCCGGTTGGCCCTCTTGGTTAACAGTTGTGGCCGGGGAAGCAATCAGTGGGTGGGTTCCTCGAAGAGCAGATACCTTTGAGAAGCTGGAGAAGGTAACTCGTAAACAGTGGGTGTATTTGTTTTTCTTTTAAATGGTGTGTAAACTAAATGTTACACCAAATGTTTTTAGTCCTTTACCCCCTTATCCATGTGACTAAAGTATGTTTAGTTATGTTTTTGCACTTGTAGATTGGATAGGAAACAATTGTTTACTACCATCAAGCTTGGTTTATTTATCTAGTTCATTAGATTGCAATTCATAATTCTTCATATAGTGCTGTTATTCACATGCTAAGATGTTTGACATGGGTAAATCAATTGGCAAAAGGTTTCTTCTAAGTAATCTTCTTACACTTGTTTGTTTCTACATTGATGTTACATGTATAGATGGAGATGTATATAAGTACATAGTATGTGGCTCACTTCATTATCTCATGCTTCTCTTTATCAACTGTTTTGTGCATATAGCATTTTGTATCTCTTTAACGCTGTATGCGTTAACTTTATTTAAAACATAAAGTATAGTGACACGGCAACTTGCAAGCTAACATGCAAGAATTTGAACAAATTTCCCCTTCCTATAGAGTTCTCCTTTCTGGGTTTGTTCATTTTGTTTAATGAGTTAATGACATGTCGTATATGTGCTGATCCTTACAAGCAAAATTTAATATGTTACTATGTTCTTTCAGATTGGACAAGGCACTTATAGTAGTGTATATAGGGCCAAGGACCTTGAAACGGGGAAATTTGTTGCAATGAAGAAAGTACGATTTGTCAATATGGACCCAGAAAGTGTTCGCTTTATGGCTAGAGAAATTAATATCTTGCGCAAGCTCGATCACCCTAATGTCATGAAGCTAGAATGTCTGGTAACATCCAGGGTTTCAGGCAGCTTATATCTCCTTTCTGGGTTTCAGGCAGCCACCAAAGGTATTTTAACTACTAAACCTCATGTCATGATTTACCTGATTAAGTAGTTAAGTTATGATCGCCATGTTAAAATTACTAAACCTAACCCACAATTAGATCGCCATGTTGTGCAACTCTAAGGCTGAGTTGTGCAACTCTAAGGGAGAGTTGTGCAACTCTAAGGCTGAGTTGTGCAACTCCAAGGCTGGGTTGTGCAACTCCTAGGCCGGGTTGTGCAACTCCTAGGCCGGGTTGTGCAACTCCTAGGCCGGGTTGTGCAACTCCTAGGCCGGGTTGTGCAACTCCTAGGCCGGGTTGTAACCTAACCCACAATTAGATCGCCATGTTGTGCAACTCTAAGGCTGAGTTGTGCAACTCTAAGGGAGAGTTGTGCAACTCTAAGGCTGAGTTGTGCAACTCCAAGGCTGGGTTGTGCAACTCCTAGGCCGGGTTGTGCAACTCCTAGGCCGGGTTGTGCAACTCCTAGGCCGGGTTGTGCAACTCCTAGGCCGGGTTGTGCAACTCCTAGGCCGGGTTGTGCAACTCCTAGGCCGGGTTGTGCAACTCCTAGGCCAGGTTGTGCAACTCCAAGGCTGAGTTGTGCAACATTTGCTTGAGGTTTACATTACATAATTACAACATCCTAAAGAGATGATAGAAAATATAAATAAGAGATATGAATGTGCTACTGCTACATGCTTAGGTTCTTAAACTGCAGCTTCTAATTTGTCAAACCATTTGTCCATGGCTGATTAATTTTATGTTATAGGTAGTGATTACCTGAGTGGTTTTTAGATGCTTTTATTCATTACGTTACTTGTTTAATTGACACGAAGTGATGCATAAGTTATGTGGATTTCAGTATGTCTGGTTTTTATGTAATCTTTCCATTTAGAGCCTTGTCACGGTTAGCATTTATCTCTTGATTTTAGCAAAATCTATTTAGTAAAATGCAGATGCTTAAATTTCCTTATAGCAATGTGCTGTTTTAGCGAGGACATCAGTAAGCTTTCTGGTCTTAAAGTCTTGATTGTTGCTAGCAATAAACTTTCTGGTCATCTTCCAAATGTATTTGATAGCCTCACACTCCTGGAGCATTTATCTGCACATTCAAACTTTCTGGCCTTAAAGTCTTGATTATGTTGGGTTCTTCCAAATTTAGATGTTCTTCCAAATTGGTGATCTTTCTCCACTTTGCTTCAAGTTCAGCGTACAAAGTTTGAGAAGATTGAAGCTGGAAAGGGTGACACCATGGATGACCAACCAGGACTTGACTCTTTTGACACAAAATTTTCCAAATCTAATCGAGCTTTCTTTGATAGGTTGCAGATGTCTTGATGCAGGTGGGATAACATAATCCACCTAAAAAATGCAGCACAATATTTTCTTAAGTGTTTTTTTTTAACAATTATGAGAGTCAGGTTCTCTTCTTATATGTAGTTGACTTAATAAGCCTGTTGGATATTTCCTATTTGTCATAGTAAAATAGCATGTTCAGTATTACTTTGGAGATTTTGCTCGTCACAAACTTTGATGAAGTGATGGGGTTTAAATATTCTGCTGGCAGATTCTCAGCAGATCGTGTAGCTCAAAATAACACTTCCATGAGCACCAAACCCTTGACATCAGCAGGAAGCAGTAAGCCATCTGAAGGAAACAGTCCCTTGACTCCACAGTTTGTAGCACCCATGTTCAGAAGGAAAACCAAAGTGCAAGAAGGATCCAGTGCCGAGAAAAACAAGCCAGAACCAAGTGGAGTGGGCAATTCCGACAAGCTTCAAAGCTCTGATGACAAAATAGTTACTCATGCAAATGGAATGGAAAAGCTTAAAAGCGTTACAGATTTGCATAGAGTGCAGCTAACAGGTCCATCTACTAATCCTTTTGCAAAGTCAGCTGGTGAAAAAGATGTCCGTCCATCAAATCCATTTGCAAAGTCATCAAACAACCAGGACAAATCCTCGCTAGTGGATTCAATCAAGAAGATGAAGGCTGATAGCACAGATAGAAAATAAGTTCAGTTCCTTTGTGGCTTTCAACTAAGATTTAATTATGTGATAGTTAAGCTGTGTGGGCGCTTACAAGTTACAAGCTGCAGGCGAAAATAGAGGCTTTTTCAAGATGTTTATGGTATGCATTGTAAGATTATTTAGGAAATCTAGAGATGTAAATAACGCAAATCGCCAAGCTGGTTTATTCTAATTTTGTAGCAAGATCACTGAATTTTTAGTGATGTGAGTATGTCACTTTCATTTGGAAATGAATTTTGCAAGGTATATACTAGATACTTACTAGTTAGTAATAGTTCCATTCCATATGAAGATGTTAAGCTTTTACAAGATAGCTAGAGAGGACTTCAACCTATATGAAATCTTATTCGTTCCACTAGACCAACTATGTAGAGATGATGCAACACTACTATATCAATATAGCCTATAGCTTTAGTAGCTAGTCATAAAGGATATTTCTGTATTTGAAGCTTAGGGTGTGTTTGCACGACTCTTTTGTAAGAGTTGCACGACTCTGTTTTAAGAGTTGCACGACTCTGTTATAAGAGTTACACGACCCTGTTTTAAGAGTTGCACGACTCTGTTGTAAGAGTTGCACAACTCTATTTTAAGAGTTGCACGCCTCTGTTGGAAGAGTTGTACGACTCTGTTGTAAGAAATGCACAACTCTGTTTTAAGATTTACATGACAATCGAGACTTGTGAATTTATTCTCAACATGATCTTATTTTAAAAAAGTGTTGACGTGAAAAAAAAATTATTTGAAAAAAGTGCTGACACAAATAAAATAAAAAGTGCACAAATTAGAATAAAATGCGCACGAATAATATTATAAAGTAAAAAAAATTGTTATCCATGTAGAAAAAAAAACTAGATTTGGATCATATTTGTGAAATTGTTATCCAGGCTTGATGGAATTGTTCGACATCATTTGATCGGCTTATGATTCATTTGTCATGTGCTTCTTCGATTCTTTGTGAAATTGTTATCCATGCTTGTGCAACTCTAAAAAAAGTGCTGATATGGGAAAAAAAAGTGCTGACACGGAAAAAAGTGCAACTCTAAACTAGACTTGGATCATATTTGCACAATTTATGGTTATATTTGCACAAAGTACTATTATATTTGCACGATAAAAACTAGACTAGGGTCATATTTGCACAACTTATGATTAAATTTGCACAACGTCCTCTTATATTTGCACAACTTACTCTTATTTGTGCTCAACTATAGGTAATTTTTGCACAACAATCGAGACTTGTGAATTTGTTCTCAACATGATCCTATGTTCTCTCAATATAATTTAATACTTTCTCAATAAATTATTGCATAACATGCTCTTATTTTTGCTCACCAATACTTTATTTTTGCACAACATTCGAGACTTGTGAAATCGTGTCTCAACATGATCTTACTTTTTGTAAATATAATTTCATACTTTTTAATAGATTATTGCACAACATGATCTTATTTTTGCTCATCAATAGACAAAAATTGCACAACATGGGGGATTGGTCGAATTTTGCTCAACATCATCTTATTTTTGCTCAACCATAGGTTATTTTTGCACAACAATCAATACTTAAGAAATTGTTCTCAACATGATCTTATTTTCTCTCAATATAATTTCATAGTTTCTCGATAAATTATTGCACAACATCATCTTATTTTTGCTCAACAATAGGTTATTTTTGCACAACAATCAAGACTTGTGAATTTGTTCTCAACGTGATTTTATTTTCTCTCAATATAATTTCATACTTTCTCAATAAATTATTGCACAACATGCTCTTATTTTTGCTCACCAATTCTTTATTTTTGCCTCAACATGATCTTACTTTTTGTAAATATAATTTTATACTTTTTTAATAGATTATTGCACAACACGGTCATATTTTTGCTCATCAATAGAGTAAAATTGCACAACATGGGGGATTGGTGAAATTTTGCTCAACATCATCTTATTTTTGCTCAACTATAGGTTATTTTTGCACAACAATCGAGCCTTGTGCATTTGTTCTCAACATGATCTTATTTTCTCTCAATATAATTTCATACTTTCTCAATAAATTATTGCACAACATGCTCTTATTTTTGCTCATCAATACTTTATTTTTGCATAACTAGTGGTGAAAATTAGTGCTGACACTGATATTAGTTACAATTAGTGCTGACACTGATATTAGTTATAATTAGTGTTGACACTGATAGGCGCATAGCAAATGGTATACTGCACATTCATCAGTGCCGTGTTTCAATAAATTTTGCATTCATAATAGCAAGTTGAAATAGTTACTCATATGTTTCTACACAAGATAGATCATTTTCTTTTTAAAGTCAATAAATCAGAGCATGCACGTTCAGAAATCAAACACCATTTGGTACTAATGCCTAATGAGTTGATCACATAGCACAATGTATTTAGTACTAATGGTAATGGGTTACTAGCATTGTGAACTATAAAAGTTTAATTAGCTGAGATACGCAATTAAGTATCCAAGAAAAAAAACCTCCAACCACATATAATTAAAATAGTACTGGACGACTAGTCAGTAATTACATCAAAAATATAACTGGCAATATATACACGAAAAATAACATCAAAATTTGCCTGCCAGCAGTAACATAAGCCATTTGGTGTCGTCCTTATTCTGAAGTCTCAACACCCACAAGGAGAATCAACACCCACAGGGACAGAAATGATCTTGTTTCACTTTCTACTCTTTTTGATCTGAGTGAAGATAATGATGTGTCCCAGTCCCAGTCCCTGTCCCAGACAGTCCTCTTTGCTTTTTGTTTTGCTTCAGCTGAACCAAGTTCAGTGACCATTTCTGTCCCTTTCTCCACAGACAGTTTAGCATTATTCATTGAATCGGGTTGAAGACAACCTAATAATCATATAGATAGTTGTGAAACCCAGCTAAACAAAACAGAAAAAACCCTCTTCGGCTCTTCCTTTGATTTATATGGAAACAGTTTTAAGAGAAGGCTCAGAACTAACTTGATTTGACATTTATATTTGATTTAAGATATGAAACCAGGTCAAAGCATCAATTGGCAAAGCATTTTCAACTGTATTCCTTTATGTTACAACGTTCTCAAATGTGCATCATGTTGTGCCTTTCAACCGTATATAATTGCATTTAAATATATTAACTTGAGAAACGATTGAGTGTAAGCGGATAATTAATCAGTGATAGGAACAACATGCATTAAAAATAAAACTTATCTTACAAATTTGTTCTCTTTGCACTCGTTCCATTTGCTCACTTTGAAAGCTCTCTGTATCATGATTGCTGGTTCTCAACTGCTCACAGTGAACTTCAGGTTGCAGATGCAATTCTCCTCGAGATATTTGATCCTTGGACATCACAGTCACAGAACCATTATTCTCATCAGGATCAACTAGATTTTGGTCCAAATCAGCTGATGGGATTAATTTCTCGTGCGAGTTAAGTAGAACATTCAGCTTTAGGGAATTAGCTGGATCCTCATGATTCCTGCTAAGATGAGACATCATCAGAACTGAACCACCAGGAAAGCATATCGCTCGATGTATGCCAGCCTTGAGAGGAAGCTTGTGAGCCTTGCCTTTACTGTCTACCTCAGCAACCGATGTAAAACCCTGCACCCAAATAAAAATTTAGACACCCCAGAATGACAATTTCACTTCATCTGAGAGAGATCATCAGAATGACAAATCAACAAATGGCCCATATAGCCAATGACTCACCATGCAACTGTAACAGAAAACCGACAACTTAGCTACTAAATCATATATTTTGATACAAAATAGAGGGGTGCTTAGTTCCTATATAATTTTACCGAAGAAATTACCACATTCATTTCGACAATGAAATCTAAGATCCCGACAATACACATTCGTGTCATGCAAAGAGATGAGAATACCTGCTTTTGCCAAAATCCTTCAGATTCTTGGTCTCCCCAACACAAAATGGTCTTTACACCAACAGCCTGAAGTCTCTTTCTCAATTCAATGTACAAGATTCTACCAATTCCCTAATGTGAAAGGAAAATGGAAGCCGATGAGCATGGCATCCTAAATGAATTGGAAGTTCGGAATTCAGATTTTAGCTTCTACAAGTAAGTTTTACTGCGATGAAAAGTGATGCACTAAGCCACTAACAAGTCAATGATCAGGAAATGCAGAAAAGCCAGTGAAAAAAATTATAAAAAAAAAACCTTCTGCTGATAGATTGAGCGAACAGCAGCTAGGGGAATTTCAGCATACTGGGTATCAACAGGAATTATTTGATAACTGATAGCTGCTATAACCTGCAAAGAAAAGAAGAACATAAAGAAAACTGATTCCATTCTTGAATAACTAAAACAAAAGAAAGATAACCGTATGAAATACGTCAAAAAGAAGAAACTATGCCTCCATACAAACTCCAATGGAAGCAGGAAGAAGAAATTATTCTCACAATTAAGGTTACAAATATTATCTGTGGGTGATATGTTGAAAGAAGCAGTGTCTGACTTGATTATGCTTTCAAAAGAGTCCAGCAAGCAAGCTGATCGAAAACATTTGATCATTGAAAATTGCTGTGTTTGAGTTCAATTGTAACCAATCATGCAATTTAACCCAAAAAAAACTCACTACTCAACAAATACATAATGACAATTGCTGATTAGAAATTTAACATAAATATGAAAATTATAGGATCAATATGCCATCTTTACCAGAGTTGTTATCAACGGTTAATACTAGGTAGCTCAGTGTTGATTGCAGCAGGCAGGGGAGGGATTTGCCTCGACGTTCATACTTGCATCCTGGTTTGCCAGCCCTGAATTCCCCAATGTTCTCTGAACAAATTGAAGGCAAAATAAACTATGAAACCGAGTTAATCTGCACAATTGCATTACAAAAAAAATCAATTTCATACTTCGTTCCGCAATTGCAATCCATCACAAACAAAATCAAGTTCCTTATCAATCGATCGAATCAGGTTCCTTATCAATCGATCTTCGATCGATTGATAAGGAAAACAGTCGGAAGCAAAAATCGATTAGTCGGAAGCAAAATCTGTCACATATATGCTCAATTTCAAAGCCTTCACGGTGCAATTTGACAAAGAAACATAAACACAAACACCTTGAGACTTCAAAATCGACTCCCACACTTCAAAAATCGAAGAAAATTTGCGCCTTCGGCGCAAATTTTCTATGATTCCATTGCACTGGTATAGAGTTACCTGCAATGCCGTCAACAATCGTTGATCATGATTCGACGCCTTCGTCCTCAATCGAGCCGCTCCCTCGACCTCGCTCGCTCCGCTCGCTCGACGTCGACATTACTCGCTCACCATCCACCGGGAGGCGCGGATCTGTTTTTTGTCCGGGATGGAGCAGATTTGACCACCACCGCGTTCAGCACATAGGAAATTGATGAACACAGGGCCTGGAGGAGACCTAGCTCCGACCGCTCCCTCGAGCTCGCTCCGCCGCCTCGCTCGCTCCGGCGCTCGCTCGACACCGCCTCCGGCGTTGGAGAAAGATCCTCGTCGTCATCCAACTGCGCTTCCAATGGCGAGGTCTCTTCCAGCAACATCGTCGTCGGAATTTGTTTCCGTTGGAGGCAGTCGAATTAGGACGGGAGAGCGAGAGAGGTCCGGGGGAGAAGAGATGGAGAGAGCGAGAGAGGTCCGGGGAGAGAGGGGAGAGAACGAGTTTCAGGAGAGAGAAAAAGCTTATATTGCGTCTATTTTACAAAAAGGTCCCAAAACGCGGCTATTTTGCAAAATCAGCCCATTTTCGTGTCTATTTTGCAAAACCCCCTAAAAAAAGGTCTCGATTCCATGAATTTGGCTATCAAATTCATGGGTAAATTCATGGGTGGAGTTGGATTTTACCCTTACAAAAAAAATAAATTAAAAGAAAAAGGAAAAAAAAATTGGGTGGAGTTGGGTCTCTCTTTTTTCATAATTTTTGGTTCTCATAGTTTTTTTTAAAAAAAATACTTAACTAAAACACATATATTAAAATCTTTCTTCAATATATTTAAACGAAAACACGTTTTTCTACATAAACATATAATTCTCATTTTTTTATTAAAAATGATTATTTAAATCACACATTTAAGATTTTTGCTAATATATATTTTTTAAAAATATATTTTTTATATATACATGTAAAAAAAAATGAAGACAAATATTTTGAGCTCCCCTTAGAAAAATTTATGGATCCACCACGGTATGATATACCCCAACGTATATTTGAGTATTTCTTTAAATAAGTTTAAAATTTTAAACTCATTTTATAATTCATTGTGGAAAAATATGTGTGGGTTAACGTTATTAGTTGTATTTTGGCACTTATTTTTATTAAACAGTATGATTATTATCTTGGTGCTATCAAAACAGGGAATAGATATTTTTATCAACTACTATGTACGTTGAAAATATTGATATAATATGGATAACATATAAGTTTGACGAGTTACTTTTTTCATTGCTAACTAGTTTAATGTCCGCACCTTGTGCATGCTTTTTTTAGTTTAAAATAGTTATATGTAGTGGCGGAGCCAGAATTCTCGGTCTGGGGGTGTTAAAAAAATTTCGTATTTTTTAGTGTATACTTATCAGGAATATTTTTTAAAAAAATATTGAAAAAACACTAAAATTGTGATTTTTTGGTATTTAAATAGTTGAGATTAACCAAAAAAATAGAAGAGAAACAAAAAATATAGAAAAAACTCATGAAGAATTACTTTTAAAACAATATTGAAAGAAAAGGATAAATGTATAATTTAAACATAAATATGACATTTTTTTTAATGAAATAGTTTTTTTTTTACAGTAGGCAAACATTGGGAGGCATTGCTAAAAAAAAAACAACCTAACTCCCAGATCATCCTGAAGGATGATTTTACAGAGATCCTACCCCCTATGGTAGGGAATAGAGGGTAAGTTACAAATTACTCCTGATTTGGCTATATAGTCCGCAATATTGTTTGCTTCTCTAAATAGATGTCGGATCTCCACTGATAAGAATTCAGTTGTAAGCCTTTGGATTTCTTCAATCTGATGTAGAATTTCCCATCTGGGCCACTGTTCTCTATTGGCTGCTTTGACCAGAATCTGATTGTCACTTTTAAGCATAATCTTCCTTAGTCCCTTCCGTCTTGCTCTTTGAAGACCTAGAATTATGGCACAGGCTTCTGTTTGGATTGCTGATCCCATATTAACTTCTTTGTAAAAAATTTCAATAATATTTCCTTCAGAATCACGAATGATTCCCCCAGTCTGGCTTTTGGCAGATTGGGTAAAAGAACCATCTACATTAATCTTGTAGATAGTCCTAGGAGGTTTGATCCATTTGGCTCTCACCCTTCTTATAGCGTTTGATTGTTGCTTTGTGTTGTGTTGTTCTTCCTTGGTCGATCCAATTGGTAATGCTCTGGTTTATCATCTGGATTAGTACAGAGGTGCTAGTCGAATCTTTAGACCTGAAAATTTTGTCATTCCTAACATTCCAAATAGACTGCCATATAAAAGCTAGATCAATAAAGTTAGTGTTAGACGTATTGATTCTATATAGATTTTCACTCAACGGGCCATGGAGATTAAGGTTGTGGAAGTACATACCTGATTTTTGCTCATCACTACTAGAAAAGTCTTCATAGACGTCGGTTAAAAACCGATGTTAAACAAAAAAAAATTCGACGTGTTAGTGGGTGGTGTTAAAGATCCAAATTTTACCACATCGTTTTTTACCCGATGTCTATAATAATTTATAACATTGTTTTTATCTTCGATAACGATTTAATTAAGTTGATATAATTATGTTTTGGTTGATGAACCTAATGTTCAACCATTGTTATTTTGCATTTCTAGACGTTCCAAACAATGTAGGGTAATAAAAAAATTGACATTAACATCAGTAAATTTTTAAAAAGAGATGTTTTATGTTGATATAGACATCGGTTATACATTATCCATTTTGTGTGCATTTATTATTTATTTATAAGTTTATGATATTAATTTATATAAATATAATGTATCCTATTCAATATTTTGAAGGCGATGTTATTTGTGTTTTTTGAAATCGGTTTTGTATTTGGAAAACGATGTTTTTATATTTTAAGATATCGTTTTATACTAGTTTAATGATGTAAGTGTTTCAAATTGACATCAGGTCGCATTGACATTTTGATATATACAATGATTCTAAAATCGTTTAGTTTATGATATTAATTTATATGAATATAATGTATCTATTTGAATATTTTGAAGCCGATGTTATTAGTATATTTTGAAAACATTTTTTCAGTTGGAAAATGATGTTTTTATGTTGTAACATATCATTTTGTACTAGTTTAATGATGTAGGTGTTTCCTATTGACATCAGGAAGCATTGTCATTTTGATATATTCGATGCCTCTTAAATCGTTTTGTGTCTTTGCGGTCGACATTTGTACAAAAATAGACATCGTTTTTCTGTTAGGATGTTCGATGTCTTTCAGTTGTTTGCTATATATTTCATACGCTAAAACACACCTGTTAATTACAACCAAAATATCATCCAACACCATATATTAACCACATTCAATACACCATCCACCAACATACATTCATCACAACCTTCAACTGTACAAAATGCAACTGCCCACATGACTAACATCATTCAAAAAATTGCCCCAACACATACCATAGCTAGCTAAGGCGTTTAATGGGCCTAGTAGTTTGCAAAAGCTAGACCACGAGTGTACACCTGCATTACCATAATTACAGAGCTAGCAAGTAGGTTGCAAAAGACCACCAAACATTACCATGATCAGCTAGCTAGCTATATATACCTAAGCTTCACAAAATAAGGTTCATGTACCTCAAACATGACCATCAGCAGCTGGGAATTAGCCGGTCTTTAACAAGCTCCAAAGGAAGTTAGCAAGTTCGATCCGCACTTGATCAACCTCCTCTTGAGTATAGGATTTGCGATTCTTTCGCACAACCCACTACCCAATAAAATAGATCTGATCAGTATTATCATGACGAGTAAATAACAAAGTTTCTTAAATAACAACTAATTAGTAACTAACACATACCTCCGTATAAAAACAAAGTCTATCATCGATTATGATCTCTTTCATGAATCTCATAACATAATAGCCACACTCATATCCACCGGGCTACATAGGTGCACCCTACAAACACATTGCATATGTACATATAAGATCTAACTAAGAATATTAGACCTTATCTAACATCGATCGAAAACAAGACATGTGCGAGTAGTTACTTACGTAGAGGCGTGTCACCTTAGGCATCTTTGCACCCTTACCCATTTCAACATTGTATTCCTTAACAGCACTGCATCATGAAAACATAAATGAAACTTTCTTAGGCATGATGGATCAAAGAAGATGAATTTGAATTCATTGGCCATCCCAAATGGAAGACTGGTTATTATGGGTGAAACTCATCTAAGAAGCTCAATTTTTCTCTATCATGACATTTTCCCTTAAGGCTTTGTTTTCATAGCATTGAGTTTGGACTCTGAGACAACACTAGAGAAAAGATATCACCCGAAAGCCTTGAATATGCAGTTAGCTAAATTTGTTTCAAGTTATACTGATCAGCTCTTATTCCTACAAAATATTTGGCTTACATAATGTAAATTATTAGCCTTGGAACAGATAAGCAACCGCAACATCACAATTTCAACATTCTCTAAACACAAAGATGAACTTTTCACCAATGAGAAATAGCAATATGGACACAATACCAAAATCCCAAAGGACATGAATCAGTTGTTTGAGGGCCCTGATAAAACAGTAACATTTTCAATGCTTTTAATTACTTTGCCGGCCAGGTTTAACACGTGATATGCAACGTCCTTTTCTAGATGATTACACTCTTTATTTAACCTATAACAGGCTTTTTTACCCTGTACCACTAATTTCCATGATTTGACTATTCTCCCATCCAGAGAAAGCTCCATCGTACCACTCCCATATTGTCACCGGAAAAATACAAATACAAGTAAATGATTGATGTGTTGCTCTCTGATTCAATCTGCAAGCTTTAAAAAAAATCTTTTTTACAACTTACAGATTGATTACTGATTACTGAGACTTTTTATAGTTAACTCACCAGAAAAACACCAAAGCACTTAAGAGAATACAATTGCTCTCTGATTACTGATTAATGGCAATTAGTCATTTACCAATTGTCATTGAATACTGATTATTACTAACTTTTAATAGTTGGCTTGCCAATGTCAGGAATGAGCCATACAAGACTATTATTGTCTTATTGACAACAGAATGTACAAAATAAGTCTAACCTGGGATGGATCATGACAAGATTCTTTTATCTGCTCCCAAAGCACTTCCTTCAGTATCTGAACATCAACTTGTTTTGATGTTCTGTCGTACTGCACCTCAATTTTATTCACCTACATAAGACAGAGATAAGAAACTCAGTCTTGTTAAGAGAATACAACTTGATAT
Source organism: Persicaria tinctoria (assembly GCA_037127255.1). Taxonomy (NCBI): domain Eukaryota; kingdom Viridiplantae; phylum Streptophyta; class Magnoliopsida; order Caryophyllales; family Polygonaceae; genus Persicaria; species Persicaria tinctoria. The sequence continues at coordinate 32,094,272 of JBANSL010000007.1, read as the reverse complement.
GTGCTAAGGTAGTGATCACAAATCAGTGACAGACAACCAGAAATCAAATAGCCACAACAATCATGATCATCTGTCAATTACAGCCACGTCCAAACAGGTCTAAAATCAGGTACATTTAGCAAAACATGTACCTGGCGAGGTTGGGTTACCAAAATTTCAGATTCATCCACATCACTGTCTGCATTTTCATTATCAAATGGCCCATTATACCCATTTTCATCATCCCATGATGCCGTTGCACCATAATCATCAGTTTGCTCACCAATTTCACCTGAAGTGCAATGGAAGTTTGAGAATCAACGCAAGAGAGTACATAACAGCTGCCATGTATAGTACAATAAATGTACAAGCCACAATTTAAATCATCATGAAGTAAATTAAGAGAGATGAAATTCTGATATCAAACTAGCTGCATGAATAGTTGATGCATCTATTAGCAGCTAGCACTAAACATCTGCTTGCATCTAATTTAAAAGTTAACATTGTTTTTAAATATTCAATTACGCATGTACAAAAGGATACATAGGTTCTAGTTCTATTCAAAATGTTTCATTGCCTGGGCACATGAGGCAAACAACTCATGCCCACCCCTCACATGATGACTGATGAGAAGCTCCTTTCGCTCTCTTAGGTGATGGTGACTACTTGGACACACCTTTTAAAAGACTAATAGTAACTTTGATTAGTAGTTCCACTAAACTATTAACTCAAACTTCAATTCAATAGGTAATGGTTTAAAGTAGGAGATGCAAGATTAACTGAGCCCATTATACAATTGATAGTTCACTCCTAGGTTACCAAGACTATAATTAAAGAATTTGCAAAGAAAACCAATCTGTCAACTATAAATGGCTTTTTAATATAAAAAAAAAGGGCCTGAAAAGCAAGGTATCAGTTTTAAAAGTTCTACTTTTATAAAAATATGTCACAAGCCAACACATAGTGAAGTGTTACAACAGTAAGACCCTGGAGAACAAAGAAGTGTTACAACAGTAAGACCATGGAGAATAATCTTATACTCTTTTTAAGGCCAAAACATAGTGAAGTCAAAAGATTACCGTCACATTAGGTAAAAGAAATAACTTGACAAGATCCTCTGGCTTATAATGACAGTCTTCAGGAAGCTTTGTGCTACAAGCTGCCTTTCGTGTAGGTTGCAACAATGATTTGGGATTCTTAGGAGGGGCAAAGATATCCACCAAATCATTTTCAATAGCAGAACAGAAATCTATGTCATTTTCTGCTTTCTTTCTATTCCTAGGTTTTTTCATTGCTGATGGTGATGTTTTTCCTTCTCCTGGGCAATCATCAGAGCCTGGAACTAAAAAAACAGGATTAAAAGAAATTAAATGGCAGATACACCTATTTCTTAGAAGTATCTAGGTGGTTCGGAGCAAAAGAGCAAAAATAACTATTCTGAATTGAAGGATTCTAGATCATACACTTTAATACCATCAGATTCTGAATTAAATGGCAGATACACCTATTCACATGCATAATTCCATCAGATTCAAGATCATACACTTTAATGTCATTTATGTGCATTTTGTAAATAAACTAGGGTCAATTCACACATTCCATGTCCTTACCATTACTATTGAGCCTAGGAGCAAAATTAAATTATTGTATTACACACCAATAAGTAAGGATCTGATAGCACTTAGAAGGCAGGAACTCATAATCAGTCTTTAATACATGTACCATAGAGAAGAGCAGATTTCAAGTATAATTATAGACAAACATCAAATCATATTTAGCAATTGAATGTTTGGAAGGATTCCATAGGTCTATGACAGTATTCTCTACTTAACAAGTTGGTTGAATGCTTAGAAAGAGACGACTTCAAGACTATCCAAGATGCAATATGGATTTTAAATTAGATTGAACATGAGTTAGAAGCAAATAGGAGGAGGAATTTCATACCTAGAAACAGATCGAGAACCCTTGTCTTTAGTATGAAAGCCAAAAATCAGAACACCTGATAAAGCCCCAAATTAGTTAGATTAGAGAGTAACTCAAACCCTACACAAACCCTAAATAAAAAATGAATGCCAAGTTCAGCTACATACACTTAATCAAACGATTTCACATAAACCCTAAATCACACATATTGAAAAAAGGAGGCGGAGAAGTGCCCTACCACGAAGAGAAGGCGGAAGTCCTTGTTCGATAGAGAAGCGCTCTACCGCGAAGAGAAGCCGAGCTCGGGTTCCATGGCCGGAGAGAAGAGGACGAAATGAAAGAGGGTTTCACGAGTTGGTTCAACAGTGTTTCGGAGAAGGCCAAAGAGCGCCACCGAATTCGACAGTCGGAAGAGCGCCGCCGCAACCCCCTAGAGTTCGACAGTTGCAGACCCTACATGGTCGGAAGGCAGGAGTCGCAGTGAGCAGGAGTGGAGGAGGAAGGATTCGCAGTGAGCAGGAGTGGAGGAGGAAGGAGTCGAACAGGGAGGAAGGAGTCTGGTGAGTATGACCTATTTTTTTTTCTAATTATAATATGTTGCTTCTTTAATTTTTTGGGCAAAAAATTCAATTATTTTTCTAAGTGTGGGAGATATTGGGGTTGTTTTTATAAATTTAAGAAGCAATTGCAAATTTCTAGGAAATTTTCTAAGTGTTGGGAGATTTGGGATGCGCCCGCCTGTATTCAAAGTGAGCGGGATTTTACTTGTTCAGATTTCATTTTCGCGCCTTCTTTTTTTTTCCAGAAAATCACATTTAACATCGGTCGACAAATTTGGGCGATGTCTGTTTTGTTTTCAACATCAGAAATTTAAAAACCGTTGTTAAATTTATTTTTAACATCATGCGTTTTTCTAACTGATGTTAATCATACGATGTCTATGAACACAATTCTAGTAGTGCATATTGGGCTATGACTTCCCTTGTGTAAGTGCACTTAGTGAATAGATGAGCAGCATCTTCATTTGCATGACTACAAAGAGAGCATTGGCTAGGGACTCTATTAACATACCTATTAAGTCTGTCAGTCGTTGGAAGACAATCAATCTTGATCTTCCATAGGAGGTTTTTGATGCAAGGGGGGGCCTTAAGCTTCCAAATCCACATTTGTGAGTTATGATCTTGGGGTTGTGTAGCCAGGACCTTCTTCACCGACCTGGTAGTAAATTTACCTGCTGGGTCGGGACTTTAAGAAGAATTAATAATATAGGTGATAGAAACAACAAAATATAGAGATAAATCACAAATAAAAAGTGTAGAAATCAAGAAAAATTAATAATATAGTAAAACAAATAAAAAGTTAAGAAGTTGAGATTTGAACCCTAGACCTTTTTAGTTTTGATTATCATTCTTTTCTTCATTTACCACTTGAACTAGATAGCACACTTGTTTTTAAATAACATTTAAATATTTTCTATTACTTTAAAAATACTAATATATGCAAAAAAAAAAAAAAATTGTATTTGTTTTCCGTAAGGGGGTGCTCCCGTGATTCCGCCACTGGTTATATGTGTTTCAGTGTATGTAACACTATATATATGTATATCACACTTATTTAGATTATTACTGTTATTATTATTATTATTATTGACAAAAAAAATATTAATTAACTATTAATTCATATTGTAGTGTTAATTGGACAATGTTCGAGGGAGGATTATCTCGAGGCTTGTAACTTGTAGCGTGGTTCTAGAATAAATCACATGAGAGCCTTGTCTCTTGTTTCACAAAAATAGCATGTAGTGTTAAGTATATAATGATAGAATCATGTTTTCGAACCAAATAGTAAAAACATATACGCTTTTATTTTAGGGCGATTTTGGTATTGGGCCTTTTTTAAATATCCAATTAGTCACCTAGCCCATAAATCAATTTAATTAGTTTTGCCCTAGCCCCCTTCCCAATAGGGTGGGTTGGTCAATGGTCAACCGTTTGACCATTGACCGGTCAACGGTTGACCGTTGACCAACCCATTTTGATGCCAACTTTTTTTTTTTTTTTAATGCCAACTTTTTTTTTTTTTAGTGATGCCATATTTTACCGTTTTGATGCCAAAATTTTACTATATTTTATTTTCACTTTGATGCCACTTTTTTTATGTCAATTTTTTTATAATATTTTTTTTACCGTGATGCCATATTTTTGATGATATTTTTTCAAAGTAGTATTTTTGATGACATTTTTTTCTTTAATGTGATACAAATTTTTCAAAATGGCATCAATGGTCAACGTGACATTAGAGTAAACAAAAAATGTCATCAAAGTTTAAAAAAAGTGTCATCCAATAATTTAATTAGAAAAGTGGCATCAGATTGAAAATAAAATGTAATAAAATTTTGGCATCAAAACGGTAAAATATGACATCACAAAAAATGTCATCAATGTTTTAAAAAAGTGACATTAAAAAAAAAGTCATCCAATCATTTCATTAGAAAAGTGACAATAAGGTGACAATATTTTGATTCCACGTTTTAAGCTCTTATGCCATCAATTATATAAAATTGTCACCACAAAATGTTGGCATCAAAACGGTAAAATATGGCATCACTAAAAAAAAAAAAAGTTGGCATCAAAAAAAAAAAAAAAAAAAAAAAAAAAGTTGGCATCAAACTGGGTTGACCGGTCAAGAGGGCTAAGCAAGCTAAAATAATAATTAATGGGCTAAGCATGCTAAAAAAACAATTAATGGGTCTATCTAGCTAACCAAATATGCTTAAAGGGCTTTTTTACCAAATTCCCACTTTATTTTAAAAAATTGTAAGGAGTTTTTATTTTTAAATTTGGATTCTAGGTTATAAAAAGAGTCCTAAGAGATTAATTACTAATTAACAAATCCTATATATAAAAAAACAAACTACTTTAGGATATCTATCGGCATAGCAAGGGGTTTTTTTTTTATCAATTAACAACTAACAATTCTTATCAATTAATAACAAACAAATCATAACACATCTTTTTTTTAGCAACTAACTACCACAAATCCTACACAATATCTTTTTTGTTTTTAGCAAGAAATTAATTTAAGGGTGATTTAGGTAAGTAGGCTATTTAGAAAGTTTAATTAGCTAATTAGATAAAAAAAACTTATTAAATTAGATTAGGTAGTCCATTTCCAAATGGGGTATTAAATGGTCAATGTTCAATGGTTAACTGTTTGACCATTGACTAGTCAACGTTGACCGTTTACCGGTCAATTTTGACCGTTGACCGGTCAATGTTGACCAACTCCTGTGGATTTTTTTTTTTTTTATTTTATTTTTTTATTTTTTACCGTTTTGATGTCATTTTTTATGACATTTTATTTTCACTTTGATGCCACTTTTCTAATGAAATGGTTTGATGACACCTTTTGAATGCCACTTTTTTCAAACCTTAATGACATTTTTTTGTTAACTATGATGCCAGGTTGACCATTTATGACATTTTTTTTCTAACGGTTGACTACCGATGACAGTTTTTATGTCAATTTTTTGATGATTTTTTTCCCGTGATGCCAGATCTTTTCAAAGTAGTGTTTTGATGACATTTTTTTCTTTAATGTGATGCCATTTTTTTTTCTTACGGTTGACTACCGAAGACACTTTTTATGTCAATTTTTTGATGATTTTTTTCCTATGATGCCAGATCTTTTCAAACTAGTGTTTTGATGACATTTTTTTCTTTAATGTGATGCAATTTTTTTCTTACGGTTGACTACTGATGACACTTTTTATGTCAATTTTTTGATGATTTTTTTCCCGTGATACCAGATCTTTTCAAAGTAGTGTTTTGTTGACATTTTTTTCTTTAATGTGATGTCATTTTTTTAAAGTAGTGTTTTGATGTCATTTTTCTAATGTAATTATTTGATGTCACTTTTAATCAAATCGTTTGATGCCACTTTTGTAATTCATTAAATTGTATATCGATATATTTTCATTGATTCTACTTTAATTAAATGATGAGAGATGACACATTTGTGATTAACTCAATTTGAAATTGAATTAATTCTATAAAGTTAAAAATCTATACCAATATTAATTCCTCTGGAAGCAGGATCCGACGTGGATGCTTTGGGATTTCTTGGTGTCGCTGAACCGGGCAAGAATTGAATAGTTTAGAAATATTAGCCGCATAACTTAATAAATAATTAACTTAGGGCCAAAAATGGAAATAGTATAAAGATAAGGGACGTTTCTGTAATTTTGATAAAAGATATTAAAACTCCGATTGATTTCAATGGAGTTTACACGTACAGAGACGAAGCGCAAGGCGAAGGTACGGGCTCGGCACAGCTTCCCTCAAGCGTCGATATCTAGCGGCGATCGAAGACGGCGACTCGACGGTGCTGGGAAGAGGCAAAGGGGTGATGTGCGGCGGCAATCGGACAGTGCTGGCGGCAACAATGGAAGGCAGCACGAAGGGCAACGGCGGTGATGGGCGCGGCAATGGCAGGCGAACAAGGGCGCGTCTCCGGCAAGGGCTGCGTTCTGCGGGGGCGACTCAGGTAGCCGGCGGTGCTCAGGGGAGATCGGAGGCGGTTGCTCACGGCTATGCGTCACGGATCGGGAGTAATTGGGAGAGGAGACGGCGATGGGAGGAAGGAAGGTAAAAAGGTTAGTGCGACTAAAAAATAAATTGAAGTTGTCTAGCACGCCTAATAAAAGAAGTTTGGTGACTAAATATCTAATTAATTGTGCTCAGAGGTATAAAATATCAAATTTTCTCTTAATTTAACTTGCATTTTATTTTTATTATTAATCTAATTCGTTTCTATTATTAATCTAATTAATTTAATTTGTAATTAATCTAATTCGTTTCTAGCAAATTAACAAATCCTATATAAAATAAAAAAATAAAAAGGCTACTTTAAAGGAGAAGTCGACACATGGTGGGTTATGCGACTTCTCCTTTAGTCTTATTAATTGATTAATTAATTAATTGATTAATTGATGATTGGTTTTGAGATGGAATCCCATTAGGTTTGTATGGAGCCAGGTTCGGCTAGGTTCTCATTTAAGCGCATGTGGCAAGTGCAGGCACAAAACCAGGAATCAACATCTGGGTGGGCTTAGTTTACCTTATACAAAAAATAAAATTGTAACGGTTATAAAAAATGTTATTAATTTTAACGGTTAAAAAAAAAACCACATGAGTTGGTCAATGTTGACTGGTCAATGGTCAAACAGTTGACCATTGACCATTTAATACCCTATTTGGGAATGGACTATCTAATCTAATTTAATATGTTTTTTTTTATCTAATTAGCTAATTAAACTTTCTAAATAGCCTACTTACCTAAATCACCCTTAAATTAAATACATATTAAAATTAAATTAATTTGATGGACCAATTTGAATTTTAGGTTTTAGATGTCATGGGTGTTTTTTTGTTTGTTTAAATTAACCGGGCCAAATTTTGGTGTTCAAGATAGTGTAAGTAACTGGGCTTGAATCTATATTTGCAAACCCTTCTCCTTAATTACTTTACGCACTTTCAATCTCTGTAAGTCATCCTTCTTCCTCCCCGTAGATCTCTTCTCTTCTTCTTCGCAATAGCCGAAATGGGGTTTAAAGGAGAATTTAAAAAATAATGCAGAGGGGCTGCGGAGGTTCGAACTCACGTCTCAAGAAGTGTAGTGTGCTGCTTCATCACTAGGACAAGGAAAACGAGATGTACATTCTCTTTCCTTCATTTTGTGTGTGTATATATATATAGATCATATGAGAACAAGCCTTATTGAGTAACATGAGAACAAATCTAAGCCATTGATTTAGTAGAATCAGATGGCTGAGATTATTCCATCCTATTAATTAATTGAAAAAGGAAAATAAAAAACCCCAACAACACTACTATAATTATGCGCGTGTAATCACACCCACCCCAACACCCACAATCGTGCCTTTCACCATAGAGGAAAGAGAAAGATAAGGAGCAGCGCCGATCAAGCGAAAGGGGTTCCGACTAGGGCTGAGGTTGTTCGAGATCTTGGGAGTCCGGCAACTGCGGCGATGATGGTCCATCCAGCAATCGAAGGCGATCACATCCAGCAATCGAAGGCAATCGAACGCTCAACCCTAAAGGAGAGATCCAAGGTGGGCGGCTCGGCGGCTCCTATCAAAACGCGAAGAGGGTTTTCACAGATGCAATTGTATATCGGTAATTGATTTTGCACAATTGAAATGATTTGAACAACAAATGAATATAGTGTGCGTACATGGAGGCTCTATGCAATTTTTCTCTGTTTACTGAAAGGTGCGTAGCTTAATGCTCCCAATTATTCATTGGGAATGACTTTTATCAATTTTAATGGCTTTTTATCAGCAAGTTATATCACTTGTTTGTTTCGGTGCAAAATTGATGGTTTTTGATAGTTTTGCAGGTCCATTCATGAATGTTCTATGCATTCTAGATAGTTTTGCAAGTCCATTATTCAATCTCAGAGGTATTCGAGAGAAAAACCCAATTATTCAGGGGTATGAACCGAATTATTCACGTGTATGAACCGATTTTGTGTTTACGTAGATGAATTTTTTTTAAATGTGCGGTCATATAAAGGAAAAATGCATCTATACTATTGAATAAGCATGTGATACTATCGAATAATCCAGCGATACCATCGAATAATATTTAGTTATTTGTTAAAATGAGATAAGTAATCGAATAATATTGTAACACCATTGAATAATTAAGTTATACCATCGAATAATCAAGCGATGTCATCAAATAATCAAGCGATATTATCGAATAATTATTAGTTAAAAGTTCAGGACGTTTTCAAGGTGGTAGCCTCTTAGAATAATCCATCGATATCATCGCATAATCCGTCGATACCATTGCATAATCAGACGATACGATTGAATAATCTAGATATATTGTCGGATAATTTGAAGAGAGTGCACCACACACGCCCCCATTCAGCAAGTGGGCAAAAAAACGACGTGGGTCCCACTGTTTTTTAATTTAAAAAAAGCCAAAATTGTCTATTAATCTCAGCCTTCCATTTCATTCAATCAACGGTCCAGATGTGTTCTCATGTTACACAATAAGAGATGAGTACCCATGAACCACCCTATATATATATATATATATATATATGTGTGTGTGTGTGTGTGTGGAAGCTTTAAAATGTAAAAACTCCTTAACGTGTAAAATCCGCTTAACGTGTAAAATTTCCTTATTCATACTACACGGGTTACTGTAGCGTGGGTTAGGCTTGGGCTTGTGTGTTGGGTTGCCGGTTCTGTTTTGTTTGTCGGTGTAAACCAGCGTCCGTCCTCTTCTTTCATCGTTCTCAATCTCCCTCTCGACTTCAATACGGTGGAACGCTGGTGAGAAGTGGGGCTAGGCGGTGCCGACGCTGGTGGTGATGCGACGAGGTTTCCTAACCCTAGACAACTCATGTCGACTTCCTCCTCGCTCAACCCGCCTCACCGCCCACAAATGCCCTGATTTCTCTTCGACCTCCTTCCGAAACCCTAACCCACATCCACCAGCTCAGATCTCGCTGACGGAGTTCACCATTGCTAGAATCCTAGCCGACGGACTCGTTCACACACTTTTTGCCCAACTTCCGACATCATTTGATTCATATTGGCGTCCTTCAGTCGAGCGACTCCAAATCCTCAACAATTTTGGGTTTGGTAAGTGTAGGATATTTGATTTAAGGTATTCTTCTCCTGTACGTCCCTCCTTTCTGATTCAATCCACCTTTAGGTTATTTGATTTCAAGTTCGAAATTGAGTTACTGATTTCAATTTGTGCTTCCTTGTATTCCTAATTGAATCCAAGTTCGAAATTGAGTTACTGGTAATAGGTCCATTTCACATTATTTATTGCTTTGCTTAAATCTCTTTTTGATGCCTTCGTTATAATGCCGTTGTAGATTGAAGCTGATTTTGTTCCATCAGCACCAGAAAATGAGAATGGTGCGATCACTATGCTTTCTAATATTGAATAGGTTTTCCCATTTGGTGCATGTTAATTTGTTAGATGAAATATCTTAATCTTGCTAATTCTAAATAGATGATAAAAACATCTCACTGTCACCATATGTGGAATGGGGAAATGAGGGCGGCAATGCAAGTGTATCAGGTGGTTCGGCTAGCTCTAGAAGTGATTCCGGATCATCTTCAAGTGGTATGTGAACTGATACTGGAACTCTATGCAACAAGTGTTATTGATGCTTTCTTTACACATCTATGCTGAAAAAGTGTTTCTTTATGGTTTTTTTTTGCTTTCTTGGAGATCAAAATGTAACTGTTTGTTTGTCTGTGCCCCTATGGAACTTTGTCTTTCTTGTCCTTCCTATTAACGTCTGTATGAGGATGTCTAATGATTTTCCATTCTTTTAATATTTTATGATGAGAGGCTGTGTTATTATTTTCTTCATTTTTTTGTGAGCTATGGATGATGCCTTTTCTTTTGTATCTTGTATATTACACGGAGTACTTCTTTTGTGATTGATAAAATGTAATTTGACTGAAGTTGTGCTGGAGTAACCTATCAGTTTCCATAAAAGATGAATCCAAATATCCAATTACCTTTTTATGAAATTTGACATTAAATTCATTTATCCATTATTTATTTGCTTAGCTTCCCGGAATCAACTTAGTTCCTACTTTTTCTATGTCACATGTCATTGTCTTCATTTTAACATGTATTGAGGCTTTAGTAAGTTCGTACTTAAATGGCATCAAATGAAACTGAGTGAAGAATTAGTTGGCATTGTGGGAGCCAGTAGATGTCTCTCCAAATTAATCTCCGTGTCAGCAGAATTAAGTGGTAGAATACTATATTTGTGTTACATTCTTGGTTTTGATTTTGAATGAGATAATTGTTTAATGTTCTTAATATTGTGGTCTTTTGTTTCTTTTATTTACTTATTTATTTTATGTATATAAATAGAATTTTATTTTGTTCTTTCTCATCTTTCTGTACTTGGATTTTGTTTGATTGTTAGTGGAAATGTTAACATATAGTTATTTCTGCTAGCTAGTCTTGTTATGTTCAGCGCAGTTCCTTTGGCATGCATTGCTTCTGATTTGAATTATTATATCCAATTCAAAAAACGTTTATGAAGTCATTGAGTCAAAACGGTTGCTGCAGCTAGTTGCAGCTTGGGCTTTTAGGGTTTTTTGGGGTCTCATTGTTTCAAGAAATTGGATTATTGACTTTGTTCCTGTCTTGAATCTTGATTAGAATTGTGTGGTAGGATTTACGTGAGTAGCCATTGTGTGGAGATGTGGTAATTCCGTAATTGTGGTGGGCACTACGTGTTAGGCTTCTGTGGGTTTCATTTTGTACCCGTAAGACCCATAGTTTGGTCTTACGTTATTGTACTTCTGGCTGTTGCCACCCATCTATTTATATACCTTTTCAGGGGAATATGATTTGTGTAAATATATCAACTGAGTTTGGATTCTACTAGGTATTGAGTTCAGATTGCACAATTGTTATCTACAATTTCACTAATATATCTTATTTTTGCACTTAATATAGTTCAGATTGCACAATTGTGTTATCAAATTGCATTAATATGCGTGATGTCCGATTATAAGCCTATTAGCTCAAAATGGGAGAGCAATGTGCCTACGCACAAAGATGCGGGTTCAAATCCCGTATAGGCTATCTATGTGGTATCTCTTATTATGTTTCTCTTCGTGAATAGTATAAGGTGCAAAAATAAAATTATAATATGCATTTGTGCAACTGTGAAGTGCATTTGTGCAGATGTGAAGTGCATTTGTGCAGATGTGAAGTGCATTTGTGCAGATGTGAAGTGCATTTGTGCAGATGTGAAGTGCATTTGTGCAACTGTGAAGTGCATTTGTGCAACTGTGAAAATAAAATTGTAATGTGCAGTTGTTCAACTGTGGAGTGCAGTTGTGAAACTGTGAAGTGCAGTTGTGCAACTGTGTAGTGCATTGTGCAACTGTGAAGTGCATTTGTGCAACTTTAAAGTGCAGCTGTGCAACCGTAAAGTGCAGTTGTGCAATTGTAAAACAAACTGCCCAAATTTGATTTTTAGTTATGGAGAACCAAATTTGATTTTAGTTTTGAATGAGGCTACAATTTTGTTATTAATGCACATTTAGACGTTATTGTTGCAGTATGTGATGTTGAATTTGCACATTGTATCACTATTAATGCATGATTACCCATTTGAGATTGTTGTGTTCTTGTATATGATATAACCTATGAGGGATTCGAACCCACATCGCTCTACCAATTGAGCTAATAGGTTATCATAGTTGTAAGAATCACGCAAATAAGTAGTTCAATCTATAAATTCTATGGTTGAATACAAGACTAGTACAAAATCTCAATTTTTTCACCACACTCAAGCCCCAACAGCAGAAGCAACTCCAGCAGTAGCAGCAACAACTCAAGCACCAACAACTCCAAATGCACTTCACAGTTGCGCAAATGCACTTCACAGTTGCGCAAATGCACTTCACAGTTGCACAAATGCACTTCGCAGTTGCACTTTATGTTCTTATATTTGCACATTACGATTTTATTTTTGCACTTTATACTTTTATTCATGAAGAGAAACATCGTACTTCTAAGCAATAAACATATATAGCCTATGCGGGGTTTGAACCCGCATCTTTGTGCGTAGGCACAATGCTCTACCATTTTGAGCTAATAGGCTTTAGTGCAAAAACCACTAAGGGCATGTTTTGGCATGCACATTTTTTAAGACCACCTATTGCACAATTATAAGCAACTAACAGTAGATCAAACTCTTAAGAAAATATGTGGGTTAAAGCTAACCAAATGAGAAGCTGATGAAAACCTTCATCCCACAAAAAGCCTCTTGGGAAATAGGATCGGCTAGGAACAGCCGAGTAAAGCTCAGCAGGCCAATAGAAAGTATAATCTTGACTGAATTTCATGTTTGTTGTACTCTCAAAATACATATCATAAAAGACAAAAATCAGGTTTGATGCATTCTATTTCAGGGGTACGTAGAGTACTCAATTAGATCCCTTGTTTCTATTGAACATGAAGAGCTTGAGCTACTGAACACCCATTTATTAATTAGTTCATGTGCATGCTGTGATGCAATTTGTGGAAAAAGAAGTCACTGCTATACGAATGAGTTCCCATTTATTAATTAAAGGACCTTTATAGTAATCATATTTTAATGCAGACACATCTCAGGTTAATCATTTAGAGCAAAAACACATTCCAATCATTTGGTATAGCTACTAAGAATTAATGGAGGAAAGAGGATTGTTTATTAATATGTTAAAATGAGGAGTGCTTGCTTACTTCAAGCTCGGAGAATATGACAAATCAATTGAGCATTGAGCAATATGACACTTGACCAGATGAAAAGCACTGCCAGCAGCTTCTATCATATCCAAACCCTCATCAATTAGAAACTGGTCAAATAGATGACCACTTAAAGACACATGCAAAGATTCATTAAACTGATTTAAGCTAGAGCTTTTGATCAATATTAGCAAGACAACTAGCCTGATTATGATCAATTCATTCTAGGTTGCTTGCTCCACAAACGTGAGTGAGTTGAGACATAGAAGAATTTAATGCCTAGCTAGATAGATGTAATCAAAGAAGTAAGAGATATGTTATGAGCTAAACAAGCTCGCCTCAAATGTTCAGGTAACTTTCAAATGTCTCTTGTCGATGCCACTTGCAAATTAAGAATTTGCAAGTGAAATCAATAATTTGCAGCCACTTGTAACAAATACCATTCACTCACACAGTAAACTTGACTTCAATTGACCTTCATGATAAATGAAGCCACGAAAGAACAGCTTACTGCATTGATGATATTAAAGACTTCTAATTCATAAGAAATGGAGTTTATTCCTCATTCCATCCTTATTCAAGCAAGACCAGGACACAGAACAGCATTCCTAATCCTAACTCTAATCTGGTTCAAATTCATTAAAAAAAAATTGCAGCTTTGAAAACAAGAAGATCCATCGATCAGATAATTGTAGTCTGATTGTATTTAGTCAACACCATATTATATATTTTGAAACAAAACTCATCATATCGATGGATACACTTGGCTGAAAATGTCCATTTCCGATTTGAAATCAATTTCAAATGATTACATAATCAAAAGGAGAAATAGAATAAAATATACCAGTAGAAAGGGAAGACCTCAGAAGGATCCATTAGTAAGTTGTTTAATCAGAGACTCGTAAAATAGGTAGAGTTTCGATCATCATGGCTCTTCCCTCCCACGAAATTCGCAGCTCGGAGAAATAAGAAAGCGTGAAATCAAAAGACTAAAATGCGTGAAGAGAGAAAATTTGAAACTCTACCTTTCTTCATGTCGTCTTTGGCCTAATGCACAAAGAAACAACAAATTCACAACATTTTTTTAGGGTTTAGTCTGTTCAATTTCAACCAGAGAATGTCCACGGAGGTTCAAATGAAAGGATTCAAACTATGTACTGATTTAAGAGGAATTGGAAGCGGAATCGATATCCATACCGGTGATTGAGTCTGTTTCGCCGGCCCCGACTCCCTCCTCGTCGCCCTCTCCACATCCGCCCCTCATCACAACCCCATCTTCGATCGGCATCGCGACCCCGAAATCTTCTCCGTCCTACTCCTTTGGCTCCTTCATGAGACCGCCTTCTACGGAGTCCAATCCTCTCTTCGCTCAGTCCTCACCACTCCTTTTTTGCTGGCCGACGGCAGGGGCGAGCTCGCTGGATCTGGCTGAGTTAAAGCGAGGAAGGAAGACAGAGAGGAAGGGATTGGGTTGAACGCGAGCTCTTTGATCTGGATTGTGTTTCACCAAAAGCCGGTTCATTTTTTTTAAAAGGCACGCGCGCCGGTTCTCACATAAAAAAAATTAAATTTTACACAATAAGCATATTTTACACTTTAAGGACTTTTTACATTTGAAGTAAACCATATATATATATATATATATATATATATATATATATATATATATATATATATATATATATATATATATATATATATATATATATATATATATTTTGCAAAACGGGGTGGGCTGCAGCAAACCTCAGCCCACCCTTGGTTCCGTCTCTGGGCAACTTGTTGGCTAAAAAAAAGTCGTTGTAGGGCGTGTTGGAATATGAGGTTGTCCCATATTGAAAATATTGAGATATGATGAACAACATATAAGTTTGGTGAGCTACTCCTCTCATTGCCAATTGATTTTGAGATGAAACCTCACGTTGTTCGTGTCACCCGCACACAACCTCTCTCTAGTTTATCTTTAGCCCCACCGGGCCCAGCGCACTTTAACAGAATCGATCATTTTGTAATATAAGGTGATCTATTATTTTGATAAGTATTAAAAGTATCTCAAATTAAGACAGTACTCCCTCCGTTCAACAAAACTTGTCGTTTACTATTCACGCACGCTTTTTTAGAATGATAAAAACTATATAAAATATTCATTTTTTTTAAATTTTTTTTTAACAAGTTTGTACTTATTAATAATAACTACGAAATTGTTAAAAAAAATCATTTAAAAAGTCGATATTTTATATAGTTTTTAGCTCCTAAAAAAGCGTGCATAAATAGTAAAACGTCAAGTTTTGTTGAACGGAGGGAGTATTATTTATTATTCTAAATAATTTAGTATATAAATATAAAAGTTGATATGAGTTGATTATTTTATTCTTTTATTTGCAAGGTGTTTTAATTCTTACATCAGGTATTTTGTACTTTGTTTCAAGGGCCTTGTATGAACATGATGTTTTATCCTTTCTGCAGCCGAAGTTTGGTGGAAAGATAATGGATATTGTGGCAAGGGACATTAGTTCACCGGCTCAGAAGACTGAAGGTTTTATGATATTAAATAAAAGGGAAAATTTGCGCCGAAGGTGCAAATTTTGGCCCAATTAGCGAAATATACACGTTTTTGTAAATTTTGCAAAAGTATACATTTTATATCTTTTAACCTAATCTCTCTCGATCTCTCTCTCCGGATCTCTTTCTCCGTCGCCCACTTCGACCGGGGCTCCCCGCCGCCCTCCTTCCTCGTCCTCCACCTCCGATCTCTCTCTCCTGATGCTAGAGCATCAAGATCCGCCTCTCACCCCTCGCATCCATCAGATCTCGTCCTCCCTTTCCATGGTCCTCCTTCTTTTCTGATTTAATTAAGCATCGGTGAAGACGACGCCCTAGAAGATCGAGTAGCAGATGGATCTAAGCACCTTCTCCGATCTGTTCCTGTCGATTTGATGATGACGGTGGAATCTGACTGTGCGGCGGTGAGATCCAGTCGAAGTTGTTGTCGGCGACGATGATGACGGCCGAATCTGACAGTGCAGCGACGAGGAAGATCGGTAGGGATTCAGAGGACGGAGATGAACGTCGCACTGTCAGATTGAAGGAAGAGCCCTTCAATGCGAGCAACGAGGCCCCGAATTGAATGTGAGCGGGCGAGCCCTTGCTGCTGCTGCTGAGATCTTTGATCTGTGAATCAACATGTCAGAACTATTCAAATCCTCGTTGTTGTTCTCCGATCACCGGCATCTGCTACGCCGATATCCTCCCTCCAACTCAGGTACGGGCGAGAATCGAAGTGGTGAACCGTCAGCGCTGACAACCGAACGAGTGCAATCTTCCAAGGTGACAAAAACTTGAACGAACGAGTCCAATCATCCAGTCATGGCTGCTGATGCAGAGCCTCTTGAGATCCTCCACCACCTTCCATTGCTTGTTGAAGACAAGGTACTTGTTTACTGGTGTTGCTGTTGTTGTTTCTTTGCTGATGCTTTTAATTGCTGATGCTTTACTGTGGGATGAGCATAAAATTCATGTCCTGTGCTGTACATATTTGAATTTAGCTGGACTTTCCATCTGTTTGATCGTATCTCTGGCTTTGCTTTGGGCCTCTTTACTGTTGTTGAAATTGAATTGTGTTTCAATTTGTAACATTGTTTTTGATCGTATCTATGGCTCTCCTGTGGGCCTTTACTGTTGAAATTGATTGGGAATGAAGCAAAAGGAATGACATTGTTTTTATTTAATTTGTGAGTATTCTGGGATAGTTTTGATTTTTAGGCAGTTCAATGTTTTCAAATAACATGATGATAGATTTCCTTTGTATCCTTAGTTAGATATTATATATATATATATAGGTATATATGTATGCTTGTGTCCTTAAAAATTGGGTTGTTCTCTAGTGCTGACGTTGTTTTTATGTGTATTTGTATGTGCTGACATCGTTTTTAGTTGATATTATATATGTAGGTATATATGTATGCTTGAGTCCTTAAAAGTTGGTTTGTTTTTTTAGTGATGACATCGTTTTCATATCATATTTTTTAATGCTGACATCGTTTTTAGTTTGATATTATACATGTATGATGTAGGTATATATGTATGCTTGAGTCCTTAAAAATTGGTTTATTTCTTAGTGCTGACATCGTTTTTATACGTATTTTTTAGTGCTGACATCGTTTTCATGCATATTTTTGTGTAGGTATATATTTGCTGACATCGTTTTTGCTATATAAGAGATGGATGAGGAAAGTGGTCAGCATTGTCGGCGTCGAAAAATTCTTTGTTTTAATTGTTTATCGTTATTCTTTGTTTCTCACTACCAAAAATAAAATAAAATATTCGTTTTTTTTTATGTAGAACACTCCTTTGTCTCTTTGTTCTCCCCCTTTTGTATTTTTAATGACTTAATACGTCAAATATATTGATCTTCGATGTCATCATTGTCGGTGTCAGCATCGTCGTAGAGGGTGTGAGCAATGCTGACGTCAGCATTCCCGACGTCATTGTCGTCGGCGTCAGCATTGCTGATGTCAACATTCCCGTCGTCGGCGTCAGCATTGACGCGTGGAACAAAAAAACTTCCTTGTAAACGGTGTCAGCATTGACGCGCGAAAAAAAAAAAAAAACCTTCCTTGTAAACGGTGTCAGCATTGCTGACGTCAACATTCCCGACGTCGGCATCAGCATTGACGCGCGAAAAAAAAAAAACAAAACAAAACAAAAAAACCTTCCTTGTAAACGGTGTCAGCATTGCTGATGACAACATTCCCGACGTTGGCGTCAGCATTGACGCGCGAAAAAAAAAAAACATCCTTGTAAACGGCGTCAGCATTTCCGACGATAACGTCAGCACTGACGCGCGAAAAAAAAAAAAAAAAAAGGTAGGGGGCACACGGGGGAAGGGGGGGCAATTTGGGATGTATATTTTTGCAAAATTCCCAAAATTGTGTATATTTGGCTAATATGGCCTCCTTATTTGTATATTTGGCAAATCCTCCCTAAATAAAATGTATTGATTGATATGGAAGCTGTGGTTAGCTCAATTGTGGTTTCTCCATTCTTTTTGTTAGTTGTTTGTTCGCTTTGGAAAATTTGAGCATGTTTTGACCATGGCATCTAGTAGAAATGCAGGAGATAGTTACAAATTAAAAGCTATGAAAGTGGAGCTCCATTAGAGCTTATTTTTCTTCTTTCAATGTCAAAAGCATTAGTTGTAGCATTAAGGACATAAAGGGATTTTTACCTTTTTAGAGTTTGATGGAAGGTATTAGAACCTATTCGAGAAAGAACTCAATTTTTCAAGAGATTGAATCCTGCGAAAAGCATAAACATTAGCTAGAAGAGAGAGGAGTATCATTGGCGTTTGATAAACAAACCCATTAGAGAAAATTAAGCACCCGAAATGCTTGTCCTAGCATAGTTATGTTTTTCGCAGTTGGCCATTAGTAACATTAGCCTTCTTTGATGTTACTCGAACTGGGGAGCTTTTGAGCAGACTATATGAAGATACGCAGATTATAAAGAATGCTGCGACAACAAACCTCTCTGAGGCCCTGAGAAATCTGTCAACTGCACTTAATTGGCCTTGGTTTGATGTTAAGACATTATAGAAAAGGCTGTACAAATTAAGTTTTTTTCTATTTAGCTAGAAACTCCTTTTCGAATTACATGTTCTCATTATATGTCCATATCCTAATCATCTTCCCCCGTAAGCCATAATGGCCAGGGAAAATAGTCTATCAAAACAGAATATTATATAGAATATTCTCTTTTGGCCTATTTTACGATTTTGATGTTTCCCCCGTAGGCCAATTTTGGTAGGTTAAACTTCCTATAAATACTAAAGTAATCATGAACTTTCACATCTCATTTCCGTCGCTCGATCCTATCTTTATTTTTTATTATAATTTTGATGAATATATAATTAAAAAAAAAAAGATTAATGTTATTTTCTAAAAATATTATTTATACAATGATAATTCAAATATGTCTAATATTATAGTTATATCGAATAACTCTTAAATGTCTTTATAGTTCTACAACTTTTATTTTTAATTAAAAATGATAATTATATATTATTTAGATTTATGATTGTATTATTTATAGGTTTTCATAAAAATTAAACAATTAAAAATAAATAAATAAATAAAAGATAGGATTTGGCCTTCTAAAAGAGTAAGCCAAATTTGGCATTTCTTTTGGAAATAGGCCAAAAACAAAAAGACCAAATTGGGTTTTGCCCTAGGGTGAGAGTAAAATTAGGCCAAAACCCAATTTTTAGCCTACCATGGGAGATGGCATTAACCCTCTAATGATACAGTATTAAGGCGTTGGCTGTAGTGCACCAATTTCTGTTGTTGTCCATCAATTTGGTCGCTTTCTTCGGGAACTATCTCACAAGACCCAAGCTGCAGCTGCAGCTGTCTCGTCGATTGCTGAGGTTTGTTCTTCATTCTGGTTTTCAACTTTGTGAAAGTTATCTGTTTGGCATTTTGGCATTTAATTTTTGGTACATGAGCAACTGTATTTTAATCTTAATTTACTTGTTTTTCCTCCTCTGAAAATGTCACTTTTGGTGATTCTTGATATGGAATTTTTGGAACAATTTTTCACAGAGAAAGACGGACAACTCTCTGAAAAGATAAGCCATACGAATTACGTTCTTATAATGTAATTCGATGTCATTCATTATTCAGTGCTTGATTCATTACGCATTTCACTAAACAATATCAAGTTTACTTCAAAATAAGCACTATAACAAACCTCATGCAGCGCTACAGTTGAAACAAAAAGTTTGATTCTGCTGAGGAATCTTTTGGTGCTATCTGCACAGTAAGGTCATTTGCTCAAGAAGAATTTGAGATCAAATGCTATTCTGAACAAGTCAATGAGACACTAAACGTTGGACTACAACAAGTTGTAAGTTTCCTTGTGACACTAGGAATTTTGGCATGATCTACTGCAGAAAATAATGGGCATGTTCGCTGGAGGTTTAAATGCAGCCTCTGCTGCAGAAAATATGTGGTGCATTGGTGCTACCTTGACCATCAAGGGAAGCAAGACCACTGGTGCTTTAACATCCTTTATTCTGTATAGCCTTACAAGTAATGTGTAACTTTGTTTCGATTCATACCATTTGTTCCATCAAGATGGAACTCTGAAAACCATGTGTTCCTCTTGCATTTGGATCTTCAGCTTCTGGGCTCTTTGGATTATACAGAGTGGCAATGAAAGCTGCAGGAGCCAGTAGGCAAGTTTTTCAGTGTCTGGATCACATGCCTTCTATGCCAAAATCGGGAGATAAGTGCCCGTTAAGGTTAGTTCATTCTACTTCTCCCCTTTTCTTGAAACAAACTTCCTTGGTAAATTGATGTTGGGGTGAGAAAGGAGCTTCTTTCAGTACACAGGATGTAGAAGTCAAGTTGGATGATGTGCGGTTTGCATATCCTTCACGCCCAAGTCATATATTGTTAATGTGCCTTGAATGATTGTTGATCGGCGACACATCAGGGGGTCTAGGGGGCAGAGCCCCCCGACGGTAGACGTAGGCAACACACCATTGCTGAACCACGTTAGGGTTCCATGAGTCTCTTCATATACTCATGGAACGCCGACCCCTGTAACCCTAATATGTTTTGCTTCCTCGAATAAGAAATCCGGTTCTCTGCCCGTGGACGTAGACAACACACCGTTGCCGAACCACGTTAAATCTCTATGTCTTTCTTCGTCTGTTATCGTTCTCGTTATAACAAACTGGTATCATAGCTTTGATTGTTGATTCTGCCGAGAATGATGTCTGTTTCTGTGTTGAAGATCGACAAGTTCACTAGAAGAAATTCTTTCAGTCTGTGGCAGATCAAGATGCGGGCTTTGCTGAAACAACAAGGTTTATGGACACCGTTCGCCGCCGACAAGAAGGGGGCAGATACAACTACCGTTGAGTACAACCTTCATGAGGAGAAGGTTCATTCGACGATTATGTTGTGTCTCACAGACGATGTCATAACAGAAGTTGCTGATCAGGAAACCGCAAGCAAGTCGTGGCTAAAGTTGGAGTCTTTGTACATGACAAAGTCTCTGACGAACAAGTTGCTTCTGAAACAACGGTTGTTCGGGCTGCGTATGCAGGAAGGTACACAACTCAGAGATCATCTTGATCAACTTAACACTCTGTTACTTGAATTGCATAATATTGATGTTAAGGTGGTGGACGAAGATGCTGCCCTAATTCTGCTGGTATCCCTACCCCCCATATACGAGAACTTTGTTCATTCATTCGTCGTTGGGAAGGACACCATCACGTTGGAAGAGGTTAGATCGTCGCTTCACAGCAGAGAGTTGCGTCTGAAGGCAACCGCGTCGGTTACAGACAATCAGGCTTCCGAGCTTTTGGAAAACGGAGAGAAATCTGATGGTAGAAAGGGCAATAATAAGAAGCATCGGCAAGATCGCAAATCAGGCCCTAAACCAAACGATGTTTGTAACTACTGCAAGGAGAAAGGTCATTGGAAGAATGACTGTCCGAAGAAGAAGAAGCAAGAGGAAGAGAAATTTGGGTCTGCCGCAGTAGCTGATCGTGGCAATACTTCTGAGGAGGATATTTTTCTATTAGCTGATGATCACACACAGGGCTGATGTGTGGTATCTTGACTCTGGGGCGTCCTATCATAAATGTCCTAAAAGGGAGTTGTTTGCAACATATAGCCTGCTGATGGGGGCAATGTATCCATGAGGAATGATGCTCTCTGCAAGGTTGTTGGGACTGGCTCAGTTAGGTTTCGGACAGATGATGGGAAATTTCGTACATTGGAGGATGTCAAGCACGTGCCATCCATGACGAAGAATCTGATATCCCTAACAGTGTTAGACGACAAGGGGATCAGGTACACAGGTTATGGGGGAAAGTTGCGTGTGTTCAGAGGCTGTTTGTACACCCTACAAGGTTCCTCAGTTACAGGTGCTGCAGCGGCTGTTTCTGCTGGGGTTCAGGAAGGTGATCTGACCAGGCTTTGGCATATGAGGTTGGCTCATATGAGTGAAAGGGGGATGCAAATTCTCTCGAAAGCAGATCTTATGGGAGGCCATAAGGCCCAGAGCCTTGAGTTTTGTGAACATTGTGAGTTTGGGAAATTACATCGCAGTAAATTTCCTAAAGCAGTTCATCAGACAAAGGGCACGTTAGATTACATCCATTCAGACTGTTGGGGTCCTTCACATGTTCAGTCCTTGGGCGGTCATATGTATTTTTTGTCTCTGATTGATGATTACTCTAGGATGACTTGGGTATTCATGATGAGGCATAAAAGTGAGGCATTCAGTAAGTTCAGGGAGTGGAAGACTCTAGTAGAGAATCAGACTAGAAAGAAGGTCAAGAGGTTGCGAACTGATAATGGTCTGGAATTCTGTTCATCTGATTTTGATGGGTTCTTTAGAGATGAGGGCATTGCTCGACATCATACAGTCAGATACACACCACAGCCGAATGGTGTAGCAGAACGAATGAATCAGACTCTTCTGGCGAAAGCAAGGTGTATGCTTTCTAATTCAGGCCTTGACAGACGATTCTGGGCAGAAGCAGTTTCAACGACTTGCTATCTCGTTAATCGAAGCCCACACACAGGCATCGACTACAAAACACCTTATGAGGTGTGGACTGGAAAGGCTGCTGACTACTCTAATCTGAGGGTTTTTGGGTGCACTGCTTATTATCATGTTGATGAGGGTAAGCTAGAGCCAAGAGCTAAGAAGAGAGTCTTCATGGGATATGGTACTGGTGTGAAACGGTACAAGATCTGGTCTGACAATAAGATTATACTTAGCATAAGTGTAGTCTTTAATGAGAGCTCTTTGCTGAATTCTAGGAAGAAGATCGATGATGCAGTTGAGAAAGAGGCTGTTGCTGAGGAGGTGGAGTTGGACTTCACTCCATCTGAGAGTTAGGTACATGATTTGGTCACCAACCAATCAGGTACTATTGAGCCAGACACTGCTGAGATAGAGGCTATACCACTGGACACAGGAGCAGGTGGAGCGACACATTGCAGTATTGCTCTAGATCGGCCAAGAAGGGCTGACATCAGACCTCCTTCGAGATGTAGGTTTGATGAGTTGGTGGGATATGCCTTGCAGGTGGCCGAGGAGGTGGAGGATGATGCTCCGTCTACCTACAAGGCTGCTATTTTTGGAGATGAGTCAACACAGTGGCTTGCAGCTATGGGAGAAGAGATGAAGTCTCTTCAGAAGAATCAGACATGGGAGCTTGTCAAATTGCCTGCTGATAGGAAGGTGATTACATGCAAATGGGTCTTCAGGAAGAAGGATGAACTATTAGTTGACGAGGGTATTAAGTACAGAGCACGAGTAGTTGCAAGATGATTCAATCAGTGAGAGGGGGTAGACTACAATGAGATTTTCTCACCAGTGGTCAGACATACTTCTATCAGGGCGCTACTAGCAATGGTTGCACATCAGGATTTGGAGCCTGATCACTAGATGTGAAGACAACTTTCCTACATGGAGAGTTGGAGGAGGAAATATACATGTCTCTGTCGGATGGTTTTCAGGTTCCAGGAAAAGAGCACCATGTTTGCAGACTGAATAAGTCTTTGTATGGGTTGAAACAGTCACCTAGGGAGTGGTACAAGCGATTTGATAGCTATATGGTGCAGTTGGGATACAACAGGAGTTCATATGATTGTTGTGTTTACCACAACATTCTGGATGATGGTTCGCGTATTTACTTAGTATTGTACGTGGATGATATGTTGATTGCTGCTCAGAACAAGTCAGATATCCAAAAGCTCAAGGATTGTCTCAGTGCAGAGTTTGATATGAAAGATCTGGGTGCTGCTCGAAAGATTCTGGGAGTAGAGATCTATAGAGACAGGAAGCAGAGAAAACTCTTCTTATCTCAAGAAGGGTACATCAAGAACATATTGAGCAGGTTTGGAATGTCTTCGGCTAAGTCTAGAGATACTTCAATGGCGTCTAATAGCAAGCTGGGAATGTACACACTTCAGACTGAGGAGGAGAAGGAGTACATGTCTAAGGTCCCTTATGCCAGTGCAGTTGGGAGTCTAATGTATGCTATGGTCTGCACTCGACCAGATCTAGCATTTGCTGTTAGTGTGGTAAGCCGCTTTATGGTTCAGCCTGGGAAAGAACACTGGCAAGCTGTGAAGAGGATCTTCAGGTACCTCAGAGGCACTACTGATGTTGGTCTGTGCTCTGGGAATGATACAGAGTGCTTGGTTGCTGGCTTTTAAGACTCTGATTATGACGGCGATGTGGATAGTAGGAGATCGATGACTGGCTATGTTTTTCACTCTTCGGAGTTCTGTGGTGAGTTGGAAAGCAACTCTATAACCTACAGTCACTTTGTCTACCACAGAGGCAGAGTACATGGCGTTGACAGAAGCTGCTAAGGAGGGAATCTGGCTTAAAGGCTTGATCAATGATCTAGGTCTACATCAGGATCATGCCTTAGTATATTGCGACAGCTTGAGTGCAATATGCTTAACCAAAGATCAAGTCCATCATGAGAAGACGAAGTACATTGATGTCAGGTACCATTTTCTGAGGAATGAGAAGAGAATCAGGGTGAAGAAGGTGGAAACTGCTGATAATCCCACTGATATGTTCCCTAAGCCAGTTCCAGAGAGCAAGTTCCAACACTGTTTGGACTTGCTTAACATCACCAGCTATTGAGTTGCCCTGCGGGGCAGTCTGGGTCTTTTGTCAAGGAACAATCTGAGGTAGAGAACGTTTGGACACTTGTCATAAGTGCATCTGTTGCTTAGAGGATTCAAGTCAATGTGGAGATTTGTTAATGTGCCTTGAATGACTATTGACCGGCGACGCATCAGGGGGGGTCCAGGGGGCGGAGCCCCCAGGCGGTGGACGTAGGCAACACACCGTTGCCGAGCCACGTTAGGGTTCCATGAGTCTCTTCATATACTCACGGAACGCCGACCCCTGTAACCCTAATCTGTTTTGCTTCCTCTAATAAGAAATCTGGTTCTCTGCCCGTGGACGTAGGCAACACACCGTTGCCGAACCACCTTAAATCTCTGTGTCTTTTTTCGTGTGTTATCGTTCTCGTTATAACATATATGGTACTCAGGGTAACGAATTTCATTCTGGGTTGGAAGATTCAAGCGTCCTATAAGACCGCGTCTTTGAAATCTTAGGGTATCACATTGAAGCTGGACACTGGTTCAAAGGTTGCTCTTGTTGGTCCCAGTGGTGGTGGCAATGTAGGCTCTCTCGTTTGTTGAACAATGTGTTGTGCAGTCTCTTTTGTCCTTGTATACTTGGCCTTGAATAGTGAAACAGGAAAATAAAAGCCGGAATCAGTCTAATGTTTCCATTTACCCTGTATGTCTATTTACATGTGCTCATAAACACCTGCACAGGAAGGTAATTTGCACTCAATGGTGAGTTATCCGAAAACGCCCATCAATATGCATACCTTCATGATGTTTGATTGAAAATTGTGTTCCTATTGTAGATCAGTATTGTAAGCCAGGACCCTACTCTCTTTAACTGCACCATAGAGAACAGTATTGCTTGTGGACTAAATGGAAAAGCAAGCAATGACATTGAAAATGCTGCGGTAAGTTGCAATACCATTCTTTAGATACTCAGACTATCAATATTGAGAGTTGCCTTTAGTTTTCACGGCTTCTGAGCTTGGAAATTTGCAGAAAATGGTAAATGCCCATGACGTACTTCATATCAAAATTTGCAGACAAATACCAAACACATGTTGGAGAACGTTGTGTTATGCTCTCGGGAGGACAGAAACAGAGAGTAAGAATTGCTAGAGCATTGTTGATGGACGCGAAAATACTCCTACTAGACGAGGCAACCGGTGTTCTAGATGCTGAAAGCGAATACCTAGTGCAGGTCCAATATTTAACTTTATTTTCCTCTTTCACAAACTTGAGATTGTTTTTTATAAGAGTAGCTAGAAAGGATTACCTAAACACAAACAGTTCGAGTTCTGAAATTCAATTCGTATATATTATGACCAAGCAGGATGCCATGGATTCTTTGATGAAAGGGAGAACTGTACTGGTCATAGCCCACCGCCTCTCAACCGTCAAAAGCGCAAACATTGTTGCAGTTGAAATCGATGATCAGGTGGTCGAAACGGGTAGCCATGATGAGCTCCTAGAAGGATGGCATACACACTATACTGGTGAGAAGACAATTACAAGAAAGCAAAACAGAAGTCTAGTTTTTTTAACAAGGAATGATATCCAGCTTAAGATTTAAAAAGTTTGGCTTTTCACCACCCACTTTGATCCAACCACAGAAAGAAATTGGATTATGATACTTAACTAAAACAATATTTGGGAGTCTGACAGCTGGCAAGGGATGCAAACAACAGTCTATATTATGTAATGTATAACAAGAAGAATATTCTGATGGTGGCCACTCGTGACTTCCCGGCATTCCTTCTCCAGCTTTCTGATGGTGTTTGATGGTGATAGCTCTCTTTTTTCTTTGTTGTTCGGTTGTTTCTCATGATGGTTTGCCCATCTACCGGTTTATCCGATCTCTCAGTATATTGGATGTGGTTGTCTGGTATATTGAATCCTTTTTGTATAAAAAAAAGAATATTCTGAATTGGGCATGATATAGATGCCACGAACTTGCAATCTATGATAGTAAAATCTGCCATATTTTATTT
The DNA here is from genome assembly GCA_037127255.1 of Persicaria tinctoria. Classification (NCBI taxonomy): domain Eukaryota; kingdom Viridiplantae; phylum Streptophyta; class Magnoliopsida; order Caryophyllales; family Polygonaceae; genus Persicaria; species Persicaria tinctoria. The sequence continues at coordinate 32,067,368 of JBANSL010000007.1, read as the reverse complement.
TTTGGCCGATTGGGTAACCTTAGTTATAGTCTTTGTCAGGAACCCCACTCCAGAAATTGAGAAATCTTGGTTAGGTTTGTTGTGTGCATCAAAAGCTTCAGCCCAAACTTTTATTAACTAGAAAGGATAGAGAAAATTCTAAATCATATCCCCAACAAGAACAAGTTACAACTATTCGTTTGCCTTTTGCTTTCAAAAACTACAGGAGGAGGAGTATTTGGAGAGTAGATGTTTAACCATTTGTGCTATTTGTTTATGTTTCTGCCTTTTCTCATATTTTTGTTTTATTGGTCCTCTTACTTTACTGTTGCTTAGCCTCCCGTGAGGCTCGTATTGAAGAACAAGTGTTTAAAGCCCCCCACTGTGCTCAAGATTATCACAACGGAAAGATTGACACTAATTACACCGATTCACATAGGTCAAATCACTCAAAACAAAATTGATTTACACCCCATTAGAGGCCTTAAAATGTACACTAAAAAGCCACAAAGCAACATCAAACTTTGTCACACTTTGGCTTTAAACCCCTCATTCTCCACAAAAAATGTCTGCCCTGACCCTCTAGAAAGAGGGAAAAAACAGGCTGCGAATTAATATCAGAAACAAGACAACTCTCTTGAATGATTGAGCAACGAGTTTTCCCATTTTAACTACAGTTTATAAATTATCTACAGAAGCTTGTTTCAATTTCCATTATCATGATTAGAAGTTATTCACACTACAGGGTAATCAATCATTTTTACCAACACTAACAATAAATTTTTCACGTCTTAAGACAAGGCACACGCAATACATCCATCAATAAACTCTTAGTATTGAAATAGGTAGATCAAATACCTTCAATACAAAAGGGGCCATTTTAAATGAGAAAGTTACATGCATCATACATCAATCAACAGTTACATCACTCTCCCTGCCAAAACCCAAAAGTCTGAAGTCTTTCTTTACAAATCAGATTCAACATTCCATGAAAGCCCTTATACTCTCTGCCTCTTTCCTTTGACAGCGGAACTGGTGGTCGCTTAAAAAGCTTCCAAAGCCCAGGAGGTTGATAGTAGTTAGCTTCCGCATCATAGGAAAATCTTCCAAACATCTTCTCACACTCAGGAAATGGCTTCACATAAAAATTGTAAAACTTAAGCCTAGTTAGCTTGATGATATCTGTCAAACGTACCTCAAAGCCAAGCCCACCTCTTAATCTCAGGTGCTCTATCACATTGTATCTTGGAACAATCTATTTGTCAAAAGTGAAAACTAACTCCCAAGATACTCCGGGACTTCAACTAAGTAGTCAATGTCATATTTCATTGTCTATAATAGAAATTCAATCTTCTTCTCGACGTTCGCTACGTCATATGTTATAATTCTTGGATCTCTCCTCAACACATTCAGAGCATCTCTGTGGATCAATCCATATATGCATAACAAATAAACTCTCTATTTGATAGAGAACCCAGCTTTAATTATCCCATGCTGAAAATCTCTTCTTTTGTTGATTCCTGACATTTCAACTTCGTCAACAAATCCAGACATCGTTGTAGTTCACGAATAATCTCCTGCCTCAATAAATGTCTTCCGAAACCCATTTGTGAAATCTCATCCAGGAGAGGCCTCAAAATTCCCTCTATGCCAAATCTAAAAAATTCAGGACACAAAAGAAAAATCCTATTAATATCAGCTATTCCTAATCCCATCGATGATAAAACTACTATAGGCTTCTGAATTCACTCTCATCAACCACCATCACCTTTGGGCACTCACTTAGAATCCTACTTACTGTATCATCAGTGATTTGTAAACCCTTGAAAATCCGAATCCACCTCAGGAAATATCCTGGTTCACTCTTAAATTTCTTGGAGAACTCAATAACACTCTTGACCGCCAACGGAGGGTTACCTAATGTACCAGATTCCATGATGACAGCTTCCCATTTCTTCAAAAATTGCAACCCCTCCGGAACTCCACGTTGTGATTGTTTAATCTTGTATATTGTAATAAGTACGTTAGGCATGTGTGTGGCTCCCCACACTTAAAAACTTGTAATTACTCTAGGTGATGAAACAATATGCCTAAATGTGTATCATGATTTTGGACACATCCTTAAGATTACAAGGACTCTTTAGACACTTTAGATGTCTAAGGTTTGGATCCTGGATCTTAATGCAGTGACCATATTATGTATATGTATCATATGGCTATATTGTTTCAACACTTACATATATAACCTCATACTCGGATATTATTTATTGAGCCTTATTCTATTTGGTTGATCCGGCCCAATTTGCACTATTATAATTATGCAATTAGACATCACGTCTTTCAAGTCTGTTAAGACAACACCAGTTGTTAATTTAACTTGTTACACCACTTATTAAATTTGTGATGTTGAAAAACATTTAGATATCTGTCAAATTTTTTGATGGATGTGAAATTACTCAGTTTTAAAAAAAATTCAAATGCGTGCGAGTTTAAATTTTCTAAGTTAAACGAGCGGGGTTAAGTGTAGAAAAAATTAGAGGGCCTTTCAAATTTTACAAATTATCTAACACATAGAAAAATTGAAGGGGCTAACCAATATTTCCTCTCTCCACATTTTCAATCCCCCTTCATAGCACGACCCCTTCTTGAGCTCTCTCATCCGACAGTCGGATCTGATTATCCGATCCAACCCTCCCATGGCTTCCCCCTCTCAGTCTGAGTCTGAGTCTGATACTTCTTCTTCTGATTCCGAAAATGCCCACGCGCCGCCTCCAGCAACACTCTCCCTCTCCTTCTCCATCTGACATCCGCGGATAAACCCCCCTGTCTCAGATCCCTCGAATCTGACGTTGCCTCCCTCCGTTCTTGTTCTATGGCCCTCTTTCTCTCTCAGATCCCTTGAATATGGACCCCAAATCGAAGAAAGAGGTCGATAATTCTCCTCCCGACTCCGACACTACCCAGGCGCCGCCTCCAGTAGCATTCTCCCTTTCCTCCTCCTCCTCCTCTGTGAACGCCACTAAAAGCTAACGATGGTTAGTTCTCCTCCATTGATGCTTTATATCTAGGTTTAGGGTTCTTTGGTTCCGATCTAGGTGTTCAATTTTGGTAAAGAATTTTCGATCCAGAGTTTCAATTTGTGTAAAATCTGCTCTTGCACTTGCACAGGTTGAAGTGGTTAGGGTTTTTCGATTTTCTAATTCATTTCACCATGTCCTCAAGGTGTGGATGCACAGCAACAAGCAGACCCTTGGTAAGGGAAACCCTAGCCCTACCTAGATATTTTTTTAACCCCAAAATTAGCTAGCTAGCTAGATGACATTGTTTTGGATCAGTGCATGGGTTAATTATGGATTCAACCCTCTATTGTTTGTTGTATAAGTTAGTATCAATTCAACTAGTTTGTTGAATTAATTTATGTATCATGGATCATGAATGTATGTGGTAGCTAGCTAGGGTTAATTACAATTAACCAAGATAACGAATGATATGAATTGACAGTGGCAGTTATATGTACTACTAGTGTGGTGAATGTGATGTACTTTCATCTTATTTATCAGTGCTTGTGTATACCATATATTTTTGCCTGATTAATCATCTTATATTTGATGTGCAATTGAATTCACTTAGTGCATATATAAAACCAAAATCTTTGTAAATTGATTCCAAAAGCAACTGCGACAGTTTCTCTATTATAGGGAAAATCCTTAAAATCTTCTCTAAATTGGAGAATGATGTGCTGGTATTTCTTCCAGATTTGGGAGGATTAGAATATGGGAGTAATTTCTTTTTATCAAATGAACAATTTAATAACTTAGAGAGAAGTGCACATCGACCATTAAATTGTTGGTTGATCTTGCATTAGGTTCTACACCATTTTGTACCTATGTCTCCAATCTGCATTAACATATGCTATGGTTACGAGAAGACAGATTCATACATTCTTAGTTCTGATCTCGGAGACAACCACACCATTGATCAACTTGAGATGGTAATTTTGATGTTCAATATACTAATTCTTCTCATGTGTACAATTCTTGTATTTTTCTAACTAGGAAGCTTTCTCCTCACAAAGGTATCTTGATGCAGCTGGATTAAAAAGATTAAAGTATCATTATTTAATATATGTATTCTATCACTTATTCTCACACTATGATCAGGTAATGTAAAAAAATTCTTATTCTATTATAAATAATTTCACTTGCTATTGATGATGTTTTAACAATTTTTCATTATTCAAGATGTACAAACCTCTTCAAGTGACTGTTTTCTACTTTCTTGACATGATACATAGACATGTCTACAGATGCTGCTATATTAAGATACACAGAACATTTCTAGGTTTTTTTTATCTGATTTGTTTCTTTAATTGGTATCCTTTGCCTTCTCCTTGGGTTGATATTCTTGTCTTTCACCCTATATTCCTTTGTTCTGCTTCGATGCGTTGTACCACTTGACATTGTGATTCTTGTTTGCGTGTTTTATGTGATTTTGAGAATTGCATGTTTGGGAATATCAAACCGAATCCCTGCACCACACAAATAAAATTACAAGACTTCCTCACGTTGTAGTGTAAGGGAATCAGGATCGATCCACGAGGAAGCGTATCAATGATCGCCTTTCAAGTTCCAAATCACCCTCAAAATCGACCAGGAGACCACTCGATATCGACATGTGGTTGGTCGATATCGACTGAAGTTAGTCGAAGTCTGTCGAGACATGCAAAACAATAGCAACAGAGTCGAAATCGAGTGAAGGGCACTCGATATCGACCTTAGTGACTCGAAATCGACTTGTCAAAGGTCGAAATCGATTATCTATGCAGAAACTGTAAAATTGCATAAAATAATAAATAATGTCGGAAAAGAAAGTCCGAAGAATAAAAGGATGGATGAGAAGATATAACAATAGAAATAACACAGATCAGGGTTTTGATATCAATTAACTAAAAGACTTCCAAGATCGGGGTTTCAATGCCACAACAATAACCATGTAAGAATCATGTTAAGGTATAAAAGATAATGCCTTTTCATCAAATAACTTTCATCATTAACAATTAAAAATATAGAGGCTTTTGCATAAACCCTAATTGTTGCTAACCCTTTTTAATGATTAATCCAAATTCATATTAAGATCACTTTCGCTTCAATAATACAAATAAGGATCACCTACTACTGTCGTAGAAGAATCACAAATTGGGATAGAAGATGAAATCGCATATAAAAATCATACCTTTATTGTTTAACTCTACACGGCCACCGTCGGGCTCACCCCGACCCGAGAAGTAGGGCGACTACTCGCTTCTCATCATAACAAACATCAATATCATAAAGGAAATAACTAATTGCATTAAACCGAATAAAAGCTTACAACCAATCGAAGCCAAATCCGCTCTTGCCTTTCTACCTCTAATCGGCTACAAGCTCTCTCTCCTACTCTCTATATTGTTTTTGTGTTGTGGAATGAATAAAAACCAGCCCCCTAGGGCTTTGTTTATAGGCTCGAATCCTAGCTACTCTAGGAAGGAACAATATATCTCTATCTAAATTTATCTATCTATATTCCTAAGATAAATGTTTGATAATTAAAACAATTAAATTCCTCATAGGTAAATTAAGGAATTACTAAAGTAGATAAATATCTTCCATCTTGATAGAATATCATTTGCTTCATGTGGAAGAAAGCCCACTCGGAATCTGGACTCGGATTGCCTCGAAATCGGCTTCTGTTGATCACTCGATATCGACCAAGTTAGGTTGATTTCGACCTGTCTTCTCAGCTTCACTCGATCTCGGCATCTGAAGGTGATTTCGACCATTTCTTGACTCGATATCGACCCCTGTAGTGTTCCTCCCAGTGTTCTGGTCGATTTTTGGCATTTCTGCTCGTCGTGCTCCACTCGATATCGACTTCATTGACAGCTCTCAGCATTCTGCATCCGTCTTTAAACACACTTTTCTGAGTCCTCGTTCGTCCGATTGACGCATATAAATATGCGTTGGAAAACTCTTTTCGAGGAATACAACTCTCATGAAAACAAAACAACTTGATTCAAAATGATGAATGGTAAAAAGTTGCATTTTCTTCAGTTGTACCATCTTCTGCTCTTTCTGAGCTTTTCCAATGTTTTCATGACTTTCCTTTAAGCTCCAAAGTGCGTCCGATTTCTACAAAATTAAACAATAACTTGTGTAGACCTCCATAATTTGCAAATAAACATAAACTACACATATTCTGTATAAATGAAACCCAGAAATATGAAATGCAGACAAAAATCGATATAAATGACAGTATAAAACATGGTAATTTAGGCGCACATCAACACCCCGTACTTAAGCTTGCTTGTCCTCAAACATTGCTTTTAATGATCATAAAGAGGAAGAAATTAAACTCTCAACATATAGATTCATTCTCATATAACCCTACAATCAATTGCCATTCTCGCAAAGGTACTAATGTCACCAAATCCATGTATGTGAATAAAAGCAACATCGCACACAAAAGGAGGGCTATGCAAAAACAATTTCATACGTGAAAAAGCATTTGATAATCAAGAGGACTTTTAAGCGCATGGTGAAGAAAGGCTAAAAGGAAAAGTGGTGGGATATTTTTGGGCAATGTGGTGCTAAATCCGAGGAGAATTCTTCAAACATTCTTTTCTTGCTTTGATGCACTTTCTCCATTCCACATCACTCATAATTCACTCGTTGCTTTTTTCACTTTATGCTTTTACCTCTCTAACCTCAGCACTTCCTTCTCGCGAGTCGAAAACATTGTTGTTATGAATGACCTCGGATTCTTAGTGCTTCAAACTTCTCACCTTCATGTCCCATCTCGCTGAACTAACATCTCAACGAGCAGGGTCAGTCTATATTTATCTCCTGAGGTGACCGGATTTTCTTTCACTCATTAAATTTTCCATTAAATATGAATTATTCTCCTTCCAAACTACAAAATAATAGTACAACAGAACAACCATATAATAATCTCCACAATATGACATCAATTTCTCAACATACTCCCCAGATGGGTCATAAGGTAATGAAATAGGCATTATTTAGATCATGTGGGCAAATTATGAAATAAGGTACAATATGGTTGTGATGCATAAGCATAGGTAAGGCTAGGATATAAGTAATATGAGCATCATATGAAAAATATAAAGTCCTCCATCCTCTTATCATGTATATGTCAAAAGCAATTTCAATTTTACCTTCTTTCATGGTTTTCATAAAAATACGCACTTCATTGTGACTCCCCTTTACTAGGCAATTTCATATTATATCTCTAATGAATCTAATTTTGCCTCGTCGAGTTCAATTAAAGCTTCCATGACACTAATTCAAAAAATTTCAATGGGGGTGATAAAAATAAACTTTGGAAAATAACATGTAAGCATATAGATAAATAACATAGCCAAAGTAATCATGTATAAAGCAATTTGCATAAACATAATATAAGTAAGCCTTTCCCCCACCCCATACTTAAACATTACAGTGTCCTCACTATATATAAAAAACAAGGGTAAAGAAAGAGACTCACTAGACAGTCATGTATATCCTCGAAATAGGTGACGAAGATTTCTATAGGGGGTCGATATCGAGTTGATTTGGTTGAGATCGACTAGGTTCACTCGAAATCCATTAGTTCCATGCTTCAGGGTGATTTCTGGTCGATCACAGCATTCTTGGTCGAAATCTTCAGTCGATATCGACCAGATAGGCCGATATCGAGTCACCTGCAAAACATTCTTGGTCGATTTTTTTTAAACAAAATAAAATCAAAAAAATTAAAAACCAAAACTAAATGTCTAATAATACAAGCTCTAGACTTTATAGTCGCTAGGTCGACTTCTTCTTTGTTGCTCTAGGTGGCGTCTGCAGGGCCCATGTGGCTTGGGCCTCGAATAAGACTCCATTCTTGTCCATTAGTTGTAGTCCTCCGAAATGGATATTATGCACCGTGAATGGTCCCATCTTCTTCTCCTTGAACTTGTTAGGGAACCAATGATTCTTTGATTGTGAGACATACATCTTGTCTCCTACCTCGTAGTCCCTCAGATCATCACTGGAAACCCTGTAGAGTCGCACGTACCAAGGCAAACCTCTTCCATGTATGGATAGAACTTTAATCGAAATAGGGGAAGAAAGGTTCATACCTCAGCTTACCATTGCAGATTCTTCTCTATTCGGGTTCTGAGGTTCTGGTCAAAATCGACCACTGTCAGTCGATATCGACCTCTGCTGCTCGATTTCTGGTGAAGTTTCGGTCGATACAAATGAAGACGGCTCAATAGGGTGTGGTCGATATCGACTAGGTGTGGTCGATATCGACCAGGTGTGGTCGATATCGACCTCTGCTGCTCGATTTCTGTTGGCTTCGTTTTTGGAGGTGGAGTCGACTAGATGTAAGGAGGTCGATCTCGACTAGGGGTGGTTGATATCGAGTGCTACTGTGGACCAGTCGAGTTTGCATTATTTTTGGTCGATTTCCGGTGACCCACTCGATATCGAGTGGTTCATCTTGTTTTGAACCCATACTTAGACCCTGCAAAATTTGAAAAAAAGATCAGTCGATATCGACTTACCTGACTCGATTTCGACCGGATTTACAGTATGCTCGTCCCAGAGACGCCCATCAAGTGATGTACCCTTTTGATGCGGGACCATCTTCTACATCTCCCGACACGCCCATCATACTTGGGGATGGACCTATGACTCGAGCTCGTGCTAAGAAGCTTCAACGAGACTCTTTCATGTTCGTGAGTCATGCTCTGTTCTCAATCACGTTTCAACTTCAAGAAGAGCCCTTGAAGACTTAGTTATGTTCTTCTCTTGTTGTTGCCCTCGGCGCCGACACCAGAACCTCGACGCCGAGACTTGGAGCCTAGTTTCTCATATGAGCCGAAAATACTAAGTGTTGGAACACTTCTTTTGTTGCTGTTTTTAGAGACATTCTTTATTTAAGTTATTTTAGGTAATTTTGGGGTTTAATTTTAATTACTCTTTTATTTGTTTATTTTTAATTCTAATCAACCCTAGGGTATTAAAAGAGCGGTTGATCAAGTGTAGAAACTCACGTCTTCTATTATTGAAAACTTCCTTTATGTGAAACACAATTGAGAGTAAGTCAATTGATTCGTAGCTAGGCTCATCGATTGCAAATCGGTACTGATTTCTGCTGTTAGAGATGTGAATGAGACCGAAAGTGTCACACATCGGAAAGTTGAACATATCAAGCCATAGTATATGAGTCGGTGGGCTACTCCTTCTATTGCCAATTGATTTTAGAATGGAACACCACTCGGCTTGTGTGCTAGGCTACTAGCGCATGTGCGCCCGTGCACACGACCCCCAGTCATTGGTCTGAGTCGGACTTTGATATGGTATCAGAGCGGTTAGCCTAACGGCCCGTGTCGATCTTGGTCTGGGTTACCCAGTTGTCCAAGTCTCAACTAGATTTTCATTCCTAGTTGGACTTCCGGGGGCGTGTTAGAGATGTGAATGAGACCGAAAGTGTCACACATCGGAAAATTGAGCATATCAAGCCCTAGTATATGAGTCGGTGGGCTACTTCTTCTATTGCCAATTGGTTTTAGAATGGAACCCCACTTGGCTTGTGTGCTAGGCTACTAGCGCATGTGCGCCCTTGCACACGACTCTCAGTCATCGGTCCGAGTCGGACTTTGATATCCATCTGGTTTTCCTTGAGTCTATCAATCTCGCAAGGTTTTGTAATCCCTGGTATCCACGAGCCCCCTCCTTGTGCCTCCAAGTTGTCCGCTTGGTTGTATAGGGTTGTAGAGGCGGGTTATATAACCACTGATGTTGGTTCCTACCTTCTACGAAAGCCTGGGGTCTTCATCTTGTTCTATATAGATCGACTCACCAATCTATTTATTGAGTCTGTTCAATTCAATTTCGAGTCTTTCTTGCTGCGTCTTTCTTGTTCTTGCTACGTTCTTGAGTCTTTCTTGAGTTCTTCATTAAATCTTGATCGAGTTCTTGCATTGTTCTTGTTCAATTCTTGAATTTGTGTCTTGATTGTCGAAGATCGAACCATCCTACGACTTACCTCGTATGAAATTGGCATCATAGTTTAGGTTATCGATATCAAAAGTTGTGTCTTTCTTTTTGTTCATCATAAAAACACAAAAACCCCACAAAAATAGAGTCTTGTTTCAATTTTTGGTCTTTTACTTCTTGTTCTTGATTTTGATTATTACTAACCTTTTTGTTTCTGATTGTTGTGGTTGCTCCTAGCCCTAAACACGCAGCCAGCCGTGACCAATCCTTCAAGCAAATGCCAATTCCCGCTAGTGCAGTTTCATTGTTGCAAAACCCCAAATCGGCAAAAGGAAAACCTAACCCTAAATTGTCTATCTTTTGATATATCCATTCTATCTTTGATCTATCTATCTATTTGGCATTTATTTTCCTATATACATCATTATTGTTGAATTTGCATGATAAATAGGAGATAAATTCATTATATCTATCCAAGATCATAAGATAAAAAGATAGAAACCTAATTACCAAGTTTAGCCAAAACCCTCACCTATATCTATCTCTATTGCACTTAGAGCTACTGTATACATATTGGGAAAAAAAATTCAGATCCGAAAATTCAAAAGAAAAAGAAGAGAAAGTTGTTGTTTGGTGTTATTTGGGAGCTCTTTGTTTACCTATTGCAAGAATCATCAAGGGACTACATTGGTGTTGAAATCAGCCCCAGACCAATCCACATTTCCTCCTAAACACAACCTTGAAAGCCCTACCTTGCAACTACAACATCCTTACTTGGGGTTACAATAAAAAGAGGTAAATTGATCAAAGGTTGATTCTTTCTTGCCTTTTCCACAAAATCAGTCTCTACATTGCTTGTGTTGAGTGCCATTCATTGAGCATTGGTGTTGAATTTCCATTGCTGAGTTGATCTTTGCATGTTTCAAGAGGTTCCTCGTCATATCGAGTCGGAACTTTACCATACCGAGTCGGGACCTTTTAGTATCGAGTCAATACTTACCTGTGTCGAGTGCTCTTTGCCCTTGTCGAGTACTCCCATCCTTGTTTCTTGTTTCATTCATATAGTTCTTGATCTTTTGATATTATATGCCTTGTGTTTGCTAGGTCCTAGCTTGAGTATTGATTTGCCCAATGCGGATTGAAACAACAAGCATAACATACCAATTAGAGAGGGAGTGTTGAGTGATACACTTGAAAGGTTTGTTTATATTTTTCTACTAACCTTTCACATAGTTCTGTGTTTGTTTTCTTTGCAATGTCTAACCAGGGCAACACAGATAACAACACCAACTCTACTTCTGGGCCTATGTCATCTGAGTTATTCACTATGTTGAATACCATAAACGAAAATATGGCAAGGATGATGGAGAGATTGGAGGCAGTAGAGTCACGACCGTCCGACTAGCTAACACGGTGTCCGGACAGGGCATTCCACTCAAGAACGGGGTGCCTGAAGATGAAAGGGAAGGAACTAATCCTAATCCTAATCCCCCTCCTAATCCTAATGCTAATCAACATAATGTTCCTCCTCGTTTAGACAATCTTTTATTTGATGAAAATCCCTCTCCTCGTAGAGAGAGGCATGGTAGGAATAACGTCTTTGTTGATGTGCAGGGGCGACGAGGTCGTAGACAACAAGAAGAGTTCTGCCCTTCAGAGGACGATTATGACATCCAAGAGGAAGATCATTGGGAGCAACGTCCTAGGTGGAATAATAGAGGAGGTCGACACCACTACATAGAACCTAGGGAGCCTGAGCAAGATGGCATAGGCAAGGTGAATGGGAAGATTCCTCAATTCGATGGAAAGACTGATCCAGACACCTACATTGATTGGGAGACAAAAATGGATCAAATCAGGAATTGCCATAAACTTCTCCGACGCTAAAAAGGTACAACTTGCTTCTCTTGAATTTCAAGGTTTCGCATTAATTTAGTGGGAAAACCTAGTTAAAGAGAGAAGAGAAGCAATTGAAAGCGCTTATGAGGAGAAGATTTGTTCCCCAACACTACTCTCGTGAGCTTAAACAACGATTAGAAAATCTAAAACAGGGTAGTAAAAGTGTTGAAGAAACTTTTAATGCAATGCAAGAAACCATGGCTAGAGCTAATGTGGTAGAAAATGATGAATATATTAATGCTAGGTTTCTTAGAATTCTGCATCCTGCCTTAGCTCATGAAATTGATTATATATTTTCCCTATTCTATGCCTACTGAATTGTGATATTTAGCTATGAAAGTAGAAAGGAATGCTAGATACAGGAGCCAAGGAGGAAGGATGTCGAGTGGGCAACCCCAAGGGTGGCGCCAAGGCCGTGTGCAGCAACCCCAAGGGAGGAGTGACAATGGATTTAGGGAGAGAAGTAGCCAAGGCCGATCACCCCAAGAGCCACTCGACAAAGGAAATGCGTCTATGGTCGCCAAGAACTTGTTTGTGGCATCTACTGGCCCTAAAGGGAGTAATCCTAACCCCTCTACTCTTAGATCTAGGGACATTGTTTACTTTAAACGCCAAGGTAGAGGAGATGTTATGAATGATTGCCCTAATAAGAAGACTCTCATGATTAATCACTTAGGCGAATATGAATCTGAAAATTCCTGTGATGAAAATGATGAGCATGTTGATGATGATCGGAACCTTAACTTACTTGCTTATGATGATGATGATTGAATTGAATATGAGCATGGTGATTCTTTGATTGTTAGGAGAGTTTGAAGTGTTCAACCTGCACCTTGTGATGATAATCAAAGAGAAAACTTGTTTCATACTAGATGCTTAGTTAAGGGTAAGGTTTGTAATGTGATCATCGATGGTGGGAGTTATTGTAATTTGGCTAGTCAGGAGATGATTAATAAACTACAACTTCCAACTGTGCAACACCCTAGACCTTATGAATTGCATTGGATGAATGATTGTGGAAATTTGAAAGTAAACAAGCAACCTAAAGTACATATTAAACTAGGACATTATGAAGATGAAGTCTTATGTGATATTGTGCCTATACAAGCTTGTCATATTCTTTTAAGTCGTCCTTGGCAATTTGATCGTAAGGTCTTACATGATGGCTTCACTAACAGTTACTCTTTTGTTTTTAAGGGTAAGAACATTGTCCTCAAGCCTATGACACCAACCCAGGTGGCCGATGAGATTGAGAAGAGGAAGGTAAGTGATGGTAAGCTAGTTAAGGAGGCTTAGGCGAGCCAAAATTCTACCCCTACTCGGCCTAAAGATGTTCTTTTGGCATCCAAGAGAGCATTTGTAGACGAGTTTGTGGATGGGGAAACAACCCTCATGCTCTTATGCAAAGGGTTGAATATGTTGAGTGAAGAGCTTAGAGCTACCCTCCCTCCTCCCATCCTATCTCTTCTTGAAGAGTATAAGGATGTCTTCCCCGACGATATACCACCAGGCCTACCCCCTATTCGTGGCATTGAGCATCAAATTGATCTCATTTCGGGGGCTGCATTGCCTAATAGTCCTCCGTATCGCATGAATCCCATTGAAACCCAAGAGGTTCAATCCCAAGTCTAAGAATTGTTTGATAAGGGATACATTAGAGAAAGTTTGAGTACTTGTGCTGTTCCTGTGTTATTAGTCCCTATGAAAGATGGTTCATGGAGAATGTGTGTAGATTGTAGGGCTATTAATAACATAACTATGAAATATGGTTCCTGTGTTATTAGTCCCTATGAAAGATGGTTCCTGTGTTATTAGTCCCTATTCCTCGCTTAGATGACATGTTAGATGAATTGCATGGTGCATCTATATTTTCTAAGATTGATTTAAAAAGTGGTCACCATCAAATTAGAATGAAGGAAGGTGATGAATGGAATTCCTTTAAAACTAAGTTTGGACTCTATGAATGGTTGGTTATGGCTTTTGGTTTAACTAACACTTCTAGTACTTTCATGCGCTTATTGAAACATGTGCTTAGAAATTTTATTGGGAAATTTGTTATTGTTTATTTTGATGACATACTTGTTTATAGCAAATCTCCTAAGGAACATGAAGCACATCTCAGGGAAGTACTCTCTACACTCATATTAGAGCACTTGTATGCAAATCTTAAGAAATGTGAATTGTGCAATAATCAAGTGTCTTTTCTTGGGTTTGTAGTGAGCTCCAACGGATTGCAAGTTGACGAAGCCAAGATCAAAGCGATCCAGGAATGACCGACCCCCACTTCTATCGGCCATGTGAGGAGCTTTCATGGACTTGTGAGCTTCTACATGCAGTTTGTGCGCGACTTCAGCTCCATCGCAGCCCCTCTCACGGAAATCACCAAGAAGCGGAGCGAGTTCAAGTGGGGCGCAACTCAGGAGGAAGCCTTTCACACTTTGAAGGAGAAGCTGACGCAAGCTCCTTTGCTTGCATTGCCTGACTTCACTCGACCATTCGAGGTGGAATGCGATGCTAGCGGAGTTGGAATTGGAGGAGTTCTTATCCAAGAAGGTAAGCCTATTGCATTCTTCTCCGAGAAATTGAAAGGTGCGAGTCTAAACTACTCTACTTATGATAAAAAGCTTTATGCATTGTTTAGAGTACTTAAGACATGGTCCCACTACCTATGGCCTAGAGAGTTTATTCTTAGGACTGATCATGAATCATTGAGGCATTTTAAGAGTCAAGATAAACTAGATAGGAGACATGGTAGGTGGATGGAATTCATTGAGACATTTCCTTATGTGATTAAGTACAAGAAAGGTATAATGTGGTTGCTGATGCTTTATATAGGAGACATGTTTTAATTACCACTTTGGATTCTGGAGTTCTAGGTTGTGTCTATATTAAGGAATTGTATAAAGATGATGAGGATTTTGGAGAGACTTTTCGAAATTGTGAAGCTAAGGGTTCTATCGACAAATTTTATATCTTTGAGGGATTCTTGTTTAGGATTGATCAATTGTGCATTCCTAGGTGTTCTCTTTGATTATTACTTGTGAATGAAGCTCATAGTGGAGGATTAATGAGTCATTTTGGGAGAGATAAGACTTATCATACACTTAGGACACATTTCTATTGGCCTCATATGCTTATGGATGTAGAACATTGCCTTGATGTATTGATTGTTTAAAGGCCAAATCGAAGCTTATGCCTCATGGGTTATACACGCCACTACCCACCCCTACAACCCCTTGGGATGACATTTCAATGGATTTTATTGTTGGGTTGCCTAGCATTAAGAAGGTGATAGATTCTATATTTGTGGTAGTGCATAGATTCTTTAAGATGGCTCATTTCATTGCATGTCATAAGACCGATGATGCTACTAATGTTGTGAATTTTTTCTTTAAGGAAGTAGTTAGGTTGCATGGTGTGCCTACGACAATTGTGAGTGATACGGATGTTAAGTTTTTAAGCCATTTTTGGCGAACCTTATAGAGTAAATTGGAAACTAGGTTATTATTTTCTAACTCTAGTCACCCCCAAAGAGATGGCCAAAATGAGGTGACCAATAGAACCTTAACCACCATCCTTCGAGCCATTATTAGGAAAAATCTGAAGCTTTGGGAAGAAACCTTACCTCATATGGAGTTTGCCTATAATAGGACCATGCATTCCTCGACCAAATTATCTCCATTTGAGTGTGTTTATGGTACTTACCCACTAACCCCTCTTGATCTTATCCCATATCCTATGAGGGAGAAATAATCTTTTGATGCAGGCAAACCTGTCGAGTTTGTTAAGGAATTGCATGAACGAACACGCCAGAAGCTTAGGGAGAAGATTGAATATAACGCCAACAAAGCTAATAAGGGGCAGCGACATGTGGTGTTCCAACCTGGGGATCTTGTGTGGGTGCACCTAAGGAAGGAGAGGTTCCCGGAGCAACGGAAAAGAAAGCTAGCACCACGAGGAGATGGACCATTCAAGGTTCTTCACTGAGTTGGTGACAATGCCTACAAGCTGGAGCTTCCTAGAGACTATGGTGTGACTGCTAATGTGCTATGTTCAACGTTGCAGATCTCATTCCTTATCTTGCGGTGGATGAGACTTTGGACTCGTGGTTGAATCTTTTCCAAGAAGGGGAGGTTGATGCGTGACCATCTTCTACACCTCCGGACACGCCCATCATACTTGGGGATGTACCTATGACTCGAACTCGTGCTAAGTAGCTTCAACGGGACTCTTTCATGTTCGTGAGTCATGCTCTGTTCTCAAGCACAGTTCAACTTCAAGAGGAGCCCTTGAAGACTTACCTATGTTCTTCTCTTTCCGTTGCCCTCGGCGCCGTGACCTGGAGCCTAGTTTCTCATATGAATAATTACGTTACGCCAGACAAATAATTGTTTTGCTACCCAACGACAATCAAGTTGTTACAATTTAATTACACTGTAAGGTCGATATGTTTACATCAGAATCATCCCTATATATATCACGTAATTTGTTTAATAATATTATTATTATCATATAAGATTGTTAAAATAAAATATCTCCCAATTATATGCTGCATGATGGATATTACAAATTGGTGTTTGTAACAAATGGATCAAATTGATCATGCAAATAATTAATATGGACCTAGATCATATTGGTGTTACTTCACCACACCCTCACATTCTTCCCGAAGCCAAGGCTTTGATTTCTGGCCACTCTAACCCCCGTTATCAGGCACCACACGGTATCATATCAAGCATCAACTAGCTAACCATTTAATGAACCTTTTGAGATCCATTTGCATCGATGGGTACCATCATAGATCGCCAGGCCATGTCCGGATTAGTTGTACGTACGAGACTACGAGTTGGCTTGCAATGGGGATGAGTACGTTAGATGGCGACGGAGCGTACTGCATGTGTAGGGCCCGGGACATGTCAACCCCACTCTAACATGGCTTTTCTAATTGCACACTTGTTAGTTTAAACACACACTCATATATAATTATATGTGACGAGTGACGGGGGCCACACTCATATATAATTATATGTGACGAGTGACGGGAGCTAAAATGACATTGTTTATACGAACAAAACGACGTCGCTTTAGCCTATAACAATTTTTTCATCTAAAATGAAATTGTTTGAAACCTAAAGATTCAATATGTAAAACTTTTTGTATCATATTATCAAAATATATCAATAAGTAGAATATAAAATGATTTGTTAAAACACATTTCAAATAATTAATTTCTATTTAATTTTTAAAAATTCATCAGTTTTTATACAAATATCGAATTAAAACTTTTATAAATATATCTACAAATAAAATAAATATAAATGACTGCTTGAATAAGCTAGAAGAGGGCTGCTCCTCCTTGTCCCCCTCCCCCTGTATATACATGAATATAATTTATAATTTATCAGCACACATGGTTAGTTGGTCATAATCCACTTGTTCTTCAACTGCAAAAGGCCAATTGGATCATCTCCAAACTATTGGTTGAGAAACTTCTCATTGTGTGTGTGGAAATTAAAGGTATTCGACCATATCCTGCAATTTGATTAACTACTTGAAAGATGATGTTAAAAGTGATATTCTGGTTTATTAATAATTAGGGCATCACATGTAGAATCGAGTTTGATTAATTAGTTGAAAGATCGATGTTCAAGTTTCATTATTGAGAATAGAAGTAAATATATATTATATTGAAAGATGATGTTAAAGTTTAATATTCAAATTGTATTATAAGTATATTCATTTGTATTTAGATAATAATCTATATTATGATGAATAAATATTATTGAATATTCATTTGAACATTAAATTTTGAGATGAATCTTTGAATATTCATATTTATAAAGAATATTTGAATATCTTTTAAAGTAACTAACATGATCCTTGCAACTTAAATGACAAACGTCCGAAAGGGCTTATTTAAAATCCCGCATGGGCTTGAAACAACGCTCGAAAAAACTTGGATTAAATCTCGTTTGGGCTTGACCGGTTCATTATAACCGGTCCTTTGCGGCTTTCTTTGCTCGGGTGGCATGCGTCTCTACTTTGGCGCGGCTAGGGGTTCTTCTTCTATGTTCGGGTTCTGCCAGTCGGAGTCGCACTACTAGAAAAACGCTATATAGCCTCGAAGTGTTTGGCTACCAATTATTTCGAGGGTATCATCGTAGCCAATACCCTCGAAAAAATATTTGGAGCCTAAATACCATTGAAATAAAATCATTGCTATTTTTCCATGCTATATAACCACGGATGTATATTCCGAGGGCGTCATCGAGGGTACATTAGCCTCCAAATAAAATTCAAGGGCACTTTTTTGAAGCTATTAATGCCAAACGGTGTTAGTTATGAAGCTGTTAGAGGGTACACTCGAGGCTAATTTTGAGGGCGTATAGGATCGAATATTTTTTGGAGGGTAGAGTTGAGGGTGTAACAACTTAATATATATTATGAGGTTAATTTCGAGGATAATTTTGATCCTAAATAGTTACGGTTTTTTTGGGGGCTAACAATGAGGCTAAATAACCTCAAATTAAATATTCGAGGGTATATTTGTAGGCATATAACCTCAAAACAATTGAATTTTCTTCGAGGGCAAGATCGAGAGCATAGCTGTGAGAGATAGCTGAAAATGTAGTCATATAGTATGCAAATATTAACCTCGGACATGCCCTCAAGTTCATAAGTTCGAGGTTAAACTATTATGATTACCCTCTTCAATACTCTCGAATTATTATTTTCGAGGGTAAGCGAGCACATGAACTTTCCTCAATAGCAACAATATTATGATTTCAAGGGCAAATTTGATGCTACATATACACTCTAAATTATCCTTTCGAGGCCCGAAAAATCTGAAAAAGGCTAATAGATATTTGGTTGCAACTCTTTGATTGATGAGCTCCTATTGCTGTGGAATAAAGGCATCATAACATATGATGCCTATGTAAAGGAAAAGTTTAGGATGCATGTAGTTCTTTTATGGAGAGTGAATTGAATGACTTTCCAACATATGAAATGTTGTCGGGTGGAGTACTGCTAGAAAATTTGCATGTCCTTATTATATGGAACTCACACAAGCCTTTGAACTAGAATATGGACGAAAGGTTTCATGGTTTGGTTGTCACAAATGTTTCTAAAAGCTAGCATACCACACATGTCCTTATTGTCACAGAGAAATCTCTGATGACTCCCCCCCCCCTTGGCAAACACCCGTGGGTTTCACCGAACCATCTACATTAATTTTGTAGATAGCCCCTTCTTGTTTAATCACCTAGCAATTGCTTAAGATGAGTGACAATCCAAGTAAATCATGAAATTAACTAAGAGTAACATAAGAAGTCGATCACTGATCTTCTAGTAAAATAAAATAATAAATTCAGAAATTAGAAAAAAATGAAGGATACACTAAGGACATATTCTGATATTCCGTTATCTACAAAAGGTAAACATATCCAAGTAAATCGTGAAATTAACTAAGAGTAACATAAGAAGTTGTTTTATTTATTTCTTTCTTCTATAGATTAATTCGTAGTAGTAACATTTTATTCCTTGTACTAAGTTTTTTTCCACTCAAACGATTATTTCAGCTTTGAAAGGTTCTCTCCAATCTTTTCCTCTTCTCTTTGTATTTGGTTTTTGGTTGATTTCAACTTTGAGAACTTTTCTATTGGTTTGCTTGAACTTTTCTATAAGCAGTATTATGATTGTCTAACTGTTTGTGTGCAATTGTTGTTTCTGTTTGTGTAATTGTGCTTCTATACTCGTGTATTTCAGCTGTATTTTATCTCTAATTGTGTTACTAATTTTATCTGGTGTGTTTTTTCTTCATGTTTGCTTAATATGAATTTTAGGTAAGATTCATTTGTTCCTTTTAAATACCTTATCTAAATTAGTTAGGATTCAATTTTAGTTAGGATTTAGTTGTAATTGTGCCTAATTGTGCTCATGTACTCATGTATTTCAGTTGTAGTTATGTTACTTATTTTATCTGTTGTGTTTTTTTCTTCATGTCAGTTTAATCTGGTGTGAATTTAAGTTTGTTTTTGTATGTATGCTTCTGTACTTGTGTATGCTTTTGTTTTTAGGAATATTATGCCTCACACTTACATGTTTGTAGGAACATTATGCTACCTTGTGGAAAAGAATAGCGAGATGAGATACAAGAGCTACGAAGTACCGTTGTTGAACTTGAAAAGAACCAACAAGAGTTCGAGTCCACTGTTGTAAGGAGGAAATCGAGTATGAAAAATAGAATATAAATAAAGTAAGGCAAACTAGATTCCGTCCCTTGCAAATAATTACAAGACCTCCTCCTGATGCAGCAGTGGGAAGTCAGGATCGATCCACGAGGAAGCGTGTCAGCGGATCCTAGGCAGCGGTGAAATCTCACGGACAGAAGTCGACAACAGGGTCCTCGATCTCGACTAGGGTAGTCGACAGAAGATCGGACAGTCGAACAGGGCACAACAGCTCGGCACAGGCTAGTCGATCTCGACTTGGGTCTACTGGATGTCGAGTAGCCTTCGTCTGGGTCGAGTGGGTCTGGTCGAGTTCCTGCACACAATAACCTACGGCGACTCTGGGTCGAGGATCAGTAGTCGAGATCGACCAGGATTGGTCGAGGTCGACGAGGGCAGAAACTTAAAACGAAAACGAAAGAAAGTAAAAACAAATGCTTTGGGGTTTCGACTAAACTTAATGTAGAAGACTTCCAAGATTGGGGTTTGCAACAACGATAACCAAACATGCATAAGGCAGAATCAAACAGATGATCATGTAAATCGCATCAAAGGACTAAGCTTTCGCCTTTTCCAACAATTAGACAACTCTTTCAAGAAAACCCTAATTGTCTCTTCCGATTTTATATTTATAATCCAAGTTGTTATCATGGATCTCCATTAGATGGGCAATAAACACATAAACAAGTAGGAAAATGCTCAAAACATGATAAAGGTCGGATCTTTACCTCAATTATGCATGGCTATTGTCGGGCTCGCCCCAACCCTAGAAGTGGGTGGACTACTCGCGCCTCATCGCAAACTCAGACATCATTGATTTAAAAGAAACAACTTGCATTAAACTATATTCCAAGACTTTACAATCCCGGCAATCCAACTCTCGTTGAATGCCAAAACCCTAAAATCTTCGAACTCCTAAACCGTCTCTGTGGAACTACTTGTCTTTGACTGAAATTGAATGAATAGAAATCAGCCCCATGGGCTTTATTTATAGGCTTCTAATCCTTGCTACTCAAGGATAGAATATCTATATCTAAATCTAAAACTATATCTAAAACTTTAAAGATAAATAAAAGATATAATGAAATTAAATATAAAAATAGGGAAATATATATAAATTGTCTCAAGTGGATAAAACTCTCTTCTTCATGATAGATGTGGATAAATCGGATAGACTTTGCTTCTCCTCGGCTCCAAGGAATCCCAAGTCGAGTAGAGTTGATCAAACCGCGTCACACAATTTTTGGAAGCGTCGTCGATCTCGAGGAGACTCTTGTCGATCTCGAGTAGAAATCCTGGTCGACTGGGCTTGACTTGTCGTCTCGGCTAGCTGGTCCTCGACAGACTCGGACATGGCTTCTCGCGCTCGTCGATCTCGAGTAGCCCTAGTCGACCTCGAGTAGAAAAGTTCTGTCGACTAGGTCTTCCCGGGTAGGTGTGCTCGACAAGCTCGGATCTGGACTCTGGGCTTAGTCGATCTCGACTAACCCTAGTCGAGGTCGAGTAGAGATGTGCTCGGCTTCTTGTCCTCGGCTTCTCGATCAGCTCTTCTCCTCGTCGACTCAGGGTGTGGCACTGGGCTTCGTCGATCTCGACCAGGTCTTGTCGAGATCGAGTTGGGTTCCGGAGCTTCGTTGGTCTGGCTCTCGACGTTGCTCCTAGTCGACAAGGCTGTGCTCGGACATACTCGTCGAGATCGAGTAAGGGCTACTCGAGATCGAGTAGCTTGGGTTCTTAGCTCGATTCGACTGGTTCCGCTGCTGCTTTGACCTTGGACTTCTGTAGTGGATTTCCGAGCTTTTTCGACCTTCCTTAGAATTGATGTAAAATGCCTCGAATTCTGCGATTTAAACAGAAACTGGTGTAGATTCCATAATTTGGCAAATAACCATAAACCACATAGATTCTGTACTATCTTAGCCTAAATGCATGAAATGTATGCAGAAATCGATATAAAAGTAAATGTAGAACATGGCAAATTAGGCTTACAACAAACACCCCATACTTAAGCTTGCTTGTCCTCAAGCAATACTTTTAATTTGTCATTCAGGGGAAGAATTCAAAACTCCCAACATATCAGATTCATTCTTATATAACCCTATGTTGTGAGCTAAATCTTCCATGTTTTACGGTAACTTTTATATCGATTTCCGTATACATTGCATTCATTTGGGTTTAGATAGTACATAATCTATGTAGTTTATGTTTATTTGCCAAATTATGGAATCTACACCAGTTTCTGTTTAATTCGCAGAAATCGGGGCATTTTACAGCAATTCTACAGAAGGTCGGAAAAGCTCGGAACACCACTACAGAAGTCCAAGGTCAAAGCAGCGGAACCAAGCTGAGTGTCGAGGCTACTCGATCTCGAGTAGGCTTACTCGACATAGACGAGCCTGTCCGAGCAACCTTGGTCGAGCAGAGCTGATCGAGCAAGCCAGACCAACCCGAGCTCCGGACCCTACTCGATCTCGACAAGCACTAGTCGAGGTCGACGAAGCCCAAACGCCATGTCCGGAGTCGGCAAGGAGAGGAGCCGAGGACGAAGCCAAGGATGACTGGGAGCACTCGCTGCCAGCGACTAGACTCGCTGCAACGGACCACTCGCTGCCGCAGAAGAGGCAACTCGCTGGCAGCAGATGAAGCAACTCGCGGGAGCGGAAAGGAAGGACACCACCCAACTCGATCTCGAGGACCCTTTGTCGAGGTCGACGAGACGCTGAGTCCAGATCCGGAGTCCATCGAGTAGAGCAACTCGAGAAGACCTAGTCGGCAAGCCACCTTACTCGAGGTCGACGAAGGCTTGTCGAGGTCGACGAGAGCCCAGAGTCCAGATCCAGGCTTGTCGAGCACGCCAACCCGAGGAAGCTTTGTCGATGACCTCACCCTACTCGACATCGACTACCCCTTGTCCGACAAGACTTGGGATTCCTTGGGGCCGAAGGCGGAAGATTCTATCCGATTCCATCAAGTTCTATCATCAAGGAGACAAGATCTATCAAGACATGAAGACCTACCTTAATTAGTTTTATCTTTTCTTTATAGATTTATTTCCTTAAAGCATTTATTTATCTTTAAGTATTGTAGATATAATTTTAGATAGAGATAGATATCTTCTTTCCTAGAATAGCTTGGGAATGACTAGGCATACTCGATATAATTGTTGTGAGCTGAATCTGCCATGTTTTACAGTAACTTTTATATCGATTTCCGTATACATTGCATTCATTTGGGTTTAGATAGTACAGAATCTATGTAGTTTATGTTTATTTGCCAAATTATGGAATCTACACCAGTTTCTGTTTAATTCGCAGAAATCGAGGCATTTTACAGCAATTCTACAGAAGGTCGGAAAAGCTCGGAAAACCACTACAGAAGTCCAAGGTCAAAGCAGCGGAACCAAGCTGAGAGTCGAGGCTACTCGATTTCGAGTAGGCTTACTCGACATAGACGAGCCTGTCCGAGCAACCTTGGTCGAGCAGAGTTGATCGAGCAAGCCAGACCAACCCGAGCTCCGGACCCTACTCGATCTCGACAAGCACTGGTCGAAGTCGACGAAGCCCAAACGCCATGTCCGGAGTCGGCAAGGAGAGGAGCCGAGGACGAAGCCGAGGATGACTGGGAGCACTCGCTGCCAGCGACTCGACTCGCTGCAGCGGACCACTCGTTGCTGCGGAAGAGGCAACTCGCTGGCAGCGGATGAAGCAACTCGCGGGAGTGGAGAGGAGGGACACCACCCAACTCGATCTCGAGGACCCTTTATCGAGGTCGACGAGACGCTGAGTCCAGATCCGAAGTCCATCGAGTAGAGCAACTCGAGAAGACCTAGTCGGGAAGCCACCTTACTCGAGGTCGACCACCACTTGGCTCCACCAGATCCGCCTTCGTCAATGAGCAAACCACCAGGAGCGGAACCCTTGTCGAGGTCGACCAGGCTTGTCGAGATCGACAAGACCTGTCCTTCGTCGACTTCTGAATCTTCGACCAGATCACCACCAGAGCCTACAGTCTTGTCGAGATCGACTAGCCCTTGTCGAGATCGACTAGCCCTTGTCGAGATCGACTAGCCCTTGTCGAGATCGACCAAACACAGTGGTCCCCGATTCCGTGTCTGCGAAGGTAAGCTAAGGTATGGATCTTTCTTCGCCTATTTCGATTAAAGATTTATCTATACATGGGAGAGGTTTGCCTTGGTATGTGCGATTGTGCAGGATTTCCAATGATGAGTCTAAGGAATATGAAGTTGGAGACAAGCTCTATGTCTCTAAATCAAAGGATCATTGCTTTCCTAACAAATTCAACAAGAAGCGGATGGGACCGTTCGTGGTGAACAAGATCCATTCTGGAGGATTACAGCTGATGGACAAGAATGGAGTCTTATTTGAGGCCCAAGCTACATGGGCCCTGCAGATGCCACCTTGAGCATTAATGGAAAGTCGGCCTAGCGACTATAAAATCTAGAGCATGTACATAGACTTTTTAGGACTTTTTGAGACTTTGTTGTTTTTAGTTTTGAACACTTTTAGTTTTGCTATTGTGGGTATATGTCTTCTACTTTTCAGGTCAATGGATAAAACCAAGTCTTACTCGGCCAGGAGGTGCACCATTCGAAATTTTGTGGCCCTGCACACCTGTCTTGTAAGTTTCTTTCTTTACCCTTACCTTGTTTTTATACAGTGAGGACACTGTAATGTTTAAGTATGGGGTGGGGGAAGGGCTTACTTCGTGCATATTGATCATATTCATACATTATGTGTGCATTATTGCTTTGAATTGCTACATGGCTATTTTGGAATGCATTATTTATTTATATGCTTATATGCATGTTTTCCAAAATTTTGAGAAAAATGACCCCCATTGAAATTTTTGAATAATGTCATGGAAGCTTATATTGAACTCGACGATGCAAAATTGGATTCATTAGAGATATAGCATGAAATTGCCTAATAAAGGGAAGTCACAATGAAGTGCATATTTTGATGAAAACCATGAAAGGAGGTAAATTTGAAGTTGCTTTTGACATGTTGCTTTATATTTCCATATAATGCTCATATGTTTAAAATCCTAGCCTTACCTATGCTTATGCATCACAAAAGCCATATTATGCCTTATTTCAATTATTGCTCCACATGATCTAAATATTTTCATTCTTTACCTTATCCGGGGATTATGTTGAGAATGATGTTACATTATGGAGATTGTCATATGGTGTTTTGTGATTGTTATCATTATTTGGAGTTTGGAAGGAAAATCGTTGGAATTATATGGAAAATTTAATGAGTGAAAGAAAATCCAATCACCTCAGGAGATAAAGGTAGATTTACCCTGCTCTCTAAGATAATAGTTTGGAGAGATGGGACACATTGTGAGGAGTCCAAAGCACTAAGTATCCGGGGCCATTCATGACACCCATGTTTGCGACTCGCGAGAAGGCAGTGCTGAAGTTAGAGAGGTAAAAGCATTATTATTGAGAAAAAGCATTATGAAAGGTGATGAATCTTATGGAGAAGGAATGTGGAGATTCAATTTGGAAATACTCCATTTCCCTGGATCAAAAGCACCACATTGCCAAAAATTGCCCACCTTTAGCCTTTTACCAATCTACTCCTTCATGAGCTTAAATTGAAGTCATCTTGATTATCAATGCTTTGTCAGTTATGAATGTTTTGCATAACCCTCCTTTTGTGAGTAGATGTTGCTTTTACATATTTGCACATGCATGAATCTGTGACACTAGTACCTTTTCGAGGATGGCAATTAATTGCAGGGTTATATAAGAATGAATCTAATATGTTGAGAGTTTTGATTTCTTTCCCTGAATGACAATTGCTTGAGGACAAGCAAGCTTAAGTATGGGGTGTTTGTTGTGAGCTGAATCTGCCATGTTTTACAGTAACTTTTATATCGATTTCCGTATACATTGCATTCATTTGGGTTTAGATAGTACATAATCTATGTAGTTTATGTTTATTTGCCAAATTATGGAATCTACACCAGTTTCTGTTTAATTCGCAGAAATCGAGGCATTTTACAGCAATTCTACAGAAGGTCGGAAAAGCTCGGAAAACCACTACAGAAGTCCAAGGTCAAAGCAGCGGAACCAAGCTGAGAGTCGAGGCTACTCGGTCTCGAGTAGGCTTACTCGACATAGACGAGCCTGTCCGAGCAACCTTGGTCGAGCAGAGCTGATCGAGCAAGCCAGACCAACCCGAGCTCCGGACCCTACTCGATCTCGACAAGCACTGGTCGAGGTCGACGAAGCCCAGACGCCATGTCCGGAGTCGGCAAGGAGAGGAGCCGAGGACGAAGCCGAGGATGACTGGGAGCACTCGCTGCCAGCGACTCGACTCGCTGCAGCGGACCACTCGATGCCGCGGAAGAGGCAACTCGCTGGCAGCGGATGAAGCAACTCGCGGGAGCGGAAAGGAAGGACACCACCCAACTCGATCTCGAGGACCCTTTGTCGAGGTCGACGAGACGCTGAGTCCAGATCCGGAGTCCATCGAGTAGAGCAACTCGAGAAGACCTAGTCGGCAAGCCACCTTACTCGAGGTCGACGAAGGCTTGTCGAGGTCGACGAGAGCCCAGAGTCCAGATCCAGGATTGTCGAGCACGCCAACCCGAGGAAGCTTTGTCGATGACCTAACCCTACTCGACATCGACTACCCCTTGTCGAGGTCCACTAGAGACGTGTCCAGCAGCTTCTCGACGAGGACTTGTCCGACTAGACTTGGGATTCCTTGGGGCCGAAGGCGGAAGATTCTATCCGATTCCATCAAGTTCTATCATCAAGGAGACAAGATCTATCAAGACATGAAGACCTACCTTAATTAGTTTTATCTTTTCTTTATAGATTTATTTCCTTAAAGCATTTATTTATCTTTAAGTATTTTAGATATAATTTTAGATAGAGATCGATATCTTCTTTCCTAGAATAGCTAGGGAATGAAGGCTATAAATAAGGCCCTAGGGGACTCAGCTTTATTCATCATTCAACACACAATTCAATTCACAAGCTAGAGAAGTTGTTCCAAAGAGAAGTTTAGGAGTTCTAAGGTTGTTAGGGTTTTGGCTTTCTGTGAAAGTTGATTGCCAGGATTGTAAAAGGCTTTTAATATAGTTTTATGCAAGTTATTTCTTTTCATTCAATGTCTGCGATTGCAATGAGGCGTGAGTAGTCCACCCACTTCTGGGGCTGGGGTGAGCCCGACGGTGGCCATGTGAGGCAATGCGATAAAGGTCAGATCTTTTTGTGCGATTCATCTTCTATCCCTATGAGCATGATTCTTTTGCGAGAGTTGAAGGTGATCCTTGTTTGTGTTATTGAAGCGAAAGTAATCTTAATGCAACTTGGATTAATTATGTGAAAAAGGGTTAGTAACAATTAGGGTTTATGCGAGAGCCTCTATATGCCTATTTGTTAATGACGAAAGTTATTTGATGGAAAGCATGATCTTTTATGCCTTTATGTGTTACTTTGCATGGTTATCGTTGTGGTGTTGAAACCCTGGCCTTGGAAGTCCTTTAATATATTGAAGTTAATTTATGTCGAAAATCTGCGTTTGTGTTTAATTCTGCAATTTATATTTTCCATCTGTCTTGTCGACATAGAGTAGTGCTTGTCGATCTCGAGTAAGCTGTGGTCGAGATCGAGTAGGGCTTCGTCTAGGTCGAGTTGATTTGCTTCTGCTTTCTTGTCGATTTTCACTTTCTGTTCTCTGTGTCGAGTTGCCCTTTGTCGAGGTCGAGTACCTCTTGTCGAGATCGACCAGTTTGTTGCTTTGCTTTGCTATATTTCTTGCTTTGTTCTTTGCTTTTATTTTGTTTGCCCTTGCCGGGTTTATTTGTTTCTTTCCTTTCTGTTTCTGTCTTTCTGCTGCTTCTGTGAGAATTTACAGCTACCTAAGAACTGCTGACGTGCTTCCTCGTGGATTCGATCCTGATTTTCTCTTACTACAATGGGAGGAAGTCTTGTATTTATTTGCTGAGACAGGGAAGTCATTCTGATTTATACTTTAAATTTATTTCAATACTCAACATACTCCTGCCTAGTCAACAAATTGAAATCGAGGCATTTTACAGCAATTCTACAGAAGGTCGGAAAAGCTCCAAAAACCACTACAGAAGTCCAAGGTCAAAGCAGCGGAACCAAGCTGAGAGTCGAGGCTACTCGATCTTGAGTAGGCTTACTCGACATAGACGAGCCTGTCCGAGCAACCTTGGTCGAGCAGAGCTGATCGAGCAAGCCAGAACAACCCGAGCCCCGGACCCTACTCGATCTCGACAAGCACTGGTCGAGGTCGACGAAGCCCAGACGCCATGTCCGGAGTCGGCAAGGAGAGGAGCCGAGGACGAAGCCGAGGATGACTGGGAGCACTCGCTGCCAGCGACTCGACTCGCTGCAGCGGACCACTCGCTGCCGCGGAAGAGGCAACTCGCTGGCAGCGGATGAAGCAACTCGCGGGAGTGGAAAGGAAGGACACCACCCAACTCGATCTCGAGGACCCTTTGTCGAGGTCGACGAGACGCTTAGTCCAGATCCGGAGTCCATCGAGTAGAGCAACTCGAGAAGACCTAGTGGGCAAGCCACCTTACTCGAGGTCGACGAAGGCTTGTCGAGGTCGACGAGAGCCCAGAGTCCAGATCCAGGCTTGTCGAGCACGCCAACCCGAGGAAGCTTTGTCGATGACCTAACCCTACTCGACATCGACTACCCCTTGTCGAGGTCGACTAGAGACGTGTCCAGCAGCTTCTCGGCGAGGACTTGTCCGACTAGACTTGGGATTCCTTGGGGCCGAAGGCGGAAGATTCTATCCGATTCCATCAAGTTCTATCATCAAGGAGACAAGATCTATCAAGACATGAAGACCTACCTTAATTAGTTTTATCTTTTCTTTATAGATTTATTTCCTTTAAGCATTTATTTATCTTTAAGTATTTTAGATATAATTTTAGATAGAGATAGATATCTTCTTTCCTAGAATAGCTAGGGAATGAAGGCTATAAATAAGGCCCTAGGGGGCTCAGTTTTATTCATCATTCAACACACAATTCAATTCACAAGCCAGAGAAGTAGTTCCAAAGAGAAGTTTAGGAGTTCTAAGGTTGTTAGGGTTTGGCTTTCTATGAAAGTTGATTGCCAGGATTGTAAAGGGCTTTGAATATAGTTTTTATGCAAGTTATTTCTTTTCATTCAATGTCTGCGATTGCAATGAGGCGTGAGTAGTCCACCCACTTCTGGGGCTGGGGTGAGCCCGACGGTGGCCATGTGAGGCAATGCGATAAAGGTCAGAACTTTTTGTGCGATTCATCTTCTATCCCTATGAGCATGATTCTTTTGCGAGAGTTGAAGGTGATCCTTGTTTGTGTTATTGAAGCGAAAGTAATCTTAATGCAACTTGGATTAATTATGTGAAAAAGGGTTAGTAACAATTAGGGTTTATGCGAGAGCCTCTATATGCCTATTTGTTAATGACGAAAGTTATTTGATGGAAAGCATGATCTTTTATGCCTTTATGTGTTACTTTGCATGGTTATCGTTGTGGTGTTGAAACCTTGGCCTTGGAAGTCCTTTAATATATTGAAGTTAATTTAAGTCGAAAATCCGCGTTTGTGTTTAATTCTGCAATTTATATTTTCCATCTGTCTTGTCGACATAGAGTAGTGCTTGTCGATCTCGAGTAAGCTGTGGTCGAGATCGAGTAGGGCTTCGTCTAGGTCGAGTTGATTTGCTTCTGCTTTCTTGTCGATTTTCACTTTCTGTTCTCTGTGTCGAGTTGCCCTTTGTCGAGGTCGAGTACCTCTTGTCGAGATCGACCAGTTTGTTGCTTTGCTTTGCTATATTTCTTGCTTTGTTCTTTGCTTTTATTTTGTTTGCCCTTGCCGGGTTTATTTGTTTCTTTCCTTTCTGTTTCTATCTTTCTGCTGCTTCTGTGAGAATTTACAGCTACCTAAGAACTGCTGACGTGCTTCCTCGTGGATTCGATCCTGATTTTCTCTTACTACAACGGGAGGAAGTCTTGTATTTATTTGCTGAGACAGGGAAGTCATTCTGATTTATACTTTAAATTTATTTCAATACTCGATATACTCCTGCCTAGTCAACAAATTGGCGCCGTTGCCGGGGAAGCAATCAATCGCACCTTAGGTAGTCAGTTCTCACTGTTTCTTTGAGTTACTTTTCAGGTGTATGCGCCGTTCTGGTCAAACAACTGAGTTTGACGCCTTAGACGAACCGGAACGCCTATTTCACATCCAAGCTAAACTACAAAGAGCCATGGCAGCTGCAGAGACACAGGAACAGCTGGTCGCTAGGCTTACCAGGGAATTGGCCGCAAAGGATGCTGTTATCGCCGCTGAGAGAGCAGCAAGGGAACAAGCACAGGATGAGCTTGCCAAGTATCCAACCACGGCAGAGGACTACATGCACCCAACTCTCGCCGTGCCTGAATCAGCGATTCTAATCCCTGAAAACTCTTTTGAAATTCGCACTCAATTTCTTATAGAGCTTAAAAATAATGCCTTTTACGGCAGATTTAATGAGTGTCCTCTTGAACATATTACTAATTTTCATGATATGTGCCGTACTCTTGCAGAAGGTACAACCTTGGAATATGTCAAGATGAAATCTTTTCGCTGGTCTCTCGCCGGGCCTGCACTGCAATGGCTGGAAGGGCTGAAAGCAAAATCACTCACAAACTGGGCCCAAGTTGAGCAAGAGTTTCTAAACAAATTCTTCCCACCGGCCAAAACAGCACATCTCCGCCAGAAAATCACCGCCTTTAAACAGCAGAAAGGGGAACCGCTGGCAAGGGCATGGGAACGCTACAAGGAACTGCTACGATCTTGCCCTACTCATGGACAGCCACCCTACATCATTCAGGAGATCTTCTTCAACTCTCTTGATCAAGTCACTAAGGACAGAATCAACAATTATACTCGCTACGAGTATCTAACGACGCCGCCAAGTGACGCATGGGGTGTGCTAGAGAAGCTCACCAACTACGACAACAAGTATGGGTCTACTGCAACCTATGAAGAGAACCCATATGCCAGACCAGCACCATCCATGCCCCTATATGAGCCACCTAAGGAAATTGATCCTGATGTTAGGGAGCAATACTACAGAGATCAGAATAAGAAGCTCATCAAGCAAGTCAAGTATCTCTTTGTCAACCAGTCTTGCATAGAATGCGGATCGCAAAGGCACACCACTACTGAGGGCCCACACACAGAGCAAGTCAGGCTGGCAGAGCATCATGAGGATGTAGCTTACGCAGGGGGTCCAAATCACTACATGGGGGACCAAAGGTTTCAGCAACCACAGTGGAACCAAGGTGTCCCTAGGAACCCCCCGCCCTACAGGGCTCCAGGACATCCAGAAAGGGATCAAAAGAAGGATGATATACAGACAGTCCTGGAGGAAATACGGAGGAACCACTCAGAAACTAGGCAATCTTTCAACTCCGTCTATACTCAGATGCAAGGTGTCAACTCTAGGCTTGGAGAAATTGATATATGGCGAAAATCAGTTGATACACAGATTGGTCAGCTAGCAGCAGGAATCCCTAGACAGTCAGGGACACTTCCAGGATCTTCAGAACCAAATCCTAAGGGAAAGACTGGACACATCGATGCTATCAAACTCAGAAGCGGCCATCAACTGCAAGAGCGAGAGTTCGGAAAGCAGCAGAGCGACGAGGAACAGCAAGTCGATCTCGACAAATCCGTGGTCGACCTCGACAAGAACCTCGTCGACCTCGAGGAGAGAATTCCAGAATCCTCGTCTACACCACACATCAACTCGACTGGGCCCAATCTGGTCGATGTAGACAAAGGCCTTGTCGATGTCGAGGAGCCCCTGGTCGACATAGAGAAGTCTGCAGCATCTCCGACATTTGTTCTGGCTCCGAATCAGAAAAAGAAGCTGTCTTTCCCCACAAAATCTCTAAAGGACCCGGCGGAGAAAAAGTTTCAGCGCTTCATCAAGATGCTTCAGAAGCTCAACGTCACCATCCCCTTCACAGAAGCTCTCAATGAAATGCCATCTTATGTCAAGTTCCTAAAGGAGATTTTGAGCAAAAAGCGATCAATGGCTGAAATCACAGAGGAGTGCAGCCATCTGGACATATTGGAGAAGAGGCCGGATCCAGGTAAGTTTGCTATAACTATTGGATTTGGTCCATACAAAATTAATGCCCTATGTGATCTTGGAGCTAGTGTGAGTATAATGCCTTTGACAATTTGGTCCAAGATTAAGATAGGTGCCTTGGAGCCTGTGGATGCTAGACTTTACATGGCCAACAACACGGTGGTCATCCCTACAGGCATGGGGGAAAATGTCCAAGTACAAGTAGGTAAATTCTTCGTCCCTGCTGATTTCTTAATAGTTGATATGCAAGAAGATCCTGCTTGTCCAATTATCTTAGGAAGACCATTCTTGGCGACAGTGGATGCCAACATAAGTGTAAGGAAAGGAGTGCTCACCTTTAACATCAGCGATGAGGTAATTGAGTATTCCTTTAATAAAACTGAAAGGCATACAGGTCCGATGGAAGAGGTCAAATCTATCTCAGCTGGCTATATCACTTGCGGGGAACCCAAGGTCAGAAATATGACCCCTGAGGAGATAGAAAAGAGGGACATGGAGGCCCAGGTGGAGGAGATCATGGCAATCCTCAAGGAAAACACAGAGAATCCAATCGACACGGACCAAGGTAAGTCGTTGTGGATTCATTATTTTTCGGATGCCTTGACAGGAACTAAGTATGGGGTCAAGATCGACCAAGGCTCCTCGACATCGAGTAGAGCCCTAGTCGATCTCAATCAGACCAAGGCGACTCCACCAGCACCAGCATCGTCGAGCAGCGAACCAGACAAACCGGCCTCGTCGATCTCGACAAGACTTGTCGAGGTCGACCAGCACTCGACGGCTTCAGCTTTTGCTTCCTCGACGCTGACGACACCAGAGCCAGGATCGTCGTCGATCTCAACCACCCTTGTCGAGATCGACAACCAGACAAGGAGCCCAGATCCACCTTCCTCGACGACGGCGACTCCAGGACCAGAACCCTACTCGACCTCGAGTAGGCTTGTCGAGGTCGACCACCACTCGGCTCCACCAGATCCGCCTTCGTCGATGAGCAAACCACCAGGAGCGGAACCCTTGTCGAGGTCGACCAGGCTTGTCGAGATCGACAAGACCTGTCCTACGTCGACTTCTGAATCTTCGACCAGATCACCACCAGAGCCTGCAGTCTTGTCGAGATCGACCAAACACAGTGGTC
This sequence comes from Persicaria tinctoria, assembly GCA_037127255.1. Classification (NCBI taxonomy): domain Eukaryota; kingdom Viridiplantae; phylum Streptophyta; class Magnoliopsida; order Caryophyllales; family Polygonaceae; genus Persicaria; species Persicaria tinctoria. The sequence goes on along the minus strand of JBANSL010000007.1, from coordinate 32,033,948 downwards.
CCCGATTCCGTCTCTGCGAAGGTAAGCCAAGGTATGGATCTTTCTTCGCCTATTTCCATTAAAGATTTATCTATACATGGGAGAGGTCTGCCTTGGTATGTGCGATTGTGCAGGATTTCCAATGATGAGCCTAAGGAATATGAAGTTGGAGACAAGCTCTATGTCTCTAAATCAAAGGATCATTGGTTTCCTAACAAATTCAACAAGAAGCGGATGGGACCGTTCGTGGTGAACAAGATCCATTCTGGAGGATTACAGCTGATGGAAAAGAATGGAGTCTTATTTGAGGCCCAAGCTACATGGGCCCTGCAGATGCCACCTTGAGCATTAATGGAAAGTCGGCCTAGCGACTATAAAATCTAGAGCATGTACATAGACTTTTTAAGACTTTTTGAGACTTTGTTATTTTTAGTTTTGAACACTTTTAGTTTTGCTATTGTGGGTATATGTCTTCTACTTTTCAGGTCAATGGATAAAACCAAGTCTTACTCGGCCAGGAGGTGCTCCATTCGAAATTTTGAGGCCCTGCACACCTGTCTTGTAAGTTTCTTTCTTTACCCTTACCTTGTTTTTATACAGTGAGGACACTGTAATGTTTAGGTATGGGGTGGGGGAAGGGCTTACTTCGTGCATATTGATCATATTCATACATTATGTGTGCATTATTGCTTTGAATTGCTACATGGCTATTTTGGAATGCATTATTTATTTATATGCTTATATGCATGTTTTCCAAAATTTTGAGAAAAATGACCCCCATTGAAATTTTTGAATAATGTCATGGAAGCTTATATTGAACTCGACGATGCAAAATTGGATTCATTAGAGATATAGCATGAAATTGCCTAATAAAGGGAAGTCACAATGAAGTGCATATTTTGATGAAAACCATGAAAGGAGGTAAATTTGAAGTTGCTTTTGACATGTTGCTTTATATTTCCATATAATGCTCATATGTTTAAAATCCTAGCCTTACCTATGCTTATGCATCACAAAAGCCATATTATGCCTTATTTCAATTATTGCTCCACATGATCTAAATATTTTCATTCTTTACCTTATCCGGGGATTATGTTGAGAATGATGTTACATTATGGAGATTGTCATATGGTGTTTTGTGATTGTTATCATTATTTGGAGTTTGGAAGGAAAATCGTTGGAATTATATGGAAAATTTAATGAGTGAAAGAAAATCCAATCACCTCAGGAGATAAAGGTAGATTGACCCTGCTCTCTAAGATAATAGTTTGGAGAGATGGGACACATTGTGAGGAGTCCAAAGCACTAAGTATCCGGGGCCATTCATGACACCCATGTTTGCGACTCGCGAGAAGGCAGTGCTGAGGTTAGAGAGGTAAAAACATTATTATTGAGAAAAAGCATTATGAAAGGTGATGAATCTTATGGAGAAGGAATGTGGAGATTCAATTTGGAAATACTCCATTTCCCTGGATCAAAAGCACCACATTGCCAAAAATTGCCCACCTTTAGCCTTTTACCAATCTACTCCTTCATGAGCTTAAATTGAAGTCTTCTTGATTATCAATGCTTTGTCACTTATGAATGTTTTGCATAACCCTCCTTTTGTGAGTAGATGTTGCTTTTACATATTTGCACATGCATGAATCTGTGACACTAGTACCTTTTCGAGGATGGCAATTAATTGCAGGGTTATATAAGAATGAATCTAATATGTTGAGAGTTTTGATTTCTTCCCCTGAATGACAATTGCTTGAGGACAAGCAAGCTTAAGTATGGGGTGTTTGTTGTGAGCTGAATCTGCCATGTTTTACAGTAACTTTTATATCGATTTCCGTATACATTGCATTCATTTGGGTTTTGATAGTACAGAATCTATGTACTTTATGTTTATTTGCCAAATTATGGAATCTACACCAGTTTCTGTTTAGTTCGCAGAAATCGAGGCATTTTACAGCAATTCTACAGAAGGTCGGAAAAGCTCGGAAAACCACTACAGAAGTCCAAGGTCAAAGAAGCGGAACCAAGCTGAGAGTCGAGGCTACTCGATCTCGAGTAGGCTTACTCGACATAGACGAGCCTGTCCGAGCAACCTTGGTCGAGCAGAGCTGATCGAGCAAGCCAGACAAACCCGAGCTCCGGACCCTACTCGATCTCGACAAGCACTGGTCGAGGTCGACGAAGCCCAGACGCCACGTCCGGATGATCGTCCTTGTTGCAGGACGAAGCCGAGGATGACTGGGAGCACTCGCTGCCAGCGACTCGAATCGCTGCAGCGGACCACTCGCTGCCGCGGAAGAGGCAACTCGCTGGCAGCGGATGAAGCAACTCGCGGGAGCGGAAAGGAAGGATACCACCCAACTCGATCTCGAGGACCCTTTTTCGAGGTCGACGAGACGCTGAGTCCAGATCCGGAGTCCATCGAGTAGAGCAACTCGAGAAGACCTAGTCGGCAAGCCACCTTACTCGAGGTCGACGAAGGTTTGTCGAGGTCGACGAGAGCCCAGAGTCCAGATCCAGGCTTGTCGAGCACGCCAACCCGAGGAAGCTTTGTCGATGACCTAACCCTACTCGACATCGACTACCCCTTGTCGAGGTCGACTACAGACGTGTCCAGCAGCTTCTCGACGAGGACTTTTCCGACTAGACTTGGGATTCCTTGGGTTTGTGTTTAATTCTGCAATTTATATTTTCTATCTGTCTTGCCGACATAGAGTAGTGCTTGTCGATCTCGAGTAAGCTGTGGTCGAGATCGTGTAGGGCTTCGTCTAGGTCGAGTTGATTTGCTTCTGCTTTCTTGTCGATTTTCACTTTCTGTTCTCTGTGTCGAGTTGCCCTTTGTCGAGGTCGAGTACCTCTTGTCGAGATCGACCAGTTTGTTGCTTTGCTTTGCTATATTTCTTGCTTTGTTCTTTGCTTTTATTTTGTTTTCCCTTGCCGGGTTTATTTGTTTCTTTCCTTTCTGTTTCTGTCTTTCTGCCGCTTCTGTGAGAATTTACAGCTACCTAAGAACTGCTGACGTGCTTCCTCGTGGATTCGATCCTGATTTTCTCTTACTACAACGGGAGGAAGTCTTGTATTTATTTGCTGAGACAGGGAAGTCATTCTGATTTATACTTTAAATTTATTTCAATACTCGACATACTCCTGCCTAGTCAACACCCTGCAATCAATTACCATCCTCGAAAAGGTACTTATGTCACAGATACATGCATGTGCAAATATATAAAAGCAACATCTACTCACAAAAGGAGGCTTATACTAAAAAAAAACAATTTATGTGACAAAGCAACAATAATCAAGAGGACTTCAATTTAAGCTCAAATAAGGAGTAGATTTGGTAAAAGGCTAAAGGTGGGCAATTTTTGGCTATGTGGTGCTTTTGATCCGGGGAAATGGGGTATTTCCAAACTGAATTTCTTACCACATTCTTTCTTCATAACATTCATCACCTTTCATAATGCTTTTTCTCAATAATAATGTTTTTACCTCTCTAATCTCAGCACTGCCTTCTCGCGAGTCACAAACATGGGTGTCATGAATGGCCCCGGATACTTAGTGCTTTTGACTCCTCACAATGTGTCCCATCTCTCCAAACTATTATCTTAGAGGGCAGGGTCAATCTACCTTTATCTCCCGAGGTGATTGGATTTTCTTTCACTCATTAAATTTTCCATATATTTCAAACAATTTCCTTCCAAACTCCAATAATGATAATAATCACAACACAAACACCATATAACATTTCCATAATGTAATATCATTCTCAACATAATCCCCGGATAAGGTAAAGAATGGCAATATTTTGGATCATGTGGAGCAAAATTTGAAATAAGGCATATTAGGGCTTTTGTGATGCATAAGCATATGTAAGGCTAGGATTATAACAATATGAGCATTATATGGAAATATAAAGTCCTCCATCATCTTATCATGCAACATGTCAAAAGCAACTTCAAATTTTACTCCTTTAATGGTTTTCACAAAATATGCACTTCATTGTGACTTCCCTTTACTAGGCAATTTCATGCTATATCTCTAATGAATCCAATTTTGCATCGTCGAGTTCAATATAAGCTTCCATGACATTATTCAAAATTTTCAATGGGGGTCATTTTTCTCAAACTTTCTGGAAAACATACATATAAGCACATAAATCAATAATCCATTCCAAAATAGCCATGTAGCAATTCAAAGAAACAATGCACATATAAGATCAAATATGCATAAAGTAAATATGCATAAAGTAAGCCCTTCCCCCACCCCATACTTAAAATTTACAGTGTCCTCACTGTATAAAATCAAATAAAAACAAGAGTAAAGGAAGGAACTCACAGGATAAAACATCGAGGAGGGCGAATCAGTGTATGTCGAGTAGGTGGCTAGTCGATATCGTGTACGGTCTACTCGATCTCGAGTAGGCTCGTCTGCGTCTAGTGGTTTCTAAAGTCAAGGAGCTTCTGATGGCTTGTCGATGTCGAGTACGTCTACTCGAGATCGAGTAACTTCTGGGCTGCTCCTCCTTGTCGTCGTCGACTTGGCCTTCGTCGATTCTGACTGGTTTTCAGGGACTTCTTCCTTCCACCTTTCGCGATATGCTTTGCCGACTTAAAAATGTTAGATTTCACACAAAAACAAGACTATCCATATGAATTATTTTAAAAGACATAAAACAAAAAAACCAAAAAATCAAAAAGCAAAAGTAAAAAAAAAACAAAATTCATAAAGTCTTATATACATGCTCTAGATTTTATAGTCGCTAGGCCGACTTTACCGTTTGCGCTCAAGGACCATTATTGTGGGGCCCGCTCATGCTTGGCCCTTCTCCTGGATTATCTAGGTCCTGATGGTAGTATGCAAGCTCAGCTGACAGGTGGTTGCTCGCATCATCTCCCTTCTCTTTCTTCTTCTTCCTTGTAGCCCTTAGCTTTCGCAGATTCTCTTGCCATGGTGTCTTATCTCCCCTTAAATCATTGAAAATTTTATTTATGGACTGAGGGGGAGTAGAATTCATACCTGAACTTACCTTTTTGGACCCAAAACAGAAATCTTTGGGCTTGGGGCTAGTCGAGATCGAGTACTGCTGGTCGATCTCGAGTACATGGACCCCATACTTAGGCTCTGGGCAAGTGTTTGGCTCAGCAGTGGTTGTCGAGATCGACAAAGGCTTGTCGAGGTCGAGTAGAGCGCTTGTCGAGATCGAGTATGGCTTGTCGATCTCGAGTACAGTTTTGGCTCCTTCCTCCGCTGTTTGCTTGGTCCCTTGGTTGCTGATGCTTTTCACCTCTAGCCATGAAATTTCCTCCTTTGTAGGGCCAAAAGAGAAATCCAAAACCTCATCGCCTATGGTGAACGTGAGCGAGCGATTCTTGACACTAATTCTGGCATCTGCAGTTGCTAAGAATGGTCTACCAAGAATAATAGGGCTAGTAGGATCTTCAGCAAAGTCTATGATAAGGAAATCTGCTGGAACAAAGAATTTACCAACCTCGACGGGGACATTCTCGACTATACATGTAGGGATGACCACTGTATTGTTTGCCATGTATAGTTTGGCATCCACGGGTTCTATACATCCTATCTTGACCTTCCACTAGATTGATAGCGGCATTATGCTCACACTTGCTCCTAAATTGCATAGAGAATCATATTTATATTGTCCAAAACCCACAGTAACAGAAAACTTACCAGGGTCAGGCCTCTTTTCAGGGAAGTGGAGTACTTTTCATTCGCCTGCGATCTCTGAGATGGATCGCTTCTTGCTCAGGATTTCCTTTAGAAATTTGACATATCCAGGCATCTCTTGCAGGGCTTCTGTAAAATGAATAGAAACATTCTGTTCTTGCAGCATATTAATAAATCTGGTAAACCTACCTGCAGTGGGATCTTTCTGTGCTTTTGAAGGGAAAGGTAGTGGCTTTTTCTGCTTCGGAGCCAGATCAGTTGTCGGAGGCGTTGCAGAGTCGTCGACCTCGGCTTGCTACTCCTCGATCTCGACCACAGGCTCCTCTACATCGAGTAGGGTGGTCGACCTGGAGTTGATGGTCTGCGCAGCGGAGTCCGAGCTCAACTTCTGGTCTGTGTCGAGTAGCGGCTTGTCAACATCGAGTACGGGCTCCTCGAGATCGACCAGGCTCTGCTCTGTCTCAAGTTGCTGCTCTTCCTTGTTTTGCTGTTTCCCGACCTCTGGCTCGTGGAACTGATGCCCACTCCTGAGTTTGATAGATGCGACATGTCCGGTCTTCCCCTTAGGATTTGGTTCTGTTTGCCCAGGGAGCTTGCCGGACGGTCGTGGGATCTACGCAGCGATTTGACCCATCTGGGTCTCTATTCCCCTTTTCCAAATGTCCAGTTCCCCAAATTTGGTGGTGATGTTCTAGAACTGGTTGTTGATGGTGCCCTGATTCCAGCACATCTCCTCAAGGATCAGCTGCATATCATCTTTCTTTTGATCCCTTTCTGGATGTCCTGGAGCTCTGTAGGGTGGGGGATTCCTAGGAGGACCTTGGTTCCATTGTGGTTGATAGAACCTTTGATCCCCCATGTAGCGATTGGGACCCCCTGCGTAAGCTGCCTCCTCGTGTGTCTCTGCCATTCTGACTTGCTCTGTGTGTGGGCACTCAGTAGTGGTGTGCCTCAGTGATCCGCATTCGATGCAAGGCTGATTGACAGATAGGTATTTGACTTGCTTGAGGAGCTTGCGATTCTGGTCTCTGTAGAACTGCTCCCTGACATCTGGGTCAATCTCCTTTGCTGGCTCATAGAGTGGCATAGATGGTGCTGGCCTGGCGTAGGAGTTCTCCTCATAGTTTGTAGGAGCCCCATATTTGTTGTCGTAGTTAGTGAGCTTTTCTAGCACACCCCATGCGTCACTTGGTGGCATCGTCAGATACTCATAGCGAGTATAATGGTTGATTCTGTCCTTAGTGACTTGATCAAGAGAGTTGAAGAAGATCTCCTGAATGACGTAGGGTGGCTGTCCATGAGTAGGGCAAGATCGCAGCAGCTCTTTGTAGCGTTCCCATGCCTTTGCCAGCGGTTCCCCTTGTTTTTGTTTGAAGGCGGTGATTTTCTGGCGGAGAAGTGCTGTCTTGGCGGGTGGGAAGTATTTGTTCAGAAACTCTTGCTCTACTTGGGCCCATGTGGTGAGAGATCTTGGTTTCAGCCCTTCTAGCCACTTCAGTCCAGGTCCAGCGAGAGACCAGCGGAAAGCTTTCATCTTGACATATTCCAGAGTTGTACATTCAGCAAGAGTACGACACATGTCATGAAAATTGGTAATATGTTCAAGAGGACACTCATTAAATCTTCCATGAAAAGCATTGTTTTTAAGCTCTATAAGAAATTGAGTGCGAATTTCAAAAGAGTTTTCAGGGATTAGAATCGCCGATTCAGGCACGACGAGAGTTGGATGCATATAATCCTCTGCTGTAGTTGGATATTGGGCAAGCTCAGCCTGTGCTTGTTCCCTTGCTGCTTTCTCAGCGGCGATAGCAGCATCTTTAGTGGCTAGTTCCCTGGTAAGCCTGACATATTCCAGAGTTGTACACCTGAAAAGTAACTCAAAGTAGACATGAGATTTAACTACCTAAGGTGCGAATGATAGCTTCCCCGGCAACGACGCCAATTTGTTGTAAGGAGGAAATCGAGTATGCAAAATAGAATATAAATAAAGTAAGGCAAACCAGATTACGTCCCTTGCAAATAATTACAAGACCTCCTCCTGATGCAGCAGTGGGAAGTCAGGATCGATCCACGAGGAAGCGTGTCAGCGGATCCTAGGCAGCGGTGAAATCTCACGGACAGAAGTCGACAACAGGGTCCTCGATCTCGACTAGGGTAGTCGACAGAAGATCGGACAGTCGAACAGGGCACAGCAGCTCGGCACAGGCTAGTCGATCTCGACTTGGGTCTACTCGATGTCGAGTAGCCTTCGTCTGGGTCGAGTGGGTCTGGTCGAGTTACTGCACACAGTAAGCTACGGCGACTCTGGGTCGAGGATTAGTAGTCGAGATCGACCAGGCTTGGTCGAGGTCGACGAGGGCAGAAACTTAAAACGAAAACGAAAGAAAGTAAAAACAAATGCTTTGGGGTTTCGACTAAACTTAATGTAAAAGACTTCCAAGATTGGGGTTTGCAACAACGATAACCAAACATGCATAAGGCAGAATCAAATAGATGATCATGTAAATCGCATCAAAGGACTAAGCTTTCGCCTTTTCCAACAATTAGACAACTCATTCAAGAAAACCCTAATTGTCTCTACCGATTTTATGTTTATAATCCAAGTTGTTATCATGGATCTCCATTAGATGGGCAATAAACACATAAACAAGTAGGAAAATGCTCAAAACATGATAAAGGTCGGATCTTTACCTCAATTATGCATGGCTATCGTCAGGCTCGCCCCAACCATAGAAGTGGGTGGACTACTCGCGCCTCATCGCAAACTCAGACATCATTGATTTAAAAGAAACAACTTGCATTAAACTATATTCCAAGACTTTACAATCCCGCCAATCCAACTCTCGTTGAATGCCAAAACCCTAAAATCTTCGAACTCCTAAACTGTCTCTGTGGAACTACTTGTGTTTGACTGAAATTGAATGAATAGAAATCAGCCCCATGGGCTTTATTTATAGGCTTCTAATCCTTGCTACTCAAGGATAGAATATCTATATCTAAATCTAAAACTATATTTAAAACTTTAAAGATAAATAAAAGCTATAATGAAATTAAATCTAAAAATAGGGAAATATATCTAAATTGTCTCAAGTGGATAAAACTCTCTTCTTCATGATAGATGTGGATAAATCGGATAGACTTTGCTTCTCCTCGGCTCCAAGGAATCCCAAGTCGAGTATAGTTGATCAAACTACGTCACACAATTTCTGGAAGCGTCGTCGATCTCGAGGAGACTCTTGTCGATCTCGAGTAGAAATCCTGGTCGATTGGGCTTGGCTTGTCGTCTCGGCTAGCTGGTCCTCGACAGACTCGGACATGGCTCCTGGCGCTCGTCGATCTCGAGTAGCCCTAGTCGACCTCGAGTAGAAAAGTTCTGTCGACTAGGTCTTCTCGGGTAGGTGTGCTCGACAAGCTCGGATCTGGACTCTGGGCTTAGTCGATCTCGACTAACCCTAGTCGAGGTCGAGTAGAGATGTGCTCGGCTTCTTGTCCTCGGCTTCTCGATCAGCTCTTCTCCTCGTCGACTCAGGGTGTGGCACTGGGCTTCGTCGATCTCGACCAGGTCTTGTCGAGATCGAGTTGGGTTCCGGAGCTTGGTTGGTCTGGCTCTCGACGTTGCTCCTCGTCGACAAGGCTGTGCTCGGACATACTCGTCGAGATCGAGTAAGGGCTACTCCAGATCGAGTAGCTTGGGTTCTTAGCTCGATTCGAGCTTTGACCTTGGACTTCTGTAGTGGATTTCCGAGCTTTTCCGACCTTCCTTAGAATTGCTGTAAAATGCCTCGAATTCTGCGATTTAAACAAAAACTGGTGTAGATTCCATAATTTGGCAAATAACCATAAACCACATAGATTTTGTACTATCTTAGCCCAAATGCATGAAATGTATGCAGAAATCGATATAAAAGTAAATGTAGAACATGGCAAATTAGGCTTAAAACATCCACCATTATTTGTCTCCTTCAAGTAGGTCAAGCTTCGTCGTCTTCTTCCGGTCTTGCAAACTCTAACCCTTAATTTGTTGGTCGCATGGGTGTGTTGGATATATAGTGTAAACACTTTGGTGTGAAAATATTTTCGAGTTGTTTAGATAGTTTGGTGGGAAAAACTTAGGAGGTGTAGAAACCATTAGAGAGATAGCTTTAAAATGTAGTCACATAATATGTAAATATATTAACCTCAGACATGCCTTCGAGTTCATAATTTCAAGGTTAAACTATTATGATTACCCTTGTTAATACTCTCGAAATATAATTTTTGAGGCTAAGCGAGTACATGTGAACCCTTCTTTCTTCAATTGCACGGAGCATCTTATTGTACATTTGGCATATGAGGCGAGATTAGCGGGTCCTGTCCATTATTGGTGCATGTATCTATTTGAGAGATTATTTTTTAAGTTAAAAGAGAAATTGAAGAATTCAAACATGAAAAAGTGTAGAGGGAGGCATAGTTGAAGAATATAAGCAAGAAGAGACCACGGATGAGGTCATTAGGGAACAATTATTGGCAATGAGGTCATTAGGGAACAATTTGTAGGTGTACTTTTTTATCAATTATGATGATACTGCATAGCCAATATTATTTTAGATATTGATCATGCCATATCATTTTAAACAAAGTCAAAATGATATTATTATTGTTTTTATGATCTGATCTAAAATATCTATATTTATGTATGCTACTTTAAATGAGATTTTAACAAAATTGAACGACTGAGATATTCAATATCTCATTATTCAATATCTATTAATCTATTAATAATAGTATTAGTCAATATCTATTAATCTATTAATAATACTAAACAGTTGCGAATGATACACTTGGTGACCTCACATTAAAATTGTCACATGACGTCCATATGCTAATGCCACATCCACATTGACTTCAAAATTTCATTGGTATATTATGAGCCCTCTTTAACAATTAGCAAATAAATAAATCAATTTCACAAATAATAAATTTGATAAAGATTTTTTTGCAGATATTTTAATACATTTTCACTGAAATATTTCAAATTCACTTAAAACAAATATAACTGATTGAAAAATCAAAATATCAATTTGATATTGAATGGTTATCACCTAAACTTTAATTTTTTATCTTTAATGATTTTTTATTAGATATTTATTAACTCTATTTTTACTAGATGTCTATCCTAATCAATATAAAATTCAAAATAGTTTGACCACTAAATATAAAATGGGGTGATCCACTAAATATAAAGCTATTCTTGGAATTCAAATGAAAGATGTATCATATTGCTAAGTAAAATCGATTTCAAATTTGATTAAATAAGATGTTACAAAATGTTAATCAGTAATTAAATCTATTTTATTACTCAAAAAATGTGGTGATTAACCGAATATAAAGCTATGCTTAGAATTCAAGTGAAAAATGTATAATATTGCTAAATAAAATATCATTTCAAATTTGATTAATAAGATGCTAAAAATGATGATTTTATCCAATCAACTAATACTTAACAAGAATCATTTACGTACTCCTAAGTAAACACATATTTCTAAGAGTTTATTTTATGACTATGCAAATAATATATTCCTAATATATAAATTTATAAAACTAAAATTTTTCATTAATATTCAGTAAATAGATATAGATTATTGTTTAGCCTTTATTTTAGACAGTTGGTCTATTTTTACAAGTGACTTTTTTCCCAAACAAATAACCTTTGATTTGTTTATTTATATTTAATTATGAATTTTATTTAAACAAATTTAAATATATAATATTGAAATATATAGTCAAAATATAACACTAAAAATTAGTTTATTTTATGAGGTTTTACTATAACAAAAAAAACCCTACGGATACTTACTTTATAATGATCAGATCCTAACCCGATTCTTTCTAATTAATATTTCTTATAAATATTTAAAATAAAAAGTTTCATATACTAATTCATAAAAAATACTAACAAATAGTATACCCAGATTATTTATTTTTGAAAATTATTATGTTTAGAATTTATTTTTGAAATTTTTTTTGTTCAAAATTTTATTTATTAAATTTACAATACTCCGTAAATGTTAATTAGACGGGGGTACAACATTGAACCAAAAAAAAAGAAGCGGGTACTACAAAATTTCAAACAAATATAATTTCCGGGCTTATGAAAATTTAGGAGGCAAAATTTTATTTTTTAGCAGCATATGTGGCGATATAAAAGTAACTGTTCCCTTTTGTAACCCTGAATCTATCATCTATTCACTCCCTCGCCTCCTTCTCCTTGTACTCGCCCGAGGGGCGCTTCTGCTCCCTTCATGGCTTGCAGACGGCTCGTTGGTTCTCAGCCCACGCGTCAACCTCTCTGCCATTTCTCACTCGGTTCTCAGCCACTCGCCGACCTCTCCGCCGCTTCTCGGATGACTCGAAGACGAGATCTGGACCTATTATCGCCTCCCTCTTAGCGGTTCCTCAGTGTCGCCTCCCTCTCAGCTGCTTCTCGATGGTGTTGCTGACTTCTCAGCCGCTTCTCGGATGGCTTGAAGACGCGATCCCGACCTCTTCTCGCCTCCCTCGCCGCGGCTTCCTGGTTTTGCCTCCCTCTCAATCGCTTCTCCCCGTTCTCTCCTCTAATGAAGCCGAGATTCCTCTCCTATTCCACTATGGTAAGCGGAGATCCCTCTCATATCCATCTGTCTTCTATTGCATTTTTGCGTATATCTCGTATTTTTGCGTTTATCTTGCTGTGTTTCTATTGAAGATGAGATTCCGACTTTCTCTTTTGTTGTCTCATTTGCAGCGTCCCTTTACATCTTGTTGGTCACTCACAGCAAGGTTTTTCTTTTTGTTGGAAGGAAAATTAGAGCCTTGCTTCTCCCTACTGGCTTTGCATCAGCCTCAAATAAGGTACTTTTTTTTTAATTTCACTTTCTTTTAGGGTTGTGTAAAGGGGCTACTTGAGGATTGATTGTTTAATGGCTGCATTTCTCTCACTCGCAGCCACCAAATCATCTATACTGGTGTATTTCAGCCACCAAAAGGTGCTTCTGTATTTGTGCAAAACGAGTGCTGGTTGTCGCTCATAGCCACGGAAACAAGGTTTAATGGCCGCCATGTTTTTTTTTTGGCTATTGTAATGAATCATTTCTATTTAATTTCAGTTTGGTAGGTTTTTTATTAGGTTACAACTGTAATTTTGCTTATGTGCTGGTGTATTTTAGTTGTAATTGTGATACTATGTTTAGTGCTTATGTTTGTGGTTATGGTTGGTTATTGTTGAACTAGCCTTTTGTGTATACGTTTGTTTATTAATGTTATTTAAAGGAAAATTTATGTTTTATGTATTTCTAAATTGAAGAATAAAAAAATTTATTGCTAATGAATTTAACCTCAAATTTGGCTATAAAATTTAACTTGAAATTTAGGAACCCAAATATTAAATATAACTTTCAAATTGACTATAAAATGATTTGATAAAATACCCTCGAAAACATATTTACCCTTCAAAATGCCCTCAAATTCGACCTCAAGTTACATTTCGAGGCGTAGAGGAGGGAGGTTAAATGTGGCATCGAAGAATTTTTTTCGTGATTAAGTTGGAGGTTATTTTACCCTCGCATTTGCACTGGAATTGTTTTGAGACTATGAATCGATACTATTTAGCCTCGAAATTTATACCCTCGAAAATACCTACCAATTTCATTTGAAGGCAATTTGAAGACTAATAGCACTAAATTTAGTCTTGAAATAGTTCGATACCATTGCTCTCGAAATTACTCTTGAAAATATTTAGAGGCTATTTTACTCTCGAAACAAAACATTCGAGGTTAGTTTTCGATGTCACATTTAACCTCCCTCCTCTACGCCCTGAAATTTGTCTTGAGGTTGCATTCGAGGGCATGTTCGGGGTTAATATGTTTTCGAGGCTAATGTTGAGGTTATGCTCAAGGTTAATTTCGAGAGTATATATGTGTTTTCTAGTAGTGTCGGGTCTGGCTGGGATCGAGGTAGTGTGTACGGGGCGACTCTGTGTACTTGAAGGAGCTTCCTGGAGGTTCGTCTTCACTTCCCACGGAGATTCCTGATGTATCGCCGGCCAGCGGTGCTATTTTAAGACGGTGCTTGGCTTTCGTCCGTAGTCTACGTCCCCTCCGTGTTAGATTTCGTTTTCCTTAGCTCGTTTTCTTGTGGGGTGCGTTTCCACTTGTTGTTTTGCTCTGCCTTTTATTTTCGGTTTTGTTTGAATGTATCGACGGGTTTTCGTCTGCCGACTTGTCGGCCATCGAGATTCAGGTATATCTGATATCGAATTATTTCCTAATAAATAAAAATAGATAGAGTCATTAGAAAATATTTTTTTATTAATATGGATAGAAAAAAATATTAATTTCCATAAATATATAAATTATCCTATTAATCATAGCCACTCATTAAGTTTCAATCTAATGGCTAAAAATTGGTATAAATGGATTATAAAAAGTGAATGCATTGGATAGGTTGGGAGGATTGGTCCCGGCATACACAACCCTTTTATCATGTATACAGAAATTATTCTTCTATTAGCTCATGATTATCATCTGTTGTCACTTTATTTCCATGCACGGATCTAGGGGTGGAATGGGCTTTGCTGCAGTCCACCTAAAAATTGGCTCAAAATTCAGAACGTACGTACTTAGATAATTAAAAGTAGGTATGTATCACAAAGCTAGTGTTGCCCAATTGGTTGATCCCTAATTAAAGTCCATTCGGATATAGTGCGAAATAGCCAAGGGTTCGATTCCTTCTTGAGTTGCCCATGTTTTTATTTCTGTCTTCATTAGGTTTATTCGTCTAGGGGTGTGTATGTGATATTAATAAATAAAAAAATTCTCCTCATTATTTTTATTTATTTGTGTGTTATATATTTGATAGTTAATAACTCTTACAAATTTGTTCATTGTATATTATATTTTTCTCTTCATTAGTTTCTTTGGGCGTGTATATATGTTATACATATGATATTAATAACTCTTAAAAATGTATTCATTGTATAAGGCGATTTTAGCCTATCCCGATTTTCACTCCTGGTTCTATGCCTGATTATTCCTCTATAATTATGTAATTATTCGTCTGTACAAAAAGTGTCAAAAAATATAAATTCTATTCTAACGAATAATCTCTCAATACTCCCAAATAATTTTATTCCAACGAATAATATCCTAATACCGAGGTTGAATGAAGCTTTTGCCTTTCGAAATGCTGTTTCTTTTTACGGATTTTTCGCGAGCTAACCCTATGAGCGTAATCCATGTGAATTCTAAACAAAGGTTATAACTTTTTCGCCCGGTAACCCTGAAGTTTTGAAATTCCTTTATCTCGTGCTCAAAACTTTAGTTTTTGTTGGAAAATATAAGAGTTTCAACCTCTATTAATTGCCTAATTTATGTAATTTTGATAAATTATTGGTGGGGTTTTTAAGCAATAACTGAGGCGAAGAAGAAGAGGTTAGTGCCAAATTAGGGTTTTAAAAATTATGGTTGAATTCCTTGCAATGCACAAATTTCCATTGTCAACAACAATATATTGACCCCAAGAATTTTATAATAAACCAATCTATTTTCGATGAGATATTAGAGCAATTTGAAGTGCTTCGACTCAAAATTGAAAAACCAATCTATTTTCGAAGTTGTACTAGGGAGTGCTACTTGTAGTTCGCCGCCTCCACCTATATATATGTGCCTCCGCCACCGCCCGGAGTAGCCACTGCACCCGTCACCACTGGCACTGACAATAACCTCTTCTTTCGCTTATGGCTCTTTCTCGTTCAGATATATATCGTCTATTCTAACATTTATAATGTCACTTATTGCTTTAATTAAACCCTCCAATAATTTGTCAAAATTACACAAACTAGCCCAACGTTTAAACTCTCCTTTTTCAACCCAAACTAATGTTTTGGGCACGAGACAAAAAATTTCAAAACTTAAAGATTACTAGGTGGAAATTAAAAAATCTTGTTAGCCATTCGAATTAATTATGCTATACCACATGTTATCTTGGGGAAAATTTGTTCTTTTTATTTTGCTTAAAATCTTTGCTTCGAAACATCAGCTTCTCTGATCAGTTATTCTGTTTCCAATCTCCTTTTCCTACTTTGTTTGCTTAATTAGTGTAGATTTGATATACACCTTCTACCTCTCAAATCGGAGGTAAGAGATTAGGGTTCTTGAGCGACACAACCAAACAAAATTGTAAGAGAAGCGACACAACAGATTTACGTGGTTCGATCCGAAGATCTACTCCACGGGGCCTCAACAGGGAGGCACCGAGTCAAATCCACTAAGTACAAGCAGTATTACAGAGTAAGGTTGCCGATAAACCAAATCAGTCAAGGCAAGCAAATGTCATACAAGATATAAGAGAAAAGTGAAGGTATAAAGCAAGAAAAGGTAGAACACTCCCCAGATCTGAAGAACAGGTCAGATCTGTGCGAAGAAGCTCGTTGGAGACGAAGATCTTCGCCCTAGAACGCCGCCTTTGTTCACGATCGCCGCCGAGGAGCCACCAGGAAACCCTAGCTCTCCAGAGCCTCTCTCTCTTCTTTCTCTCTCTGCTTTGGTGGAACTGAGCTTAGGTTATAAGAAACACTAGCAGTGCTTTAGCATTATAGGCGGAGCCAAATTAACGAAAACGCAGCGTCGAAGGAGTGACCTAGAAGCTGAAAGAGTCTCAAGCATGCGGGCTTCCAGAAGGGTTAGTCACTGGGCCTCATCCGAGTGGGCTTCATGAAATAGGCCCAACGAATAAGGTTAAGTAACATCTGTACATATTATACTTACTTATACTATATACTTGACATATATGTGAGCATAGTATAAATACTACACTTCTAACATATAGCTTAAGCATATAATATACGTGTATAATATATACTCGATATCTTGTTAGTTTAAATAATTGCCTACGTCTTAAAACCAATATTAGTCTATCTACCGTCCTATACTCCTAGATTAAATATGATTTAGATTAAGAAGACTTAACAATTTGTCCTCCTAATCTAGACCATATTCAACCTATTAAAAGACTATTAGTACTCTAGTGGATTTGAGTCAGTACCACATCCTGTTTCATCATTGGCCCAGTACCTATGCGTCTAAGGAAGATCTCCGAGGTGGAGAAAGTCCCTGCAGAAGAGAAATTAACTTGTTTGTTGAGATGATCTTCGTTCCGAAGTCTGTTGGATTCACGTCGCCTTTGATCTTCCGCACATCGAGCTCGCCTGATGATACCCTTTATCGAATAAAGTGAACCCGAACGTCCATATGTTTTTTTTTTCGTGGTACATTGGGTCTTTGCACATATACAGTGCGCTTTGGCTATCCATGTTTATAACTGGCTTGAATGGCTTTCTTAAAATCTCTTGTAGAACCCCTTTGAGCCAAATTTCCTCTTTTGCTGCTTCTGTGGCGGCAATGTATTCTGCTTATGTGGATGATAAGGCAACAATCGATTGTTGCTGAGATTTCCACGTAATGTAGTTGCCTGCCCAGGTGAAGTAGAATACTGAAGTAGACTTTCGATTGTCTTTGTTGCTGGCGTAGTCGGGGTCTACATATCCCTGCAACTTAGTAGCATATTCATGCAAACTATAAAGCAGACAGAGATTTTTAGTACCAACAATATATCGGAGCAAGTACTTCATAGCATTCCAGTGATCTAAACCGGGATTAGACATAAAACGGCTTAAAACACTGATGGAAAAAGCAAGGTCGGGCCTTGTACAAAGCATAGCATACATCAAAGAGCCTACAGCTGCGTCGTAGGGCACCTTACTCATTTCTTTGACACTTTCGGGTTTGGTAGGACAACTCTTTTTGGTGAGTTCTAGATGCCCTCCTAAGGGAATGGTAGTAGGTTTGGATGTGGACATATAAAAACAGTCAAGGACCTTTTGGGTATAGTCATCTTGAGATAACCATATAGATTTTCTATGTTGGTTTCTAATGATATTAATGCCAAGAATCTTCTTAGCACTCCCTAAATCTTTCATCTCAAAGTATTTCTTCAAATTTCTTTTAGTAGTTCTAATAGGAGGCATACTATCACAGATAATCAGGATATCATCAACATATAAAAGAACATCAAGCATGGAAGATGGAGAAATGCTTTGAAAATAAAGACAGGTATCATAACTGCTTCTAGTAAAGCCTAATTTATGAATCACAACATCAAACTTAAGATTCCATTGCCTGGGAGACTGTTTAAGTCCATAGATGGATCTCTTAGGTAAGCAAACATGATCAGGATATTTAGGGTGTTCAACCCTTTAGGCTGTCTCATATGAATTGTGTCATCTAGAGACCCATGCAAGAAAGCAGTTTTAACATCCATTTGTTCTAATTCCCAGTCAAAGACAACACACATAGCAAGCATTAAGCGTAAAGTTTTATACTTAACTACGGGAGCAAAGATGTCATTGTAATCTATACCTTCTTTCTGAGAGAACCCTTTGGCTACTAAACGGGCTTTATACCTAGGAGGATCTCTAGGGTTTTGACCTTCCTTAATCTTATAGATCCCCTTAGAATCTATAAGACGGGTTCTCGGAGGTCTTGGAATCAATATCCAGGTCTGATTGACCTTCATTGAGTCCATATCTTCTTTCATGGCATTTTTCCAATGTATGGCATTTGGATCTCTAATGGCTTCAGAGTAAGAGTTTGGAGTGGTAGGGTTCCTAAGGGTGTCAGCAGTCAACAAAGCATATTCAATAATGTAACTGGTATACTTCCTATTTGGGATGCTAACTCTGGGTTCTCTATCCCTAACAAGCTGGTAGTCATGCAAATTAGGCATGTTAGTCACAACATCGTCAGTAGCATGCATATCAGAAGAGGGGGTTGAGGAGAAAACAGAGGACCCCGTTAAGGAGTCATTAGACAGGCCAGTTACATCACCAGAGGAAGGAGAAGTAGAATAATTTAAAATAGGGGAGGAGGAAGTTCTAGCAGAGGCTGCTGGTGTTGTGCCAGCAGAGTCACCTTCAGAGGTGACTTCTTCAGAGCTGATGTGTACATCTGCTTTGTCCTTGGAAAGTTCCTCTTTGTCTCCATTTTCTTCTTCTCGTGTGTCCCCCCTTGATTTGTTGAAGCTGTCACACGGTAGAGCCTTCCAGTGTCGTACTCATCTATGAAGTCATCATCTTCTGGTGGAATAGAGTTGTTGATCTCTTCTATCTGCTCTGGGGTACCTGTTAACTCAGAGAAAGAAGTTAGTGAACTTTTTAGAGGGAATTCCTTCTCATTGAATCTGCAACTTCTAGTGGTTCTAACTTTGTAGGCTCCAGGTTGTAAAAGTAACACCCTTAAACCCGTTTACCCCTTCAGGATACCCTAAAAAAATACCCTTCAAAGCTCTTGGCTGGAGCTTACCCTCAGTTACATAAGGATAAGTTGCACAACCAAAAGGATTTAGGTAGAATAAGTTTGGAGGCTTTCCTGTCCATTTTTGTTGAGGAGTAACAAAGTTAATAACACTAGAAGGAGATCTGTTAATAAGGTGGATTGTTGTATGAACAGCTTCACCCCAAAGAGAAGGTTTCAATCCAAAACTAACAAGTAAACATCTAACTTTTTCTAACAAGGTTCTATTCATACGTTCAGCTGTGCCATTTTGCTGTGGTATACCAGGTAAAGTTAGGTGTCTTTTTATCCCATTAGATTTGCAAAAGTTGTCAAAATTAAGATTGCAGAACTCCAAACCATTGTCAGTTTTAAGGCATTTAAGCTTGTGAGAGGATTGGCTTTCTACCCTCACCTTCCAAGTTTTAAATGCCTCAAAAGCTTGATCTTTGGTTTTGAGTAAGCTAATCCAAACCTTTCTAGAGTAATGATCAATGAAACTGATAAAAATATGTCATGCCACCAACAATAGGGACTGGTGAAGGTCCCCATAAATCAGAATGCACATATTCAAGAGGAAGTTTGGCAGCATAAGAAGAAGTAGGAAAACTAAGCTTAGAAGATATTTCTAGCACACAGTTCTCACAGAAATCAATACTCACAGGTTTCTTAGGTATTAGCCCAGTTTCATGCAATTTAATTAGGCCTTTGTTTCCTATGTGACCAAGTTCGTTATTCAAATCAAGAGTCTCAGCAAGGGAGATAGAGTCCATGGAGGAAACTGTATTCAGTTCCACTTTAGAGGACTGGATGTAGTAAAGCTTCTTTATCCTATGGGCTCTCAGGATAACCTTGTTGTTAAAGGTTACTGTCCTGATCCCATTGGATGAAGCTATGGTACATCCAAGTTCTTCTAAAGAGGATTCTGAAATAAGATTTCTCCTAAGACTGGGAATAAATTTGACATTGGTAAAAGTTCTAATCACATTATCATGCATGCACATAGAAACATCACCAGTACCAGCAACATGTAGAGTAGTATGATCACCAAGCATAACATCACCACCAACAGATTTATCTAAATGCTTAAACAAATATTGGTTGGGGGTAGCATGCATAGTGGCACCAGAATCAAGTATCCACACATCAGGGTCAAATTGTAAAGACACATACATCAGCACACATGAATAACTCAGATGGGCAATCATTCATGTTTTTAAGCACAGCAGCAGACAGATCAGTATGATTCTTTTTAGCAAGTTCTTCAGCTCTTTTTTTCTTTCTACAATCCTTAACCCGGTGTCCTAAGTTGCCACAGTAATTGCACTTAGCATTAGGATCAGATTTCTCGGACTTCTCATGCTTGGACTTATTGTTCTTATTCTTCTTATTCTTTGCCTTTGGTCCCTTTTGGTTATTTTCATTAGTTTTAGAAAACAGAGCCTCGAGTTTTTCAACTTTATCAGATTTCAGACCTTTTACTTTAAAAACTTTCATGATCTCATTTTTTCAATGATAGATTCAATTAGTTTATCTTTTGTAAGGTCATCTCGACCGAACTGGATTACATCTTTAAAATTGTCGAATTGGGAAGGCAAAGAATTAAGAAGCAAGATTGTCTAATGAGAGTCTTTGATTTCGTCCTTACATCTTTCAAGTTCTTTAGTCATTTTTAGAAATTTATCAAGATTGTCATCCAAAGTAAATGCAGTGTTCATTTTAAATGTAAACAAACGACAGAGCAAAGAGATTCTGGAGGGCAAGGATTTAGATACAAAAAGCTCCTCCAGAGCATGCCATAGAGAGGAAGCGGAAGAGTATTTTACCACCTGATGGGCTATGCCGTCAGTTAGCCGTTGTAACGGCCCAGAATTATGATTTCCGGGTTACGTTTCAAGGGATAAAACCCCTTGTTCGGATCTTGCAATCCAGGTACGGGTTGAGTTTTAAAACAAAATATTTGTACTAAAAGAAGGGATTTCGAACCCTTAAAGATCGCGGATCCATTGGGGATCAAATACCTGCCTTAGTCTAATCGTGAAATCGAGCGAAAGCAAAAATAAGGTTGAGTTTAAATACAATCCGAAAAGGAGTATAAAAGAGAGGAAGTGTGGTGGTCTCTCAACCTCTCGATCTAACGCCAAAAGTCTGAACCCGCCAAGCATCCACCTAAGCAACGATAGCGGCTAACGGTTACCTGAATCTAAAAAAAATGAGGGGGATCTGGGTCAATCATCAGGTCACTCATGCGCGTATGTAAACACACTCTGAGAGGCATATAATAAGCATCCTATTCTTAAGATGAAATGCGTAATGTCATGCATAAATTAAATCACATATATATACTGACAGTTTAATATAATGCAGAAAGCGATAAATGGATCCACACAGAATGCCAAGTGGCATGTCCCTCTCGTACCTCCACCCCCTTTCAATAGGGCGGAGACTGGCCAGTTCGGTGCTATAGCATATCAATTTCCTCGTGGTGGTGCACAAACCACGGCATCATCATATCATATCATCTCATCGCTTGCCCGATGGTGCTGGGCTATCATATCATGCTCATATAGACTCGATTGACTCAGGGTACCCGATGAGGCTGGGCTACCCTATGACCCTAGCAAGGACTCTAGGACTATCACAGATAACGACCGTTCTCTTGCAAGGACATATAGCAATCATATGATTTTCATTTTAGCTCCTAAGCATGATTCTAAGTCGTATGGTGCATGGACACTAGCCTACTATATAACACCCAGTGCATAGAGCGCCCATCATGAGTAAGTTCAAAGAACTTACCTGGAGTAGCAGATCAGCAAGACGAAAAGCAGCAAGATATAAGCAAGCAAGTTACAGATCACCTAGCAATTATTAATAAATATACATAAGTAAACTGCACAAAACGGGATCCATTTACCACTACATAACATGCCCACCAATCCATTAATCATAGCATCATCAACATTCTTTATCTCAACTTATGGCAACATCTTATATCATCTTATTCCATTGTCATTTCCATTACTGGCTCAATCATACTTCAATCCATATAATCTCACTAGCTAGTCAAGTTGTTATTTAAAACAATTACTTCAAAATTATACTTAGCCATTTCTAATTCATAAAATATTTAATCTTTAAAAATACTTCCAAAAATCCATTTAAATAATCCCGACATACTTTACTTTAATTTAAACATCAATCTAGGGACTTAAATAACTTTCAACACTTAATAAATAATTCAATTTATATACTTTAAAACCGACCCTCTTTAAATATCGACACATAAATCGATTTCTAAAATAATCAATTATCGGGAATTGGTTAGACAATTAATTAATAAACTAAATAAATAATTGTATAACGAATAAACACGAACCGAACCAACGCTTTTAACCCGAACCGAAACCATTTAAATCCAACCGAACCGACGTTTTTAACCCAAACCGAACCGAACCAACGCTATATAAATCTCTCAAAATAATATTTGATCATTTTAAATCCTCTTATAATATTATATAATAATTTAAATACCGCTAATTAGTTAAATAAACAAATGGGTAAACCCGAAACGAACCGAACACACAAAACCCAAACCCGGTTAAACCAATAACGAAACAAAGGGGGGTGGGCCATAGGTGCTGACTGGGCAAGTACCCACGTGCCTTTCTTCTTCCTTTGAAAGCCGAAGGCTTCCCGCTACGCCTGCAACCGGTCGACGCCGAGACACGCCCCGCCTCCTGCGCTCAGCCTCGCTCTCGAGATGTCGGAGCTCTCGAGCTAGCCCACTTTTCTCCGACCCACCCCTGACTCTCACTCTCGACCACCCAAGGACAAGAAGGAACCAAAACAACCCAAGGAAAAAGGAGGAGGTTCAATTGCTCACCGAGGATATTCGCGACTTCGGAGCTCTCGATCGGAGTTCTGGGCGTCGTCGGTGGCTTGCGATGGCTCGTCGGACCTGCGTCGGACATGGGTGAGTGTGATGGTGAAGCTCGAGGATGATTCCGATCGGAAACGGAGGAGAACGGCTTACCGGAAGCTAATCACGCTCGAACAGGGACGTCGGAGCTTTGGTGGCTCGATGCTTCCGAAACAGGGTCGGAGGCAGCTCTCGGGTGGTGCCCAGGGGAAGGTGCTCGGGGAAGGCGTCGGCGCTGGGCTCCTGGGTGGCTCGGGTTCGTCCTGGACGTCGACCTTCGCGAATAGATGGTTGCGGTGCCACTGTCGGTCGATTCAAAAAGGAGGAGGAAGGAGGTGGAGTGTGAAGTAAAATGAAATGAGGGGTATGGAGGGATGGTGGTGACGGGTGATTGATGAGGAGTGGTGAGGCTTAACAGCCGAACTAGGAAGTAGGGGAGGCCTATAGGGTGAAGGGTGAGGGGGGATGGTGAGATTGTGTGTGGGATTGGTTAAAACATTACCCGAAAATAAATTTTGAATACGTGAATCTTGAACCCCAAAATTAGTTCTCGAATGTTAGTTTCTCTGAATCTCGCTTTCTCGGTCAATTAGATTTTAAAAATTGAGAAGGATATCGTCATCCGATAATTATTTTGAATTTTCGAGGTAAAAGAACGGAAATTGTTCGTTAAATTTATACTCCGGTCGGAATCCGCTAAACAAGTTTTAAAACCGATTTAATTTCATTTTTAATTCTCTTATTCCAGAAAATTAGGATTTGAAAATCCGAGCCTTTACATCATCCACCTCTAAAAACAAGTCTCGTCCCCGAGAGTAAAGTCATTTTAAAAATAGGGGATTGAAGTTTTAAATTGGTGAGTCCATGGATCATGTCATTGATCCCGTAAGCACCTCACAAGTGCCCCTATGAGATCCTCACAGTACCGTTGTCGTGATCATAATATCCCCAATAAATCGTAGTAAGAATGTAATATAGGCCCCTACCACATCCTTACTTCGACTTCTCGGTCATACCATAACTCAAAAAGCATTACAGCATCTCCACTAGGTCTTAGCAAGCAGTCTATAAGGGCCCCTATAAAATGTTTGTATCCACTTCGTGGGACATCATAATGCAATCTCGGTTAATTTCCAAGAGCGTCCTTTGTTTGAAAAGGTTTGGTCTCAAAATCATTGAAGTTATCAATCGCGTTTGATTTCTCTACATCCAACTCCGTCCTTTTTTAAACACCATTCAAAATTCCCTAACCCGACATTAATCAAGCAATTTCACATCACGAGAGGTGGAATCATCCACCTCTAAAGACTAATCTCATATTCTCTTCCTAGTTTCCGAATCAAATCAATCATCATTCTCAATTCAGCATGAACAAAAGTAAACCAACTCATCAACTCATAACATCATCAGCCACCTCTCGTGTGGCAAATCTCAACATCAATCATGATAATCTCAACCACATAACATTTTTACCCATAACATAAATCATACCATCCATTCATAACATGTCAAAAGCAATAACAAAATCTCAACATCATACCACGAGCCATAAGGCATATCTACATCATACTGAAGGAATCACAAGTCCATGATCGAATTCTCATAAGTTATCATGCAAGCACACATGTCAAGAGATCAATGGGCTAGGTGTCACAGGGTTAGTATGTCAGTACACATCAATTCTCAAAATCGCATAACATCACACTACAAGTAGAACCGGTCATAGCAGATTTATCATGTCAACATATCAACACATCAAGGCCATGCCTATTAAGATTCAGAAAAGGAAGTTCAAGTAGTATATAATTCACCAACATGTCAGCATGCCCTAAAAGACATCACCTCAACTCATCACAATATCGAATGACGATCATTTAGTAACTAGGCACCATTGAGTCATGTTCATCATTTGACGTATCAATAATCATGTTTAACTATATAATACATCATCATGCTTTCATATAATAACACATCATTATCTCATATATCATGTCGCAACACATCCTAACATGCTTCTACAACAACATAACAGGTTAGCAAATCATCAATATATCATGATAGCATTTGTCACTTTCACTAGATTTCAATATTGCATATCAACATGTAGTATTGTTCCATACCAAGTTCCTCATGGTCGCTATCTAACATCATGCCAGTACATATTAACAAGTCATGTAAGCAAGAAAATTCCCAAATTATCATAAGTCAACAAGTCTCAATTTGCTATTATGCTTAAAATTATTGCAAAACACCACATATGAACATAGTCAATTCAAGCTAGCAAGTTTCAACATAACCTTATCAGATAACAATTCAGGTTTCTCAGCATTCGCAGTTCATACTTTTATAGGCACAAGAGTTCAGATCATGCTTAGCAATATAGAGTAGCAACACATCAAGACATCATATTATGTAAGAACTGCAAGGCATTGAATCATATAATCATAATCACTAGACCCTCAGGCCACATTCATTACCAAGTAAGCACATCAACACGTAAACTTCATCGTCAGGTCAGTGCAATATCGCCATCAACTAATTTAGAAGGATTGGCAATTTAAACGAAGGACACTCTTGCTCGTAGTTCATATCGTACTCAGTAATCGTCATCCTCAAAACGTGCTTGTCCTGCTGAAATCGTTGATCCTGAGGCCCGTGGGTTATGGGCCCACGCCTTCGCGGCGTTGCTCTATCGCTATCCGACTTCCCATTTCCTCTTTCATGCGGTCGCTCGTCCAACGTGTCGCGTAGGAGTTCAAATTAGCGAAGATAGGGGAGGGACAAGAGCGGACAACCCAATGTTCCTTTCGGAACAAACACAGACCAACCCTAAGATGACAACTAGAGACGAAACTCCGACCTGAGAATAGAAACGATGCCCTTATGGAAGTCCATTAAGTTATAATCGCGACAAGAAAACACGAATTCATCATGGAGCATATCAATCACACCAATTCACGCTAACATGTACCTATATCAAGGGAGCAACATTCGTATTCATTTCCAACGACACGATCGATTCCTATACTCATGCATGCGAGACAAGATAGTAGTCTATTATTCCATGAAAGCAGATATGCCTAGCAACTTAAGCAAGTTATGCGGAATCAAGAATGATCATGCAGGATTCGAGGTCATGTGGGATTTAACGACGATGACGAGTATGGTGTATATGAAAGAATGCACAAGCATGGTGTACGCATCAATAGGTGAGGTCAAATATGGCATGGTGAGGTGTAACATAACAACTAGATTAAGTGTCATATAGTAGGTCAAGCATGGCACGTAATCATATGATGAGGTACATTTAGAAAGTGCATGTCCTAGCAGAGGCTGCTGGTGTTGTGCCAGCAGAGTCACCTTCAGAGGTGACTTCTTCAGAGCTGATGTGTACATCTGCTTTGTCCTTGGAAAGTTCCTCTTTGTCTCCATTTTCTTCTTCTCGTGTGTCCCCCCTTGATTTGTTGAAGCTGTCACACGGTAGAGCCTTCCAGTGTCGTACTCATCTATGAAGTCATCATCTTCTGGTGGAATAGAGTTGTTGATCTCTTCTATCTGCTCTAGGGTACCTGTTAACTCAGAGAAAGAAGTTTGTGAACTTTTTAGAGGGAATTCCTTCTCATTGAATCTGCAACTTCTAG
Organism: Persicaria tinctoria; assembly: GCA_037127255.1. Taxonomy (NCBI): domain Eukaryota; kingdom Viridiplantae; phylum Streptophyta; class Magnoliopsida; order Caryophyllales; family Polygonaceae; genus Persicaria; species Persicaria tinctoria. Next base: position 32,007,378 of record JBANSL010000007.1, on the reverse strand, counting down.
TGGTTCTAACTTTGTAGGCTCCAGGTTGTAAAAGTAACACCCTTAAACCCGTTTACCCCTTCAGGATACCCTAGAAAAATACCCTTCAAAGCTCTTGGCTGGAGCTTACCCTCAGTTACATAAGGATAAGTTGCACAACCAAAAGGTTTTAGGTAGAATAAGTTTGGAGGCTTTCCTTTCCATTTTTGTTGAGGAGTAACAAAGTTAATAACACTAGAAGGAGATCTGTTAATAAGGTGGATTGTTGTATGAACAGCTTCACCCCAAAGAGAAGGTTTCAATCCAGAACTAACAAGTAAACATCTAACTTTTTCTAACAAGGTTCTATTCATACGTTCAGCTGTGCCATTTTGCTGTGGTATACCAGGTAAAGTTAGGTGTCTTTTTATCCCATTAGATTTGCAAAAGTTGTCAAAATTAAGATTGCAGAACTCCAAACCATTGTCAGTTTTAAGGCATTTAAGCTTGTGAGAGGATTGGCTTTCTACCCTCACCTTCCAAGTTTTAAATGCCTCAAAAGCTTGATCTTTGGTTTTGAGTAAGCTAATCCAAACCTTTCTAGAGTAATGATCAATGAAACTGATAAAATATGTCATGCCACCAACAATAGGGACTGGTGAAGGTCCCCATAAATCAGAATGCACATATTCAAGAGGAAGTTTGGCAGCATAAGAAGAAGTAGGAAAACTAAGCTTAGAAGATATTTCTAGCACACAGTTCTCACAGAAATCAATACTCACAGGTTTCTTAGGTATTAGCCCAGTTTCATGCAATTTAATTAGGCCTTTGTTTCCTATGTGACCAAGTTCGTTATTCAAATCAAGAGTCTCAGCAAGGGAGATAGAGTCCATGGAGGAAACTGTATTCAGTTCCACTTTAGAGGACTGGATGTAGTAAAGCTTCTTTATCCTATGGGCTCTCAGGATAACCTTGTTGTTAAAGGTTACTGTCCTGATCCCATTGGATGAAGCTATGGTACATCCAAGTTCTTCTAAAGAGGATTCTGAAATAAGATTTCTCCTAAGACTGGGAATAAATTTGACATTGGTAAAAGTTCTAATCACATTATCATGCATGCACATAGAAACATCACCAGTACCAGCAACATGTAGAGTAGTATGATCACCAAGCATAACATCACCACCAACAGATTTATCTAAATGCTTAAACAAATATTGGTTGGGGGTAGCATGCATAGTGGCACCAGAATCAAGTATCCACACATCAGGGTCAAATTGTAAAGACACATACATCAGCACACATGAATAACTCAGATGGGCAATCATTCATGTTTTTAAGCACAGCAGCAGACAGATCAGTATGATTCTTTTTAGCAAGTTCTTCAGCTCTTTTTTTCTTTCTACAATCCTTAACCCGGTGTCCTAAGTTGCCACAGTAATTGCACTTAGCATTAGGATCAGATTTCTCGGACTTCTCATGCTTGGACTTATTGTTCTTATTCTTCTTATTCTTTGCCTTTGGTCCCTTTTGGTTATTTTCATTAGTTTTAGAAAACAGAGCCTCGAGTTTTTCAACTTTATCAGATTTCAGACCTTTTACTTTAAAAACTTTCATGATCTCATTTTTTCAATGATAGATTCAATTAGTTTATCTTTTGTAAGGTCATCTCGACTGAACTGGATTACATCTTTAAAATTGTCGAATTGGGAAGGCAAAGAATTAAGAAGCAAGATTGTCTAATGAGAGTCTTTGATTTCGTCCTTACATCTTTCAAGTTCTTTAGTCATTTTTAGAAATTTATCAAGATTGTCATCCAAAGTAAATGCAGTGTTCATTTTAAATGTAAACAAACGACAGAGCAAAGAGATTCTGGAGGGCAAGGATTTAGATACAAAAAGCTCCTCCAGAGCATGCCATAGAGAGGAAGCGGAAGAGTATTTTACCACCTGATGGGCTATGCCGTCAGTTAGCCGTTGTAACGGCCCAGAATTATGATTTCCGGGTTACGTTTCAAGGGATAAAACCCCTTGTTCGGATCTTGCAATCCAGGTACGGGTTGAGTTTTAAAACAAAATATTTGTACTAAAAGAAGGGATTTCGAACCCTTAAAGATCGCGGATCCATTGGGGATCAAATACCTGCCTTAGTCTAATCGTGAAATCGAGCGAAAGCAAAAATAAGGTTGAGTTTAAATACAATCCGAAAAGGAGTATAAAAGAGAGGAAGTGTGGTGGTCTCTCAACCTCTCGATCTAACGCCAAAAGTCTGAACCCGCCAAGCATCCACCTAAGCAACGATAGCGGCTAACGGTTACCTGAATCTAAAAAAAATGAGGGGGATCTGGGTCAATCATCAGGTCACTCATGCGCGTATGTAAACACACTCTGAGAGGCATATAATAAGCATCCTATTCTTAAGATGAAATGCGTAATGTCATGCATAAATTAAATCACATATATATACTGACAGTTTAATATAATGCAGAAAGCGATAAATGGATCCACACAGAATGCCAAGTGGCATGTCCCTCTCGTACCTCCACCCCCTTTCAATAGGGCGGAGACTGACCAGTTCGGTGCTATAGCATATCAATTTCCTCGTGGTGGTGCACAAACCACGGCATCATCATATCATATCATCTCATCGCTTGCCCGATGGTGCTGGGCTATCATATCATGCTCATATAGACTCGATTGACTCAGGGTACCCGATGAGGCTGGGCTACCCTATGACCCTAGCAAGGACTCTAGGACTATCACAGATAACGACCGTTCTCTTGCAAGGACATATAGCAATCATATGATTTTCATTTTAGCTCCTAAGCATGATTCTAAGTCGTATGGTGCATGGACACTAGCCTACTATATAACACCCAGTGCATAGAGCGCCCATCATGAGTAAGTTCAAAGAACTTACCTGGAGTAGCAGATCAGCAAGACGAAAAGCAGCAAGATATAAGCAAGCAAGTTACAGATCACCTAGCAATTATTAATAAATATACATAAGTAAACTGCACAAAACGGGATCCATTTACCACTACATAACATGCCCACCAATCCATTAATCATAGCATCATCAACATTCTTTATCTCAACTTATGGCAACATCTTATATCATCTTATTCCATTGTCATTTCCATTACTGGCTCAATCATACTTCAATCCATATAATCTCACTAGCTAGTCAAGTTGTTATTTAAAACAATTACTTCAAAATTATACTTAGCCATTTCTAATTCATAAAATATTTAATCTTTAAAAATACTTCCAAAAATCCATTTAAATAATCCCGACATACTTTACTTTAATTTAAACATCAATCTAGGGACTTAAATAACTTTCAACACTTAATAAATAATTCAATTTATATACTTTAAAACCGACCCTCTTTAAATATCGACACATAAATCGATTTCTAAAATAATCAATTATCGGGAATTGGTTAGACAATTAATTAATAAACTAAATAAATAATTGTATAACGAATAAACACGAACCGAACCAACGCTTTTAACCCGAACCGAAACCATTTAAATCCAACCGAACCGACGTTTTTAACCCAAACCGAACCGAACCAACGCTATATAAATCTCTCAAAATAATATTTGATCTTTTTAAATCCTCTTATAATATTATATAATAATTTAAATACCGCTAATTAGTTAAATAAACAAATGGGTAAACCCGAAACGAACCGAACACACAAAACCCAAACCCGGTTAAACCAATAACGAAACAAAGGGGGGTGGGCCATAGGTGCTGACTGGGCAAGTACCCACGTGCCTTTCTTCTTCCTTTGAAAGCCGAAGGCTTCCCGCTACGCCTGCAACCGGTCGACGCCGAGACACGCCCCGCCTCCTGCGCTCAGCCTCGCTCTCGAGATGTCGGAGCTCTCGAGCTAGCCCACTTTTCTCCGACCCACCCCTGACTCTCACTCTCGACCACCCAAGGACAAGAAGGAACCAAAACAACCCAAGGAAAAAGGAGGAGGTTCAATTGCTCACCGAGGATATTCGCGACTTCGGAGCTCTCGATCGGAGTTCTGGGCGTCGTCGGTGGCTTGCGATGGCTCGTCGGACCTGCGTCGGACATGGGTGAGTGTGATGGTGAAGCTCGAGGACGATTCCGATCGGAAACGGAGGAGAACGGCTTACCAGAAGCTAATCACGCTCGAACAGGGACGTCGGAGCTTTGGTGGCTCGATGCTTCCGAAACAGGGTCGGAGGCAGCTCTCGGGTGGTGCCCAGGGGAAGGTGCTCGGGGAAGGCGTCGGCGCTGGGCTCCTGGGTGGCTCGGGTTCGTCCTGGACGTCGACCTTCGCGAATAGATGGTTGCGGTGCCACTGTCGGTCGATTCAAAAAGGAGGAGGAAGGAGGTGGAGTGTGAAGTAAAATGAAATGAGGGGTATGGAGGGATGGTGGTGACGGGTGATTGATGAGGAGTGGTGAGGCTTAACAGCCGAACTAGGAAGTAGGGGAGGCCTATAGGGTGAAGGGTGAGGGGGGATGGTGAGATTGTGTGTGGGATTGGTTAAAACATTACCCGAAAATAAATTTTGAATACGTGAATCTTGAACCCCAAAATTAGTTCTCGAATGTTAGTTTCTCTGAATCTCGCTTTCTCGGTCAATTAGATTTTAAAAATTGAGAAGGATATCGTCATCCGATAATTATTTTGAATTTTCGAGGTAAAAGAACGGAAATTGTTCGTTAAATTTATACTCCGGTCGGAATCCGCTAAACAAGTTTTAAAACCGATTTAATTTCATTTTTAATTCTCTTATTCCAGAAAATTAGGATTTGAAAATCCGAGCCTTTACATCATCCACCTCTAAAAACAAGTCTCGTCCCCGAGAGTAAAGTCATTTTAAAAATAGGGGATTGAAGTTTTAAATTGGTGAGTCCATGGATCATGTCATTGATCCCGTAAGCACCTCACAAGTGCCCCCATGAGATCCTCACAGTACCGTTGTCGTGATCATAATATCCCCAATAAATCGTAGTAAGAATGTAATATAGGCCCCTACCACATCCTTACTTCGACTTCTCGGTCATACCATAACTCAAAAAGCATTACAGCATCTCCACTAGGTCTTAGCAAGCAGTCTATAAGGGCCCCTATAAAATGTTTGTATCCACTTCGTGGGACATCATAATGCAATCTCGGTTAATTTCCAAGAGCGTCCTTTGTTTGAAAAGGTTTGGTCTCAAAATCATTGAAGTTATCAATCGCGTTTGATTTCTCTACATCCAACTCCGTCCTTTTTTAAACACCATTCAAAATTCCCTAACCCGACATTAATCAAGCAATTTCACATCACGAGAGGTGGAATCATCCACCTCTAAAGACTAATCTCATATTCTCTTCCTAGTTTCCGAATCAAATCAATCATCATTCTCAATTCAGCATGAACAAAAGTAAACCAACTCATCAACTCATAACATCATCAGCCACCTCTCGTGTGGCAAATCTCAACATCAATCATGATAATCTCAACCACATAACATTTTTACCCATAACATAAATCATACCATCCATTCATAACATGTCAAAAGCAATAACAAAATCTCAACATCATACCACGAGCCATAAGGCATATCTACATCATACTGAAGGAATCACAAGTCCATGATCGAATTCTCATAAGTTATCATGCAAGCACACATGTCAAGAGATCAATGGGCTAGGTGTCACAGGGTTAGTATGTCAGTACACATCAATTCTCAAAATCGCATAACATCACACTACAAGTAGAACCGGTCATAGCAGATTTATCATGTCAACATATCAACACATCAAGGCCATGCCTATTAAGATTCAGAAAAGGAAGTTCAAGTAGTATATAATTCACCAACATGTCAGCATGCCCTAAAAGACATCACCTCAACTCATCACAATATCGAATGACGATCATTTAGTAACTAGGCACCATTGAGTCATGTTCATCATTTGACGTATCAATAATCATGTTTAACTATATAATACATCATCATGCTTTCATATAATAACACATCATTATCTCATATATCATGTCGCAACACATCCTAACATGCTTCTACAACAACATAACAGGTTAGCAAATCATCAATATATCATGATAGCATTTGTCACTTTCACTAGATTTCAATATTGCATATCAACATGTAGTATTGTTCCATACCAAGTTCCTCATGGTCGCTATCTAACATCATGCCAGTACATATTAACAAGTCATGTAAGCAAGAAAATTCCCAAATTATCATAAGTCAACAAGTCTCAATTTGCTATTATGCTTAAAATTATTGCAAAACACCACATATGAACATAGTCAATTCAAGCTAGCAAGTTTCAACATAACCTTATCAGATAACAATTCAGGTTTCTCAGCATTCGCAGTTCATACTTTTATAGGCACAAGAGTTCAGATCATGCTTAGCAATATAGAGTAGCAACACATCAAGACATCATATTATGTAAGAACTGCAAGGCATTGAATCATATAATCATAATCACTAGACCCTCAGGCCACATTCATTACCAAGTAAGCACATCAACACGTAAACTTCATCGTCAGGTCAGTGCAATATCGCCATCAACTAATTTAGAAGGATTGGCAATTTAAACGAAGGACACTCTTGCTCGTAGTTCATATCGTACTCAGTAATCGTCATCCTCAAAACGTGCTTGTCCTGCTGAAATCGTTGATCCTGAGGCCCGTGGGTTATGGGCCCACGCCTTCGCGGCGTTGCTCTATCGCTATCCGACTTCCCATTTCCTCTTTCATGCGGTCGCTCGTCCAACGTGTCGCGTAGGAGTTCAAATTAGCGAAGATAGGGGAGGGACAAGAGCGGACAACCCAATGTTCCTTTCGGAACAAACACAGACCAACCCTAAGATGACAACTAGAGACGAAACTCCGACCTGAGAATAGAAACGATGCCCTTATGGAAGTCCATTAAGTTATAATCGCGACAAGAAAACACGAATTCATCATGGAGCATATCAATCACACCAATTCACGCTAACATGTACCTATATCAAGGGAGCAACATTCGTATTCATTTCCAACGACACGATCGATTCCTATACTCATGCATGCGAGACAAGATAGTAGTCTATTATTCCATGAAAGCAGATATGCCTAGCAACTTAAGCAAGTTATGCGGAATCAAGAATGATCATGCAGGATTCGAGGTCATGTGGGATTTAACGACGATGACGAGTATGGTGTATATGAAAGAATGCACAAGCATGGTGTACGCATCAATAGGTGAGGTCAAATATGGCATGGTGAGGTGTAACATAACAACTAGATTAAGTGTCATATAGTAGGTCAAGCATGGCACGTAATCATATGATGAGGTACATTTAGAAAGTGCATGTCCTAGCAGAGGCTGCTGGTGTTGTGCCAGCAGAGTCACCTTCAGAGGTGACTTCTTCAGAGCTGATGTGTACATCTGCTTTGTCCTTGGAAAGTTCCTCTTTGTCTCCATTTTCTTCTTCTCGTGTGTCCCCCCTTGATTTGTTGAAGCTGTCACACGGTAGAGCCTTCCAGTGTCGTACTCATCTATGAAGTCATCATCTTCTGGTGGAATAGAGTTGTTGATCTCTTCTATCTGCTCTAGGGTACCTGTTAACTCAGAGAAAGAAGTTAGTGAACTTTTTAGAGGGAATTCCTTCTCATTGAATCTGCAACTTCTAGTGGTTCTAACTTTGTAGGCTCCAGGTTGTAAAAGTAACACCCTTAAACCCGTTTACCCCTTCAGGATACCCTAGAAAAATACCCTTCAAAGCTCTTGGCTGGAGCTTACCCTCAGTTACATAAGGATAAGTTGCACAACCAAAAGGTTTTAGGTAGAATAAGTTTGGAGGCTTTCCTTTCCATTTTTGTTGAGGAGTAACAAAGTTAATAACACTAGAAGGAGATCTGTTAATAAGGTGGATTGTTGTATGAACAGCTTCACCCCAAAGAGAAGGTTTCAATCCAGAACTAACAAGTAAACATCTAACTTTTTCTAACAAGGTTCTATTCATACGTTCAGCTGTGCCATTTTGCTGTGGTATACCAGGTAAAGTTAGGTGTCTTTTTATCCCATTAGATTTGCAAAAGTTGTCAAAATTAAGATTGCAGAACTCCAAACCATTGTCAGTTTTAAGGCATTTAAGCTTGTGAGAGGATTGGCTTTCTACCCTCACCTTCCAAGTTTTAAATGCCTCAAAAGCTTGATCTTTGGTTTTGAGTAAGCTAATCCAAACCTTTCTAGAGTAATGATCAATGAAACTGATAAAATATGTCATGCCACCAACAATAGGGACTGGTGAAGGTCCCCATAAATCAGAATGCACATATTCAAGAGGAAGTTTGGCAGCATAAGAAGAAGTAGGAAAACTAAGCTTAGAAGATATTTCTAGCACACAGTTCTCACAGAAATCAATACTCACAGGTTTCTTAGGTATTAGCCCAGTTTCATGCAATTTAATTAGGCCTTTGTTTCCTATGTGACCAAGTTCGTTATTCAAATCAAGAGTCTCAGCAAGGGAGATAGAGTCCATGGAGGAAACTGTATTCAGTTCCACTTTAGAGGACTGGATGTAGTAAAGCTTCTTTATCCTATGGGCTCTCAGGATAACCTTGTTGTTAAAGGTTACTGTCCTGATCCCATTGGATGAAGCTATGGTACATCCAAGTTCTTCTAAAGAGGATTCTGAAATAAGATTTCTCCTAAGACTGGGAATAAATTTGACATTGGTAAAAGTTCTAATCACATTATCATGCATGCACATAGAAACATCACCAGTACCAGCAACATGTAGAGTAGTATGATCACCAAGCATAACATCACCACCAACAGATTTATCTAAATGCTTAAACAAATATTGGTTGGGGGTAGCATGCATAGTGGCACCAGAATCAAGTATCCACACATCAGGGTCAAATTGTAAAGACACATACATCAGCACACATGAATAACTCAGATGGGCAATCATTCATGTTTTTAAGCACAGCAGCAGACAGATCAGTATGATTCTTTTTAGCAAGTTCTTCAGCTCTTTTTTTCTTTCTACAATCCTTAACCCGGTGTCCTAAGTTGCCACAGTAATTGCACTTAGCATTAGGATCAGATTTCTCGGACTTCTCATGCTTGGACTTATTGTTCTTATTCTTCTTATTCTTTGCCTTTGGTCCCTTTTGGTTATTTTCATTAGTTTTAGAAAACAGAGCCTCGAGTTTTTCAACTTTATCAGATTTCAGACCTTTTACTTTAAAAACTTTCATGATCTCATTTTTTCAATGATAGATTCAATTAGTTTATCTTTTGTAAGGTCATCTCGACTGAACTGGATTACATCTTTAAAATTGTCGAATTGGGAAGGCAAAGAATTAAGAAGCAAGATTGTCTAATGAGAGTCTTTGATTTCGTCCTTACATCTTTCAAGTTCTTTAGTCATTTTTAGAAATTTATCAAGATTGTCATCCAAAGTAAATGCAGTGTTCATTTTAAATGTAAACAAACGACAGAGCAAAGAGATTCTGGAGGGCAAGGATTTAGATACAAAAAGCTCCTCCAGAGCATGCCATAGAGAGGAAGCGGAAGAGTATTTTACCACCTGATGGGCTATGCCGTCAGTTAGCCGTTGTAACGGCCCAGAATTATGATTTCCGGGTTACGTTTCAAGGGATAAAACCCCTTGTTCGGATCTTGCAATCCAGGTACGGGTTGAGTTTTAAAACAAAATATTTGTACTAAAAGAAGGGATTTCGAACCCTTAAAGATCGCGGATCCATTGGGGATCAAATACCTGCCTTAGTCTAATCGTGAAATCGAGCGAAAGCAAAAATAAGGTTGAGTTTAAATACAATCCGAAAAGGAGTATAAAAGAGAGGAAGTGTGGTGGTCTCTCAACCTCTCGATCTAACGCCAAAAGTCTGAACCCGCCAAGCATCCACCTAAGCAACGATAGCGGCTAACGGTTACCTGAATCTAAAAAAAATGAGGGGGATCTGGGTCAATCATCAGGTCACTCATGCGCGTATGTAAACACACTCTGAGAGGCATATAATAAGCATCCTATTCTTAAGATGAAATGCGTAATGTCATGCATAAATTAAATCACATATATATACTGACAGTTTAATATAATGCAGAAAGCGATAAATGGATCCACACAGAATGCCAAGTGGCATGTCCCTCTCGTACCTCCACCCCCTTTCAATAGGGCGGAGACTGGCCAGTTCGGTGCTATAGCATATCAATTTCCTCGTGGTGGTGCACAAACCACGGCATCATCATATCATATCATCTCATCGCTTGCCCGATGGTGCTGGGCTATCATATCATGCTCATATAGACTCGATTGACTCAGGGTACCCGATGAGGCTGGGCTACCCTATGACCCTAGCAAGGACTCTAGGACTATCACAGATAACGACCGTTCTCTTGCAAGGACATATAGCAATCATATGATTTTCATTTTAGCTCCTAAGCATGATTCTAAGTCGTATGGTGCATGGACACTAGCCTACTATATAACACCCAGTGCATAGAGCGCCCATCATGAGTAAGTTCAAAGAACTTACCTGGAGTAGCAGATCAGCAAGACGAAAAGCAGCAAGATATAAGCAAGCAAGTTACAGATCACCTAGCAATTATTAATAAATATACATAAGTAAACTGCACAAAACGGGATCCATTTACCACTACATAACATGCCCACCAATCCATTAATCATAGCATCATCAACATTCTTTATCTCAACTTATGGCAACATCTTATATCATCTTATTCCATTGTCATTTCCATTACTGGCTCAATCATACTTCAATCCATATAATCTCACTAGCTAGTCAAGTTGTTATTTAAAACAATTACTTCAAAATTATACTTAGCCATTTCTAATTCATAAAATATTTAATCTTTAAAAATACTTCCAAAAATCCATTTAAATAATCCCGACATACTTTACTTTAATTTAAACATCAATCTAGGGACTTAAATAACTTTCAACACTTAATAAATAATTCAATTTATATACTTTAAAACCGACCCTCTTTAAATATCGACACATAAATCGATTTCTAAAATAATCAATTATCGGGAATTGGTTAGACAATTAATTAATAAACTAAATAAATAATTGTATAACGAATAAACACGAACCGAACCAACGCTTTTAACCCGAACCGAAACCATTTAAATCCAACCGAACCGACGTTTTTAACCCAAACCGAACCGAACCAACGCTATATAAATCTCTCAAAATAATATTTGATCTTTTTAAATCCTCTTATAATATTATATAATAATTTAAATACCGCTAATTAGTTAAATAAACAAATGGGTAAACCCGAAACGAACCGAACACACAAAACCCAAACCCGGTTAAACCAATAACGAAACAAAGGGGGGTGGGCCATAGGTGTTGACTGGGCAAGTACCCACGTGCCTTTCTTCTTCCTTTGAAAGCCGAAGGCTTCCCGCTACGCCTGCAACCGGTCGACGCCGAGACACGCCCCGCCTCCTGCGCTCAGCCTCGCTCTCGAGATGTCGGAGCTCTCGAGCTAGCCCACTTTTCTCCGACCCACCCCTGACTCTCACTCTCGACCACCCAAGGACAAGAAGGAACCAAAACAACCCAAGGAAAAAGGAGGAGGTTCAATTGCTCACCGAGGATATTCGCGACTTCGGAGCTCTCGATCGGAGTTCTGGGCGTCGTCGGTGGCTTGCGATGGCTCGTCGGACCTGCGTCGGACATGGGTGAGTGTGATGGTGAAGCTCGAGGACGATTCCGATCGGAAACGGAGGAGAACGGCTTACCGGAAGCTAATCACGCTCGAACAGGGACGTCGGAGCTTTGGTGGCTCGATGCTTCCGAAACAGGGTCGGAGGCAGCTCTCGGGTGGTGCCCAGGGGAAGGTGCTCGGGGAAGGCGTCGGCGCTGGGCTCCTGGGTGGCTCGGGTTCGTCCTGGACGTCGACCTTCGCGAATAGATGGTTGCGGTGCCACTGTCGGTCGATTCAAAAAGGAGGAGGAAGGAGGTGGAGTGTGAAGTAAAATGAAATGAGGGGTATGGAGGGATGGTGGTGACGGGTGATTGATGAGGAGTGGTGAGGCTTAACAGCCGAACTAGGAAGTAGGGGAGGCCTATAGGGTGAAGGGTGAGGGGGGATGGTGAGATTGTGTGTGGGATTGGTTAAAACATTACCCGAAAATAAATTTCGAATACGTGAATCTTGAACCCCAAAATTAGTTCTCGAATGTTAGTTTCTCTGAATCTCGCTTTCTCGGTCAATTAGATTTTAAAAATTGAGAAGGATATCGTCATCCGATAATTATTTTGAATTTTCGAGGTAAAAGAACGGAAATTGTTCGTTAAATTTATACTCCGGTCGGAATCCGCTAAACAAGTTTTAAAACCGATTTAATTTCATTTTTAATTTTCTTATTCCAGAAAATTAGGATTTGAAAATCCGAGCCTTTACATCATCCACCTCTAAAAACAAGTCTCGTCCCCGAGACTAAAGTCATTTTAAAAATAGGGGATTGAAGTTTTAAATTGGTGAGTCCAAGGATCATGTCATTGATCCCGTAAGCACCTCACAAGTGCCCCCATGAGATCCTCACAGTACCGTTGTCGTGATCATAATATCCCCAATAAATCGTAGTAAGAATGTAATATAGGCCCCTACCACATCCTTACTTCGACTTCTCGGTCATACCATAACTCAAAAAGCATTACAGCATCTCCACTAGGTCTTAGCAAGCAGTCTATAAGGGCCCCTATAAAATGTTTGTATCCACTTCGTGGGACATCATAATGCAATCTCGGTTAATTTCCAAGAGCGTCCTTTGTTTGAAAAGGTTTGGTCTCAAAATCATTGAAGTTATCAATCGCGTTTGATTTCTCTACATCCAACTCCGTCCTTTTTTAAACACCATTCAAAATTCCCTAACCCGACATTAATCAAGCAATTTCACATCACGAGAGGTGGAATCATCCACCTCTAAAGACTAATCTCATATTCTCTTCCTAGTTTCCGAATCAAATCAATCATCATTCTCAATTCAGCATGAACAAAAGTAAACCAACTCATCAACTCATAACATCATCAGCCACCTCTCGTGTGGCAAATCTCAACATCAATCATGATAATCTCAACCACATAACATTTTTACCCATAACATAAATCATACCATCCATTCAGAACATGTCAAAAGCAATAACAAAATCTCAACATCATACCACGAGCCATAAGGCATATCTACATCATACTGAAGGAATCACAAGTCCATGATCGAATTCTCATAAGTTATCATGCAAGCACACATGTCAAGAGATCAATGGGCTAGGTGTCACAGGGTTAGTATGTCAGTACACATCAATTCTCAAAATCGCATAACATCGCACTACAAGTAGAACCGGTCATAGCAGATTTATCATGTCAACATATCAACACATCAAGGCCATGCCTATTAAGATTCAGAAAAGGAAGTTCAAGTAGTATATAATTCACCAACATGTCAGCATGCCCTAAAAGACATCACCTCAACTCATCACAATATCGAATGACGATCATTTAGTAACCATGCACCATTGAGTCATGTTCATCATTTGACGTATCAATAATCATGTTTAACTATATAATACATCATCATGCTTTCATATAATAACACATCATTATCTCATATATCATGTCGCAACACATCCTAACATGCTTCTACAACAACATAACAGGTTAGCAAATCATCAATATATCATGATAGCATTTGTCACTTTCACTAGATTTCAATATTGCATATCAACATGTAGTATTGTTCCATACCAAGTTCCTCATGGTCCCTATCTAACATCATGCCAGTACATATTAACAAGTCATGTAAGCAAGAAAATTCCCAAATTATCATAAGTCAACAAGTCTCAATTTGCTATTATGCTTAAAATTATTGCAAAACACCACATATGAAAATAGTCAATTCAAGCTAGCAAGTTTCAACATAACCTTATCAGATAACAATTCAGGTTCCTCAGCATTCGCAGTTCATACTTTTATAGGCACAAGAGTTCAGATCATGCTTAGCAATATAGAGTAGCAACACATCAAGACATCATATTATGTAAGAACTGCAAGGCATTGAATCATATAATCATAATCACTAGACCCTCAGGCAACATTCATTACCAAGTAAGCACATCAACACGTAAACTTCATCGTCAGGTCAGTGCAATATCGCCATCAACTAATTTAGAAGGATTGGCAATTTAAACGAAGGACACTCTTGCTCGTAGTTCATATCGTACTCAGTAATCGTCATCCTCAAAACGTGCTTGTCCTGCTGAAATCGTTGATCCTGAGGCCCGTGGGTTATGGGCCCACGCCTTCGCGGCGTTGCTCTATCGCTATCCGACTTCCCATTTCCTCTTTCATGCGGTCGCTCGTCCAACGTGTCGCGTAGGAGTTCAAGTTAGCGAAGATAGGGGAGGGACAAGAGCGGACAACCCAATGTTCCTTTCGGAACAAACACAGACCAACCCTAAGATGACAACTAGAGACGAAACTCCGACCTGAGAATAGAAACGATGCCCTTATGGAAGTCCATTAAGTTATAATCGCGACAAGAAAACACGAATTCATCATGGAGCATATCAATCACACCAATTCACGCTAACATGTACCTATATCAAGGGAGCAACATTCGTATTCATTTCCAACGACACGATCGATTCCTATACTCATGCATGCGAGACAAGATAGTAGTCTATTATTCCATGAAAGCAGATATGCCTAGCAACTTAAGGAAGTTATGCGGAATCAAGAATGATCATGCAGGATTCGAGGTCATGTGGGATTTAACGACGATGACGAGTATGGTGTATATGAAAGAATGCACAAGCATGGTGTACGCATCAATAGGTGAGGTCAAATATGGCATGGTGAGGTGTAACATAACAACTAGATTAAGTGTCATATAGTAGGTCAAGCATGGCACGTAATCATATGATGAGGTACATTTAGAAAGTGCATGTCCTACATGATACTAGCGACACATAATGTGATACAAGCATAGTCAAGAGTCATTAAAATGGGTTCAATAGGATGTTCACGAAACACGAGGCATCATCAAAAGTAACAAGAAGGATATCATGGCAATAGATTATAATCATGCTAGGAACGAATCATCATGGGACACATATAAAGGTACAGTGGTTATCACATCATAGAATAGGTACAACATGTAATCATTTAGTGAGTCATATTGGAAACCATAAGCCCTACAGGATACTACTAGCACATATCGAACCATGACCACAATCAAGGTAACTCAACCAAATTCATTTTAACATTCATGCGTCATGCATATGCGAAATGATATAACGTGGTGTGTAATCATGCGAGGTGTCAAATCATACAACTATGCCAACACTACAGGAATTGATAAGGTAATAGGGAAACACTACCGAGTGCTAACATGTAAGCATGCCAGGATAAACCATCACATAAAGCAATTGATCATCGAATTCAACATCAATCTAATTTGCATGAGTAAGATATTTCAAGGTTATAGAAAGAGGAAATGATCACACTATGAGGGACCTGGCTCGAGAGGGAATCAGCAATAATGCAAGCAAGGTATAAATTCACACAAGTCACAACCAGGGACCCTACATGATACTAAAGGCTTAACACGACATTCGATACATACATGCGCTTGAATGACCAACACATCGATGTGCAAGAAATCCTATGAACATAGTCCGTCGATATAGAAGCATGGGAGGAATATAGCAATTCATAATACAAGCCTACGCAACAGGCAATATGACTAGCATACAAGGTATGTATTCCAACTCAACAACCATTTGAATAAGGCATGCATTTACCAAGACATCACATCAAATAGCATGATCACAATTGAACTACTAATTTAGTCAACAACCACGGGTCACATCGACTAATCATGCAGGGGAAATCATCTTACGACATTCATACAAGGGAAGTGTAGCACACTATCATGGGCCTAATCTAGGAGAAGACAATAACTATATACAGACACTTATCATGCAATTCATGCTTCAAATCAGTCGTTAGTACGACCAATACAACAGGTCAATTAGACATGCGAAGGCGACATATAATCAGGACAGGAATCAGGGTGCAACATGGGACCTAATCAATGGGGCAAGCATGGGTACAGAAGGTCATACATCCACGAATTTACATTAAGGATCATCATCTTAACATTTACTGGGAATTACGTATCATATAAGGCATGTTGACATCAAGTTGTAACACATATCCATCAAGTAAGGAACTCACTCTATCATGATACCAGAACTGAACAATCACACTATCATAAACCTATTTACAGAGAGGACATTAATCATACGGCTTCCTAACACATGACATGTACATTCATGCACTAGTATAACGATGCAACATACTGAGTAAGGCATGCTGGGATGATAGAGACGTAACATGTGTAACTTGAGCTCACACAATGGCCATCATGAATTCATAAACATTAAAACATGCATTCATCAAGACTCAATTATACCACATACTCCCCTTCCAACGCACTAATCACACCACAATATAAAGTGCAAAACAACAATCTGACGAATACAGAATAGATGGGCATGTTGTAGATTCTTGTCATAAAACGGGCAATAAGCATCAAGGCGTCATGAGCTAGTATGATAAAGAGATCATTTACAGGCATTCACACGAAGAAGAGTTTATCACGCTATTATGGACCTAACCCAGGAGAATAAAATTATCATGTAGGTTCATATCATGTGGTTTATGCTTCCAATCAATCATTAGTACAATTAATACAATAAGTCAAGTAGGCATGCTATGACAACGTAATCACAATAGAGAGTGAGGCATAACACAAGACTTGATCAATGTAACTAATCAAAGATATAATAACCTGAGCAACATTTTACAATTGAGCATTTGCAAGGTACATGCAGGAGGTTACAAAATCATATCATGCAGTTCAGAGAGAGTCACCATTACAACTGGACAGAGATCCCTAAGGGCAACCATTGACCTTTCCCAACTTACTCATCACCCCTATATCTCGTGGGACCTTGGTACGTACGACTCTTTGTGGCAAGAAAACCTCGATTGATCATCATAAGAATCAAGGAAGACAACCCCGGAAACACCTTACTTTTGATTCAAAATGACATCAAGAACTACCTTCCAATACTCACTCAGACAACCTCCATATACATACATGAGTTTTTGACGCAATGTGTTTACCAACCCGATTCCGATGAAAGATACTGACATCCGGGAGAAAGACTCGATAGAACCGTCAAAGGGTTAACAAACATAGTGGAAGGGGCTATTTCACACAAGCTGGGTTGACCACATAGAATTAAGGGTACTCCCACTATCCCGTTTGTACAGATCAGTCAAAACACATTTAATTGTTAGGCATACCAATCAGACTTTAGCATATCAAGCACTCAGCATAGAATTAGTCAATGACAATTATAATGACCTCCTTCGAGGGAGATCATACTCAGTCTCAATATATAAAGCACATCAAACTATCTAATGTCACTCTTCGAGGAGCGACTGACCGGAGGGGCAAAAACCTCGCGATCCTACCTAACTCGCCACTCCAACGACCTTGGTGCAATCTCCTTGGAGTCTTCTGAACCCTATGTAAAGAGAAAGCTAGTATTTTGCCTACCGTTCCCAACTACACCCAATAGGGGTGGTCTAGCGCCTTTACTACCCACGCGTGTCCCCGTTTGGTTGATTTTCCTCATTTATTACAAGTCGAGTTTATTACTTAGTTCAATTTTAGTTAAGCATCTTAAATTCGTTTTGCCCCTTTAAATCCATTTCAAAAAGTCCTTGAAACTCGTGGGCGGTTTTCAAAACTTACACTCGACCCTTGTGTACCCGAATTGCACAACCTGGGCTCTGATACCATCTTTGTAACGGCCCAGAATTATGATTTCCGGGTTACGTTTCAAGGGATAAAACCCCTTGTTCGGATCTTGCAATCCAGGTACGGGTTGAGTTTTAAAACAAAATATTTGTACTAAAAGAAGGGATTTCGAACCCTTAAAGATCGCGGATCCATTGGGGATCAAATACCTGCCTTAGTCTAATCGTGAAATCGAGCGAAAGCAAAAATAAGGTTGAGTTTAAATACAATCCGAAAAGGAGTATAAAAGAGAGGAAGTGTGGTGGTCTCTCAACCTCTCGATCTAACGCCAAAAGTCTGAACCCGCCAAGCATCCACCTAAGCAACGATAGCGGCTAACGGTTACCTGAATCTAAAAAAAATGAGGGGGATCTGGGTCAATCATCAGGTCACTCATGCGCGTATGTAAACACACTCTGAGAGGCATATAATAAGCATCCTATTCTTAAGATGAAATGCCAAGTGGATAAATTAAATCACATATATATACTGACAGTTTAATATAATGCAGAAAGCGATAAATGGATCCACACAGAATGCCAAGTGGCATGTCCCTCTCGTACCTCCACCCCCTTTCAATAGGGCGGAGACTGGCCAGTTCGGTGCTATAGCATATCAATTTCCTCGTGGTGGTGCACAAACCACGGCATCATCATATCATATCATCTCATCGCTTGCCCGATGGTGCTGGGCTATCATATCATGCTCATATAGACTCGATTGACTCAGGGTACCCGATGAGGCTGGGCTACCCTATGACCCTAGCAAGGACTCTAGGACTATCACAGATAACGACCGTTCTCTTGCAAGGACATATAGCAATCATATGATTTTCATTTTAGCTCCTAAGCATGATTCTAAGTCGTATGGTGCATGGACACTAGCCTACTATATAACACCCAGTGCATAGAGCGCCCATCATGAGTAAGTTCAAAGAACTTACCTGGAGTAGCAGATCAGCAAGACGAAAAGCAGCAAGATATAAGCAAGCAAGTTACAGATCACCTAGCAATTATTAATAAATATACATAAGTAAACTGCACAAAACGGGATCCATTTACCACTACATAACATGCCCACCAATCCATTAATCATAGCATCATCAACATTCTTTATCTCAACTTATGGCAACATCTTATATCATCTTATTCCATTGTCATTTCCATTACTGGCTCAATCATACTTCAATCCATATAATCTCACTAGCTAGTCAAGTTGTTATTTAAAACAATTACTTCAAAATTATACTTAGCCATTTCTAATTCATAAAATATTTAATCTTTAAAAATACTTCCAAAAATCCATTTAAATAATCCCGACATACTTTACTTTAATTTAAACATCAATCTAGGGACTTAAATAACTTTCAACACTTAATAAATAATTCAATTTATATACTTTAAAACCGACCCTCTTTAAATATCGACACATAAATCGATTTCTAAAATAATCAATTATCGGGAATTGGTTAGACAATTAATTAATAAACTAAATAAATAATTGTATAACGAATAAACACGAACCGAACCAACGCTTTTAACCCGAACCGAAACCATTTAAATCCAACCGAACCGACGTTTTTAACCCAAACCGAACCGAACCAACGCTATATAAATCTCTCAAAATAATATTTGATCTTTTTAAATCCTCTTATAATATTATATAATAATTTAAATACCGCTAATTAGTTAAATAAACAAATGGGTAAACCCGAAACGAACCGAACACACAAAACCCAAACCCGGTTAAACCAATAACGAAACAAAGGGGGGTGGGCCATAGGTGTTGACTGGGCAAGTACCCACGTGCCTTTCTTCTTCCTTTGAAAGCCGAAGGCTTCCCGCTACGCCTGCAACCGGTCGACGCCGAGACACGCCCCGCCTCCTGCGCTCAGCCTCGCTCTCGAGATGTCGGAGCTCTCGAGCTAGCCCACTTTTCTCCGACCCACCCCTGACTCTCACTCTCGACCACCCAAGGACAAGAAGGAACCAAAACAACCCAAGGAAAAAGGAGGAGGTTCAATTGCTCACCGAGGATATTCGCGACTTCGGAGCTCTCGATCGGAGTTCTGGGCGTCGTCGGTGGCTTGCGATGGCTCGTCGGACCTGCGTCGGACATGGGTGAGTGTGATGGTGAAGCTCGAGGACGATTCCGATCGGAAACGGAGGAGAACGGCTTACCGGAAGCTAATCACGCTCGAACAGGGACGTCGGAGCTTTGGTGGCTCGATGCTTCCGAAACAGGGTCGGAGGCAGCTCTCGGGTGGTGCCCAGGGGAAGGTGCTCGGGGAAGGCGTCGGCGCTGGGCTCCTGGGTGGCTCGGGTTCGTCCTGGACGTCGACCTTCGCGAATAGATGGTTGCGGTGCCACTGTCGGTCGATTCAAAAAGGAGGAGGAAGGAGGTGGAGTGTGAAGTAAAATGAAATGAGGGGTTTGGAGGGATGGTGGTGACGGGTGATTGATGAGGAGTGGTGAGGCTTAACAGCCGAACTAGGAAGTAGGGGAGGCCTATAGGGTGAAGGGTGAGGGGGGATGGTGAGATTGTGTGTGGGATTGGTTAAAACATTACCCGAAAATAAATTTCGAATACGTGAATCTTGAACCCCAAAATTAGTTCTCGAATGTTAGTTTCTCTGAATCTCGCTTTCTCGGTCAATTAGATTTTGAAAATTGAGAAGGATATCGTCATCCGATAATTATTTTGAATTTTCGAGGTAAAAGAACGGAAATTGTTCGTTAAATTTATACTCCGGTCGGAATCCGCTAAACAAGTTTTAAAACCGATTTAATTTCATTTTTAATTCTCATATTCCAGAAAATTAGGATTTGAAAATCCGAGCCTTTACAGCCGTAACATGATCTCGGCGTGGGCCTTCTCATCGAGCTCCGAGTCAATCGCTGGTGGATCTTTCAGCAAGCCATCTATCCCCTTGAGTTTGGAATCCCCGTCCTTAGGGACCTAAGTGGATTAGCTTTCTTGGCCGTCACCAATCTTGACTCCTGGAGCCGGAGTTGCCGCTGGTGTGGTTGCCTTTACGGCCTTCCAGCACCCCTCTTTGATCAGTACGACCTTCATCTTGATTTCCCACATGGCGAAATCAATGATGCCATCGAAGGGTTTGATGCGAAGTGCACTGCCCATTTTTAAGGTACCTCTGAGAGCAAAAAACGAACAACAAGTACTAGATCTATGCAAGCGGAAGCAAAAAATAGATGTTTCAAGAAGAATCTTGAAAAACAGTAAACCCTAGGATTGGATCTGAGTGCTATGAAGCTCTGATACCACTGTAGATTCGATATAAACCTTCTACCTCAGATCGGAGGTAAGAGATTAGGGTTCTTGAGCGAAACAACCAAAAAAAATTGTAAGAGAAGCGACACAGTAGATTTACGTGGTTCGATCCGAAGATCTACTCCACGGGGCCTCAACAAGGAGGCACCGAGTCAAATCCACTAAGTACGAGCATTATTACAGAGTAAGGTTGCCGATAAACCAAATCAGTGAAGGCAAGCAAATATCAGACAAGATACAAGAGAAAAGTGAAGGTATAAAGCAAGAAAAGATAGAACACTCCCCAGATCTGAAAAACAAGTCAGATCTGTTGCGAAGGAGCTCGTCGGAGAAGAAGATCTTCGCCGATGGAGGGCCTGATGCCTTGTTCTTCCTTGGTGTGGACGGGATCTAGAGTCTTGCTCGGAGATACGCCCTAGAACGCCGCCTTTCTTCACGATCGTCACCGAGGAGCCACCAGGAAACCCTAGCTCTCCAGAGCCTCTCTCTCTCTCTTCTTTCTCTATCTGCTTTGGTGGAACTGAGCTTAGGTTATAAGAAACCGTTTTTTTTTTAAAATGTCATTGAAAGTTGATATGCGGATTCAAAAGAACATCTTATATATTGAATCCGAGGATGATGACAGAATGGATAAAGAGTCAGTTGGGACCTCCATAGACGGCGCGGTCACTGATGGAGACGGATCAGTGGGAGGGTCAAACGATCAAGCAGAATCGGTAAGCGGGGTTCAGAATTACACAAGTAAAAGAACTATGTGGGCTTTGATTCCTCAATCATTGGAGGATAAGTAGGCAATCGCAAAACCGATTCAAGCCTTCTTCTTGTTTTTTTCCCCAACTCAAACATAAATAATATGTAATCGGTAAACACGAAATGGTATTTTCAGAACTATGAAAAATCGCAAAGGTGCAATTCCACAAAAGCGCAAACCCATCGACCCTGTGACAAGTCGGGTGACCCGAATTCGTGAACTCGTGGGATTCCCGAGTTAGGGTTAGGGTCATCCCTCCGCGACCCTAGACCTGGCGGGTCGAACCCATCAACCCACCTGGTCAGACCCGTGTCCACGCCTAGTCTTCAGATAGATTTGGGGGCATCATCTGACAGTGTTGAGTCGGATTTGGAAGGTTTTGAGAACCCTAATCGAAGAGAGGGTTGATTCTATCAAAATTCGGTATTTTCTTTTCTTTCTCTTGTTGATTATGTTGAGTTTCATTGAATCTATCATGGATCTTGTCATGATTGGCTAGTTCTCGTCGTTCTAGGGTCATGGTGATCCCAATGATACGTAAATAGGCTTGTTCTTTGTATCTCTCGAATAGTTCTGAATTAGATTTGTGAGTTAATCCTATCGTGCTTATTCTGATTGATGCAAATTCATTAGGTCCGATTTAGGATTTGAAATCAAAAGGTAAAACCCCTAAATTGGAATTTGGATGGTGAATTGAGACCGAAGGGCAACTAGAATCCTTCAGAACTATAGGATTGAACTCAAAGTTTAGTTGATCGAAAGAGAAATTGAACTTCTTGGGAATTATAGGTTGTCATAGAGGTTTTGGGTGATATCAATTTTTGATCGAGGTCGAAAGGCAACGTTAGTGTGGATATCACCTTGAACTCTACGAACTTAAGGGGTTTGGATAGGTTGCTTGAGTCCGAAAGGAGATTGTTAATCGATCTAAGCATATTTGCGTTGAAACCGAAAGGGGAATCGTGATTACTTTAGAGAACCGATACTCACGTTTGATTTCAGAATCGTTCGAGTGAGAATATACTTTAGCTTATTGGCGATGCATCGTTTGTTTGATCCATAACCCTAGAATATCCTTCATACATATATCTCGCAACATTTTCCGTCGTTTGTTGTTACTTTTTCACATAAAATTCTCTCAATTAATTCTAGTTACTTTTGGACTTGATTAAATCGGTTGAAAATTGCAATAGATACTCCCCTAGTCCTTGTGATTCGATACTTAACGTACTACAATTGGCACCGTATTCTTGTAGGTTCGTTTAAGCGACATCAATTTCGGGTCCTGTGTTTAAAATACAGGGTTCAAACCTTCAAAATTATCAGGTATTGTCGGGTCATGTTTCTACAGGTCTATGTGTGGGTATGATTACTTATTAGTTATATTGTAAGGATACAGTCGGTAAGCTACATATATACATTGTGTTAGTGACGTCTTAGATATATTTGTAATAAAAGAAGTATAGTTACTCGAAAATCGATCATATCCAACTATCTAAGGCACGGACAAATGGATATCTTTGAATTATTTTAATAGTACTAATACACTTTCCCAAGGTCCAAATATGTTTTTTTTACAGTAGGCAAAAAGTAGGCGGTCCTTACTAAAGTAAGGTGCCACCATGATCATCCTCGCGGATGATGTTATACAGATCCCTAAAGGTAGGGTAATTACTAATCGTACAAATATCTCTAGACTTCGCTATGAAATCAGCTGCCTTGTTTGCTTCCATGTAGCAATGTCTAAATTCTATGCTGTCAAAGCTGGAGCTAAGGTTCTTGATAAATTCCACTTCCCTCAAGACTTCCCATTTCACGTGACTTCTATCGTTAATGGTCTTGATTACTTCCAGGCAATCTCCTTCCACTATGACTCTCTTTAGTCCTCTAGAGAAGGCTAGATTTACACCTGCACAAAATGCATCAGCTTCTG
This sequence comes from Persicaria tinctoria, assembly GCA_037127255.1. Taxonomy (NCBI): domain Eukaryota; kingdom Viridiplantae; phylum Streptophyta; class Magnoliopsida; order Caryophyllales; family Polygonaceae; genus Persicaria; species Persicaria tinctoria. Next base: position 31,983,513 of record JBANSL010000007.1, on the reverse strand, counting down.
TTTGGGCAGGTGATGAAGCTGCCAATTTTGATTAATAGATATAAACCACATATCCATTGTAATCCCTGGTAATCACTCCCACTTGACAATCGCCCATGGGCTTTAGTGAACCATCTACGTTGATTTTGTAGATAGCCGTAGGTGGTTTTGTCCACTTCGAGTTGCATTTCCTTTTAGTGTTATGGTTTATTTGGGGGATCGTATTTTCATTTGCTGAACGCCAATCAGCAGCATCCGATAATGCTCGAAGTGCTATAATATGAGGTGTTAACGCATTCTTATTCCTAAATATTTGGTCATTTCTAGATTCCCATATTTTTTGCCACATGAAGCACAATTCCTCAAAGTCTTTTTTTTACTGTGAATCGCATTAAAGATATCATCAATGTTGCTACAATAACTTGGAAGCAGCGGGGTGTATTTACCCACCAGATGCGCATAGGCGGTTGTGGTAGTTCTTGTGAAAGGGCAAAGGAGAAAGAGATGGTCTTTGTCTTCATTGCCATAGTCATAGAAGCAGCAATTTGATGGAACTCTATTGAAGTATTTATTCAATCGATCCTTTGTCGCAAGGCTATCTGAAGTTATCTTCCATAAGAGATTTTTTATTTTGGGAGGGAGATTTAGTTTCCAAATCCATCTTTGATTTGTAGTGTTGTTATGGTTGTTGTTGGTGGGAATTTGTCTTACCGATCTATTCGAGAATTGCCCATCAGAATTGTATTTCCAAATCAGTTTGTCCGCAACATTCCAGGACGGGATTTTGATTTTGGTTATTTGATTAACAATGTTGTTAGGGAAGATATCATGGAGGAGGTCTACATCCCATTCCTTGTTACTGTTAAAGAGCAGGTTAACCTTGAGGTCCGGATCAAGGTATTGTTGGTAGCTTGATAGGTTGTGCTCCGAGATCCAGGGGTCATTCCAAACATCTATAGTTTCACCATTCCCAACAATCCAGAGGAGTCCTCGTATGAATCTCTCATGTAGATGAAGGAGTCTGCCAAATTGCCATGAAGTGTTCTGAGCAGATCTATCCATTAGTCCTTCATGTTGGAGGTATTTTTCTTTTAAAATTTTCACCCAAATGTTATTAGGGTCGTTATAGATTTTCCAGAGAAGCTTCATTTGAAGGCTTATATTCATCTCTTCAGCCAGCTTTAGACCCAACCCTCCTTGCTCTTTAGATTTACAGATCTTGTCCCAACTGATCAGAGGTGTATATCTTTCTGATTGTAACTTATTCCAAAAAAAAGTTCTTTTGTATTTGATCAATTTGATTTAGAATAACTTTTGGAAGAAGGAAATTTTGCATTAGGTAGTTCGTTTTGGAGCTTAGATTGGCCTGGATTAGAGTTGTTCTACCTGCCTAACTAAGCGAGGTGGCCTTCCACTTGGAAAGTTGTTTTTCCCGGCATTGAATGGCACCATTAAAGATTTCATTTTTAACCCTTCCCCTGACAATTGGGATACCTAAATATTTCTCAAGAGTTTTAGAAATGGGGATGTTCATCTCACGATCAAGTGAGTTAGCCAAATTTAGGCTAGTGTTATCAGATACTTGAAGGGAACTCTTAGTATAATTTATAGTTAGGCTAGAGAGGTTGGAGAATTTATTTAGCACATTTTTTATCGTATGAAGACTTTTGTGTGAGGCTCTGGCAAAGATAATTGTGTCGTCCGCGAAGGTAAGGAAACGAATCGGTGTGCCATTTTTTGTCAGCTTAATTCCAATTAAGGCATATTCATATCTGCATTCCTCTATAAGTTCGCGTGCTAAGTTTTCCATAATAAGGATGAATATATAAGGAGCAAGGGGATCTCCTTGTCTTATGGATCTGCCTGGTTTGAAAGGGTTGCCAGGTCGGTTGTTGACTAGAACCGAGAATGTTGTTGTGGTGATGCAATTCATAACCCATTTAATCCATTGTGGGTCAAAACCAAATTTGGTTAGAGTAGCTTTAATGTAGTCCCAACTAATTTTGTCGTAAGCTTTTTCCATATCTAATTTGAGGACCATCCAACCCCTTTTTCCTTTCTGTTTGTGGAAGGTGTGGAAAACTTCATGCGCTAAAAGAGTGTTATCTTGTATTGATCTCCCTTCTACAAAAGCACCTTGAAACGGATTAATTAATTTAGTCAGAATTGGGTTGAGTCTGTTAGCAAGGATTTTAGTTATAACTTTGTAAATGGTGTTGCAAAAACTGATAGGCCTATAGTAGTTAATGTTTAATGGGTTCTCAATCTTGGGAATGAGAGCTATGAAGGTTTGTTTAATTTGGGAGAGCATGCTCCCAGAGTGGACGAAGGCTTTAAAAGTTTTGCATAAAGAGGCGCATATTATTTTCCAGTATCTAATATAAAACTCTGGGGGATAACCATCAGGACCCGGGGTCTTGTCTTTGGCCATTTTGCTAAGAGTATCCTTGATCTCTTTATTTGTTGGACTGATAAGGAGGTTGGCGTTATCATCTGGGGTGATTTGGGACTGGATATGAGTAATCTGACTACTTGAGACCGGGCTTCTATTCTGAGGTTTAAATCTATCGGCCATTTCTTTTGTGATCTGGTTCGCTGTGTCCTGGGTATCTGATAGCTGGATTCCATCCTTAGTGATAAAATTAGTAGTGAGTTTCCTTGTATCATCCTCCGAAAGGGTACCCCAAGGGAGCTGAAGCTGGAGTTTCTGGATATCATCTTCAACTATTTTGAGTTGTTTTTGGATATTGTTTCTACAATTCCTTTTGTACCAATCTTTAATGTTCTTTTTTAGAAGGTTTTGTTTTTGCATGAAAGAGTATGCAAAAGAGCCAGTTAGTTTGTTGTTCCAGACCTTAGATACAAGGGAGTCGATAGAAGGGTTAGTAGACCAGGCCATTTCAAATCGAAAAGTTGTACCTTTGGGACACTCAAACAAGCCTATTTGTAGAGTGATAGGACAGTGATCAGAGGAGTAGAAAGGAAGGTGTTGAGTACTAAGAGTTTTGAAGTGCAAGATCAAATCATGGTGTTCTAGTATTCTATCAAGTCTTTCAAAGGTGTTATTAGTAGTGTTCTTAGTGCTCTTTCTCCAAGTGAATGGGGAGCCGATGAAAGGAATTGTTTGAAGATTAAGTTCTTCTTTGCATGCTCTTAATCTGCGGAATCTAGTTAAAGATGGTGAGCAACCACCAATTTTTTCTGTATCATTTTCTAGGTCATTAAGATCACCTATGATTAGAACAGGAAGATTATATTTGTAAGCAGAATTGATGATTTTAATCCAGAAGGTATCCTTTTCGTGTTCTACAGATGGAGCATAAACAAACATAATGGCAATGTCAATATGATCTATATTAATCTTTATCATACAAAATCTTTGGTGTTTCTCCAGGACTACAGATTTTTCTAATATTTTGTGTTTTCTGAGGAGGATCCATATGCCACCTTTAGATCCAGTAGAGAGAATGGTTAAGACTTTGTTGAAACCAGCAGAGTTGATTTGGTAATCTGTAGAGGGTACCTCTGATTTTGCTTCGGCTAAGGCCAAGATATCGAGCTTGTTGGTATAACTAATCTAATTGATTTCTTGGCACAGAAGAGGCCTCTTGGAGCCTCTAATGTTCCAGTATCTAGCTCTATTCATGTGGGATTTTGTAAGCTATGCTACATAGCTCGCCAAGGCTAAATCTATCCATATCTTGGTTTATATACTCTATTTTATGCATGCAAATAGGGTTGTAATTTATGCAATATAATTCAATCCATTGCTTGTTCATATTAGTGTAAGGGGATTGAGAATTGTAGAGAGGTAGCCTTGTACCTGGAGATGCTTTCTGTGTCAAGATGATTATCTCCTTCCTTTTGGTTCTTGACTGATCTTCATTTGTTGAAGATTGATGTGAATGATCCCGAGACTTTGCATCTGTATTTGATTCAAGATGGTTGTGCAAAATGTTGGATGTAAGGTGTTGGTCTAAAAGGTTGGGGTGGCCATCCCCCGCATAGAGACCAACAGTTGGTCTAGTGGGAGCTATAGCCGAGTGTTGTTGGGAGTTTTGTTTAGAGTTCATACCTTGGCTATCAACAAAGTTGTTGGGATGTTCCATTTTCTCCTTAATGGACCTTTGATAAGAGCTGGCAGGTAAGGTCATTAATAGTATATATCGAAAAGAAATTAATTCACAACTAATTAAAGACTTGTGATAAAAAGAGACAGGTGCAGGATTTGAAGGATGCAGAGCAATGTAGAGGTAAGCATATAGTTTCCATAAAAACAACAGAACCAAGTGACTCCCGTCAAAGACAAGCCTTGGGTGGAGCCACCAAAACATAGTCCGAGAAACAAGAAAAGTAGAAGCAACGTCTGAAACAACAACGGCAAACTTGAAACTAGCAGAACCAGTAGTCAGGGTGATGGGGACATTGTAATGCCTAGTATTATTATGGTAGATATTATCACAAGAGCGACCAGACATCGATCCCTGAATCATCATAGACATCATCATCAGGTCTTCTTCTTCTTAGACTTCTTGGTGGCAGGTGGATTGGTCTCATTTTGTTCTTCTTCCTCCTTCCTCTTGCTCTGATCATTGGAATGGGACATGTCTGCATCTTCAGGAGTTCTGATTATAATGCCACCCATCTTCTTGAGAACTGAGTTGTCTGACTTGAGGGAATGGTGGGATTCTTCAGATTCCACTCCAATGTCGATCATCTTACCATTCATCTGGGCTCTTAGTAAGTCCTCATACGCGTTCTCAATAAGAAGGTTGGGCATAGAGGGAGCAAAGGTGGTCATAATGGAGTGAAGAATGGAAGGAGCAATTACAAAGGGGGGGACAGGAGAGTCAAGTGGTTGATTAGCTCATTGGGGTAGGAGGGGCTAGGAAGTTTGGAAGTGGAATACTTGGGAGGGGCATGGCTGGAACTAGAGGTGGGAAGAAGGCCAATGTCACCATGTCTAGGCTGCATAGTCTAAGAAAAAGCAAGATCAGACTCCACATGAGAATAGGGTGGGAGGACACTGGGCATATTAAAAAGTCTGGGATCAGTTCTAGTGGGATTGAAAGTAGCTGGTAAGGCAAGGAGATCAACATTGGGGTTTTCCTCAAGGACCAGATTGAATTTCCGTGGCCTAGGGGGCGTTAAGAGGGCAGTCGTCATAAGAATGATCGTACCCCCCACAGCACCCACAACCGTCCGAGAAATCCTCATACCAGATCCTAAGTTTGATGGACTCATTTTCATTTTTCCTGATGTGAACAAAGGTGACAAGCTTGAAGAGAAGGGAGACGTTAACACAGGCTCCAGCAAATCTCAACTTATTGCGAATGTTGGAGACTTGATCGATTCTGATCAAGGTTCCAACACCCCTAGAAGCAAGGATAAAGGCTATGGCTTCAGCTGTGTAAAATTGATGAGGGAGACCAGGAATTCTTACCCAAACATCTACATTGATGGTGTCTTCTTCCATGGGGTTGAATGTGTCAGACCAAGGATAGATCGCCATTAGAGAGCCCTGGACATGATACAATCTGTTACTCCAGACCAGAGCTCTGTCTTCTCTGTTTGCAAACCTGAGTATAAACCAATCGTTGCCAATCGTGTTTATCCCCCAGCTGCCTTTGAGGTTTTTCCACTCGACTTTCATCTTACTAGAAACCTTCTTGAGATCAACAGGAGATTGGACAAAGCGCCCCACCAAACTGAACTCAACGAGCTTGGTGTGAAGATCTTTGACACCAGGGACAGAGTAGGGGTCGCTTATGTGGCTAAGAGCATGAGGGTTGGCATCCATCGGAAGGGAAGAGCTCATAGGTATAGCCTGAATGGGTTGTGTCTCAGCCTGTTGGGACGTCAGGGCCAGGTTATCAAGAGCTAGAGAAAGAGTGGGCTCAGTCACTTGAGTAGAGATGGGTATAGTGATCATCTGTGAGGGGATAGGCATGTTCTCAAAAGAGATACCATGCCTAGCATTGTTAATGAGAGCATCCATGAAGGATTGTTGAGCATCCATTGCAGTAGGAATGTAACAGAGAATGCAGTGATTAAGAGACAGAGGAAGGAGGCGTGGGTGGTAAGGATTACCATGATCTCTATTTATACTACAGAAATACATAATCTTCCTAGTGAGATACTCAGAGATGGGAGCAATATTGAAATGTAGAAGTTCTAGATTATCACACATACCCAGATTTGTAGGGGTAATCATACCTCTTCTCCAAGGGTTAGAGGGCAGGAGCTTAGATTTAAAGTGCCACCGGTCCAGATTCATGCTCCCGCCGATCGATTGCTTGTTGGAAAGGAGAATGTATTTACTTTTTATCTTAAAAACTGTCACCAAGGCATAAATCACAAACGCTGGAAGGGATTGTGGCTCAAAGAGATGGTTAACCGCCTCCAGTTGACCAACCCGTGTTCCTGCATGGTAATCATTGCTAGATAATCTAGCATTAGTATTATGATGATGACTAGTGTTAGGAAAAAGTAATTAAACTTATTTGATATAGTTTTAGAGTATTTGTTGGTTTTGGAGAGTTTTTGCAGAAAAGTTTTGGGTTGCCTAAGAGCCATTTTCACTTGGAATTGGCAACATGCAATTAATCCTTGTTGATGATTAATGCTTAGGCAGTTAATGTTGTTAATCTCCGGCCCACTCCAAAGACGCATGCACCTCATAGATCTGGGCAATTTTTGGGACAAGGTTTTTGGTGAGTGTTTTGCTGGGGTTAAGTTTGTGGCAAGAGTTGGAATTAATGTTGATGGTATGGGTTTTGGAATTCCTGTTATATTTGGGTTTGGTTTGTATCTGGGATTTAAGTTTTGTTGGATCCGGTCTCACAAAAAGCCGCCTAAGACAGCCATTGCAAGACCAAGCAAGGACGAACGCTTTGAGAAAGAACACAATGAGGATGAACAGGGGGCCAACTGGGATGAAGGGGGGGGGGCAAAAGAGAGTGTTTTTCAGCTAGCCCTTATAAACAGTTCCCAAGGTCCAAATATGTTAGCATGGTTAATAATTTTTATTTTATTTCAACAGTAATGGAATAAAAAAAATACAAGCTTCACTGTACGACTGATTTATTTCTAGAGAAGAAAATGAAAAGGAAATGGATTAAATTTTACATATAAAATGTACATAATTATCATTTTTGTTAGCCTAGAGGAGGAAGTAAGAGAAATAATTAGACATTATAGAACTTTTCTAAAATTAGATAATAAAATGTGAGAAAATGTAACAAATTTTATATAAAAAATGGAGGAAGGATGTTAATGAGTATTAGAATAACGATTAATGAATCTTAATTTAAATATTGATTAGATTTATGATGGTAAACCACTATCTTTCTCTATTCAAAACAAGCGGGGTGTTAGTTTATTTGAGAAGCAATAGATAACCATGACCTTCCCTCCCAGTTTGTTTTTGTGTAGAGAAAGATAATAATTACCCATATGGATATCGTCTATATTTAAGTTAAGATTCTTTGATTATTATTCTAATTATTACCCTTCTTCTCCCAATTTTCACACAAATGTTGTTATCTTTTCACATTATATTATCTAATTTTAAGGGGTAACTATTACCTCTACGATGGTTTAAATATTTCCCTATCCTCTTCTTTAAACTCACAAAAAAATGATAATTATATATATTTTATATGTAAAATTTAATACGTTTTTTTTTTCATTCTCCTCTTGTATAAAGAAAGGAGGCATTAGTTTCAACATGCACTAGGTAGACGAGTTTACAAGTTCGCGATGCCACCTAATCCGTCGTAAATAATTTGAAGAGGCAGATGACCCCTCACCATTGATTTTATTTCGTCGAGATGGCAAGGATGGTGACGGATCATACTTTTATATGTCTCCGCAAGCTATCTCTCTCTCAAGTCTGTCTCCAAAATATATGTTTACAAATTACACTCCATTTTAGAAATTGAAAAGAAGTACTTAATTTTGATGTCAAATAATATAATAATTCATCAAAATTTAATATATTGATTGAATAATAAATGTTGAGTTATGTTATATTTTTCTTAGGAATATAAATTATTTTGAAAATTAAATTTTAATGTAATATTAATAACGCGCGGTGTTGAAACGCTAAAACATGACTTACAACTTAATAAGTCGCGGTTTTTTCCGGGTTTACTTTTAGTGCTCTTTTGTTGTATTTTATGTTATATTTACTTTTTCGTTGTTGTATGTTTAGACGGCTTGCCGTCTGCCGACTTTGTCGGCCTCTCGAGGTTCGGGCCTGTCCGGTCTCGAATTATTTCCTTATCAAAAAAAAAAATGGACTTACAACTTAATATATATAGACCGGCCAAGGGAAATCCAAATTTTTACGTAAAAGATTACGTAGAAATTTTCTGTTTACGTAGCACATAGCTTGAAGCTTAGATTGAGAGTACACATACTTCAGGATCCTGTTCCGGTAGAGTTAAAGGGAAACTCTACCCAATAGAGTTTCCCTTTCCTCTCTCAAAAAATAAAGAAAATAAAAAAAATAAAAAAAAAATTGAGGGGGGTGGGGGGAGGGAAAGGAGGGGGAGGGGGATTTTCAACCACTGATTTTAAAATCAATGGTTGAGATTCTCTCAACTCTATGGTAGAGTTTTTTTCCCAACTCTACCCAAACTACATACCTTCAGGTGGATCATTCTCGATGCATGTATATTTTTTATCTTCCAAAAGATTTCAAGGTTATTGTTGACTCCACCTTGATGTAATTATGTGATATAATTTTATAGGGATGATGGAAGACAAATAAGGTAGTATTTTATGCAAATATCAATTATATTTTAGATTTATGATATATATTTTACGTAGTGATTTGTTATGCATTTTATCTATCTTATATATATTCCTACGTGCTTTATGATAGATTTGGAAGCTTTGATTTAACAAATATTAATTTGAAAAAAAGATTTGATTTTGTAAGTGAGATTTGGTCAATGTTAAATTGCTTTTATCTCACATCTACTTCTTACGTGAAATTTGGTTTAAATTCTATCCATATACTGTATTTAAGTTATAATGATTTATCCTATCCCTATATATATATATATATATATTCCGATGGAATTAATTTAAATTGGTTTAAATTTTATCTCACATCTTTTATTGGATTTTCAGTTAAGAATATATTGGATATATATTTGTGGTTTTAGGATTAATTTGTACATGATTCTCTCAATCTTAATTTGGAAGAAAGAGATCTCAGCCAAGATGTTTCAACAGCATATCTCGGATTTAATTTGAAAAGAAAAACGTGGAGCGTCAGTTGCTCGAAGAGGATATCTCGGCCAAGAAGTCTCAATGGCAGCAAATTCAAATTCAAAAGCACAGAAGAATTGGCAACAGCAAATCTCCAACTCAACGCTCAATTTCTTGTTCCAACTGATCAGATTTGGAGAGATACAAAATCAGCAAATCTTTTGAAGCTCTCGGTTATAAAACAGAAGGAGAAGAACGTTCAATAACACACCTTCTGCCAAGTCTTCATTGCGCATCGAAGAGCTCTCAAGTCTACAGACGCCATTGCTGATTTTATTTGCTTCCTTTCTCTCTCTATTCTGTATTCGATTTATTATCTTTGAGAGTTAGGAAGTCTTGAGCTTCATAGTTTATATTCAATCCCTGTTATACTAAGAGTATCATATACTCAAATGTATCACACTACGGTGTGGCAAAGGGGACTTTTATTTCTCTGTATCTTGGGTTGTACTAGATAGCTGAGAGAGGTGGGGGCTCTTCTAGATTGGTCTAGGACTCTAAGGGATCTGAGTTGACTAGATTGCAATTGTATAGGAGAGAGACTTCTCGGTGAGCTATTAGGATCCATAAGGAAAGAGGAATAAAAGTTGTTGAATCCTACGGGCCGGGTTGGATAACCCTAGGCGGGGACGTAGGCTGGTTTAGAGCCGAACCTCGTTAACAATTCTCGTGTTCATCTATTTAATTTCCGCACTTACGTTTATCTGTTCTGTTTGTTTTAACGCCTGATTACATTGTAGAACTAGCAAAGCACGAAAAGTTTGTTCAAGATCTTGAGACTGAGTTCAAGGCCTTGAAACCCATTATTCAGCCCTTGAAGTTGCTTGTTCTACACGACTTTGCGAAAAGCGTCCATACTCTATTCAACCCCCTTCTAAAGTATCTGTCTCTTACTTTTATTTACCTTAAGTACTCGTTTCTTCAGTTATTTCCGGCCATGGTGTAAAAATAAAGAACCTCTCTAAACTCACTCTAAACCTTATAATTGTATTCACAAACGGAGTATATCATAAAATGAAATAGAATAGAGAAAAAGGAATGGTATACGTACCTCATGGGTCCGTTAAAAACAAAACTAATTAATTGAGATATTTCGTCATACACATAAATGAAAAATACTTTTGAGTGACTGTCTAGCAAGCTATATAAATTAGAAGCATGCACTCCACTTTTTGATATGCACATCGATCACTTGAAAACCCCATACTTGAAATTGGTCAAAAATCATCCTAATAAATCCCCGCCACTCAAGTCCTTTTTCTTACACCATTTTGGCTTCCATCCGATCCACCCAAAACATATACAATATGCACATTGCAGTCCCAAAGATCTTACTTCAAGCAAAAGGAGCCATGAAGCATGCAGCCTCTAACCAAGTTTCCCGACATTATTCTGTCAAAATGGCAACCGATGTCCCCAAGGGTCATTTGGCAGTGTATGTTGTCAATGGCAACACAAAGAGTCGATTTGTCATCCCTCTCACTTACTTAAGCCAGCCATTGTTCCAAGATTTATTACGCAAGGCTGAAGAAGAGTTCGGATTTGAGCATCCGATGGGAGGCCTTACTCTCCCTTGCACTGAAGATGATTTCCTCTATCTCATTTCTCATCTAAGTGGACATTCAACATGATTTCCACTCTTTATCATTTCTCAAATATATATCTAAGATGATTTCGAGCTACTCGATCTATCATTCCATATATCAATTCTTTATCATGTCTCTTGTTTATGTATATAACAATAGTAATAAATTAATGTGTGCCTGTTGATAGGGGTTTAAGAAAACCCCGGCCTTTATTATTAATATGCATAATGTACACGTTGGGCCTGCACATGTACGTTGAGTTCGAAAATCACATTAATTATATATAATTATATAATACAAAAACTCAGTCAATTTGTTGTAGTGATTTCAACGTCCTTGATGGAGCCTATTCAATGCTCAAAAATGGAAAGCATCCATAATGGCCGGGCCGGGAAGCATCCACAAGTAGCTGGGTGATTTGGCTGGGAAGCAGCTCTTTTTTTGAACTGACAAATCGACGAGTTTGAAAATAATTGGGCCGAGAATTGCTAACAGCCAATCATATTTTCTTGGACCAAATTATCCCTCCACTTAATTAGCCCTTGATCCTGTTCCTCCCACTTGAATCTAATCACAGCAACTATGTGCAGGAATTTCAAACAGCTCCAAATATTCAATTCAATCCCCAGTTTCATCCCCACCTCCTCGATCCCCGATCCAAATTCGCTACCCTTTCTCGGAGGGCACCTCCGCAAACTCAGGGCCGGGAGTCCCTCCATTTCGATCACCACAGTCGGCCTTTGGATCAAATGACGAAGCGACATGAGGAACTAAGATTTGACGAGGGATCGACAAGGGAGTCGTAGGAGGAACTCGGATCGGGGGTGGTGGCTGTCGATTTCATCTAGCCCTAGTAGCGAAGTTGAAGGATCGGTGTCGTTGTCTTCCATTGTTGTGACTTGAGGGGGCGTGTTGTGATGTCTTGGGATTGGCCCACATCGAAAAACAAGGAACCCCGAGCCTTGTATATAAGTCAGTGGGCCATTTCTCCTATTGTCAATTGGTTTTAATTAGGATGGAACCCCGCTGGTCTTGTGTTCTCAGTTTGGGTGCGCATGATGCGCTCTGACCTGTGGACCCTCCACGCCATATGGCCCATCGGAATTCATCATGGTATTAGGCTTACAGCCCTCCTACTACCGATCCACCATGGCCGCCGCCCCTACCCCTGTTTTTACGCCTGCCTCTCCCTACTATCTTTGTCCATTTGATCACCCTGGCCTCGCCATCTACCCTCCTGCTTCTGGCCGTGATCGGGGGACAATGTCGTCGTCCCTAACCCCACTCCTGACGACAGGGGGAGGCCGCCTCCTCCTCCTCCGCCTCGTCGAAGTGGTCGCTCCCTGCAGCCCAACACTCGTCTTCGTGACTTTTTTGCAACACCTCCCGCCAGCAACACCCTATCTCGGCCGATCCCTCTTTGAACTCGTCTTCAGGTACGGTTTATCCTCTAGCTAATTTTGTCAGTTATAATGCTTTGTCGCCGTCCCATTGCACATATCTAGCAGCTGCCACTGCCACTCCGGAGCCTACCTCCTTCCGCGAGGCTGTTCGTCACAAGCACTGGCGTGACGCTATGCGTTTGGAGATTGATGCCTTGCATCGCAATGGAACGTGGGACATCATCGCGCTGCCTGCAAATAAGACCCCTATAGGCTGCAAATGGGTCTTCCAGGTTAAGTACAAGGCTAATGGGAGTATCGAACGCTATAAGGCGCGCCTAGTTGTTCTTGGGAATAGACAAGTGGAAGGTACTGACTATTCCGAAACTTTCGCTCATGTTCCTAAAATGGTTTCTGTTAAAGTATTCCTCGTTGTGGCCGCAATTCATGATTGGGAACTCCATTAAATGGATGTCCACAACGCCTTTCTCCACGGGGATTTACATGAGGATGTATATATGACAATGCCCCCGGGGTTCACCATTCCGGGATCATCAAAGGTCTGTCATCTTCGCAAATCTCTATATGGTCTTCTTCTCAGGCTCCCAGAAATTGGTTCTTCAAGTTGGCCTCTACTCTGAGACACTTCGGCTTCAGCCAGTCTTAAGCTGATTACTCTTTATTCTCTTATATGCGCTCGGGGATTGTTATACATGTGCTTATTAATATGTCGACGACCTCATTATTGCGGGGAATGACTCAGCCACCATTGTTCGTTTCAAGGCATTCATGCATTCTCGCTTCCATATGAAAGATCTCGGTCCTCTAAAGTACTTTCTTGGGATCGAAATCACACGCTCCTCCGCTGGCATTTTCCTGTCTCAACGCAAATTTGCGCTAGACATATTGACCGAAACTGGCCTTCCGGGCTCCAAACCTACGGCTTTCCCCATTGAGTAGAACGACAAACTCGCCTTGGACACTAGTCCTTCTTGCGCTGATCCTGAACAGTATCGCAAGTTCGTTGGTCGTCTTATCTATATTACCATTACTAGACCCGAACTCAGCTACTCGGTGCATATTCTTGCTCAATTTATGGCATCTCTCACCACTAATCAATGGCAAGCTGCCTTGCTGGTTGTTCGCTACTTGAAGGGATGCTCGGGTCAAAGTATTTTTCTATCTAGGTCCAGTGCTCTCCGCCTCAACCCCTACTATCACTCAAGACTACGCTACATGTCCGCTTACCCGTCGATCACTCACTAATTTCTTCATTATAATCGGCGAATCTCCGGTCTCCTAGAAGACCAAGAAGCAGTCTATTGTGTTTCGTTCTTCACCCGAAGCAGAATATCGGGCCATGGACACCACCAGTTGTGAGCTCGTCTGACACCGCTCGCTTCGCTCGACGTCTTCCATCGACAACCGATGCAGCTCTTGTGCGACAATCAGGCTGCCCTCCATATCGCTTCTAATTCGGTCTTCCACGAGTGCACAAAACATATAGAGGTCGATTAATGTCACCTCATCTATGATCATGCCCAAGCCGGGACTATCATCACTGCTCATATTCACTCCGCTTTTCAATCGACCGACATTTTTACCAAGGCACTTGGTCAGTCGCAGTTCCACACGCTTCTTCGCAAGTTGGGCATTCGAAATCTTCACACTCCAACTTGAGGGGGAGTATTGGAGATGTCATATCTTTTATGAATATATTTCGGTTTATATTGTATATTATCTTTTACCTTAGATAGATTTAGCCTAATTCCTAATTCTCTTGTATAAGTACATACCTTTACCTAATGGAAAAAGCACACTTCACACTATACCTAATTCATCATGGTATCAGAGCGGTGCGGTCCGGGACCCTGGTCGATCTATCTACTGGGCTAGCCGGCCTTAAGGCAAGACGTCAAGTACAACTAGCTTATATTGCGAGGCCAGGCAGTTGCACTTGAGGAGGCGTGTTGTGATGTGTGGATGATCTGTCCCACATCGAAATGTAAATAGAGATGATTAGGGTAATTGAGTCCTCAAAGGGATCTCATTCTTTCTCCTCATATATATAGGTAGGATTACAAGTGTGAATACAATATTAACAATATCGTAGATATGATCCTAAGAATCCCGGAGATCTCTCTAATCTAACACCCCCCCCCCAGTCGAAGAGGGAGAAGAGCGGATACTGAGACTGGCTCGAAAGTCGGTGAACAACGGAGACGGCAACCCTTTGGTGAAGATGTCGGCGTATTGGTGCGCGGAAGGGACGTGGAGAACACGGACGTGTCCTAAGGCGACCTTCTCGCGCACGAAATGTATGTCGAGCTCCACATGTTTCGTCCGCTGGTGTTGTACGGGATTTGAGGAGAGGTATACTGCCGAGACGTTGTCACAGTAGACAAGAGTGGCCTTGGCGAGAGGAAGCTGCAGCTCGGTGAGGAGGTTCCGGGGCCAACAAGTCTCGGCAACGGCATTTGCAACGCCCCGATATTCGGCCTCAGCGCTCGAACGGGATACCGTGGCCTGCTATTTGGAAGACCATGAGATCAAATTATCCCCGAGGTAGATGCAGAAGCCGGATGTGGACCGTCTCGTGTCCGGGCAGCCGGCCCAGTCGGCGTCGGAATAGGCGATAAGACTGGTGGGTGCGGATCGGCCGAGTTGGAGCCCCATGTCGAGGGTCCCTTGAATGTATCGCAAGATGCGCTTAAGAGCGCCAAAGTGTTGCTCACGAGGATCGTGCATAAACAAGCACACCTGCTGGACGGCGTATGCGATGTCTGGTCGGGTAAAGGTGAGGTATTGGAGGGCTCCGGCGAGGCTACGGTAGTATGTAGGATCGGCCACACGAGGACTCGCCGAAGCGCTGAGCTTGGCTTTGGTGTCGACAGGGGTGGACGCCGGTTTGCACAAGGTCATTTTGGCTTTGGCGAGGATTTCTTTGGCGTATTTGGTTTGGTTTAAGAACATGCCGGAAGGCGACCTGGTGACGGAGATACCGAAAAAGTAACTTAGGGAGCCGAGGTTGGTCATGGCAAACTCGGCACCGAGAAGGGTGGTGAGTCGACGCAGGAGTGCATCGGTGGAGGCGGTGAGGACTATGTCATCCACATAGAGGAGGAGGTAAGCCGTATCCTTGCCGGAGCGATGGATGAAAAGGGAGGTGTCGGACTTACTACTGATGAAGCCGAGACGGTGTATGAATGTGGCAAAGCGAGTGTACCACGCTCGCGGGGCTTGTTTAAGGCCATAAAGGGATTTTCGGAGATGGCACACATGGGATGGCCGATCGGGGTCCTTGAACCCGGGTGGTTGGTGCATGTAGACAGTTTCTTGGAGATGGCCATGGAGGAAGGCATTTTTGACATCTAGTTGGTGAACGGGCCAATTGTTTGAGAGGGCGATGCTAAGGATGGTGCGGATAGTTACGGGTTTGACCACTGGGCTAAATGTTTCGTCGCAGTCAATGCCTGCCTGTTGAGATATGTCGTTGACCACCAGTCTAGCCTTGTAGCGCTCTAGAGAGCCATCAGACCTGTACTTATGTTTAAATAACCACATGCAGCGAATAATGTTAGAATCCCGGGGCCTTGGAACAAGTTCCCAAGTGCCATTTCTAATAAGTGCACTATACTCGTCATCCATGGCTTGTTGCCAGTTCGGGTCGTGCATAGCTTGGGTGTGTGATTTAGGTACAAGCGATGGTTCGGGAGCGGCATTGGCCGAGAGGGCATAGCGAGGGTTGGGTTTGGTGATGCCGGCCTGGCGGCGAGTGAGCATGGGATGTGTAGACGTGGAAGGGGCAGGTGGCGGTGGTGGTGCGGCAGCTGTGGGAGGGGGAGTCGACGGCTGTTGCGTGAGGAATTGTCGGATGAGGAGAGGTGACGGGTCGGCCAGAGGCTCCGTGAGCTCAGGTGTGGGGAGGAGAGGTGGTTGGTGTGGGTAAGGGAAGGTCTCTTCATCAAAGGTCACATGGCGGGAAATAATGACCTTGTGGGTGTCTAACCGAAGACACCTATAGCCTCTATGGTTGGTCGAGAGGCCGAGGAACACACACCGAGTGGAGCGAGGTGCAAGCTTATGAGGCATGGTGGCACTCAAGTTCGGAAAACATAGACAGCCGAAGACTCGAAGATAGTCGTAGCTTGGGTGGCGGTTGTAGAGGGCAAATGTAGGGGAAGGCGCCGAGATGGTAGTGGATGGGAGGATGTTGTGAAGGTAAGTAGCCATGTTGAGTGCCTCGACCCAAAATTGATGTGGTAGATTGGCATGAATTAGGAGACTTCGGACTTTGCCATTGAGGGTGCGGAGGATTCTTTCGGCCTTGCCGTTTTGTGGTGACGTTTGGGGGCAAGAGAACCGGATGGTAGTGCCCCGCTCGAGGCAAAAGTTGTGAAAAACTTTGTTGTCAAACTCCCCACCCATGTCACATTGGTAAGTTTTGATGTCCCGATGAAAATGGGTTTTCGCAAAGGTGTGAAATTGGGTGATTTTAGTGAATGTTTCGGATTTGTGTTTGAGGGGAAAAACCCACACGAAATTGGTATAATCATCCAAAAGCACCAAATAGTAACGAAAATTGCTAACACTTAACACCGGAGATGTCCATAAATCACAATGAACAATGTCAAAACAATCAAAAGTTTGCGAGTGTGAAATGGAAAAGGGGAGACGCTTGTTCTTGGCAATGTGACATGACGAGCAAACGGCCTTAGAATTGACCTTATTGAGAGAAATGCAACTATGACGGGACAGGGCTTGAAGGACATGAGCACCCGGATGACCTAGACGAGCGTGCCAGACGGTGGTAGAGGCGGCAGTGAGGAGGGCTGTGGGATTGGCGGAGGCGGTGTCGGTGGTGACGGGATATAGTGTACTCGCACTATTGCACCTCAGAGTTGTGTCCCCGGTATTGAGATCCTTCACAGAAAAGCCAAATGGGTCAAATTGGACAGCCACATTATTATCAGTAACAAATTTTTGCACAGAGACAAGGTTCTTGACAATTTTTGGGGCATAAAGCACATTGTTTAGGCGAAGTGGTGAGGTTTTTGAAAGGGTAGCATTGCCCGAACCAACGACAGGGATTGAGGTCCCATTGCCAACGAAAATACGATGTAAAGTAGACGGATTAGAATAGGCAGAGAGGGTACCTTGATCGTTGGTGATGTGAGAAGTAGCCCCGGTTTCCATGTACCAATGGTCATCCGGAGGTTGCAGACTCATGTTGTTGAATGTTGCGCCGATGTCGGAGGGTGATGGGGCGAACTGAGGCTGCGTGAAGTACGCCTGGGGTTGATGCGGAGGCTGCTGGGGCCGGTACCGAGGCGGAGGTGGAGCAGTAGGGTAGGGACACGGAGGTTGGGGCCACTGCGGAGGCTGCGGGTAGTAGTAGCCGGGGTAGGACGGTGCGGACCACGGACGGTGCTGATGACGACCATGGTTGCGATTACCAGACCCGCGGCGATTGTGACGACCACCCCTGCCTTGAGGGCGGCTGTTGTGGCGAGGTCCCGGGTCCGGCTGCGTGGGCGGGAGATCGCCGGAGCTGATGAGAGCCTGCTGAGGCTCCGAGTCACGCCCCTTCCGCGCCTCCTCGCGGGAGAGCATGCTACAGGCGGTGATGAAATCCGAAAGCGGAGTCTGTTGACTGATGAGGCTTCCGACGACATCGTAGTCGGAAGAGAGACCGTTAATTAATTGAAGGGTGAGGCGCTCCTTGCTCACCTTGTGATCGACGTCGCGGAGCTGATCGGCGATCGTCTTGAGGGCTTGGCAATAGGCAGCGGTGCTCGAAAAATTCTTAAGACGGGCGTTGATGAAGCGGCTCTCCAGATCGGCGGCCCTGGCCGATTTGTTGTTGTGGAAGAGCCCTTTGATGCGCAGCCCGACCTCCCGAGCCGAGGAGCCTGGTTTGATGACCGTGAGTAAGACCTCCTCGGAGATCGTAGCGTAGATCCAAGAAAGGACGATGGAGTCCAATTGTTGCCAGCAGGCATCGGAGATGCCGGCGGGACGCGCTGAACCATCGATGTGATAGAGCACATCGTGAGCGGTGGCGGTGACTTGGAAAAGCTCCGCCCAAGTGTGGTATTGGATCTTATGGAGGTCAAGGGTGAGAGGGATGTGGTGTTTGATGTTGGAGACTGACTGGGCAGAGTGGAAGGGAGCGGCGGCGGCGGCGGGTGGTGGGTCTGCCATGGGAAGCGGAAGAGAAGGGATCGGTAGGGTTCTTGAATCGGGTTAGGAAAATCAAGAACGGAGGCGTGATACCATGTAAATAGAGATGATTAGGGTAATTGAGTCCTCAAAGGGATCTCATTCTTTCTTCTCATATATATAGGTAGGATTACAAGTGTGAATACAATATTAACAATATCGTAGATATGATCCTAAGAATCCCGGAGATCTCTCTAATCTAACACGAAAAACACGGAACTCCGAGCCTTGTATATAAGTCAGTGGGTCACTCCTCCTATTGCCAATTGGTTTTAGAATGGAACCCCGTTGATCTTGTGTGCTCGGCTTGAGTGCGCATGATGCGCTTTGACGTGTGGACCTCCCACGTCATATGGCCCACCGGAATTCATCATCCATTGATCGTGGCAACCCTCCCTCCTCCCGCCTAATCTGGTGGATTTCTCTCTAACAAGGATGTATGCTTTCCACGTTTACTATATACACCGTAAATTATCTTTAAATCAGGTGTTATTTAAAGTCATTTCCACCATTGAACAACATCTAATTTGACATTGTAAGGGAACATTATTTTATACTTGGGGAAAAAATTGCTCCTTGTAGTTTAGAAGATAAACTACTTATCCATAACTATGATAATGGTTATGGATTGTTTTTATTTTGATGAAAATTGAGGTTGTTGATGATTTAGCTGGTTTTATACAATTCTTAAAGAGATGAGTATTGAACACGGTGTTCAATTCTAAATTAATACCCATCAATCACCTTTAAGAACAATTGTAAATACCGGTGAGACGACTTTGAATAAGCGTGTTAATAATAGTTGTCAAACAAACTGTTTATTAAGGGGTGAGTAATTGATTAAAAAAAAATGGAAATCCTATAAAATTACAATTGCTCTTGAAGGTGTTGGATTGCTCTATTGGGTGCGGTTCCTAGACCTGTCCATGAAAATTGTGGCACCCAATAGAAAGGCCTCGAGAGGTGAGACCAAGGTCTCAAGCAGTGGTACTCGCTTTCAAGTTGCTATAACTTACAATATTAATTATTTTCATTGTTCTATATTTTATAAATATTCATAATTCTCATATTTGCCAGGGGCGTTCGCCGCTCATTGTTCACGGGCGCGAATCCTCTATTCCTCGGTTTCCTTCGCTTGTCTTTTGTGTCTTCACTTGAGTCCTCATCCTGGCTTCCTTGTAGCTCGTTCTTGGGCATGTTTTCTCTTCTTCTCAACCATCCTAAGTAGCTACAATAGCTTCATCACTCCAGCATCGCCCTCTTGAACCATTCTTTGAGTTTGGATCTGCAAATCTGCACATTTAACCATAAAAAGCATAGATTTTGAACTTCGAATATAAAATGATAGAGATGCGAATTAATTAGAAAAATATATGCAATGTAACCTAAAACTACCCTAAAACCACCTACAATGCCTATACAAAATATACATTATCAGTAATCCTATCTTTGAATCCATTGTATGCCTTATGAGACTAATTATTGTAAACTCCATAAAAATCTTCAATCCGTAGTCAATTATTAGCCTTTGACACATCTAATAATTAGTGACTAATGGTTTTTATATATAGGAGCGGAGGTGCTTCAAGTATGTGGTAAAGTTTGGATGGTTGTTTGTGCTATATGGAATTCATCTTGATAATGTGATTGCTTAATTAGGATATGAGAGGAAGATAAAGTGATTGCTTAATGGTTCTTATATATAGGAGTGGAGGTGCCCATGAGTCATGGGCACCAAAAGTCAAGAAGGAAAAAAAATAAGGTTAGTAATGGATCCAACTTGTGGATGACAAAATTCACACAAAGAAGAAGATATGCATGTGAGACTGAGATACTTAGAAATCGGAGGGTTCATTCATCACAAATCTTTGTATACATGGAAAATGGTATTGAAGCTATAGAGGTACGTAAGAAAAGAGTGCAGCAAAATAAATGTGGTTGACAATGGTTGAGAAAAGTGAAGTGATGACGGAGTTGTGTGGTTGTTTGGTATGAGTTGGTGCTATTCTCACTGATTACGTACTAACAATTATTTCCAGATTTTAGCACCATGGGCCTTTAAAATTCCATACATTATTCTTTCCAGTTTTTAGTTTTTTTTTTGTATGATTAGTTTTTAGAATAGAGGTCTAGTCATGTTGTGGTGGTGTATTTTTAGAAATTTCAATGTCTTTCGGAGTTAAAAATTAAACAATTAAACTATTGTTCGAAAAGAGAAATGGTGAATATACAAAAGATAGCCTACCTTTGATTTTCATGTGAATGTTGGGTAATTGCGGTGGGAATCATTGACCTTAAAATTTCTTTCTCGTATATTTTCACTGAATTATTTGTTAATTTGCTTTGTTTAGGATAGTGCAAAACTTGAATTCTCTTGACTTACACATTAGTTCTTAGATTAATCTCCAAATTATAATCCATACACTGCAATTGATATCTTATTCTGAGATGTTGGTTCAGCCTACACACTATTCTTATATTGCTATAGACCAGATCACTTCTTTAGATATCAGACAAGTTTTTTTTTTTTTGGTGGAAAGGTGAGAGTAACCTCTCATGAAATAACCGAACAAAGCAAAATGGGCTACACAGGGATAAGACAAGTTAATTAGTCCATTGTACGTAGAAACATACGTACTCTAGAGAAATTTCACCTAAGAATTAACTCTCCTTCATTGACAAGTATTCTTCCTCTCTAATACCCTTTCATGATGTGTTGACGGTGAATTGTATGACATGCATGTATTAATTTGGATATGTAACGAAATTCAAGTCCATGTAAATCTACCCGGTCATCAGATTCAAAGGGATAAGATCGATTGACAATCTTAATTATTAATTTTCGCTTTTACAGTTAAGAGGTAATACATTTATTCCATCAATTATATGTATTCAATCGGTCATATAAACATCAAAATTGTTTCTCATTGAGTACTGTTTCCAGGAAGCGTAAAACGGATCTGATGATTGCCGTACATTATAATATTTGATTATTGACATTAAATCAAAGTTATTTTAATTAGGTCATCTTCACGTACAGTTGGATTCTTGATCCTCAAAATGGGCTTGGAAAGGCATTTCAATTTCCATCAATGACCAACAACACGCAACGATCGATGGAGGAGGATCGACATATGTACTATAACTGATCGAGATCTTAGATCTCCATCTCATATTCTCATTGTAATTGATACTATACTAAAATCATATCCCTCAACGTACAAAATGGATGGATCACATTGTGAAATTCACCAAGTGATGGAATGGATTCATCAGCTTCCATTCAAGTGAGAAGTAAGGTGAAGAAACTGATCTTGAGTGCAGGGGAGGGTGAGACCTCCCATTGGAGGATCAAACCCGAACTCCTCTTCCGCTTTCTTCAACAACTCCTGGAAGAGTGGGTGCTTCAAGTACGCTATCGGAACCATGAACCGGTCCTTCTTCTCCTCATCCGCACCCACGTAAACCGGCACATAGCCTTTCCGAGCATCGCAGGTCCCCATGGCATGCCCGCGGTCCAGACGCCGGAGGATACCGGATGCTTGGAGGAGAATCTTTGGCACTCGAATATGCATATCCTTTGTATATATGTTTGGTAGGAAGTGTTTGGTTTCGAGATATTTGGAGATGGGGCGGCTTTGTAACTTGAGGAGCACAGTTGTTGAGAGGGGTGATGTACGTACATCGTCTGCCCGGCCATGTTTTTATATTAGACTCCAATGGAGAAGTGTGTGGTGGGCCCAGCTTATGTTGACAGATGCATGTGCTTTTCTATGCAGGCTTCGAACACCAAAATAAGGCCATGCCAACTCGAGTTTTTCATTTTCATTATTATAATATATTATTATATAGCGTTTTCTGGAAAAACTCTATCCCAATGTAGAGTTTAATTATTGATTTCATATAATATTATACAACTTGGCCTCGTGGGATTTTGGAAGATTGAAACTGCCCACAGTTTTGGGAATCGGCCAGTGCTAGCCGCGATACCGATCTTACTCCCATATTATTGATCCACCACGTTTTAGATATTATTAATCATCTACTCATAGATGGGTTTTTAGATAGTATTTTTTTTTTTTAAATAGATACTCTTTTATGTTTTCTAAGTAGGAATTATAGTTTGTATTGATTTATGTATTGATGACTTTTTTTAAAGATTTTAGTTGGTTAAAATATGTAGTGAGTGTTTTTAAAGATCTAATCTCAAGTTAGATCATCAAAAATGAAAATGGCAATCAAAGAGTGTTGATCATCAATGTGAAGAGGAATGCAGTAAGCAGAACGGCTGAGTTAGGGTTGCAGACTCTCAAATCATTCTGTCTTATTCCAAGATAACTGAAAAGAGTGCCTTATATAATCTACCTAAAAGGAGCAAAACCCTCGCAAGGGCAAAGACGAGAAAATGCAGAAAGAAGACAAAAACAGAAATTCAAAAGAAATGGAAATGAGAGTGAAATGCAAGAAACAGAATGTGTAATAGAACATGTAGGAAATGATAATTTGAGGTGTATTTCAATAGTGTTAAAAAATAATAAAATTTATAAAAAAAAATAGTGGAATAATGATATTTTTAAAAGGTAATTATTTTATTAAAACTTGTATAAATGACCAAAAATTCATATATTTTAGAATGGAGATAGTATCTTATAGACATACTAGTATAGTCCCCGCGCCATGGCGCGTATTTAACCAATATTAATTTTTGTTAAAATAGAAAAACAAAAAAATTGATAAATAAATCTCATTGGTTAAAAAAATGTTTAATTGTTTTTATCATTTATCATTTGACATTTTATATAGATTAGGCTTGGTGGGTGAAATTCCAAAAATTAAGGTTATTATAAAACCAAAAATAGTTTTCATTATATATATAGATTGGTTGCTCCAAAAAAATCATATATTTGGAACGTACAATATATATATTTTTTAAAAGTTTTTTAAATTCATCCAATTGTTTAAAAAAATAGCTTGAAATGATATTGTATAATAAATATAGAATGAAATAATATTATATAGTTAGTATTAACTTTATTTTAAAAAGTTTTGAATTAATCCTATTGGTTGAAAAATGTTAAAAGTTTTGAATTAATCCTATTGGTTTTGAATTAATCCTATTGGTTGAAAAATGTATTAAATATATAAAATAGATGTTTCCAAAAATATCGGCTCGCGAGGATGCGACACGTGGCCAAAAGGCTTTGGTTTTAAGTAATACTAGTATCGTGGCCCGCGACTTTGCGCGGTTTCTTAAAAAATATATTTTATTACTTCCTTGATTTATTTTGAAACTATTAATTTTTATTAAATTATAAAGATTAACATTATTTCAATGAATTTTTATTCTGGAAGTTTTCAATTAATCATAAACTAAACTAACCTTCTTTTCATTTAAAATCAATATATGGTTAGCAAGTATATAAATTACTCCGTAACAACTTAAAAAAAGAAGATAAATATTCATCATAATACCATGTATGATAAATGATAAAATGATAAATCTATGTAGTAAAAATAATTAAATATATAATTTATATTATGTTTTAATCATATGCATGTATATTACAAAAAAAAAAACATTAATTTTAAATTATATTTCCATCTTCTTCATTTTTTTTCTTTCAAAAAATATTTATTTCTATCTTAGAAGTTTCATAATTATCTTTTATTTTTAATAAGGAGCCATCAATATTTGCAAAATGACCTAAAAAAATCTTCCGACTAATTTGATATATACATTCTATATATTATAAATATATATGTTTATCATTAGCTTGAGAAGAAAAACAGATTAATCTTCATTAGTAAAAATATTTTACTAAGGTAATTTTTCTCCCATAGATTAATATTGATTCCGTAGTACTGTTACATACACAAGTACTCTGTTGCCTTGAAACGATGTAGTGAATATTCAAATAGGTGGTGCATGCCGTGGTGGTGATAAATATTTGGTTAAATATATGTTGATTTGGTGGAAGAATAAAAGATGAAGGCAAAATATGGAATTAATATCTAAATATTCAACAATATTAAATTAATAATTAAATATAATTGATCATTAGTTAAAATTGAAAGAAGCCAAGAATTATAAAATTTAGAGTATGTGTTGTACTTATACAAGAATATTGATTAATCGAGATAATAAAAGGTAAAACAATCATCAATAACAAACTACAATTAATTAATATATGATGTGCGGTTAATATTTTATCGGATTAAATGTTTGAAAATATATGGTTGAATATTTATAAAAAAACCCTAATTAAGATATAAGGTTATATTGGATAGATTATTTGATAAGTTTTTTTAACCTAACTATATTGTTTTATTAATTGATTCTCCCATTTCAAAGATCCTAATTGTTTTTTTCGACACTTTTTTTTGGAGAAATTTTGTTGTAAAATCCAACCCAAAAAAAAAAAAGTTATTTTAAGAGGGAATGTGGTGATTTAGACCCTTTAGCATTTTTGATTAGGTAGTTAGCCCCTAACTTTTTTTCATAGGTTTGCTAAACCACTTTAATATTTTTTTAGCCCCTTCAGACCTTCCTGGCCGCCCTCGTTCGCTCTCTCTCACGCCCTAACCCTCCTACCCGTTCTCTCTCTCACGCTCTCTAGCTCTCTCTATACGCTCGTGGTCGTCACCGCCTTCATCGTCTTCCTCACCAGTGTCGGATCCGTCCTCATCTCCGCCGTCCTCGTCGGCTCCGCCGCCATCTGCGCGCATAGTGCTCTTCGTGTCGTCGATGAGCTTTTCCTCGACTAGTAAGCTCAGGCTCTGAATTTCGTTTTTCCATGGATACGATTCAATCTGTAAGCTTTCGCAGCTATGATGTTTCAATTTCGTTTCAATTTGTTGAGTTTCAGTTGATCTAGATTCCCAATTTTGGTTTCTGCCTGAGATTTCGATAGTTGGAACTCTTTAGAATTCAATTTCACTGTCAGATTTGAATGTGAATCTGCAAGTTTTACTCTAAACCTAAAAGTTATGGAGTTTAATTCTTAAGCAACACAATATTGATTCTTGAATGCTTTTGATTGAGTCCACCTTGACAATTTAGGATTCATTTGGCTTTTAAGGTATACAATCTGGAATCTGGAAATTGATTGCTTGAAATTTCATTAGAAAAGTGGCAGTCATTCAACCCTATTCAATTGTACATTTGAGCTGCATCCAAGGTGTGCGATGAAATACCTAGAGGAATTGAGTCTGTTTTTGCTGAAATGAAATGTTTGCCAATAGATAGATTTAGTGGCAGCTAGCTAAAGTGATGATTCCGACATCTGTTTACCTGAGTTTGGGTACGAATGTTTTTCGTGAATTTAAGCAAGCTTGCTGCACTACATGTTTTTGTGTTGCAGATACAACTTTTCCTATACCAGTGTG
This sequence comes from Persicaria tinctoria, assembly GCA_037127255.1. Classification (NCBI taxonomy): domain Eukaryota; kingdom Viridiplantae; phylum Streptophyta; class Magnoliopsida; order Caryophyllales; family Polygonaceae; genus Persicaria; species Persicaria tinctoria. Next base: position 31,957,676 of record JBANSL010000007.1, on the reverse strand, counting down.
ATTGTATTTCAGTGCTGCAAGGTCATGCACAGGATGCCAAAATGGTTGTCTGGCATCCACACTTGGAGCTTTTATTTTCTTGCTCTTTTTATTCTTGCTTGTCATTGATAGAGAAAATTTGTTGATAACTTAATGTCATTCATTTAGTACTATTTTGGATCCCTACATTAAAGAAATAACATTTTTTTCGATCTGTTTATTCACTACGCCTTTTTTTTTGTTTCAATAAATTAGTACATGTAAAGATCTTTTGTGTCCTTTTAGGTGATAACATCAAACCATTGATTCCAGTGTTCTAATCAGGGCAATTTTATTTTTTAGTGTCTTAATATGTTTGAATGGATTCCAGGAGTATTTACTTAGTATTATTTACTTAGTATTATTTTGCCTCTCTATCTAAAAGCACTTTGTGGTTTGATTGATGGAGCTATTGGAGCATGTTTTGGAATTCCAGCTGATCTTACATTGATCCCTTTTAGACTTAGTTTTAGTGAGTGATGGTTTTGGAATCACATTATAACTAGTGCCGACATAAGAAGCATAGTGTCGAGTTTTCTATGTACTAGACATGTTGCTTATGCTCTTCTAGGTGTCAAAGCTGTTGCAGCAGCTTCACCTTCTAGAGTAGTGAGCATTGAGCAGCTGCACCTTCTTATTGTCCATTATCAGGTGGTTTTATTTACTAAATCTTTTCTGTTGGCAGTGAGCACTGAGCAGAAGGTATATGAAATCAGAAGTATGCAGCTGAAAATGGTTTGTCTGCTACCTAAAACAAAAGGATTCTTTGGCTACGTGACGGATTTAAGTAGTTCTGTTGATGCAGGTTCGTTGCCTTCCTCATTGTAGCTATATTGCCTCTGCCAATACGTTTTCGCTTATATTTCCAAGCATATTTCTGCCTCTTATGCTTTGAATGGTGATATATACCATGTAGCATATGACTCTAAGTAGACTATTTTTCTATCCATTTTTTAAATCCAAATTGCATATTTGGTTCAGGTATTATATTAGGTGCTTGTTTGAATATAAAATAGCTTCAAATTACATTCTCGTGGCTCCTCATTGTGATGCCAAATTGGCATGTAAAGAGCATTTTCTGCAGTGTGGTGGTACTCTTTGTGTATTAGGTGCTATTGTACTCTTTGTGTATCTTTAGGTTTTCGAATTTAGGGGAAGATTGAGAAATTTGAAGGTGCTGAATAGCTTTGAATTGGGTGAGGTAAGAGTTGCATCTAAGGTGTTCAATGAAATGCCTATATGAATTGTAATACACAGGATGCCAAAATGCGTGACCCATATATAATGAGAATTTAGTTTGTTTGGTTTCCTGCAGTGATTACATGGCATCTAAAATTTAGTATTTACTGTTTATGTCTTGTGGTATTGTATTTCAGACATTTTCTTCTATCTTGTGACTGTAGGTTCATGGAATTGATCTTGTGACTGTTTGTAGAATCAACTGATTAATCTTGTTTTTTTAGGTAGTGTTTTATATATTTTTTAACTGGATTTTGGCAGGGGTCTTGCAATGTGTCCATGTGCTTCCTAGCAGTGTTCACAAAGGGGACTATAGAGGAGAGACTTAGATGGACGACGCTGCTATGGAATATTTGGAATGCAAGAAACAAGCTGATTTTTGAGGGTCGAAGGACGGAACCGTGAGCCATTCTGCAAGCTTCACGGGAGCTGCTGGCGGAAACACAACTGTATAAGGACCACACTAGAGTGTCGATGGGGGTGGTCTCAGAGGTGGGAGCTGCTGCGTGGGCAAGGCCGACAGCAGAGTATGTCAAATTCAATTGTGATGCGTCTATATCAGCAACCAAGGGCTCGAGCATAGGGGTGGTGGCTCGGGATGAGAAGGGAAATCTGGTGCTAACAGGCCAAAAGGGGGTTGCGCTCATTGGGGATGCAGAGATTGCGGAAGCTGAGGCTGTTTTATGGGCGTTGAAGCTAGCAAAGGAGAGAGCTATGGCTAAGGTACACGTGGAAACGGACTGTTTCGCACCGGTGTCGAAGATATGCAATGGTTATGACGGGTTAGGCACCCTTCGTAATCTCCTTAATTCTATTCTGAGTTATGCAAGTAGTTTTGATTCTTTAGTTTGGACTCATGTTCGTAGAGTAGGCAATAAACCTGCGCATATGATGGCTAGTCATAGACCAATTAGCACAGTGTTAATTTTTTATTTAGCTTCTTTACCTTTGGATGTTTATGTAACTTTGATGGAGGAGATGGTATGAAAGTTTTTTGATTGGTGCTCAAAAAAAAAAAAAATTATCTGATGGGTGTTCATCATTAGTCTCCATATAAATTATTCAAGATCATGCAATTACTTTGTCTGTGATTCAAAATCACTTAGCAAAGTGGTAACATAATAAACAAAAAATGTTATCAATTAAAATGTCATTAACAAACAATGTCATCACAAATGATTGAGATCAATAAAGTGTAATCACAAATGTTATCAATGAATAAAATTGTAATAAACATATCACCACAAGTGATTGCATCAATGAAGTGTAACCACAAACGTGTCATCAGTGAATAAAAGTAGAATCGATGAAAATATATTGATATACAATTGATTAAATTAAAAAAAATTGGCATCAAACGATTTGATTAAAAAAGCGGCATCAAATAATTACATTAGAAAAATGGCATCAAAACACTACTTTGAAAAAGTTGCATCACGGTAAAAAAATATCAACAAAATTGACATAAAAAAGTATCATCGGTAGTCTATAGTAAAAAAAATGGCATCAAAGGAAAAAATGTCATCAAAATATTACTTTGAAAAAATATCATCAAAAATATGGCATCACGGTAAAAAAAATATCATCAAAAATTTGACATTAAAAAAAGTGGTGTCGGTAACAGTAAAAAAAAATGGCATCAATGGTCAACGTGACATTACAGTAAACAAAAAATGTCATCAAGGTTTAAAAAAAGTGGCATTAAAAAAATGTCATCCAATCATTTCATTAGAAAAGTGGCATTAAAGTAAAATTTTGGCATAAAATATGGCATCATAAAAAAAAAATACAAATCCAAATGGGTTGGTCAACGGTCAACGATCAACAAGTTGACCATTGACCAATTTGGGTGAGCTCTACCCAAACTAATAAAAATAACCTTGGGACTAACTACCTAATTGAACATTCAAAATAGACTAGCTACCAAAATCACCCTTATTTTAAACAAAAGTCCAGCAAAAAGTTCAAATTAAAAAGTGAAAGTACACCAATTGTTTTAAAATAATCGCATCCCTCTCAATTAGATAATCTTCGTTCACACTTACTGACGGATTGAGGAGCTCCAATGGATTCCCTCTCCTCTGATCGCCATCACTTCTCTCTCGATGCCAATCCTAATCCTATCACGCATTGGTCCTCAACGTTGAACTGAAGGGCTTGAGGTAAATCATTGGATTTTTTTTTATATCAGATTCCTCCCATTGATGTTCATTTTCTTCACAATACAGATCATATATATCGCGGGTGAAAATGGAAGGTAAATGGGAGGAGGAGATAGATCAGGTTTGTTAAAGAAGCGGCGGTCTGAGTCAGGATTAGTCGGGGTCGTGGTGTTATGTTCAGGAAAACTCCGTTTCCGGAAGCTAGGCATTTCCTTGGAGTTCGTTTTTACTGTCCACAAGAGTTTGAGCCTTGTTATATAGCGCTGACAAACGGTGCTATCATAGTGGGTCTTTTTCTTCTTTTTTCGACGGGATGATCTTCGTTTTGTCCGAGCTCCATTTTACATGGAGATATATTCAATCGTTCACTACTAAAAAAACAGGAAATAGCTACGGATTTTTAGACACGAATTATAGGCGACCCTGAATTCGTGGCAGTTAGCGGTGACATTGGCCACGACTGATCCTGACCGTGGCTATGTTCGTGGCTGGCACTGAACCTGGGATGCCAAGTCCGGAAATTCGTGGCTAATAGCAACGAACATTTTGTCTGTGGCTGATTTCGTGGCTCGGTGGGTTGGTGGCACTGGAAAATAGCCACGACATTAGCTACGAGTTGTTTATTTGTGGATGTATTCGACGCTGATATAGCCACAACACAATATCCGTAGGTAACGCCATGGCTATTCAGTATCGGAAATTCAACAACATGTGGTGAGTGGGCTTGGATCACTAATTGAAATTTATGGGCTTGGATCATTAATGGGCGCGTTATGGGTCAATAGCCCATCAGAATAACGCCATGGTTGAATTCGTGGCACAACTTCTCCCAAATGTAATGGGCGCGTTATGGGTCAATAGCCCATCAGAATTGAAAAGGCCCAATTAGCTTATTGGCCCAAAGAATGAAATGGTAATTTAGCGACGATTCTATCCGTGGCTAAATCCGTTGCTATTACGGATGAGGCCAACATTAAAGCGCTTGTACTTTACCTGCCATATTGGTTGGGTGCATTAATTGGGACCGACCCACTTGGTTGTCTTCTAGCTTCCACTGTCGACATTGGGCATTTGCATAGTGAGGAAGACCATTCAACATCAGGCCTCTCTGTACGTCCTTGGAGTTGAAGGTAAGTTTTTTTTTTTTTTTTTTAAATAGGTCACGAAATAAGGAGTAATTAGCTAGGTAGTTTTGTTGACTTTACATATGTATTACATTTTATATTATTCCTTATTAATTTAAATATATACAGTTAAGATTATATATATAATGGGTATATAGATTTATTTGGGATTACAAGAGTTTGAAATGGTTTGGGTTTTGGAAGAATTTAAAAATGGTTTGGGTTTTGGGATTACATTAATTTGTATGCTCAATTAATATAATTTTATTCAATTTGTTGTAAGTTTACACTTGTAATTAATTATTTGGAAATTTATTAATGTATGTTTAAATAGAAATGTAAATGTTCAATTATTATATTATAATTAGTAATGTACGTGCTTTATTATATCTACCGTACAGTTTGATCGAATTTGATAAAATGGAGGATCGTACATGGATGTATGATATGTACTTGGAGGATTGTAGAGGATTAAAGCCTGAATATTACGAAGGGGTGGATACGTTTATAAATTTTGCTTGTGCTCAAACTTATTATGTCGATGAAGGTAAGATAAAATGTCCATGTCGGGGATGTAAGAATTGTTATTTCGAGAAAATAGATGATGTGAAGAGGCATTTATACCACCGTGGTTTTATGTATGGTTATTATCGTTGGACGGCACATGGCGAACCTATTGCACATCCAAACCATGAGCAAATGGTTTGGGGCAACCAGATGTATGATCAGTTAACTGCGGAGCAAAGGATGGTGTTTGACATTGCAGGGCCGAACTTTGTTCCTCCTTCATGGTTTAGTGCTTGTAATGTCGATGGTAATGATGAATTCCAACCAGCTGAAGTGAATGAGGTAGATGAAATGAGGGAAGATCCAGTAGCGACCGAGGAGGCTGATTTGTTGTCCACGCGGTTTGCAGACGTGCTAAGAGCCGCTGATGAACCGGTGTTTCCAGGGTGTACTACACATACACAGTTGTCCTTTGTGAGCCGACTTATGAGCTTGAAGTGCGATTATAATGTTCCCCAAAGCCTATTTAATGGTTTCGTGCAGTTGTATGATGAAGTGTTACCTTCTGACCACAAGATTCCCACCAGCTTCTATGAAACTGAGAAGATAGTTCGAAATTTGGGGTTACCGGTGGAAAGAATACACATGTGTCCCAACGGTTGTATGTTGTATTGGAAGAATGATGCCAATGAAGAATCATGTAAGTTTTGTGGTGAAGCAAGATATGTTGTGGGTGCAGGCAAGCGTCGTGCACAGAAGGTTTTATTCTACTTGCCTCTTATTCCGAGGCTACAGAGATTATATGCTTCTGAGGTGACAGCCAACCATATGACTTGGCATGCAGAACACGTAGCAGAGGAGGGGATGATGTGTCATCCTTCAGATGGAGATGCATGGAAAAGGTTAGACATGACGCATCCTGATTTTGCTTCCGAGCCTCGTAGTATTCGTTTGGGGTTATGCACAGATGGTTTTGCTACATTTAACAAATCTGGTCAGAATTATTCCTGTTGGCCGATGATTGTCACTCCTTACAATCTTCCACCTCATTTGTGCATGAGGGCCGAGCACATGTTTATGTCGTTGATAGTGCCAGGTCCTCGAAACCCAAAGAAGTTACTAGATATTTGCCTCCAACCTCTTGTTGATGAGTTGATGCAGTTGTGGGAAGTTGGAGTTGCTACCTATGATGCCTCGAGGAGAGAAAACTTTATTATGCGTGCGGCTCTACTCTGGACTGTCAGCGATTTCCCTGCATATGCTATGTTGTCCAGATGGAGCACTGCAGGTCAATTGGCTTGTCCGATTTGCATGGAATCGGGATCTGATGCATTTCGCCTCCAAAACGGTCGGAAAGCTTGTTGGTTCGATTGCCATCGAAAATTTTTAGAGAGTGATCATCCCTTCCGTAGAAACAAGAAAGACTTCTATAGAGGGCATGTGGAAACAGGATCACCACCTCCATTGTTATCGGGGGAGCAGATATGGGAGCGGGTTCGTGATTTGCCAACGGTCATGGAGGATCCTTCCTACAAGTCCGATGAGTACGGGATTTCTCATAAGTGGACAAAACAAAGCATTTTCTGGAGACTTCCATATTGGAAGGACCTTCTAATCCGACACAATCTCGATGTTATGCACATTGAGAAAAATGTCTTTGATAATGTGGTCAACACTGTGATGGATGTCCCTGGGAAGACGAAGGATAACTTGAATGCCCGGAAGGACATTCGCATATATTGCCACCGACTTGAGCTGGAGGTAGATGATGATTACACGGGTGCGAAACCTAAAGCAATATATACCTTGTCACGTGATGCGAAGAAAAACGTGGGTCAATGGTTGAGGACTATCAAATTTCCCGATGGCTATGCTTCCAAAATAGGAAGATGTGTACAGAGTGATGACTGCAGTCTTAGTGGGATGAAGAGTCATGATTGTCACGTGTTTATGGAGCGACTCTTGCCGATTGCTTTCAAAGAGTTGTTGCATCCAAGCGTGTGGGGTCCTTTAACCGAGTTGAGTATCTTCTTCCAAACAATTTGTTCGTCGTCATAGTCAGTTTCTGTCATGGAGCAGCTGATATCCATGATTGTTCTATTGGTATGCAAGTTGGAGCGTATCTTCCCTCCATCATTTTTTGACTCTATGGAGCATCTCATTGTCCATCTTCCATATGAGGCCCGTGTGGGAGGTCCGGTTCATTATCGATGGATGTATCCGTTCGAGAGATTTTTATTTAAGCTGAAAAAGAAGATCGTTCAAAAGAGTAATGTAGAAGGGTCGATCGTGATGGCGTACTTACGGGAAGAAATAGCTAATTTCTCCGTGCACTACTTCCCTTCGCATGTTCCTTCCAGCTTGAGGAGACCCGCCAGAAATGATGTCCACGAGGGGGAATTTTGTGCCTTATCTATTTTCAATTACCCTGGCAAGGGTAAGGGGAAGGAGAAAGTAAGGTGGTTGACTGAAGAGGAAGAGTGGATGGCCGCACACACATACGTGTTGCTCAACTGTCCGGAAGTACAACCGTACCTTGAGTATGGAAACCGAGTACATACAATTTATAGTTCTTATTGTCATGAATATATTTACTTACCATTTTTTTGCTTTTCTTATATATGTGTAGGATATTTGAGAGTGTCATGGGGGATAATGTGGGAGATGACCTCATTGAAAAGGAATTTGCGAACTGGTATAAGCAATATGTAAGTGTACCTGACGAGAATTATTATACATCTTTTTATATAACATATATATTTATTTATGCACATGCTTGCTATAAGCCTTAGACAAAGGAAGCGGATTGGGACCAACTGATATATTGTGGAGTTTGGCATGGGGTCCTAATGTGAAAGCAAGATGTTGGCCAAGATACTTTACCAATGGCTATAAGTTCCACACTCTACAACATGGTGAAGGGAAATCTACAATGAACAGTGGGGTTTGTGTTCGAGGGTCCAACTATTCGACTACTGAATCAGATTTTTTTGGTCTCCTCGAAGAAATCATCGAGCTCGACTACCCAACGGCACTTGATCACCCATTGACAGTTACCCTCTTCAAGTGTCGATGGTTTGATCCAACGATACGAGGAACACAAGTTCATCCCATCTACCAGTTTGTTGAAGTTAATCACAAGAAAATGTATAGACGGTATGAGCCTTTTGTGCTCGCGCAACAAGCTCTGCAGGTTTATTATGTTCAATATCCAGGAGCCTCCCGTGATAGGATGGATTGGTGGCATATGTGCAAGACAAGGGCTCGAAACAGGATAGAACAAAGGTGGGCATCCATGGGCCAAGCTGACACAGAGGCTTATCAGTCTGATGAAGTCATCACCCCGGAATTATCCATCGACATAGGAGTAGGAGAATCACCGACAACCTTGCGAGATCCTTCAGGTGCGTTTGTAGTATGCGATGACACCAGCTACACGATGGACTCCGAGGGGGGTCAACATGATCAATTTGTCATACCAACTGATGATGGGGGAATTGATGAATTAAATGATGAAGAGGAGGATGAGTTTGAGGAGACAACAAGCTGCGAAGAAGGCTCGGACTGACCATTTTAGTGCACTGCAAGGTCTGTCATATGCACTGCTGAACTGGTTTAATAATTTCACCAAAAAATCTGTCTTAGCACAAATAATGTTACAAAAAAAATCTGTGTGTGGATTGTTATATGCTTAACACTCTCATATGCACATACACTCTCATATGCACATACACGTTTTCTAATCTGTTTTCTAATTGAGCATTTACTAATTTGCTTTGGACACTTTCTTACAGGATTTCAGAGCATATATGCACTGACAGTTACCAATCAGGAGCAATATCAAGTATGGTGCGCTGCTGCATTACGTAGGTTATGAACTAATGTCATTTTGTTCTACATGTACAATTGGCCTATGAGGGAATCGAACCCCCATCTTTGTGCGATGCACAACGCTCTTCCATTGAGCTAACAGGCATTCCAATGGAAATTTCACATTATGCAATCGCAAATCAGTTTCTAATTGAGGTAGATTTCGGACTGACTAAAATTGGTTTATATATTATTGCATCAGTTTGAATTCCCAATTGGTAGATTCATAAACTCATGAAATGTATGAAGGCAGATAGTTCAAAAACTCTTTATATCTATGAATTCCCAATTTTCATATTCATAAACTCCTGAAATCTTTGAAGGCAGACTAATAAACTCATGAAACCCTCAACTGAAAACCCATTCACGAATTCTCAATTTCAATACCCCAATTTCAGTAACTGAACTGAGAACGATCAGATACAAATCCATACAACATAACAATCAGCTTAATTAGCTAGTGTTTGATCAACATTTACCTGTTTACCCCTCTACCATGAAGATCAACAATGATCTTCTCCTCTTGTGGAGTGATTTGGCCTCTTTTGAGATCCGGCCTCAAGTAATTCACCCACCTCAATCTAAAAGTCTTCCCATTCCTCCTCAGTCCTGCATCCATGGACAATTCCAACACCATAAGTTCTAACACTAAACATAAGGTCTATTAGAGATTAACAAACTCATGATTTTGTCAAATAAACACAACTTTACATGAAATTAACAAAACACTGTATGAGACTTTCATATGCTAGAATTGAGACTGGGCTTGCTAAGCCAACCTGTGAGGCGAGAAACGGAGTTCCATCTGCCTTCGCCGTGCTGCTTGACATAGTCGACGAGCAACTGGTCCTCATCGGTTGTCCACGGCCCCGACGCTCTAGCAACCATAGCCATGAGCTTGTCGTCCTCCTCCGGAGACCATAGCCCTCTCTTCACCTTCTCATGATTTCAACAAGAATGGCGTCCCATTCTCCGATTCAGAACGAACCCTAGATGCTGATTTGGGCCTTTTTCGATTTGGGCTTGTACCCGACCCGAGCCCAGCCCAGCACCCGACTTTTGTAGAGGGAAACCCAATTTTTTAGAGGGAAACCCAAAATTTGTAGAGGGAAATCAAAAAGTCAAAAATCAAACCCGGATTTTTTTTTCACTTTCCATTTCAATTTGACAAACCCTCTCTTCTCTTTCCTCTCGCGTCTGAAACCACAAACCCTCTCTTCTCTTTCCTCTCGCGTCTGAAACCCTAACCACAAACCATATACCACAAACTCAATAATGCGGGGAGGGGGACTGAGGAGATCTTCACGCACATCTGGAAGCACGAGACCACCATTGGCTCCGACCACAGGAAGAACTAAGACGCAACCGGAATCCACTCAACCGGCTGCCCAATCTCCACCGCCGATCGCTCTACCCCTCACTGCGCCATCTCCACCAGTCAACTCTCCTACAAGGGCTTCGCCCCGGAGACAACCTCCAGCGGGAAGGACAAATGCTCAACCGGCTGCCCAATCTCCACCGGTGACCACTCCACCGGCTGCCCAATCTCCACCGGTAACCGCTCCACCCCCCACTGCGCCATCTCCACCAGCCAACTCTCCGACGAGGGCAGCACCCCGGAGCACAGCTACCACCAGGGCGTCACCCCGGAGAAAACAAACCACTGTGCCTCCTCCACCGGCGAGAGCTCCCACCGCTGTGATCCCTCCCCCGGTGAGAACTCCTACCAGACCCCGCTCAAGATTTGGACCCTCTTGCGTCCCCCCTTCTGCTGTCACTGAACCCTCCTTGCCGGTTAGCCCCCGACCTTCTACGTCCTCCCAACCCACCACCTCTCAACCTGGGCCATCGCCATCCTCAAGAGGTACTGTGCTGTCATCCCCTGGTAATGTATCGAACAATGAGGGGGAGTCATCTTCAAGGTCTGCAGATCCCGCAGTTTCTCAAAACCTAGAGGAAGAGGCCGTCATAGCAACTGACGAATCTAGTAGGTGGAACAGAAAAGTGCAGATTCAACTGGTGAATGGAACGTAAGGCCTTTCCCTTTCAATTTTCCTTCTCTGATTTTCTGCACATTGAATACTGTGTTTCATGTTATGGCTTAGAGTGCATTTTAAGAATGCTTATGTGGTTATTGAAGCTTATAAATTATTTTCATGGCTTAAGAATGATTCTGTGGTGATGGCTTAAGAATGCTTATGTGGTTATTGAAGCTTAAAAATGAAGTCATGGCTTAAGAATGCTTCTGTGGTGATGGCTTAAAAATGCTTTTGTGGTAATTATGTACATATTGAATGTTGTGTTTCATTTTATCGCTTAGAATGCTTTTGTGGTAATTGGAGCTTAACTTGTACATTATGTACATGTCATCTATAATGACAGCTTTGTGACAAATGTATTGCTGAATTATTTACATGGCTTAGTAATGTTGTTATATCTATCTGATTTTTCATCCCATATCAGTTTTGTTGCATCTATAATGACTTCATAAGTTTGTTACATCTATAATCAGTTAATAATTCTGTGACAAATGTATCTGCTGCTGAATTATTTACATGGCTTAATAATTTTGTTACATCTATAATGACAACTCTGTTTCATTACATGGCATTCTATAAATTCTTAACTCACCATTGTCTTCATTCTGTGTGATGAGCAAGTCACCACAACTAATACCCTTTCTTCTTTTTTGGGGTATTGAATGATGGTCAGATTTGATGCAATCAACCCTGCATTTGCAGTCCTCACCCAGGTTATTCATTCTCATTTCGATGGCCCGTATATACGGTGGAGTGATGTTCCTGATCAAACAGTTGAGTTATGGTGGGAGATGTTCAAGGTATGACACAATTCAATCAAATGCTTACATATGTTACTTTATATTAAATGACTTGAATATATAACTTCTATTTGTTTGTTGAATGTACCTAGAGTCGATGTACATGGGACGAAAATGAATACCCAGAATCAGTGGTTCGCAAAGCTTTCCAAACAAGGGGAGGAGACCACCTAAGAAACGTACTTGGGAAGGCTCGCACGGGAAGAACAAAGAAGAAGCCTACATGGGTGAAGCAGGTTATATGGGCCAAGATGTGGGAGATATGGAAGAAGGAGGATAAGTTTCTACACCAATCTGAAGTGAACAAGCAAAACCGAGCTATCGCAACAGAGAAAGGCACCCCAATTTTCAGCGGTGGATCAGTTTCAACTACCGTCATCAAGAAGCGACTGGTAATTTCCTCTTGTTGTTTTCCAATTTTCCATAATCTCAAATTATTGCTTTTAACTTACTATCTATATACAGTTTATATATGTATTATGTATACTAAATGATTGAATTTAATTCTTGCTTTTAACTTACTATCTATATACAGTTTATATATGTATTATGCATACTAAATGATTGAATTTAATTCTTGCTTTTAACTTACTATCTATATACAGTTTATATATGTATTATGTATACTAAATGATTGAATTTAATTCTTATAGAGGGATGAGCTTGGAACGGAGCCAACACCAAAACAAACCTTTGAAAGGTGTCATAGAAAAAAGGATGGTTCTTGGGCCGGCGCTCAGTGCCAAGAAGCTGTGGTAAGTACTTACTAACTCCAGTGAACCTTCATTTAATTTTTCCTGTTTTCAAGTGATGTGCATGGTTTAGATGATTTGTACTACCCATCACTTGGAATTGTTGTTATATGTTGTTTGGAATTGTTGTTATCTGTTATTGGTGTTGATGTCTTTCATACGTAAAATCTGGTCTGGTTATGAAGTACGGTTGTTGATGTGTTCATGTGTGTTACTTGGAATAATGGTTGTTCATGTGTTGTCTATGAGTTTACAATCTGGTCTTGTTATGAAGTAGTTTAACTATAAGATAATAAGTTCCAACACCAACAGTTTGATATCATATATTATTTCCATATTTTCATTTTGGTGTTACAAGTTATGACCAACAGTTTGATATCATATATGATTTGCAGATTTTCATATTTTCATTTTGGTGTGTTACAAGTTGTGGTTGCTTTTTCATCTTCTTTTCAGTATTTTGTCATATTCTTTTCAGTGTTTTGTTTGCTTGTTACAAGTTATGTTTGCTTGTCATGTTTTTCATGTTACAAGTTATGATTTGCAGATTTTCATGTTTTGTTTGCTTGTTACAATTTTTATTTTGGATTGTCGAACACTGGTTGCATATCATCTTCATTTTATTCATGTGTATGATGATTCTTCTGGTCCTGTATTTTTTCATATATGTTCTTGCTCAGCCTTAATATTGCATTCTCCTGTCTATGAACTTGTAGGACAAGTATGACCAATTGCTTGAAGAAGAAATCTTAGATGATGATGCAATCTCTGAGAATGCATCCCATTCTGTTGACACAAACTCTGTGTGGCTCAAGGCTGTTGGTGGTTCGAAGAAAGGCAGGGTATTGGGCATGGGATCGGAGTCTCAACCTATAATACAAGCTGCTCAGCATACGTCCAGTGTTGCTGAAGTTCCTGCTGCTGGTGGCAATTTAAAGGAGTATGTGAGGACTGAACTCTCCACCTTCAAGGAAGACTTGAGGAAAGAAATGGTGGAGTTGGGGGATCATGTGCAGACCCAAGTGGCCACAAACCTCAGGGAGGAAATCTCCTCAATTGGCGATAGAGTGCAAGAACAAGTAAGCACAAGCGTCCGGAACGATATGGCTGCTATTGGGGAGCAACTGATGGGTGAGACTAAGAAGTCCAATGAAGAGTGGCAGGAGAAGCTTCTCAGCACCATGATGCAGTTCTACAAGGGCAAACGCCCGGCAAAGTAAGTTGGTATTTCTCTGTTTCTGAATGGTTGTTGGACTTGCCCTATTTTGGTTAAAACTGGCGGATGTACTTTTGGTTTGTCGAACATGCGGATGTACTTGGTTTGTCGAACTGGCGGATGTATTTTGGATTGTTGAACATTGATGACTAGGGTTGTGTATGTATTTAGGATGAACATTATGTGCATGATGTGTGTTGTATTTGGACGCATTAGATATTACGTTATATATTCTCTATCGTATAAATAGTGCATCCAAATAATAGCAACAACGTAAGCCGCGAATTTAACCACAACCAAGGCCACGGCCATAGCAACGACTCAGCCACGGAAAAAGAAACAACATCAGCATCGACTTTAGCCCCAAAGTTACCAACAACGTAAGCATTGGCATTAGCCACGACCATAGCAACGAACCAGCCACGGAACCAGCAGCACCCCTGACATATTCCTCGCAACGAACCCAGCCACAAACTTAGCCACGACTTCTGCAATGACCATATCCGATGCTATTGTCGTCGCTACAGCCACGACTTATACAATTCGGGTCCCAGCCACGGAATTAGCCACGATTACATAGTTCGAAGCTAAAATCCGTGACCATCTCAAGCTCAAATTTAGTCACGAGGCATATGGTTACGGATGGCCCGCACGTTGCTGAGTCCGTGGCTAAAGCGTTTAGCCACGACCATTCGTGGCCAAAGCCGTTGCTATTTTCCGTTGCTAAATCCTGTTTTTTTAGTAGTGGTTTCTGCGTCTTTTATTTATGTTTCTATTTTTTCAACTTTTATTGTATTATGACAATTAGCTCGTCTGTCAAGCCATCGACCTCTTAAGGAATCAGACATTGTGTTGTCTGATCTTTGTGAATATTTTCATATATAAAAATATAAGATATTATATGGAAAATAGATGAAAAAGTAAATGAGCTCGAGGTGATATGCTATGTAGTTGACATTTAGATTAAAGAATTCTGATAATTAAAGAATTCTGATAAAGGAACGTAGAATAACTATATACCCTTCTACTTTGAGGGGAGATCTCCTAGAACACAATACTCCCTCCATTAATTAAAACTTGACGTTTTATTATTCATGCACACTTTTTGAGGTGTTAAAAACTACAGTATATAAAATATAAACTTTTTAAATAATTTTTTAAAATACTTTCATACTTATTACTATCAAGTATGAATTTATAAAAACAAATGTAAAAAAAATATTTTATATAGTTTTTATCGTTCTAAAAAAAGCGTGCATGAATAGTAAACGACAAGTTTTAATTAACAGAGGGAGGACATATCACTGTGTGTACGTTATACCAAATTATTTGTGTTAGAAATCCATGTTAAAAAAAATTCTAAAAACTAATTTTATGTATTAAACAATTATTAGTGTAGGTTTATAAAAACAATTTGATGAAAATCATATTTCAATTTTTTTAAAATTTATGTTGTATAATCTTTTCTCTTTAATTCATATAAAAATTTAAACCATTATTCTTAATCAATTTTTTTATAAACATATATTAATAAATACTCCCTCCGTTAAGAAAAACATGTCGTTTTAGGAGTAAAATATAGTAGTGTTAAGAAAAATATGTTGTTTTATGTATTTCGGTGTTCACTTTCCAAAACTACCTTTGTTTTTTTTTTTTTTTTTTATTAGGTAAAGATTCATATGGGAAAACTCTATCTGAGAGCATCTTGTCGGATGAGGCCAAGCAGACCTGAGTCAAGATATATAGATATGGCCCCTTGGTAGAGTAGCAAACGTGTGCGACCTTATGCGCTACCATGTTTCCAATGCGGGGAATATGAGATATTTTAACCGTCTTGATTGTTCGAAGAGAGGCCTGGATGTCGGAGATCATCATCTCTATTTCCCATGGGCAGGTGGTATAGAATTTAGTGAGTCCGTAATGATTTTCGAGTCTCCTTCTATTATTAGATCGGTTATTCCTAATTCCCTGGCTTTTTGAATCCCCTTACGGAGGGCCAGAGCTTCCGTCATGAGTGAAGATTGTCCATTTATGATTTGACCTCCCACGGTAATCACCTCCCCCTGCTAGTTTCTAATGATGAACCCAATTGAAGATTTTGTCATTGATGTGAAGGATCCATCGAAGTTTAGTTTGTATTTGCCTACCAGAGGCTTCTTCCATCGATGGTTTGCTTTGTTCCTTGTTGGTTTTTTAACTTTATTTTCCTGATGTACTGCACATGTCTTTTCTGTGTCTTTCCATTCACACGCTCTTAGTTTTCAATGTTGTCCATGGTCATTTTCCTGAAGCCCTCCGCGGAAGGAATGTCATTTCCTTTAAATATGGTTTGATTTCTAATGAAACGTATGGTCCACCATCTGATTGCTATGTTTTGCCTCATGTCACGTGGAAGGCTGGTCCCCATGATTTGTAGAATTTGATCCATGTTTCTATTATCTTGTAACAGCGTGTGTATCTTTAGGGATATTTCTCTAGTGAATTGTTGTTGGAAGTTGTTGATTGGGCATTCAATGAATAGGTGGATATCGTCTTCCTCATTCTGGTTACAGAATATGCATGTTTGTGGAACCGACACCCCTTTATGGGCTAGCCAGGTAGCCGTGGCTAGTCCATTTTGTTTTGTTTTCCATATGAAATTTTTTACTTTCGGCGGGGCATCTAGTCCCCAAATCCACGAGTATTCCTCAGAAGATTCTTGGGTTGTGGTTGATACAAGATGATACGCACTTGACGTCGTGAACCATTTCTTTTTGTCAGGCCATCAGTAGAGTCTATCTGTAAAGGGTGTAGCTGGCAGGGGGATTCTAATGATTTTCTCCACTAGATGGATAGGAAGCACTTATTCCCGTTTCTCTTTCCACTATTGCCCTCCTATTATGTAGTCACTGACAGTGTCTAAATGGTTTAGATTCTATTGAGCTCCAATTTTTTCGATAAGGAGAAGCACTGTTACCCAGTTATTTGTCCAAACTTAATCGATTTTCCATCCCCCACCAACCAAATGAGACCTGATTTGAACTTGGGGATTAGCGAGCTCAGTTTTGACCATTGCCATGAGGCATTACCTTTTTTGGAGTAATTTAGAACATGTTTTTCCTTTAGGTATTTATACTGAATGATTTTGACCTAGTGGTTGTCAGGTTCCGACAACATTTTCCATAGCAATTTAAGATGGAGATCTTCATTCATGTGTTTGGCTTTGCGTATACCCGGTCCCCCTTTTGACTTAGGCTTACAAATTTTATCCCACCCTATGAGTGGGATATGTTGTGCATCTTTGTTCCAAAAGAAAGTTCTGTTGATTTAGTGTAGTTGTCTGTGGACTGTTGAGGGGAGCATGAAGCTCTGCATTGAATATAGAGGTTTTGAGGCTAGGTTTGATGCAATTAAGGTTGCTCTTCCCTGTTGTGAAAGAGCAGTGGCTCGCCATTTGATCAGCTGGTCTTATGATTTACAAATTATTCCGCCGAAGGTTTCCTTGGCAATCCTTCCATTTATAGTTGGGCAGCCCAAATATTTCTCTAAATTTCGTTCCAGTGGAATGTTAAGAATACCTTCAAGGTCATGTGCTCTGTTTCCGAGTATGCCTGGAGTGGTTTGAAAGGAAGACTGGTGATATTTAACTTTGTATCCTGAGAACTTGCAGTAATCTTCAATTATTTCTTTGACTTTTGTACAAGCAGAGTTGCTTCCTTTTGAAAATATAATAATGTCATCTGCGAAGGTTATAAATGGTATACAAGGGCCTGATTGACCGAATTTGAAGCCAATGCTTTTTTGGCTTGATTCGGTCTCAAGAGAGAGTTTTTGGGCAAACACTTCTGCTCCGAGAAGACAGAGGAAAGGGGAGAGGGGCCCCCCTTGTCTCAATCCCCTCGAAGGTTTAAACACTTCAGTGGGGCCGTCATTTACTAAAACAGAGAAGGAAACTGTGGTTACACACTCCATAATGATATCCACAAATTTCTGATGGAATCCAAATTTCTGGAGAACTGATTCCGTAAATTGCCAATCTACTCTGTCATAAGCTTTTTTCATATCATGTTTTATTGTTGTCCATCCTTTGGAGCCCCTTCTGGATTGGAAGGAGTGAAAGATTTCATGTGCTATTAGTATATTATCATGTATTGCTATGTCAGAGACAAACGCCCCTTGAAGCGGGTGAATGATTTTACCTATTATCGACTTTAGCCGTTATGTCAATATTTTGGAAATAATTTTGTATATGGTAGAGTACATGGTAATTGGTCGATAATGCGTGGTCATCGTAGGATTGTTGTTTTTTGGGATTAACGATATAAAAGTGTGGTTTATTTATTTTAGAAGGTTGTCTGAATGGAAGAAGGCTTTAATGACTTTGATAATGTCTGATCTCACAATATCCCAATATTCTTTATAGAATTATGTTTTCATACCGTCTGGTCCTATGGATTTGTTATATCCCATTGAGAAGACAACTTTTTTGATTTCGCCGTTGGTTGGTTTTTGTATAAGCAGCATGTTGTCTTCTTTGGTGATTCTTGGGTTTATACCAGACAAATAGTTTTCCAGATGGGGCCTTGTGTAGTTTTATTCCCGCCTGAATCTTTTTTCAGAATCTCTTTGGATTTCTTTTTTGACGTTTTCATCTCCCATTATTTGTGTTCCTTCTATCAAGGTGATTGATTTAATTATCTTTCGGTGTCTCCTGCCAGTGGCCACTCTATGGCAATAGGCTGAATTGGTATCTGCTAGTTTTAGATGTTTTGTTTTAGCTCTTTGGCTCCAGTAAGTCTTGTGAAAGAGGAGTAGACTTTCTCGTTTTAATGGTAGATTTTGCTCTTTTGAGTAGAGGCTTTAGTGCTGAGAAGTTTGCTGATTTGATTGTAATTCAATAAGTGCCTCATCCACCTATTTAATTTGGCGAAAAATGTTTCCAAAAGTTTTCTTGTTCCATGCTTTGGCTATTTGTTTAAGAATTTTCGATTTATGGGTGGTTTTTAACATAGTAGATCCCATACATGAAGATCGCCAAGCTTGTTTGACTATGTTCCGGAAGTCTTTCCGATGCAACTACATGTTTTCGAATTTAAAAGGGGGTGGTTTGAAGTTGGTGGTTTTGGATATGTCTATTGTTATGGGGCAGTGATCTGATTTAGAGAAGACTCCATTCTTTGTTACTAGGTCCGGGAATAAATCAATAATCTCTTGGTGGACTAGTACCCTGTCTAGTTTTCTAGGATATTGTCATGCCCGTATTTTTTCTTTCACCACGTGAACGGGTTGCCAAACGATGGAATCTCCATAAGAGAGCACGCATCTTTAAACTCTATTAGTCTATGGAATCTTCTCGGTACTGTTTCTGCACCTCCCATTTTATCCGAGGGTATTCCAATCTCATTCAGATCACCCATAACTAAGCATGGGAGGTTACATTGGGCAATTATGCTATATAGGGTTCTCCAAAATTCATCTTTGTCCACAAGATTGAAGGGGGGGGGGGGGGGGGGGGGAGGGGTGACGAGAGGGTTTCTCGACCAAATAAAGTTATAGTCAAGACCCCCGCTATAGTATAGGGGAGTCAAGTTCGTCCTCAGGAGAGAAGTCAGCGGTTCTAGGTTTAGTGTGTTTTGGGGTTCAGGGAATAGCGGGAAAAAGTGGCAAGGGTTGCTGTCGGTGTCGACTAAGACTTGGTCGATGTCGAGGGATGGAGAGGGAATGGTGGTTTGATGTCGTGTGGTTGCGCAAGAACTTTAAAATAACAAAGATAGAATAATAAAAGTGCAAACTTCCAAGGTTAGGGATCACCACAATAATAAACAAATGTGTAGATTTATAACTCACATAAAGATGCATGCTTTATATCAAATAACTTTTGTTACTAACAAATAGGAGTATAGAGGCTTTCGCATAAATCCTAAGTGTTACTACCTTTTCTTAATTAGGATCAACTAACTTTCGCAAGCAAACCCTAATTACTATACAAATTCATAATAAGATCAATTTCGCTTCGATATTACAAATAAGGAATTTCCTCAACTCTCGCAAAGGATTAAGCACATAGGTAAATGATGATAAAGACATACAAATTCATAAATTCATAAATCAAACACACATATCTATGTTGCGATCAGCCCAACCCTAGAAAAAAGAAATTAGAAACAAAACATAATAAAAGAAATTAACTTTAACATTCAAAATAAAACTTAAACTTACAAAACCTTCCAAACGTTCCTCCTCTCTCTCCTCTCTCGCCTCCTCTCTCTCTCTCTCCTCTCTCCTTGCACCCGAATACATCTTTGCCTGAATGTTTGAAAATCAACCCCCTAGGGCTTTATTTATAGGCTCCAATCCAAGCTATTATAGGAATGAACTATCTATCTATATCTAAATTTATCTATCTAAAGCTTATTGATTAAATTTGGAAATAAAACAGATAAATTCCTAAGGAAATAAAGCTATTTTTTGATAAATCCTTCTTGACTTGATAGATCTTGATGTGGTTGGATAGAATTTCACATCTCTTGGCTTGCAAGTAACTCTATCTTCTTGGACACAACTCGATCTCGGACTCGACATGCTTCTGGATTGTCCTCGACGTCGACCAAACTTCTCGACGTCGAGTAGGATTTTTCCTCCGGGGTTGCGCTCGAGCAGGTGCTGGACTCGTCGGGTGTACTCGACGTCGACCAAAACTCCTCGACGTCGACTAGAATTGTGCTCTCAAGTGGTCTGGTGCTCGTTCTCGACTTCTGGGAGGCAAGTCGACCAAAAAGTTACTCGACGTCGACCCAACTTGTTGACGTCGACTAGTTCTGTGCGCTTTCAGCATTCTGCTCTGTTCTTGAAACGCACTTTTCCCAGTCCTCGTTCATCCGATTGACGCATATGAGCATGCGTTGGAAAGCTCTTTTCGAGCGCTACAACTTTCATGCAGTTATCAAAGCTTGATTCAGACAGATGAATGGTTAAAATGGCGTTTTCTCCAGCTGCGCCATCCTTGGCTTATTCATGACTTTCCTTTAAGCTCCAAAGTGCGTCCGATTTCTGCGAAATTAAACAAAAACTAGTGTAGACTCCATAATTTGGCAAATAAGTGTGAACTACATAGATTCTGTACTATTCTAACCCAAATGTATGAAATGCATGCATAAATCGCTATAAAAGTAAGTGTAAAACATGGCAAATTAGGTTCACAACAGGGGGCATATACAAATAGCATCAGGCAAACAAAGTTTTCTCTTATGTTTTCATATTTTTACCCCAATTATACGTAGAAGGTGGATGATAATTGTAATATGTTCATCTATGAAAGATGTTTCATTCCAAAATAGGGTAATGCCTCCGGCACGACCGGAAGCAGGAGACCAACACATATTTGTGAATCCAACGGTATTTCATAAGGCCTCTTCCGGTTCTGTCTCGGTCTTAGTTTCTACTAAAATAAGCATATATTTGTATATGATCCAGTGTACGCCATCAATTGATATTAGTCCAGGAAGTTCTCTTTCCTATTCCCCTACGGTTCCATTATCGTATAATCATGGAAATATTACTTTAACACAGTCGAGCGAAAAGTAAGCTCTCCCATGCCAACGTCTTGCCCCTTATTTAGTGTCACATAGGATTTTCGGATTGTGAGTTTGTTATAGATTATTATGGATTACTTTTTTGAACTTCATAAAGATAATTAAGGTTTTGTTCTTACATAAATGTGGGTACCCGGGTAAGAAACTGCGAAAGGTAACCCACCTCTTTTGGTTCCTTGCATAATCCCATCTAATGAGTGAACTAGCAAATAAAGTGCGTAAATTTGGTATTTTTGTGTTTGTGATTGTCTTGTAGGCTCCTAAGTTTTTATTAGAGTAGATGGGTGTGGTCTCTGATTTGAGATTTGTATTAGTTGAGAAGCTACATCTCTCTAGTGCATCGAGGATACTATTATTTCTAATGAAATGTTTCTCACGATTGTACCAACTACAAGAGAATGCCTTCCCGATTAAGGTGCTTGTGTTAGGTAGCCGACGATCCGTTGGCTTGGGTTCAATCTCAGGGGTTGTATAGTGGGGGTGATAGCTCGGACTTATAGTTAAGTTGATGTTTTTAGTAATGGGTTTATGTGTGCATAACTTGTCTGCATTCCATGGGAGGTTGATTCTGTGGAGTTGGTGGTTATTGATGGTTACATCTATATGATTCAACATATGGTTAAGCCCCACTTTTAATTTTGGAGGTGCTAGATTACTTCCAGAGTTTAAAGTATGGGGGGATTCTAGAGCATGGTTCTCCCGGGTAAATATGGTCGAGAGTAAAGCCCTGGAACAGGAACCGGGGTGCCTTCTGTTCGAGTGAAAAACGCTCAAGGCCTCGGGAATAACCCAGACCCAAGCCGGCTTCCCAACCTCTCATTGAAGTGGTTGTCTTCCTAAATGATTTATGGAGGGCTGAGATTACAGATGTACATGAGGGAAACCATGCAGTTTGATTGCGAGCATAGAGAACACTTAATTCATAAAGTCCATATATTACAACAGTGGTCATCATGGATTGCATTACATCTAGATCGGGCAATAATAGCATCATGGGAGATCCAAAACAAACCAAAAGCATGATGCTAGCGTAAGGACACTTCCACCGATCACAACAGAAATTAACATTGTCTAGAAGCAAATTCAGTAATGCAGCTACAAATACTAAAGAAGTTCATGATTGAACTAACTCGAGTGAGGTTACTAACAAAAGGGGCATACAAAAAAGAAGTAACATGCCCATGGATCATAATCAAAGGTAGTTTCATCATCAACTTACCAAGACATCACCTCCAGCTACCAAGAGGGGATGCCCTGGGGAACCTGGATAAATCAGATTGCATCCTTACCGCGTTTGCTAACACCGTCCACCAGCTCTGAGCAGGCAGACTTGCCTTCTTATTCCTTAAGCTTCCTCTTACCTGATTCAGTCCTTGATAAGCCCTCCTGCACCACTAGCTCCAATATCTGATCAACCTGAGGGGGACCAGAGGGAGTAGTAGTGGGAAAGGGGGAGGATTTGCGCCTCTAGGTTGGGTTGTTGAGTGGTGGGAGCTCGAATTTCTCCGATGCTGGAATGTTAGCTAGCATCGTATCAAACTCAGCCTGGGTCATGTCAGTCGGGATCCCACCAAAGCCGACCGCAAACCCAGAGTCGTCCTCGTACACCATCATTGCTTCATCATCAAATCTGTAGGGCTCAGGGTCGAAGAAGTTAGCTAGCCACTGTTGTGAGCATAATTCGCCATGTTTTATAGTTACTTTTATATCATTTTCTGCATACATTTCATGCATTTGGGTTAGAATAATACAAAATCTGTGTAGTTTACACTTATTTGCAATATATGGAGGTCTACACAAGTTTTTGTTATATTTCGCAGAAATCGAACGCATTTTAGAGCTTAAAGGAAAGTCATGGAGAAGCTAAGAATGGTGCAGCTGGAGAAAAGGCCATTTTTCGGTATTCATCATTCTGAGCCAAGTTCTGATGTCTTCATAAGAGTTGTAGCCCTTGGAAAGATCTTTCCAACGCATGGTCATATGCATCAATCCGACGAACAAGGTCTCGGGAAAGTGTGTTTCAAGAACAGAGTAGAAAGCTGAGAGACTTAGTCGATATCGAGTTGTTTTACTCAATATCGAGTAACCCAGATCGAGTAAAGACCCCAGAAATCGACAAGAGAAGCTGGGGAGCCGAGCAGAAGTTAGTCGATATCGAGTAACTTTACTCGATATCGAAGACAACCCAAGTCGACATGTGTTCTGTTGGCCGACATGGAGTTGCTGAGCACAAGACGAAGAAAATGCTAGTCGATATCGAGGACTCCTACTCGATATCGAGGACGTCTCAGTGGCGGATTCAGAGCTATCTGATTTTCTTGTTAAGTTTCTATCACGAAGCCGATGGTGATATTTTCGAGACCAAATTTTATCCACATCTATCAAGAGCTATCAAGTTCAAGGCAGATTTATCCACATTAGATATTTTCCTTATTTAATTATTAGATTTATTTCCTTTATTTATCAAGTTTTTATCTTAAGTAGATAGCTAGATATAGATAGAGATAGAGTTTATTTCCTAAATTAGCTTGGAATGAAGCCTATAAATAAAGCCCTAGGGGGCTTATTTTCATTCATTCAAGTCAAGTCATCTTAGGGCGCAAGGAGAGAGGGAGAAGGCGAGAGAGGAGAGAGAGAGAGAGAGAGAAGAGAAGAGAAGGAAGGAGACGAACGGTTGTAAGTTTTAGTTTATTTTATGTTAAAGTTAATTTCTTTTATTATGTTTTGTTTCTAATTTCCTTCTTCTAGGGTTGGGGTGATCCCAATATAGATATGTGTGTTTGATTTATAAATCCATGAATTTATATGTCTTTATCATCATCTACCTATGTGCTTAATCCTTAGCGAGAGTTGAGGAAATTCCTTATTCATGATATTCAAGCAAAAGTGATCTTATTATGAATTGGATAGTAATTAGGGTTTATTTGCGAGAGCCGACTAATCCTAATTAAGAAAAGGTAGAAACAAATTAGGTTTTTATGCGAGAGCCTCTATCACCTAAATTGTTGGAATTTACGAAAGTCGATTCTTTGATATAAAGCATGCATCTTTATGTGATTTATGATCTGCACATATGTTTATTGTTGTGGTGATCCCTAACCTTGGAAGTTTGCATCTTTATTTGTTTTATTTCATTATTTTTATCCTGCAAATTTACCCGACACCGACCACCTCTTCTCCTACCATTCCCTAGACATCGACCAAGTCTTAGTCGACGTCGACAACAACCTCCTCACCTTTTCCCGCTATCCCTGAACCCCAAACCACACTAAACCTAGAACCGCCGACTTCTCTCCTGAGGACGAACCTGACTCCACTATCATATAGCGGGGTCTTGACTACAAATTTATTTGGTCGAGAAACCCTCTCATCAAATTGGCGCCGTTGCCGGGGAGATATCAATCGCGCCTAGTTTAATTGTGTTTAAGGTTCAGAAAAGGCCATCCCTTTTTCTTACCCTATCACATAACCTACCATCACCTACCTCACCGGTACCAACTGGGTACTAAGCTTTTGCTACTAATTTGTGTTCTTGATTGTGATTTCAAAGCTTAGGTACAAAGATGGAAGACTTTGTCGAAGGGAATCCTGCATGGGAAGAATGGTCTCAAGATTTGAGACGGATGAATAGGATCGCAGTGGAGGAGGCACGATTAAGGGAAATAGCCCGACTGGAGGACTTAGTCCGAAGACTTGAGACTTCCTATCGTTCTGAAGGATTAGAGCCTCATTCTTATGAGGAAATTGAAGCTATGGAAAGTGATGAGGAAGAAGAAGATTGGAACGAACAATGGGTACTCCCACGGTACATGAGAACAACAACGCCAATCGATGTTGACTACCCCATAGTCGACGTCGACCACATTACAGAAACTCAGGTATGTCCTTCCCCGATCTCGATTCCACCTTTATAATCTATCTTTGAAAAACCATTTGAAGGACCCCAAGAAGAAGAAGCACTAGAAGAGAAGAAGTTGGACATTGTTGCCCAAGGCATTCCAAGATCGCTTTTACCTTACAAAGTGAAGGCTATCCCCGATGATTTTGAGCAACCGATGTTCATATTCAAGTATGGGGTCCTAGCAAAGTGGCATGAAGCTCTGCATGATGAGGTGGAAATATCTCTTCCCACTCCACCGTTTTTCTGTGGTGGAGACGCGCAACCAAGTCAACCTATGAAGCGGAAGAGGTATGATGATGATGTATGTATATTTTCTTTATATCTTCCCTTATACATGCTAGCTCGAGCCAAGGAAGATGAATGGGTGGAGCCATAGAGCGTCTACTCGGGGAGGTTTAAGCTTCTTCATATGATGCCCCCGGATGACATCCCACGCTTCCCACCACCGGAGGAACCACCAGATCCACCTATACCTTCGGACAAAGATGAGCCAGGCTAATGCTTAATGAAGAAGTCAGCCTAGCGACTATAAAATCTAGAGCTTGTAAATAAACATTTATTTTTGGGACTTTTGGACATTGTTGCTTTTGTTTGTTTTTTGGTTTTGAACTTTTAGTTTTTTATTGTGGGTATTTTTCTTCTACATTTTTTCAGGTCCATGGGGATAGAAGCGAGCTAAATTTGGACTAGGCCCAGCAACATTTTTACTCGATTCTGATGATTAGCACACCTGTCTAGTGAGTTTCTTTCTTTACCCTTATTTTTTATACAGTGAGGACACTGTAATGTTTAAGTATGGAGTGGGGGAAGGGCTTACTTCATGCATATTTGGTTTTTATTTAAACATTATGTGTGCATTTTTAAGGTTTATTTCTTGAATTGCTTATACATGGCTATTTTTGAATTCATTATTGATTTATATGCATGTTTTCCAAAGTTTAAAGAAAAATCACCCCCATTAATTTTTTTTGAATAATGTAATGGAAGCTTATATTGAACTCAACGATGCAAAATTGGATTCATTAGAGATATAACATGAAATTGCCTAGTAAAGGGAAGTCACAATGAAGTGCATATTTTCTTGAAAACCATGAAAGGGGGTAAAATTTTATATTGCTTTTGACATGTTGCATGATAAGAGGATGGAGGACTTTATATTTTCATATAATGCTCATATGTTTATAATCCTAGCCTTACCTATGCTTATGCATCACAAAAGCCATAATATGCCTTATTTCATATATTGCTCCACATATTCCAAATATTGTCATTCTTTACCTTATTTCTTATCCGGGGATTATGTTGAGAATGATGTTACATTATGGAGATTATTATATGGTGTTTGTGTTGTTGTTACCATTATTGGAGTTTGGCAAGAATGTTTGAAATATATGGAAATTTAATGAGTGAAAGAAAATCCGATCAGCTCAGGAGATAAAGGTAAATCGACCCTGCCTGCGTTGAGATAATAGTTCCGCAGGATGGGACACCAATGTGAGAAGTCCGAAGCACTAAGTATCCGGGGCCATTCATGACACCCATGTTTGCGACTCGCGAGAAGGCAGTGCTGAGGTTAGAGAGGTAAAAGCATTATTATTGAAAAAAAAGCATTATGAAAGGTGATGATTCTTATGAAAAAGGAATGAGGTATGAAAATTGGAAAGTACTCCATTTTCCCGGATCATTAGCACCACATTGCCAAAAATTGCCCACATTTAGCGTTTTACCAATCTACTCCTTATTTGAGCTTAAATTAAAGTCCTCTTGATTATTAATGATTTGTCTTGAATAGGTAAATAAAGAGCGGCCATTCCGGGGTTATTAATGATTTGTCACTTATGAATGTTTTGCATAAACCTCCTTTTGTAAGTAGATGTTGCTTTTTAAAATTTGCACATGTAGGGATTTGTGACACTAGTACCTTTTCGAGGATGGTAATTAATTGCAGAGACATATGAGAATGAATCTAATATGTTGAGAGTTTTGATTTCTTCCCCTGAATGACAATTAAAAGTATTGCTTGAGGACAAGCAAGCTTAAGTATGGGGTGTTTGTTGTGAGCATAATTCGCCATGTTTTATAGTTACTTTTATATCGTTTTCTGCATACATTTCATACATTTGGGTTAGAATAATACAGAATCTGTGTAGTTTACACTTATTTGCAATATATGGAGGTCTACACAAGTTTTTGTTATATTTCGCAGAAATCGGACGCATTTTAGAGTTTAAAGGAAAGTCCTGGAGAAGCTAAGAATGGTGCATCTGGAGAAAAGGCCATTTTTCGGTATTCATCATTCTGAGTCAAGTTCTAATGTCTTCATAAGAGTTGTAGCCCTCGGAAAGATCTTTCCAACGCATGGTCATATGCGTCAATCCGACGAACAAGGACTCGGGAAAATGCGTTTCAAGAACAGAGCAGAAAGCTGAGAGACTTGATCGATATCGAGTTGTTTTACTCGATATCAAGTAACCTAGATCGAGTAAAGACCCCTGAAATCGACAAGAGAAGCTGGGGAGCCGAGCAGAAGTTAGCCGATATCGAGTAACTTTACTCGATATCGAAGACAACCCAAGTCGACATGTGTTCTGTTGGCCGACATGGAGTTGCTGAGCACAAGACGAAGAAAATGCTAGTCGATATCGAGGACTCCTACTCGATATCGAGGACGTCTCAGTGGAAGATTCCGATCTATCCGAATTTCTTGTTACGTTTCTATCACGAAGCCGATGGTGATATTTTCGAGACTAAATTCTATCCACATCTATCAAGAGCTATCAAGTTCAAGGAAGATTTACCCACATTAGATATTTTCCTTATTTAATTATTAGATTTATTTCCTTTATTTATCAAGTTTTTATCTTAAGTAAGTAGATACTACTAGAATTATGTTATTTAACATCGGCACATTAACATCAGTCAGAAAAACCTGCCATGTTAAACATTTTTTTAACATCGATTTTTAAATTTGTGATGTTAAAAATAAAATAGACATCACCCAATATTTTAGACCGATGTTAAATATTTATTTTGAAATTTTTTTATAATAGGCGCGGAATGAAATCACGAATTGATTTAAACACCCGCCCATTAGATTCATTATGTCCAACCCTCTCTCCATTTCGGCCCAAGGGTTCACTTTCCCGTCTACATGTTCCGTCTCCTGTTCTACTGCCTCCTCTCTCGCTGGAGCGAAAGGCTCATCGCCATCACCAAATCTTCTCCATCTCCAGCTCCATCTCTAAATCTGTTCCACCACCCCCTCTCCTCATCCCTTCTGCATCTTCACTCCCACAGATTTGCATATCTGAATCCCTCTTCGACCTCTCTCTTTCTCTAAAACACATAGACGATTCCAAACCCTATCGACCTTCGCCTATGTGCCGGAGCAGCCGTCCTCATGCCATCGTGTTGTCGCTCATCCCCACACCGTCGGTGACGCCGCCAGTGTCATGAACCCGCCTGCATCCTTTTCTCTCTCCCTTCTGGTAAGCCTCTTTTCTTCCTCCTTTCGATCTTCAGTTCCTCTCTATCGCTCTTCTTCCGTACGTTTTGCTTCTTCTGCTTTCGTTTTTTGCTTACTTGCTCCTGTGTTATTTTTCTTCTTGCATTTCCCCTAAAAAGATTCGAGCTTTATATGCAACAACTCGATTCTTTAATTTCTCGTCTTCTTTTTCGGATTTGTTCGTAGTCCTGGGTGATTTTCTATGAAAATTG
The DNA here is from genome assembly GCA_037127255.1 of Persicaria tinctoria. Lineage (NCBI taxonomy): Eukaryota > Viridiplantae > Streptophyta > Magnoliopsida > Caryophyllales > Polygonaceae > Persicaria > Persicaria tinctoria. The sequence continues at coordinate 31,928,760 of JBANSL010000007.1, read as the reverse complement.
CTTGAATATGTTTCCAATTTTTAATTAAGATGTCTTTTTTTATACGGTATTTTAGTTTTCTCGGATCTGGTATCGGTTCTGATTTTGTGAATGCAGTGTTTCTCGATTGTTAGATGATAATGAATTACCTCAAGGATGTATATGCAAATAGCTAGATATCAGATCCCTGGTCTAACATGATCAATTTCCCTTCAAAGGTTTCAGTCTGACTAGTAACCTTGCGTTTCAAATTACAGACAAACTCCTCAACGTAAATGCTACAGAATCATAAATTTTCTTACAATTTCACAGAACTGCTTATCACATCTGCTTCTCTTCTTGATCAATTGAATAATGGTACCCAGGGATCTTGCCGCCACCAAATCCACCATTTCAACAGCAGTTGCATTGTGGCCATTTTTAAGGATGGTTGTAGCTGAGAACAAGTGATGAGTCAGTGAGTCATTGCAGTTCTGATCATTTGCCTAGGGGTAAGAGTTGGGTCAAGTGAGTATTTGGTGTTCATCTGTTTGTGTTGAACGAAGTCCCTAACCATATCTTTAGGAAGGTGATCTTATCTTACAACTGTCTACTGATTGTGCAGGAATTCCTCTTGCAATATTGGCAGGGAGTATTCAACCATGGCTAAGACTTTGCATGTCCTCACCGCGCTTGACATTGGAGATCCTCCACAGCCCTTCCTTTTCTTCTCCTGCTCGCCTTTTTTTTTGGTTTGTTTCCCTTTATTATTCCATTGATTGTCTATTTGAACTTGTAAATTTCAATTGAACTTTTACTCTATCTGATTTCACACTTGGTAAGCTAGGGATTGAAAATAGGGTTTTCATTCAAGTGAGTGTCTCGTGATTTTTTTAGGTTTTGGTGATATTTGAGGTTACTTGATGATATGTTCAGGCTTTCCATGGTTAATTCACATTTTCCTTTTGTCCAATGGAACAACTATTTGTGTTGTCAAGCTAAGTGGAAATGTCTTTTATCTTTCTCAAGTGAAGTGTTTTTCTACGGTTTACGCTGTGCTAACTATTGGATAATTTGGTTTTTATATTATATCACAAGTTAATTGGTTGCTGATTTATTGTGTTAGCAGCTTGCTTTAGGTTTAATTTTCCAGATGTAGGTGTATATTTCTGCTGGTTTAATTTTCCAGCTGATTTATTGTGTTAGCAGCTTTCTTTTTGATACTTGCACTTCTAAATTTAAGAATACATTTCAAGAATCTAATGATTTTGTCGCTTTTATGGTCATAACTGCAGTTGTATAGGACTAGTGTTTTTTCTTTGATTTTGAGTGTATCTAGGCATAAATAGATGCACATATATATAGTCTTATATATATATGACTTGCTAGGAAGCTCCCTTACCTTCAAATTTTCAAGTTTCAAAATAAGATGAAAGAATAAACAGCACATGTCCCACATCATGCTATAAGAATTGGTCAAATACCAAACTCCCTTTGATTTTCTTTTAAAAAAATTGATTATCTTATAATTAGTAATTACTGCCTTCAACGCAATAACCCCATCCAACAGCTAGTGTTGATATTGGTCCCAATTTGATTTTCCAGGAGATCAACAATGAAAAATTGTTGAGTAAGATTTTTCTAGAATAAATTTCAAAGACTGTAGGAATTGGATGTCCTTAGGAAGTGAAATTGAACTTACCTGTACGTATCATTGAGGTTTCAGACCTCAGTAACCAGCTTACATGGCTTGTGACTACTGTCTTGCGTTATGTCATGCAATTTACAGAAGGCAAGATTGAAGCTCTGCTTTCTCATGTCATCTTTCAAATTTCTTTGGGAACTAGAATGCAAAGATGCCTGTAAATCAAGCACATCATTGTATAGAGGACTGGCAGTGCTTGTAGGAAGTGGGTTTGACATGAACTCTGCATCAGTTGTTTATCTAAAATTTCAGGGAGTTCTTGTCTTGATAGCTGCTGAAATTTCAGGGAGTTCTTCCCAAGCACCTCCCCTATATGTAAGAGGCACTTGCATTCCTTTCCCTTTTGGGATATATATATGACAAGCAAACTGAGTTTCTTGCATTGATAGCTGCTGAAATTTGCCTTATTCTTTCTTGAATTCTTGATGTATTTGTGCTGAAGTTTGTCTTAACAGGTGGATTTTGAACATACCAATCAATCTTCCAGTAATCATCGGTTGGCTAAAGGCTAAAGCCCTATCTATCCCTCATCTTATTGTTATTGGTAATCAATTCTCCCACTATCCCCATGCTTCTATTGGTTTCTATTGCTTAAATTTGGGTAGTTGTTAATTCACTTAATTGTTGGTGTTTAATACTTCAATTCATTTGTGTAATTGTTAGTGATGATTGATGAACAAAAAGATGTTGGTTCTACTAGTGCTTGTACTTGTTAATTGGTTGGATATCCATGGTTATATACCTTTTTTCTGTCTATTGTAGGTGTTTACCTCCACTTTTTCAATGTTGAATCCACAGAAGTTCAGCTTGTAAGCCATGTTTTCAGATTCAGTGGTTTTTCTCAACTTCCATGGTACTAGTTTTCAGATTCCAGCTTCATCCAAGTAAGCCCATGTTTTTAGATTTTTCGGTTATGTGTTCTCATGTTTTTTTCTCACTATAAAGCCTTCCTCTCGAGAGAGTTGCTCATTTTTCCTACTCACTGTAATTTTTTTGAGATTTTTATCTTCTAAGTTCTATAATTTATGTTTATGTCATCAATGATTGAAAAAAAGATCTGACACCGGTCTATAATTTGTGTTTATATCTTCCAAGTTCTGTAATTTGTGTTTATCTTCTAAGTTATGTAATTTGTGTTTATGCCTTGCGGCCCTTGCCTCTTTTTGGCTTTTGCTTTTTAGTCATTATCTAATTGATTCTTAGACTTGAGTGAGTGCTGAAATCTTGTCATGAATTTGCTTGCACTTCTTACATACATGTAAGAACATTCTATCTAATTTAAAGCCTATTAGCTCAAATGGTAGAGCATTGTGTTCAAACACAAAGATGCGGGTTCGAATCTCGTATAGGCTACGATAATAAATAAAAAAAAACCACAAATATGCCATTTCACATCGGGTAATAGCCGATGTCTTTCAAAAAATAAAATCGATGTCTATGTGGGGGATGTAAAAAGTCAAAAGTTTTTCACATCGGCCAGAACCCGATGTCTTTGTATGTTATAACATCGGTTATATTTTATAATCGATGTTATAGGATAACAAAGACATCAGATTTAAAAATACAAGCGATGTTATAACATACAAAACATCGGGTACTGGCCGATGTGAAAAACTTTTGACTTTTTACATCCCCCACATAGACATCGATTTTTTTTTTAAAGACACGGCTATTACCCGATGTTAAATAACAAATTTCTAGTAGAAAAATATAGATAGATATAGATAGAGATAGAGTTTATTTCCTAAATTAGCTTGGAATGAAGCCTATAAATAAAGCCCTAGGGGGCTGATTTTCATTCATTCAAGTCAAGTCGTCTTAGGGCGCAACGAGAGAGAGAGAGAGAGAGAGAGAGAGAGAGAGAGAGAGAGAGAGAAGAGAAGAGAAGAGAAGGAAGGAGACGAACGGTTGTAAGTTTTAGTTTATTTTATGTTAAAGTTAATTTCTTTTATTATGTTTTGTTTCTAATTTCCTTCTTCTAGGGTTGGGGTGATCTCAACATAGATATGTGTATTTGATTTATAAATCCATGAATATATATGTCTTTATCATCATCTACCTATGTGCTTAATCCTTTGCGAGAGCTGGGGAAATTCCTTATTCATGATATTGAAGCGAAAATGTTCTTATTATGAATTGGATAGTAATTAGGGTTTATTTGCGAGAGCCGACTAATTCTAATTATGAAAAGGTAGAAATAAATTAGGTTTTTATGCGAGATCCTCTATCACCTAAATTGTTGGAATTTACGAAAGTCGATTCTTTGATATAAAGCATGCATCTTTATGTGATTTATGATCTGCACATATGTTTATTATTGTGGTGATCCCTAACCTTGGAAGTTTGCATCTTCATTTGTTTTATTTCATTATTTTTATCCTGCAAATTTACCCGACACCGACCTCCTCATCTCCTACCATTCCCTCGACATCGACCAAGTCTTAGTCGACGTCGACATCAACCACCTCACCTTTTCCCGCTATCCCTGAACCCCAAAACACACTAAACCTAGAACCGCTGACTTCTCTCCTGAGGACGAACCTGACTCCACTATCCTATAGCGGGGTCTTAACTACAAATTTATTTGGTCGATAAACCCTCTCGTCAGCCACATGGAAGGGGCATCGCTCCCACACCGCCAGCCGATCATCAGCAACTGGGCAAGCCCATTGCTCTTATAGATGTGTAGAGGAGAGAAGGAGTGATAGAGAACATATTTCATACCCGGTTGCAGGCAGACAGGGTGTTGGAAACGCCGGCAGGGGAGGAGTGCCGACCACGATCGAAAAGATCTTGATAGGGAGAAGCAATAGGAGACGATAAAGCTCTTCTACCAGTGGACTAAGAAAGGCCAGAAAGGCCAAGGCGGGGGCCGGATAAGACCACCCAGGTTTTTTCCCCATCGCGCCCACCCCTGCAGGGAAAACCTTCTTTGACAATTTTCAAAGGAGACAGGAAACCATTTGTACTTGCTCTCTATCAGACACTTTGTGGACAGGAAAAGGGCCTTCCTGTGAGAACAATCCGGTGAGAAAAGGGGATAGTTAGATTGGAAGCAATTTCTGGCTCGATTGATTGAGATTAGGAGCCACATTGGAAGCAATTTCTGTCCCGATTCGACACAAAGGATGATTTCTGAAGAAAGCATTTTTGCATCTAGGGTTTTTCCGAGGGGGTTTCTTTTGGGGGATGATTGTTGGAAGTGGAAGGGTTTCGCTCCGCGCGTAGGGCGCGTTCCTGTTGCTCTCCATTTTTTCTTGGTCCAAAATTACCTTTGTAATGATTATAGATTTGTTAGTTGTAGTTTTTAGTAAGCGAAAAGGTAAAGTAATAATTAGGGGTATAAGTGTATTTTTGTTTGCTTTTTTTTTTTTTTTTTTAAATGTGCAAATGTCTAAAACAATATTTTTAATTAACGGAGGGAGTAGTTGTTTCAAACATAAAAATAATTTTTTTAATATGAATGTATAACCCCAATAATTTAGTGTAACACATAGTGTAACAAATAGTATTGGATATAATTAATCATTCCTAGTAGTATTTGCCAAACACTTGATTAAATTTTATGACATCAAATGCACTTGTCAATAATCGGAGTAAGATATTACTCCGAGTATACCCCTAATCTTTATGGATGATAAAGTCGAAATGTAGGTCCAATATGTTTGTTTTTTTTATTCAAATGTAATAAACTATCTGATGACTTAAGAGGTTCATAAATCGATAAACGGATTAACTATCATGATACAAAAAAAACTAACCAAAAACAAAAGCGTAACAGCGCACAGGTTGATCCCGCAATACAAAAAGTTGAGTCAAAGGCCAAATAAAAATAATCAAGTCAAGAAGCAGGCGAAGTACCAAGTCAAGCACCACAACAGTAAAACCGATTAACGATAGTACAATATGATTCAAACTCTTATGGGTAGTGTAGACGAAACTCAAAGAAAATGTCTCCCAGTATCGGTGTCGTCATGAAGGTACGCATGCCTAAAACTCAGTTCAGGCCCTTTTTCTAAGAATCAAACAGTACAAGTTACACCAACGTTATTACAAATAGCACAAAAAACTTCCTACCAATACCATATAATAATTATCCTACCAAATGAACAGACCTATCCTACCAACTTCAGAACTATTTTAACCTTAATGCAAGATAACCTATTATACCAACTGACCAACTCTGTTTTACCGAATAAAGAAAACTATCCTACCAAAAAGGACGCATTACCAAATTCGTAGTGAAAATCGCACCCCCTAACGTACCCATCCTATTTCCTTCCTCTACTGTTATGCAACCACTCTCTATTTGCATTTCTTCCAAAACCAACCCAAATCGCACCCCCACGTCCATAATTTCGAAGTGAATATTACACAGGCATGGTTTTATAGATGAATTACCCTTCTTCTTCCACCTGGGTTCCTCGTTGAACGAGATGAGAGTCGTTGGCATCCTTCTTCTCCTTCACTTCTTCCTTTTCTCCTCTGTATTTCATTTGTCTCTCTCCTCCTTCAAACCAATAGTGCATACCCCTTCCCCTCCTCCGATTTTGATTTTAAGCCCGCTCCCATCAAGAATAGTAACCTCCCCCATGGTTACCGGTTTTGGCCGGTCATAACTGTCAGAGAAAACCGGCTCTTTTTGGCGAAAAAATTAGACCCTTGCTAGTTGTGCAATTTTTGGGCATGTTGGTCTAGTTTTGTAAACGGGCCATTTTTTTGGTCTAGTTAGTGTTATATAGGGGTAGGCATTATTGGGTATCTGACACGAACCGTTAGGGTCTCCCTCGAACTTGTCACTGTGTTGCAGCAACATGTGCTACTGCTGGTGAGAGGAGGGAGGAGTCCAGTTGGTGCCTGGGCTCGTTGCTACAACTGTTGTCGTTGGTCAGGGCACGAGGTGGGACAACGCCAACGTGAGAAAGAGATGGCATCAGTGATCGAGGTGGGGAAGCGAGATTTGAGAGAGAAAGGCGGATGAAGGTAGTGGTGCTGGTTGGCATAGGCTCCGATAAGCGTCAATGACCGAGGTTTCAGATCTAAGCGAGGAGAATGGAAGGAGGCTGGGGTTGAACTCGAACAACCTGTGAAGAGAAAAAGGGCTAAGAGAGTTATTCTTCGTCCCTTTGAATCGACAAGGTGAACAAAGGTCCTCCTCCCTTTGAATCGACAAGGTGAATGGAGGTCCGAGGGGGAGACTGTGTCGGCGGCCGGGGCTTCAGATCAGAGTGAGGAGGATGGAACTTGGAAATTTCGGTGAGGAGAAAAAGGGCAGAGAGAATTTTGGCGAAGAGCAAAACTACAAAATGGGGAAAAAATGGTTGAGATTAGGGTTAGGGATTTAAGTGGTTTAGAGAGTGGAGATTTGGAAGAAAAAAAAAGAGAGTAGTCGGAGGGATTCAAACTCAGATCTATTGGTACATAGTCCATTCCTTGTGACTCCATTGAGCCAATATTTATAGAAGTATTAATACCACCAGATCTAAAAATTAAAAAAAAAAAATAATCGGTTCGTGTCGGGTATCCGACAATGTCATATTCCCAAACCGAACACGAACCATTTACAACCGTGTTTTTTCGGTTCGTGTCCTTTTAGTTTCGTGTCGTGTTTACGTGTCGTGTCTGTCGCATCTGGTTTTTCTGCACACTTCTAGTGCTATATCCTAAAAAAAAATTACAGGCTAGGGGCACGACTCAGAGATTCAGAAATACTTGGGCACCAATCCGAAAAGTGAAAAAAATGGAGAGATAACAGACATGATTTACAAAAATAAAAAGAGGGATTTTTTTTTGAAAAAATTTGCAAAATAGGCATTTTTTGGACGATTTTGCAAAATGGTCACGTTTTTGGATAATTTAGCTAGATGTCCACTATATAACCCTAATTCAACCTCCCTCCCTCTTTCTCTCTCCGTATCCATCACTCTCCTCCCTCCCTGCAACTGTCATGGCGGTGCGCCCTCGCGATGCGCTCGCCCTCTAATGTCTGTCGCCCTCGCCCTCGCGATACACTCCGGCTTCGTCGAAGTTTCAGATCTACCGCCATGGCAGTGTGCCTCGCCACCGGAAGACGAGGTCGAGCAGCCAGATGGATCGAGAAGCGCGAGACAGCTCTGGATCCGAGATCTCCGTCCATCTTCCTCCTCGAGGAGATCAATCGCTAGAGGTTTTCGCATCAGATCTGTCCAATTCATTGTCAATTTCACAAATTTGGTTTTTTATTCCCCAATTTGACAAATTCTTCCTTTAGCCATTGAAGAGCCGCCATGGACGGAGGAGGAGCGAACTCGAAGGTCGAGCGAGCGAGCAAGGGAGGGAGGTCGAGCGGCCGGAGCAAGCGATCGATGGAGCGGCCAGAGTGAGTGCATCCTCTGAGATCGAGCGACGAATCGGAGAGGAGCGAACTCGAAGGTCAAGCGAGGTCGAGGTCGAGTGAGCGAGCGAGGTCGAGAAGCCGGAGCGAGCGATCGAGGGAGCGGTCGGCCTCTAAGATCTCCTCGGCGGTTCCGAGATCTCCTCCGTTTGTGTTCAACAATTTTACAGAGCAAGGTAGGAGGAGAACTATTTTTTGTGAAATTACAAAAAATACCCCATAATTTGCTGATGCCTAATGGTGAATTGTATGCCGCTGCTGCACTCTACCAACTCCCTTGCATCGCTTCGCTATCTGTATGTCGTTGTCCCTACCGCCCGCTCTCCGCTCGCTCGCATTTCGAATTCTGCCTCCTTGTATACATCCGCCTGTGACGGCGGCGGCAACGGCAACACCGGCGGCCTCGGAGGCGGCGGTGGAGGTGAATCGGAAGGGGGAGGTTTTACGAAGGCTGGAGATGTTGGCAGTGATACTTCTCAGTGCTCATTGCTTCAAAAGTAGCAATTGAGGTAGTTGGCCTATTTGTCATATTGCAGTTGCTGAATGGAGTGTGTAACGACTCTTTGACATTATCTTTTGTTTTCTATTTTCTCAAACAATTGTCCATATGACATTTGAGGTTGGTAACTGGTATAGCAGTATAGCACATTGATTCTTGGGAGCTTCATTTATTGCATATCTATTCCTTTTTCCAGTTGTATATTGGTTCATGTTTTATTGTTGTTTTCCCCCACTGTCTTCTGAAGTTTTTCTATTTTAGTTTTAAGAAACTGAATTCTACTTGTTGAGTGCTAGAGTATAACTTAAGAGTTGCAGATTTGCTTGCTTCAACTATTCTTACTGGATTCTACCTGATCTTAGATCCTTTCTAATTAGGCTCTTTGTGTAATACAGGGATTGAATCAGTTTATGAGTGGAAGGGAGAGGTAACTACCATATACTTGCACTTGACTATTGTTTACTTGTGAAATCATTCATGATGGGTTGTTGTAGATTGAGCATTGTAGTTTTGTGCATCAAATTGCAGTTCTAATAGGTCAAAATCAATAATATACTGTCAAGGTAAATCAAGGATTTGGTATTTACAGTCAAGCTAAATCCCTTGTTCCAATTTTTGTCCATCTTGCTTGCAGATACAAACGGATGCAGAGGAACTTCTTATCATCATGACAAGAGAATCTCTTTTAGGTGAACTGACCGAGCACATCAAGGCAAACCACGAATACGAGTAAGCCTCATTTTACTTATTTCGTGTTTGTTTACAACCTCTCTTTGGCAAGCAAATATTATCTTCCGTGTCATGTTTTGTTTGTTCTTGTCAGGGTGCCTGAAGTGATCCCAAACTGACATATAATGCATTTGGTCAAATGACATATATATTTGTAATAAATCTCCACCCATCTTGTTTTATTATTTTGTGAAGCCTATTAGCTCAAATCGGTAGAGCGTTGTGTACAAACACAAAGATACGGGTTCAAATCCCGTATAGGCTATTGTGGAAAAAAATGTGCAATTTTCGTTTCAATGTGCAATTTAGAACTTAATTGTGCTCAACATGATCTTATTTTTTCTCAATATTATTTTAAAAGTTGCACGACTCTGTTGTAAGAGTTGCACGACTTTTACAACAGAGTCGTGCACAACATGGTGGATTGGTGAAAATTTGCACAACATCATCTTATTTTTGCTCAACAATTGGTTATTTTTGCACAACAATAGATTATATTTGCACAATAATCGAAGAGTTGTGAAATTGCGCTCAATAGACTATGATTGTAGAACATGGGGAATTAATGGAATTTTTGCTCAAAATGATCTTTTTTTTGCTCAACAATAGATTATTTTTGCACAAAGTATTGAGACTTGTGAAATTGTTCTCAACATGATTTTATTTTCTCTCAATATGTTTTCATACTTTCTCAATAGATTATTGCACAACATGCTCTTATTTTTTCTCAACAATTCTTTATTTCTGCACAACAATCGAGACTTGAGAAATTGTGTCTCCACATAATCTTATTTTTTGTAAATATAATTTTATACTTTTTTAATAGATTATTGCACAACACGGTCTTATTTTTGCTCATCAATAGAGTAAAATTGCACAACATGGGGGATTGATGAAATTTTGCTCAACATCATCTTATTTTTGCTCAACAATAGGTTATTTTTGCACAATAATCGAGACTTGTGAAATTTTTCTCAACATGATTTTATTTTCTCTCAATATAATTTCATACTTTCTCAATAAATTATTGCACAATATGCTCTTATTTTTTGTTCATCAATATTTTATTTTTGTACAACATTTGAGACTTGTGAAATTGTGTCTCAACATGATCTTACTTTTTGTAAATATAATTTTATACGTTTTTAATAGATTATTGCACAACATGATCATATTTTTGCTGATCAATAGACAATAATTGCACAACATGGGGGGATTGGTGAAATTTTGCTCAACGTCATCTTATTTTTGCTCAACTATAGGTTATTTTTGCACAATAATCGAGACTTGTGAATTTGTTCTCAACATGATCTTATTTTCTCTCAATATAATTTCATACTTTCTCAATAAATTATTGCACAACATGCTCATATTTTTGCTCATCAATACGTTATTTTTGCACAACTAGTGGTGAAACTTAGTGCTGACACTGATATTAGTTACAATTAGTGGTGAAAATTAGTGCTGACACTGATATTAGTTACAATTAGTGCTGACACTGATATTAGTTACAATCGAGTCATCTTCCTAAGTAATAACTTTGTAGCTCGGTATATATTTTTTCCGTGTTAGCACTTTTATTTCCTTCATGTCAGCACATTTTTTTAGAGTTGTACAACCGTATTTTAGAGTTGCACAACTTTAGTTTAGAGTTGCACAACTTTAGTTTAGAGTTGCACAACTTTAGTTTAGATTTGCACAACTGTATGTTGTGTTGTGTAAACGTGCAAAAATATTGGTTCTCCATAAACTAAAAACTGAGCATCTTTAGACTGTCGACTAGTCAATTGAGCATTGCCAATGAATTTGTAAAAACAAGGAGCATGAAGTCCTCAAACAATCTCAAGTGTGTTGTGTAAACGTGTCATAATCAGTAAATATATCTGCAAATAATTAGTCATGAAGTCGGCAATGCCTCCCCTGTCACAAGTTTTACATAGAATCTGCTAGGAACAAAAAGTTTACAGAATTTACTTCCATATTTATAGATACAATATTAAAGTAGAAGTTAGATTGCTCCAGGTGGGAAAATAGGAATGGATACACAAAAAATTCACGAGTTGTTCTTCAAAGACTGAATTTGAAAATCATGTTACATGTTCATTGACGTCAGCATTGTTACTAGTTAGCTGCTCTATGACATACACGTATTATGGAAACATTAGACTGATCCATCTTTTATTTTCCAGTTTCATTATTCAAGGCCAAGTTTCAAGGACAAAAGAGATTGCACAACACATTGTTGAACAAAAGAGAGCCTACTTTGCCACCACCACTGGGACTAACAAGAGCAGCCTTTGAACCAGTGTCCAACTTCAATGGGATTCCTTGGGATTTCAAACACGCGGTCTTTTAGGATGCTTGAATCCTCTAAAGCAGATTGAAATTCATTACCTTGAGCACTATACGGCTTGGGCGTGAAGGATATGCAAACCACACAACATCCAAATCGACTTCTGCAGCCCCGAAAGAAGCTCCTTTGTCAATCCAACATCAATTTACCAAGTTTGTTTCACCCCGAAAAGGGGAAAAGTACAATGAACTAACCTTAACGAGCAGTTATCTCCTGATTTTGGCATAGAAGGCATGCGATCAAGAAGCTGAAAAACTCGCATACTAGCTCCTGCAGCTTTCATTGCTACTTTGTATAATCTAGAGAGCCCGGAAAGTGAAGATTCAACTGCAAGAGGAACACAGGATTTTCGGAGTGCATCTTGATGGAACATATGGTATGAAACTATTAATCGAAATAAAGATTACACATTGCCTGTGAGGCTATAAATAACCAAGTAGAGGGTGCATTTAAACCTCCAATGAATATGCCCATTATTTTGTGCAGCAGATCATGCCAGAAGTTAAAAGACATGATGATGTAAACAAAGTTCAGGAGCTAAAATTTGTAGTGTCACAAGGAAACTTACAGCTTATTTTAGTCCAAGGTTTAGTGTCGCATTGACTTGTTCAGAATAGCGTTTGATCTCAAATTCTTCTTGAGCAAATGACCTTATCATGCGGATAGCACCAAAAGATTCCTGAACATAATCAAACTTTTATGTGTCAACTGTAGCGCTGCATATGCAGCATTGTTTGGAGGCTTTGTTGCATCGGGTTAGAGACATGATTTGCCAAGGAATCTTGGATCGTTAAAAATGCATCTCTGAGATGGGTCACCAGCTTAAAATCCTCATTCACCTATTGCAAAATGGAGAAGTCATTAATATAAAAAAACATCAACATAAGGAGATTTTCCAAAATGCCAGCATCCTTCTTAAGGTTTATATCTAAATAGATTCACACACATACGCACATGCACGCACAAGGAAAAAATTTGTCCTTTGAGAGTCTCATCCTATGATATAGTTAAATACGCTTCATTGTTTCTTAAATGGTGTTCAACCCTCTTCACTGTTTTCTTGAAATGCTTATCTATGGAATGGTAAAATCCAAAACATCAATCATGGTCAGGCAATCAAGCTAACACATCAAGGAATTCTAGCATCACCAAGGACATAACACTATCACATATTCTTGATATATTCTCTATTTTCTCAAGGCTTTGGAAAGTTAGAAGCATAACTCTCGGGCCTCGTTTCAATAATGCTCTCTCACACATAATCCAAAAAGCATGCAGATCTAACAGAAGTTGATAAACTTTTATGAATTAGTTTATTGTGAAATTCACAAGTAAGCAATTAGAGAAAATTTGTTTGGAGAACAATTTACCCTCAAAAGACAATCTCCTCTAAGCTCAAGTTGTGCAACCCTAAGCTCGAGTTGTGCAACCCTAAGCTCGAGTTGTGCAACTCTAAGCTAACAGTCACATAAACTCCACTGATCAATCTATTTTTAATCTTTCTTTAAAAAATAAAGCATATGAGATATCGATACTATATGTATAAATGTAGATCGAAGTTTTAAACCAAAAAGAGTAATCAAATCACAACTAGTAGTCACATATAGCATGAAGAAAGAAGATTTTCACTGTATTTTACATTATCTGCTAGTCATATATGGTTAGCAAATGCAGAAACCCATTAGGAAAGTTTCACATCAAATAATATCCTAAAATCTAAACTAAACACTAATAATCGTAATATCTGTGATATTCTTCAGCAATTGAACCTAAGGTTATGGTCATTCTCAAGCTGGCATAGACGAATGAGTTACTATAAACCCAAAACCCATACTGACTAATCCATGGTTGTCAGTTGTCACAAGATTATTTCATTATGCAAAGATACACTATGCCTTGCTGGTTTGCTTGGCAAATATGTCTAATGCAACCTCACAGAAGCAACAAGTTACTATAATAATGGAATAGTTGTAACATCAAAAACACCTAGAATATCATATAATTATAATGCGCAAACATAAATAAACTCTGTAGTAATGACTAAAGAGTGAATTGGTTTGCGTAATACAAAAGAACTTAGGTAAAGCCTGATGCAAAACCATCTCCAAAATGTGTATGATAACTTCAAAAAATGTAGGGGTAACAAAGAACAAAGTCTAAAAGCATGATAATGAGAACCAGAGGCACGTCTACGAGTCAGCTATTGTGACCTCAACCTCAACATCGGGCTCAATAGTGACGGAGGTAATCTGCTTCACCACATCAGGGAATAAGAAGAGGTCGATAACCCTTTTGTGAACACACGTCTCAAATCTATCCTAAGTGTTGGTTCCTATAGAATATATAGAAAGGTCATCAGACAATCCATATCGCTTGGCAAGCATATAAATTTAGAACTTTAAATATTTCTGTCTTAACAAAAACTAATCTCTGTCTTCAAATATTTCTTCAGAAACAATAATGCCTCCAGCAAAATGTAGAACTTTAAATTAACATGAATTGAATCAGTCTGAATGTCTGATGCAGCATAAATAAGAAAAGATAAGGCTTTACAAGACGTATACCTTCACAACAAGGAGCCTTCCTAGTCGTGATGTTAAGAACCTTGGTGGGCATTCTAACTGGGCCCTTGACCCTCAGATGCTTTTCCTTTGCCCCACGAACCAAATATGTGCAGACTGATTCAACCAGAACCACAAGAACAAGAAGTTTTAGTATACACAGCTATAGGAAAATTGTAGTTGAACTGCCCCGACATTGATAGAAGCAACAAGAACAATCAATTGGGATAGGAACACCCTGATTCTCATAGTATACACATGACAATCCATTCAATTTCCAAGCAAGCAATAAAATACTTTGATTTCCTTATCAATCGATCTATCGATTGATAAGAAAAACCGTCAGAAGCAAAGATCGAGTTCCTTATTAATCGATCTCGATCGATTGATAAGGAAATCAAAGTAATATCGAAGACCACACATAGAACAGGTAGATGACACAAACATTGATCCCCTTCCAGCAACTTGTGACCAATTGGCCATGAATCATGCATAACAAACCCTGAACTAATGAACCCGGTGTTCAATTTTAGGAATCAAACACCAAATCGGCACAACCATACCTAAATCTGATGTATAGTTTCACATATTCCACTATACAAGACTATAGAAGACCGAGTACACATAAATTCAAAGAAGCAAGAAGGGGCAAGCTCCTGCTTCGGGCGAAACTATTAGAGAAAGAGGGAGCGAACCTAATCCAGATCTCAGCGCTCGCTCGAACTCGCCCCGGCGCTCGCTCGACCAGATCCGGCCTCTCGCTCCAGATATCGGACGACCGCATCCGGTGCTCGCTCCCTCGTTCGCTCCACCGCTCGCTCGCCACCGCCTCCGGCGTTGGAGAAACATTGTCGTCGTCGTCCAACTGCGCCTCCAATGGCGAGGCCTCTTCCAGCAACATCGTTGTCAGAATTTGTTTCCGTTGGAGGCAGTCGAACCAGATCTGGCATGAGGGGAGAGATCGAGAGAGCGAGAGAGGTCCAGGGAGAGAGGGGAGAGAATTTGGACGGGAGAGAGAAAAATTAGGACAGGAAAGAGAAAAAGATTTATATTGCGGTCGTTTCACTAATTTGTCCTAAAATGTGTCTATTTCACAAATTAGAACGGATTTCGTGCCCATTTCGCAAATTGCCCCCTTTTTTTTTCCAAAATTGGAAATGACAGTAACATAGTGTATGAGTATGACATTATGCAAATTCCAACTCCGAGTCCATAGAGGCCGTACACGGTTCTTCAAACGGTAAAACACGACGCAGCAACCCTAATCTTCGCAACTATAAACCCTAATTTTCCCCCCTCTTTTCCTGATTTGTTTGAAGATCTTTGTCGGTCAATCGTTAGATATGCCCAACAGTTCATCCGGGAAAAAGAACGTTTCTGACCAGCCGGAAATCTCTGGCACTGCTCCGAAATCACAGCGCACCAAATTGGTAAAAATTCGTCCTCGACAAATTCCAACTCTTTAGGATTCTGTCCATTAATGTTGTTAATCTTCGAAATTTGCTCAACTTTTGAAGTCAAAGATGCCCGAATTAATTAGATCGGTAGCTTTTCCGAGCGCCATCAGTTAGCTCCTCAATTGCTGGTTATTCATCTTTGATGTTAATGTGGAACAGAGCGCCAACAAGAGAGGGAAAGATTTCGACATCAACGTCCCGATAGTCTACGGAAACATTGCGTTTTGGCTGGGGAAGAAGGCAAGCGAGTGAGTAAATTCCAACACATTGGTGTTTCATTTCACGGAATTTGTGTTAATTAATTGCTTGACTGGCGGTTTTAAATTTCGTTGGCTGTAGGTATCTATCTCATAAGTGGACCATTTATGTCCGTGGAGCTAGCAATGAGGATTTAGGTGTAGTCGTAAAGCGTGCTGTTTTCCAGTTGCACTCGAGCTTCAATAATCCCACGAGGGTACTTGAAGCCCCACCTTTTGAGCTCTCAGAATCTGGATGGGGTGAATTTGAGATCGCTATAACACTTTACTTCCACAGTGATGTTTGTGAGAAGCCCCTAAGTTTGTGAGTTACTTGACCTTGTTTATTACTTCTCTGTATTTGAAGCAGAAAATTTTGGATACATGCTCAAATTGTGGATACTGGATGTGAATGTGGCATCTTTAATTGAGATCGTGGCTTCTACTTCACAGTTCTTGTATACTAATAGTGCATATGCCACTGTAGATATCACCATTTAAGGCTGTACCCGGATGATGAATCTGGCCCCTTATCCACTAAGAAACCTGTGGTGGTAGAATCATACGATGAGATTGTCTTTCCAGATCCATCAGATGCATTTCTCTCTCGTGTGCAGAATCATCCAGCCATTAACATACCTCGATTACCTCCTGGTTATACATTACCTCCTCCTGGTCTGCTGCTCTCTCGTCCTCCTCTCAGTTTCATTTTTGATATTCCACTCTCTGAAACTAATATTTCTGTTTGTTTCCTGCAGTTCCAGTTGAAGACATTGAGAAGAGAAAGAGGGGTGATACAAAAGATAATCCTCATGTTCAGTGGTTTACAAATTTTTCGGAGGCTGATGAACTGCTAAAGCTTGCAGCTGCAAGACAGCAGGTCACCATGCTTCATCCTTGTTCTCATATCTAGTTTATCTTTCATGCTCATACATGTGTTTTATTTACTTAAAAGGCACAAAGTTACATTTTACATGACACTTGTGACATTCTTTTCCATACTCTTGCTATTTGTTTTTCTTTCAAGTGTCATATGTATTGTTCATTAACTATGCTTTTTTTTTTGGTGGTTATTTATCCATTAAAGCGTTCTTTCCATCCAATGATGATTGCTGTTATTATGTAGTGTGGCAACATTGAACGTGATGTTGTATAGGTTGGGTCAAACTATATCATCGTAAGGGATGCTTTTTATGCCTAAAATGATTGACCTGCTTGAGATTTTTGATGCCTTACTAGAATAGAAAGGCTGCAGTCCCTGAACCTCTACCTTTTGAGGGGGGGGGGGATGCAAAAAATCGCATCTGTAAAAGAAAAGGGTCAAATCTGTATCTGGAAGAGTTAACTTCACTAAAAATAATTACTCCTTCCTGTCAAAAAAAAAAAAAAAACTCCCTCCCGTCAAAAGATATTGGGTAGTGCCTGCATAAGAAGGTTTGCACTGAAAAAATGCACCAAAAAACAAACAAGAGAGAGAGAAAAGGTAACATTTTCTAGCATAAGTCTCTTCATCTTTCAGGCCCAAAAAGAAGGTTTTAGACACTGATTACATCTTTGTTTATGGTGAAAACTAGCTTTCCTTAATAGTTTCATGCTTATTGCCTAGTGCAAAGTGGGATACACGCTGCATGACCAAAATTTCCATTAATATGTTCGAGACCTTTGATATAACAAAAGTGAGTCTTATAACGGTAAGTTGCTTCTCACCCAGAGCTCTTGCTCTTTTTTTTTTTTTTTTTTTTTGATTTTGAAGGTAAATATATTGAGATGGAAATAAAAATATTTACAAGCGTTCCAAAAGGCCATAGACATAACTAAGGAACCTTAGCTAGCCTTATAGGTGAGTAAGGCTCACATCCTACGGTTTCGATGGGGGTATGTAGGACTAAGTCCTTGTGCGGATCCTATCTCATCAAGCCAAGGCTATCAGAACTCGGACACACACCTCAAGTGTAGCATAATATACCCTCCCCTTCAGCTATGCCATCAAGGAGGCTATATCATACAACACCGAGTACCCCAAAACCATTAAACCTACATGCCTTTATATCTCCAATATCCAAACGGTAGTGAAACAAACAATAAATATAGGCAACTAGATACAAAATGGTTGCCTAAGCTTGTAATTCACGAGGCTATGTAGGAGGCAGACCCTCTGTAAACCAGTGTAGGGAAGCAAAAAGTGGAGCCTTCACTGCCGTGTCTCTGCCCTTGTGGTATGCCTTTGAAATCCTCCCAAGGTAAGCTCTCTTGAAACATGTTTGTGGGCCATGTCAGTTCTGTGGAGGGATGCTATTGGGTGGCGGGTCAGACTCACACCGTCCAAATTCTTGCTTGATTAAAAAAAAAGTGAGTCATATATGTAGTTCATTTTCGAGTATCGTACTACTATGATTCTGTGAATGCTGGGAATTTTTATCAGAATGAAAACTGGAAGCAAATAGTTCCTGTTAAAATAAGGCCAATAATGGTTCATTAATGAGACATCCTGTATGGCACAAATGAAATAGTGTCCATTGTAGCTTGTAATGGATGGTGATGGTCTTTAATGTGAATATAAATCTTTGAATTACGACAACTTGATTTTTCACTTGCTCAATAGTGCAAGGGATGCTTTATTTAAATGGCAGAAAAAATTTAGAAAAGGTTTGGTACTTGGTAGTTGTGCACTTGTGCTTTTGAGGCACATCTCTCAAATCTCAACCCTAGGTTTTTTTCTTCACCATATTTCCATTAGAGCAAGTTGCTGACATGGTGTTAACATTTATTTCATAATTTCCCATTCCACTTGATTCATTGCAATCTATTGAACTTTTTTTCTTGTAGAATTTATCTTAAATCTAAAATTTACAAGTTTTCATTAATATGCTCTTTACATGTATTGCAAGGAAGTTTTAAAATTCATTTGGCCTAAGTGCTCCTTGTTTCTGCAAGAGCGTGCTCCCACCTCTCCTGTATGTATTAGACCTTTTTTGTATGCACCTCAGAAGGTCTAAAATGGGCCTAAATTTCCAAGGATTAATTGCTAAACCAATCTAGTTGTTGCGAGTGATAATTCTCCTTTTCAGATACCGTCTTTTAGAGAGGCAGGAATGGCTAAATTTCGTACTTTCTGTAGTTCAATGTTGTATGAGTTTTGAATTGCATATTTTCAACCTCACAACATATATTACTGTCATAGCAGAGCTTTGAAGCTGCAATTTTCTTCTTTGTTTACACAGACAACAAATTCATTTTATATTGGTTCTCATTCATTGCATCAGGTGCAAGCTCACATTGCTAAACTTAGGAGGCAACTGAGTCTGGTGGATGGTCAGCCTCAGCAATTGAAAACCTCCATGGACTAAATGACAATTGTTAAGTTGATTGGAGATTCCCTTTTATCCCAGAGGATTGAAAATGACTATGATGCAATAGAGGTTAAAGGTGGACTGGGAGTTTTTTCTTCTTCCACCCTAGAGAGGGATAAAATGAGGAACATACAAGAAATTTGTATTGTTGTTTTATTTCATTTGTTCTTGAAAGACTTGTATGATTTTGGAAAAAAAAACCAACTGTAATTTATTATGTTGAATGAATATAGTCATTGGGCCTGGGAAGGTTTGGAGCTTCCTTTCTAGTCCCTTCTGCTTCCCCTTGACATTATGATTTAGTTGACTCTTTTGTTTTGGCAACAGATACTTTATGGCTGTTTTTGAAGCAACATAAACTGGGGAAAGTTGAACCCTGCGTGACTTGTTATCCTTGCTGGTTTACATAATGACTGATCTCAAAGAATGGACTGGTCTCACAATCACATATAGGCTTTACATAACTAGGTGACTTGTGCAAGGGCAGTGTAGTTACTGATTTGCTTATTCTCTCTGCTCATATGTTTAGTTAAGGTTGATGGTGATTCCCAGCTATGGTTTTGAAGTGACTTTGTTGTCGCTTCAATCCTTTTGGAACTCTTAACAAGTAAACAAAACTGACAACCTGGATTTGGTGCTCAAGTTAAAATCTGGGCCAGTATGATGATTATTTCCCTGAGAAATTTGATAGAACTGCTTCAGAGTTTCTGGTGAAGGTCATAATCAAATGGAAGGAGTGATGGGGTACCTCCTCCGTAGTCCTCTTCAATCCATGAGATGACTGCAGCCCGGCTTTGATGGGCATGGATTCTAGTTCCCATGGCATGCCATGTGCAAGCTTGCGGCCAGCCTTTCATGGATGTGATTTGGGTCTTTTCATCGATCAGGTATGGTTTCTCTCATACTTCATCTTCAAATCGGTTGCTTTTTCTATGTCGGGCTCCACTTACTAATGTGATTCAATCAATTCAGGAAACGTTGCCCAATCCAGGCATCTTATGCTCGAGGCCAGGTGCTGTCACAAACGGACTGCTTTCTGTATTTGCCTTCATTTATCAAGTTGTGAAATTCGGTCAGTTTTCCTAAAAGCTGAATGCTTGGTTAACTGTTGTTTATTGAATCACTTTTCACTGTCATTCATTCATGAAACTATTTGTCCGTTTGGCATTGCAGATAGCTTTTCAGAGCTTTTGGTTTTAATATTTTATAGTTTTCGAAAAATGGACAAAAATAATACCAAGTATCAACTTTTGGCCAAAAATAATACGGAGTACGAACTTTGAAATTGACCGTATCATATATGAACTATCGCCCTATTAACCGAAAATAATATATATGTATATTCCGGTGAACTTTTTGACCAAATACGCCACGTGGACGCCGGAAAATACACATGACATAAATTTTTGCCACGTCACCAAACTTGTAAGTTATGTCATGTCATAAATTTATTTTTCATTTTTAAAAAAAGAAAAGAAAAATTAAACAAATAGGCAAATAGCTACCATACCTTTCGAAACAATGGAGGAGAGAATGAGCAGATAACATTAAAAAGAAAGTGAAGACGCCCACCCTCAATTCCATTGTTTCGAAAGGTACAGTAGATATTTGCCTATTTGTTTAATTTTTCCTTTTTTTTTTTAAAAAAAAACTGAAAAATAAATTTATGACATGGCATAACTTACAAGTTTGGTGACGTGGCAAAAATTTATGCCATGTGTGTTTTTCGGCGTCCACGTGGCGTATTTGGTCGGAAAGTTCATCGGAATACACATATGTATTATTTTCGGTTAATAGGGGGCGATAGTTCGTATATGAAACGGTCAATTTCAAAGTTTGTATTATTTTTGGCCAAAAGTTGATACTTGATATTATTTTTGTCCATTTTTCCTAGTTTTAAATAAGTTAAATATAAGAATTTAGTTTAATTTACTTTTGAAATTGGATTTTCAACGGTTACTCATCCTAACCTTTTCAAAATTCTATTCATTTCTCCTATCTCACCAGCTAGTTTGTATTAGCTACTCTATGAGTTGGGTTATCAAACATCTTACTCGCTTACGAAAACTCTAATTTAGCATATATTTAACACACTTAATCTATCACTACAACTATCTCATCAGCTCCGTGTTACCAAACTGACCTAGTCTACCTCATATGCACACACACAGGCAGTTTGCTATTTTTTTTTATCAGCTCCGTGTTACCAAACTCACCCCAGGCTACCTCATATGCACACAGACAGTTTGCTATTTTTTTTAATCAATTCTGGTGTTTTGCATTCTTGATTTTCTGCATCTTTCTACTGCATCATCTTTCCTGCTGTGGATTATTATAATTTATAGTACAGAATATTATATAATTAACTGATGTCACCGTCCATTACTATTTTCCCCAGAAACACATGCTAACTCCCTCAAGAATCTGTTTACTGAATCATCTTTCCTTTTATAGAATATGTTAATGGGAATTAACTGATGTCACTGGCTCACTGCGCAGCATTTTTCCAAGAAGCTCATACTCACAGTCACACCCAATAGGACCCCAAGAAAATACTAAAAATGTCATGCCTAGGAACTCACTAAGATTCCTTTATGACCCTTAACAGTACAGTTCCTTCTCAAGAGATCTACTCCGCCGAAAACTCTGCAAAATCCTTCCCATAGGACGAAGGCCTGGGCCATTTTCCAGTAGTTAAGGGTCAATTTTTCATTTCCCCCCTTTTTTTAATAAAAGAAAAAGAAATGATAATAATTGGGTCCAGGGGATTATTGTTCCATGTTTTTACAGGAGGGTTTGGAGGGAGGCAAGAGTAACATGGTTATCCATGTGATGCAATACAGGCATTGTCACCATCAAGATACAAGCAGCAATACCCACTTTGCTGATTAGTTTTACAGGTCACTGCATTTGGGCTAAGTTGCATGGACATGACGACGTTACGGACATTAGAAACCAATCGGAAAGTTTTCCCCTTAAAAAATAGAGGTTACAACATACAACACAGTACAACTTTTAGCTATCGTAGCGGCTCAGTAAAAGAGGTGGCCTATTATTTGTGCTGGTAGTTTGTGCGCAACATTTCCATCTTTCAATTGGCCTAACAACTTTGTCCACAGAACATGGGGGAGTGCCGATTGGGTTAGCTGAGATGGGAGACGGCATATGGCTGATCTATCCACCTCTAGTGGGAGAGTGAGCTTGTCCCAAATTTCTTTCAGTATTCAATACTTGTGATTGAAATTCAACCCAGATGCTCTATTATTATCTCGGCTCCTCACTGAACACCCGCAGGATCAGCAGACTTGTTTAGTTGTTGTACTCATCTCAGCTAGCAATGAGTGACATCAGTTTCGAAAGGGCTGAGATTGAGTGTAGGAATAGTATAGTACACAATTGTCTATTTTCTGTGCATTCAGATTAAGAGCTTCATTTTTTTCTTTCCTATTAGAAAATACTGTCAATGTGTTTTACTAGTTGTCTGGAACCGGTACAAGTGATATTCATCATGTGCTAAAGATAACTTCCCTTGGATGCACAGCTACACAAGTACCTAAAAGTAGTTAGGAAGTTTCTCTCAAAATAATGGCTAATTGCGTAAATTACAGTTTCAGTACAATTACATCTGTACTAGTGTCCTACTACCTTGATATGTCTTTTCACACGATAAAAATGGAAATGGTAGACAAACATTATCTTCATCCTGCACTTTTTCTGTCTGTAAATTTTCTTGCTAGAGGACCATAAAAATATCCCTGGAATCAATTTGGGATACAAACTTCAAAACCCTATTCTGCAAACTAATAAATATATATGTTTGTGAAGAGGCCTCTTCCCCTGAAGTATTTTAACTTTTAAGGTGCCTTGATCACTGAGGAGTGAGGACCAATTTGGAAAAGGATTAGGTAAGGGAAAGATAAATGAAACAAATTTTATATGGAAAATAATATATTTTAAAGAAGTTTTGAGTATTGATGGAAGAAGAATTCTTATTCTTATATGGAAAGATAAGAGAATGATCTAATGGTTAGTAGAATATACGGGATATGGTTTCCCATTCTCAAATTGATCATTGAAATAAGGGAAATAAAGAAATTCTATATGAAAAATGAGCCAAGGGGTGATTGGTTAGAGTTTATTATAATAATAAGTCGTGAGTTATAAATGAACTACATTCGTTTCTTTCAGTTTCACATTACTAACCTTATTCCATACTGGCCTTTAGTGTGTATAATACTGTCATTACATGTCTTGAGAATGCCCAAAGATTGTAATTATTCCATACTACACCAAGAACAAGGCATAGATCAACATTGGAGGACTACAGGGTGTCAAGAAGGTGACAGGAAGAAACAGGACGGTGTAACCGTACTACCGCTATTCATCCACTGTAAAATATAGCCCCTATAGAACATGACCTAAATCTTGTCTTAAATTTGTATAGATTTTAGAAAGAGATACGAGTGGTGCTAATTTAAAGAGATACTAGGGGGGGTCTGTGTTATTTATGGTTTCAGCCTTCCATGTCTATGAGGATGGTGATCCCATCAGATTTGAGTAAACAAGGACCACAGCTGTAAGACCTTTCATTCCTTCGGTTGCCCATTTAGAGTAGTCAAAACTTGGCCCCTGTAGCAGATGAGTTGGTCTATAATTCGATCCACCGAATTTGTTACTTCCCTGGTGTGTAGATCTTCTGGACCCATTTGAGCCAACCCAAATAACTTGCTGATCTTGTAATATGCGTCTACTCGGTGGCATTTTGAAGGATCCATGTTCAGGTCAGATCAAATGATAACTGATAATGCTGTGCGTATCTGCCTAGACAATTCAGCTAAAGTGGAGACAGATTAGGCAGTGGATGTGCTCACTGTTGTTAACCAGGTTCCGCCTTGACCAGAAAGTTAGGCTCAGTGCTAACAGTTGGTTAACTAGTTTCTGTTTTCGGCCTTGGGAAGTTTTGAGGGGATGGAAGTGAGACTGGAATTGCTTAAACTCCTTAAAGCGTCCTTTGAAAGCTGATGAAATACCACACAGAGCAAAAATCAGTGCCGGTGTTATGTCTGTAGTGAAAAGACAGAGGTGTGTAGTACATAATTGCTTTGCCTAATGGTTTTCAAGATTGGCAGCAGCTGCTTTAAACTGACAGAGACATGAGCTCTGAAGATTCATTCATTCAGGGATTGTTCTCATATACTATATACTTAATTAGAAGCGTTTTTGAGGATGGATTTTGGGTCTTAAGATCATGGGAAACTCCTAAAATGGTATATTCCGATTCAGAGGAAAGTACAACAGCTGGGGAATCCTCTCTCTGCTAAATATGTGAGCATTGTTACTTAATTAATGTGATTTTTTGGTCTAATGATTCAAATTTTGTTTTTGTCAATAATGACCCGAGGAGAATATATTCATGATTGATATCCTTTCGGATTGTGTGGATGAGAGAGTAGCAACTATTTTATATATCTAAGGGTATATTCTTTCATCTTCAAAGTCTTACTCCAGTAGAAATTTGTATTGGGGCCACCTTTTACTTTTATTCATGATTAAATAGTTATTTGAGCTACAAATTTACTGTTTTGGGGGGAGAATATCGTGCGAAAGAAGGGCCCGCCAATTTAGGTTAAATTTACATGTGATTCACCGATTTAATCAATTTTAAAATTTTTGTTTTTGGGTTCATCTATTTTTTTTATTAAGTACTTTCTTTTCTAGTGAATTATATTTAACTTACAAAAAATCGCCTTTGGGCCAAATACAAATTGTCCTATCCTTTTCCCATTCGCTATCATTTATCCAAAAATCCTTTTCCCTTTGCTATCATTTATGGCTTTTTTTGTTGATATAGTTGCATTTTATTACTTGTTTTAATGGTTAGTTACAGTCTTGTGACAGTTTATTAATTGGTTGGTGTGTTTGCAATGTTTGGTGTGGTGACATTATTAGTTTATGTGGTTGTTTAATTTGTTGTTTGCTGTTTTTTGGTGACAATATCTTATTTGTTGTGAAACCTAATGTTTACACTATTTCTATGCTATTTAGGTAAAGAAATTGTTGTCCATCAGTAAATTCTTATTGTGGATCCACCATCTGTCATTCAACCTGCTTCCTACGAGTTTGTTGTTCCCAAAGAACGACGTTTTCGCGGGCACATTAATGTGTATTTAAAGCCTGCATTGATCAAAGTTCTTAAGAATAGTCTGTCTCCTGATGACTGGGTTTCTCTTATAGATGGTTGTTTAGGTCCAATTGTACGGGTTGTTGATCATCTTTATTTTTGTCATCAACTTGTGCATCAAATGCTCCTACATGAAGTTGAAACTTCTAAAGTTAATGAGAAGTGGTTCCAAGTTAGGCAACATTTGTTTAGGTTTTCTCTAGCTAAATTCTGTTGTGTAACCGGTTTGAGTTGGAAAGAACCTGGTGATGACATACGGAGGAGATTTTGGGTGTATCGGAATACACATTTAATGGTCTTCTTCAAATTTTCCTTAAGGAGCCAACTCAGTCTCCCAAGAAACTTTCCATGGCGTACTTGTTACTGATTAAGGGTGTGTTGCTCCCTCAATGTTCTAAATCTCTTGTTCATCAATCTTATGTGGATCTTGTCTATGGTTTGGATCGTTTACAACTTTACCCCTTTGGTCGGGTTGTGTTTCTGGAAACACTTTGTTATTTGAAGAAATGTATGAGGTATGAGCTAATAAAAAAATGTCAAGGTTTGATTATAATATGCTCGGATATCCCATAGCATTCGAATTATTTCCCTTTCCTTTCCTTTTATGTTCCAATTCTTTTTCCTTCTTTTTATTATTCTTTACTTCTATTTCTGTTCTTACTGTTGCTTTCTTCTCGGGTTTGAATTTTAGAGGTAATAATCCCTAAGATTACTAGCATCTGTAATTGTCACCTTCTATTCTGTGATGGATTACCAGCATCTCTTGTCTGTTATACTAGTGAACGTGATTACAACATTACATATGATAGATGTTCTGAAGTTTTCTCCAAAGATTTGGTAAGCCTTCTTTCTTGTCTCATCTTTTATTATTCTAATCTCACTTTCCCTCTTCCATTTTTTATATTTGTTTTCGTTTAATTGTATTTTTTGTTCTCTTGATAGAGGACTGTCTACTCTTTGTATGCGTCGTTTATGGATTGCCTAGGCCTCTCCTTTTCTGATGAAGTTGCTGATGATAGTGTAGATTCTTACATTTCTTGTTTTGTTGGTAACTTGGTATGAATGTTGATGACAGTGATGTAGTTTGTACAAGGAATTTACGTGTCCAAGCCTATCGGCTCAGGTGGCTGTCTTCTTGATGATGGTGTGGAATCTACTATCCCTTTTATGAATATTCCAACTAGGATGAAGGACATAGTTAGAACCCCAACTTTGAGGAAAAAGGGGGTGTGAGACCACCAGCTATCACAGAGGGTAGTTCTGACTTTGAGAGTCTTGTCCATCCCAGAAAGAGGTTGGTTACACGGTCAATGGGTAGTGGGCAGTGGCGACAGTCATCTTCTACTAAAGAAGGGTAAGGTGGTGACACGCACTTCTGCTGCTGATGAGTCTGTCAAGAAGAAGAGGGTGTTGAGAAGTTCTCCTATTCTAGATCAGCCTATTATGAAAAAGGCAAAGGTGGTGCCATCTCGGAAATCGTCAAGGACTGAGTCTCCTGCCAAGGGTGAAGTAGAAGCACAGTGTGGTGACAAAGGTGTAGATCATGGTGACAAGCCCCGGAGGTCCAAGTTTAAGATCCCTAGATCTATCCCTCCCAAAGGTGATGATCTTTCTGGGTTGGCAAAAGAGTTTGTTGGTAAAGCTGTTTTTAAAGAAGTTGATAGTTCTTTTAAGGCATCATTTGAGTCTTATGAAGCTCAATTGCAAGAGTGTGTTTCTAGGATTCTTGCCCTCGAGGAGAAAGTGCATAACCTTGAAGCACGCGTCTTACATCCCAGTGATGACAGTGAGACTGTTCTAGAAAGGGAACGTAAGGCATTGGATGATTCTATCAAGGATCTAATGGTTGGGATTAGGGATGACTGCTCTCACTTGTCTGACCATGAGCATCATTTTAAGGGTTTGGATGATGGTGATGACGCTGATTCTTCCGATGATTCCCCAACTCCTCCAGAGTATGTTGTTGTTAGGTCAACTAAGGAGTCAACTTCAGTATGTTGATGTTGTTTGTACTGATGTTGACACTGATCTTGTGGGTTCAAAGGAAACACTTGATGACATTGTTGTCCCTTCTCATGGCAGTGCATCTCCTTCTCCCAAGATTGATGACAGTGTTGTTACTCTTACTGAAGTCCTTATATCACACGATGTAACTGCTAACAATGCTATCCCTCTTACTGAATTTGTCCCATCATATGAAGGAATCCCCAATTCTAGTGCAACCACTACTGAAAAAGTTGTTGATGCTTGTTCTGTTGCTTCTATTGAAATCTTTCCTTCGGCTGATGAAACTGTTGATTTGAGTGTTGCTCCAACTGAAGTAATTGGGTCAGTTGAGACTGTTTTTGGTAGCTCAGTTGCTTCTACTGAAGTTCTTGATTCACATCCAACCCCTGTTCCCACCCCTGTTATCCCTTGCTCTATTGATTCTCGTGATGTCAGTGGTGCTGTTGCAACTCTTGTGCTTCTTTGCTCAAATGATGCACCTCATGACAATGGTGTTGTTGGTCCCAAAGTTGTGGTTACAACTAATTTGAATGATGCTAGCAGTTGCCCTGCTCATGAAGTTGGTGGTGGAAAAGTTGATCATGGTATTGACATCATACTTGGATACAGTTCTGATGTCCCAGAGGATGTGCCTACTAACAGTGGTGATGCAACTGGTGATATTGATGATAAATGCAGTCTATTTTATAACATCATTGACATCGCCTACCTTATTCCTTCATATGCTGAGGATGATGATGAAGTTCCGCTAAGGCGTTCTCATATGGCGTTAAAATCTACTCCTGCAGCCCATACTCCTTGCACCAATCCTTGTAAACCGAAAAAACCTCACATTCCTAGAGTACCTAAACATTCATTTCTCATCCCTGTGGAGCGTGTTGAATTTTATACCACTTTTCGAGATCTTGGGTAATTATCCAATTGTGATATGTGTTTTCTTTTTCGTACTACGACTTTTTATAATAAGTTTATTTAACTTGTTATCTTACTTTGTAGGCGTGATGGAAAAGTTAGTGGCTATGAGGTTGATATGAACAAGTTGGTTTTCACTGAATTATTGGGGAGGACAAAATGACTTCGTGATCTTGTAAGTTTATATTTACATGTCTTTTTCTTGTTGCTTATATTTTGGTGCCATCAGTTTGGTGACAATTAGGGTTTATTCTGTTTTCTTTCACATCACATAGACGAACCACTTCATCATTTTAGAAAGCGTCTTCATGATTGTCCTGATCTAAATCCTACTAGTGTTGTATTAGACACCATTTTTTCCACAAGATTGCAAACTGTGATGTTGATGTTTTTAAAAATGGTGATACAATTCCGGAGGAATTCTTCCATTACTTCCTTGGTCTTTATCCTGGAAATTATAGGAAGACTTGGGAAGATGCTAACAAGGTTTACGCTTCGTTCAATCTTGACAACTTGCACTGGGTAGCCGTTGAAATTGAGTTGGACTCCAAGATGATTCTTGTTTATGACTCCCACCCAGTGTGGTTTCACTAAAAATGAAGAGTTGCTTTCAAAGTTTGCTAAAACGTCTGAAATGCTTTCTATTTTGTTGAGCAAGTGTGTTCTTTTTCCTAATATGGATGACACTCCCTTTGAAGTGGACGGAGTAGAGGACTTGCATCAAAATGAAGACGGGTACCTTCTGTTTTCCATCTTGTTGTATTTTGTTTTGTGACATTTTATCTTTCCATCTTTTGTCTCTTGTGTTTATTTTTTGCTTCTTATGTAGGGGTAGATGTGGTGTCTACGTCATCAAGCACATTGAGTCTCTGGTTTTTGGTGGCGACATTACGCTTGTGAATGATGAGTATGTTAATGCTTATTGTTAGAAGATTG
The DNA here is from genome assembly GCA_037127255.1 of Persicaria tinctoria. Lineage (NCBI taxonomy): Eukaryota > Viridiplantae > Streptophyta > Magnoliopsida > Caryophyllales > Polygonaceae > Persicaria > Persicaria tinctoria. The sequence goes on along the minus strand of JBANSL010000007.1, from coordinate 31,899,503 downwards.
CATATGATCTCATGAAGAAGCAATGGACATTTGTTTAGTTACGAACTTTAAGTTTGTGTTAGTTGGACTATGTGGTGACAATTTAATTTATATTTTGTTGATGTAGCAGTCGTAGAGATAGCTCATTTAGTTTGTGTTAGTTAGACTATTTATCTGGTGACACTTGAATTGGTGACATGTTATTTTATATTTTGTTGATGTAAAAGTCGTGGTAACAACCCATGATGACACTTAGATTGTGTGTTTGTAGGCTAATGCTCTAGTAATTTATATGTTCATTTGAATCTTTTACTATTTTATCCCTATTATATGTTACAACACTCTATAATTCCACTTTAATGTCAAAGTTTTATTATTTCTGGTGACATCTTCAAAGTTTTCACTTTGGTTACAGTGTCTATGACCCTGTTTTCGTAGTGGTGACAGTATATGTGACCCCATTTTTATTTTGGTTACAACGTCTATAGGATTTCCTTTGATTACAATGTCTACGTCCTTCTTTTCATAGTGGTTACAGTATATATGACCCTGTTTTAACGATGGTTACAACATCAATGTCTATCTTAACCATTCATATGATGAAGGAGAACTGTCCATCACATGTCTTTTGGCTTCTCATTAGCCCCTTTAGGGTTTTTTCTTACCTTGTCCTAGGGTTTTCCATTCGATTACAACAATCATCTATTAACGACATACTATACTTAATAGTTTAGGGTTTAGGATTTAGGGTTTAGGGCATTGGCCCTAGACCCTCAAGACTTAACCCTAAACCCTACACCATATTGTACATCACATGTTTTTTTGGCTTCTCATTAGCCCCTTTGGGGTTTGTGCTTCCCAAATCATAGGGTCTTCCTTTTGGTTACAATGTCTATGGCCATGTTTTCATAGTGGTGACAGTACATGTGACCCCATTTTTATGTTGGTTACATCGTCTATAGGGTTTCCTTTGATTACAATGTCTACGTCTTTCTTTTCATATTGGTTATAGCATATATGACCTTGTTTTAACGATGGTTACACCATATATGTTTATCTTAACCATTCATATGATGAAGGAGAACTATCCATCACATGTCTTTTGACTTCTTATTAGCCCCTTTAGGGTTTTTGCTTACTTTGTCCTAGAGTTTTCCATTTGATTACAACAATCATCTCTTAACGACGTACCGTACTAAACATTTTAGTGTTTAGGGTTAAGTCTTTAGGGTTTAGGGCTAAATCTTAAACCCTACACCATATTGTACATTACATGTTCTTTTGGCTTCTCATTAGTTCTTTTTGGGTTTGTGCTTCGCTAACCGTAGGGTCTTCCTTTTGGTTACAATGTCTATGTCCATGTTTTCATAGTGGGGACAGTATATGTGACCCCATTTTTATGTTGGTTACAACGTCTATGTTGTTTCCTTCGATTACAGTGTCTACGTCCTTTTTTTCATAGTGGTTACAGACTATTGTAGACGTTGTAACTTACAACGTCTATGTCTATCTTAACCATTCATATGATGAAGGAGAACTGTCCATGACATGTCTTTTGACTTCTCATTAGCCCCTTTAGGGTTTTTGTTTACCTTGCCCTAGGGTTTTCTATTTTATTACAGCAATCATCTCTTAACGACGTACCCACTTGTAGAAAAATGTGAATATAGCCTGCTATAAAAGAGGCCGGATGTGAGAAATCCGGGGTCTTGTATGCTTTAAAGCTTTTAACTTTTTTTTTAAAAAAAAATAGTAGAGTATATAACCCGAATATATGACACGCCCGACCTAAAATGTCATGGGAATTTCAACACAACCTAAATCAAATAACCCGGAGCTAAACTATTCGGGTTATTATCCTACTATAATGACCCCGACGTGTCAACAAGCCCCTATGTCCGGCCTAATTTGTATCCACTCCACCAACCTTTAAAAAAAATGTCGTAACAGCGTACGGGACATAAAAGAGGGCAGGGATAGTTAAAAAAAGCAAAATCTAATTAATCGAAACCCTAACTCCTTCGTTCCTCTTCGCTTCACCATCTTTGCCCAAATTGAAAGAAAATCCAATCTCCAGAGATTCCATGCCCAAATTGATTAATCAGGTACAAAGTTTATTTCCGTTGCTGCTACTTTGTGAAATTTATTTCCATTAAACCTATTGCCAACATGCTTGCTGATTGATTTTTATTTCTTTCCTTGTATCACAGATTTTGAAGCCACTTAAAACTGATCCCACTTCATCTTTAATCAAGCAAAATAATGATGCTCTCCTGACATAGGTTTATTGACGACCAATCTTTGATTGCATGTCTAGTGTTAACTAATGACTTGCTTTGTAATCTTTGTTTGATCAACATAATATTTACGTGTCAAGGCTGTCAATACTAGTCTCTGGTTCTGTTCACCAAGTTTCTCGGATAAATTTCATAACTGAATCATCAAATGATATGCTAGAGATCTTTGTGACATGTTATATTTATTGTTCTAACTGTATTTTTACAGGTTGACAACATCAGAAAACAGGTAAAAAGTTTGGTTCCAAATCGACCTATCACTATTATTACTTCTAGGGAGGAGATATGCATTATTTCTGTCACTCAGATGAATTTTAGCAACCGACAATGTATCTGTTTATTTATGCTAAAAATTTTCCCTCATTTTATGGTCTTTTATAACTTGTAGTTATGTGTGGTATTTGTGTATCATGTAAACTTGTGACTTCTTTTACAATTTGCTCGCTTTCCTGTTTATCTTCTCTTTTATGCTTTCATGTGCATAAAATCATCTTTTCTTGTGTCCATAGTATTTATGAAGGTATTAACCCAAATGGTTTGATTTTCCAAGCACTCTTATGACTTTCATGTCATACTTGATACTGAAGAAATGTCTAATTGTCTTTATTTTGCTATAACCTTATCTTCTTGCCACATCTTAGGGCTTCGAAATCCATACTCCATTTACAACCTTTGAAGATCCACTCATGTGTGTTGATAGATAGGTGTATGTGGTCACTATGTTTATTGAGAAATGCAAGTAGCTATAAAATGTGCAATTAATTTCATAACTTATTTTTAAGTTGTGCAGCTGATATCTTGCATGTTTTCTGCTCATTTGCTGTATATGGGAACAACTAATTGAAGATAAAAGGAATCACCTTTGTATATATTAACAAGATATGATCATCTATATCTTAATTCGATGAATCTTGAGTTTTCTTACCCTTTGTTATCAGGGATGTAGATCTATGATTTCTGCATTTGTTTGAATGTGTTTTGTTTCTTATTATCCTTCTAGTGCTCAAGTATAGTCTAGTACTCTAGGTTGAATTTAACACGAGCTATTTTTTTTATTAATCTTTGTAGATATTGGCTATTGTTGCAATGCTTGAGAGAGCTTTATCTTTTTGTTGGGGGAGGAGGATTCCTTCATGTTTGGTTGAAACAGCTAGTATCACCATGAGATAAGAGTGTCTGCTGCTGAAATTTCATAAGTGCCAATGATGAGTTGCAATTTTGTATAGGTTTTTGGTAATGGGATTGTGAGGTTCAATGGAGTGCAACCACGTATCATGGATAGTGAGAAATTGATTGGAATTGGAAACTCAGATGAGTTGGGAATTAGAATTATGATATTTTGCTAAAATTGCAAGGGTGGAAAGGTGTACTGAAAGTCTAAAATTATGATCACTTGTGAATAAGTATAGAAGGTTAGTTTATTGAAATTTTTATTTTTGAATAGAGATGTACAATATTGTACATAAGTTATGGTATTTTTATTATTTTAACAGTCTTTGATTCATTGCCTCCGTTGTTGACAGAGAAATATGTTTATGGATGAATCATAATCATAATTTTTTTTTAATATATTAAAAATATGCCGCCAAGTATTTTTTTCCCCCACCAAAGAGGGCTTTTATCCCGGATCATGAAAATGCTGGGCTAAAAGCTCTTTGTTTTTTTTTTAAAAAATAAATGGGACCAAATAGCCCCTGATCTAAGAAGGTCCGGGCTATTATATCACTTTAGAGCCCGTGCGTGTGGATTTATATCCGGGCTATTAAGTCCACTTTAAAAAAACAAAAAATCCATCACGCTTTTAGAGCCCGAGCATGTTGTTTTATGTCTGGGCTAAATACCTAATATCACATTAAGCTGATGCCCGGATGAGGTTTTGAATAAATCCGGGTTATCTGAGCAAAAACGCCCGAGCTAAATTCTCAATTTTGTACTAGTGGTACCGTACTTAACATTTTAGGGTTTATGGTTTAGGATACAGGGTTTAGGGCCTTGGGCCTAAACTCTAAAGACTTAACCCTAAACCCTACACCATAATGTACATCACATGTTCTTTTGGCTTCTCATTAGCCCTTTTGGGGTTTGTGCTTCGTTAACCATAGGGTCTTCCTTTTGGTTACAATGTCTATGACCATGTTTTCATAGTGGGTACAGTATATGTGACCCCATTTTTATGTTGGTTACATCGTCTATATTGTTGTTTTCTTTGATTACAGTGTCTACGTCCTTTTTTTCATAGTGGTTACAGTATATATGACCCTGTTTTAACGGTGTTTACAACGTCTATGTCTATCTTAACCATTCATATAATGAAGGAGAACTGTCCATCACATGTATTTTGGCTTCTCATTAGCCCCATTAGGGGTTTTTCTTACCTTGTCCTAGGGTTTTCCATTTGATTACAACAATCATCTCTTAACGACGTACTATACTTAACCTATTACGGTTTAGGGTTAATGATTTAGGGATTAGGGCCCATTTTATTACAACAATCATCTCTTAACGACATACTATACTTAACCTATTACAGTTTAGGGTTAATGATTTAGGGTTTAGGGCCAAGACCCTAATCCCTAAATCCTTAACCCTAAACCATATTGTACATCATATGTTCTTTTGGCTTCTCATTAGCCCCTTTGGGGTTTGTGCTTCCCTAATAATAGGGTCTTCCTTTTGGTTACAATTTCTATGGCCATTTTTTCACAGTAGTGACAATGCATATGTCAGGGCCTATGTCCCTGTTTTAACAGTTGTTACAACATCTATAAGTTTTTTCATTCGATTACAGTGTCTATTCCCCTTTTTTCATATTGGTGACAGTGTCTATGTCCTTGTTTTAACAGTGTTTATAGTGTCTATGACTCTCTTACCCATTTATATATTGAAAGAGAACTATGAACGACATCTCTTTTGGCATCTCATTAGACCCTATAGGGTTTTTGCTTACCTTGTCCTATGGTTTTCATTTGGCGACAACAATCATCTCTTATCTATATACTATCCTTAACATTTTAGGGTTTAGGGCCCTAAACCCTAATGACTTAACCCTAAACCCTAAACTATAGTGTACATTACCTTTTTATTTGATTTATGGTTTTGGAATTTGGGTACAGTGTGTAGGAACCTTTTTTTAATGTGATTACAACATTGATTACCCTGGGTTTATTTTGATTATAGTGTATATGAATCTATTAGTCATTGATTTATAAATCTTTGCAAAATTGTAATGATAGAAGAAGAAAAAACTGAAATATGGTGACAGTTTACATTATGTCTAGTGTAATGACTTGTTGGCAGTGACCAATTTATTTAATATAAGAAAACGATAAAGTAAATCTTCTTGTCTTCCTTGATGCTTTGCCTCTAATTTGCCTCTGATCTCTAGCTATTGTGAATCCTCTTTGATGTTTTGCCTCTGATTTCTCTAGTTGAAGGCTTTCTTTTCTTTTGAGGGCGACCACATCTTTTACGTATCATTGGTGGGTGAGATTTCTATCTTTTGTTGTCCTCTGGTACAACCCATTGTTCTTCATTTAGAGCAGGATATATTGTCTCATGATAAGCTAATTTCCAAGCTTCAATTTTGTAGTAGCTGCTAATATACCTCAGAACACTCAGTTTTTGGTCCCTGATGACAGCAAGAGCATGTACACAAGGTATCTTTTAATAATCAAACACCTTGCATGAACAAGAGTTCTCCTTTAAATCAACCATAACCCTTTTCATCCCATCAACAACCTCAAACTGGAATTTATTGAGGTGCTTGACAGTGTACATTCATGGATCACTGCATCTTATGTACACTATATCACTTATCTTATTTGGAAGCTCAAAGCTGTTGTTTTCAGATTCATTTCCGCGCTTATTGAACCATTTTGTTATCTTCTCTCAAATTGCATTCGGTAAGCCTATAATTGGGAATGATCTATCCAAACCAAAGACATTATTTAATGATTTTGCATTGTTTGAAGTCATCATATTGTACCTATCACCTTTTCAATAAGCTCTTTCCCATTTGTCAAACTGTAATTCTTCAAGATATTTCTCCATCTTGCTGTTTGTATTACTGATGCAACCAAAGTAGTTGTTGAAATCTTCTTCTATGTAACTGTTTGTTGCGCTTTCAAACCCCTAACAATGTATATTCTTCTTAAATTTTGCCATTATATTTTGCTTCAAGTGCCATCTGCAGTAATAATGCTTAGCATTTGGGTAAATCAACTCTAAAGCGTTTGCTATGCTTTGATGACGGTCGGAAACAAAAACCAGCTCTTCACCTGATGGGATGATTGTTGCTAGCTTGTTGAAGAACCACTCCTAAGAGGCGTTGCTTTCTCAGTCAACCACTACAAAGGCAATAGGGTATATTTGATGATTTGCATCTTGTGCAGAAGCTGTGATAAGTGTCCCTCCGTATTTTCATTTTAGAAATGTACCATCTACCACAAGCACATGTACAATTGAATTGTATTCAGTAATTATTTGGGGACAGTAATTTTTTCTTATGAAATGAATATGTACCTTTCGTAGGATTGGAAATGCTCGGATACATGGTCCAAAGGCAATGAACACATACTTGAACTTTGAGTTGCTATCAACTTCAATGAAGTTGACAGTTCCTGGATTTGCTTGCTTCAGGACCCAACAATATGATGGCACTAATTCATAGTTTTCTTCTGTTGTCCCCATTGTCATCTCCATTACTAAATCACGAGCCATCCAAGATTTCCAGTGGCTAATATTCTGTTTGAAATTATTCCTCATCGTGTTTCTAATTTGTCTTGGAGTTGGACCCTGTTTCTCATCTTCAAAACTGTATATATTATCTAAAACAGTGAATAAACTATGAAATGAAGCATATAGTGAATAAAAATATAAAATATGTAATGAAGAATTGATTGTAGTCTATGTCACATGTGTTTGATCCTTTGAGCTATGATTATGTAATTTAGAGGGCGTTGCTTTCCTATTCGTACTTTCATGCTATAGGTATGCTCCTTAAAGTATTTCTTAATTATAAATACAATTGAACCACCCACTATGGCGCCATGAATTTTTCAGGTGCAACTCCCATCGACACAAACTATTTTGTAATAACATCAGTGTTCTAAAAATCGCGCCTAGGCGCCGCCTGGGCGCCGCCTAGGCGCTAGGCGGGATGGGACCTAGGAATTTTTAAGCCTAGGCGGACGTTTAGGCGGAAATTCGTCCAAGAACCGCCTAGTCCCGCCTAGGCCCGCCTAGGCACCGCCTAGTCCAACGATTATTCAATTTGAGCTTCTAAGCATATGATTAGTTGACTTATGATTTTTTTATCCCCCATGTCGGGATGCATTGGCTTTTCGGTCGAACTTATAGTTTTGGATTTTAGGAGGTTTAGAGTTGTTAGTCAGACATGTACTTTTGCGTTTATTTACTTTAGTGTTAGTTAACTACTACAAATTTGGGTTTATGAGTGATATTATGGATTATTATTACATTATATGAATTATTGACAAGTGTTATTCGCCAAAATATAAGGAAATAATCATGTTTGTTCTAAGTCCGCCTAGACATCGCCTAGGCACCCGCCCAACCGCCTAGGCACTAGGCGGCCACCCACCGCCTAGCGGCCGCCTAGCGCCTTTTAGAACATTGAATAACATTGTGTTGACTTCTTCACTTTGTAAGCAAACACCTCTTGTGTAGCCAACAGTTCAACAGTATTTTTGAGATCTTCCTTTGTTCGGAACAGTTGTCCCAAAAATATAAGAATTTCTCCCTTTCTTTCACTTATAGGTGGTGCTGTATATTTTGTGGATATTGTATTTCCACTGATGCGACTTTCAATCCATGTCTCATCTCCATTACCATCCATATCACAACCATCATTTATGCATTCTACATCTTCATCCTGCACATCGAAGTCCTCTTCCATGACATTTGTACCCTTGGCAGAGTTGTAAGCCTATAATGCCAATTGATTTTCATCATGTATATATTATGTAACCTGTTCTTCAGTGATTTCCTTCGTAGATGTAACATATAAAGGCAATGTCCAATTCACTTCCTTCAATTCATTAATTTGCAAAAAACTCCTCAGATCAGTGTCATTCTCAATCGAAAACGGCTTAGTTGTTTTCTTGAATGGACGCAAGTGACTAAATTGAAGAGTAGGAGACAAATTGTCACTGGTTGTGAATTAGTTCAGTATCTCACGCTTCATCTCATATAGAGTTACAATCTGCCTGATGACAATTACCTATGATGACACATCCCCAGCAAAAACTAAATCACCATCTTCCAACTTCCATTCTCCTCCATATTTTACTGTTAACAGATTGGCCTCCATTGTACCGGATCATTGGTGACACATATTAAATTTTCAGAAATATACTTTGATGACAGAAACTATTTTTTGTTATCTCAGATACCTATTATGATATATCTATATATATAGTAGAGTATTGAAGTGCATTACTTTTGATTAAATCTAAGAAATACAGTGATTACAGGTACACAGATGCACTCAAACTCAGATATCAACATGTAGGTTACAATGTAATTTTGGTTACAACAGAATAGCCACGAAATCAGCAACTTCTTATATCACGAAACAAGCATCTTAGATCATCAACTACATCAACAATGCAATCTAGATTACAGTTCTATAATCACAACATCGGCAATGTAGATCAAAATCAATGATAGTTGTTCAGTTTCTGTTAATGTAATAAATTGTTCTCCAAATTGTTCTCCAAATCCGCAACTCAGACAAAAATTGTGCTCCCAATTACAATACTATAATCAAAGCATTCGTATTACACCATATTATAAGAAAATTACCTGTTGAAAATCGATTTTCGGCTAACAGTGGTGTGTTCGGACAAATTTCTCTTTCGAACTGATTGAAGAGCGCGAGATCGTCGATAATTGGGGCTGAAATCAACAACTGTGCTCGAGATTGAAATCCAGATCGAAATTGCCCTCGCCTTTTCCCTCTCGTTACCGTGTGTTTCTCCTTGCGTGAAAATGAAGAAAGATACGGGAATAGGGAGGCAGGGGCAAAAGTGTCAATTGTGGACACTTCCCTAATTTCACCCCTCTTTTGTCCTAGGTGTTAATATTTTCCCAAATTATGGACAATCACCAAAAAAAACCTTAAACTTATCCCTTTGTGGACTTACATTATACAATTTTTCCCCCGGTTAATAGCTAAGCACGTGGGTCATTACATTAATAATAGGAATTCGAATTCGTGAGCTATTGTTCACTTTATGTCATCCTAATTACTAGCTTTCATGTTATTCTCACAACTAAGCTAGTAAACCTTGATAGCCAAATTGTTTCTAATTTGTGGTCTAAAGTCATATGTTAAGAAACCAAATCGGAAAAGGTTTTACATTATTTATTTTATAGATCTTAGGAAAATCATTTTTTTAAATAGATAAAAATGACTAAAATTTAAAAAATCTTTTCTAGTTTGATCTCCTAGCATATGTCATTTGGCATAGGTTTAACAAATCTCCTAATCAGTTAATCTAGTCAGGGCCGTTCCGTTAGGATTTGAGGCCTTGTGCAACTTACATGTTGAGGCCTTATACATTCTATCTTTTTAAATCACAACTTAGCTAGTGATTTCTAAGGTCGAAAGGTTCAAAGCAATAACAATTTTTTTTTTTATGATCATCTAAGAAGTTAAAAAGTAAAAACTAACAAAAGAATATAGTTAAAATTTGAGATTACCTATGGAAACCGTTGAGCTTGAAGAGACGATTGCAATGGTTGAATAAGTTGAATTGATTTCCCTATATTAGAGTTTCTTTTCTTTTCTCTATATTCTTTTTGATTTGATGAATTGTGACGGCCAAAAAAAAACCGAAAAAAAAATCGAACTGTTTTAATTCTTTAGGGAAAAAATCGTAATGGGCTGCTCCCTATTTTCAGATTTTGCTGCTGGAGAGATTCGAACTTCGTCCCTTTACCAACTCCTCTACCACACCAACTTGATTCACTCTCCAGACACATACGTACATACATATATATTACAATATCTATACGAGGCTCCCAAAATTTTGAGGTCTTGTGCGATTGAACTATCCGCACACCCAATGGGCCGGTCTTGAATCTAGTAGAATATTTTTCTAATTAACATGTTTAACATATATATAATTACTCTTACTCAGTACGTAAGTTGTATTTGGAATTCATGATCCCTAAATTTACTCATTAACCTGGTCCTGAATTATATGCACCCATGGGCACTCACAAAAATTTAAAACTAAAAACAACACAAACCCAACAGTTCTTGTACTCGAAATAGAAAGTCCAAAACTTCATAACTGAAATAAGAAAATATCCTCGATCGGAACAATAGTTTTAGTATTCAACTATTTACTTGTTTTTTTTTTTAGAAAAAAAAAAACACAATAATAATAGAGGTAGCATTGGTACTTTGGGAATATAATAACCTCTGGTTAAAAAACTCTGGTTTATGACAAAAAACGAAAGTGAAAGCATGCATTTACTAAATGAATGTCAAGAAGCATACCACCATAGGTTCCAAGGAAGGATTTGTATTGATAACTAAAAAGATTGATAAAACTATGTAGGTGTAGATGTTGAACTGTCACTGAATGAATCTCTAATGTTGAAAGAATGGGTCATTATTGTTTGCAACAACCTTAACCTCATCAAGGATGACGAAAGGCAGAATTGACCCCTTTGGAAAGGCTCTCAGGCAAACCCATGTTCAATTCAATGCTCTGCAAAACTACATTCATCGATTTGGCTCACTTAAGGACGGGATGGGACGGGACGAGATCATACAACCGAAAAAAAAACCCTCAAGGGTAATAAAATATGGCAGGATGACACATGGGTATTTTTAACCGCAGAAACCAGGCAGTTGAAATGGAATGAGGTGGCAGTGGCATGTGGAATACTCAGTTGGGGTGTGGGTTTAATTTGCTTGGTGAAAACAGGTCTGTGCAGCTTCCAGAGAATCTTGCAGGTAAGACAATCACTAAAATCCACACTTACTTTTTTTTAACTGGGTTTTGTACTGTTCAGTACACTTTCCTTTGTCCGTGATTTCTCAACTGCACAAACTCTTGCTACTTGTATGGACAGGATCTGCTTCTTTTTTCAAATCTTCCCATTTTTTCTTTCTTTTAATTATTTTGTACGGACTTGTTATTTATAACCCAGTAATACAGTACTTGATCTATGAAGCTACTACATCTACATGGGTACGTATGGAAATGGAATATTGGACGTGTTTTGAGTTTCTTGTTCCTTGTGTGATCATCATCAAACCTTACCTGGGCGTTTCATAATTGCTTGGGGTTATACTTATACTATACTATACGTCAAATGTTAGTTTTCTGTTAATTATCTTCTACTTTGGAATAATTTAGTTGTTACTCAATTCAAGCAACTTGTTTTATTCTAAATTTTTTTAGCAATGTTTTATTCTAATTTCACCAATATGGGATTGGACACATTTCATGTTAAGTTACCATTATAGGACAACATGTGTTTGTGTGCTAATAGCTTAGTACAAGAGACAATGAGATTTATGTTAAAATCAATTGACAATAGAACGAATAACCACTAAGGCTTGTTTATGTATACTTTTAAAGTGAGGCTCTCTTTGATCTCTTTACCTATCTCAACACTTATCACATGTATAAGCAAATATCAAATAGATCTTTTTACACAATGATCGACTTGATAGGAAGCGTCAAAACAATAACTTGTGTGATCAAGTGAGAGGCTGCTTGCATGGCATATTGGCATATGTATGATCAAAAGCCAGGGCTTAGATCATATCCGTTTCCCCATTAATGGAGGAGTTGAATTTGAGTGACCTACCAATTCTAATTTTCAATCAAGCAAAGTTTGGTTGTTTAATCATTTTCTTTTTTCCATTTTTGTTGTATATGTATATACATATATATCCATAGCAGCAAAAGGGAACCATTAGCAAATTAACACCGTCAATATATCACATGAGCTGGAGAAAAAGATGAAGCCACTGTTAGAGTATGTGAGATGTAGTCATATCAGATTGATTAGCTTCCCCACAAAGATCATCTCTTGATCTTCCTAACATGAAAGAACAGGGGATGACAATTAGCACCAGTTTTACTGTTTGATTTGAAAGTATGTGAACGCCACTCGGCACTCGCCAGGCCAACCCAATAATGTAAGCCTTTTTACATACTCCCCCGTCCCAAATCGAATATAACCAGATTAATGGAGGATCTAGTTTGTTAGAGAGAGTTGGGGGCCAAATGGGGCCCAAACAGTAACAATGTCAAATGTAATTAGAGAGGTGAATGGACGGACAAATTGGCCAAATGGGTCATGGCATGGCAATCAATGGAACCCACCCTTGAGCTTCAGCTGAAGCTTGTCCTCCCTCTCACAACCCCCAACACACCCGTGGCCTGTTCTCTGCCCCCACACCCCACATGACCCCCCCTCCTAACATCAATATACTGACTTAAATCCCGGGTCAATTTGATCCCAGCTGCAATAATCGACTATCTACTGGGTCCCACCAACAAATTATCTCTCCCTAGAGATACCAACTTGATAGTGAATAAAATAAAAAATAATTATTCCATAAATCAGAGTTTAGAGCACCATATTCATACCGATGTGATGATTTGTTTTCGATTTCCGATGTCCCTTACACATCAATTCAGACGTGCATGTCACCCTGTTAATAGAAATGTTCATTTGTTTAATATTGATTTGTAGTATATTTAGCAACCGCCGATAAAATTTCATTGTTTATTTATTTATTTTTAAGTATGAAGAGTAGTTTCTTTGTTGGGTTTACTCTATAAATACCCTTTTCACACTCTCACCTTAAAGCCTCCCACCACCACTACTCTCCTCCTCTCCTTCTTTCTATTATTGCTATCAACAAAACCAAAAACAGAGAAACTACTTAAGGCCCATATCCATCCATCGCCATAGCAAGATATACCACCACCCCATTGTAAAAAAAAAAAAGATAAAAAGGAAAAAAATGGCGATCAGGAAATCAGGCAAGCTACCACAAGCAGCTGTGCTGAAGCAGATCCTGAAGAGATGTTCGAGCCTCGGGAAGAAGCAAGGGTACGAGAACGAAGACGAGCACAATGGGCTCCCAGTGGACGTCCCCAAGGGCCATTTTGCAGTGTACGTTGGGGAGAACAGGACAAGGTACATTGTGCCCATCTCCTTCCTCAGCCACCCGGAGTTCCAATGCCTCCTCCGGAGAGCCGAGGAGGAGTTCGGATTCTGCCATGACAAGGGCCTCACCCTCCCTTGTGAAGAGGTTGTTTTCCAGTCTTTAACATCCATGCTCAGGTGAACACATCAGTACACAAGTACGTGGCCGATGCCGGTCCCCCCCCCCCCCCCCTGCAGTTTTCAAAATATTATCAAGAAAGGTTGCCTTAACAGATGAAGCACTTTACTAGCTTGAGGAAGAAATAACCCAAGCTTTTACAGTAGCTTCTCTCTCTTTTTCTTTTTTTTTTTAGCATCTTTCTTGCTAATTCTTGGAGCTGGGTTTGGTGGGTTCTTGCAAGGGAGTCTATTCTTTTGGGGATCCATGGCCACATTTGGGATCTGGGTTTTTTTTTTATTTCTTAATTTTACCCATGAAAGATTTTGTGGGTTAGATATGATGTGTATAAAAAAAGGGAAATTAATTAAGGTTTGGGAGGGATTAGGGATCAGCTGCAGGAGTTTTCCCCACAGAGGTTGTTTGTTAGTATTCAGCCCTGTGAGAGAGAAGTTTGTAACCTTTTTCTTCATCAAAGGAATGAAAGCTGTTGTTCTTATCCTACTATCATATTCGCCTTCCTCTTACAGTAATGTTAATGTACGTTATTGCTTTACTGTGAGTAACGTTATGCTGCATTTTCTTAACTAATTATGTGTTGTTTAAGAATTTTAATGATGCCCTTTTTCTCAATCTCTCATGGTTTAACTTTGTCGGCCAGCTTAAAATTAGTTGTTATGGTATGTTGAAACCACTGTTCTAAAAATTCTGTCTAGGCTACGCCTAGGCTCTAGACGGCCCCTTTCGTCTAGAGATAGACGACCCCGTCTAGGTGTCGTTTAGGGTCTTTAGCACTGATATCCGCTTAACGCTTTTTAGAATACTAGTTGAAACTTAGGGTCTATTCTCACTATAGGTAAATTTTTAGTTAACTTATTGACGAGATATCAAAGTGAAAAACCAACAAAGTCAATTAACTACTATTTAATATATCAAATGGAGTAGCACCAAAAAAAAAAAAAATATATATATATATATATCAAATGGAGCAGATTTTAAACAAATTAAAGTTAGGCTTTCATCGTTATAAAAAAAATAGAGCGGATTTTGGTAACAAATTTTTTTTTTAGTGTAGTTCGATCCGCTCAACTAATCTACATCTGAATCATGGACTGTGACTTGTTTAAAAGTTGATCCTCTCACTCATAAGTGACTCTATATTTTCAAGAGGATTCCAACTTTGAATTATAAGTGTAGTCTACAACTATTAGACCAGTTTGTGATTGGTTGACAATGGTTTTCTAATGATGGTAAGGCAATATTTAACTTCAGGCTGTGGTGATGATTTACCCCCTACATGGCTACATCTCATGCGAGCGGTGGTTTGAATATACCGAAACAACCGGTTTATGGGTTACACTTTCAACATTTCCGTCTCTTTATCCCAAAATTTTTTAAACTAGTAAAGTCTCAAGCATTAGGCAATTTTTAAAAAATCTAGTCATTATAACATTATAAATTAATATTATAAAATACTATTAAAAAAACTTTGATAAAAATCATAAAAATCGTTACTATAAAGAAGATATTAAAGAAGATATTTGGCCCAAGGTCTTTTCCCAAAAGCT
This sequence comes from Persicaria tinctoria, assembly GCA_037127255.1. Lineage (NCBI taxonomy): Eukaryota > Viridiplantae > Streptophyta > Magnoliopsida > Caryophyllales > Polygonaceae > Persicaria > Persicaria tinctoria. The sequence goes on along the minus strand of JBANSL010000007.1, from coordinate 31,884,333 downwards.
CATTTAGAATTTGTCCCACCAGATGGGCTTTGCTAGCAAATGTCCAATATTTTTCCATAATTCCAGTTTTGCCCTTGCCTACCTCTCCCACGCGCGATCTGTCTCTCCTTCAGTTGAGCGGTTTCGTTTCTCTCCAACGCCTCTTTGTCTCTGATTAGCGATCATTTCTCCCCGACCGTTTGTCTCCGTCGTGCTCTCCGTCGTGCTCTCCGACTTGCTCTCCGCCTTGTTCTCCTCTTCGATTATGCATTTTTCTACTCTTAATTTCGTATCTCTGGTTGTCTTCTTCTAATGCCTTCATCGGGTACTTTCTTCGACTCTACTGCTTCAATGTTCTTGACAGCAACCTCGCCTATTGTTTCCTTTGTTTTGTGGAGATCTAGTTTCATTTCCTGCGGTTTATGCCTATTTTGGTTTATTTTTCGTTATTTTAGCCATTTCCTCCCGTTTTAGGGTTTGTTTTTTAGCTCCGTTGTTGTCTAATGGCTATCAATTTGTGCTATGATTTATGTCCCTTGTTCTGATTTCGTTTTCATTTATGCATTTGTGGCATTTGTTGTTTCTCTTTATTTTTGATGGTTGGTTACAGTCTGGTGAGAGGGTTACAGTTTATTACTTGTATGGTGACAGGGTTGCCGTTTATTACTTGTTTTGATGGTTGGTTACAGTATTGTGACAGGGTTACAATTTATTAATTGTTTGGTGACATGGTTACAGTTTATTACTTGTTTTGATGGTTGCTTATAGTCTTGTGACATGGTTACAATTGATTCATGGTTACAGTTTGTTACTTATTTGGTGACAACGTTCCATATGACATTCTCCTTGTTGTGTGTTTGTAGTGTTTGGTGTGGTGACAATATTAGTTTATGTGGTTGTTCAATTTTTGTTTGCTATTTTTTGGTGGCAATATCTTCTTTGTTGTAAAACCTACTGTTTACACTATTTTTATGCTATTTAGGTAAAGAAATTGTTGTGCATCAAGAAACTCCTAATGTGGATCCACCATCTATTATTCAACTTGCTTTTTTCAAGTTTGTTGTTCCCAAAGAACGACGTTTTCGTGGGCTTCAAGGCCTGCACTGATCAAAGTTCATAAGAATGGTCTGTCTACAACCGACTGAGCTTCTCTTATAGATGGTTGTTTAGGTCTAATTGTTCGGGATGGTGATCGTCTTTATTTTTATCATCAACTTCTGCATCAAATGCTTCTACATGAAGTTGAAACTTCTAAAGTTCATGAGTTGTGGTTCCAAGTTGGACAACCCGCAAGTTGAAACTTCTGAAGTTCATGAGCTGAAGTTGAAATTGCTAGACATTGTGGAATCTTCATGAAGACTTCTTCATCCAAATCCCAATGTAAAAAGTCATTGTTCACATCAAGTTGGAACAAATGTCTGCTTCATTAAAGCAATGGAGACAAGAGACCTCACTTTGAATTGGTCATCGTGATGACATGAGAGAACGTCTTTGTATAATCGACACCCTCCTTTTGTATGAATCCCCTTAGCATTAAATGAGCTTTGTGTCGTTCAATACTCCCATCAGCCTTTCTTTTGATCTTACACACCCACTTACAACTAATGACTTTCTTTCCCTATGGAAAAGGCTTCAAACTCCAAGCGTAATTGATCTCAAGGGCATCAAATTCCGCTCGCATTGCATCCTAGCATACACCAATTTGATAGGCTTGAGAGTAATTGGAAGGCTCCACCGCAAAAAATTAAAAAAAATCTTTCGAATTTAGCGACAGAAAAAGACATTGTAGAAGTAAGAGTATTATTTCAAAACTAATGAGAATGGCGAGCAAAACACGCACAATTAGAGAGGTATGCCATAGGATTTTGAGGACAAGTTGATCTACGAATAGGAGGATCTTTGGGGACCATACAAAGTTCCCAGTTATTATGTGTTTTAGATGATTCGTGTGTGGGTCTGATTTTGTTCTGATGGGAGATGACCAAGGGGTGGATCATATGGGTACTCTAAATTGGGCTAGGGAAATGGATTGTAAGGATGTTGAAAAGCCTGATCTTGATGGAAAGGAAACAACGTTTCTAGAGGGAAACACTCAATTTGTGGACAGATTTAACAATTTATATGCTTTCTTCCCAAAGGGCTGACCCAGAAAAGCACAAGCTACAACTTGAGCATGAAACTTGTCCCTTACATGCTAAAGGATGGAGGCAAAATAGAGGCATCCAAAGCTTCATAAATGCTCATAAGAAGTAGGTGAACGAAACATAACCTCATAAGGTGTCTTCTGTTACAATAGAGGAGGACATTCTATTAATCAAATAGGTCGTTGTTAAAACACTCTCTCCCCAGAATCTAATGGGCATGTTTGAATGAAATAACAATGCTCTCTCCACCTCTAGGAGGTGCCGGTGTTTCCTCTCTTCACCTCTATTTTATTGTGGAGTTACAATGGAAAAGGTTTGTTATTGTGTACCCGTGTCTACTAAGAAAGTTGAAACTTTCTCTACTCTTTCCTAGATCTAATACATTGTCTGAGCGAATTTTCTTTACCTTTGTCCTAAATTGTCGCTCAACCATGGCTAAGAAACCCTTTATAACATGAAAGGCATTGTTCTTGGTTGATAGAAAGATGCACCCAAACTAATCTATAATAATCATCCACTATGGTCACGAAGTATTTGTAACCATCATATGTGGGAACTTTGTATGGTCCCCAAAGATCCACATGAATCATCTGAAACACATAATAAGTCTTAAGGCTACTTATAGGAAAAGATAACTTGTATTTTCTTGCTCTCACGCAAATATCACAACTATCCAATGCAATCTTATTGATAGCATCTATTTAGCGATGATTATAGGGCATGTTTGCATCAGGTTTAGGGCATTTGAGTTAAGTATTATATATATATATATATATATATATATATATATATATATATATATATATATATATATATATATATATATATATATATATTTGGCCTTTTTTGGTTTAGTTTGGTGGAATCGGTGTCTACCGCTCGTTTGTTATGATTTCAGGTGCTTTCGAGTGGTTTTGGTGCCAAAGAGAGAGCTAAAGGAGAATGACAAGCTTCAAGGCTTTTCGGTGCACTTGGAAGGCGTCAAAGATGAACTAGGAGGGACGGAATCAAGGATGTGGAGCACCGAAATCGTGACGAGGTTGGCAAAATACAAAGAAGTAAGGAAGGCCAGACACTCGGTCGAGTTAATGTGAACTTGAGTAGCTGTATGCTCGAGTGGCCCTCAGAAGCAAGGAAAAACACCGACTCGGCCGAGTGCTCCAAACACTCGACTAGTTATAGGCTCGAGTGTCCCTCACCACTAGCCAAAAATCAACACTCGAGATGTGTTATGCTCGAGTGTCGTACCTGAACCTTTTGTTTATTCCGTTTTTTATTTATTTTTATTGAGGGGGTATTTAAGGGATGTTGTAGAGACCTATTTGGAAGCTTTGGGAGATTGGACATTCTTGGAGATACTTTTGTTCTATTCATCAAATTCTGGTAATTTTCCGTTCTTGTTTCTGTTGTCCAATGCTTATCTTGTCAAATATGATTGAATCAAGCATGAACTTCTCCATGAGTTGCTAGATTTCTTGTTCTAGGGTTGGGATTGTCCTGACAATGCGGAAATAGGCTTGTTCTTAGTATCTCTCGAATGATTTCTGAATTAGATTGTGGTTTAATCATGTTGTGCTTATTCTGATTGATGCGAGTCGATTAGATCCTATTTAGGGTTTGAAATCGAAAGACGGGAAACCTAAATTGGAATTTAGATGATGATTTGAGACCGAAATGCGATTAGGATCCATTGAAACTACACGATTAAACATGAAGTTTATTGATCGAAAGTGAAACTAAACTTCTTGAGAATTCATATGTTATCATAGACATCCTGGGCAATTTTGATAATATTCGGAGCCGAAAGGCGATCTTAGTATGATTATTGCCTAAAACTCTACGAACTTAAAGGGCCTGACTTGGTTGCTTGAACCTGAAAAAGAGAATTGCTTACCGATTTAGGCACATTCGCGCTAAACCCGAAAGGGGATGCGCGATTACCTTAGATAACCTACCTCCACCATCTGATTTCGGAATCACTCAAGAAAGAAAATATTTTATGCCTATTGATGATGTATTGTTGGTAAATCCTTAATCCTAGAACGCCTTCCCTATATATATATATTTCTCAACACTTTATACACAAACACTCAAAAATCTGTCGTTTATTCTGAACTTGGTTGAACTAGCTCAAAATTACAATCGATACTCCTCCAGTCCTTGTGGATACGACACTTGATTACTACAACTGAACGCCACACACTTGTGGGTGTAGGTTTTTAGCCTATCAAGTTTTTGGCACCGTTGTCGGGGACCGGTGCTAGTATCGATCGTCCTTTTAACGACAAGTTCTTTAAGTTCTTTTTATTGCTTTGATTTGTTTTTCTTTTTGTTTCTGGCGTCCAGTTGTGCTTTGAATGCGAAAAATGAAATGCTCTAGCAATGTAGTGCCTTTTGATCCTAAACCCGAACGCACATTCCACAAGAGAAAAGCTGAACAACAAGCTGCTAGAGCTGAAACGATGACTGATGCAATGGCTAACCGCAAGGGCCGACAAATGGCTCAAAAAGATCAAGAAAATGCTGACCTTCGACAACAACTAGCTAATCAACAATTACAGCTCGGCCAACCGCAAGGGCCGACAACCCTAGTAGAGCGGATGGATCCAGCTCAGTTCCTACAACAACCAGGTGTTGTCCTTCCTACTTTAACACCTACTAATTTTGAGCTAAAGCCTGCATTGTTGAATATGGTAAGGCAATATGTGTTCAATGGGCTTCCTGCTGTGAGCCCTCATCAACACATATCCACCTTCAAAGAATTGATGGATATAGTGAGAGTTCAGGGTGTCACTCCTGAAGAGTTGTTATTGCGATCATTCACCTTCTAACTTGCAGGGAAAGCTAGACAATGGTACAACTCTATCCCTGCTGGCACAGTCACCACTTAGGAGGAACTATCATCTGAATTCCTGAATCAGTTCTTCCCGTCAGCCAGGACTGCTGAGATGAGGCGGAAGATAAATTCTTTCATGGTTGGAGATGGGGAGAACATCCATGAATCGTGGGAGAGATTCAAGGATCTTTTGTTTGAGTGTCCTCACCATGGGATATCAAAGCTGAATCTGTTGGAGATTTTCTACAAGGTTGTCAGTGACAACATTAGAGTGCTTATTGACTCCTCATCTGGAGGAGAATTTTTGGAAATGGGAGTTGACGATGCTTGGGCCTTCATCGAGAAGACGACTAAGAGATGTGGGAAATACTCGCAACCCAGGGCGCTCTCTACTGTAAAAAGGGGTGCAGGGATATATGAGGTGGACGGTGCAACTTATAAGGATGCTAGATATGACTCATTGGCTGCTGAAATTAAACATTTAGCCTAAGTTATGGATAAGTCCTTGTCCACCAAGGAGGTGAGTGTTGCGGGCTCTAGACCGGTGCCATGCCAGTTTTGTGGATCCCAAGATCACACTATTTCAGCTTTCCAGATCTACACCTCCCAAGGTGATGAAAGTCAAGATGAGGAAGTTGGCTACATGGGCAACAACTACAATAGGGGTCAAGGGTATAACCGAAACTTTAACAACTACAACCCTCGAGCGAGGGACCACCCCAGTTTCTCCTATGCCAACAAGCAAGCTACAGAAGGGCCGCCTCCTGGTTTCCCACCAAAAGCCCCACCACAGAAGGACAAGATGGAGATAATGATGGAACATCTTATGGGAACCGTTAAGGGTCTACCTGGAGAAGTGCAAAATCTCACTAGAGGGCAAAAAATGCTTAAGACTCAAGTAGCTCAGCAAAGCAACAACATCGCTAGGCCTACTGGTCAGTTTCCAGGGAAAACGGAAGATAACCACAAGGGAAATATTTCTGATGTGTCCTCAAGGAGTGGTAAGCAATTAGAAGATCCGAGGTCCTCCGAGCCAACTGGAGCTCAACAGAATGCTAAGGAAGGAGAGAAAGTTGTTGAGTCGGTGATAGAGCCACCATATGTCCCACCTCCTCCTTACAAGCCACCGCTTCCATTTCCACAAAGGAAGGCTCAAGCTCAGATCGAGAAGCAATACGGGAATTTCTTGGAGGTGTTGAAGAAGCTCTACAATCTACATCAACATCTGATGCAGATCAAGATGACCTTCTGTAGGTCCAACAATGATCTTGATCCAGGCGAGCTCTCAAGACCGATTTGAGGGCCATTGATGGCAAAGAGTCTTGTTTTCAAGAGGAAGAAGAAGGTGCCACCATGGAAGAAGATTCAAGATGCATGTCGAGTGGGATTTGGCCCATGCCGAGTGTTCTTGAGGCCCAGGTCGAGTAGTTTGGATGTGTGGGCTGATTTCCCTATGTTATTTAGATATATTTAAATTTATTGAATGTAGAAATAATGTGGAAGATTATATCTCTTCTGGATTAATCCTTGTACACCAAGTTAGTTAAATTCTATCTTATCTAGGAACTACTTATCTTAGATTGTTTTTATTTATCTTTAGATAGAATAGATCTATCCAAACCCCTTTCATTTGCAAGGAAGGATTGATTAGATCTTCCATTTACTTTTCTATTTAAACAAACACATGTACTTTGATTTTATTAGATTGAATAGAATTGAGAAACCCCTTTATAAGATTAAAGGGTTCTAGATTATCAATCCCAAAAGCTATCTTGCTCTTGTGTTCTAAGTCTCTCGGTACTACAATCATCATCACCTTCGTCCAGCTTCACCGACACAAACACAACTTCAAACTAATGAAGATCGTACAACTAGGGAAGAAAGGAGAGCGCTTGGTGTCCTCGACATTGGCTCCTTGGTGCTCGGGCCTAGCGGCCCGGAGAACCCTCGCTCTCGCATTGGCTTCCGCCTTGCCTCGCTCGCTCCCAGCAAGCGTCGTCAGTTCCTGCGTACGCGCGAGCGGCGCTCCGGTACCCTCGTGCTCGCTCTCGCTCCCAGCGAGCGCGCCTGGCTCCTTCGCTCTCGCCTCGGCTTTGACGACTCCGCTCGCATCTAGCGCCCTGAGGAGTCAAGCTCCTGCGCTCCCGTGTCCGCACCAGCGCTCCCGGAACCTCTTCATGTGAGTCGTCGCATCCTCACTTCCTTGCTTTCCCTTGTTGCCGCCTTTGTTTAGTTTCAATTTAATTAAGTTTATTTTTGCCGTCACTTTATTTGTTTGAATTCTTAAGTTAACAACTGTTGCTTTTAATTAGTTTTAATCTAGTTAATTTAATTCCATCGATATTAGTTGTTGAAATTCTTAAGTTAAGAATTATTGCTTAGTTAGTTTATTAATTAGTTTAATCAATTGTTAATCAGAAGATATCGGAAGAGAATTGCAAGATCGAGAAAATGTACGACGTGATTCTTGATCTTGAGCTCACAGGCGAAGGATCGGGTATCTCAAACGTATCAACATCCCCTTCACCGATGCTTTGTCCCAAATGCCCTCCTATGTGAAGTTTTCGAAGGTGATCCTCTCTAACAAGAGGAAGCTAGATGAGTGTCAGACGGTGTTTCTTAATGAGGAGTGCAGTGCCTTGATCCAAAACAAACTGCCACCTAAGCTGGAGGACCCAGGTAGTTTCGTTATCCCTATTTCTTTTGGTCATGGTCCTGATTATAAAGCTCTATGTGATTTGGGAGCCAGTACAAGCTTGCTTCCACTCTCTATTTGTAACAAGCTAGACTTAGGAGAGCTTAGGCCTTCTAGGATGCAGCTTATTATGGCGAACATGTCTGTAGCCCACCCCGCTGGTATCTTGGAGGATGTCCCGATAAAGGTGGGTAAGTTCTTTTTACCTGTTGATTTTGTTGTTTTAGATATGGATGTCGACATTCGCTGTCCTGTTATTCTTGGAAGGCTCTTTTTGGCCACTGCAGGTGGTGTGATTGATGTCCAGAAAGGGACTTTTTCCTTTAAAATAGGGGATGAGAAAATTGTGTTTAGCCTCCCTAAATCTTTGAAAGCCCTTGTTTTTGAGGATGAATGTCACATGATTGATGTAATAGATGAAGGAGCTCAAGATGTCATGATGGAGGTGATTGAGTGAGACCCTCTGGAGCTATGTCTTATGGAGAGTGTGACTGATGCTGGTGATGATGAGCTACTTGCTGAAGTAGTTTAGGATTTGGAAGCTGTTGTAGAAGACCCCGAAACTGTTTTTGAGGTTTTGCAAATGGATGATGAAGACTTGGGAGGTGCACCTAAGCTAGAGTTGAAGCCACTTCCTTCTAATTTGAGGTATGAATTCTTGGGTCCTAATTCCACATATCCCGTGATTGTGAGTGCTAGTCTAAGTCTGGATGAAACTGAAAAGTTGTTGCATGAGTTTAGATTGCATAAGAAGGATATATGCTACACCATTGATGATTTGTAGGGATTAGCCCCTCCATGTGCATGCATAGGATTTTGATGGAGGATGATCACAAACCCACTCGAGAGCATCAAAGAAGGCTTAACCCTAACATGAAAGAAGTTGTGAAAAAAGAAGTGCTTAAACTGTTAGATGCTGGTATTATTTTTCCTATTTCTGATAGCAAAATGGGTTAGTCCTGTTCATGTGGTTCCTAAGAAAGGAGGCAGTGGCGGATCCTGAACTAGTTGATTGAGGGGGCGAAAAATTACGATAAAAAAAATTGTATGTAAAATTAAACCCTAATTTTTCTTTTCCGAAAAATCATCAATATTATGGATATGTAACTAGAATAAAAACATAAATCTTGCATGATTTATTTCATGGTTTTCAAATATTTCAATATAACCTCCTAATTTGAAGTTCGCGGATATAATTATATTATTAAGATATGAAATTAATAAATGATAATTACAATAAAAAATATATCGGTTGGTAAATGATGTTGAAAATATTATAATTCAGTCCTGAAATTTGAAACGCTTATAACTTTTTTCCCAGATATCAGATTTGAGCTTATAATACATCAAATCAAAGCTATCAACAAGAGGAATATGTATCTTAAGTTTCATTTTCGATTGGAGGGGCGACTTCCACCACTGGCCCTAAAGAGGATCCGCATCTGAAAGGAGGGATGACTGTTGTCAAGAATGATAGGAATGAATTGATCCCTACTAGGACTATTACAGGTTGGAGAATGTGTATAGATTATAGGAAGTTGAATGCCTCCACCCGAAAAGATCATTTTTCCCTTCCCTTCATAGAACAGATGTTTGAGAGGTTAGCTAAGCATTCTTATTACTGTTTTTTGGATGGATATAGTGGATTATTTCAGATTCCTATCCATCCGGATGATCAGGAAAAGACCACTTTCACTTGTCCTTACGACACATTTGCATATAGGAGAATGCCCTTCGGTTTGTGTAATGCCCCTTCTAGTTTTCAGCGTTGCATGATGTCCATATTTACTGACTTCATTGAGGACATTATAAAACTGTTCATGGATGACTTTTATGTGTATGGTTCCTCTTTTGATGCTTGCTTGTCTAACTTGTCTCGGGTCTTGCAGCATTGTGAAGAAGTGTATCTTGTTTTGAACTAGGAGAAATGTCATTTTATGGTAAGGGAAGGTATTGTCCTTGATCATTTAGTTTCTAACCATTGTATTGAGGTGGATCGAGCTAAGATAGATTTGATTGAGAAATTACCACCCCTACCTCGGTTAAGGGCGTCAGGAGTTTTTTAGGCCATGCTGGCTTTTACAGGAGGTTCATAAAGGATTTCTCCAAAATTGCTAAGCCTCTTTCTAACTTGCTACTGAAAGATGTTGCTTTTGATTTTTCTCCAGAGTGTCATGAGTCCTTTTCCAGGTTGAAGGAGGCATTGATCTCAGCTTCTATTATGCAGTCTCCTGATTGGGATCTCTCATACAAGATAATGTGTGATGCCAGCGACTACGCAGTTGGGGCCGTGTTGGGTCAAAAAAAGGATAACAAGCTCCATGCCATCTACTATGCTAGTAGGACTTTGGATGAAGCTCATAAAAATTATGCCACAACAGAGAAGGAATTGCTTGCTATAGTCTTTTCTTTTGAGAAGTTTCGGTCTTATCTAGTGGGTGCTAAAGTAATTGTGTATACAGATCATGCTGCGATCCGATACTTGTTGCAAAAGAAAGATGCAAAGCCGCGTCTGAGTAGGTGGATCCTTCTTCTCCAAGAGTTCGATTTGGAGATTAAGGACAAGAAGGGCGCGAAGAATCTGGTTGCTGATCACTTGTCCAGGTTACCGCCGGGGCAACTAGAGCACACTTCATCTGAGCCTCCCATCGATGAGTCTTTTCCGGATGAGCATCTACTAGATTTCGCCGCTGAGATATTGAGCACTACTTCTAAGGTACCATGGTATGCATATTTTGTGAATTACATTATATGTAATGAGTTGCCTTGTGATCTATCATTTCAGCAAATGAAGAAATTCTTGAAGGACGTTGTGCATTATTATTGGAGCGAGCCATACCTCTTTAAAAGGTGCTCCGATGGGCCTTTTAGGAGATGCATTCCGAGGGAAGAAGTCCTTAGTGTCATCGAACATTGTCATTCTCTACCAGTTGGAGGTCATGCTAGCACCTCCAAGACCGTGGCCAAGGTATTTCAATATGGTTTCTATTGGCCTACTATGTTCAAAGATGTTGGGGAATTTGTTGTTTCTTGTGATGAGTGTCAAAGGACAGGGAATATCTCGAGGAGAAATGAGATGCCTTTGAATAGCATTTTAGAGGTTGAGTTGTTTGATGTGTGGGGAATCGACTTTATGAGACCATTTCCATCTTCAGGGCCATACAAGTATATACTTGTGGCGGTGGACTATGTGTCGAAATGGGTTGAAGATGTGGCAAATCCCCCTAATGATGCTAAGGTGGTCACAAAGTTCATTAAGAATGTGATCTTCTCGAGGTTTGGAGTTCCTCGATTTCTGATTAGTGATGGCGGTTCCCATTTCATTGAGAGAAATTTTGAGGCTTTGTTGAAGAAGTATGAGGTTCATCACCGGATTGCAACCCCATGGTGCTATTGATGTTTGAAGTGAAAGGACCGGCGAGTTCAAGGTAAATGGGCAAAGGTTGAAGAAGTATTTCGCAGGGCATTCGATCGAGAGGGTCATATCCATCGATCGTCTTGATCCAAGCACTTGAAGGTGATGGAAGGTCAGCTTTAGACCTTAAACCAGCGCTTCTCGGGAGGCAACCCGAGGTAAGTCTTCCTTCCGTTGTTTGTTGTTGAAAAAAAAACAGCTGGCCCGAGTAGTATTTCCGAATAAAGACCGCCACTCGGTCGAGTGGTTATTCCACTCGGCCGAGAAGAATCTACCAGAATTTCAATGAAAACAATCAGTTTTAATTTGTTTTTTCTTCTTCTCGCGTTTCTTCTTTCCTTCTCCTCTCTATCTCACTCGGTTGCTGTCTCTCGACCCCTTTTGCTCGCACTCGTGCTCTCACTCGACTCTCGTTCTCTCATTCACTCGCCCTCTCACTCTCACCCACCCCACTTGCCTGCGCCACCACTGCTGCACCAGCCCACCGGCCAGCCTAGTAGCGCACCTATGGGCGCCACCAGCCGTCGCCCTCGTGCCCAGCAACAGCTGCCCGCCTCGCTTCTTCTTCTCCTCTTTCTTCCATAACCAGTATCTTTTCCCCTCTTTTTCTTCAAGAACTTGGTAAGTTTCCTCCTCTTCTAATCTCTTTTGCTCAGATTCGGTTACTTCTTCAAATAGTTTGAGGTTTGAGTGGTTGTTTTCAGGAATTGAAATTGTTAGGGTTTGTGGAGATTGAATTGGGGGGAAATTGGGGTTTTGAAGATTGGATGAGTTTATGAGTGAATTTGTGCTTGTGCATCTCTTGAGTTTGTTTGTTAATGGTAAATGTGGAAATGTGGTTGAATTTTGGAGAAATTTTGATGAATGTGGTAAATTTGATTGTTGTAGGAGATGAATGTGTTGTTGAATTTTTCCAAGTCTTGTGTGCATTCCAATAAATTGTTATCGGGTAAGTGTGCATAAATTGATGATTTCTTATTGGAATTAGGGGTGTCTATTTGTTGAGCTTTTATTATGTGAATTGTGGGAGTTAAATACCCATGAGAATTTTTCTTTGTACTCCTTGTTTGAAATTACTTGATGGTGCTCTTGAGTAAAGATTGTGGCTTGTTGGAGCTTTGTGCATGGACCCTTATTTGACCATATATCTTGATAGTGCGTGCTTGTTTGTACCTAGTTCTAACCCCTTTGTGCTGCTACTTCTGTAAGGTGGTTGATGGTTTGTTTGCTCTGCTATAGGTAATTTCAATGGGAGACCCACCACCCATCCGTTTGACCACATCCGAGCAGAGGAAGCTTTATGGCAAAGTACAGAAAAGAGATGTTCGCTCAACTCAGTTCATGAACACTAGAGTCCTGGAGAGTTTGGGTCTAGTAGAGGATATGAATTTTCTTGTCAACAAGCTCTCTCTTAGAGCTAACTGGGATTGTCGGTTGCCTTCCTGCCCTCAGCTGATTAGGGAGTTGGTGTGCACATTCAAGTATAACACGGACAAGGTGACATTCTGGTTGGGGAATAAGAATCACGCATTCACCTTGTAGCAATTCGACACCGTCTTCGGCATCCCTAACACACCAGTGAGACGTCTACTTTGGGGCAGGGAGAGAGGGACCATTTCTGGTATCAGCTAACGCACGAATCTGGTTATCGTGCCGATAGGGTGAAGAGCCCTTTCTGCTTACATCTGGCTATCCGCATGTTCCACCGCTTCCTCGCGAGTACAATATTTGCTCGAGAGGGAAGTCAAGGGTGCTTGGGGGCACTTGAGCTACGAACCTTCTATGGCACCCTCAACGACCAACCTGTCAATCTGGGGCATATAATGGCGATACGGTGGGAGAATGAGGCGAGAGGTTCATCCGCTATCTCTATTGCGGTAATGGTTTCCATGCTTGCTGGTGCTCTTAATATCGACATCTCTATCTATCAGTAGATCACCCCTCAGATCGAGTTGTCTCATGAGGAGCTAGAGCGCTGTCAGATTCTTGTGTTCAACGGGCAGCAAGCCTTCTGCAAGGATAGGTCTACGGCGAAGCGCCATCTACCGCTTCCCCTTCCACCGCACCTGACGGTCCAGATTGCACACAACTGGTATGACGGAATTTCGGCCCACTTGGATACTCTCTACGGTGCTGCAGCTGCGTAGCCTTCTGATGTTGTTGGGCCCTCTAGGACCTCTCGTGCCCCCACTGATGATGATTACATGGACGCTGCACCTAGTGAACCTCCCCAGTTTTCCAGCTACAAAGCTACATTAGTGGGCGGTTTGATGCTTTAGAGTCTCAACTACGCCACATGCAGTCTAAAAAAGAAGAGGAACATCAAGAGGACTTTGAAGAGGGAGAATAGAAAGAGCATAACGACTCAGAAGATGAGGATGATGCCGATGATGAGGTTGATGGTGACTCAAATACTTCCTAGACACTTGCCTTCCACACAATATCACCAAATTGTGAGTACCCTGTCTCTTTTTACTTCTTTGGTCTCATTGAGGACAATGTTTCATTTAAGTATGGGGTGGGGTGAACTTCCCATTTGGTGTACTTTTTGTGTCTTTTTCCTTTTGTTTTTCGTTTCTATTTAGAGTCTGCACTTTTATTATTATCGTCTATGTCATGTATATATTTTTATCATGGGTTGTGGGTCTTGCTTCTTTTGAACTTTTGGACCTAAATCTGATTTTGGAATGTTGTGGTGGTTGGAATATTTGATGATTGCTTGAGCATTGAGATGCTGCCTTGTTTGACTAGATAACATGTATATCCTCTTGATCGATTATGTGTATATCTTGCCTCGTACTTGGATACTCGAGCTTGACTTGATACCGCATTAGTGGGTTTGTGTGCACATATTGAAATATGATTGATGCAGTTTTGTCAGCCCATTTATCCTTGCCTACCCTTGCATTGGACCATCTGCTTGAAGCCTTATGAGCCTTAGAAACCTATTTCTTTGATAACTCCACAAGATTTTCATAACCGCTACTTGCCTTTACCCAATCCGGGATTTTGGTTCATGATAGTGTGTTTTGTTGTGTGGATGTGCTTCAAGTATGAAATGATTTCTCTTGATTGTGATTGGAAAAAAATAAAGAAAAAAAAAGAGAAAGAGAAAAGTCTTGGGATAAGAGGAGGATAAAATTCACACTTTTGCAAAAGTCAAGAAAGAAAAAATACCACAACACCACATGTGGATTTATTCTGCGCGTAAAAAAAATCAAAATTGAAATTTGGCCTTCCTGTACTTCCTGGTGGACTTGTAAAGAACAGCTCCATGTAGGCTCTACCAAACACCAAAGGAACTTTCATCAAATGATCCTATATGAAGCACCTCGTAGGTGTGAATAACACATTGCATTGGCCGTCTCTGATCAATTTACCAACCGATAGGAGATTATATTTGAATGAAGAAACAAAAAAACATTTTGCAATATCAAATCATCCAATACTCGCACTCTGCAATGTATATGGTGGATGTTTGATCATCAGGTAATGTGACCCTCACAGGATGTTTCAATTATTCTCTGTTAAGGAATAAAGAAATGTTGCTACTCATATGATAGCTTGCTCCACTATTTATGATCCAAGCAATATTGTTCATCACAACTTTGACTTTCAAGGTTTTAGCATTACCTGCGAATCCAGTGAAGTCATCTTGCACGACTCCTTTGTCGTTTGACGACAAGGAAAGCAAACTTGGCAATTGAGAAATCTGCTTTGGACTAAGATCTAACTTGGCCTTTCTTCTTCCCTTTTCCTTACAAATATGGTGGAAAACCGATCAGATGATAAAACTTCTCAATTATATGATTTGTCTTTTTTTGCAGTTGGTGCAATAAGTGCCTATTTTCTCATTGCCTCCTTTTGGAATAGATTGGCTAATTGCCCGCATAGAAGCTGCATCTGTCATGATTGAGCAGCTAACACCAACGACAGGAGGTCGTGAAAGTGTTTTGATCTTTACTAATAGATAGTGGTGGCAAGCATTAGAGAGTATAAGCGAGACCAAGGTCTGAGGCTACTCAAGAAGTTTAGAATTGGCTTAGATGAGCTTGACTTAGACCCCCTTCCTTTTCTACTCTCTTGATAAAAGCAATCAACAGCCTATTCATGTACCTCTCTCTATTTCTCCTCCCGTGTGAGTAAAAAATAAACATGATCTACATCAGGTAACGGCTTAATCATTAGGAGAGTTCCTCTAGCTAGCCATGGTGTAAGCATCGTTGAGCCATATAAAAAACTCCAACAATTTCTATTCTTCGATGAATTCGACGAAGCTACTTGCTCCTCCACAATTGTACATAGGAAAATTATGCAAACTGGACAACTCGTCCCGAGCCTTCTTTTGTTTTTAATAAGAAGCGATCGAGTCAGATGCTTGCACGATCGAGCTCAATTCACGCTGAACCGAGTACAATTATGCTCCACTTGCTTCACCATATTGAGTTTGCAATCGTTGTCATATCTCTGCTGCTATCTCAGTGTAAATCATATTGCTTCTGATCTAGAGATTAATGCTCGTGATTAACCAAAAAATCACCATGTCATTACAACGTTCCCAGCCTTTGAAAGCTGGATCTAGTTTCTCATGAGTCAGAATGCTTCCGTATATGAAACCAACTTTGCTCTTCGCGGAAATAGACACCTTCATCGATCTATACCACATACTCACCGAAATTCTTGTCGTCAAACACCGGAGTCAAGATCACGAGTCCTGGATGGTCGCTGGGATGAAGATAAAATGGACTTGAGGTGTCGATTGTCGGAATCGACTTAGGGTCTCCATCCACCATTTTTCAGATCTAGAAAACTCTAGTGCGGAAATTAAGTCGAAGAAGCGATCTGTATCAAGAATTTGACTCCTACTTTGATGCCATGAAATCATTAAGAGAATTCAAGTGGAAATGAAAATCTCCATTGATGGAGTTTGAGGTTCAAGGGAGAAGAAGAGATGACTATTAGTTTCTCTGTTTTTGCTTATTCTGTAATAGATTTACAAATTCTTTATATGATACTCCCTCCGTTCCATAATACATGTCCCTTTCCTTTTAGGCACGCTTTTTAATAAGCGGAAAACTCTATAAAATATAAATTTTTTAATTGATTTTTTTATATGATATGATACTTATTACTAATGAGTATCATATTATATAAAAAAAATTAATTAAAAAAATAATATTTTATAGAGTTTTTTGCTCATTAAAAAGCGTGCTAAAAAGGAAAAGGACATGTATTATGGAACGGAGGGAGTACCATTTGGATGGGCCGTGGGTCAGACTCAACCAAGGCCTCGTTTGGTTAGTCAGTTAAAAACACAGGAAGTTTAAAAACCCAGGAAGTAGAATATATTCATGTGTTTGGTTCACAGAATGACACAGGAATTCAACTTCCCAGGAATTTCAATTCCTCCAAATCGTAGGAAGTGCACTTACCTAGGGGGGACTAGGTAAGTTCAACTTCCACCTCTTTTTTCATTTGAATTTCTTTATTTTCCTATTTATATTTCTAAAAAGCAAAAATTAAAAAAAACAACTTTTTTCAATTCATGAGAAGTGCATTTCATGGGAATTCTATTCATGAGAAGCAAGTTCCCGGGAATTGTACTTCCCACAGTCAACCAAACGATCCCTAAGTCCATATGTAATATGCCATCACCTAATAAAAAAATAGTGATGGAAGATCCACTTCAAGAAAGAGCCATCTCAATATAACAATGAAATGGGAGGATCCGAGGACCCCGAGGGGGGGGGGGGCGCTGTGGGAGTAGACATCATCCAGAGAGCAAATTTTGTGTTTTGGGAAAATTTAGCAAAAAGATAATTTCATCAATATAGGTAAAAGTATTATCACCTCCACAAGTTTAATTAGTAGGTGTAGGGAAAAATAGGATTCCTAATAACCATAACTGAACCTTTGCATCTAAAAGGAAGCAACGGCCTTGGCCATGAATGTCTGTGGCCAACCGGTTTAGCCACGGATTCAGCCACGGGCTGGCTATCCTTAGCCATATGCCTCGTGACTAATGGCGATGACTGTTTAGTAATGGATTTAGCAACAAACTAATACATTCTTGGCTAAGTCGGTGGCTAGCTATGTACATGGGAATTTCATGGTTGTGGCAACGAAGACAGCTTCAGATTGAGTTCATTGCCGAATGTGTGGCTAAGTTCATGGTTGGTTTCGTTGCTGCGAATAAGGCATGAGTATAGCTAAAACCGTGGCTAAGTTCGTGTTATTGCTATTTTTTAGGCTAAAGTCGTGGCTGATTCTGATTTTCATTTGTTTCATGATTTTGTAGCAAATTTCATATCCTCGTATTTTGAACGCATTATATATATATACACACATACATCAATAACAATAAACCGGTATGAAATCAACTATATCCAAACATACATAAATGGAGTACAAAAATAAAGAACAAATTTTAGATACAAATTAAAGAAACAAACTACAAAAGGAAGAAATCAAACATCAAATTAGTTGTTGACACTTCATGTTCCATAGCATTCCTTGAACCAACCTGTGCATGCAACAAAATCACTTGTAAGATTATAAAAAGTTATAAATCACTTGTAAGATTATAAAGAGTTATGAAGATGCATCGCACGCACATTAATAAAGAAGGAAGCTTGGTACTTTATAGAAAAGAAATTACATAAAGTAATTTGCATATAAATGGTCCTAGTTTTGGCCAGCACTAGTTTTGCTTACTTCTTTTCTTCTCCCCCTTTTCATAGAAATGAATACAAAATTACAAACTATTGCTTTATGAAACAAAAAAAAATACTGGAAAGGTGATGTTGTTTCTCTTAGCAATATCGTGTTTGACAATACCAACATTAGTTTTGAACCCTTTACCCAGTAATCCTGATTTACCTGTATGTTATGTATCTTTCTTAAAGCATGTTTATTAATCTGTTTTGCCTTCAGTTTCTTAAAAATCTAATATCCACTCTTAAATTAGACACATACAGCTACATTATAGTATTGTTTCATAAATTCAGATTAAGTCCACGCTTTAATCATGAAAGAAAATTCACATAATCGGGAGTGATTACAAGGGATGGAGGCAGAAAAAAAAAGGCATCTTGCCCTTCCTGGCATTCTTGAGAGCCACGAGCCCCCTCTCTCCTACCCCCACCCTGTCAATTGCCATCTTCTGTTGGGTAAGCCCTGACTCCGGTAGCCATCTCTAAGCAACGTTCTTGAGTGCACTATGGAAAATTCATGAAGCGACTTCCGCCATGGCTACTGGGCAGAGAGAGTCTAAGATGAAACAAGTCATAGGGAAGTCGAGATGGCCGGAAGAAGAGAAATTGTGGAGAGATTTGTACCTTTGGAGGACGCTTGTTGAAGGCGAACAACTGTGAGCACTGTTTGAAGCCTTGACTTTCGCCATTTCAAAGAGCGGTCGAAGAAAAACTTGGAAGGAGGTGGCGCTACTAGCCACGGATTCAATCGTCGCTAAATCCACTTAATTCAATGGGTTGAGATAAGGTAATCGGGCTTTCACTACCTTCTAATGGGCCGAGGCTAGAAATTTTGGGAGTAATTTGTACCCGGATTCATCCACGGATCGAGTGTCATCGGATAGTCCATTCATGATATATATCCGGCCTGCCTACAAATAGTGACCCAAGGCCCACTCACTACATATGTTCATTTGATTTTCGATTATTAATAACCTCAGATTTAGCTACGGATATTGTGTTGTGACCATATCAACGTCGAAAACAACCACGATAATCCTATTCATGGCTACGTTCGTGGCTATGTACTGACACTGATACATATCGAGCCACTATTCGTGATTTAGAGGATGACACTATGAGACTTCTCAAGCGGGTGTGTGGGGTCACTAAGAGGTTGCCTGGATATAGTAGGGATTCTTGTCACACTCTGACTAGAATTACGTTTTGTATTCAAAAGAGATGCGAAACTCAGCTTGTTAGTCGGTTCCGATATATCCAATTTTATCTTGAAACTTTATGAATATATAAATAATAATAATATTTATTATAGAAATGACTTACACAAAGTTAGTTCGAAGCTTCCTAAAAAATTGTGCCCCAACACCTTTTTGAATAGTAAAACCAACTATATAAAATATAAAATCAGCATTAACATACCACGTCCTATGACTTTTAGTAACCAACTAAACTTGCTTCAAAAAACCAATATCATCATCTTACAATTCACCAGTAGAGAGCAAAAAGACTTTTGAAGAAATACTCTTTAACAATACAAATCTCTGCGTAGTTTTTCTTCTTGTTATTATTATTATTATTATAAATGTCAAAGTCACGACCTAGCAAAGATCGAGGGTCCAACTAGGGAGGATGAAAGTGATTGAAGAAAAGTCAACTGTATATATAGACCTTCTCTCTTAACAAGAATGGATCGGAGAAGGAGCAGCTATCAAAATTGCCGAGTCCTTTCACATTGTTCATAGACCAAGCAGGACGTGGTATCCATATATAACAAATCTCGATCTCATGAATATTCAAAGCTTGAAGTCGAAGAAACTTATCCATATCTATCTGGTCGATCAAATTTTCATCAATTCTGCAAGCTAGCTATATATCTGTTTAGAAATTGATGAAGACAACGGAGGAGCTAGTTGGTGCGCTAAGAATAAGAGTGAAACGAGGCATTGATCTGGCGAACCGAGATGTATTCAACAGCTCCAGCGACCCATACGTGGTGATACGTTCAGGAGATACCAAGGTGAGGACTGATGCGGTGAATTCCAACTGCAACCCCGTGTGGAACCAGGATCTCACCCTCCCCCTCTCCCACCCCTTCCTTCCTATCGACCTCTCCGTCTTTGATCACGTATGTACCTCCAACTTATCTTTATTTTGTTCGTTTATTTCTCCCAACGTACAAAGATTAATGATCATGAGCAATTGTACAGGACATACTTACAATAGATGATCCGATGGGGGAGGCTGTGATTGACATAGACGAGTACGTGGAGTGCTTAATGAGGGGTCACCATGGGGAGCAGGCTGGGACGGAGCTGAAGGTGGTGGAGCCAAACCGCAACAACTGCCTGGCGGAGGAAAGCAAGGTGGTGTGGACGGCCGAGGGGAAGATGGTGCAGGACATGATCCTGAAGCTCAACAACGTTGAGTGTGGGATGGTGGAAATCCAGATCGAGTGGATTCATCTCCACCGCACAACGTAATATATACTCACCTTCGTCCGTCCTCCATCTTGGCCGTTGATCTGCTCATTGTATATGAATCGATCACCCAATTCAGTCCCATGTGTGTCGTGAGATCGATCAATCATTGTCGATCTTGAAGTTTTAAAGCTAATTTTGGGATCGATTAACTTTGGCGTGTAATCAACTCTATATATTTTTATATATATGCGTGTTACTTGCAAAGGATGTTGATCAAGCTCAACTGTGAGGGTCTTAAGCGCGTGTTCGGCATCCCAGATTGAGGGGATTATGGAGATTATGACGAAATACAAATTGGATTGTAGGAGAGGGGACGGTGTTCGGCGAGCAGATTGTGAAGAATCTCGGATGGGGATTGTGGAGATTTTGAGAGATTTTCTCACAATCTTCGCCCCCAAGATTGTGAGGATTGTGTGTGGATTTCGCCTCATGAGATCCATAATTGCCCTCGGGTGTATCGCATTTTCAGATCTGGAGGAGTGCGAACGAAGAGAGAGAAGGGAGAAGAGAGAAATCGCCGGAGCCCGTGAATCGCCACCACCGCCACCAAGTTCAGGTAAAATCCCTCCCTCTCCTCTCTTTCATTGCCAGTCGGAGTGGCCGGGGTGGCCTCGGTGGTCCGGCGGCGGAGATCTCCTCGATGGCAGGGTGGTCTCCGCTGTCGAGGGGGGTGAGGGGAAGGGAAACCGAGGACCGGCCTCCTCTCCTGTCGGCGGCCTCGTATGGGTCTTGTCCAAGGCGTAGAAGCTTTGGCGGCCACTTCCCACCGCTGGCGGAGATCCAACGCTTTGGCGGCCACTTCGACGATCGGGAGGCCTGGCTGGGTTTGGCTAGGGCAAACCCCTCGAAAATCCAGATCCAACGCCTCCTTGTACAAAAAATCCACAATTTAGGACGAAAAATTGCACATTTAACAAGGATTTTGAAATGGGTTTGCATTTGGTATGAACATTTGTAGTGATGTTGATTTTTTGTTGCCTTATACCCTAACCAACGTGTCCTTCAACACAAATTTCGTGAGGGAGGAAAAAATTTGAACATTTAACAGGGTTTTTGAACTTGGGTTTGCATTTAACAGGGATTGTTTTGTTGAATTTGAACTTGTGCTTTCTTGCTTCACTCTCTGCATCTTTCTTAACCACTAATTGCATCACTTTCATGGGTGTATAGCCTGTTAAGGAGTATGTTGTTTTAGAGGATTCGCACATGAATACCTGAGCTAGGATTTGTTTGTTACCCAGGCTTTGTGATTGAGCTGAACATAAACTATGAACGTTTGCAGGGTGAATTTTTTTTCCACTGCTATCCAAGAAAGATGTCAAAAACACTAGTGTTAGTAAAAAAGTACAGTTAAAGATGGTGGTGTTAAAACTCATAATGGTGTGATAGCTTGAAATGAATATCCATCCACTAGATGAAGAATTGAAATTTATACTTTTCTTCAATACCTTGCCTTTCTTTCCATTAGTTTTCTTCAATAACAGTTATAGATAGAAGTAGAATTAGGCATGAAAAATCCTAATCTGTTACTTTTCTTTCCATTACTTTCCAAAAAACTGAAAGCCTATTATGTTATTTCTATTATGTGTATTTCCTTGTGACAGATTCCATACACAGGGCTTATGTTCTGTCATACGCAGTAGTTCATCTTCAAATGTTTAACTTCCTATGCATTTCATGTTTGACATTGCTTTATATGAATTCTGGGGAAGTCCTATGTAGTTCATCTTTGACATTGCTTTATGTATTGCATTTTTGTTTTGCTTTATGTGTTTCATCTTTGACATTGTGAATCAGGAAGGACAATCATGTTATTTCTATTATGTGATTTATATTATGTGTATTTCATTTCTGTTTGTCAGTTTCGTTTCTTATATGAAACTTTTTGGAACCTCGTGTGAATTCTATTATGTTATTTCTATTGTTTCTGTTTCATTTATGTTTCTCTGTTTATTTTGTTATATGTAACCTTTTGGAACCTCATGTGATTTCTATTATGTTATTTCTATTTTGTGTAGTTCATCTATGACATTGATGTATGTAGTTCATGTCTTGTATAATGCAGAGACTCCTTTTCTTATCTGAGATCTCTGTTCTATGAACTTCATAGGAAATCATGCCTTCATCCGGCAGCTGGCCAACTGGATGTCCAGAGAAATACCCTTGGATTGGTGGGGAGGAAAGGTTTCCCCCGTGGTACGAGCAGGTATGTCATTTACTTATTATTGGTTGATTCATATATGTTTCATATTATATGATAAATTCATATGTTATGCAAGTTAAAGAGATGAGTTTGTACATTGTGGCATACCTGCTTATGTGTGCTCAATTCAATCTGCAGGAGAGGGACTTGTGGGTGGAGCAAACCTCCAGTAATGTTCCGTCTGGAGACGAGAACAGGGCCCCCCTTGAGGAGATTCCTCAGCCAATCCCCCCTGCTCCTGAGGATCCCAGAATTCAGCAACTTGAGGACATTGCTATGGACCTCACAACCAGGGTCTTCGTAGCTGAGGCAACGGCTCAGCGGACTGCGGAAGAGCTGGAGAGGGCGAATGAACTGAACAACCAGCTGATAGGCCAGCTCGCTTCCCTCTCCAACCAATCAGTGCAAGTCTGGGGGGAGCTGCTTGGCGCAAGGTCCCAAATCGAAGCCCAGAAATGGATGTTCATCGCCATGACAGCTGTTGCATTAGCGGCCCTGGCAAGGAACTGAAGATCTCCATCGTGTGCAGAAATTTTTTGTGTAAATGCTATTTTATTGTGAAATGGGATTCGAATCCCTCTCTGTCAGGTTTGATTGTCCGAAGACACAGTGTAGTATCGGAACGATAACCCCCCTTCCCTAGTCCCTTTTTTATGCTGTGTAGGGGGGCGCTTGTATGTTGCAATGTACGCAGACAAAGATGGGTTTTCAGGTTGTTCGCACTTGTATGTGCGCGTGTAACAAACACTGTCGGTTTTTGCCAATGTAGGAGGTAAATGGGTTAGGTTCATGTTGAATTAGGAAACTTTGCCGTTTTTTGGTGTATGTAAATGGTGTCGGCCAGTATTCGCGACACCCTACTTTGTCATGTCCCTTCCAGTTTAGTATGGATTATAAAACAATTTCCTGTGATATATAAACGTTTAATCATACCATTTAGAACACATTTCATGACTATGATGACAACCTCATAACTAACCATACCTATGAAACCCTTGGCCAATCCTTCCAAAAGGTTGACAAATACAACAGGATTTTACACCGCAAATGTTATCATAGGACCAATATAAAACTACGTTCGGAACGTCGAGGACACATATGATCACAACTAATACACGTACTAGGTTCATACCCATGTCATACATATGAGCACCAGTATTCAAAAGGGTGCCATTACCTTCGGGACCACATAACGTCATGACTCGCCCTAACACCACTACCGATAACGCCTCCTATCGGCCCAAATTTGTCGTGCTATCACGTCCCGTAGTTCCTGCATTCCCTCGGGCTCCAGGTCCTCCCCATCGCTGTCAGAAAGGACGAGCTCTTCATCGCTCTCGTCGTCGGATGCGACTGCTGCTTCCGTGACACCTTCAACACGGGGCTCGACAAACCTTTGATCCACTAAGCCGGTGACGGGCTCCCCTGCTCCCCCCGATCGGCGGATGAGATTATGCAATGCCACACACGCGATGATGATGTCGACCTGTTTCCCTACGGGATACTTGTGCATTGGCTTGGTCATCCTCCACTGACTCTTGAAGATACCGAAGGTCCGTTCGACAGCCCCGCGCAAGGAGGAGTGGCGCTGGTTGAAAGCTTCTTTCTCGTTGTCCGCTGGTTCCTGCACGAACGCCGCTCGATGGTACTTTGTCTTCGAGTACGGAATCATGTAACCCGGTCGCTCAGGGTATCCCTTGTCACACAAGTAATAACGTCCTGCGGGGGGGTGGGGGAAATGCATAGCAGGTGAGCTAAGGGCGTGTTCCAACACACGAGAATCGTGTGCGCTGCCCTCCCACCCGGCGGAAACAAACAGCAAGGACGTTGAATGTTGTGATGCCCTTGCGTCCCCTGTAAGGCAGCTGCTCGTCACGCGGAATAACAACTTCGATGTGTGTTCCGTCGAGGGCACCGATGCATCCCTGCAGGGAGCAGCTGCATGTTCACATTCTATAACGACGAGGAAAGGGACACGAATAACAAGGAGGTTGTTATGACCTTGAAGTATCTGATGTATCTAGCGTCTTCGCTTATTTGCTTCGGGACCTCAGAGAAAGTTGGGTCCACCGGTCTGATGACGTCGCGAGCTAGGCCATTCCAACCCCGGTTGCGCCCGACTAGTGCTTCGAGGACGTCGCTTATTGCTTCGCTGAGCGAGGAGGTCGATCTTTGAAAGCGCTCACAGGAGTCCCGAAGCGATGCTCCCCAAGCCATGGTGTTCACAAATATCCCCACCTTCTCCATGACGGTCATGTGCTTCGATCCTCGCAATCCATATCTATCGTGAAGAATGGAGCAAAGGGAGGTGAAGACGTGCTTCCGCATTCTAAACACTTGGACACATCGGAGGTCGGTCTCATGGCCGAGAATGTCCTGAATCCACTGCTGTCCGGTGTACGCAGAGGTGTAGCACGGCACCTTGTGTATGTGCTTGTAGTAGTGACATGCTAGGCGCATTGCCTTGACTACTAGATACCAGTAAGCAAGGAGAGCGCGCTTTAGCCTCTGCTTCCTCCGCCGTCGAACTGCCAAGGCATCCATTTGACCTACAAGTGGGCATTAGAAGGTACGACGAACACAATTACTAATGTCAGTACGTATGCAAGCTGTTTGAAAGAACAATAGAAGCATGCAAAGAGGATACGAAAATCAATGACATGTTCATAGATAGAGAATAGAACTGAGGTTTCGCAAATGCATTCACATAGGGGCACCCAAGCTAAGGTCCTACATCTGGGTCGCACAAGAAATCTAAAACGCAAGTGAAGGGAACTAAAAACGCATGCAAAGTTCCCGAATAATGTCTAAAACCTCACAACCATAAATCTTCAAACATAAGTGCCAAACCAACCCATTAACGAAACTGTAAACGCAACTCAAGGGAACTCAAGTTGTGGAAGGCCCACCTCTACCCGACCTACACGTCACCGCCTCTCTGCCGGTAATTGGACTTAAGCCACCCTAGCCTTACAGCGTTGCTCCTACTCAGCGCAAGGAACATCCTTTGTTTGTCGGCGGCGGTGAGAAAGTCAATAGCGAACATCAACAACGGGCTCTCATCTTCTATCATTCCATCTGCCACAAGCTTGTCTAGTATCTTCACACAGTCCACCTCCCGGTTTGCTTCAGTCCGGGAGAAATCGTCTTCAACACGCACGAAGTCCAATATAGCGTCACCGGTTTCCTCAACATAATCCATGCGCCTATCGAACGCAACCGACCCCGATGACTTTCGCGCACTCCTTTTCCTACCCGACGGGGTCGCCGATGAGCTTGTCGGACGATTCCCAGACCGAGTGGGGAAGGTGCTACATCCAGGGGTGACAGCGGGTGGCACCTCCACAGGAGTGACCGGAGATGACTGCGTGCCATCCCGGACTATGTCCGAAAATGTGCGGAGGTCGAACTGATCAACATCGTCCACGTCATCCCCCAGGTTAACATCCCCAGGAGTCGCCTGGGGACGGTGATGGACACCTGCGTCGTCAGGCGTACAGGACATCGGCACTGGACTATCGACGGGGTCCATACTAGGAGACACGCAGTGCTTGCCGGTGGCGACGGTGCCTCCGTAAATCTGGTCCCATGCATCGAGAATGTCCGGAGGAATGCACTTGTTCTTCAGTTTGCCGAAATCTGCCTTCTCCTGCAAGATCAGTCCAAGCGAAGAAGGGTTAGATTATGAGAACACCGTCGGCTACAGCAACTCAAACAAATACATTTCCAAACACAAACTCAAATCACCAGCATCTCCACATATGGCATTTATGATCAAACAACAATACATAACCAACAACAGCGACTCCACATATGGCCTTTATGATGAAACAACAATACAGAATCACATGTACCAACAGCAACTCAAATCAGAAGCTGCAACAACAGTAATACATATTTCACAACAACAAATGAATACATATCCGCATTTCTACTCTTCATAAAGTCACCAAATAGTCATTCTCCAACACACATATGTTACAATTGATATCGTACCTGACATTTCTGCTCCCGCCACTCATCGGTGGCGTTTATGCACCCTTTTTCGTAGTCCCACCCCAATCCGGTCTCGCCGTGCATCAACTCTTTCCAGGCCTTCCACCTCTCCTTCATGGTCGCGTGCTTGTTCTTAAGGGTGTTGTTTCCACACTTCTGGCCTGTCTGCTCCTCGAATTGTGTAGTTAAAACCACCCAACTGAACCCCTGATCGCGGCCATATTTGCGCTGATACCCAATGAGCAGATCCACGTACTGTTTCGTTAGCGTCGGAGTCCACTGAAAGGGTGTTTCTTTCGAGCCCTTTGGTTTTTTCCCTTGTCGGGAACAGGGGGCTTGGTACCCGATGACATGTTCGATACTCGCCCTCAACTGATCTCCCCCAACGTTCACAACACATGAAAACATATGCAACCATCAGCAGTAGACAACGAAAGGGAAGGCCGATTGTTGGGGGTTCCTCCAATTTCGACCTTTTCTCGCCGTAACAAGCTAATTTGAAAGGGTTCAATCGGTCGGGAGCCAACAAATCGAATTACCGAATTGAATATGCTATTGAAAACCTATAATCCCCAATTGAACATGCTATACCAAACCTTATCGGTCGGGAGCCAACTCACCTTGACAAGCTATGGGGAAATCCCCAATTGAACATACTATTGCAGACCTAGAATCCCTAAATTCGAGACTACCGTCAACAATTAACCACCCCCCAATTCAAGTTTGATATTTCGGGTTTCACGGGAACAATTTCGCGCACCTATATGCGTATTCCTACTGCTAATGTCAACTATAACCTCCAATTTCAGAGAATCACATACCTGGAACCTCGTCCGACGGTGTTGCACGACAGCTTCCGAAGAGGGCTCTTCCGCCAACAGGAGGAGGTGCGTCAGGGTGCGCGGATGGCCGAGGGGGCTTCGTCAATCGTCGTCACGGAGCGCAGGCAGCTGTCCAACCTCGTCCCCGGAAATCGCCAAGCGGTGTCTGGGGGAGCTTGTGGGAGCCGACGATGGGAAGACCTCCTTCGCTTGCAAACTGTGGGGGTGGGAGGAAGGGGGAGGGGGTATGACCCTTTTTTTTAGGGGCAATTCTGACTTTTTCCTAGTTAATAATACACCCCAATCCCATACCTACCAAACACCTTTTACGAGATTTCCGACACCCATAATCTCAATCCCCACAATCCCATTAATCTACCAAAATAATCTCCATCTCTTAACATCTACTAAAATCCCCATAATCCCTATAATCTCCATCTAGTGCCAAACACAGCCTAAGTCTAGAAGGCAGAGCTCACTTTGACGCCAATGAAGGGTTTCTAGAAAATCATCAACATTTGTTACTTCATTATTATAAGAAAAAAGGGATGATAATACTGTTACATAGATTATATGTATAGGCCCAATTATCCAATTAGGGTTAACTATTTTGTACTCCTATATATATTCTAATGATAGCGAAGGCATGGTATATGAGCCTCTAGGTTTTATCAAAATCAACCCTATTTTTTTTTTCTATCCATCTCCGCATACTCTCCTACCACCGCCATCCTCCCCCCGTCTCCTTCCCTACTGTCGTCGGTCATCTCGCTTCCTCTCTCTCGGCTCTCCATCCCGTCGCTGCCCAGATCCGGCCTACTCAGCGCCGTCGGTCACCCACAGACACCCGCCGCCCCTTTCTCTCTCCCTGTCCAGTCCCGTTCGTCCTGGAACTCCAGCTTCCTCCGCCTCCCGAGAGTTGTCGCTCGCGCTTGAGTCGAAGAAGTGTCCCGTGGATTTGATTTCCCGTGGGATATATGTATATATGTTAATTAGCACTTGCTAATTAGGTCGAGCGCAGATTACCTCCACCGTTTGCAAATTGAATTCGGAAGTTGACGGGCGCAGTGATTTTGGTTGCAATCGAAAGTCAACCTCGGCATTCAAGTCAACCGAGCTACGTGAATTATTTGTTTGAATATAGAATAGTGCGACTTCACGAGAGCTCCACCGAGTCGAGTACGTATGGCCTTCTACGATCACCAACGACCTCTCGTCGAGATTATCGCCCCTCCAAGTCATTTACACGGGGTATTTCCCTATTGGAGCTCATCCTCAGGGCAACCCGGCCTCTCCAACGTGGCCATACCCTAGCCAACAGGGACTCCTTGGGCCCTCTCCGCACTATCTGGATCAGGCCTTAGCAGCGGGATCATCGTCATCGTCCCGCCACAGGCAGGCCCCCATCATGACACCTACATGTGTGTCACCTGCCGGTCCGAGCTGGTACATGGATAGCGGAGCCACTGCGCACATGTCGCACAATCCAGGTATAATTTATGTCCCTACTTTTAAGAGCCCTTCTACCTCCATTATTGTTGGCAACGGTGAACGCATTCCTACCTTGGGTATTGGGCAAATTACATTACGGACCCCTACCACCCAACTAAGCCTTAACAATATCATCGTCTCCCCCGGCTTAATAAAGAACCTTGTATCTATTCGTCGCCTCACCACAGACAATAACATCTCCATTGAGTTTGACCGCTTTGGGTTTGCTGTCAAAGATTTCACAACTGGGGCCCCGCTCATGAGATGTAATAGAGCTGGAGGCCTTTATCCTGTCACCTCCAATATAAATCCTGTCACCAAATACATACATCCTGTCACCTCTCCTGCCGCAACCAATCTATCGGCAATTGCTCGTTCTGCATCGGGTCACCCAGGCTCTCCGACTTTCGAGTCTCTCAGATCCAGGCTTATTTCCTGCAATAAAGCCCCTCCCTCCACTAGTTGCTCAGCGTGCCAGCTTGGCAAACACACTAGATTGCCTTTTTCCACGTCTTATCCTCAGGTACACGCTCCATAAATTTGACATCATTCATGGCGATCTATGGACTTCCCTCATTACCAGTTAGGATGGTTTCTGCTATGCACTTGTGTTGGTTGATGCATTCTCTCGTTATTTTTGGGTGTTTCTCCTAAAATACAAATATGAAGTTGTTACTCACCTTATGACCTTCCATAGCCTTGTCCGCACCTAATTAAACCTCTCTATTAAATCCTTTAAATGTGACATGAGCGATGAATTTAACAACAATGCCCTTCAATCCTTCTTCTCTACTCATGGCATTCAGTTCCGCTTCTCTTGCCCTCACACCTCCTCCCAGAGGGGGAAAGCCGCACGGAGCATTCGCACCCTTACCACTTACCTGAGGACTCTTCTTATCCCTGGGCATGTCCCATTGCAGTATTGGCCATATGCTATCGAATCAGCATGCTATCTTATCAACATCACTCCTTCCACAACCATCCAAAATTGGTTCTCTGTTGAGATATTATTCCGAGTTACTCCTAAATACGACCACCTTCGTGTGTTTGGTTGCCGGTGTTACCCCAACCAAGCATCTGTTGCCCCTCATAAACTTGCTCCTCGATCCACACCTTGTGTTTTCCTCGGCTACCACTCCAATCATAGAGGGTATAGGTATTTTGATCCCATTACCAAACGTGTCATATTCTCTCACCAGGTCACATTCGATGAGACCACATTCCCTTTTTCTAGTCCCCCTACATTCCCAAACACCCTGCCCCCTTCTGATGACTACCCTACACCTCACCTTCGATGAGACCACATTCCCTTTTTCTAGTCCCCCTACATTCCCAAACACCCCGCCCCTTCTGATGACTACCCTACACCTCACCTCCTTCACCAACTATATCCCTCTTCCTCTTCGAATGCTATTACATCTTCGGCTCGGGCACCCAACCCTCCCTTACCGCAACCTGCAGCACCTATCCTCCCACCTCCTGCCTTCGGCCAACCCCTGTGGCCCCTGTCTTGTCCCCTCAAGCCTCTGTCCCGTCAGCTGCTGCCCCTGTCCTGCCATCTAACCCCACACAACCGGTCAATCAGATCCAAACTCGGAGCATGAGTGGCATCTTTCGCCCCAAACAAATATTTGACCACTTCGCGTCTCACATATCACCCATCCTTACCTCCCACAAAACAGCCGCCTTAGACCCGAATTGGAATGCTGCCATGCTTGATGAGTATAAGGATCTTATTAGCAACGATACTTGGGTCTTGGTTCCTCGTCCCCCTGGGGCCAACATTGTGCGGTGTATGTGGCTCTTTCAACATAAGTTTCGCTCTGACGGATCTCTTGAGCGCTATAAGGCGCGACTGGTTACCAATGGCAACTCTCAGCAAGTGGGGGTCGATTGTGTTGACACGTTTAGTCCGGTTGTCAAACCGGCTACCATCCGTACTATCTTGCAACTTGTTGTCTCCAGGAATTGGCCTATTCATCAGTTGGATGTGAAGAACGCGTTTCTACATGGTCATTTGAATGAAACTGTTTACATGTTCCAACTGCATGGGTTTGCTGACAGGACCAAACCAGGCCATGTATGTCTCTTGCAGATGTCTCTGTATGGCCTCAAGCAGGCACCTCGGGCATGGTACCTTCGCTTTGCTACTTATCTACATATGCTTGGCTTTGTTAGTAGCAAGAGTGACTCCTCTCTGTTTGTGTTTCGCCGGGGTAATCAGATTGCATATCTCCTTCTATATGTTGATGATATCATCCTTACTGCATCTTTAGAGTCTTTTCGATCTACTATTATTACACAACTCAGTAAGGAGTTTGCTATGACTGATCTCGGGCCACTTAGTTTCTTTTTGGGAGTCTCTGCATCTCATTCTGCGTCCGGCTTGTTTCTCTCCCAAGAAAAATATGCAAAGGAGATTGTTGCCAAGGAAAATATGACTAATTGCAAGCCTGCTGCGACTCCTGTTGAGACCACCGTCAAACTGTCTCAAGCCGAAGGTCCACCTGTGTCCGATCCCACATTGTATCGCAGCCTTGCAGGTGCTTTGCAGTATTTGACGTTTACCCGCCCGAATATTAGCTATGTCGTTCAGCAGGTCTGTCTATTTATGCATGATCCTCAAGAGTCTCACTTTGCAGCTCTTAAGCGCATCATCGGGTACATTCAGGGTACCACTTCTCTTGGCACCACTATCACCTCATCAGCTTCTCCTCCATCATTAGTTGCTTATACATATGCCAATTGGGCTGGATGTCCAGACACCAGACGGTCTACGTCCGGATACTGCGTGTTCCTCAACGACTCTCTAGTATCTTGGTCTTCTAAGCGCCAACATGTGGTTTCTCGCTCTAGTGCTGAAGCGGAATATCGCGGTGTTGCCAATGTTGTCGTTGAGTGTGCTTGGCTCCGCAACCTATTGCTTGAGCTTCATTGTCCTTTGAATCATGCGTCTATTGTGTCTATAGACAATGTTAGTGCTACATACCTTGCTCACAACCCGGTGCACCATCAGAGAACCAAACATGTGGAGATTGACATCCACTTTGTTCATGAGAAGGTAGCTATGGGACATGTGCGTGTCCTACATGTCCCTTCCCCGTACCAATATGCAGACATATTCACCAAGGGATTGCATCGCCAATTATTTCTTGATTTTAGATCCAACCTCACTATTCACTTCCCTTCTGTTTCGACTGAGGGGGTATGTTAGATAGATTATATACCCAAACAGGGTTAGCTATCTTGCACTCCTATACATATTCTAATAATAGCGAAGGCAACCCCAACGGGGATTACTTACTCTGACAAATACTTGCGTTACTGCGTAGATATAACTTGAATGAAAGATTTTAATATGCTTCTCAAGTTTAAGAATTCGATGTGTGGTCTAATTGCTTCGCGATAACTAGGAAGTATATACAATGTAATCAATTTATGAACTTTGAGTAATGTAACTAGTGCGCTAGAATGTCGTGTGTTCTAACACCCATAATAGTAATATCTATAGCTTCAACTAATAACGAGTATTAGCAGCAAGTACTGGTCGATCCCACATAGAGTGCATACGACTTTGGCTAGACATAGTAAGTAAGCTAGCATATCGTAACAATAACAATAGTATAAGAGAAAGAAGCAATAGTAATAGCAATGATTGTAACAAGAGATAATAATATGACGAGAATATAGTTTCACTTATAATCACAATATTGGTAACTTCATGATCATCGTGTTGTTTGGTTATTCTGGGCTATCTTAATTAGTGTTCGTTTGTGCACAGAGTTTTATAGCTTTCTTATTCGATCAGTATCAACTCCCTAAACTCTTGCGTGGGGTTCGAGAAGCAATAAGTCCCTAATCACATAAGCATATAATTCATGCAATTCTCGCATATTCGACTTGTCAACTGGTTGTCAACCCAGCTATCGCATTCGCTAAGTATAACATTCAAGTACATGTCATTACTCTTTCATATGCATGAATTCCAACCTGTTCATCAAGATATGTTTGCTACTTTATCAGATTAAGGCCCGCAATAGCAGATTTAGCTATAATCACTTAGTATGTTGTTTATCTATCCTATTAGCCAGTTAAGGCGAATAAAGAGCGTAAACATGTAAAGAACAAGCTCACTAGTACAAAATGTATATTAAAAGACACTTGATAGACAACCGTTTCTATAAACATGGTGTCTATGTTGAAAAAAATTAGAGATTTTTGGGACAGACAACGGTTATAAACTTTAACCGTTGTCTTTTTGTGTGTTTGTATTTAAAAAAACAACGGATATTTAAAAAACCGATGTTATATATACAAAAGACTTCTCACTTGTACAAAATGAATTATTCTAACATCCTTAATTGATAAGGATTATCTCTTTGGTGAACTAATCTTAAGAAGAAGATATGTTCACATGATAAGGTTAAACAACACTTATCTTTTGCGTGGAATAAATATTATACGTAATAATACTAACAAAAATATTATATGTAATAATATTAACAATGCTAATGGTGAGTCATTTGTCATCCATATATGATACTCCTAGACCGGCTACTTCTACGGGTTCGGTGGCCCCTGGTCGTGGGGACTCAAATTGATATCCAAAATGTTGATATAGCCAAGCCGAGAGAATTGGTTTTTGATGAGCACTTGTTTGAGCGTTTCCTTGAGCGAAGGTTTGTGACCTCCAAAAGTATCCCCTTCACGCTCCGTCTTGAGTTCGGGAGGGTGTACCTCGAAGCTCTTTCTAGGGTCGTTGCTTAACCATCAAATGTTTCTTATTGGGTTCAGTTGTTTGTTCTCCCGATATATGTTCTTAATACAACTGCTTTGTGGGGTCGTTCTAAAGGCATGTCTAACGAAAGAAAGAGAGATCAAGTTGCATCTATGGCTAATGACTGGTCTTTATGGAGAGAGCCGAGAGGGATATGCAAGCTCTAGTTCAGGATATACTCACTCCCTCTGCCTCTTACGGCTCTAGTGTGGTAAAAAGGAAAAAAGACCTGTCTCAGTTTGAGTGAAATGTGATTTAGTGCAAACGCAAAATGGGAGATGACCAGTATGCTTCTGCTATTAGGGTCCTCACATCCTCAGGGGTTGCCCCCTTCAATGATGACACGGTTGCTGAGCTTCTTGCTAAGCATCCTATTTCTCCCCCACCTATTGTTTCATGTGATCCTCTCCTAGTGCATGCATTGTCAATTAGTAAAGAGTTAGTCCTCAATCGAATCAAGAGCTTCCCCAAGGGTACTTCTTGTGGGAAAGATTGGCTTAGAGCGCAATATTTTGTTGAGATTCTAAGTCGGGCTTGTAACGGGATTGCTAGTGACCTTTTTGCAGCCATCACGAGTGTTGTTAAACTTTTTCTGTAGGGTGCTTGCCCTCACGTACTTGCATAATTTGTGGTGAGTGCTGCTCTAACCCCGTTTTTGAAACTAGGTGGGGGTGTTCTCCCTATTGCGGTAGGTTTTATTTGGAGGAGATTGGTTTTCAAATCAGCTACTTATATCGTTACCAAGGAGCTTAACAATTATTTGGGCACACACCAGTTTGGCGTGGGTGTGTCAGGGCGGTGGTGAAGCTATCCTCCACTTGGTTAACAGGCTTTTGTTAGATAAGGGTATGGATAGTGGCATGTCATTTCTCCTTGTGGACTTTTTTAACACTTTTAATCTCATCGATGTAAGTGCTTTGATTCAGGATGTGCACACTCGTTGTCCCTCCATTGCTCCATGGGTTGAATTCTGCTATGCCCAACCCGCTAATCTTTATTAGCAGGATGTTCCTTTGCGCTCTTGTCAGGGTGTGCAGCAGGGTGATCCGTTAGTTCCGCTTTTGTTTGCTCTAGTGTTGCATCCGCTTGTCACCATAATTAATACCTCGTGTGCTCTTGACATCAATCTGTGGTACTTAGATGATGGTATCTTATCAGGTAACAACAAGGAGGTTGCTAAGGCTTTTAAGGTTGTGGTTAGGGAGGGTCCGAAGTTGGGGCTATTTATTAACATTCAGAAAACTGAATTGTTTTAGCCGACTGAATACCCGAGGAGCTTTGAGGTTGGTTTATTCACGTCTGACATTTCTAGACCCAAATTGGGAGTGAAATTGTTAGGCGGACCGACTAGGAACATTGGTACATTCTGTAATAGTTTGGTTATGAAGAGGGTTGACAAGTCGATAGAGGTCCTAAAGACGGTAAGAAGGCTAGAAGATCCCCAATGTGAATTGCTCCTTCTACGTAATTGTATCGGGGTATCCAGATTGATGTTTGCTCTTTGAACGTGCCCCCCTCATGCCCTCCCCGACACTAATAGTTGTTTTGACGATGAGCTTCGGGCCTCCCTTGCGCATGCTATTATTGTAGGGGGGCCCAAGATTTGGTCCATGGAAGCGGCATCAGGCCACACTTCCGTGAAAACTTGGTGTGTTTGGTATACTCACGGCAGATGGTGTTAGTCATGTTGCTTTCATCGCATCTCATCTCCAAACAGCTGAACTCAAAACATCCATTTTGAGTAAGTCAACACACCATCACCTTCTAGACGTCCTGACATTAGTCTTGATAGTGTTCTCACCTAGTCTATCTTGAGGTATGTCGCTCGTGTTGGTTCGGATATTGATGACTTGTTGGTATCCTTTTCCCCGAAAAAAATCATGTCAATATCGGCAGATCGATACTTCAAGTTCATTGAAGACAACTTAGTATCCACATTCAATCCGACTCCCATTGAGGGCCTTCCTCAGATCATGCCTTCTTGAAAATTTCGTTCTGTCCTCCAATATCATCTCTCGATCCGTATGTTTAGTGGCTATCCGACTTGTTCTAGTTGTAAACTTAACAGGATAGACCCTTTTGGAGATCACACTCTCCATTACGGTCAAGACAATGGGACTAAGCACTGACACAACATGGTCTGAGATGTTTTGGCGGGCATTTGTTATATAGTGGGCATCACATTTCAGAAGGAAGCGCGTATGGGTATGAGCAGTGACGATGGGGTTGAGCCGAGACCATGTGATTTGTTGGTTTATGGGTGGGACAAGGGTAGAGACATTTGTGTTAATGTGGTTGGGGTTTTGTTGTTCATAACTAGAGTCAATGACTACTTTGTTCCCAGCAAGGCGGTCTCCCAAGCCCCTGAAAGAAGGGAGATGAAATACACAGATATTTGCGCTGATAAGGGGTATTGCTTCATGGCATTTGTGTTCTCTACTTTTGGGGAACTAAGAGATGATGCTATTGGTTTTATGGAGCGGGTTCAATTGGTAACGAAAAGTCATGGGACGGGGTCTGATATTGACGATTTCATATTTCATAGAGTTGGTTTTAATATTCAAAAAGGGGTTGGAGCTCAATTTGTTATGAGGCTTCCAACTAACTCTATGTATGTCATTTCATTTCAATTTAGTTTTAACTCAATTCAGGTTGGTCGAGTCTGCTGGGTGTTCGGTTCTGTTTGTTGCTGCCGGCTACTGTGTGTTCTGCTTGTGGTAGCAGTTTGTGCAGGCTGCTAGTGGTTTTTTGTTTGAGTGGGCCATTCCGTTGTTTGTGTGGTGTGGTTTCTCTACTGCTGCGGGTATGTCTCTCTCGCAATCAGATTAACATTTTCATTGCCCTTTCTGAGGTCTTGAAGGGTGTAGGGATGGTCTTCTGGCGAATACCGGTCTCACGTCGAAGTATTTTGTCGATCACCTCTCTAGGCATTTCAGTACTAAGGAGGCTGTCGAGAAGTATAAGAGGGTCATTTCTTCAGACATGTTTGTCTATGATCTATTATTTGTCAATCTTGAACAGGCTGGTCGTTGGTTGTGTGGCTTATGTTTGCGTAATCATACGGTCAGGATGGCGTATAAGCATAGAGGTATAGGAGTCCCTACCGCCGGGCCAGGGTATAATGGGAATGCAGAGTCGTTTGTCATTCATGGCATTCCTAGACCAACTGTTTCTCTATGTTCGTTGACTCCTAGTCATCAGGACTCTCTTGTTGTACATGATGTTGGTTTAAACATGACAAGGGAATTGGTTTTTAATGAGCATTTGTTTGAGCGTTTCCTTGAGCGAAGGTTTGTGACCTCCAAAAGTATCCCCTACAAGCTCCGTCTTGAGTTTGGGAGGGTGTATCTTAAAGCTCTCTCTAAGGTCATTGCTCAACCATCAAATATTTCTTGTTGGGTTCAGTTGTTTGTTCTTCCAGCATGTGTTCTAAATACGACTGCTTTGCGGGGTCGTCCTAATGGCATGTCTGGTGGAAGGAAGAGGGATCAAGTTGCGTTTATGGCCATTGCTTTGGCCTTGTGGAGAGAGCCGGGAGGAATGCAACCTCTAGTTCAGGATATACTCACTCCATTTGCCTCTTGCGGCTCTGATTTGGTAAAAAAGAAAAAAGAATAGTTTCCGTTTGAGTTGAATGTAGTTCAGTGCAAGCGCAAAATGGGGGATGGTTGTTATGCTACTGTTATTAGAGTCCTCACTTCCTCTGGAGTTGCACCCTTCAATGATGACACAGCTGTAGAGCTTCTTGCTAAGCATCCTATCTACCCCCTCCAGCTGTTCCGTCTGATTCTCTCTTGGTGCCTGCTTTGTCGGTTAGTAAAGAGTTAGTCCTCAATCGGATTAGGAGCTTCCCCAAAGATATTTCTTGCGGGAAAGATGGGCTTCGAGCGCAACATCTCATTGAGATTCTAGGTGGGGTATGTTATGACATTGTTAATGATCTTCTTGAAGCCATCACGAGTGTTGTTAACCTTTTCATGTCGGGTGCGTGCTCTCGAGTGCTGGCGGAATTTGTTGTGAGTGCTCCCCTAACGCCGTTGTTGAAACTAGGTAGGGGTGTTCGCCCTATTGCAGAAGGTTCTATCTGGAGGAGGTTGGTTTCTAAGTCGGAGGCTTCTATTGTCACCAAGAAGTTTAACAGATATTTGGGCACACACTAGTTTGGTGTGGGAGTGTCGGGGGGTTGTGAAGCTATCATCCATTCTGTTAATAGGCTTCTGTTAGATAAGGGTATGGATAGTGACATGTCCTTGCTTCTCGTGGACTTTTCTAACGCCTTTAATCTCGTTGATAGAGGCGCTTTGATTCATGAAGTTCGCATCCGTTGCCCCTCCATTGCTCCGTGGGTTGAATTATGCTATGGCCAACTCGCTCGTCTGTATTGGCAGGATGTTCCTTTGCGCTCTTGTCAAGGTGTGCAGCAGGGTGATCCGTTAGGTCCCCTTTTGTTTGCTTTAGTGTTGCATCCGCTTGTCACCAAAATTAATAGCACATGTGCTCTTGACATTAACGCATGGTACTTAGATGATGGTACCCTATCAGGTGACACTAGGGAGGTTGCTAAGGTGCTTGAGATTGTGGTTAGAGAGGGTCCAAAGTTGGGGATATTCATTAATATTCAGAAAACTGAATTATTCTGGCCAATTGAAGATTCGAGGAGCTTTGAAGTTGGTCTGTTCCCATTTGACATTTTTAGACCCAAATTGGGGGTGATATTGTTAGGCGGCCCGACCATCAACAATGCTACATTCTGCAATAGCTTGATTATGAAGAGGTTTGACAAATCGATAGAGGCTCTTAAGGCTGTTAGGAGGCTAGAAGATCCCAGTGCGAATTGCTCCTTCTACGAAACTATATCGGGGTTTCCAAATTGATGTTTGCCCTTCGAACGTGCCCCCCCCCCCCCATATGCTTTGATGATGAGCTTCGGGCCTCCCTGGAGGAGGCAATTACTGCAAGCGGCCCAGGGTTTGGTTAGTGGCAGTGGCGTCAGGCGAATCTTCCTTTAAAACATGGTGGGTTTGGGGTGCTTTCGGCGAAGGATGTTAGTCATTTTGCTTTCATCGCTTCTCGTCTCCAAATGGCTGATCTCCAAACATCGATTTTGAGTAATTCAGCGTCTTCACCTTCTGGACGTCCGGACAATTGCCCTGACAGTGCTCTCACCCAATCTATCTCGAGGTTTATCGCCTGTGCTGGTTCGGATATTGATGACTTGTTTGTATCCCCTGATGTGAGCCTAATTCGCCATGTTTTACATCTACTTTTATATCGATTTCTGTATATATTTCATACATTTGGGTTAGAATAATACATAAATTGTGTAGTTTATGTTTATTTGCAATATATGGAGGTCTACACAAGGTTTTGTTATATTTCGCAGAAATCGGACGCACTTTGGAGCTTAAAGCAAAGTCATGAAGAAGCTAAGGATGGTGCAGCTGGAGAAAACGCCATTTTTCATCATTCATCATTCTGAATCATGTTCTGAAGTCTTCATGAGAGTTGTATACCTCGAAAAGAGATTTCCAACGCATGCTCATATGCGTCATTCCGACGAACGAAGACTCGGGAAAATTCGTTTCAAGAACAGAGCAGCATCTACCTATATGCTTAATCCTTTGCGAGAGTTGAGAAAATTTTTTATTCATGATATTGAAGCGAAAGTGATCTTATTATGAATTGGATAGTAATTAGGGTTTATTTGCGAGAGCCGACTAATCCTAATTAAGAAAAGGTAGAAACAAATTAGGTTTTTATGCGAGAGCATCTATCACCTAAATTGTTGGAATTTGCGAAAGTCGATTCTTTGACATAAAGCTTGCATCTTTATGTGATTTATGATCTGCACATATGTTTATTGTTGTGGTTATCCCTAACCTTGGAAGTTTGCATCTTTATTTGTTTTATTTTATTATTTTTATTCGGCACATATTCTACTCGATATCAAACCACCATTCTCTCTTCATCCCTCGACATCGACCCCTCTATTCTTTGTCGACAGCCACCCTCATCACCTTTTCCTGCTATCCTTGAACCCCAAAACACACTAAACCTAGAACCGCTGACTTCTCTCCTGAGGACGAACCTGACTCCACTATCCTATAGTGGGGTCTTGACTACAAATTTATTTGGTCGGGAAACCCTCTCGTCGTCCCCCGCCACCAAAAAAATCATGTCAGTATTGGCGGATCGATACTTCAAGTTCATTTATGACAACTTAGTGTCCACATTCAATCCGACTCCAAGGCAGCTGCATGTTTTGCAAGCGGCGAGAGGAAACAGAGCGCATGATTTTTTGTTGAGTACTCCCATTGAGGGTCTAGCTCAGACCATGTCGTCTTGCCAATTTCGTTCTGTACTCCAAAACCATCTTTCGATTCCTATGTTTAGTAGTTATCCCGCATGTCCTAGTTGTGAGCTTGATAGGATGGACCCTTTTGGAGATCACGCTCTACATTGCAGTCGAGGCATCGGGACGAAGCACCGACACAATATGGTCCGAGATGTTTTGGTTGACATTTGTTACAAAGCATGCATCGCAGTTCAGAAAGAAGTGCATACGGGTATGAGCAATGAGAATGATGTTGAGTTGAGGCCATGAGATTTGTCGATCTATGGGTGGGACAAGGGTAGAGACACTTGTGTAGATGTGGTTGGGGCTTCAACCATTCCGGAATGGCTCAACGGAAAGGACTTGTGGGTAGTACCCATAGGTCCCCGGTTCGAACCCCGGATGGCCACTGTTTATTTACCAATTTAAGGTTAGGGCTTCACCGTTCACAACTCGAGCCAATGATTTCTTTGTATCCGACAAGGCAGTCTCTCAAGCCACTGAAAGAAAGGAGAAGAAGTACGCAGATATGTGCGGCCAAGGGGTATTGGGTCCTGGCATTTGTGT
The DNA here is from genome assembly GCA_037127255.1 of Persicaria tinctoria. Classification (NCBI taxonomy): domain Eukaryota; kingdom Viridiplantae; phylum Streptophyta; class Magnoliopsida; order Caryophyllales; family Polygonaceae; genus Persicaria; species Persicaria tinctoria. The sequence continues at coordinate 31,843,882 of JBANSL010000007.1, read as the reverse complement.
TCTCTACTTTTGGAGAACTGGGGGATGATGTTATTGGTTTTATGAAGCGGGTCCAATTGGTTACGAAAAGTCATAGGGCAGGGTCTGATAATGATGATTTCATATTTCATAGAGTTGGTTTCACTATTCAAAATTGAGTTGGAGCGCAATTTGTTACGAAGCTTCCAAATAACGTTATGTAAATCTTTTTCATTAATAATAATAATAATAATAATAATAATAATAATAATAATAATAATAATAATAATAATAATAATAATAATAATAATCTTATTGCTATCTCACATAAAGAAGATTAATATATCCTTTATAAAATGAATTAATCTAATGTCCTTCACTGATAAGGATTATCCCTTTGGTGAACAAATCTTAAGAAGAAGATATGTTCACATTGCCAAGCAACGACCTAGCAAAGAGGATCCAACTATGGAGGATGGATGTGAAGAAAAGTCATTTGTATAGACCTTCTCTCTTAACAAGTATGGATCGGAGGAGTAACTATCAAAATTGCCCGGTCCTTTCACATTGTTCAGAGACCAAGCAGGACTTGGTATCCATATATAAATATATATAAAACAAATCTCGATCTCAACTTAAACCTTGAAGTCGGAGAAATTTATCCATATCTATCTTTATTTGATTTTGGGTGGGGATTGATCCCATATTCCCATATCTATCTGGTCACATTTTCATGATCACTAGCTTGTCCAAGCTAGCTATCTATCTGTTTAATTGCATCGATATCGAAATTGATGAAGATAGCGGAGGAGCTAGTTGGTGCGCTGAAAATAACAGTGAAACGAGGCATCGATCTGGCAACCCGAGATGTATTCAATAGCTCCAGCGACCCATACGTGGTGATACGTTCAGGAGATACGAAAGTGAGGACTGGTGTGATGAAGTCGACCTGCAACCCCGTGTGGAACGAGCATCTCACCCTCGCCCTCTTCCACCCCTTCCATCCCATCCACCTCTCCGTCTTTGATCGCGTATGTATCTACAACTTAATATAATGTTGCCCATTTATATTATTTATTTCTCCCAACGTACAAAGATATATGTTGAGTAATTGTACGTACAGGACATAATTAGGGATGACCCGATGGGGGAGGCTGTGATTCACATAGAGGAGTACGTGGAGTGCATACTAAGGGGCCACCTGGGGGACCAGGCTGGGGCGGAGGTGAAGGTGGTGGAGCCGAACCGCAACAACTGCCTGGCGGAGGAGAGCAAGGTGGTGTGGACGGCCGAGGGGAAGATGGTGCAGGACATGATCTTGAAGCTCACCAACGTCGAGAGTGGAATGGTGGAAATCCAGATCGAGTGGATTCATCTCCACCGCACAACGTAATACTCACCTTAACTTCGTCCGTCCTCCATCTTAATTGGCCCTTGATCTGCTCATTGTATATGAATCGATCACCAAATTCATTCCCATGTGTGTGTTGTGAGATCGATCAATCATCGTCCATATTCAAGTCTTAAAGCTAATTTTGTGATCGATTATCTTTGACTGGTGTAATCAACTCTGTATATTTGTATATATAAATAATAAATATATAAATATATGCGTGTTACTTACAAAGGGAAGTTAATTAGTGGAGAAACATATCCCCTTTGTTCTTTATTTCAATTTTTTTTGGTGGGATTTGTTCTTTATATATATATATATATATATATATATATGGGTTGGTTCCGGTGTACTCAACTCTTAACGTGTATCATGTACTCAAAAATTATTCCTCTATTTGCTCATGATTATTCATCTGTTTTCACGTAATTATTCATCTGTAAAAAATGTAAATTTTATTCTACTGAATAATCGCCCAATACCACTGCATAATTTCATTCTACCGAATAATCTCTCAATACCATCGAATAATCAAAAGTTACTTTTAATCTCATCCGTTGATCTTCTTAATTCAATGGCCCAGATTTGTGTACATGATACACGTTAAGAGCTGAGTACATATGATCCATACTCTATATATATATATATATATATATATATATATATATATATATATATATATATATATATATAGAGGGTGTGGTTATAATGACTTAAAATGAAAATTTAGCTTAAAATGAAAATCTCTGTCATCTCACACGCGGGCCGAACCAATCGATTCACTCTTCCTCTCCCCCAATCTCTCAGGCGCTTCATCGATTCTTCCCTCATCGCTCAGACTTCACCAAGAAGGCGGCGGGGGCTACTCCCGGAGATGGAGGCGACGGTGGCTACTCCCGGAGATGCAGACGGCGACCTTCCCCTTACCATGGCTGCTCCCAGATCGTCTTCTACTTCTCGTCCTCTGCTCCCATGGATCCCCTCGCCCTCTCCTTCTCATCCTCTACTTCTCGCTCGCCGCTCGCCGCCTCTTACCATCACTACCAAAAACACAGGAAATAGCCACGGTCAAATAGCCACGAATTGGCCACGAATTTCCGTGGCTAAACGATTTAGCCACGGGCATAGCCATGAAATTGACGTTCGTCGCCATTCGAGGCTATATGCCTCGACGCTAACGGCCACCGACACAATATCCGTGGCTAATAGCCACGATCTGACAGTCTCGTGGCTATGTCCGTGGCCGGTTCGGAAAGGTGCCATCCGTGGCTGTAGCCACGAATACAGCAACGAATAGTGTCGTGGCTAAAGTCGTGACCACCCAGGGGACATCTCTTGGTAGGTCGTTGCTAGTGTCGTGGCTAATGCCCGTGGCTACAGACGTGGCCATAATGCCCGTGGCTATGAACGTGGCCATGTGGCATAATAACCGTGGCTATGTTCGTGGCTAATTCGTGGCTACATTCGTGGCTATATATTATTAATTGTATTGTGAGCTCGGTAATTAATATAATCTAATTATTTATTATAGCTGGGCACAAACACATACAAAATTAACACATACAACTGCCATCATTTGTTCAACAAAACACATACAAAACACATCCACAACCATCCAAAACACAACCAAAAGTTCAACCATACACAACACAATCAAAACAAAGCCGCAAGTTCAACAGCACACATGAGCAAATACAACAAAGTCTGAAGACAATACGTGGGAACACAAAACAGAAACACAGCTTACTTCTATTTGCCTTTGCCCTGACAGAACTGAATCAACCCTGCAAGAAAGAAAAATTCCAGATATATAAATAGAAGCAGGAGATATAACTATACAAAGATGTATTTAAAAGCAGATTCTTGACTCTACTCATGCCTATAAACAGGTTCCAGCATAAAACAAACAAGCAAGCAAAAACAGCAGCACCGGAGATAAGAACTATGATTCAAACATAAACGCATTATAGAGAATAAGGATATCAGCTAATGAAATTATAATAAATGACAAAAGAAAAGAAAAAAAAACAGATCTTTGAAGGAGGCTATCCATCAAACTTGCAAGCTTACAACTTCACTAGTTAGCCATCTCCATGCAAAGGTATGTGACATTCCCCTCAATGGCCTCTTTAATAGAATGATGAATAAGGTCTCCTGTGTTGGCACATCCTGGCTTAACAGCTTACCCAGTTGAACTTGACTTTCAAGTGTTCAATGAAACAATTTCAAAGCTCCCAAAAGATCGAGAGATGAACTAGGATTTTCAGCTATCCACTAGCATTACCTACTAGGAACACACTAACACCCCCAATTCAGAAGAAACCTTGACAGCCCAACTCACTCAGTTTACAAAGCAAGGTCTCCAATCAAATAAAATTCCAGCTTCATTCTCGACTAACGCCATCAGTCAATAACTCCATGATTTAATTGCCAAGTAAAACAGCACTACAGTGAAATGAAAATCATCATTCACCCCAATCTGAATGCTACACATATAGTAAAGAGGCAAAACCAAACCTGCCAGCGCAACATTTGTTATGCGTTCGCAGTTCTTCATTTCCTATGCAAAGGAATCAAAAGCCGAAATTCAAACTATGTCGGCTATCAACACCGAACAATACCGCGATGTCTCCCTTCAAATTGGAAGACCAAACGCAGATACAGATGAAATTTTGAACCTGTCAATAAATTTACGATCCAGTTAATTCAATTGCCAGATTCAATCGGAAACCTCTGCTTCAATTTCTACGGCATAGGGTTTACAGAACTCAACAATTACTCAATTAGGGTTCCTCAATCAACAAACAAAATAAAATATAGGGATGGAGAAATACCAAACGAACAAGATCTGGTTAGTCTCCGTCCCTTCCCGTCGAGATTCGTAACCTGTAGATCGGAACGTTCAGCGGGAGAGATGAAAGAGCCAAAAGTGAAAGCCACTGCGAGGTTCACAATCTCAATATAATAGAAGGTTAAGCCAAAGATGTTATTAGAACATAAAAGGAAACCTGATATCTTCTCCTTAATTCTCCGTTTGCTCCCTCAACCTCCTGATGATGCTTTTCAGCGTCACCGCACTGGTAGTGCTGCTGTTCACATCAAATTCAGAAGAAATTAGAAATCGGATACGAAAATCGGGCTAAAAATTCATGTCTATTCAAAATCTTCTTACTTTAAAGTGTAAGCACCTTTCGCCTTAACTTTCCCGCAGTCCTTGCAACCCCAGATCCCAACAGAGATGGAACTCGGCGCTGGGACTCCGGCGATGGGCGGCGTTCTGCGACGGCGAGGTGAAGTGGGAGGGTAAGAGACGAAGTGAGAGACGAAGTGAGCGACGACGTTCTGCGACGAGGTGAAGTGGGCGGCGTTCTGCGACGGCGCCGGGAAGTGGGAGGGTGAAGTGGGCGGCATTCTGCGACGGCGCTGGGACTCCGGCGATGGGCGGCGTTCTGCGACCTCAGGAGTCAGGACTCAAATTCACGGCACGGGAGAGTGCGAGACGATGGAGGTGAGCGCATGAGAGAGGATGCGGTAGAAGGCGAGAGGGGATGAAGAGAGAGATATGAAATTTTAGGAATGAAGACAGAGTGGGTGTGAGACAGGGAGGAGACATCTGAAATTTGGGAGAGAGAGATCTGGAATGACGATGGAGCGGCGAGAGAGGAGGAAGAGGATGTGTGAAAGAGGCGATGCCCTGCCCAAAATGAATTAGGGTTTTTTCAATTTCAAAGTGCAGGGAATTTACCGCTAAAAATTCATTTGGGCGCTAAAAAAAAACGACACTGTGCTCATGAATTGGTTTTTTATTTTTCATTCACAATTTACGTTTAGAAAATAAAACCATCAATACAAATAAAAATATAATATATTTTAAATAATAAAATAATTGTAGAAATAATAATAGTAATAAAAATATAATATAATAGTTATTATTATTATTAAAAACCAAAATAAGAAAATATATATTAACTAATAAAATAATAATAATGATAACAATAATAATAATAATAATAATAATAATAATAATAATAATAATAATAATAATAATAATAATAATAATAAGGTTAATAAAAGGTTTTATACAAGTTTAACCTCCGTTTGGAAATATAAGTCACTTACTATTCACGCACGTTTTCTTATTAAACATTTATTCCTTACAAATGAGTTTTCCTCAAAACATACTATTATAGTATTCTAATAAAAAAAAATAGTAGTTAGTCTAAGGTTTTATTAAACATTTATTCGTTACTTATATGAGTTTTTCTCAAAACATACTATTATATTATTCTAATAAGAATTAAGTAGTTAAAATAAGGTTTTATTAAACATTTGTTAATAACTTATATGAGTTTTCCTCACAACACACTCTTATAGTATTCTAATAAGAATTTATTAGTCAATATAGGGTTTTATTAAACATTTATCCATCACTTATGTGAGTTTTCCTCAAAACATACTATTATAGTATTCTAATAAAAAATTAGTAGTTAATATAAGGTTTTATTAAACATTTCTTCATTACTTATATAAGATTTCCTCAAAACATACTCTTATTGTATTCTAATAAGAATTTAGTAGTTAATATAAGGTTTTATTAAACATTTGTTCATTACTTATATGAGATTTCCTCAAAACATATTCTTATTGTATTCTAATAAGAATTTATTAGTTAATATAAGGTTTTATTAAGCATTTGTTCATTACATATATGAGTTTTCCTCAAAACATACTCTTATAGTATTCTAATAAGAATTTAGTAGTTAATATAAGGTTTTATTAAACATTTGTTCATTACATATATGAGTTTTTCTCAAAACATACTCTTATTGTATTCTAATAAGAATTTATTAGTTAATATAAGGTTTTATTAAGCATTTGTTCATTACTTATATGAGTTTTCCTCGAAACATACTTTTATAGTATTCTAATAAGATTTTAGTAGTTAATATAAGGTTTTATTAAACATTTGTTCATTACTTATATGAGATTTCCTCAAAACATACTCTTATTGTATTCTAATAAGAATTTAGTAGTTAATATAAGGTTTTATTAAACATTTGTTCATTACTTATATGAGATTTCCTCAAAACATACTCTTATTGTATTATAATAAGAATTTATTAGTTAATATAAAGTTTTATTAAGCATTTGTTCATTACTTATATGAGTTTTCCTCAAAACATACTCTTATAGTATTCTAATAAGAATTTAGTAGTTAATATAAGGTTTTATTAAACATTTGTTCATTAGTTATATGAGTTTTCCTAAAAAAAACTACTCTTATAGTATTCTATTAAGAATTTAGTAGTCAAAATAAGGTTTTATTAAACATTTGTTAGTTACTTATACGAGTTTTTCTCAAAGCATATATATTCTTATATATAGTATTCTAATAAGAATATATAATAGTTAATATAAGGTTTTATTGAACATTTTTTAGTTACTTAAATGAGTTTTCCTCAGAACATACTCTTATAATATTTTAATAAGAATTTAGTAATCAATATAATGTTTTATTAAACATTTGTCTATTAGTTATATGAGTTTTCTTAAAAAAACTACTCTTATAGTATTCTAATAAGAATTTAGTAGTCAAAATAAGGTTTTATTAAACATTTATTCGTTACTTATATTAGTTTTTCTCAAAACATACTCTTATAGTATTATAATAAGAATTTAGTAGTTAAAATAAGGTTTTATTAAACATTTGTTAGTTACTTATATGAGTTTTCCTCAAAACAAACTCTTATAGTATTTTAATAAGAATTTTGTAATCAATATAATGTTTTATTAAACATTTGTTCATTAGTTATATGAGTTTTCCTAAAAAAATAATCTTATAGTATTCTAATAAAAATTTAGTAGTCAAAATAAGGTTTTATTAAACATTTATTCGTTACTTATATTAGTTTTTCTCAAAACATACTCTTATAGTATTATAATAAGAATTTAGTAGTTAAAATAAGGTTTTATTAAACATTTGTTAGTTACTTATATGAGTTTTCCTCAAAACAAACACTTATAGTATTTTAATAAGAATTCTGTAATCAATATAATGTTTTATTAAACATTTGTTCATTAGTTATATGAGTTTTCCTAAAAAAATAATCTTATAGTATTCTAATAAAAATTTAGTAGTCAAAATAAGGTTTTATTAAACATTTATTCGTTACTTATATTAGTTTTTCTCAAAACATACTCTTATAGTATTATAATAAAAATTTAGTAGTTAAAATAAGGTTTTATTAAACATTTGTTAGTTATTTATATGAGTTTTCCTCAAAACAAACTCTTATAGTATTTTAATAAGAATTTTGTAATCAATATAACGTTTTATTAAACATTTGTTCATTAGTTATATGAGTTTTCCTAAAAAAATAATCTTATAGTATTCTAATAAAAATCTAGTAGTCAAAATAAGGTTTTATTAAACATTTATTCGTTACTTATATTAGTTGTTCTCAAAACATACTCTTATAGTATTATAATAAGAATTTAGTAGTTAAAATAAGGTTTTATTAAACATTTGTTAGTTACTTATATGAGTTTTCCTCAAAACAAACTCTTATAGTATTTTAATAAGAATTTTGTAATCAATATAATGTTTTATTAAACATTTGTTCATTAGTTATATGAGTTTTCCTAAAAAAATAATCTTATAGTATTCTAATAAAAATTTAGTAGTCAAAATAAGGTTTTATTAAACATTTATTCGTTACTTATATTAGTTTTTCTCAAAACATACTCTTATAGTATTATAAGAAGAATTTAGTAGTTAAAATAAGGTTTTATCAAACATTTATTCCTTAATTATACGATTGTCCCTCAAAACACTCACTTAGATTATTCGAATAAGAATTTATTGCATAATATAAAGTTCTATTCCACAATTATTAGCTACTTATATGATTTGTTTCTCAAGATAAACTCTCATAATATTCTCATATGAATTTATTAGTTAATATAAGGTTTTATTCAACGATTATTAGTTACTTATATGAATTTTTCCCTCAAAACACATTTTATTTAACAATTATTAGTTTTGTTTATATTCTAGTATTTATTTAGATATAAGTACATATACCATTAATGGGTCTACTGGCGAAAATTATAACCGTATTTGGGCCCATAATAAATTAAAGGCCATTATAAATTAAAGTGTGTCATTTGAGGTTAACAGTAAATAGCCACGGCATTAGCCACGGATATGACCGTGGCTATTAATTGGGCTTCTTAATACGTCGAGAGTTATTAATTGGGCTTACATATTCATTGGGCTTTGACTAATACTAATGGACTTGACCTTTTTTGGGCTTTGACTCTCTAAAATTGGGTTTGACCATCTTTAGGCCCTACCTTTTTTTTGGGTGAGATTTTGGGCTTAAAAATTGATACTTTCTTTCAAATTAATTTGCTTTAATTTGTGAATTTCCTCAATTCGGATACACCAAAGTGATAATGGGCGTCTCCATGTTAGCCTCGAATACAGCCACGAATAATCCAACCGTGGCTAAATTCGTGGCTGTTCACCTCCAACTCGTGTCATATATCGCTAAATGTCTCACATTCTTAGCCATGAGTACAACAACGGATATTATTCGTGGCTAAATTCGTGGCTACACTGACATGTCGGGTAAGACTCACCAAAAATGGCATCGAAATCGGCCACGGAAAAGGTGATTGTGGCCAAAGTCGTGGCTAATAGCCATGATACCAGCCACGACACTTATATTCGTGGCTAAAAACCCCAAAATTCCGGACACGAAATTATTTCTTCATTCCTAGCCACGGGCTTTGCCACGAATATTTTCATTCGACGCTATTATAGCTACGGCTTGTCAGGCCGTAGCTATAGTCATGGCTATCAGCTACAGATTTGGCAACGACTGTACGACATGGCTAAAATTCCGTGGCTATTTCCTGTGTTTTTGGTAGTGCATGGACGGTCCCAGATCCGGCCCTCCAATCTCTCGCATTGACTCATCCGTCCCCCCTCGCTTCACTTTCCTACCTCCATGGCTGCTCCCAGATCTTACCTAGGTTTTTGATTTTCGGAACTGCCAGAGAATTCAAACAGTCCGAGATGAGAAATCTGGTTTAATTAGAGGATGAACTGCTTGATTTGTGGTTTAATTTGATCGTGTGTTAAGGCGGAATCAAAATTCGATTGCAACTTTGAGTTTGATTGCAATCGCCGAGAGAGTTGTCGTCGCCAACTATCGCCGCCGGTTGTGCCGCGCCGCCTGTTGCTGGATCTATCACCCCTGAAGCCGTCGTTGCGTGCCCTCGCCTAGCTGCCACTGATGCTCCATCAGTCGGGAGAGATGTCGCCGGAACTGTGTGCTTGGTACGGGAGGAGGAAGAAGATGCTAACATTACAAAAAAATCTCCCCATAGTTTATGTTTCTATAAATATTGCCCTATTTTAATTGTATAAATTACAGATTTTAACCTATAATTTTTATTGGGGTTTAAATGCTATAAGGTGCATCTTCAATATTAAGTGCATAAATAATAAATCAAATTGCACTTTATCATTTTATTCATGCACTTTATAATCTTAATTGTACACTTCATAATCTAATTCATACATTTTATCATTTTATTCTTACACTTTATCATTTTATTTATGCACTTATAATCTTAATTGTGCACTTCACAATCTTATTCATGCACTTCATATTTTTATTCATACAACATCATTTTATTCTTGCACTTATCATTTTATAATATTATCATTTTATTCTTGCACTTTATAATTTTATTTATGGACTTTATAATCTTAATTGTGCACTTCATAATCTTATTCATGCACTTTGTCATTTTATTCTTGCACTTTGTCATTTTATTCTTGCACTTATCATTTTATTTGCACAACATAATATTATATTTGCACAATATAATATTGTATTTGCACACCATAATGTTATATATGCATTATATCATCTTATTTATGCACTTTATCATTTTATTTATGCACTTTATAATCTTAATTGTGCACTTCGTAATCTTATTCATGTAGTTTGACATTTTATTCTTGCACTTTGTCATTTTATTCTTGCACTTAATCATTTTATTCTTGCACTTATCATTTTATTTGCACAATATAATATTGTATTTGCACACCATAATGTTATATATGCATTATATCATCTTATTTGTGCACATTATCATTTTATTATTGCATTTTATAATCTTATTCATGAACGGGAACAAAAAGAAGACAATCATAAATAGCATGTGCGAGATTTTGAACTTAAACCTTTGTGCATGGGCACATCGTTATACCATTTTGAGCTAATATGCTTTTAATGACACATGTCACATTAAAGTACAAAACCACCATAAAAATAGCAATCCATAAAGAAAATATTTGGTGGGAAACTTACTTTACATTAGTAATATCACATTTATTAATAATAATATTTATTGTATTATTTGTTAACTTTATATTTTGTAATCTCATATTTTTCACTTTTTAAAATAAAGACAAGAAATGTGATGTAGCATATTTTGTTGCATTTTGTAATCTTGTAGATGCACCTTATAATATTATTTCAAATAAAAATTACGGGCTAAAATATGTAATTTTTATAATTGAAATTAGGGCAATATTGGTAGAAATAGAAAGTATGGGAGAGGTGGTGACCGTTATCTCATATTTAGGGCCATTTTCCTATTTATCCATTTACCCCATGAAATTAGGCCAATTTACACATTAAATAGACCCATTTATCTATTACTCATTTAATTAGGCCCATTTACCTTCAAATTGGACCATTTTCATTTTAAGAGGGATTTTCATTTTAAGCCCCATTTTCATTTGAACCATATTATATATATATATATATATATATATATAGGAGAAAAGATCATATGTACACCGCTCTTAACGTATATCATATTAACAAATCCTAACCATTAATTTAATTCATGCAATATAAAGGCTGAAATCAATCGGTAATTTGGATTGATTGGAAAAAAATAAAGGAAAACTCAAAGGTCACCCTATACAAAGCGTTAGTTACCAATCCCCAAACACTACATGCCAAATTCCACTTTGAAGTGGGTGATCGGAGAGAGAAAGAAGTGGGCGATCGGCGAGCTAGAAGCTAGGGCGAGGACAAGGGCCAGGAGCTTGGCAATCTGGTGAGGGTGGTGACTATATATTATCCGTTTTGGCGGTCGGAGGCGAGGGTGAAGGTATTGATCTGAAAGAGTTTGAAGCTGACGACGAAGATTAGAAGGAGTTTTCGCAAGCAAAATAGCTAAGAGGACACATCGAATCATATTTAGGTGCGCGGTCCATAACGATTCCTAAAACGGCACAGCAACCAACACAAAACGTGATCATTAGCCCAAACGTATCAATCTACCATCATCGATTTTCTCTTATTTCTCACCCACCATGCACTACTAAAAAAACAGGATTTAGCAGCGGATTATTAGCCACGAATGTTAGGCGACGCTATCTTTGTGGCCAATAGCAAAGACATTAGCGACGACTGTTAACAGCCGTGGTTATATTCGTGGCTGGTAGGCGTGTATGCCACCTCATCAAAGTCGTGGCTAATAGAAACGAGCTTGGTGTCCGTAGCTGATTTCGTGGCTCGGAAGGTGGATTGTCCTGGTAAATAGCCACGATCTGTGGCTATATTCGAAGCTGATCTAGACATGACATACTATCCGTATCAGAATCTGTGGCTATTTAGTATCGGAAATCGTTGAACATTTGCTGATTGGGCTTGGTCGCAAATGGTTTAGGCGGGCCGGATGAGATTACTAAGGTATAGAGTGAAACTGGAGGCAAGCCCATCTTAGAGTCCAATAGCCCATCAAAAGTGAAAGCCCAATTAGCCCATAGAATGAAAGGGTATTAATGAGCTCAGTTAGCGACGACTATATCCGTGGCTATTACAGATGATGTCAAATGTTAATGCTCTTTGTACTCTACCTACAGATGGGTCCGACACGTGTCTGTTCCCTTCAATTTTATGATTGAGGGCGATAATGGGGATGGCCCACTTGTTTATTGTCTTCTAGCTAGCTCACTCTCCACAATCCACTATGGTGTTTAACTTAGTTAATTTTTTTAGTTTTTTTTGGGTGGGATGGTAAGGTTAATTTGTTTAACCTAGTTACATAATATTACATATATATTACATTGTTCCTTTGTAATTTAATTATATGAATATGTAGTGTAATTAAGATTTAAATAGGTATTTATATATACAAACAAGGAAAAGGATTTAAATTGATATTTAATTTGAAGAATTTGTAAATGTTTATATGTAAATGTAATGTAATTTCAAAATTGGTTGTAATTGATAATTGTATGTTCAATTATTACAATTTTATTCAATATAATGTATGTAATAAAATCTTTTTAGAATATTATAAGGTTATATTTTCAGGAAAATTCATATAAGTGTCTAATAAATATTTAATAAAACATTATAATAAGTAATAAATTCTTATTTGAATACTATAATAAAGGTATGTTTTTAGGACAACTCATATAAGTGTCTAATAAATACTTAGGAAAACATTATATTAAGTGATAAATTCTTAGAGGGAATGATAGTATATCACTCTTGACTCGCTCAACTTTGCATGTCTAACCCACTATCCATACAATTTGCAAGGGTTAACCCTCCTCCCTTAAAAATTTGCACCACACCCGGTTAAAAGTAAAGGGAAAACCTGCTGCATTAAATGAGGAGAGAGAAATGAGTGATGTGAGCATTGGGAGAGAGGAAGAGAGATAGATGAAAGTTTTATTTAAAAAAATGTCTTCACCACTCTCCTAAACCCCATTTCCCTCTCCCTCTCTCTACCTCTCTCCATTGAAGAGCTTCTTTCTTCTTCGATTTCTTTGTCTTCTATCTCTCTTCTTCCTTCGAATTTCTTCTGTCGGACAAAGAGTGGTGCCTTCTTCGATTCTTCTTTCTTCTTCGATTTATTTGTCTAGGCTCGGTTCTTCATGCAGCAGTGCAGGCAATGGCTTTCTCCAACAGCAGCTCCAGCGTTGGCTTTCTCCAACTAGCACGATAGCTGAGCGTAGACTTGAAAAAACCCAAAATGTGTCCAGTAGACAACCATAGGATGTCCATTAGGAAACCACATAGCGTCATGTATATATTAACCGATGTCATATACAAACGCTGAAACTGGAATAATGATGAAATAGAAGGGTTGCATGTACCAACGTTGGTGGTAATTTATATCTGCTGTTCTGGGTGTACGAAGTTGTCTCGTTATTTTCCAACCAATTCGCTACCATCACCAACTACGAAGTCTACCATCACCAACCGTTTGTCCTCTTTGATCGTACCCGTGCTTGGAGGAGGAGGCGGAGAAGACGAGGCGGTGCAACTGAGATCGAAGCCTCTGTGAAGTGAAGAAGATGAATGAACAGTGTATTACCTAATGCTTTATTTTATTTATTTATGAATGAATAATATATTACCTATTTCTTTTTTCGGAACATGGAAAACAGCTGGAGTCATGTTTCTTGAAGAGTGTATTAATTGCTTTGTTTAATTAAGTGAAAAAGTAGTCATTTATATTTTTTTAACAAATACTCAAAATACATGTCTTTTTAGCCCATGTAATTTTATCAAAAATACATGTCTTTTTAGCTTTAATCATTACACTTAACCTACTTTTTACATTTAATCATTACAGTTAACCTACTTTTGGGGACAATGTGATGGACAAGGGGGGTGCGTCGGATGCACCTCCTAAGAAAATCGAAGAGGTAATTAGGGTCCCTTTGACTGTCATGTCAACCGCAGTATGTAACATGTAATTAATTGATAATTGTCATGTAAGATGAAATATTCATTTTGGTGTATTGGTTATAGGACAAGGCGGGTTGTCGAGCCATTGAAGGTGATGGTGGAGGAAGGCGTTTGCTGCACCCAATTTCATCCCACCGCACCCAATTCCCATATCATATAATCAGAACCAACTTGAAGAGAATTTTGGGTTTGGATTGCGGGTGCCTCGTCTTTCTTTGAAAGCTTGCAACCTACTTGTCCAAATTGCTTTGTTTCAAGCATGGATTGTCTACGCGGGTTTTCGCTACATTGGACAGATGTGCATCTCAAATTTGAGGGCTCTGGCTTGGAGGAAGACGAGAAGAAGAATTACACTGCTGTTTCTAATGGGGTTCAATTCTCCTTCTCCGGTAACCCTGCGAGATCAAACTAATGTTGCTTGACATCTAGGCCCATGTCATAGATTTGTGTTAATTTCATTTGAATGTCATTTAGGGTGCAACTATGGATCAACTCATGGCAGTTCAGACCCCTATCATGGATTTGTGTAGATATGTATTATAAGATATCATGCGTTTGCACTACATATCTAGTCATATATGAGTTTCCATAAACAAAGCTCTTTGTAGTCATGGCATGAAACTCAAGTAAATTCAATTTTTTGTCTCGTACCGTGTAAGAATATATTAACACGATGAGCAATGTTAACTTACCACTTCACAAAATGAATTCGACATTAGATTGATATTTTAACTGGCCAACTCCCCGGACTTCACTAGTACAAAAGTACTCATTAAGAGCGGTTATTTATAGGGAAGGACATCGCTTATTGAGGTGATGTTAATCAAAGCACTATGAGTATCGGTAAGAGCGGAAAATCAAAAGCGCTGTTAAAATGGGAAGGACAACGGTTTTTAGTGAAAAGCGTTGTTAAACTTGTTTTTTATTTTTTTATTTTAAAAAAATAATATTTAAGACAACGGTTTTTAAAAAAATCGCTGTTACAATTACCTATCATTCTTCTTCTTTTTTTTAAAAATTATTTTTTCGCTAAAAGACAGCGGTTTTTCTAAAAAACTGATGTCTATGCATAATTTTTTTTTTCCGCTAGCTAAAGTTAATATATTAATGCAGAAACCCCTGTTAATAATGTGAACAATCGACCATATCCAGATTCAAATGCACAAATGAACCCAACAATATCATTTCACACAAAAAGAGTACCAAATACTTGAATTTTCATAACAATGTCAAAAATGTCATTTCACACAGAAATCCCAACAATATCATTTCACACAAAATGAACCCAACAATATCATTTCACACAGAAATCCTTGTTTGATAATGCCCTGAGATTCTTGTTCTGCACATAAATCCTACCACAAAATACATTTATAACAAACTTTAAGATATACTCTATTATATAACATGGGAGTATACATGAATGCAAAATATGTACTTACAATTTTTCTTGCCATCCTAGCCGTTTCAGCATCAAAATATTCTCCATTTGAATCCCTTCTTGCGACTTTCCATAATTCATTTCTATCAATCGTAGACGTGTTAGGATCTAGCTGTTGTTGCGTGGGCTAAAACAAAATTAAGAAAAAAACAATTAAATTTTCTGGAAAATAGATATATATTACTGAAAATATTTATCACTTTATTTTTGGTTAAGTTCATTATCAATTTACATTCCAGTCATGCATACCCCATGCTTGCATAACTATACGGGTACTTGTTTTGCTTTGCACTCTCTGTATTAGCACGCCTTTTGTCCTAAACAATCAACAATCTATTAAAATTTTATCTTAGTAAATGCAAAATATTAGTATTAATATGGACATCACCTGAAATTCCTTAGTAACTCGTTTTTGTACAAATTCCTTCCATACACTCAAATCGATATATTGATACTCTTCGGGAGGCTCTTCACGAATTTGCTGTTCTTTCTTGTCATATATCAACTTTCCCAGGAATGTTTTGAAATTTCTCCACTTGTTACCAGCACTTTTAAGGATCAATTTTCGAGTCATTCGTTCTGGAATGTCAAAGTATTTCTGGACAAAAAAAAAGGCATATATAAATCACTACTAGAATTCTGCTATTTAACATCGATTCATTAACATCGGTCAGAAAAACCTGTCATGTAAAATAATTTTTTAACATCTGTGATGTTAAAAATAAAATAGACATCACATTATTTTTTGACCGATGTTAAAAAAATGTTTTTGGAAAAAAATTAAGCGCGGGGCAAATCCCGCTCATATGAAATACATGCAAAATAATTCAACACTTCGAAAATTTTTAAAAAAAATGAAACACACCCGACTACTTACCTTTTCATTCCCTCTTCCAAATCCCTAGAGCGAGAAAGCGAAAAACCCAAATCCTAACCACCAACTCCGCCGCCCTCAACTCAACCGACCTGATGCCGGCCACCAGCAGCCCAGCCGACCTGATGCCGGCCACCAGCAGCCCAGCCGACCCCGTTGCCACCGAGCAGGCCATCAAGACCTCGGCCACCAAAAGCTCAGCCACAAGAAAAGAGCCAAACCCGAAAACATCCCCGACTCAGCCTTCCGCGACAGCGAAAGGCTCCTCCCTGTTCACCCCCAACCCCTTCCTCCTCCAATCTCGACGGCTTTCGAACTCAAGGGTGGCTCCGGTGGTGATGTAGGCTCTCTAGCGAAATCCCGCCTCTTGTGTCTTGTTCCCATCTCTCAGTTGTTTCCTCAACAGCGGCGAAACTCCTTTCATTCTCATCATCGTGTCTCCGGTGCGTGGCCTCTGGTTTCCGTCGAACCTAGCTTTGCTCCATCAGTGGTGGTCTCTATCTCTTTATTCACTCTTCAAATTTCATTACTTCAATTTTTCCTAGATCAGTATGGTATCTTTATCATCCCTGTTCATTTTATTTTCTAGATCTAGAATGAGCTAGATCTAGGTTTTAGTTTTTCAGTTTTCTAGTTGTTTGGGTTTCCAGATCCAGAGTAATGTCATTTCTTATTCGCACTTTCTTTCATTTTTACGAATTGTTTTGAAGCAGTTTTTCACACCCATATTTTCATGTATAAATCTGGAAAGTTTTGGCGAATGCAGTGTTGTTTTGTGATGCCGTGTCACTACTTTGAATGCTGATCTTTGTAGGTTTGGACAAGAAAGATAATTATATTCTTTGGATTCTTTATTTTTGTAGTGACTTAATTGTATCTGTTGTGACCTTTTCTATGCTGTGAATGATGGTTGAATGATGGTTTAAGTAGATTGAGTACATATGGAAAACTAGTTCTGCTAAAGTTTGTTGTACATGATTTTGGAAAATGTCTTTTATAGCTGTGATTGGGGTTTACCCGGAGAAGTTTCGACTTTGACATGGTGTTGATAACACTTCTAGCCTAATTATATGATTTTTTCCTTAGTGGTTGACTGGTTGTTATTGTGGATTTTGTCTCATTGTGTGTATAAATGATACACTTGAAGTTTATTAACAGTTTTATTTGGACGAATTTCTTGTTTGCTAGGAAGAAGTTGAGGGTGCTTACTTGAATGGATTTTCTTTGTTTCTTCCTTAACCTGAAGTTGTTAATGAATGTTAGAAACCAGCATTAATGTCTAATGGAAGATATGCCCTGTGTGAGTATTTTTTTTGCCTTTCTTGCATAATTCTTTATGAACCATTTTGAACTTTATTACATATAGTAATTTCTTAATATTGTAAGAATCATTTATCTCCGACGTTGAGCTGTATGAAGGTACAATCACTTAATCCATATCTTTCCTCATCTTTTGATGATAGCCTCTTGTTGGTTCTGCTAATCTGCCTACTTGATTTTTTTATTCACAGTTATGTTGTTGATGCTGCTGATCATGATAACATAAGCATCTCAAGGAGCGAGCTTCATGATCTAGTTAGCAAACCCTCACTAATAGGCAACCCTCCCCTTGTACTTGGGAATAAGACCGATAAGTCTGGAGCATCGTTCAAAGAGGCTCTAATAGATCAAATGTGAGTGAATCATCCCCCGTACAAATCATACATGTATTGCTATAAAATGACAATACTCATGTGGTACCATATTGCCAGTGGTCGTGGAACAGACTGCTTCAAAAGGAATCAAAGGTAATTCATGTTGCATTCTTTTTAACCACTATGTGTCTTCATTTTATTTTTTTTGTTCCTGTGGCTCCAGTTTCATACTTAAATGTTTTCTATTTTGGTACAAGTACTTGGGAACATAAATTATTGATTTCTGCTTGTTTTACAGTCAAGAAAAGTAGATACACAAAAAACAGCAGTTCAAAATGTTAAGGGACAGGAAAAGAAGCACAGGCGTCATGTAAATACTCTCTCCCCCTAATTTTTTCATTTTCCTCTTCAAGAGCTCTTTGTGGTAAATTCAGCCTATAGGGTGGACATAACATATGAAATATATGGCAGGAGGAGTCAATCCCTTCACAGAGTGTGAAGATGTTAAGCGTGAGAGCTGCTTTCGAGGAGAAGCTGAAACAGAAGGGCGTCTTTACTACTCTTGAGCCAAATACTCAGAGGACTCGGAAACAGAAGCTACGACTTCATAATAGGTTGGAAACCTTACCCCTGTAAGAATTCAAAGGCAAAATATGCAGTTTGTATTCTGATGTTTCATTGATTATGATTTTAAACAGTCAACTTGAAACCTTTGACGATTTTGGAGATGATCCGCTTGATGTGGACGGAAAGAATACTCGGGATTTAAGCAATGGGAAGGCCTCTTCGCTGTTAAAGAAAGTTTCTCATATCGTTACACTCCAAATCCAAGAGCTGAAGAGAGACAACTCCCTGCATTGCTTGTATTATTTCTGGTCTTGTCTGTTGACAGGTTTGGTTAATTGGGACGGAAGAAAGTAAATTTTTTTTTTAGTCGTGATTGTGATATTTAACATACTCAAACATTATTAAAAGTCTTTATATATTAAGTTGCTTTTGTTTTGGAAGTGTGTGTGATTGTCAAGGACAAGCTGGCAGCTTGTATTTGTCTTTCTTTGTGTGGTTGTTTATCCTTGGTTTCTTCCTCCGTGTCTGCATTGAAAGAAATCGATTGCAGTTTGCAATCGATTATTCTAAAGTCTTGTGTTGTTTTATGACCTACAATCTGATAGTTCACTAGGCAATAAGGAGGTCTTCTTTAAAGAATATAATGTGTCTTTTCCATGTCCGGGTTTATACATCTTGAGGTTCATATGTTTTATTTAAAATGCTCAAATGGATCTCTCATTTTTGGTATTTTGTAATGGTTTATGTAGATGCATCTGCTCAAGTGAAAGATAACTCAGAAGGTTTAAGTTTCATTCCTTGTCGTACTTTGATCTAGTGTATGTGTATATATAGAAAAGATATTGGGTTTATGAACTAAATTGATTTGGTTTGGTTCATAAGATAGAACGTCGGATATGTTCTCTTTAGTTGGTATTGTGGTTTGGTGTATGTGTGTATATAGACAGGATATTGGGTTTATGAACCAAATTGCTTCGTTTCATAAGCTAGCACATCAGGTTTATGGGCAAAAGACATCGGTTTATTGTAACAAAAGAGATCAATTTTACGAACTAAACACATTAGTTTTACGTACTAAAAACATCAGTTTTACAAACCAAACACATCAGCTTTACGTACAAAAAACCAGTTTTACGAACTAAGCACATCACTTTTACGAACTAAACACATCATTTCTACGAACTAAACACACCAGTTTTACGAACTTAACACATCTGATTAATTAATAATTTAGGATGTCTTTACTATATATAAAAAACGGCTTTAAAACCAAAAACGATTTCAATATATGTAATAACATCGGTTTTATATGTATTCCATATATCTAAATTTTGCGTGGAAAAATAACATTACAAATTATAGAGAGAAAATGAATATACATATGTAGGATTTCTATACAAGTGATGTCTCTTTCATATTAAAACATCGTTTTTATAATTAGAAACGATGTTATAAATAATATACACATCGGGTTCTGACCGATGTGAAAAACTTTTGACTTTTTACAACACCCACATAGACATCGATTTTTTTTTAAAATGACATCGGCTATTACCCGATGTTAAATAGCAAATTTCTAGTAGTGAATGCTAATTACCATCATCCAAATTATTTGTTAAGAATAAATTTATTTGGGAAAATTAAGAGCGGTAATCACCTGAATGGTATTATAAATATCATTCTTTATCTGCATGGGGACAAACTGGCCACTTTTCGTACGCAATCGAAACAAATATGCGAGCCAGATAACCAAGATAACTCTCCATAAGAGATGAATTTCTACAAGTTCCTTTTCCCTTTGCATTACACTTCACACTGATTTTTTTTTCTCCATCGCAGCTCAACTTTCTGACTCTAGATACAAGACGAGCTCCTCTAACATGAGAGTTTGCAGGAAAATCATCACTTGGTGAAACAATAGGATCTCCACAATTGTCATCATATGTAAGTTCATTATCCGTATCCTTGCCTCCCGTATCACGAGGATACCCAACCATTTTCCTTCAACAAAAAAGTGAAACAAAACTTTCAAGAGTAATAAACTTAAGCAACTTTTGAGCCTTAAAAATGGGAAGAAACAAAACTTTCAAGGGTAATAACACGTACACTTAGCCCACCAACAAAGTCGATCACTTAATCATACTTGGCCAAATTCATATTCTAAAGATATTTAATAAAGCTTAAAGTCCATTATAACTTGTTAATCGCCTTTTACAGCTGAAGTACCGTCATCCTTTTCAATGATTTTAGCAATATAATCACATATTTATATATAATCAAATTACCCTAGATACAAGCAATCATTTGGTAAGAAAAGCCAGGAACAACAAGTTGAACTTGTAACATTCACAAAAATAGATTAAATGATAAACAAGAATTGACTGTGGTTAAGAAGTAGTACAACTTACTTGCTCCGACGTGCCTTTTTTCTCTAGAAAACAATGGGGCAGGCACCACTGGACAAGAGGGAGCAACCCAACTATTAGAATGACTTTGATCTAAACACTTATCATGATATATAATCAATGAAATAATAAATTTGTTTGATCTCATCGTATATATAACTGGCTTTTAAAAGCAGTTGATGGACATCTTCCTCATTCATTCATCTCGACTATAATACATTTCTTTATTCGCACAAGTTTGAAATGCAAAAAATGGAATGTCATAAGATTATTCCGAGTCCCTGACTGTAATAGGTTTTAGGAGTGTGCAAGTCACAACTAGACGATAAATATCAACTCAAAAAATGAGACAAAAACAAAACTTCAACTAGGGAATGAAAGTATTTGCATGCCCCATTTACAGAGAACGCCCACAATGAATCCCGGGCACACAACATATCCGAGCCTAAAGATTCATTACTGAATTCAAATCAGTCGGTCAAAGAAAGTGAGGCAAGCTACAGACTTCTAACATTCATGAATCATCCTAATGAGGAATTACAGATTTCAGCAAGTATAATACTCAAGATTTATGAAATTTATTTCATTTTAAATTCTTCGAGAGAAGATAGTGGTTAAGGTTCAAATGATCTGTAAAAAGTGGTCATACTATATAATTTACACAAAATAGATAAAATAATAAACAAAATATCAAGCTATATTATTGATATATAAAAATTCAATAATTATTACCTTAATTTTGTCTCTTTCTCTTAGAACTTTTTCTACCTTGTGGTAGTGAATTGTCGTTCAATATCTCTATCCCTTCTCTATGGTCTGATCGTACGTATATCTCTTCTTCATTAACATTGCTATCCAAGGTGGGCATGGTTAATGAAGTTCTAATCAATTCACTATCTCTATCTGTGTAGTCAGATTGGTATTCCTATTTGGTGGAGACAACAATTGACCATTTAGAATCTGAAGGGTCGGGAACAAAAAACACTTGCTTCGCTTGAGATGCCAAAATGAAGTGTTCAGTTGTATGACCTAACCTGTTCATATCAACTAAAGTAAAGCCTAACTCATCAACGCGCACACCATGGGTAATATCAACCCACTTACAACAAAAAACAGGCACCGTGAAGTCAATATAGTTAAGCTCCCATATTTGCTCAATAAATCCATAGTATGCCAAATCTGCATGAATCGGGTTTTTGTCTTTGGCACTCTCTATATGCATTGATTGAGCAACCACCATGACACCACTATTATGTGTGGTGTTGTTATCATCGTGCAATTTGGTTGCAAAAGTGTAGCCATTAATCTCATATGATGTGAAAGATGCTGCATCAAATAAAGGCCCTATTGACAACCAATTCAGCGTATCTGACACCAACTCGGGAGAATCTGTAGATTGTTCAAGTATTCACTTCTTGAACCACTGAACAAATGAACGATTGTGTTCATTCTGAATCCATGTTTCATTCTTACGAGTTGGATTTGTACTTCGTAAAAATGACATGTGTTCGTTTACATATGGCTCGACTTCATCATTGTTCTGGAGGACATATAAATGCGCTTGATTGACAACTTCTGCGCTTATTCCTTCAATGTGAAAACCAGTTGTACCCCGTCCTTCTGTTAAATCTTCATTCACCTTAGGAAGGCCTATAGCTGTAGTATGTGATAAATACTCCGTACAGAACTCTACAGCTTCTTCAACAATATATCTTTCAACTATACAACCTTCGAGCTGAAATCTATTCTTTATGTAGCCTTTGAGTACTTTCATGTATCTTTCAAATGGATACATCCATCTCAAGTAAACAGGTCCACACAATTTGATCTCTCTAACAAGATGGACCATCAAGTGAACCATAATTACAAAAAAGGATGGAGGAAAATACATTTCTAGCTGACATAGAGTAAGACAAATGCCCATTTGCAAAGACGCCAATTCATCAAGATCAATGACCTTGCTGCAATTTTTTTTGAAAATGAAACAAAGTCTAGTGATTGTCGTTCGAACATGATTTGGTAGAATGCCACGCATAGCAATCGGCAAAAATTCTTGCATCACAATGTGGCAATCAAGAGATTTCATTCCCTGAAGCTTTGCCTCTTTTAAATTGACAAGGCTTTGAACATTTGCTAAAAATCCAGAAGGAACCTTAACTCGACTAAAGAATTCACAAAACTGACGCTTTTCCTTTTTAGAGAGGGTATAACATGCTGGTGGAAGATAGGTATGTTTCCCTCCCTCTTCAGGTGCCAACTCTGGTCTAATTTTCATACGAACCATGTCCTTCCTAGCTTTGATGCCATCTTTGGTCTTTCCTGGAACATTAAGTAAGGTTCCCAACAGACTATCACAAATATTTTTCTCAATATGCATTACATCTAAGCAGTGTCTGACATATAAGTGCCCCCAATACGGAAGACTGGAAAAGATTGACCGCTTCTTCCAACCTATTGTAGGAGGTTTGTCACCTTTTTTACTGAGTATCAAGTTCAACTCCCTTACCTTAGCTAGAATTTGTTGACCAGTTAAAGGTATTGGAGTAGTTCGTGTCTCTGATTTACCGTTGAAGGCCTTTCTCAACTTACAATATCGATGGTTTATGGGCAAAAACCGACGATGACCAAGATAAACTGTCTTGCCACTATGAAACAACCATTCAGAATCAGTCCTATCCTCACAAATTGGGCATGCATGATAACCCTTAGTAGTATAACCAGATAAATTTTCATACGCCGGACAATCATTTATTGTGCAGAACAACATCGCCCTTAAAGAAAAAGTTTCTCCACCATATGCATCAAGAACATCTACCCCACTTTCCCACAGAAGAAGCAGATCATCTATTGGAGGTGCTAAATAAACATCAATGTCATTTCCCGATTGCTTTGGTCCCCAGATCAACATAGATAGCATCATATACTTTCGCTTCATACATAACCATGGAGGAAGGTTATAAATTACAAGCAAAACAGGCCAAGTGCTATGACTTGTGGATTGATTAGAATGTGGATTCATTCCATAGGTTGACAATGCAAGACGCAAGTTTCTTGAATCACAACCAAATTCGGGGAATCGATTGTCAATATGAATCCACTGCGGAGAATCTGACTGATGCCCTAATTTACCATCCGGGTTCCTCCCTTCTTTATGCCATCTGAAAAGCTTCGCTTTTTCTACACTCCCAAATAGACGTCTAAATCGAGGTATGATAGGAAAATACCAAACCACCTTCGCTGGAACACCCTTTCTCTTATACCGTGGTAGAAGACAATTAGGATTTGGACAATGGTCAAGTGCCTCAAATTCCTTTCGATTTAATATGCAACCATTAGGACAAGCATGAATTCTCTCATATTCCATACCTAATGAGCAAAGCATTCTCTTGGCCCTATACGTAGAATCAGGGAGAACATTATCATCGGGCAACATTTCTTTCAAAAGTTGAAGCAAGGCTGTGAAACTCTTGTCAGACCACCCATGGGCTGCTTTCAAGTTGTACAACTTCAATATAGTGGACAATTTTGTGAACTTGGTACATGATGGATAAAGAGGTTCTTCAGCATCCCTTACTATATTTTCAAACATATCACTCCTATCGTGGAAGTCATGTGCGACGGCTTGGGCCATTTCTTCAAGTTGATCATTCTCATAGTCATGTGCATTAGACATTCTATCACCACTACTAGATATATGCTCTTCTTCACCATGAAATGTCCAACAAGTGTATGTTTGATCAATTCCATATTCAAACAAATCACCTTTCACATCCTTAATACTCTTTTGATTGGTATTAAAGCATTTTGTGCAAGGACAAAAAAATTTGCTACGATTTTTAGCATTCTGAATAGCAAACGTAATGACCTCGTCCACTCCCTTCGCATACTCTTTGGTCAAACGATTAGCAGACATCCATTTTCGATCCATAAGAGATGTCTTATAAACGATTATTTTTAGTGATATGCAACATCCAAAATTACAATCAGAATTTATAGTGGTCCTATAGTATTTACTTAGTATACTCTATCTACCACATATAACTAATGA
Organism: Persicaria tinctoria; assembly: GCA_037127255.1. Classification (NCBI taxonomy): domain Eukaryota; kingdom Viridiplantae; phylum Streptophyta; class Magnoliopsida; order Caryophyllales; family Polygonaceae; genus Persicaria; species Persicaria tinctoria. The sequence goes on along the minus strand of JBANSL010000007.1, from coordinate 31,818,759 downwards.
AAACACACCAACACCATCAATATAATATTAAAACGTTCATTGAACTAGATGAAAAGGCTTCAAATGGATTAAAATTGCACAAATGAAACTGAATAAATACTCATCATTTTCACCAAAAAAAATGCAAGTCTAAATGAAAATAGAGAAAAAAAATTAATCGTAGACATACCAATTCAATACAATGCAACGAGGATAGGGAAGGTCGTTGCTCATGACGTGGAACTGTAAAAGATGCTACCTATAATCCAAACACAAAATTTTAATCAATAAAAGGCCATACAAAAGCAACTTAATGTTGAAGATTTGTTTTGCACATTTATTTCACTTATTAAAAAAGAGCTGGGACTTTAATTTTTTTTTTAGAGAGTGGGGATTTTGAGGGTTAATTTCCAACAAATATGACAAGTTAAACTTGTAAAACGTCAATATTAACTGTTTAATAATTGATTATTTACTTTATTTAATTCAACTCACTATTATAAAAAAGATCAGATTCCCACCAAGAATGGTTAAGCCTTTATATATATAACTTAATATATCATATCTAACCTTCCAACAACTAAGTAATGGTCAACAAGGAATCCAGTAGATGCTCAGGACAAAAAAGGAATGCATTGCAAAAACATTCCTAGATGATGTAATGACAGTAGCTGATTTAAGCTACTTGTTTGGTTTTCAAACCAAAAAAAATAAATTCAGAAGTCACTTGTTTGATTTAAGATACTTGTTTGGTTTGCATCTATGGGGTGCTACGTATGAATTCTCTGCAACAGTTCGGTACTTTGAACAACCTCATACTCGAAATCATGAATCACCTCCAGTTAACGGTTAAACAAAGCAATAGGAAAAGACAAACAAGCAAGATAAATTGGACCAAATTCTTGCTCTTTGTAACAGGTAAGCTGCCCCACATTAAACAATGGGATACTGTAATGACCTTATCTTGAAAAATACAGCAAATGAAATAGTAATATCGATCTTTGCACCTCTAGCCCTCTAGGGAAACATACAGTAGAAGACTAGAAGGGGATGTAAACATATAGTAGAACGGAAACATACGATAGAAGGGGACCAAGTTCTGGCTGCTTAAAGGTTAAGCACTGCTTGTACTGGTTTAGACCGAAACTGATGGAAATCGAGCACGACTGTTCACAACTCAGTAGAAGGCGGGATGATGAAGCGCAGAACCGGGGAAGAATGTCAAAATCAAACTCAAATTCCGCTCAATCTAGTGCTTACCTTGAAGCGTTTGATCGATGACGATGAAGATTGACAGGACTGTGGTGAGCGCCTCGACAGGACTGGTAGGTGCTCGTTGGCTTGACAGGACTGTTGGAGATCTACAGGACTGGTAGGTGCTCGTCGGCGGTTGGAAGGGCGATCGGAAGTAGCCTCGTCGACGCGCCGGTGATCTCGACTGCAGGCATGAGAAGAATCGATCGGCCGGCAATTCGAGATTTCGCGGAATTAGGGCTGCCTGATTGAGATTTTGGGGCAAAGCAAATTTGCAGTTTCCTTAAAAAAATAATTCACAGGTTTTTTTTTCCAAACTTAATTTGGTGCAAAAAAATTTCACGATAGAGCTAGGCAGGCAATTCGAGATTTGGTGGGTTTTTCTTCTGGACAGCGTTTTTATTAAAAAAAAACGCTAAGGAAGGCTTTACTTTAATAGAGCTTGTTTTATACAAGCGCTATTGTAGAAAAAAGAAATTAATGTTTAAATACATTCTCAACGCTTTTTTGAAAAAATTGACGTGCTTTCCTTAGCGTTGAGAATGTATTTAAACAAGGAAAGCTCATCAATTTTTGAAAAAATTGATGAGCTTGTTTTAATATATTCTCAACGCTTTTTTTTCAATCCCGCATGGGCCTTGTCCCTCACGGGACGGGACGGGGCATGTCCCTCAAATAAAAAACATTATAAAAAAAATATAAAATTCTTATACGTTTTGCGATTTTCAAAGACGTAACGTATATAAATTTATAATATTTTTTATATTTTATGAGTTTATTTATATATACACACATTAAACAAATAATTACACACAATATATACCTGTATAGAATTACAGTTTATAGACTTTGTGTATATAGATACAGTGTACAATGTAATCAATTGCTAATTGTTCAAGTATACACTTTGTAGTTTGTATATCTATTACAGTGTGCATCTGTACATATGTAATCATATATATATATATATATTATACATTATAACATAATATTGTATATATATTTATAACATAATATTATATATATGCGGGACGGGACGGGATTTGCGGGATTGGGACGGGTCGTCCCGCGTCCCGTCCCGCATATTTTTTACGGGACGGGACCGAGACGGGATTTACTCCCTCCGATCGGAATTAAATGATGTTTTGGAGTTTTACGCGGAAATTAAGAAATCCAACTTGCTTAAATTAGAGTAATAAATACTCCCTCCGTTCCAAAATACATGGGTTTTTAGTTTTCGGCACGCTTTTTAAGGAGGGAAAAACTATATGAAATATTATTTTTTTAATTAAATTTTTTATATCATTTGATACTTATTACTAATAAGTATCAAATGATATAAAAAATTTGATTAAAAAAATAATATTTCATAGAGTTTTTCGCTCCTTAAAAAACGTGTCAAAAAGGAAAAGCCCATGTATTATGGAACGGAGGTAGTAATCATTTTTGTGTACATAAAGTTGTGGATACCAAGATTACCCATTAATGATAGGATGCCTTTTCAACTTCTTAAATAGGTTAAATTGGAGTAATGATGCTATTTTTTTTTAAAAAAATATTATTTAATCCCAAAACATCAAATAAATTAAGTTGATCAAAATTTTAGCCTCAAAACATCATTTAATTCCGATCGGAGGGAGTACTATTTTTTTTTCTAAATCCCACCAGGATCGGGATGGGACCAGGACGGGCCCGGGACGGGACTGGGATTTGCGGGATTTGTGCCCACCCCTACATATGATAGTAAGAGATGAAGGAAACTGAACCGAAAAATGCGATTCCAACAATGCATTTCAGAAGGTCCGTTAGGTAAAACAACTTCATATGTATTTACATGACACATAATATATTATACATGACGCCTAGACGATTTTACATGCCCCATAAATTATTTTACTTGACGGACCTCATGATCAAGCACATGATCAAACACAATCCTCATAAGTTTAAAGAGAAGTAGGTGGACAGTGGAGAGTGATTACATCATTCAATTCTCATATGATTTCATTTATTAATTTTTTTATATCCATTAGACGGACGGGTAGTGATCAAAAGCTATAAATGAGAGGATATCTAATCGAATGACTTTTTTTTAATAGAGTTATTAATTAATCATTTATTAAATTGCTTGCTATTTCTCGTTGCCTTGCTCTAAGTTTTGAAAAAGTAGTGAAAATTGTCCCAATATCTATAATGGATGAATGATGAAAGTAGAGAAAATCTCACTAGTGGCAAGTAAATATGAACTAGTGTCAGGTACAAACGCTGAGGCTGGAATGTTGACATAAACGGGTGGCATGTATAAAAGCTGGTGGCAACACGTGTGTTGTTTTTTTCTGAAAAAAGTAAGTTGTTTTTTCTCTCTCTCCTTCTCTCAGCACTTTCTGAAAAAGTGAGTTGTTTTTTCTCTCTCATCCTTTCAGCACTCTCTCTTCTTTCATTAATTCAACTCTGATGAATTGTACTTTTTAATTCCTCTCTCGCATTCTTTTCTTTTTCCTTTTTTCATTCATCTCTCAGCTTTTTCCATGTCAGCTTTTTTGTGAAGTTGTTCCCCATACTATCACCTGTTACCGGCTACCCTTGGCAAACGGATATCCGTTTTTAGCAATTTTTTTCCGTATTGGGTTATTCATGCAAAGCTTTCGGATAATAGGGTCATTTTAGCAAAAGGCCCAAATTCTTATTCGAATACTATAAGGGTATGTTTTGAGAAAAGTTCATATAAGTAACTAATAAATGTCTAATAAGACTTTATATTAATTAATAAATTCTTATTAGAATACTATAATGGTATGTTTTTGATGAAAACTCATATAAGTAACTAATAAATATTTAATAAAACCTTAAATTAAGTAATAAATTCTTATTATAATACTATAAGGGTATGTTTTGAGGAAAACTCATATAAGTAACTATTAAATGTCTAATAAGACTTTATATTGACTAATAAATTCTTATTAGAATACTAAAAGGGTATGTTTTTGATGAAAACTCATATAAGTAACTAATAAATGTTTAATAAAACCTTAAATTATAAGTAATAAATTCTTATTATAATAATATAAGAGTATGTTTTTAGGAAAACTCATATAAGTAATGAATAAATATTTAATAAAACCTTAAATTAACTAAAAAATTCTTATGAGAATACTATAAGAGTAAGTTTTGAGAAAAATTCATATAAGTAACGAATAAGTGTTCAACAATGTTATATAGTAACTAATAAAATCTTATAAAAATAATAAGAGTATGTTTTGAGGAAAACTCATATAAGTAACTAATAAGTGTTGAATAAAACTTTATATTAACTAATAATTCATATTAAAATACTATAAGAGTATGTTTTTAGGAAAACTCATATAAGTAACTAAAAAATGTTTAATAAAACCTTATATTAAGTAATAAATTCTTAAGTATAAGAGTATGTTTTGATAAAAGAATCGTATAAGTAACTAATAAATTTTGAATAAAACCTTATATTAACTTGTAAATTCTTATTAGAATACTATAAGAGTATGTTTTGATGAAAACTCATATAAGTGACTAATTAATGTTGAATAAAACCTTATATTAACTAGTAAATTCTTATTAGAATACTATAAGAGTATGTTTCGAGGAAAACTCATACAATTTACTAATAAATGTTGAATGAAACCTTATAGTAACTAGTAAATTCTTATCAGAATACTATTAAAGTAAGTTTTCAGGAAAACTCATATAAGTAACAAATAAATGTTTAATAACACCATATAATAACTAGTAAATTCTTATTAGAATACTATAAAAGTATGTTTTGAGGAAAAATCATATAAGTGACTAATAAATGATGAATAAAACATTATATTAACTAGTAAATTCTTATTAGAATACTATAAGAGTATGTTTCGAGGAAAACTCATATGAGTGACTAATAAATCTTGAATAAAACCTTATATTAACTAATAAATTCTTATTAGAATACTATTAGAGTATGATTTCAGGAACACTCATATTGACGATGCCATAGAAAATAGGCTATATAATAAACACGGAGTCTGATGTCATAAATGGGTCGCCCAACGCAAAATGATGATCGGTCCCACCAGTAAATTCATCGCGAGCAAAGTATCCGATCGAGTCCAAAGGACTAGGCTTAGCGCTCCCGAGAGCTATTAACTCTTATTTCCCTCGCGATATGAACCCCGTGTAAGAATCATAGGGAACTCTCCAAATATCTCGTAAACCTCCGAAATCCTAGCAGGCAGCTCGCTGGCTCAAGCACCTCGCCTCTAATGGCTCCACGTGCATGACCTATGTCCCTAAGCGTGTGGGCATGCGCTACACGTGTCCTACATAGAACCACGAGGTTGCCAGCCAGCTACTCGCTTGGTTTCTCTAATAATACCCCCCTCCGATCTCATAGTAAGGGATCCGAGCCTGAAGATAGAAAAGCATAAGAGCTCTGATTATCCCCCGGAGTTGAGTTCTAAAGATCTTCGATCGGAGAAGAACGTTCTTTCGGATAACAACCCCGTCTAGCTTCCTCTATAGACAACGATTGGACAATAACATAATTCATCGCGAGTCAAACTCGTAACCCTCATCGCTTGGACTAATAAGCATACAATCTGATCAACATCCCGCCATGCTAAGGCTTGCAGGTATTTTAAGACATTATGTCGTCACAAGTGAGGTAATAAGTATATGCGAAATCCCAAAAACGCGTCATTGGCGTCGTATGTGGGAACACTACTAGAATGATGCAATTAGACATCACGTGTTTTAAATCTGTCAACAAAACACCCGATGTTAAATTATTCTATTACATCAAATAATAATTTTTTGATGTAAAAATTAATTTAGACAACAGTTGATTTTTTTAACAGATGTGATATTATTGATTCTGAAATAAATTGAAACGCGCGAGTTTGAATTTGTTAAGTAAAATATAGGAGGGTTTAAAATACTTTGGAAAAAAAAATGGAGGGTTTTCAAACTTTGAGAAATTTCAAACACTTACAAATTTCACCCACTTCTTTTCAGTCTCTCACACCTCTAAATATCTTACCTCTTTCTTTCTTTCTTTCTTTCTTTCTCTCTCAATCCCTAGATCCAAACCAACTCTCGGTCTCTCACCTCACCTTCTTCGATTCAGCTCGCCACGCTGATTTCTCTCCGTTCCTCCCTCCGGCGACCTCTCTCCTCGCTTCAGATCCTCCAACAATCTCTCTGTCCCATCCTCTAGCGACCTTTCTCCTCCATCCTTCAGATCCCCCTATTCGTTCCCTCCGACCTCCATTCCCATTCTCCCTGCTCTTTTACCCTCGCCTCCATCCTCTCTCCTCCGCCAATTGGGGATGGAGCTAGGTACGGAGAACGGACGCCACCTACAAGCCTCCTTGCAAGCCAATGCTCACCGGACCACCTTCTCTGTTCACTCTCTATGACAGACGACACTCTTCTCTCTCTTCAATAGCTACGCTCTCCTTTTCTTCTCTTTTCTGCTCTTCCTTTGCTTCACTTATTGAAATCTATGGCTAGTCCCAATATAGGGTTCTTGGACTGTGCGATTTTTTTTTTTGTAGATCTAGGGTTTGTTGTTGTTGTTCTTGAAATAAATCGATTACTCTGGATAGGTTACCTTCTCAATGATAAATAGATGAAATTTCTGATTTTGGGATAGTTGCTTGGACTGGATCGTTCTGTCCTGTAGATCACCCGACATCCTGAACTTTTAGATAGAGGAGAAATCGTTGTTATTTGCTTTGTTCGTTGACTCTATAGGCCACTTTGTCAATTGGCATAGTTCTAAATGATAATACTATTTGCAGGTCTTCTAAGGTTTAAATAAGAAGCTTCTCTAGAGAAAGCACTTCCCATCTGTCAACTGGTTGATTTCCTATTCGAAGTGAACCTCTGTAAGTTTCCGGACTAATCGTCTGTATTACTGATTTTTGTATTATGCTTAGAATGTCTATTTATTTATTTGATTTTTTAGGCTTCATATGCCGCATTGTTCCTTTGATATTTTTTTCATTTCATTAGGCCTTAGAGTCAAGTGTATTGTCAATGTTCGATTATTTTCAGTCTTTGTGAGTGCCGAGTTATCATTATGTGAGGTCACTTGTTTTTGAAATACATCTTTAATTCAGTATTCATTCAAAATTTTATTTTTTGCTGCTTGCTCTACTGGCTGCTTAATAGGCTCTTCTAGTATGTGAAGTGGTTGCTTAAGAAATTGATACCTTTTTTGGCATTATAGTGCAAATACTTGAAGAGCTTCTCACTAAAAGACATTTTAAATGTCAATCTTTGTATTGCTTGTGGTACAGTTCTGTACACCCCTTTATCCCATGTTCAATTTCATTTTATTATTGGATATAACTTATCTCCAATCTTGCATCTTCTAATTTTTATTTCCTACTATATAAATGTATGTATGTATATCCTTGGCCCTTGCTTCGATTGGATTCCTTGCCCTAGATTTTATTTAAAAATTGAACCCCTTAAAATATGATGACGTGTGCCTTCATTCATCTATTCATCATTTTTTATCTGTTATGCGATGTTATCTTTGTACATATAGCATGAATGCTTGTATAAAGTTGTGCTGCTACATGATGGGTGTTTTGATGTGTTATTGTCTAAATATTATCAGCCTTCTTAATTTGTCTTTAGTTCTTTGTTTTCGTTCTTCATTTCTTTGCATTTCATTGATGCTGTGTTGCATAATATTAGTGTATACTTCTTTTTTAGCAAAGAGAATGATGGAATTATATCTAGTAATGAGTTGAAGCATCAGCAAAAGTCAGGTACTAATCTTGCTTTTAGCTATAAATTGGATTCTTAGAACCGAAGTATACTATGCTTTGTCAATTTTTTAATATATTATTAATTCTTAATGTAGAACTTGTGAACGAGAAGTACAACCAAAGGCAAAACAAATCTCGGAGGTAGAATTCTTGGAACCGTTTGTTTAGTTTGGTTGTGATCAAATCTGTGGCAGATCTTCTGACTTCGGGTCCTCTATGATTTTCAACTCTTGTTGTTCACTTTGTCGTGCCTTGTCCACCATGTTTTCCAAGCAAGTTTGCATATATAGAATCAATTAACCTTGTGCTGATGAATCTTACTTAACTGCATTTAATCTTTTGTTTTAAAGTTGGTGTTTCAGAAGTTTCGAACTTTGCACATAAATCTTTTATATCTATCTGTCTATATATATTCGATCTGATTTAGTGCTTGGAGCTAATGTGGTGTGATTGTTATGACTATTACTTGATTAAGATGTTTAACATTGCGGGAGAATCGTATGAGTCTTTGTATGTAAATGTGGATATTGTAGCTTGTTTAAGTGTTCATTTGATGCTTACAAGTTCTAACTAGTTTGCCTGAACAATTTGGATCTTCTTTATCTTAGGATTTTGATGCTTAAATGGGTTGTGCTCACCTTGTACTTCTCTGTATTTCAACTAGGCAAACTTGATCAGAATAACGGCTCTGAATTGTTTACATGATGCTGGAATTAAGTGGGCAGCAGCATCTCCAAATTCCAGTCATTGTATTTAATGGTTTCATCTTTTTTTTTTCTTAGTTTGTATCCTAGAAATGACCTGGGAAATCTAATTTCACGCTAATATATGTGTACAAGGTTTAAGAGATGCACTCTTAAAACAACTCACATGTGTTTAGGCATTATTTCAGATCTGCTCTTCATGCTTTTCATGGTGGTCAAATGTGTCTAGACATTGAATGCTCAATTTGAGCAAGATTCAGAGTAGTGGAAACAGAAGGTCTGAACGAGAGGAAGAAGCAACGAACGACGAAGAGGAAGATCATTGCATCTTGGCCTCGATATGCAATCGAAGAGTGACGAAGCTCTGCAAACAAGGTTGACATTAATGGTGGACATCGACTCGGCTCCAGCCCAGTGAGTCCATATAGACGCCGAAATTCAGGGAGTTCGCTCCCCTATCCATTCATCACCCCTGCATTATTCATTGTTTATTAGATTATCTTTTGGTGCTTGTGTCGTTCTTGTATAGATGGACCTCTTAGGAATTTTTATGCTTTTGTTTTTTCCATTTAGAGCAACCTCTGGAGACGGGATTAGCTTGAACCTGGTAAAAATATTGTTGTGTCCATTTTGTTTAGGTTCAATTGGGTTGGGTACTTTAAAGTACCCATCATTTGCGCAGTCTTATTTTATATCGAGCAAAGAGTGTTGTGTATCAAACAAAAAAGTATTGAAATATAAATGAACAGTGTACTGTTGTGCCTTAATAGCTATGAAATCGAACCATTTCATAAAATGGATGTTAGTATCATTATAGACATCGTCTGAATAATCTAAATGAATGTGTAACACATATTTTTACATCACAATGTTAATATAAATTGATATATATTGCTAACAACAATATCGTTATAAAAATCTAAAATGATGTCCGTATCATATTAATACATCAGTTATGTACATATTTCATATGATATATTATTTTAAAACAATAAAGAATCACAAATTATATATATGAAATTAATATACACAAAAGAAATATAATAGAAAAGATGTCTATTTTGTTTTAATACATTAATTATTTTAAAAATAGTGATGTAAAGGTAAAATCTAGGCTTGGTGTGGACATCTTTAAAAGCTTATAAATGAAAAATAATGAGACTTTAACAACAAGTGAACATGTCAAAAATAAATTTAAGGGGTTGATTTATATCTATATTCAAAATAAAACAGATATTTTAACCAGGAAAAGACATCGGCTTAAAACCGATGTGGAATAGTTGATCTTTTACTACACGCACAAAGAGGATGGAATTTTTTTTGAAAGACATCGGTTCACAACAGATGTCTAATTGCATTTTTCTAGTAGTGGAACCTTTCACGACGAGAGGTTCCGCGTAGCAATACACTTTCTTTACATTGCTTTCTTTCCATTTCTTTTATTTCATTCCTTTTTTCCACTTTATTCTATTTTATTCTGCCCAAATTCTATCTAAAATAAATTAATAGTAGCGTTTATTCCCCTTTTGAACACCAATGTTTTTAATGCATGAATCATGAATTTTACCCTGTTCGGAGAGGAATTTGGAAACCAACACCATGACACAGAGGAAACAAACGGCCTCAACCTCAACGCTCCTCCCAACGAGGAAGCCCTGCACAACGGCAACGAGGGCGCCCCTCAACAACCAACATGGGACACTACGCAACCACCTCCGTTCTCTCCCTACGGAATGTGGGGCGGCTACCCCCCATACCAATTCTTCGCGGGGAGTTACCCGCAAAGCATGTACTTTAACCAGCAAGTGAACGGTGTGCCTTTCCAACAAGCGAACGGTGTGCCTTTCCAACATGCGAACGGTGGGCCTTTCCAACAAGCGAACGGGGTGCCGTTCCAACACGACCCACGTACTTACTATCAACAACAAGGACCAGTGCCCGTAACGGTCAACCATTTCCCCAATCCTGCTGGTTGCCCTCTCAACCCCGATCCATAACCCGATGAAAACATCAACAAGGTCGACCGTTCTGGCAGGGCCCGGAACGTGTCTTCGCGTTCAAATTCCCCTGAGGCACTTGGACAAACTCGCAAAGGTAAGCCAACCTTTCCATCGGCTTTTTGCAGACAAATACGCGAGGCACCCGTCCCCAAAAGGTGGAGGGACATCTCCATCTCCAAGTACAAGGGAGATACCGATCCTAACGATCACCTCAACCAATTCACCACGGCGATGGGAATGAACGAGGACAATGATGCTATGTATTGCCACTCATTTCCATCCACGCTGAGTGGGGTAGCCTTAACATGGTTCACAAATCTGGCCTGATCATCCATCAACGACTTCGCGCAGCTGTCAGGTACATTCGTTGCTCATTTCAGCATCGCTTGCACAAGAAAAAGAACCATATTGGACCTCAAGTCCATCAATCAAGGCGCGACCGAGTCCTTGGGAAACTTCTTCAGCAGATTCACTAATATGGTGGTATAAATCCGGATATTCAACCAAGAATCCTCAAGTACAATACTAATGGGCAACTTGGCCGAAGAAGATTTCAAATTTTGCCTATTTCGAAAGAAGCCAGCAAACTACGACGTTCTAAGAGAACTCGTGACCAAGCAGATCCACGCCATGGAAGCTGCAGGCTCTAGCTCGCGGCCTGTCGAGTATAAGCCATTGTTCCGTCAGCCATCTTTCCACCGGCCCTCAACAAACGCCAGGGGAGAGAAAACTTCGGGGATCAGCAACCTCGCAATCCTCCTTGGAAATATCCGGCCATCCTCATCCTGACCATATCTCACCCCCGACCTATGAGATTCCGCCAGCTCTTCAACAAAAGGAGGCACCCCTTCAAATTTGCGCCCCACTAGCAAATCCTAGTAGTCCAGTAGCGATACCACAACAACACCATCTTCCTGAGGTCCCTCCCCAACAATATAAGCCACCTAATGCACCATCAAGACCCTACAATCCCCAGTATGCGACTGGGGAAGAGGTAGGAGACTTACCCCCAGAACAGGGGAGGCAGAGGAGGAGGTCGAGGTATCGACCTCCTCCCTGGGACACAAGAAATGCCCCCGCAACAAGGTCCTCGTCCAGCCGACCTGAGCACTCCAACCGGGAGCACCGGAAGCCTCCTTCTCCGGACGGGTGCATCAACACCATCGCAGGAGGACCCGCGACATCTGGCACCGGTAATCAAGAAAGGAAAAACTATGAAAGAGAAGCCAAACACCCTCCATTTGAGGCCAGCGTCAAACAAGCATTCACTACGCACGCCATACTGAGTTTCTCTGTTTCCGATAACTGTGATGCTCACGATTTCAGAATGCCTCACTCAGATCCCATGATCATCCATGTACAGATAGGAACCAAGACCGTCAAGCGGGTCATGATAGATACGGGTTAATCTGTAGACGTCCTTTACTAGGACTCTTTTGAGAAACTCGGGATCGCCGAAAGCACCCTATGTCGCTACTCAGAAAAGCAAGTCTCCTTTTCCGGAGACGAGGTTGAAGTAGCTGGAACGATCGAATTGGCCCTGACTCTAGGGAGCACGCCAAAGAGAAGAACCCACATGATTGAGTTCACGGTGGTCCGACTGCCGTCCATCTACAGCGCCATCATGGGCGGTGTAAGTCTATTCCAGTTTCAAATAGCAGGCTCTATATATCATTTCAACGTCAAGTTTTCATCCGCTGACGGAAAGGTGGGCGAAGCGCGGGGAGAACAAGCCGAAAGTAGAATTTGTTACTTATCCTCACTAAAAAAAGGGCCATAATTGAATATTCGCGATTAAAGGGGGCGTTCAAGGATGTCTAAAAGAAGAAACAAACGACGAGCGTGAACAAGAGGCCACATCTGAACAACAACAAGCGGATTTGGAAGTTCGACCAGAGAAGATAGCTCACAAAATTGTCGAAGAAAAAGTCCCCTTCTTTCCTTTCCCAAACAAGGCCGAAGCCCTATACCACGGCCACAGCTTGACTGGCACCGCTTTAGAGCGCCTCAAGAATTTGTTGCAAGGATCACTAGACGTGTTTGCGTGGTCGCCACAAGATTTAAAAGGGCTTCCCCGAGAGATCGCGGAACATTCCATGAGACTTAATCGCGAGGCAAAACCCGTCTGCCAAAGAAAGAGAAAGATGGCCGCTGAAAAGTCAGAAGCAGCAAAGCAGGAGGTGCACAAGCTTCTACAAGCCGGATTTATTCGCGAGATTAATGACTCAACCTGGCTATCAAATGTGTTGTTAGTCAGAAAAAGCAGTGGCAAGTGGAGGATGTGCGTAGACTTCAAAGATCTGAACAAGGCATGCCCAAAAGATAGTTATCCTTTACCGTCCATCGACCGAACCTTCATGCTCTTGAAACCCTTATCCAAAATGGTAGTCCATTCGACCGAACCTTTCTTCTTTAGCTGCTCGAAGAAGGGCAGCGAATGGTCAGCTAGTCGCTAACAGAATCTGCTTAAGTAGATGACTGACCCATTCAACTTTTCGATGTCGTTCAACATCTTTTGGAGGAGCCATATCGATGATGGTTTGTACTTTTGAAGGATTCACGTCTATTCCCCGGTGGCTTATCATGAAACCTAGGAATTTCCCAGAATCGACTCCAAAAACGCACTTTTTCGGATTCATGCAAACGCGATTTCTCCTTAGAGTATCGATGGTTTCTTGCAAATCCTTGCAATGGTCCTCCATTGCAATGCTTTTGATCATGATATCATCAACGTAAACCGCAACATTTCTTCCGATCTGGGATGCAAACACTTTCTCTATCATTCGCTGAAAAGTGGCTCCCGCGTTTTTTAGCCCAAATGGCATCACCTTATAACAAAAGGTTCCCTAGTTGGTGATGAAAGCGGTGTTTTTTTCGTTGCGATGACTCATCTTAATCTGATTGTAGCCGGAATAAGCATGTAGAAAGCTTAGGGTGGCATGTCCTGATTTGGTGTCCACTAGCTCGTCGATGGACGGTAAAGGATAACTATCTTTTGGGCATGCCTTGTTGAGATCTTTGAAGTCTACGCACATCCTCCACTTGCCTCTGCTTTTTCTGACTAACACCACATTTTTGATAGCCAGGTTGGGTCATTAATCTCGCAAATAAATCCGGCTTGTAGAAGCTTGTGCACCTCCTACTTTGCTGCTTCTAACTTTTCAGCGGGTTTTCCCTCGCGATTAAGTCTCAGGGAATGTTCCACGGTCTCTCGGGTTTTGCATTCTACAGTCTTCGGGCGCAAGGAGAGAGGAGGCGAGAGAGGAGAGAGAGGAGGAACGTTTGGAAGGTTTTGTAAGTTTTTAGTTTGAGTTTAATGTTAAGGCTGGTTTCTTTCGTTATGGTTTGTTTCCAATTTGTTTCTTCTAGGGTTGGGGTACGTGATCCCAACAATAGATGTGTGGTTTGATTTATGAATTTGTATGTATTTATCATCTTCTAGTTATATGCTTAATCCTTTGCGAGAGTTGAGGAAATTCCTTATTCATTATATTGAAGCGAAAGTGATCTTATTATGAATTTGGATAGTAATTAGGGTTTATTTGCGAAAGCCGACTAATACTAATTAAGAAAAGGTGGTAGCACTTAGGGTTTATGCGAAAGCCTCTATATTCCTATTTGTTAATAACGGAAGTTATTTGATATAAAGCATGCATCTTTATGTGATTTAAAATCTACACATACGTTTATTGTTGTGGTGATCCCTAACCTTGGATGTTTGCACTTTTATAATCTTTGTTTTATGTATTTTCCGTTTAAATTCTGCACAGGAGACCAGTTGACACAAACCACCATTTCCCTCTCCACCCATCGACATCGACCCCTCTATTCTTTGTCGACAGCTCATCACATATCTTCCCGCTATCCCTGAACCCCAAAACACACTAAACCTAGAACCGCTGACTTCTCTCCTAAGGACGAACCTGTCTCCACTATCCTATAGCGGGGTCTTGAGTACAAATTTATTTGGTCGAGAAACCCTCTCGTTACCTGTCCATCACGAACATCGTAACTTCACGAATACAATGCCGCCATACATCATGGTAGAACACGTCCAGCATTTCCGTAATCCTATTGCCCATTTCGGTTTGGTAGGCCTCTCGGTTGTTGGTATACATCATGGTGTCGTGGTGGCATCCGAACTCCGTTTGCAACGATCTCCTTGAGCCACTTTGACATACGACGCAGAAAAGGCAGCATGGGAACACCCGCTTGTACTTCCGATGTTGGCAATTGCAATCGCTTTCGTTAGGTGGAAGACGGTGTTTTGTCCCTCTAATTTGATAACTGATCCCCTCGGACATTTCTCTGTCTTTTGTGAAGGTACTCGGGGGTCTATTGGGGATCGACATTTGGTGGTATAAGTGGGAGATGGATAGTGGGTTGTTTTTATAGACCCTTCACAATCAGACGTTGGATCTGACGTTGCATAGGGTTTAGTAACGTCGGAACCGACGTTTCATAGGGCTACCCTAGGGTTCCTACCCTATTCCCTATGGAAACACTATGCATAGGGTATGCAACGTTCAAATAGAGGATGCTATACCATTTGCAACTTTAATTTTGATGTTGCATTGTACAGTCTTAGGGTTAATACCCTAGCAACCCTATTCATAGGGTTTTTAGGGTATAGCAACATCGGAACCAACGTTTCACTGGGTATAGCAATGTTTGATCCGAAGTTGCATGCCTATCTGCATTTTCACTCGACATCGACTCACTTCAGTCGACATCGAGTGAATTGAACCGATATCGAGTTAATTTTAAAGTGAATATTTCAATGTTTTGTTCTTATTATTAGGTTCGATTCAAGCGGATATGAAATTACTTCATATGTAAACAGAGCCATAAATATTCATAAGGTCCAAATAAAGTGGATTACATAGAGTTGCTACACATCGTACATTGAAAACATAAAATCAATTGGATCAGTTGCTCCCAACGGACTCAGTAGGACCCGCTGGTTGTATCTCAATCAGCATCTGCTGGAACACGTACGTCTCCCTAGTGGCTTGGGTGGACCGCGCTACTAAGTCCACTACACACTGGGCAATGCTGCGAATACGCGAATGTCTCACGTCGATGTACAGACTTTTGATGTTATCCTGTATCCGCACCAACATGCGAGGGTAGTATGACTCAGGGTCTTTATCAGTCTCTATACATCGGAAATGCACCTATGTTGACCTCTCTGACCTACAATGACACTGCACATAAAATAAATTGCATGGAAAAGAAAACGCGATACTTCCTGTACTTGAAGTTGCACATGTAACGTTCAGCCGGCACACTGTGTCTGGTCACTCTAATAGTGTAACGGGTCCCGTCCGAGAACTCGACTTCCTTGACGAAATTGTACGGAGTTGAAGGCATGGTAGAGGGCTTTTTGGTGTTTGGTGGTTAAGGTGTATGGGTGATGTGGGGAGTGGGGGGGACCAGAGGCCTGGGGTTTATAGGGTGTCCCCAATTATAACGTCCAATCCGACGTTGTAATGGGGGGAATGAATCCTTTACAGCGTCCAATTGGACGTTATAAAGGATTCATTCCCCCATTACAACGTCGGATTGGACGTTGTGAAGGTTCACCCTTGACGACGCCCAATATGACGTTGTGAACACTTACCCATAGAACGCGCAATTGTCGTCGTGCATGGTCCCCCCGATGCCTTTATATACCTCCACCATCAGGCCGAATGAATGTCATCCCTTCACCTCAAAATTTCACACAATAGTAATTTCATCTATAGAGAGGAAAATGTAATCCTCATAAAGTGAATGAGCGATGGAGGTGGCACGAGATGAAGCTCCCGCATCACGAAGCAATGTCGTCCCACAGGTAAAATCCTATAGTTGTGTCTCTGCCTCTATGTTTTTATCTTTATCCAATTGAGCCTAAAGTAAGGATATAGAATTTAAGTTAAATCAAGTGCATTACTTTCTTATGTTTTTATGCAGTTTCCAGACTTTACAGTTGTGTTTACCGACGCCCGTAATTGGCAATGCCATACGAAATGGTCGACCATTTTAAGAAACTCGGAGTGAATCACAACATGGTTTTAGTAATCAAGCGATCGTGGTCTAGTGCTGTAAACCGATCGGGTGGCGTGTTGTTAGCGTGCGAGCAATATGGGGTGTTTTGCAAAAGGGGGAAGCATATTTGCAGCACCCAGAGCAAACTAAGCAATAACCCGTTCTCCTTACTCGGTCATGAGGGGGGACCGGGTATGTGGACGATGACCGTGCAAAATGGAACACACAACCATCACCTCCCTCACCGATTGAAGGGTCATGCTTACGCGGGAATGATGACTCAAGGGGAGAAGAAAATGCGCAAGTGGATGAAAGACATAGGAATTCCGCCGAAGGCCATCTCGTATGGGCTACGACAAGTAGATGCGAATAGGGTCACCTCGGCGCGATCACTGGAGAATACCCTCAACAAGATCGTCGTTGAAGAGAAGGGAAATCAAACGATGACCCATGATACCCTCATTCGTCTCCGAGAAAGGGGATACTGCTACGAATTCAGGAGAAGCCCGGACGATGACAACGTATTGAATGACCTTTTTCTGGCACACCTGGATGGGATTCGTCTCTTCAACAAAAACCCGTACGTCATTGTTATGGATAGTACGTACAAGACCAACGCGTAAGTACTATATCTTATGTCTTCATACATTTCTTTCATATAGAGTGTTATGCTAATGTGAGTATGTTGATGCACTGCGTCCACATGTACAATGTCGCGATGTGCGAGTTAGTCGGATTAACGCCAATGGGAAATAACTTTTGCATCGGCTATGCCTTTATAGCTCACGAGGAAAAGGACATGTACGCTTGGGTGCTCAACAACCTACGTGTTATTCTTCAGGGTAAGGTGGACCTTCTCGCTGGTTACATGTAACCAGCACAGTAGATGTTGCACATCGGGAGCTGGACCTTCTCGCTGCAGTTAGGGTCGTCTTCCCCGATGTGCAACATCTACTGTGCTGGTTACATGTAACTCGCAGGTGTGAAGAGGCCGCTGGTGCGGGACGAACATCGTTGGCACTTTCGCCCTTTACCAAATAGTAATAATACCCAAACATAAACACACAACCAATATGTTAGGCAATTAATCACTTGATAAACCAAATAACTACTAGTATAGTGATGAAGTCCGCTGTCGAACTCACAGGGAGAAGCGATTTCCTATTCAATAACTCTAAACAAGCACTCTTATAGCAAAGTAACAATTCTTGACGAATAGCAAATATGTAAAAGTAACCAGATTTAGGATCACAAAGCAAATTGATATCAAAGTAGAAAGGACATTTCACCTGTAATTCTCTGACAATTGTTGGAATTCATGGTCCTCGGATTGATCTATCAACTATTCATATTCCTAGGTCTTCTTGACTAAATTTGAGAGATCCGCAGATATTCACTCATCTTATTCAATATCCCCAAAGAATAGCATTAAGAACTCGAGTAATCAAGACCAATTGGCACATTGACTCTAGACAATTAAGACAGATAGGCGCATACCGAACTCAACTCTAATTGCATATCCTCAACATAGATCAATTGCAATCATCCACTACAAAGACAAAGAGACATCACTATCATCAATACCTTTTTTTGCTATCGAGAAAACAACAAAGAATTCATAGCTAAAGATGCAATCCCTAACATGTTGATCAGGCCTAGAAAGGAACACAACTAGAAATTAAGCATAAGATGATAACTAAGAACATGAATAATCAAATAGAATCAAATCCTCACAATCCAAACAACCATGTCTCCGAATCACATGCGAAACTATAAGTTTAGCAACTCATAGGCCAATTCTCTCTCTCTCTCTCTCTCTCTCTCTCTCTCTCTCTAATGGTGTTCATAGTCTCACACAATAGCCACACATACGACGAGATAAAATGAAAACAACCTAAATAAGTCTCACAAGGGTTGGCAAAACCCTAGTAGGAAATACTAGAAAATAATATAAAATAATAGTCTTCAGATCCAAAACCGCGTTTCCGGGATCAAGGCCAACGGTGGGCGCCGTGCAAGGGGCAGCGGGCGCCGTCTCTACAGTGCGCGACGTTCCTCAAATTTCTTCAACGGATTCCAATGTTGTGCCTCCTTGCTCTTCCTTAGCTCATCCTTAGCCTCCATATGCTCCAAAACATACTTCTTAAGCTCTTCCCAAAGTCCATTCAAGGTCATAATGTAAATCTGCAGAATAAACACTAAAAACGCATAGATTCCGAACTCGGATACTTCACAAGTAATATACGGAACTAGACTCAAACATAACAAAACCATTACCTAATAGCAATAAGAAACACCTATAATGCCTATATTATTTTTTAATCAAATTGATTACCTCTTTTCTTCCATTTAGTTTTGATTTGTTTTTAAAAAATATTATTTTTAAACCCAAAAAGATTATTACCCGTATTTAAAAAAAAACATATATTTTTGTATACGATTTTTATTTTTATTTTTTACAGTAGGTAAAAAATTAGAAGGGGCTACATAAACTGTAAGCCACCTTCATGATCATCCTGGAGGATGATGGTACAGAGATCCCTATTATAAGGGAGAGTAGACAAATTACAAATAGCACCATGCTTAGCAATATAATCAGCGATTTTGTTTGCTTCTCTGTAGCAGTTGTAGAACTCAACTTTGATGAAGTTGCTCCTTAGTAACTTGATTTCTTCCAACTGTCTTAGTATTTCCCAGCTTTCTTTGATTTCACCCTTTATGGCTTGAATCAGCACTTGATTGTCACTTTTCATGATCACTTTCCTTAGTTCTAACCTGTGGGCTTGATGCAGACCTGCACAAACAGTTGCAGCCTCTGTTTGGAGAACCGTACAATTACAGATCTCTTGATGAAATAAATCAATAATACGACCATTTGAATCTCAGATGACCCCCTCCAACCTGGCAGGTGCCAGTGGGCTTGACAAAGCCATCTACATTGATTTTGTAGAAAGCCCGTTTTGTATACGATTTTTAATTTTCTCAAATATTTTCCCATCTATATTATTATTATTATTATTATTATATTATTATTATTATTATTATTATTATTATTATTATTATTATTATTATTATTATTATTATTATAAAGAATGTCAACTAGTTATTACATGAAATTGGATGGGAGCCGGCTAACAAGATGAGCTCCGCAACCCTTCTGAATGCTAAAGGCAACTCTAGTCAGAACATGACAAGCGTCCCTACTATACCCAGGTAGCCCTCTAGCAACCCCACATATCCGCTTGAGAAGTCCCACGGCCTCATCCCCTAAGTCACCATAGTAGAAAAAGAAAATGCATAATAATTAGTAAGACATTAAACTAGTAAGACATTAAACTAGTTATTATTATTATTATTATTATTATTATTATTATTCTTATTATTATTATTAAAATGCATAATAATTAGTAAGACATTAAACTAATCCTAACAATATCTTAAGATTGTAATTTTTTTTTTCAAATTTACAATCTTAGTCACGATAATCATAACAATACCTGTGACTTTTTAAATATCTAGATTTGAAAAAAGGATCAAATGTATTTTCTCATAATAAACACTCACGCAATATACTAAAACCGATGTACAAACTGAAGTATGGCAAGTTTATTTGAAAAAATGAGTATCTAACATGCAAACGACAAACTAACTCATTTCATAAAAATAAAAAAATGATAAAGCAAAGAACTGAAATATGACAATTTATCTTACTATCGCCGGTGACAGAGTTAAATATTTTTTTTTTAAATTTATGAAATCCCGCACAAGGTGCGGGTTACTGTACTAGTAAAAAAAAAAGGACTATTTACATAGCCAAATTGTATTTTCTTCTTAAGAATACAATTAAAACTACTCATTGAATTTAAAATATCAATTGTATCATTTAATTAAGGAGAACCATATATAGAAAAGAACCACCGGAAGATGAAAAAGACCACACCGGAAATACACAGCCGTAACCAGTCCTCGACCCCAAATCAGGCCAGATTTGGCTGGATTCTTGCTCTTTTCTTCTGATTTTGGCGATTCCCATTCCGTCTCCTTCAACTTGATAATTTATCAGGTGAATGACAAAGACCTTTCTTTCCCTCAGCTCATCCGTGGCTCGCTCTAGCTAGCTTCCAAAACCTAATCAAATTTCCCAAATTCAAACCTTACAATCAACAATTAGTTCGTCCATTTAATTATGGAAATGGAATGCTATTTTCTTCCGGCACGTGAAATCGTTTATGTTCGACCATGTAAGGGAAGGAGAGATGTGAAAGATCGGGATGAATAATCATGTTATACATTTAATGATTTTTTTCAATTAAAAGAAATCACAATTTGGATATATAAATAATTTTTTTACCATGTAAGGGATAAATACCATATTTTAAAGATTTGAAGATTTGAGGGATTTACTAATTGAGAAATTTTGTAAGGATATATATCCAACTATAAACGCACCCACGCATCCCAACTTTCCGTCGCCAAAAACCTCTCAACACAAACCCTAATTCTGAGACCTACAATCTTGTAAATCTCTTCCCCCTGCTCATTTTTTGGTTGATCCACCCAATTTGAACCAAGCCCTTTCCATCTTCACCGTTGCTGTGCATCATGGAGGCAAGAATCGTACAGATGAGAGACCAATCAAAGCTAAAACCTTTGGTGCGAAAGTACTGGTAAGCGATTTTAATTTGTTTTCCCCTGTCGTAGCCAATCACAAATTGCTACACAAAAGTATTAAATGTATTGAATCTCTCCATGGAAAAGGAGGTTTAGTGGTCGCAAATCATGCAAGAAGAAGGCAGATCGGAAAAGGAGGTTTAGGAAGAACTTGAGGAAACGAAGGAATTGAAAAAAGCTTGTTTCTGGGGCGACGGCGGCGGACTGTTCTTGCTCGGTGGTTTCTGACAATAGATTTATTAGAGGCCGGCGGGTGATAAAGATAAACCACAAATCCATCAATTTCCATAAGGGAATCCAAAGAATTCGCCTTCGCTCGACAACTCCAGGTATCTACGCTCTCTTCAAGATATCTTGATATCGCTTGATATCTGGAATTTCAGACTTCTTGTTTCAAATATATCCCTATAGAGACTGCTTTGTACATTGCAACTTATCTGCTCTTTACTTGTAATAACTTAATTGTCACCTTTTGTTGGCCGAATGAATCCTGTGAATGGATTGTTGCCAAACAAATCATCGGTTATGTATACTTCAACAAGGACGGTCCGTTCCTGAGCAACTGCTTCCTAAATGTCTTAGATGTTGAACTAGTTGAAAACTTGCACAAATATATTAATTTAGTTTAAATAATCATTTAAAAAGTTAAAATAAAAATATAATGTTAAAAGTTAAAATTCAATAAATAAATAAAACTCATATAAGTATTATAGTATAATATTGAATTTGTGGTATTTTGCAATCAATATAGTAGAAATTAGTAAATATGTACATATGATATCATAAAATAGCAAGTATTTTTATAAAATTTTTGGTTGATAATTCTAAGGAAAAATAACTTAAAATTAAATAATACCAACTCTCAAATTTGAAACAAATATAATGCAAATAGAAACAAATCTTAAAATGATACAAACTATCCACGTATAAATAAAAATTAGTATGAACTTATCAACCAAAAATAATACAAGTCAAAAAATTTTGACTTAAAATAATAGTACAAACTTTCGAACTCGAAATATAGTATTGTTCAAAACAAAATTTTATCTATCAAAATTACAAAAATAATCCATAATTAGTCGTACTTTGTTCAATACAATCTCAATTTTTAAAATTACACAAAATTACATGAATTTTAGGCTATGATTATATATATATATATATATATATATATATATATATATATATATATATAAAAGTTACGTGTAAAGTGGCTGTGATTTTACGTAATTTGAAATAAAACAGTGTGTTTTTTGTAATGTTTGAAAATAAGTAGTAGTTTTAGTGTATTTAAAACTAAAAGAGTTGGATTTGTGTGATTGTCCCACGAGAGTCCTGAGAACAGAAGTTGGAAATCCTCCGTACAAAGGACGTGACTACTGTTTTGATTTTTAAGGGAAGGGAGTCCTGGTGGTTTACCGCCTGTAATTAATAAAAAAGACTGCCCTATGTTTTGATTTTTGTAAAACCATTTAGCATACGGGAAATTTTGGCAATTACCGATTATCTCTCCTTCCAAACAATCAAAAAAATCATTTCCTTTAAAGAAAGTTAATATATCTTCTAAAATCTTATACACCTGATATATCTACAAGTAGTATTATTGATTTTTTACTCTTCATATTCTTTTTATTAAATAGATAAATAGATAAATTAGATTTTAAAAAATGTTAAGTATGATTTTTTACCCTATATATTTTTCAAATAAAATAGCAGAAAATATTAGATTTGACGTGAATCATGATAATATTACCTACCAGGTACGATTTTTTATTTCAAACTTCCCTATATTAGTTTTTATTTTATTTTATTTTATTTTAACTTGGAGAGATGATGTTTAAAAATGCTCTAATTTTTTTACGCGGGATAAAAAATTGTATACTCTCTCTACCTTAATTACCAAAAACCAAACTATTGATTTTGATCGATTCATTTAATAATTAGTTTACCATCCTGAAATTAGTGAACTAACTTTGGAATTGGACATCGTAAGAAATACTATAATTATTTAGTTAATGTATGGAGTATCTCTCTTTCCAAAACTTTATACATTCTATTATTATTATAACCTATAAGGTAGGATTATTGGTCTTTAGACCCTTCTATTCATAAATGAGATTTTAAAAAATGTCAATGGTGTTAATAACAAATTTAGGCAATTAATTATACTTAGGTATGATTTTCAAATAAAATTCCTACCAGGTAAGTTTATTATAATGTCCTTTCAACCTTGATTACATAAATAAGAATCCAAAAATATCAAGAACGTGAAGAATAAAATTAAGTAATTATATGATATGATTTTCAAATAAAAAGGCAAAAAATATTATATTTTTGTCGGTTCTGTACAAATGTGAATATAATATTTATTATTAATTCACATATTTCTTCTATGTATTCAAACGCCATAAAATGTAATATATATATGTTATACTAATATGCCATTTTTGTATTCAAATGCCATAAAAAGTACTTTTAATGACATTTTTAAATAAACACAAGATAACCATATATGTAGTGAGAGAGTAAAAAGAAAAAGAGACGAAGGATACCTCGTCTAGTTGTTTTTACCAGTTGATAGAATTGAAGTCATTATGGACTTAGCCTCATTCAGGAAGAGCTCGCATTTCCGTAGGCAAAGTTGCTTCCACTCATTAGGTGGGTGCGTATGCCCTCGTTCATGAGTTCTAATTCCGACATCACAAAGCCGGGTTTGTCTTCATCACCTTTGTCATAGCCTTCCCTGGGACTCTGGTTGCAGGGACATTTCATTATCGACGCCCCAAAACTTTTTCCACAGATTAAAAATATGTGTCTCTTGAGGAGACAAAACCTCCTGCCTTTTGTGCATATTGTTATAAAACCTCTTTTTCAGGCGACGAAGTTTGTCGGCAAACTGACAACGTCTATAACGGGGTTGAAACGACTCCTGGATAGTTGAGAGAGAACTTCCAAGTGAGGTCAAGAGATCAAATCCCTTCTTCTCCCAGTAATCAATCAAACTTGTCAACATGGCCTCCTTTTTCTTTTTTACTCTCTCACTACCATGACCTCCTTTTCCTCTTCTTCCTCCGATTGAGAATGAAGGCCAAAATGAAGATGAAGATGAAGATGGAGATGATGAGGAAGAGGAAGAAGAAGAAGATGGCCAGACCCTCCAACAACAACAACAAGATTAAGAAGAAGAGGAAGAGGCTAGGACAAGTACAACAAGATGGAGATGAGCATGATCAAGATAAGGAGGAAGAAGAGGAGAAGGAGGTCAAGGTGGTCAAAAGGTCCGTTAGTGACTTGTTTAAAAACTTATGTACCAATGAAGAGGAGATCATGTTGTTAACAAGTTCGGTTGATTACCGCGAGAAGAAGGGAAATGATCCCTTGACCTCACTAGGCGATTTTTGCCCAACTTTCTAGGAGTCGTTTAAAAAACCGTCACGTTGTCAGTTTACCGACAAATTTCGTCGCCTTAAAAATAGGTTTCATAACACTATGCACAAGAGGAAGGTTTTATCTCCTCACTAGACAAAAATTTTTAATTTGTTGAACAAGTTTTGTGGCGTCAATAATGAAATCCCATGTAGTAAGAGTCGCAGGAGACGACAAAGACAAAAATGTGAAGAAGACAAACCCGGCTCTACATTCAATTTCAGTGGGTAGAGGGCCATCCTACATCCTCCCTTGGCAGCTCCATTATTCAAATGGGTCTAGATGCCGACTTTTTGAGGTTGGGAACTTATGAACGAGGACATACGCACCCATCTAATGAGTGGAAGCAACTTTGTTTACAGGAAGGCAAGATCTTCCTATAGAATTTGAAGTTGCCTCATAAGGAAGCTAAGTCCATTATGACTTCAATTCTATCAACCGGGGAACATAACTAGACGAAGTATCCTTCATCTGTTTTTCTTTTTTCTTTTTTTATCAAAAACGAAATACATGCATCAATTATTGATTTTGTTGAATCAACTTAATAATTAGTTTACCAACCTGAAATTATTGAATTAACTTTGGAATTGGGCATCATAAGAAATACCATAATTCTTTAGTTAATATATAGAGTATCTCTCTTTCCAAAATATTATACATTCTTTAACCTATAATGTAGGATTACTGGTCTTTTGACCCTTCATATTCATAAATAAGATTTAAATAAAATGTCAATGGTGTTAACAACAAATTTAGGCAATTAATTATACTTAGGTATGATTTTCAAAGAAAATTCCTTACAGGTAAGTTTATTCCAATGTCGTTCCAACCTTGATTACATAAACAAGATTTCAAAAATATCAAGAACATGAACAATAAAATTAGGCAAGTAATTATATGATTTTCAAATAAAAAGGCACAAAACATTAAACTTTTGTCAAATCTGTACAAATTTAAATATATTTATGTTTATTATTAATTATTAATTCACATCTATCTTGTTCGATAGATTAAAAAATATGTGTCTCGTGAGAAGACATAACCTTAGTGTTATGAAACCTCTTTTTAAGGCGACGAAATTTGTTAGTAAACTAACAATGTGTATATATAGTGCTGTTGGAACACCTCCTGGATAGTTGAGAGAAAATCACCAAGTGAGGTCAATAGATCAATTCCCTTCTCCCGGTAATCAATCAAAGTTGTCAACAACATTATCTCTTCTTCATCAGTCCATAACTTTTTGAACAAGTCACTGGCCGACCTTTTGATCACCTTGACCTCTTTTTCCTCTTCTTCCTCTTCATCTTTCATCTTCCTCCGATTAAAGATAATGAAGGCTGAAATGAAGATGAAGATGAAGATAAAGATGATGAGGAAGAGGAAGAGGAAGGCTAGAACAAGTACAACAAGATCAAGATAATCAATATGAAGAGGAAGAAGAAGAGAAGAAAGTCAAAAAAAGTAATGGACTGATGAAGAGGAGAATATGTTGTTACCAAGTTTGATTGATCACCGGGAGAAAAAGAGAATTGATCTCTTGACCTCACTTGGTGATTTTCTCCCAACTATCCAGTAGTCGTTTCAACACCACTATACACGTCGTTAATTTACCGACAAATTTCATAGTCTTA
The DNA here is from genome assembly GCA_037127255.1 of Persicaria tinctoria. Lineage (NCBI taxonomy): Eukaryota > Viridiplantae > Streptophyta > Magnoliopsida > Caryophyllales > Polygonaceae > Persicaria > Persicaria tinctoria. Next base: position 31,792,270 of record JBANSL010000007.1, on the reverse strand, counting down.
CAAAGAAGTTTCATAACACTATGCACAATAGGAAGCTTCTATCTCCTCACGAGACACATATTTTTAATCTGTCAAACAAGTTTTGGTTCGTCAATAAGGAAACTTCCCTGCAGCTAGAGTCCCAGGGGAAGATAAAGACAAAGGTGCTAAGGACAAACCTCGCTCTACATCCAGTTTTAGTGGGTAGAGGGCCATCCACTCGTGGCAAGTCCATTGTTCAAATGAGTCTATATAACGACTTTATGAGATCCGGATTAGAACTCATGAACAAGGACATACGCACCCAACGAGGACATACACACCCACCTCGATGAGTGGAAGCAACTTCGCCTACGGGAAGGCAAGCTCTTCTTGAAGAAGTTGAAGTTGGCTCATAAAGAAGCTAAGTCCATTATGGCTTCAATTCTATCAACCGGGAAAAATAACTAGACGAATCTATTTTTCTTTTTACTCTCTCACTACTATATATATGGTTATCTATGATACTTAAAAGATAGTTTATTTAAAAAAAAAGTCATTGAAAGTACTTTTTATGGCGTTTGAATACAAAACCTTCATTTTAGTATATAACATAAATATTATACGTTACATTTTATGGCGTTTGAATATATAGAAGATATATGTGAATTTATGACAAATCTGTGATTTATTTAAATTTGTACATAACCGACAAATCTAATATTTTTGCGACTTTTTATTTGAATATCATATAATTATTTACTTAATTTTATTCGAAAAATATGTAGGCTGAGTAAAAAATCTTACTGGACATTTTTTAAAATCTTATTTATCTAATTATCTATTTAAGAAAAAAAATATGAAGAGTCAAAAATCAATAATCTTATCTTGTAGATATATCGCGAGTGTATAAGATTTTAGGAGAGATATATTATGTTTCTTTAAAGGAAATGATTTTTTTAATGTCTGGAAGATGAGATACTCGCTAATTATAAAAAAATTTGCATGGTAAATGGGTTTGTAAAAACAACAAAACATAGGGTAGTCATTTTCATTAATTACAGGTGGTAAACCACGAGGACTCTATCCTCCCTTAAAAAAACTAGTAGTTGTCTCGTTTGTACGGAAGCAGTCATGGTGAAGAGGAAGGAACTAGAGGACGCGTGAATTAGGGGTTAAGAATGATGAGGTTCGAGTTCAAGCTCTTATTATAAGGACTCGAGTTCATCCAACAGTCGCACAAATGTAACGAGTGCGAGGAGAGTGTGGAGAAGTTGAGGGGTGGGTTGGTTTCCTCTAAAAAGCACAAACAAATGGAGGACTTGAATTCTAATTCTAAGGGAGGCGAAAGGGAAGACAGTGGTATCCACGAAAAAACTTACCCTTTTTAACCCTACTGATTATAAGCCTATGCCAAAGAAGAAGGAGAAGGAGATTCCTCTGATTGGGGACAATGAAGGCCAAAAGAAAGATTAAGATGACGAGGAAGAGGAAGAAGATAGCCAGACCCTCCAACAAAAATTACAACAAGATGAAAATAAAGATGATGAAGATGAAGAAGAAAAAGCGGAGAAGGAGGTCAAGGTGGTTAAAAGTTGTTTAAAAAATTATGGACTGATGAAGAGGAGATCATGTTTTTGTTCTTGTTGTTGCCAATTGGATGAATCTCCTTCTCCTTCTTATGCATAGGCATAAGTTTTAAAAAAGTAGGGTTAGATGGGGTAGGGTTTTTCGTGGAAACCACTGCCTTACCTTTTGGCTCCTTGGAATTAGAATTTAGATCCTCCATTTGTTTGAGCTTTTTAGAGGAAATCAACTCGCCCCTCCGCCTCCCCTCACTCTGTTCGCACTCGTTGCATTTGTGTGACCGTCCGACGAACTCGAGTCCTTAGAACAAGAGCTTGAACTCGAATCCTCATCATTCTTACCATCCACTTCATCCGTCTTCTCCAATTCCTTCGTCTTCACCATGACTACTTTCGTATAGAGACGCGACTACCCTTTTTTTAACTAATGAAGGAGAGTCCTCTTGGTTTAATGTATGTAAGTAGTGAAAATGACTCTCCTATCTTTTGTTTTTTATAAACTCATTTAGCAAATGAGAAATTTTGGTAATTACTGAGTATCTCTCCTTCTAAACAATTAAAAAAAATTATTTTAAAGAAAGTTAATGTATCTCTCATTCTACAATCTTATACACTCGTGATATATCATCAAGGTAGGATTATTGATTTTGACTCTTCATATTCTTTTTATTAAATAGATAAATTATATTTTAAAAAATGTAAAATAAGATTTTTTTACCCTACATATATTTCGGGTAAAATTAGGTAAATAATTATCTAATATTAAAATAAAATAGCACAAAATATTAGATTTGACCTGAATTGATAGGCTAAAAACCTTAACCGCAAGTGTATGGGTTCAGTTGTAGTAATCAAGTGTTATATCCACAAGGACGGGGCCTAAGTATTTACCAAAAATGCATAATCAATAGGCAAAAGAAGTTTTTCTTGCTTGAGTGATTCTGAAATCAAATTGTGGAGGTAGGTTATCTAAGGTAATCGCACATCCCCTTTCGGGTTAAGCGTGGATATGCCAAAATCGGTTAGCAATTCAACTTTCGAACTCAAGCAACCGATTTAGGCCCTTTAAGTTCATAGAGTTCTAGGCAATAATCACACAAACGTCGCCCTTCGACTCGAATAATATCAAAATTGCTCAGAACATCTATAACAACCTATGAATCCTCAAGAAGATTAGTCTCACTTTTGATCAACAAACTTTTGGTTTAATCATGTAGTTCCGATGGATCATAATCGCCTTTCGGTCTCAAATCATGATCTAAATTCCAATTTATGATTTTCGTCTTTCGGTTTCAAATCATAAATTGAATCTAATCAACTTGCATTAATCAGAATAATCACTACATTATTAAACCACAATCGAACTCAGAATCATTCGAGAGATACAAAGAACAAGCTTATTTCCGCATTGTCGGGACAATCCCAATCCTAGAACAAGAAATGTAGCCACTAATGGAGAATTTCATGCTCATTTCAATATGATTCAGCAAAGAAACATGAATCTACAAGAAGAGGGAGAGAGATTTCCCGAAAAATGAAGAATCGAACGAGTTCTCGATTAGAATCCCCAAAACTTCCAAATAGGTCTCAACAAGGTCAGGTTTTTCGGCCCCTAGAACCTCCCAAAAATGTCCCCCAAATAAAAAAAATTAAAAACAAAAAAAAATGGTTCAGGGACGACACTAGGGCATAAAACAGCTCGAGTGTGAAGGGCACTTGGCCGAGTGTGAAGGTATGAGAGCTTTTGTATGCCACTCGATTGGAGACCTAGTCGAGTGTTGAGGGCACTCGGCAGAGTGCAAGCCATAGTCGAGCAGTACTGGGTTTTACACTACTTGAGTGTCTGGCCACTCGACATGGTGTTCGCCTTTCTCTGCTTCCTTGTCTTCTGCCTAGCTCGCCTCGATTTCTGTGCTCCACATCATTTATTACATTCCTCCTAGTTCATCTTTGACGCCTTCTGAGTGCACCGAAAATCCGAGAAAACGGATCATGAGAGAACAATCGAAAAATAACCAATTACAAAGAATCGAATTCATACCAATCCATCAAACAAACTCCATCACAACAACTTTTTCATCTTCCCTTTTGTCAATCACATCAAAAAAAATTACGTTTTTTCTTTTCTTTTCAATTTTTTTCTTCACTCTCTAGACTCGACACTGTTTTATGCAAATACAAACACTTGTGATGAATGAACCCGATTCTTAAGTGTCTTGACCTTCTCACTTTGCACTTCTTCTTCCTTGTGTGAATTTTATTCTCCACAAGAAGGATCGGTTACTAATCGTGTTTTTTCTTTTCCTGACTTTTGCACAAGAGTGGATTTTATCCTCCTCTTATCCCAATAATTTTTCTCTTTCTTTCTTTTTTCTTTCAATCACAATCAAGAGAAATCACCTCATACTTGAAGCACATCCACATAACAAAATACACTCCCATGACCCAAAATCCCGGATTGGGGAAAGGCAAGTAGCGGGCTTCTAAGGCTCAGAATGCTTCAAGCATATGCTAAAATGCAAAGGTAGGCAAGGATAAATGGGCTGACAAAACTGCCTCAATCATATTTTAATTTATGCACACAAACCCAATAATGCGGTATCAAGTCAAGCTCGAGTATCCAAGTATGAGGTGAGATATACACATAATCGAGTTAGAGGATATGCATGCTATCTAGTCAAATAAGGCAACAGCTCAACGCTCAAGCAATAATCAAACATTCCAATCAACACAGAATTCTAGAATTAGAGTTATGTCCAAAAGTTCAAAAGGAGCAAGAACCATGACCCATGATAAAAATATATACATGACCCAAATGATGATAATAATAATAATAATAATAATAATAATGCAGACTCTAAATAGAAATGAAAAACAAAAGGTAAAAGACACAAATAGTACACCAAATGTAAAGTTCACCCCACCCCAAACTTACATAAAACATTGTCCTCGATGAGACCAAAAAAAAAAAGATAGGGTACTCACAATTTGGTGATTAGCACGGAGGGCAAATGTCTAGAAAGTATCCGACTCGCTGCCATCCGAGTCATCAGCAACCTCATCGTCTGAGTCGTTCTGCTCTTCCTTCTCTCCCTCTTTAGAGTCCTCATGATGCTCCTCTTCTTTTCGAGACTGCAAGTTGCGTAGCTGGGTATCGATAGCATCAAAGCATCCATCGAAGTAAGTATGTAGCTCAGTCTTCAGTTGCCCAAGCCTACAGTCGAGACTGCAAGGTTGCACAGCTCCAGCTCCGTGAAGAAAATCTAGATGGATAGAAATCCCATTATACTGGTTGTACGCCTGCCGGATCGTCAAATTCGGTGGAAGGGGGAGTGGCAAATGGCGCTTTGCCATAGACTTATCCTTGCAGAAGGCTTGCTGCCCATCGAACACAAGAATCTGACAGCGCTCCAGCTCCTCATGAGACCACTTGATCGAAGGGGTGATCTACTAATAGGTGGAGATGTCGGCATTTATAGCACCAGCAAGCATGGAAAACATTGCCCCAATAGAGATGGCGGATGAACCCCTCGCCTCCTCCCACCGCTTCGCCATTACATGCCCCAGATTAATGGGCTGGTCATAGAGGGCACCATACAAGGTTCGCAACTTAAGTGCCCCCAAGCACCCTTGACTCCCCTCTCGAGCAAAGATTGTAATCATGAGGAAACGGTGGAACAGGCTGATAGTTGGATGTAGGCAAAAAGAACTTTCATCCTTATCAACTCGATAGCCAGATTCATGCGTCAGCTTTTACTAGAAACGGTCCCGCTCACCCTGTCCCAAAGTACACTTCGCACCAGTGTTAGGGATGTCGAAGGCAGCACAGAACTGATCCAAAGTGAGAGTGTGATCCTTATTCCCCATCCGGAATGTCACCTTGTCCTTGTTAAACTTGAATGTGCAAACGAGCTCCCTAATCAGCTGAGGGTAGGAGGGTAGCCGACGATAGTCCCAACTAGCTCGAAGGGAGAGCTTGTCTACGAGAAAGTTCATATCCTCCAGAAGCCCCAATCTTTCACGAACTCAAAGGTTCATGAATTGCGTCGAATGAATAGCCCGATCCTTCACCTTTGAATACAATTTCTTTTGTCCAGTTGTGGCCAAACGAATAGGTGGTAGGTCACCCATGGAAAGAACCTACATCAATGCGAATAAACCATCAACCATAACATTAAAACAGGGGCACAAAGAGGGGGATTAGCAACTAGCCACAAACAAGCAAACATCATCAAGAACCACACATCTTGCACCCCATACTTGAACTTTTTCAATTCAACATATATGATCAAATAAAAGCGAAGCTCCAACAAGCCACAATCTTTATTCAAGAGAGCAATCAAGCAATTTCAAACAAGGGAGGACAAAGAAATATTCTCATGGATATTCAACTCCCACAATTCACACAATAAAAGATCAACAAATAGACACATCTAATACCAACAAAAATTCATCAATTTATGCATACATACCCCATAACAAGGATTTCAAGTAAACCATGGAGTAGAAATATCACCCCATAACACCATCAGGCTCAACAAAATTTCAACATTATCATGAAACCACCAACAAGCCAAAGTGATGAACTCAACCATTTGTTTAATTGATATCAAAAAGTTAAACAAGCCAGAAGATTCATTTGAATTCACACAAGACTTACAAAAATTCAATAACATATTCATCTCCTTTAAAGACATCCAAATACATCAAAATCTAACCACATTTCCACTTTAACCACTAACAATCAAATTCATGAGATGCACAAGCACAGAGTGACACATAAACCCATCCAAATCACAAACCCCCAATTTCCCCTAATTCAATCTCCACAAACCCTAATAATTTCAATTCCTCAAAACAACCACTCAAACCACAAAATAATGGATGAAGTAACCATATCCGAGTAAAGGAGACTAGAAGAGGAGGAGACTTACCAAGTTCTTGATGAAGAAGAGGTGAAAAGATAGAATAGAAATGGAAGAGGGAGAAGAAAGGAAGAATGGCGACTCCAGAGCACTAGAGGAGATCGACGGGGGTTGTTGTGGCCTGTGGTCTACTATGGTAGCCTGTGGCGGGGCGGTCAAGTGAAGGAGAAGGTGGGGTGAGTGAAAGAGAAGGAGTCTAGTCTGGGACAAGATGGACGAGTGTAGGAGAATGAGAGAAATAGAAAGAAGGGAAAGAAAAAAAAAAAAAAATTGAATTTTTTTTTTTGAAATTCTGAGCAGATCCCATTCGCCCGAGTGGAATAACCACTCGATCGAGTGCGGTCTGCTCTTTTTCTAAAATATCACTCGGTCCAACTTTTTTTTTTAATTGAACAACGAATTATTACAAAAAGGCAATAAATAGAACTTACCTTGGGTTGCCTCCCGAGAAGCGCTGGTTTAAGTTCTAAACTCGACCTTCCATCACCTTCAAGTGCTCGAATAGAGACGATCGGCGGAAATGACCCTCTCGATCTGATGCCCAGCGAAATACTTCTTCAACCTTTGAAAATTTACCTTAAACTCATCAGTCATTTCACTCCACACATCAACAACACCATGAGAATACACTTTCTTCACCTGGAAATGGCCAAACCCATCTCGACTTCAACTTGCCTGGAAATAACCTTAACTTCTAGTTGAAACGCAAGACAATATCGCCCTCTTGAAGCTCCTTAGGTGAGATGTGCTTGTCATGCAATTTTTTAGTTCTCTCCCTATAAATCTTGACATTTTCATAGGCCTCCAAATGCAGCTCCTCAAGCTCTTGCAATTGTAACTGCTACTTTTCTCCCGCTAGCTTCATATCCAGATTTAGTGTCTTAATCGCCCAATAGGCTTTGTGGTTCAACTCAACAGGGAACTGACAAGATTTTCCGTACACCAACATGTACGGAGTAGGCCCAATCGGAGTCTTAAAAGCACTCATGTAAGCCCACAAAGCTTCATCTAACTTTGTCAACCAATCTTTCCGCGAACGAGACACAGTTTTCTCCAAGATGCTTTTGATCTCCCGGTTGGAGACCTCTACTTGTCCACTAGTCTGAGGATGGTATGGAGTTGCAATCCTATGATTCACCCCATACTTCTTCAACAAAGCTTCTGTAAAGGCTCGGATTTTCAAATCCTAAATTTTTAGAAAAAGGGAATTAAATGTGAATTTAAATCGGATTTAAAACTCGTAGAGCGGATCCCGACCTAAATT